>CM048651.1:9631959-11068861 GCA_026413185.1 Pueraria montana var. lobata | reverse complement strand
GTATCAATCTAAGAAAGAAACATGAAAGATCTAGAAAAAATTGTTGCTCTTTGCAATTTAGACCATCATAACTCAGTTTCATTATATCATAAACTTCTAGAAGAGGCATTTTTTCAAGCTTGTCAAGCTCACTTTCCCACACTTCCTTTTTTTTTTTCCGCAAAGACGACGAGCCAAAACTTTAACTACTAATGGAATGCCTTTGGCATAATTGACCACCCTTCCTGATAGATCATCATACTCCCTTGGATGATCACTTTGGTTAAAGGCATTCAATTTGAAAAGTTCAAGCGCGTTATCAAAATTGAATTCTCCAAGCTGGTATATCTCATCAGCTTTGTTAGCATTAAGAACTTGTTCGTTTCTAGTTGTTACAATTATTCTACTACCTAATCCAAAATTATCAAGAGTTCCCAATAATTTTTCTAGGTGATCTAAATCATTCATGCCATCAAGAACAATAAGAACCTTCATACGGCGAATTCTATCATTGGGAAATGAATTTGGTGTGCCTATTTTCACAGCATATCCTAATAGTTCAATAAAAATTTCTTCCTTCAAAGAAATTATTCCTTTTCTTCTTGATTGTTCTCTTTCATTGGCTAAAAAATAAGAACCTTGATATTCAGACCTTAGTTTGTGAAATACTTCTTTGCAAGGGTTGTCTTGCCAATACTGCCCATACCCCAAATTCCAATAAGACGTGTATCTTTTGGCTCTTTTTGTATCAATGATTCTACATATGCTATTTTTTGTTCAATTCCAACAAGTCCTTTTGCGTTAACCACAGAGAGAAATGTGTTAAAACCAATGTTGTTGACATTAACCCACCTATATCGACGATTTGGGGGGGGGGGGGGGGGGGGGGGGGGGGGGGGGGGAGAAGGTGTTCATCTTAATTGGTAAAGTACTAAATTAAGTGAAAGGGTTTTGTTAGATGTATCTAAAAAT
The DNA here is from genome assembly GCA_026413185.1 of Pueraria montana var. lobata. Classification (NCBI taxonomy): domain Eukaryota; kingdom Viridiplantae; phylum Streptophyta; class Magnoliopsida; order Fabales; family Fabaceae; genus Pueraria; species Pueraria montana. Next base: position 11,067,910 of record CM048651.1, on the reverse strand, counting down.
CTTGTTAAAAAGTATCATTTAGAAATTGAAATATATTTAAATGTACTACTTGGTTTTTTTTTTTTTTTTGTGCAACTACTTTGCTGCAATTTAACCACTAAATTTAATGGACCAACAAAGTAGAATTGGTCCCATCTAGGTATGGTTAAAATATTTGCACCCATGGATATTCGTGGAAAAAATTTGTAATGGATTTAGGGTTTAGAAAAATTCGTGAAAAATTTTAATTGAAGATTATTTAAACAAATTTGTACCCGCCTCGTGCATGCATGTTATTACCTGTTATAATAAATTATGGTTAAAATGATTTTTAAAATATTTTAATATACCTTTTTATTTCTTTTAGTAAATATCCACAAATACCCATTGATTTTTTTTTTTTTTAAAATGTGGGTATGTATCCACTTAATGGATATCTGTGTGAGTACAAGGGTAGGTATGAAGCGGATATTTATCCAGCAAGGCGGGTAGCAAGGAGCTACTACTCTTGCTCGCCTCACCCGATTACCATCCCTATTCCCCTTAGTATTCTTTCTAGCATAGTGACATTGGCTAAAATTATATATGTGATTGAAATAACTCATAAGCATGTATTTTGCCGAAACAAAATCTATCCATTTAATATTTTTAAAACAAACACCTATTAATCAGTCCTCTCTTCATAATTCTTTTTTGCTTAAATATGTTTGAAATGCATGAAAATATGACTCTTTTTTGTTTTAGTTCTTGAAAAAAGAATTCTTACTTTTAGATCCTTACATTTTCTTTGTGTTCTTTTTTAGTCTTTACTATTAACTTTAGGTAGTGTAGTGCTAACATAACTAACAAAATGAAAAATATTAAGATAATTAAGGTAATGAAGAATATTTCAAATAAGATAATAAGATTACTTTTAGGTGCATAATTTCATTAAGTAATGTGTTTATTATTTATATAAATAAGGTAATTACATATATTTTACTTTTATAATTTATTTTTAATTTTTAAAATATTATGAGTAGTGATTTATATTGCTTTTATTAATGTTCCTACTTTTTACGTCATTATTTAACTTTTACATTGTACTTTTTTAAAATAACTATAATTTACTTAGACACTTATAATTTACTTTAATATATTGCTTATGTCATAGTAGAAAAAATCATTTTGTGACATGGTAAAAAAAATTAAATCACAATTATTCAAAATTAATGAATTGAAATGTAAAAATAACATCAAAAGTAACATTAAAAGTAAATTATAAGCATCTATGTGAATTATAATTTGTTAATTAAAAAAGTACAATGTTAAAAGTAAATTAGTGAATTGGAAAGTAAGAACAATATTAAAGGCAAAAAAAAGGTCATTGTCCACAATATATTGAAATTAAATAAAAGTAAATTATATGTAAGAACCTTATTTATGTAAAATAATAAATATATTACTTAATTACACTCCTAAAAATTATTTAATTCTCCCAATTTAAGGTATTTTTTATCATCTTATTTATCTTACTTAATATTCTTCATTTTGTTAGTCATGTCAACACTAAACAAACTAGAGTTGATAATAAGGGCTAAAAAACAATACCAAGAAAGTATCAGGAATTTAAAAATAATAAAGAATTTTGAAAGGACTAAAACAAGATAGTTCCTCCTTCAACACTCTTATTTTTTCTTTCTTATTTTTATTCAGTTGTTCCACTTTTTTCATCTTCTTAGATTTTTAATATCCATATACTATTAATTATGTGATATTATCCATATATTGTATTATTACAATAGGAAACAAATAAAAAATTGAAATATTGTATTATTATAATTTATTATTTTTATATATAGTTAAGTAAAAACATTTAAATGAATTGATAGTTAATATGAATATTTTACTTTAACTTACATTAATATTTTATGTAACAAATTATTTTATTATAACTATTTATATAATAACTATGGATTATATATATATATATATATATATATATATATATATGGGGGTTGCTAATGTCCACCCTACTCTTTTTTAGTTAGTGTGCATTAGCACTCAACACCAAAAAATTTGGACAAAAAAGCCAATCAATTCCTTTGATTCTCAAATTTTAATTTAGGAATATTATTGTACTCTACCATTTAATTTAAAAAATAAAATATATTTTTTCTCTCTCATATCTTTTTTTCCATGTTTTTCTCTCTTATCTCTCATATATCAGTTACAACTTCTTTCTCATGTTCTCTCTTCTCATTTAATTAAAAATAAATGATAAAAGTCATTTTTCTCTTACCTCTTCCCACGTCCTCTCTCTTCTGTAATCTCTCAGGATAAGTTTTCTTCTCTGTCCCTCTTTCTCTTCATATACATACAAGAAATGACAGGAAAAAAATCGTGGGGAAGGTAGAGGAAGAATTCAGCAAGGAAAAAAAATGAGAGAAAGGAATATAAAAATAGAATTCTACAAAAAAAAAATGGAAGATACGTTATATAATAGGAAAAGATATGATAATTATGAGAGAGGAGAGAGAAAAGATATGTTTTTTTTTTAAATTAAGTATTAAATTACTATCTTATCCTTAAAATAAATTATTTAAAATAAAAATATATTGGTGTTTTTGTCCTATATATATATATATATATATATATATATATATATATATATATATATATATATATATATATATAGAGAGAGAGAGAGAGAGAGAGAGAGAGAGAGAGAGAGAGAGAGAGAGGCATCAAGGTACGCCAAGAGTAACTCTATATTTTGATAATTTATTTTCTTGAAATCTAATGGTTGAGATTACTCACTCTTAGAGTAACTTATCCCTCCTTGAGATAAACTCTAAAAGAGTTATTCTTCATCCAACTATTCATTTTCTTAGAATCTAATGGTTGAGATTAGTTAATCTTTGATATAAACTCTAAAAGAGTTATTCTTCATTCGACTATTCATTTTCTTAGAATCTAATGGTTGGGATTAGTTAATCTTAAAATCCGCCCCCTCACCCCCCTATATACACACACACTAGAAGTTAAATATTTAAATATTTATATAAAAAAAATTGTCCCTCCCTCGATATGATCTGGATCCATGAGTAACATGTTATGAAAATATGCATACAAATATATAATAGCTAGCTATATTGAACATTTATGGAGAAAAAAAAGCTTACTAAAATTTTGATGACTCAATCCCGGATATTTTTGCAGATTTATTCAAAGCACCTCTCCACATTTTAGTTTTTTTTTTTTTGCCTTTAAACTACTTTTTTGTACAAAAAAATTATTAGAATGGTTAAAAATGATGGTTAAAATGATTTTTAAAATACTTTTAAAATACCTTTTATTTCTTTTAGTATATATCCACGAATACGGATGGATATTTGAAAAAATTGTGGGTAAACCACTTAACAAATACCCATGTGAAAACAAGGATGGGTATGAAGCGGATATTTATCTGCCAGGGTAGATAGCAGGAAGCTACTACTCTTGCCCGCCCCCACCCTATTACCATTCCTAATCCCCTTAGTATTCTTACTAGCATAGCGACATTGGCGAAATTTATATATGTGTTTGTAATTACTCATAAAGCATATATTTTGCCAAAACAAAATCTATGCATGTAATATATTTTAAAACAAACTCCTAATTAATTAGTCCTCTCTTCATGATTCTTTTTTGGTTTAAATATGCTTTAAGTTCATGCAAATATGACTCTGTTTGGTTTTAGTCCTTGATATTTTTTTGTTACTTTTAGATACGTGACATTTTCTGTGTTCTTTTTTAGCCTTTACTATTAACTCTAGGTAGTTTAGTGCTGACATAACTAACAAAAGGAAAAATATTAATTAAGATAATTTTCATTTTTTTGAGGTTTGGGTGGGGGGTTGTTATGCCTATAAGGTCATTCATTTATTGTGTTTATAAATAAATTTTCATTTTGCTAATAAAAAAAGATAATTAAAGTTACGAAAAATGTTTTTAATTAAGATAACAAGATTATTTTTAGGTGCATAATTTCAATAAGTAATGTATTTATTATTGATATAAGGTAATTGCATATAATTTACTTTTATAATTTATTTTTAATTTTAAATATAATATGAGCAGTGATTTTTATTGCTTTTATTATCATTCTTACTTTTTACTTCATTACTTTACTTTTAATATTGTACTTTTTTAAATTATAATTTTACTGTACTTTTAAATTATAATTACATATAATTATATTGTACTTTTTACTTCTTACTTTGCTTTTAAAATTGTACTTTTTAATATGTATCTAAAAATAATCTAATTATCCTAATTTAAATTTTTTATTATGTTAATTATCTTAATTAATAATCTCCATTTTGTTAGTCATGTTAGCACTAAACTAATTCGAGTTCATGATAAGGACTAAAAAAGAATACAAAGAAAACATAAGGAATTTAAAAATAATAAATAACTTTGAAAGGACTAAAACCACATAGTTTCTCATTCAACACTCTTCTATTTTTCTTTCTCATTTTTATTCAGTTGTTCCACTTTTTTCAGCCTTTTTCGTAGATTTTTAATATCTATATACTATTAAATATATGTGATATTATTCATATATTGTATTATTGTAATAGGAAAAAATAATATTATTATAAACTATTATTTTTATATTTAGTTAAGTAAAAAACATTTTAATGAATTGATAGTTAAAATGAATATTTTAGTTTTACTTACATTAATATTTTATCACAATTAATTTACTATTAATTATACAAATATTTTATTATAATTATTTATATAATGGCCGTATGAACTATATGAAAGCGTTTGATATATAGTCAACTTCTGACTATTTGGACAAGACAAATAAAGTTACATTGCTTTGCATTCTAAGTAACATGTTATGGAAATATGCATACAAATATATTAACATTTATGGAGGAAAAAGAGCTTACTGAAATTTTGATGACTCAATCCCAGATATTTTAGCAGATTCATTCAAAGCATCTCTCCACATTTGCACCTTGGTCTCATATTTTGTTTTATGCTCGTCAAATGCATTTTTGTAAGTATCCGTAGATTGATGTCCTACATGTGTGGGCTCAACTTGGTAGAAAACAGGAATCACAAGTTCTTCTAAACACCAATGCGAAGAAGCATAGCCTTGTGAGAATATGATCAATGAAATGGATGATCTTTCAATTACTCCAACAAGTGATGGCCAAATTTCATGTCCCCTCTCAAGTTTATCATCTACAAAGGCATTTATTTGCTTACGTTTAAAAGCATCTCTCAAATGGCTAAGAAATCCACGACGGATATCCTGGCCCCTGAAGCTAACAAAAACATCATACGTTGTTTTTGGAGCGTTGTTATCTGACATGGCTTTTCCTCTACACTGTTCAGTTTTCGAAATAACAGAGTCAGAGAAAAACAACACCCAAACAAATAAACAATAGACAAAGAAATACAATACGCAAGATCTACACTGGAGTATGTATGAGGCACAAAGTAATTGAAAAGAAAAAGAAAGTTAGTTATGAACTAGAAAAAATCAGAGTTTATCCATGACACACAAACTTGATATTGATAACAAGTTCAAGTGAGTAAGGGGGAGGAAGTCATATGACAAATACAATACCAGCATCTTCTGGATTAGCAAGCTTTCAAATTATGCCTTCCTTCCTCTTTACTTTCTCTCTTACCTTTTTAGCCAAAAACTGGGCCTTACTTATACACACGGCAACTTGCCACCAACAATGGGAAATTGTGCAAAGCAAACAAATAATCATAGTCCAAACATGCGGTTTGACTCAGTCCCATAAGAAAGATAAGTGCACCTACTGCTATTATTTTATTTCCTACAACTTCATGTGCAAAAGACATACGGTAGAGTTTGAATGGCTCTAATAATTCGTCTGATCAGTCTGTAATTTTATATACCAGATCATACTTTATTTGAGGAGTGTTGTTGTCTGACAAGGATTTTTCCTCTATTTTAAGAATGTTGTTGTCTGACATGGGTTTTAATTACCTCTATACCCTTAGGTTTTCAAAATAACCAAGAGACAAAATGGTGTTGGGTTGGAACAAGTGCAGACTTGATCTTTCTTTGCCTCTATACCCGGATAATGAATGAGCCACAACAAGGTAACTGGAAAGAAAAATAAAGTTAGAAATGAAGTAGAAAAGTCATAATTTATGAAGCAGAAACTTGATATCTTGATCTGCAAGCTAAAATGAGGAGGTAGAAGGAACTGGATCATGTGATATGAGAAATACAATATCAGCTTCTTCCTATTCTTTGGCCAGATTATAAATGAATAAATGATGGAGAAAAAAGTAAAGCAGTGATTGGCCTGGAATATTATATAGGTACGTGAAGGTTTGGGTGCTAGGGTTCAAAGTCAACTCTTGCTCATGCACGTCCAAAATTAAGACAGAAATCAATCGAAAGTTCCACAAATTTACATTAATAATAATGGAGAAACTAATTGTTTCTTACCTTCACAGCCTGAAACTGCATCTACTTATTCACACACACCAACGTGGTTGACTTGGTCCCATAACGGCTATTGCTATACAAAGACATATAGATATCACATATGTTATTCAACGTGCAAATATTTGTTTTTGTAGCAGCTGCAATTTTATTTTTTTATTTTTTTTGCAAATAGGTCATTAAATAGAATTATTTCCTCCCATCCACCTACTACTGAAAAGAACATTTGAACCAATGAGTTTGAATACCTCAAAAAATTCTTCTGCTCAAATAGATGAAGATGATCACAGTAAACCAGTCATTGGCCTCATCTCCAACAATTCCCCCCACCCGCTTCCTTTCCTTCTTCCCATCTTCTATCTTCATTGAGCTATACAAAGATTTGGCTAGAAAATAGGAAAGATGAGGAGGGATTGAAAATTAGATACGGCTTATGTTTTTCTATTTTTAACTAGTTTAATTATAAGTTGAGACTTTTCTTAATTTTTGTTATTAATTCATAAAAAAGGAATATATATTGAAACTATATAATTAATTTAATGCATAACCATAAATATTCATTTTAATGTCATTTTAAAGATATTTATTAGTAACTATAGCTAGAGAAGTCTAATGTGATAATGTTGGAATGAGGAGTGCTAACAACACACTCTTTAACATGATCATGGATCCTCTTCCATTTTGGAGCCAATTGCAGTTGTAGTTAAACAAATTGTTGCCATTTCCTACTTTTTTTCCATTGGATTATAGGAATCTCTCTAATTTGGCACTATGTTTCCCTTTCCGTTTTTTTTTTTTTTTTTTCACTTCGTTGCTTCTCTCTCTTTGTAGACGGCACTCTCACAATAACAAAAATAAAACACTCCTCTCTCTCTCTACAAAGTAGGTTGCCAGAGAATGACAAGTCATCACCAGAACAACTTCGTTCTCCACCACCACTCTTATATGCCTACTTCTTTGCAACATAAATAATGAAGAAAGAAAGGAGGAAATTTGTTGGTGGTCTACTGCCCTGCTTGAGGGGAAAAAATAAGAGTGCAAAATATAAATTTACAGGTGTGGAAAGTCAATGGACCTGGATAAACATTTTAACTTGCTTTATAATTAAGCCTGCACCACACACCCTGCATATCTAACTATGTCAATCTCCTATTTGCCTGTGTTGGTATGCTCTCAATCGACAAGCAATTGTCTGATGGTTCTTCGCATGCCAACATTTTTTTCTATCGACTAAATGTTAGTTGTTACTATGTCAGTTTTTGTTACATATGGACCTTCGTGTTAGGATTTTGGCAAGTGTACCAAATTGTTCAAGTAACAAAGGGTAAGTAAAGTATTGTATCCACAAGGACTTGTACGATAATTGGGTAATTAATAGCAAAATTAAATGGACTACGAAAATTGATAATTTAGGTAACCAAAATTAAAACAAGTGCATAAATTAAATGAGTAGAAGAAGAGAAATTGAATTTGGTTAAATTCATTGAACACGTAGCGTGCGCAGAAAATTGGGTTTAGATCAATGGAAGAATTACTTTGGGGTTTAACTTCATCAAGTCATCCTAACATGCAATCACTAATTTTCTTATTCAAATAAAATTTTGTTATCATCAACCCACAAATTTATTCAAACCTTAATCCCTTAAGTGAGAGAACCTAAGTCCTTTAATTCCACCATCAATCCCTTGAATTAGTGAAACCAAAGTACTTGCATTAGGAATAGAGGTTCTAACGGTGCCCAATCCTTTTTGGCCTATCCCTAGGCATAAAAAGTATTGGGTGTTCTCTCTAGTTTGCAATTCAAATAAATTTCCCAATTATAATTGAATATATAGAATCACGCATTCGGGTGATCAAGCCAAAAACAAGCATTACGCATAGAAGAGGAACAATAACGATGTTTAATTGAATAATAAAAGAGTAATTACATGGAAGTAGACTCGATTACATTAAACCCAATGAAGAATGGACTTAGCTATGCATAGCCATAGGGGAAGAAGCAAGAGATGATGAAAGCTTGGAGAACCGAGCCAAACACGTTCTAAGCCGTTGTCGGACCTCTTGTTTCACTCTACGCATAACGTATCGGAACCTCGGACTAGGACAGAAAATCCCTATTTAAGACTATGGGCCAAAAAGAGTTAAAGCCCAAAAGAAAACAAAACAGAAAAATAGGATTTTTCTCTCAGCGGCTCGTGCATAGGCTATGCAGTTTTTACACACAGATTTGCACAGTTGTGCAAAGCACTAACTTCATAATTTCAGACTTTGCACATGTGCACAGTTTGGTTGCACAAGCATGTTCCAAGGCTTCCAACAAGCTTCTTTTGCTCTCATAAGACCTTCAAGGCTCTCAACTTCACCCCAATTGATCCTTGACGCATCATTCCTCTCAAGACATCACCAAAGCTTTCTCCAAGCTTCAACAAAGTTCCTAAAAACACACTAAACAACCAAAAGATCAAGTGTAAAAAGGGTAAAAATTAAAATTTCTAACTAAACCAAACTTTTATTCAAAACTCAACTAAATTGAGGATAAACAAAGCTCAAAAGAAAGAAGGACATCGAATAATTGCCCATAAACTACTACAAAAGGTAGGAATATAAGGCAATTATCACTTCACCTATTGGTATTTATGATATTATTTCAATGGGAAACAACTGCGACAACAATAATTTAGATATTAATCGAATGTTGGAAGATGAAATAGACTGTTTTAGTTCTAGAAAAAGTGTGAGAAAGGCTGTTGGAATGGAAAATTTAGTGTATAATTAAATATGTTGTTGCTTTTTAATTTGGAGAAAATTAATGATCTAGTGATTTATATTTTAAAATAAGAGTGAGATGTGCATAAATTCCTAATAGCTTATATGAACTGGGTTTGGAGTATAGTGAAAGTAAAGACCAAAAGATGTTTAATTAAATTTTAAAATTAATTTCCCTTGAATCCTCATAAGCAAAATACTCTACTTTTTGTTGAACTTTTTTTATGTCTGGGTTTAATATTGATAAATTAAAGCTAATTTATGTATGGATTATGGAAACCTCTTGGCAAACCAAAATGCATCACACATGTCATAAGAAGACTTTAAATGATTGATTTGTGTAAGTGCAAACCAAACAATTAACCTTTTTGTTGAAGCACTAGAACCACAAGGTGTTTCGTAACAGTTTAGAAGGAACAAGAATCTTTGAGAAGGCTTAAATTAAGTCTTAAAGTGTCCTTGTTTCAAAATCTTTGAGAGATATTTGCAGAGTTTCAACCTTTATAGGTCAATTGAACCTAAATATTCTTTCAAAAGCCTCTCACAATTATTTGGTCCTGTAGAAGGTTGAAACTTTCCAAAAAAAAACTCCCACAATTGACTTAGTTGTGCTTACAATACACTTCAGAAGCACCAGTCTACTTTCTGCACCTCTAATTATTCATAACGACAATTAGACGAAAGGACTCGATTGAAAAAATATAAAAGTTCAGGGACCTAATTGAAATTTTGATAAAAATATGGGATCCACTGATCAATTTAACCTTATACATACATACATATATATATATATATATATATATATATTACATAATAATATAAAAAATGTAATTACTAATAGGCCTATTTAGGCTGATAGGCCAATAAGCCTACCAACTTTTAAAGGACCTTATAACAAAATAGGCTTATATGCCAAATCAGGCTTTTATGCAAGTTAGATCATGCCTTTAAAAAAAAGCTTACAACAGGTAAATAGGTCAAGCTTAGGCTTTGTGTTTTTAATGAAGGCAACACTCAAGACTATCAAAGTCTAGTATGCTTTGGCCTATTTCCACCCCTAGTTATAACCATAGAAACCATTTTCCTCCGTGCACACAGCCACACCCATCCACGTTGCTTGATTTATGTTTTTTCACATAGGATCTGAGAGTTTCCAAATGGTTACAAATTTGTTATGTAGGTGGAGTTAGCAGGACTATTATTATTATTATTGTTATTATTTTGTAACATTGGTTATTCAATAATGCTAGCTTATAAGTTAGAGTAAATTACATTGACATCTATTAAAGTTTTGTGAAATTACATAAATTCCCCTTGCATTTTTAGCATTTATAGCAAACTCCCTTATAGGGGAGCACGTGTAATATTTTTCAAACAATTAAACGATTAGGGTAGGGGTAGAAAAAAACACGGGTATTTTGTGCTATTTCACGAAACCTCAGGTGTCAGTGTAATATATTCCATCCTCCATCTAAGACGCATCTTAAAGGTTGAAAGTACATAAGAGGCATTTAACATGAGTATTTAGTTGTAACAGATAAGTTTAAGGGACTGAACTTGTTATTACCAAAGACAATGTACAAAGATACACAAGTCTCGGCCACAAACTTTCGAAAGATTTTTCAAATTTGACTTTCCGGCTGCAGCATGGCCCGAGGCTGTCAAATAGAATTATTTCCTACCACTTCACAACTACATTTTATTGCCCATTATCCTTCTCTGCAATGGCACCTACAAGAATTCGGCAATGGTCTCTGCAACAAGTAAAGCCCATTCTAATGTTCAATTGACTAAACTTCTGGAAGGGCTTTGGACTCTTGACAACCAAATGATAGTGCACAATCTTGCAAGTGTTGGAGCTCATATGCATCGATTGTGCCCTTTAATTACCTTGAAAAGAACTTTTCATCAGATAAGAAAAAATGGAAAGCATTGAATAGATGAGTTTGAATGCTTCAAGTAAGTCTTCTGCTAAATCTTAATTTATACCACAATGATAATATGAACAAATAAATCAACATCTTAAGGAATGTAATTTACTTTCAGAAACAAAAATTATACTACCTCCAGTCCTATATATATATTGCTAAATTTCCTTTTTACCCATAATCAATTGTGAAGTCTATTAATGATAAACACTCATTTTCCCATAAAAGTGGATGCATTTATTGAGCTATTAACAAAACAAGGTACATTCATTGGTTGAAAAAATTATCTTTTAAACAATAACAACCTCTTAAACCATTTAATGTCATAGGTAGTCTTGGAATAAAATTAAAGTTTATGACAAATTAACCAATCTAACCGCTTTTATTGGTCTTAATGAATTAGGTATTTGTTTCTTATATATAGTACCAGAGGTTGTATTACGCAACTGATTGTCTCCTCTACTAGCAATAAAGGACAAATAAGAGTATAATGACAGCAATATCATGTCAAATTAAATTAGTCAGTGTTTTCATCTGAAGTTTGTTTGAAATTGGAATATATAATATAGGGATAAATCAGAGAAAAAAAAAGATAGACAAGTTGTACAGAAAATTGTGTGTCAGATTATTTTACATATAGTCCTCATCTATCATTATATGTTTATGATACATTTTTCTGAATCCATAAAAAAAGAAAGAAATATAGTGCTGCTAAAATTGAAACAAAAGGAATAAATAATCTCTTAGCAATATCTTGTCACTAGATTTTGAAACCAATAAATAGATTTTTCTTTTCGTTTGTAGTGTGGTGTTGAGGAAGTCAAGGTAGGGCAGCACTTGTCTCTCACCTGGACTTTTATACAACTTAGAATTTATGACCTGAAGACATTTTAACAATTAGAGGTAATATATGGATCAATATCCAAAAATAATGCTAGAGCCAAGGGAAGTGACATAGCTTAAGCAATTTTGAGTTCCAATAAGTGGATACTCCTCATATGATCATGACATTCAGCTTCAGAAAATATCTAACCTTGTAAATTTACAAACATGCAGATTGACAATAGTAACAGGGGCAGATCTACATGCAGAGCAACGGGGGCAATTGCCCCCACAAAGTAATTTTTTTTTTACTTGAATATATTAAATTTTTTTTTGCCCCATAAAAAAATAGGTGTTACTCCCATAGGATAATTTTTTTTAATAAGATGAACATAAAAAGTTGTAAAAGATAAAAGATAAAATAAATTCGTACTAATTTTACTCACTCTATCCTTTTATTTTTCACTGTTTCCAATTTCTCTAATACCCTTTTAATAAAGCTTATATTATTTTTCAATTGAGAAAATATTAGACTATTTTTTGCCCTTATTGAAGAAATTTTTTGGATACGTCACTGCATAGTAATCTGCCTAACTTTTCTTGAAAGTTATCAGAATTATCACGGACTATATTCCTTACTGATAACAGTACATACATGCATATATACTAGTATCTTCCTTGTAAGTTTTGAGTATTCTTGCATACTGTTATCATTTGAGTAATCGTTACTAGTAGTTGTTTGTTTCATAACCTAAAAGGTCCATATGATAACTTTATATTAGAAGAACTCACGTTAATAACTTGAATGTTGTAACCAATTAAGTTCCTATAACATGAAAATAATATACATTCTTTTAGGGAACAATTGGTAGGAAGAAAATTTTCAACATATAAGAATTATAAATCCTAGGAATTGTTAAAATCTGATTGTTTAGCTATAAACATTATAGAGAACGTTTATGTATGTTTCTTGTAAATCAAAGATTCCTATATCTAGTTTCAATATATAGGATTTCCCAGATAGACAAGTGTTTTATTTTCATTCAAAAGTACCATTTTGGTGAAATAACTTCATTTTAGATACATAATGGGCCTATTTGTTTAAGCTTTTTTTTTTAATAAAATAAAAGCATTATTTTAAACAAAATAATTAGTTTTTTGCTTCTTCTTTTTATGGGTCTGTTTGTCGTAAACTTAAAATAAGTTATTTAAAAAAACACTTTTTAAAGAAGTGATTGTTTAAGAAGCATATAGGATTTGTTTAATTAAAACAACATAAAACTGTTTTTTTTTTACAACAAACAGTTTAGACAAACACATCAAAAAAGTAAAAAGTTGTTTATTTGATTAAAAAGTTTTTTTTTTTTTTTTTAAATAAGTTTAAACAAACAGACCAATGTGTTTGTCTAGAACTGTTTTTTTTATATTTTTCTTTTTTTTTAATATTCAAATACTATCTACTTAAAAAATCACTTTTTTAAAAAGCACTTTTTTTAGAAAAACTTTTTTAATTTTAAACAAACTGACTCAATATATTGCTTTAAAACTTTAAAATTAATGTTTTCAATAACTTTTATTTATCATAAGAAAATATTTTGTTATACTATATTTTTGAAATGGGTCTTGCTAACCAATGCCTTAAAGGCATAGTTTAAGGAATTAAAAGGAAAAAATATTTATTATGAAAAATATAGGAGAGCACAAAAAAAAATTATGGGTAGCGTAATTTTGCGCATCCCAATAAAAACTTTTTTCTTTTTAGTTCCTTAACCAATGCCCTAAGGACACTGGTTAGCATTTGCCTTTTGAAATTATGAAAAAAAAAAATTCTTAACTTGACAAGAGTGTTCCCTTGTCTAATATATTATGGAATGCAATAGAGAAACTAAAATTAAGTTACATAATTTTCACAAGGGCTAAATCGGAAGTAGATAGAAAATGGTTCTCATTGTCATTGAGAACCAATCTTTTATAATTTGAAAAAGTCAAAGATTATAGTGTAATCACAACTCAAACATTCTCTAAAACACGATATTTTCATAATAACCAAATAGGAAATGGATCCAAAATAGTTGTATTTAACAACAGATTTTAAAGATAATTAAATTTATGTAAATTTTATTTTCATAATATATATTTAATATATTCGAAAGATACATTTTAATTTAACAAGAAATAATACCAATGAATGAAAAGAAAAAAAAAAAACTCTCATTAAGCATTACTTTCAAGTTTCAAACAGCCAATAAACAGATTGAACTCCTACTGTACTTCTCATTCATGGATAGTTGATCCCAACATTAGAAAATCGTCCTTTGATCACGGGATTCTGATACTAATCTATTGTCAGCTGAAATTTCACCATCAAATAACCTCTTTCTTGCCTTGATAGCCTGCATTAGTAATTAGTAATTAAGACCACACGATTCAAACAAAATACCTAAAGTGGTAGCCAGACGAAGAATTATATATATACTTTGTTGTACTTTTAAATTCGTGAAACAGGAATAGTAAATTACTAAATTTTAGGTTTTGGGGTTTTATACAAAGGGTAGAGAACATATTTATGCAACTTGTTATGGTAGAAAGTAGAATACATTGAACAAAAGCACCAACTTGTACACCAATCCAAAGTCCTTTTCCTCTCATTTTAGCCAAGAATACCACTATGTGTTGCCATCCACAACCTCTAAAAACCGCTGAGCCAAAGTATTCTAAAACAAATTGAGACAATGCTTCTCTTATGTATAAAATTTACTTAAGAATAGACAAGAGGGAATTTTACCTGTGAGAATACCTTGTATGCTGTCCAGTATGACAGATATACAAACCAGAGGAGCCATGACAGTGACGTACATAATCAACAACATCCTTCTTATTGCTGAAAATAAAATTATAATAAGTATACTTAAAATATTTAATATATTAAAAAAATTAAACTATATATTTTGTAAAACAATTTTATTTTTGGAACTATAAATTATAATAAGTATACTTAACATATTCATTAGTATTATTCTTTAATTTAATTATTTTTATATTTAATAACAAAATGTTTCAGAACTTTATATAAGTGCATTGTGTGATGTTAGCAATGTGATCTTTTTATATTTAATAAATTTTTTTATTCGTAGGAATCAAATAAAGGTACCAGGAGGTTTACAACAACTCATGCACTCTGCTCAACTAACTAAGCTAGACCCCCTTGGTAAATTTGGGAATGTTGACAAAGGTTAGTCACTGCTTTCGGCGGTGAATACTTCATACTAATACCATGGTCAGCAAAAAAAAAAAATTGTGGGAAATATGATTAAAAAATATTTGCATATACGTAACATCTCTAACTATTGTTTTCCTGAAAAAATAAAAATAAAAAATCCCTTAAAGATTTCATGGTAAACTACCTGAAGGAAATACCTGGGATGAAAGTCTAGAGTCTCACAATTCCATTTGTTGTATTAAATTGTTATATGTCGAGCTGCTTATTGGTCTCACCCCAAATCCTTTTAAAAGCTCTTGGCGCGGTGTCCCCATTGTAACCTGGATTTTAAACCTTGTTTGATCTTTGACTCTGCTATTTAGGAAGTCAGTACATCTTTGGTCGTACACCACACACACATGATCTGATTCAATTTCCACATATCCATCACTAATGCACATTTTGACACTGTCCTCTTTACCTTGACCATCAACATCACTTATAGAGATGTCCACTTCAAGTGTGGAAATGCTGAATGGGTACTGACCAATGACAAAGCAGACAATGAAGCCCATCTTGGAGGAAGATGGAGCAGAAGAGAGATCAATAATTATATAATTCTCTGATGTCTTGTACTCCATCCACTCTGGTACACTGCTTCCTGGATACACGTAATAAGCTTGATAAGGTGAATGATTATATTCATCATAATCATTGTAATTTTGAACATGATCGTGGTTTAGTGCAGATAGGTGGTGGTTTGCAAATTTCATCACGTTGATTTGAGCATTCAACCCAATAGCCACTAGAGAGACTTCATCCAACTTTAAGCAATTCCAGAACATCACCCGTTTCCTGTTTTCTTTTAATTGTTCAACAGCTGTTGAAGGCAACAATACACTCTTCAACGATTTGCAGCCTGTGGCATTTAGAGTTTCAAGTGACAGGGGGAAGCTCTGGTATTGTATGAAGCTTCCTGCAATTTTCTACATCTAGATATAGCAGTTGTGTAAGATTGTTGAAGGATGAAGGTAGCCTCTCAATGTCACTTGCAAATAGATGAAGCGATTTAAGCTTGGTTTGATGTCCAAATGATGAGGGAAGTGCTTTGATCTTCATCCATTCCAATCTCAGTTCTTCCATATTATCTGATATCAGTGAGAATTCACTAAGTTTCATACACGAATGAAGGCTGAGATAACTGAGGCTGCATATATTGGAATTCCTTCCGAGTCTTGTAAGGGAGTCGCAGCTCCAATGGTTCAATTTCTCAAGTTTGGGCAGAGAGAAAATAGATGGATGCACACTAGTCAACATTTTACAACCCGTGAGATCCAATACTTCAAGACTTGTGGCCGTTGATAAATCTGGCAGCTCCTTTAACTTCTCAGAGTAACTGAGATCAACTTCTTTTAAATTCACCTGATTCTGTAATATAATGAAACAAAATGAACTAAATTAGTTAATTTTGTATTCCTTGAATTAACAGAAAATCAAAACAGGGAGAGACATATTTAGCTTCACTCCATCCCAAAGTTTTTTCATATTGCCTCTTTTCGCAATTTCAATATTACAAGTTTTTCACTAGAAAAATTCTCTGGCAAGGATTTTAGACGATAATCCTTCCAACTAAGAAATATTAGTTCACTTGTCCAAAATTTAAGCCCTTTAGCAACAAAATGGAAGGAATTCCCTTTTAGTTCACTCCAAGCTTTTTGCTGCTTGGGCAAACTCATCCACTTGTGCTTGTTGCGGTTGAAACCAAAAATATCATCATCAGAAATTTTCAGAAATCGTAGTTTGCTCATCTTAGCAAATATGTGAGGGCCTAACTTTTTCTTCTTAAATGCAAGCAAGTGAAGCAATATGCTTCTAGTGGCCAGAGTACCCTGCGATCAATGTAAAACAAATATTTTAATTTTTAAACATCGTCAAAACCCATATTTCTCAAACAAACAAAAATCAAATGTTATTAAAAAGAGTTTACATTTAGTTAGGCTTTAACCTTGTCACTTTTGAATGCTTCACAAATGTCATCAGGATCCCTGTTAGTTGCTATAATTACTTACTTTTCAAGTAGTTTTTAAGGCAATTATCTATCTTTTTCTCTCATTTGGAGTGTTGTTTCACTCAGTTTCTGTTAATATTGCAATTTAGTTAGAATTTCCTTAGTTTTTCTAGTTTTATGGTTATATCTTAGTGTTTTGCCCCACTTTTTGTAGGAATTGGAGATTGAAGTTGAAGAACACGTTTTGGAGCTGCATTCTGAGCTTTGGAAGCAGTGGAAGGTCCTTTGCAAGAGAAATCTGTTGAAGTGCAGAAATTTCAATTCAGCCAAGCCAAAATTTCAGGCTGAGCCAAATGTCACTTTGAAGAAATTCTGCACATGTATATAAAGGACTGACCCTCAGAAGTTCAGGGGGGCTGGAACATTTTTCAGAACTCATTCTCTGTAGCTCGTTTGCACTGTTTAGTGAGAGAGAAAAGCTCTCTCTTTAGTTCTTAGTTTTCTCTTCATCTTCTTCCCTTCCATGTGTATTTTCTAGCTGCTCATACCCATGAGTGGCTGATTTCTTTAGTTGTTAGGGGTTATATGTAACCATTCTCAAAACTCTCTTGTATCTTTTGATATTATATATATATATTCTGCATATTTGTGTTTAAAGTTAGTATTTTGCTTCTTTTCTTAAATCTTGTTGTGGCTTGATCACCCATTGCATGATCCTTGGACATGACTGTTGTTGGGAAACACTTTCGTTGTCTAGAACTAAAGCAATATACCTCATGAACTTCGTGTCTAGGAATGGAGCTTAGTTCATGGGTTATCTTGTGGTCTCTAGACTTAAAGCTAGTTGCTTTGCTAAGTTGTTGAGGAATCAAGGCTTGGAGGAGTAATCTAAGACTCTCTGCACCTAAGGAATTAGGGCTGAGAATGTTTTATTGACTGATTTTAACATTTAAATGCAAATAGAATGTATATTGTGTGCATGCAAGAAGAGAGTAGAGAATGGTGAGATCTAACCCCTGCAACATATTCATTTATCTGTTTTAACCTCTGTCTACTGCTGTGTTTCACTTTAAAAACAACAAAAATATCTTCTTTATTTATGTCCTGCACTAAATCTGTTATGAAATCCCACAAAACCACCCAAAGTTTGTGTTTTTATTGCTTTCGTGTGAAAACCAGTTCAGTCTAGTAAGTATTTATGTGAACATTGCTTATATCAAGCAAATCCCTTGGGAAAATGATACTTGGACTTATCCATTTACTACTTGTGCGATTTGGTACGCTTGCCAATCCGCTAACAATCCCATAACCGACTACGGCTTCCAGGGTCTTCAATAGACTCTCGACGAACAATCTCACAAGCCTTTTCTTGTAAACTATCATGCATAGATACTATATTATCTTTCGAGAAAGTTATAAGAGCTTTATCTTTAAGCCTTTCTAACCCAACAACCACTGAATTATCACTTTCACCATCTCTTAATAGAGATTTTAGATAACTCACCTTTGCCTTTGTATCTAATCTAAGTAAGAAAGATGCAAGATCTAGAAAAATCTGTTGCTCTTTGCGATCTAGATCATCATAACTCAGTTTCATTATATCATAAATTTCTAGAAGAGGCATTTTTGCAAGCTTGTCAAGCTCACTTTCCCATACTTCCTTATTTTTTCCGCGAAGATGACGAGCCAAAACTTTAAGAACTAATGGAATGCCTTTGGCATAATTGACCACCCTTTCTGATAGCCCATCATACTCCCTTTGATTATCACTTTTGTTAAAGGCATTCAATTTGAAAAGTTCAGGTGCTTTATCAAATTTGAATTCTCCAAGATGGTATATCTCATCAGCTTTGTTAGCATTAAGCACTTGCTAGTCTCTAGTTGTTACAATTATTCTACTTCCTGATCCAAAATTATCAAGAGTTCCCAATAATTCTTCTAGGTGACCTAAATCATTCATATCAACAATAAGAACCTTCATACGACGAATTCTATCATCGGAAAATGAATTTGGAGCATGCCCTAACAATTCAGTAAAAATTTCTTTCTTCAAAGAAATTATTCCATTTTTTCCTGATTGTTCTCTTTCATTGGCTAAAAAATATGAACCTTGATATTCAGATCGTAAGTTGTTAAATACTTCTTGTGCAAAGGTTGTCTTGCCAATACCGTCCATACCCCATATTCCAATAAGACGTGTATCTTTAGGCTCTTTACGTATCAATGATTCTACATCTGTAATTTTTTGTTCAATTCCAACAATTCCTTTTGAGTTAACCAAGAGTTTACCCATCCTCATCACAACAAATTTGACGATTTCTTCGAGTAGCTCAACATCATCCCTATGTGACACACAGAGATAGAAATGTGTGTTAAAACCAACAGAAAAATTTGCAGGAGGACAAAAGGCTGAAGAGAATGAACAAAATTTAAAGAGAACAAACAAATTTCACGTGTAAGTCACAATAACAGCAACAAAGTGGAATATCATTTCGCTCTATCATAATCAAACATTCAACCTACTATCATTTACACCAAATTTAGCATTTCCAACTAAAATTTCCAAAAGCAAATAGAAAAAAGGGTTTCTGATAGGTTATAGAAACACTTTTTCGTTATTCTTTTAGACAAACACGATATATATACTCACAAAATATTGGTGCCAAATATCCAAAATTGTATCTCCAAGAAAAAGTTAAATTGTTGGATTTTTCTAGTGTCGAGACCAAATCCTTTTAATGCTTAGATTCTATATCATTCCATATTCAGAAATTAGTAAAATGATGAAAACAAACTGTACATTTTGTTCTATTTTGCCATTCTATTAATACAAAGCCCTAACTGAATCAAAACCCCCCTAAACAAATGAAACAAAAAATTTTGTTTTTCGCCTTGTATCTCCCAATTCCTATGTTTCCTTCTTTCTGCCACACTCTTCATCTTTGCAACAAAGCCAGAGGTTCCTCTCAGTCTCAATCCTCCACTTCAACATCCACACGACCAGGACCAAGAGGCATGGTTCCCAGTAATTCTGCCCTCGCTGTCTCATGGAGGTAATAGCTTCTCCAGTGTCGGAGGCGGCGAAATAGCATCATGCTGAGGTTCTACATAGATGACGGTTGAATATTTCACTGGCGATGGTGCTCGTGATGAGCCTCTACTTCATCAATTTCGTCACCACGCTCCAAGTATTCAGCAAACTCTACCGCTTGTGCGACCTCTCTACAGCGCCACCACTGCTCTCCTCTCTCCTCGTCACTTTCTATGATTGCATGCAAGCTTGAAACCCTTCACGCAGGGGTGAGCACCGTCAGAGACAATCCCTCGATCACTTCTTCCACCATTGTCTCCACTAGCATGAGCATCGTTGTAAGGGTGCCTCTCTTCTTACATCGCTAGGTTTTCTTACGGTGAATAGAGTCAGGGATGGCAACTGGGAGGGTCGGGGACGGGTTTAGCTCTCCCCGTCCCATCCCCGCAAAAGGCGGGACGGGTACGGGTTCGGGTATAAAAGATGCACATTTAATATTTTAATACCCATCCCCATTCCCGTCGAGTTTTATTGGGTTTGGGTACACCCGCAGGTAACCCACTACACTATTTTTTATAATTTAATTTACTTATATATTTTTAAATAAATCATATATTAAGTTATTAATTATGTTTTAATTCAAATAATATATATATATATATATATATATATATATAATGAATAACAAAGGAATTAAAGGCAAAGAATTAAGAATTAAATTATATTTTTAATTAAATGTATAATTTTAAGTTTGTTATTTAATTATTATTATAATTTAAATTATTTAACTATTAAGCTATTTAATTTATATTTTTAAAAATTATGATGTATATATATGCTGTGAAAAAAAATTATAAAAAAAATATAATGGTGGCGGGTATAGTTTGATACCTATCCCCATCCCCATCCCCGTTTAAAAAATCCGGGTAATACCCATACCTGTACCTGTACCAGGTAAAAGCAGGTATTCCCCGTCAAAGCCGGGGCTGGTTCGGGGCGATACCCACAGGTATGGGTTTATTTGCCATGCCTAAATAGAGTAAAGAAGTGGAGAATAATCTAGTTTAGGGTTAAAGAAAAGGGGATACAAATGGAAAGAGTAAGAATTAGATAGAAGAAAAAGATAGTTTGGTCATTTAACATTAAATTAATACCACCACTTAATGCCGTTAATAGAAGGGAGGCCATAGTAATGTCAAAATAACAAAGGGTATTAAGTATAATAAACACAAAACACAGGGGAGCCAATTGTAATTTGCTCTTACTTTTATAATGGGATAATCTAAAACAATGTGCTGCTAGTATAGCTTTCTTGTAAGCATTTTTTGAGGTTTTGGCGAGGGGTTTTATGTTTATATGGTTATTCATTTATTGTGTACCCCTCTTACTAAACTGTCACACCTTGGGCCAAGTTTATTGTTTATAAATAAATTTTCATTTGGCTGAGAAAAAAAAATTAAAGGTAATGAATAATATTTTCAATTAAGATAATAAGATTATTTTTAGGTGCATAATTTCATTAAGTAATATATTTATGATTTATATAAGTAAGGTAATTACATATAATTTACTTTTAAAATTTATTTTTAATTTTCAATATATTGTGAGCAGTGATTTTTATTGCTTTTATTATTGTTCTTACTTTTTACTTCATTACTTTACTTTTAATATTGTACTTTTTTTAATTATATTTTTTTAAAAATTCTAATGTGAATGTAATTTTAAATTATAATTACATATAATTATGTTGCACTTTTTTAATTCATTACTTTAATTTTAATACTGTACTTTTAAATTATAATTACATATATTTATACTTTTATTGCTTATAATGAGTAGTAAATTATAAGCATCTAAGTAAATTAAAAATTTTATTTAAAAAAGTAAAATGTTAAAAGTAAATTAATGAATTAAAAAGTAAAAACAATATTAAAAGCAAAAAAAAGTCACTGTCCTAATATATTGAAATTAAATGAAATTATAAAAGTAAATTATATCTAATTAACTTATTTGTATAAAATATAATAAATATATTACTTAATTGAATCACACACCTAAAATAATCTAATTATTCCAAATTAAAATGTTTTTATTACTTTAATTATCTTAGTTAATATTTTTTATTTTGTTAGTCATATCAACACTAAACAAACTAGAGTTAATGATAAGGACCAAAAAAGAATACTAAGAAAATATAAGGAATTTAAAAATAATAAATAACTTTGAAAGGACTAAAACCAGATAGTTCCTCATTCAACACTCTTCTATTTTTCTTTATCGTTTTTATTCAGTTGTTCCATTTTTTAACCTTTTTATTAGATTTTTAATATCTATATACTATTAAAAATATGTCATATTATTCATATGTTGTATTATTATAATAGGAAAAAATAAGCAAAATTAAAATATCATATTATTATGAATTATTATTTTTTATATAGTTAAGTAAAAACATTTTAATGAATTGATAGTTAAAATGAATATTTTACTATTACTTATATTAATATTTTATGAGTTTAACGGTGATGCACTAACAGTGTAAAATAATTTTACACTGTCATCGTTGATATGACTTTTAAGATAATTTTGTGAAAGTCAACAAACTTACCATACATGGTGGGTTGTGATTGGATGACAGTGTAAAATTATTTTACACTGTCAGTGCATAACTATTTTTCTCATATTTTATCACAATTATTTTACTATTAATTATATAAATATGTTATTATAATTATTTATATAATAGCTATGAACTATATGAATGGATTTGATATATGTCAACTTATTACAATTTGGACAAGACAAATAAAGGTAACAACCTTTAGCAATTTAAGTAACATGTTATGAAAATATGCATACAAATATATATATATATATATATATATATATATATATATATATATATATATATATATATATAATGGCTAGCTATATTGAGCATTTATGGAGGAAAAAGAGCTTACCGAAATTTTGATGACTCAATCCCGAAAATTTTAGCAGATTTATTCAAAGCATCTCTCCACATTTGCACCTTGGTCTCATATTTTGTTTAATGCTCATCAAATGCATTTTTGTAACTCTCCAAAGATTGATGTCCTCTCCTTCTCATATAAGATAATAACTTCCTCATGGATATTTTAAAAAAAAATTGCGGGTATCCACCTAATGGATACCTGTGTGAGTACAAGGACGGGTATGAACCACATATTTATCCGGCAAGACAGGTAGCAAAGAACTACTACTCTTGCCCACCTCGCTCTATTACCGTTCCTATTTCTAGCATAGCGACATTGGCTAAAATTATAATTGTGTTTGCAATAACTCAATCATATATTTTGCTTAAACAAAATCTATCCATTTAAAATATTTTAAAACAAACACCTAATTAATTAGTCCTCTGTTCATAATTCTTTTTTTTTCTTCTTAAATATGTTTTAACTCCATGCAAATATGACTCTGTTTGGTTTTAGTCCTTGAAAATTTGTTACTTTTAGATCCTAACATTTTCTCTGTATTATTTTTAGTCATTACTATTATCTCTAAGTAGTTTAGTGCGGACATAACTAACAAAATGAAAAATATTAATTAAAATAATTAAGGTAATGAAGAATATTTTAAATTAATAAGATTATTTTTAGGTGCATGGTTCCATTAAGGCTATGTTCGGCAGGCCATTTCAGCTAGCTTCTAGCTTTTTTTACTAGCTAAAAAGCTTGTTTGATTGTTTAGTAAACAGACTTTTTTTAGTAGTTTATAACGTTTTTTGAAACGCTACTTGAAGTAGCGTTTTTTAAAAGTCTAGCTTCTAGCTTCTAGCTTTTAGCTTTTTATATTTTATTCCCTTTTTATCCTTAAAATATTTATTAAATTTCCTTATTACCCTTTCTAAATAATTGAGGATTTTATTATTTATTTATTTATTTTTCACTGATTCAGACGTGCATCACCGTGCCCATCACTTTTTTTTAATCTTCTTGCTCACTCTCTTTTTTTCTCCATGTAAACTATTTTTAATTTTTTTATTTTATCAATTAACTATTACGCTAATTAACATAATAAACGTATAATAATGTCTACTTAAGTGTATTTTTTTTTTTACTTTATTTTAAACTTGATTAAAAATATTTTAAGATATAGTATAAGATTAATAGTAGAATACTTAATATGAAAAAAATGTAATAATAGAAACTAAAAATGTAATGAAAATAATGTATCTATAAATAAAAAATTAAAAGAGTTTAAAATTAATTAAAAAACTAAAATTATAACACCTCAAAATATATTTTTATCCATAAAATTAAATTAAATTTTATATAAAAATATCATATAAATATATCCATTTTTTTCATTTTACATTTTTCAGCTACTTTAATAGATAGTTTTACTGAACACTTATGATTTAATAAGTTAGCTTAATAGCTTCCAGCTACCAACTAGCTTTTAAGCTTTCAGCCTGCTTTTCAGTTTCCAACTAGCGTTTCAGCTAGTTTTGCCAAACGTAGCTTAAGTAATGTATTTATTATTTATATAAATAAGGTAATTACATATAATTTACTTTTATAATTTATTTTTAATTTTTAATATATTATGAGCAATGATCTTTATTGCTTTTACTATTGTTCTTACTTTTTACTTCATTAATTTACTGTTAACATTGTACTTCTTATAATAATTGTAATTTACTTAGATGCTTATAATTTACTTTTAATATATTACTTTTGTCTTTGGAGACAAAACCACTGCTCGTGACATATTGAAAAATAAATTAAATTACATTCAGTCAAAATTAATTAATTGAAATGTAAAAATAACATCAAAAGTAACATATCAAAACTAAATTTAAGTAAATTATAATTTTTATTTAAAAAAGTACATTGTTAAAAGTAAAATAGTGAATTGAAAAGTAAGAACAATATTAAAAGCGAAAAAAAGTCATTGTCCATAATATATTGAAATAAAATAAAATTATAAAAGTAAATTATATGTACTTACCTTATTTATATAAAATAATAAATATATTACTTAATTGAATTACGCACCTAATGTAATCTAATTATAATATTCTTCATTTTTGTTAGTCATGTTAGTACTAAATTAATTTGAGTTAATAATAAGGACTAAAAAATAATACTTAGAAAATATCATGAATTTAAAAATAATAAATTATTTTCAAAACACTAAAACCAGATAGTTCCCCATTCAACACTCTTCTATTTTTCTTTCTCACTTTTATTCAGTTGTTCCACTTTTTTCAGCCTTTTTCTTAGATTTTTAATTAATATATGTGATATTATTAATAAATTGTATTATTATAATAGGAAAAAATGAAAAAAAAAATATATTATTATTTTTATACATAGTTAAGTAAAAACAATATAATGAATTGATAGTTAAAATGAATTTTTACTTTTATTTACATTAGTATTTTATTATAATTTTTTTTGGGGGGGTGAGCATGACATTAGTGCAGACTATAGAGTATTACCAGCTTTTTTGATGACTAATCTCTGCTAGAGAACCTGACTGGCTACCTTTAGTAATGTCTCTCCTCCCAACCAAGTTTTTTTCATCCACAAGACTTGAACCGAAACCTTGCTTAAGGAGACCGAGCCCAGTTCCACTCAGACCAATGACATATTGATTTATTATAATTATTTATATAATAGCTATGGTTTCTCAGGAAAAAAAAAACTATGAACTATATGAATGGATTTGATATAAAGTAAATTACACAAACCACCCCTCAGGTTTGCACTTGTTACACTTGACACCCTTCTGCTTTGAAACATTACTTTTAACCTGCTGTTGCAAACGGTGTTAGCTTCCATTAAGTTATTTAAAAAGAGAAAAAACAAATAAAAATTAATTTTTCGATAATCCAAATTTGCCCCTAGGTGACAAATTAGGGTTGGGGTGGTGTTGTTCGTTCAACTCTCCCCCCACGCTCTCTGTTTTCTCTTTGCCAATTCGTTCTTGTTCATAGGTCCTCTGGCATTCTTGAAGGTGTCGAAGATTGCGATGTCAGCTCGGAGGTTGCCGTCGCGCTTCCAGACTTTGTAGGTGTTGGAGGCGGCGATCTTGCTGACGAAGGGAATGACAGAGCTCTCGAAGTGGAAGGAGATCTCCATGTAGAAGTCCCGCATGCGGCGGAGGAGGTCGAGGATGGAAGAGAGATCTGATCGGAATTTGTATTTTCAACAATTTGTTTTCTTTGTTTCTGCATAGAGATCTATGTTGCGGCTCTCTCTGCACGTGTTATCAAACCTTTGTTTCCTTTCATTTTGTTTGGGGTGTCGTTGGGTAATCAAAACTTGAGGTGCGCGGAGGCAAGGGGGTCGTTATTGGATTTTGATTCTAAATCTCAGATTCAATAGTTTCTCATAATTTTGTTTTGCTTTATCTGTTTTATGTTCTTTTCCTTCTTCAAATTGTTTTTATTTTGGATATTTGTATTGGTTGAGGAAGTAACGATTTTGTACAACTTGATTTTCCTGGAGGTGGGACTTTTAATTCCTTTGAGGTAATTGTTTTTTGTTCTAACTTTGTTTGTGAATTGACAACGAACATTTGACAGTGGTGTGTTCAATATTCTCGTGAAAAGTGTGGTTCATATCTTGATTCTCCATTAGTTGGGAACACAACACTTGTTGGGAAGGCTGCAATTTTTTTTCCCTCTCCAGCGGATGTGTGTTCAAGGAAGGGGATGAGGATATTTTGGGGAAATATTTTTATTAAAAGTCATGTGCACATCACATGTGTAGGTTCTGTTAAACATTTAAAAGCTGTTTGAGAGGTAGGGTTGCTCAGTGTAACGAATCCTAAAAAATTAGGGGGCGTTTTGTAGGGATAAAAAAGATAGGGGTATCAAGTGTAATTAAGGTAAATCTCAGGGATGGTCATTGTAATTTACTCTATTTTATTCATAGATAAATTATTTCCATTACATTTTTAGTTTCAATTATTGCATTTTTTTTTCATATTTAGTATTCTACTATTAATCTTATACTATATCTTAAAATATTTTTAATCAAGTTTAAAATAAAGTAAAAAAAAATACACTTAAGTAAACATTATTATATTTTTATTACGTTAATTAGCGTAATAGTTAATTGATAAAAAAATACACTTAAGTAGATACTCAAGTAGAATACAATAAAGAATAAAAAATAATTGATAAAAATTAAAAATAGTTTACATGGAGAAAAAAAGAGAGTGAGCAAGAAGATTGGAGAAAAAAAAAAAGAGTGATGAGCAGGTGATACATGTGAATGAGTGAAAAATAAATAAATAAATAATAGAATCCTCATTTATTTAAAAAGGATAATAAGGAAGTTTAATAAATATTTTAAGGGTAAAAAGAGAATAAAATATAAAAAATTAGAAGCTAGAAGCTAGCGTTTTAAAAAACGCTACTTCAAGTAACGTTTCAAAAAATGCTAGAAGCTACTATAAAAAGCTTGAACAAGCTTTTCAGCTAGTAAAAAAAGCTAAAAGCTAGCTGAAATGGCTTGCCGAACATAGCCGTAATATTTTTCTAGACACAATATTCGAGGTGTTTATAATTGGTTATCATTAGAATATTCAAACTGTCTTTATTTACTGTTATGTTCATCATTAATGTATTTTGTCAAGTGAAATATGTATCGTTATAATATTTGGAATTTATCCAAAAATCCTATGATTAAACATTGATATATAGAACTCATTCCTTCCAGACTCCAGAGTCAATAAGAGAAACCTCTTGTGTGAAGAAAGTTCGTCCAAACTTATGATCGTCACAATTATATTAATACTTGGGGATTATGAAGTTAATTCTTGTGTAGTGTTATATATTAAAACAAGCCCATTTAAGTAATTTATTATAATAGATAATAATAGGCACGTGTGGCGTAGGTACCTTGATATCCATCCCCACCCTAGTTGATTAACAAGTATGAATTTGTTTAAATGATTTGTGGTTACCCATTTAACTATCGATTTTTTATTCATTACGAATTTTAACCACAAATATTCGTGACAGATATTTTCCCCATCCCTATATGGGACCAATCCTACTTTGTTGGTCCATTAAATTTAGTGGTTAAAATGCAACCAAGTAATTTCACCCAAAAAAAAAAATTGCATCCAAGTAATACATTTAAATATATTTCAATTTTTAAATGATACTTTTTTTAAAAAAAGATTTCTAGATACATCTAACAAAAACTCTTTTACTTAATTTTTAGTACTTGCCTATTAAGTTGAACACTCCCCCACCCCCCTGAAAAAAAAAAAACTTCGGAATAGGTGAGTTAATATCAACAACATTGGTTTTAACACACATTTCTCTCTGTGTCACTTAGGGATGATGCTGAGCTACTTGAAGAAATCGTCAAACTTGTTATGATGAGGATTGATAAACTGTTGGTTAACTCAAAAGGACTTGTAGGAATTGAACAAAACATTACAAATGTAGAATCATTGATACATAAAGAGCCAAAAGATACACGTCTTATTAGAATTTGGGGTATGGTCGGTATTGGCAAGACAACCCTTGCACAAGAAGTATTTAACAAACTACGGTCTGAATATCAAGGTTCTTATTTTTTAGCCAATGAAAGAGAACAATCAAGAAAAAATGGAATAATTTCTTTGAAGGAAGAAATGTTTACTAAACTATTAGGACATGCTCCAAATTCATTTACTGATGATAGAATTCGTCATATGAAGGTTTTTATTATTCTTGATGATATGAATGATTTAGGTCACCTAGAAGAATTATTGGGAACTCTTGATAATTTTGGGTCATGAAGTAGAATAATTGTAACAACTAGAGATGAGCAAGTGCTTAAAGCTAACAAAGTTAATGAGATATACCAGCTTGGAGAATTCAGTTTTGATAAAGCAATTGAACTTTTCAAATTGAATGCCTTTAACCAAAGTGACCATCAAAGGGAGTATGATGAACTATCAAAAAGGGTGGTTAATTATGCCAAAGGCATTCCATTAGTTCTTAAAGTTTTGGCACTTCGTCTTCGTGGAAAAAACAAGGAAGTATGGGAAAGTGAGCTTGACAAGCTTGAAAGAATGCCTCTTCTAGAAGTTTATGATATAATGAAACTGAGTTATGATGATCTAGATCGCAAAGAGCAATAGATTTTTCTTGATCTTGCATGTTTCTTTCTTAGATTAGGTACAAAGCTAAAGGTGAGTTATCTAAAATCAAAATTAAGAGATGGTGATAGTGATAATTCAGTTGTTGTTGGGTTAGAAAGGCTAAAAGATAAAGCTCTTATAACTTTCTCGAAAGATAATATCGTATCTATGCATGATAGTTTATAGGAAATGGCTTGGGAAATTGTTCGTTGAGAGTCTATTGAAGACCTAGGAAGTCGTAGTCGGTTATGGGATTCTGATGACATTTGTGAAGCATTGAAAAATGACAAGGTTAAAGCCTAACTAACTGTAAAATCTTTTTAATAACATTAGTATTTTTTTTTTGTGTGTTTGAGAAATGAGGGTTTTGATGATGTTTAAAAATTAAAATTTTTTTGTTCCACATTGATCGCAAGGTACTCTGACCAATAGAAGCATACTGCTTCACTTGCCTCGAACCAAGAAGCAAAAGTTAAGCCTTCGGACACTTGCTAAGATGAGCAGACTACAATTTCTGGAAATTTCTGGGCAAGATATTCTTGGTGTCAACCCCAACCAGCACAAGTGGTTGTGTTGGCCAAAGCGGCAAAAAGCTTGGAGTGTTGATATTGTGGCTAGAGGGCTTAAATTTTGGAAAAGTGAACTAATATTTCTTAGTTGGGAGAATTATTACCCTCTAAAATCCTTGCCAGATAAATACTTGTAATATTGAAATTGCCTAAAGGCAATATGAAAAGGCTTTGGGATGGAGTAAAGGTAAATATGTGTCTCACTATTATAATTTTCTGTTAATTCAAGGAATACAAAATTAACTAATTTAGTTCATTTTGGTTTCATTTTGGTGAATTTAATAGAAGTTGACCTCAGTTATTCCAAGAAGTTAAAGGAGCTGCCAGTTTTATCAAAAGCCACAAATCTTGAAGTACTGCTTCTCCGTGGTTGTTCTAGGTGGATTAGTGTGCATCCATTTATTTTCTCTCTGCCCAAACTTGAGAAATTGGACCTTTGGAAATGCTACTCCCTTACAAAACTAGGAAGGAATTCCCATTTATTCAGCCTTACTTATCTTGACCTTAGTTGGTGTGAGAATCTTAGGGAATTCTCACTGATAAGTGATATCAGAGAATATGGTAGAACTGAGCTTAGTAAGGATGAAGGTCAAAGCACTTCCCTCATCATTTGGACTTCAAAGCAAGCTTAAATCACTTTATCTATCAGGAAGTGACATTGAGAGGTTACCTTCATCCTTCAACAATTTTACACGACTGCTACGTCTAAGTGTACACAATTGCAGGAAGCTTCATACAATACCAGAGCTTCCCCTGTCACTTGAAACTCTTGATGCCAGAGACTGCAAATCATTGAAGAGTGTATTGTTTCCTTCAACGGCTGTTGAACAATTAAAGGAAAACAGGAAACGGGCGGTGTTCTGGAATTGCTTAAAGTTGGATGAAGTCTCTGTAATGGCTATTGAGTTGAATGCTCAAATCAACGTGATGAACTTTGCAAACCACCACCTATTTGCACCAGATCAAGATCATGTTCAAAATTACAATGATTATAGCTATAATTATTGGTCTTATCATGCTTGTTAATTACGTGTATCCAGGAAGCAGAGTTCCAGAGTGGTTGGAGTACAAGACAACAGAGAATTATATAAATATTGATCTCTCTTCTGCTCCAACTTCCCCCAAACCGGGCTTCATTTTCTACTCTGTCATTGGTCAGCACCCATTCCGCATTAACAAACTTATAGTAGACATCTCTATAAGTGATGTTGAGTTTAAAGGTAAAAAGGACAGTGTCAGAATGTTCATAAGTGATGGATTTGTGGAAATCGAATCAGATAATGTGTGTGTGGTGTTAGACCAAAGATGTTCTGACTTCCTAAATAGCAGAGTCAAAGATCAAACAAGGTTTAAAATCCAGGTTACAATGGAGGCTTGAAAAGGATTTGGGGTCAGCCCAATAAACAACTCAAAATACAACAGTTTCATTCAACAAATGGAAATGCGTGATTCAATGTACTTCATATCATCCCAGGTATTTTCAAATGGAATTTTTTTTTATTTTTTCAGGAAATCAATAGTTAGAAATGTTACGCATATGCAAATGTTTTTGAAACATATTTTCCAAAAAAATTGATGTTAAGGGGAGGTAGAGAGGAATCAAGCATTCCCAAATTTAAGGAAAGTTTTAATAATATAAAAGTATCACATTGCTTAGATCACACAATGCACTTATATAAAGTTTTGAAACATTTTGGTATTAAATATAAAAAAATAAATAAATTCAAGAATAAAAATTTCAGTATACTTATTACAATTTATAGTTTAAAAAAATTGTTTTACAAAATATATAGTTTAATTTTTTTAAAATATTAAATATTATACTTTTCCAAAACTTTTTTTAATTCTATCAAAATCAACAAAGAACTAATTAACATATCATTTAAGAATATTATTTTCTCAACATTCAAGAAATATTTTAATAGAATCCTTAAAAACAATACAAAATTAGAGAGAACAATTTTTTTATGTTAAAAAACTAAGCAAAAGCTATTACTAATCACACCAATATATTTTATAATTTTATTGTTTATGGAAAAACAGTTTTGCTACAAAACATTTTAAAGTTTGTATTATCTTACGTACAAGACAATATTATGATAAATTATTTATAAATATTATTATATGTATAAGTCATTCAATTACGTATTATTTATTTAAATCATATACATAAAACAAGTAATAATAAAAAATAAATAATTTACATAAGGCTAATGCTAAATCATTTACATAATAAATGAAAATAAAATTTACATAAATTTAATTATTTTTAAAATTACTTCTTATAATAGAAAAAACAATTATTATTTTATTAAAATTAATTATTTTCTCAAATATGGATTGTTAAAATCGTTCTTTTTTTATGCATTCAGAAAAATGTATCATAAAAATATACTGATAGATGAGGACTATATGTAAAATAATATGACACATAATTTTCTGCACAACTTGTCTATTTTTGGTTTTCCTAAGATTTATCCCTATATTATATATTCCAATTTCAAACAAACTTAAGATAAAAACACTAACTAATTTAATTTGTCATGGTATTGCAGTCACTATACTCTTTTAATGTCTCTATTTCTCCTTTATCACTAGTAGAGGAGAGAATCAGTAGCGAAATATAAATTTTGTATATGAAAGTAAATATCATTCCTTAAGATGTTGATTTGTTTGTTCATATTATCATTGTGTTATTTTTAAGATTGGCTGTAAAAGTGCACCATGTGATATGTTGTGGTATAAATTAAGATTTAGAAGAAGACTTACTTGAGACACTCAAACTCATCTATTCAACACTGTCCATTTTTTCTTATTAGGTGAAAAGTCCTTTTTAAAAGTAATCAAAGGGCATGATGCATATGAGCTCCAGCATTCAAAAGATTGTGCACCATCACCTGGTTGTCAAGAGTCCAAAGTCCTTCTTGAAGTTCAGTCAGTTGAACATTAAATTTAGAATGGGCTTTACTTGCTGCAGAGACCGTTGGCAAATTCTTGCAGGTGCCATTGTAGAGAATGATAGTGGGCAATAAACCATAGTCGTAAAGTGGTAGGAAATAATTCTATTTGACTGCCACCCTACAGCTCCAAAGTCAAATTAGAAAAACCTTTTGAAAGTATGTGGGCGATACTTGTGTATGCATGTCTTTGTACACTGTCTTTGGTAATAGCAAGTGCAGTCCCTTAACTCATTACCTGTTACAACTAAATAGTCATGTTAAATGCATCTTATGTACTTTCCACCTTTAAGATGAGTCTTAGATTATTTTCCACATAGAGGGAATCAAATACGGGTTCTTCTGCGTTCCTTTACCTGTGAACGTGGCGGGCTTTCACTACTACAAAAAATACATTTTAGAACAGTTTTTTAAATCAGTTATATGATAATCGATTTTAAAAAAAACACCGGTGATATTTTTGTAATTATAAGAAGTGTTTTTAGATCGGTTCTCATATAATTGATCTAAAAAGAACCTTTTAGATCAATTAAAAAGTTGAACCAATTTAAAAAAGTAATTTTTAGATCAGTTGAATTTATAATTGGTTTAAAATATTATTTTTAGATCAATTATAAAATAAACCGATCTAAAAACTCATGTAATACGTTCCCTCTTGTTCCAATTTTGTTCCCACTTGCTTCAATTTCATTCTCATCCCTCTAGAACCCTATCACTTTGTCGAGCAGAGTCAAACCCAAAACAGACCGCACCTCACAACACCGTCAATTTCCAAGAACACACAACCCCAAAATCGGCAGCGCCGCGCCATCAGCCACAAAACATCCTCCCCCACTGTGGAGAATCGCCTCACGGCAGTGCAAAACACCACCACCGCGGAGAACCCCATCACGTTGAGCCCGATTCGCACCAAGGTCGTTCCCCACAGAGAAATGGTTGCAGCGTCCTCCTCTTTCGATTTTATTATTCGGCACCAATTTGTTGGTTTTTAACCCGATTCCAAGGTTTTCTGCCATATCTCGCACTAAGAAACCTAAGTCATTGCTAGAATCCACGCAATCTTGTGTGTTCTTCGTTGTATAAGGTATGCAATTCCGTCTTTTTCATACTACATTGTGTTTCTTCTCACTGTTCTTCAATTTTTTTCTCCCCTGATTACTTTGTCAGTGATTTAGCTTAGCGCATGACCTTAGGTTGGAGATAGGTTTTCTAGATTCCTCTTTCATATTAATGAATTTTCTTTGAAGACTGTGATCATATAGAGCCTGACAGGTATAACTCCTTTTAATCAGTTATGTATGTTTTTTCTCTGTTTTTATGCTGAAAAAATAAATAAAATGAGATGTTGTTTCTCAGTTATGTATCAGAACCTTAGGTATGATATTATAACCTGTTCGCTTTTCTTGAACTTGTTATTCAAGACTAAATTGCAATGTTCATGGATTTCTTTTCTAATTTAAGGCTTCAAGAAATGTGTGGCAATGTTTACTGATTGAAATATTAACTCAGTTGTCTTTTTTCTGGATAAAGACTTGAAGCTATCCTCTGCATTTTAAGATAAATAAAATAATGTCTTCTATTAACTTATAGAATATGCTAGAATCAAGTTTAATTATGTTTCTTTTATCCAAATGTTCTTGCGTTTGATATTAGGAGCCTGAGGCACACCAGAATGTTGATGCAGCTTCTTGTGAAGGTTAGTAATATGAAATTCCATAAGACATTAAATATAAACTATAGTATTGAGTTACCTACTGTAGTCTGCTTTTCTTTTGGTGCAAAGGTAGACACCAGGGCTACAAGCGTGAAGCTTTTGTAGATGTTGCAGGTTTGAATTTCTTTTTTAGATTGCAATTTTATAGTACAAGTCTTCTCTTAAGTGAAATGTGGATACAAGAAGTTAATATGTTTGTTGTTGTAGCATTTAAAAATATTGATCTGGAAACTCTACTTGTGCATTTAGTTTCAAAATGATCCAATACTATAATTCATGAGTTTGTTCATAAAAAATTCTATTGATGATGTTAGCTAGGGCCCAAGACTTGTTTACGGGGTGGTAAGTAAAAATCTAGTCATGGTATCTTGGTAGTGTGGTTTCTCTACTGATATCTGAGTTTTCATTTGAGTAGTCTTGGTAATTGTAGCAAAGTGTTAATACTACCTCTTCTCAACGAGCTGCTACCATTGCTCTAAACACAATATATAGGTCATGTTTTATTAACTTCTTGTGATAAACTTTAAACTAAGTTTATTATCCAATTCTTTTAAAAGCTCGTTGTCATTCTTACATGACCAATGTAAAGTGAATTAATAAAGTGAATAATGCTTGATTTAACTTCTTGTGATAAACTTTAAACTAAGTGAATTAATAAAGTGAATTAAATTCTTTTAAAAGCCCATTGTCAATAAAGTGAATTAATATGTGCTTGATTTACCGAATAATTCAATAATGCTAGTACTCTCTTTTTCTTACACCTCTTTCTTAGCGTAATACTTTCAAGTTGTTGATATATTTCCATTTGGATTTTAGACCTAGGATAACAATGATGTCTTGGCTTATTGGTTATCCAATGCCTCTACACTTCTCTTATTACTCCAGTGCACGCTCAAGGCTAGTGGTGCTGCAGGAATGGCTCCGCAATGCCGTCGTTCTTCATCAGCAACCCTGTTTGGGAGGATGACTCAAGTAAGCATAGCTTTTGATGTGAACAAATTAATTCCCAATGAAAATCTTTTATTCTTCAGATAAGCAAGTTCCATAGAAATTAATTCATTTAAAACATCACTGTTGGTTGGAATGCGATGAGATAGGCATCGAGAACATCCAGAGCAAGCCTTGTTAAGGGATCATCACGTTCAGTTGAAACACCGCAGCCCATCGCACTTTGATTGCTCACTGGCAGTGGCAGGGGATAATGAAGAGCCTAGGAAACTTTCTAAATACTTTGAAAGCAAATCATGTTAGTATAATCTCTTTTGGCATCATTATTTCTATGTTATTGCCATCTTATAGCAATATGTGTTAATAACACTTCTGGCTCTTTACATATATTTTTGGATCACTTCCATTAAATATATTGTTGTAATCAAATCATGTATACTTCTATTGAAATTTAATAAAATTACATGACCTCCCTTATCGTATATTAGTTTATCTTATTTCATTTTTTTAATAGTTTAGTATGCCTTCTTGTATAAATTTTATTAGGAATTGTGCTTTATAACAATAATCAACTTTGTATACAGTTTTAATGTTAAATGTGTGTTGTGTATGTAGCTGTTGTGTGTATTATAGGGACAGAAATAAACTAAAGTATTGTATATTTTTTTTTAAAAAAAAAAACTTTTTAGATCGGTTATGATTACAACCAATCTAAAAAGTATAGTTTTTAGATCGGTTATAAGTAATAACCAATCTAAAAACTATACTATATAACCAATCTAAAAACTATACTTTTTAGACTGGTTATAAAAGACAACCAATATAAAAAGTTAACTTTTTATATCGGTCACAAAAATAACCGATCTAAAAAGTATCTTTTCAGATCAATTCTTGTCCGATCTAAAAAGTCAGACTTCTATATCGCTCGCATAGACATCGGCCGTACAACCGATCTAAAAAGTCATTTTTAACCGATCTAAAAAGTCTTTTTTGTAGTAGTGTTTACACCACTGTGTTAAAACTATTGGTTAATGTAAAACTTTTTCAGACTATTATCTAATAACAAAATCTTATATATAAATATATAATAAATGAGCTGTGATTACGTAAAACTTGATTTAATTTTTAGTTCTTTACAGTATATATAATAAAATTCTTTTTTAGACCATGGGTTGTAGTGATATTAAATGAAACTTGATTTAATTTTTAGTTCTTTGAGTATATAGTATACAAAAATGATCTGTGATTAAATGAGTTGGTATATGGTTTGGAACCACTTGAAGAGACGCAGGAATTTAAGCTGAGGCACACGATCTTGAATCTCGATAGATAAGTGAGGAAAGGAATATGTTTTATTCACTTATAATAAAATAGTTATGTTATGATTGAAATATGAAGACAATGAGTTGAAGAAATTGGGCATTTGGTGCTTATCAATGATTCGTCTATTTTGTCTTAAAAAGAGGTTATTGTGCTTTGGTTTTTATTGACTACTGGTGTACAAAATCAAGTTAGAAAAGTAATAATTTAAATGAAATATGATAACTCTTTTCCTTTATGTATTCGGTCATGATGTTTTAAAAGTGGGATCAAATATAGTTTAGAATAAATTCAATTGACTTATTTGAGTTAGTGAGTTAAAAGAGAATTTTAAGTTATTTAAAAAGATTAGCAATCTTGATAGATTACCTATTGTAAATTTTATTTACTATGATAGGTTGAAGATTGGTATTTAATTGAACTTAGTACGTGAGATCTTAATTTAAGAATAGATAATAGGTTAGCGAAGACAATTAGAATATTTGACTTCTTCTGATTCTACTAAACTTTAGTAGGATGAGAATTAAATTTTAATAGAACATGTAACTAGAGAAGTTAAATATTAAATTATAAAATATAGTGAAGTAAACTAACCAAATAATAAAGTTTAGTTAAAAAGCTTGAATATTAAATGAATAGCTAATAAATTGTTATTTTGTGATTATGTTTGGAGGTGAACGGAAAATTTAGATGGGTTGTGATTCTTGGTATGGTATTGTATATGATGATTGAAACATTGAATTGTGATCTGTACTGTTACCAGGTTGTTATCAAATTTTGTTTGTCATACCTGTATTAAGGTATGTGGAAAAGTATTGAGAGACAGAGAAAACTCTACCGGATTTCCAGAAAAAAAAATTGTAAAATGATGAAACTCTAGGCATAGACCATGTGTAAATTAATGGTGAGCCATGCACTAATGGCATATGTTGTGGTTATTGACAATTATGCATTAGTCGTGTGTGTTTTGTTAGAATTGTGAGCCATGCACTAATGGCATATGTTGTGGTTATTGACAACTATGTACTGATAGCATGTGTTGAAATATTGGAATGGTGAATCATGCACCAATGGCGTATGTTGTGGTGATTAGCAATTATGCATTGATGGCATTTGTTTTGTTGGATTTAGGAAATCATAGTAGGGTGCACTGTAGGATGAAGGTAGGAACCACAAAATAGTCTAGAGGATATGGATCCCTATGAGTCTTATTAAGTTCCTCATGATAAGTTAGAGAAAACAAAAGGATCCCTTTTGTATAGCGTACTTTAGATAATCACTAACAGTGATTACTCTATCTGAACCCTGACATTACATTTTGTGACTTACAAGTTAACGATTAGAATGCCTCACTCCTTTCTTTTCATTTTGTTATATGTATCCAGTGTGGTGTGATGGGTAGCAGTTGACATCGAGGACAATCCATCCGAGAGATCTCGCAAGGCATTGGAGTCCTTAATATAGTTATTGATAAAAGGAGAGTCTAGGTATTGGTTGACTGCTCTGATTAGGATTTATTTTGTTAGCATATATATATATATATATATATATATATATATATATATATATATATATATATATATATATATATATATATATATATATATATATATATATATATATATATATATATAGGATACATCTAATGAGAGAAAGACATCTTATATGAGAGTGATAAGATTAAATCATAACCATACATGGAGGGTTAAAATTTAATGTCATGTGACTTTTTAAAAAACTCACGTGACTTAATTTATTTTAATCTTGACCATTTAAGATAGCTCTAGTGGTCAATATTTATTCTTCTTACTCTCATATAAGATAAGTCCTCTCACTAGATATATTTCCTCTCTCTCTCTCTCTCTATATATATATATATGAGGATAAATTCAAATTTAATTTTAATTTATTATGTATGTATTTTGAGTCAGCATTGTAGGAATGTGTTGGCTGGCTAGGACCTTCAGACAACGAGTTGTATGCTTTACTTAGAGCTAATGTATATACTTCTAATGATGTATGATATTATATTCTCTTGTAATTATTTTATGTTGGAAAGGTTTGATATTCTTAAGATGTAATTAATTATGTGTTGTCCACACTTAAAAAAAATTCACTAAGCTTCCTAATAACTTAATTAACTTATTCATAAGCATCTAATAATAAATTAAAATAAATAACAATGATTAATATTATTAGTCAATGTGAAAGAGTGTGTTACACTCACAATTTGTCATGTGTCACCAAGTTGACCAAGTTAGTGTAGTAAATTGACAAAAAGACAAATTTGGTCTAATAGAGACACTTGAAGGAACCAAAGTGAAGTTTTTTAAATTTAGCGACCCAAACTAAAATAAAAAGTTCAAATGAGAGACTAAAATTATATTTTAGCCTAAATTGAACGAGAGCATAAAATAAAGTGCATATTTGTATTAGATATAAACTTTTAACTCAAGCTTTGACATATTGGCCAAAGTATTCTAATGAGATAAATGCTAGTGACACATTTTTTAACACATTCTTTTAACACGTACGGTTTTTTATTTTGGGATGAATTTTTTTAAAAATAACTAAATTGTTTGAGTCTCTCATTATTTTTTTTAATGAATTTTACTCATAATTTTATAGATTTCAATAAAAGCTAATAAGTAATATAAACTGTATTAGAAGAAGTGTGTTAAAGGTGCACAAATCCTCTCCTGTTTTGGAGCCAACTCCAGGTCCAGTTAAAAAGATTGTAGTCGTTGGATTATATGAATCCTTCTGATTGTGCCACATTTCTCCTTCTTTTTTTTTTTTTGTCACTTCTCTCTCTTCGATGATGGCTTTGTCAAAATAAAAAAATAAAACACTCTTCTGTATTCTCTCTAGAAAGTAGGTCACTGGAGAATGGCAAGCGATCACTGGAACAATGTTGAAAACCTCATCCTCGGCCACCACCCTTTCAAGACCACCACCATCACCGACCACTTCCACCTTCAAAACTCTTTCTATTTGGGCACTTCTACTCCTTTAATTTTCACACCAGCTCATGAAACAAATGGGGTGTGAACAGAAATGGAGTAAAAAGTTTTAAAAAAAATCAACCAAAAGCATATGAAGTTGGTTAATATCATATGACCATTCATTTTTAGAATTTAACAACACCTCGAGAGAGGGTAGACTGATGAAAAAAATTGAGAAAATATGTTTTTAGTCCTTATAATTTGCAAAATTCTTGGTTTTAGTTCCTGTACTTTACCATAGAACATTTTGGTCATTGAACTTTTAAAAATAAGTGTTTTTAGTCCCTCTAAATAGACATTGTTAACACCGTTTCCTAAATGGCGTTTGTTCTGAGGGACTAAAACCATTGATTTTTTAAAATTTAGGAACTAAAATGTTTGATAGTAAAGTACAATGACTGAAACCAATAATTTTACAAAGTACAGAGACTAATTTTTTCCAAAAAAAAAAAAACACAATGATTTTATTAGTTAACTTTAGCTAGTTGTTCTTGCCTTATTGAAATCAATGTCTCCTCCAAGTTCAGAGTGTTAGAATATTCTTCATGAAGCCTAGCTGCTTAATTAACAAGCAACCGGATTCTAAAAGAGAATAGAACAAATACACATGCACATAGGCAAACACAATTTAACAAGGTTTGTCAATGTACCTATATTCAGGAGTAGAGTGGTTGTTTCTATTATTGATTGAGCAAATAGGATATATATATATATATATATATATATATATATATATATATATATATATATATATATATATATATATGATACAAAATTACAATATTACTCATATACCGTACTACAGGGGGCTGCTCCCTCACACCCCCAACCCAACAACCAGACGGCCTAACCCCAAAAGACATATGTTGTCACTACGCTCTACTCAGCTCCATCTCACTCTAGCATCTGCCCACCCATAAAATGAGTCATGTACAACACAAGCCAACCTATGAATATTTTGAAACAAGGACACTTTAAGACTTAATTTAAGCCTCCTCAAAGATTCTTGTTCCTTCTAAAATGTTACCAAACACCTTGTGGTTCTAGTGCTTCAACGAAAAGGTTAATTGTTTGGTTTGCAGTTACACGAATCAATCATTTTAAGTTGTCTTATGACATGTGTGATGCATTACCACGCTCAACTGCCAAGAGGTTTCCATAATCCATACATAGATTAGCTTTAATTTTTCAATTAAACCCAGACATAAAAAAAAGTTCAACAAAAACAAGAGTATTTTGCCTATGAGGATTCAAGGGAAATTAATTTTTAAAATTAATTAAACATATTTTTATCTCTTCTTTCACTATACTCCAAACCCAGTTCATATAAGCTTTTAGGAATTTATGCACATCTGACTCTTCTTTTAAAATATAAATCACTAGATCATTAATTTTCTCCAAATTAAAAAGCAACAACATATTTAATTATACAATAAATTTTCAATCCCTCCCCTTCTTTCCTATGTTCTAGCCAAATCTTTGTATAGCTCAAATGAAGACCGAAGAGGGAAGAAGGAAAGGAAGGGGGTGGGGGGAATTGATGGAGATGAGGCCAATGACTGGTTTATTGTAATCTTCTTCATTTATTCATGAAGAAGAATTTTTTGAGGCATTCAAACTCATTGAATCAAATGTTTTTTTCAGTATAGTAGGTGGATGGGAGGAAATAATTCTATTTAATGATCAACATGCAGCTACTAAAACAAATATTTGCACGTTGAGTGACATGTGATATGTGCATGTCTTTGTAAGAAACAATTAGTTTTTCCATCATTATTAATGTAAATTTGTGGAACTTTCGATTGATTTGCATCTTAATTTTGAACATGCTTGAGCAAGAGTTGACTTTGAACCCTAACACCCAAATTATCACTTAGCTATATAATATTCCAGGCCAATCACTGCTTTACTGTCATCTCCATCATTTATTCATTTTTAATTTGGCCAAAGAAAAGGAGGAAGCTGACATTGTCTTTCTCATATCACATGACCAGCTCCTTCTACCTCCTCATTTTAACTTGCAGATATCAATTAATTTTGTGCTTTATAAACTCTGACCTTTCCACTTCATTTCGAACTTTCTTTTCCTTACCTTGTTGTGGCTCAAACGTGTTCCGGGAATAGAGGCAAAGAAAGATCTAGTCTGCACAAGTTCATCTTATTTTGATAGATATGATCTACCGTATGTCTTTTGCTCATGTAGTTGTAGGACGGTGGGAGGAAATAAATTAGTATTTAATAGCAGTAGGTGCACATGGAGTTTGTCCTTATAAACTTATCTTTCTTATGGGAGGAAACAAATTAGTATATATTCTGAAACTAAAAGTATTGGTAGTATGTTGGTGTTATCTAGATTTTTGTGAGGTATATCAAAGAAAGAAGCTCTTTCCTTCAGCATATCACTTTCTTTATCACATATTGGAACTCAAAATTGCTTAAGCTATGGCACTTCCCTTTCCTCTAGCATTCTTTTGGAATATTAATCCATACATTACCTCTAATTGTTAAAATGTCTTCAGGTCAAATTCTTATAGAGTAAATACACTAAGATCCCCTAAAGTTTTGTGAAATTAAACAAACATCTCCTGCCTTTTTCTACTCTTAGACTAATCCCCCTTAGTTATTTAAAAATGTATATCCTCACACTCCCTTATATATTACATTAACCTACCTCAGTTATTTAAAAAAATACACTGACCCCCTTTATTATTTAAAAAACATTACATCGGACTCCTCTGAAAGGAGGTTAGTGTAAATGTTAAAAAAACATGGGAGGTTCGTGCAATTTTACAAAACCTCAAGGGAAGTTTGTGTAATTTATTCATTCTTGTAAGTTGTAAAAATGTCCAGGCGAGAGATAAGTGCTGCCCTACCTTGACTTCCTCAACACCACACTACAAACGAAAAGAAAAATCTATTTATTGGTTTCAAAAACTAGTGACAAGATATTGTTGAGAGATTATTTATTCAATTTTTTTCGATTTTAATTAGGAGTACTATATTTCATTCTTTTTTTATGCATTCAGAAAGATGTATCATAAAAATATAATGATATAGATGAGGACTTTATGTAAAATAATCTGACAAATAATTTTATGCACAACTTGTCTATTTTTTGTTTTTCTAGGATTTATCCTCATATTATGCATTCCAATTTCAAACAAACTTCCGATGAAAACACTGACTAATTTGATTTGACATGATATTGCTGTCACTATATTCTTTTAATGTCTCTATTTCTCCTTTATCACTAGTAGAGGAGAGAATCAGTTGCGTAATATAATTTTTGTATATGAAAGTAAATTTCATTACTTAAGATGTTGATTTATTGTTCATATTATCATTGATTTTTTTTTTTTTAAGATTGGCTGTAAAAGTACACTATGTGAAATGGTCTGGTATAAATTAAGATTTAGCATAAGACTTACTTGAGGCATTCAAACTCATCTATTCAACGCCATCCATTTTTTCTTATCAGGTGAAAAGTTCTTTTCAAGGTAATCAAAGGGCAAACTCGTCTATTCCAACACTTGAAAGATTGTGCACCAGCACCTGGTTGTCAAGAGTCTAAAGTTCTTTCAGAAGTTCAGTCAGTTAAACATTAAATTCAGAATGGGCTTTACTTGTTGTAGAGACCAATTCCAAATTCTTGCAGGTGTCATTGCAGAGAAGGATAATGGGCAATAAATTGTAGTTGTAAAAGTGGTAGGAAATAATTCTATTTGACGACCACCCTCAAATTAGAAAAATCTTTTGAAAGTATGCGGTCAAGACTTGTGTATGTCTCTGTACATTGTCTTTGGTAATAACAAGTTCAGTCCCTTACCTTATCTGTTACAACTAAATACTCATGTTAAATGCATCTTATGTACTTTCCGCTTTTAAGACGAGGCTTAGATGGAGGGTGGTGTTATTTCATGAAAAGTTCTAAATTTATGGAAGACTTGGAAATGTTAATTTTGAATTATCAAGAGAGGAAATGGAAACATCTGTTGCAATTTGATATGCCTTACACTTATGAGGTTATATCTTAGAGTAATTTATGGATAGTCTTTTGGCCTCTTAGTGAATTAAGACTTTTCTTATTCTTTTGTAGCAGAGGTTATATGCATTTTATCGATATAGGCAAATTCTTTGGTAGCTATTGGGACAATCTGTTATTTTTTATACCTTTGTTGGGTCACATTTCATGGCCTGCCTAAATAAATAAATCATTCATTTGGCTTTTCAAAAAAAAATTTAGAATAAATTACAATAACACCCTAAGATTTGGTGAAATAAAACAAAATACCCTTGCTTTTTCTATCCCTATCCTAATCCCTTTAATTGTTTGTAAAATATTACCCTGTATTCCCCCATAAGAGAAGTTGTAAATGCTAAAAAGGAAAAGAGAATTGATGCAATGTCAAAAAACCTTAGGGGTGTCAATGTAATTTGCTCTAACTTTTTAGCTAGCTAGCATTATTGAATAACAAAGGTTAAAAAAAAAAAATCATGCTAACTCCACCAACATAACAAATTTGTAACCTTTTGGAAACTATGAGATCCTATGTGAAAAAACATAAATCAGGCAACGTGGCTGGGTGCACGAAGGAAAATGGCTTTTATGGTTATAATAGGGGTTGAAATAGACTAGTGTAGACTAGACTTTGGTACGCCTAAGCGTGATCTTTATTAAAAATATAAAGCCTAAACCTGACCTATTTAACTGTTGTAGGCCTTTTTTAAAGGCAAGATCTGACCTGCATAAAAGCCTGGTCTGGCTTGTGAGCCTATTTGATTATAAGGCCTTTAAAAGTTGGTAGGCTTATTGGCCTATAAGCCTAAATAGATCTATTAGTAATTACACTTTTTTTATTATTATGTAATATTGTATTGTGTATACGTATTTTATATATATATTACTTGCTTCAAAGCTTATTTTGTATTAATGTTTCTAAATAAGGTATAAATTTATTTTTCAATAATCTTA
Source organism: Pueraria montana var. lobata (assembly GCA_026413185.1). Taxonomy (NCBI): domain Eukaryota; kingdom Viridiplantae; phylum Streptophyta; class Magnoliopsida; order Fabales; family Fabaceae; genus Pueraria; species Pueraria montana. The sequence continues at coordinate 11,023,085 of CM048651.1, read as the reverse complement.
CAGGCTTTTTTTTTTTTTTGTGAGCTAATAATCTTATAGGCTTGACTCTTTATGTAAATTAATATGCCTAATAATTAAAAGAGGTAAATAAGTATATCATTTTAATACATTTTAACAAAGTAAATATAATAATAATAGTATGAAAAAATTATTATTTATATTCACTTAAATAAGTCGGTCGTTAGGCCTAAAAGGTTTGTTAAATGACCTAAAACCTAACCTTTCTAAGCAAATAGGTTTTATAAAGCTTAGACTTGACCTATTTCCTAAAAAAGTTTGGCTTGGCCTAGGCCTGATATAGGTTAAGCCATAGGCTCCTATCGAACGGCCTAACCTATTTCATATATATATATATATATATGATGATGATGATGATGATGATGGGAGTGAATTGAATGGCACAAGAGAAATACCACTCACTCCATTAACATGAAACTCCAATTGACAAACAGAAAAGCTTGGATATCTTTTGTTGTTTATGCATAGCCTTGCCAAACTGTGTAAACATTTGGATATTATACAAGCACGACCACTGTTGGAAGAATGTGCCATTGAGGAACTGCTTGCATCCGAGGCTTGGTAACCACTATCAATTTAGGATGAGTTATATTGCATGCTGCATCATTATTCATACAGCAACATCTTCAGTATTCTAGACCACCCATTTTCATCTGTAAAGAAAGTTTTGAACCCGTCCTTACCGGTTTGAATTTTATCTAGTTAGGTTTTAACTTGATGTTAGAAGATCTAACGTGTGCATCTTTTTGCTGAACAAGTGCATTAAAAACCAAGCTTTGTGTCCCTTTTAATTCCATATTGGTTACTTTCGCAAGACAAGGCTGGACTTTCCATACGTAACTCATTCCCTAAATTAATGAACTCTACTTTAAGAATGAAAACAAATGCCATTTCCACAAGAACATGATAAAACAGATGTTAGGTTGTGTCTAGGGGTGGCAAATCAATCCATCTATCCATCATCCATTCAATCCATCCACTAGTAAATCCATCCAATCCATCTGTTACAAAAAATAAACACTAAACGGATTGGATCCAATCTATCCATTTAATTTCATGGATGGTTAAGATCCATCAACTATTTTTCAAAATCCAACGGATCCTCTAATCAATATCTAATGGATCAAAATTAATCCAACAAATATTTTCATATTTAAATCTTTCTTAAATTTATATTTTAAAATTTGTTTATAAAATATTTTTAAATATTATTTTAAAAATATATTTTTCAGCTGATGTCGACAGGGAAAGTTATCAACCAATGTCGGCCCGGGTTTTTTTACCAACGTTAATTGGGGCTATTTTTTGACTGACCTCAGCCAAGTTTTTTTCGACCGATGTCGGCTAGGGCAATTTTTGGCCGACCTCGACCAACATTTTTTCAGTCGACATCGGCCGAGACTGTTTTTGGCTGACCTCAACCAAGTTTTTTTTTTGGCCGACGTCGGCCAGGGCAGTTTTCGGCCGACCTCGACCATGATTTTTTCGGCCAACCTCAGCTAGGCTTTTTGTTTCGGTCGCCATTGGCCAGGATTTTTTTCAGCTAACGCCGGCCAGGGCAATTTTTGGTCGACCTTGACCAGCCTTTTTTCGGGCAATATTGTTTTTTAGCCGACCTCAACTAGGTTTTTTTTCAGTCGACGTTGGCCAGGGAAATTTTCGGCCTACCTCAGGTAGGGTTTTTGTTTTGACCGCCATAGACCAGGATTTTTTTCTGCGGACATCGACCAGGGCAATTTTTGGCAAACCTTGACCAGCATTTTTTTGGATGATATTGTTTTTTGGCCGACCTCAACCAGGTTTTTTTTTCGGCTGACGTTGGCCAGGGCAGTTTTCGGCCGACCTCAACTAGGGTTTTTGTTTCGGCCGCCGTCGACCAAGATTTTTTTTCGGATGATGTTGGCCAGAGCAACTTTTGGCCGACCTTGACCAGCGTTTTTTCGACCAATATTATTTTTTGGCCGACCTCAACCAGGGTTTTTTTGGGCCTACGTTGGCCAGGGCAGTTTTCAACTGACCTTGACCATGATTTTTTTCGGCCAAACTCAGTTAGGTTTTTTTTAGCTGACGTCAGCCAAGATTGTTTATTGGCCAACCTCAACCAGGTTTTTTTTTTTTGCCGACGTCGATCAGGGAAGTTTTCAGCCGACCTCGGCTAGGGGTCTTTTTCAATTGACGTCGGCCGATGTTGGTTAGAATTTTTTAGCCGATGTCGACTAAGGTAGTTTTTGGCCGACTTCAACTAGGGTTTTTTGACCGACGTCGACCAGGGCAATTTTTAGTTGACCTCTGCTAGGTTTGTGTTTTTAGCGTGGGAAGTTTTTTAGTTGTCATCAGTCAGGGCTGTTTTTGGCCGACGTCGATCGGGGCTATTTTCGACCAACATCAGCCAGACTATTTTTCGGTTGACGTTGGTCAGCGATGAATTCGACTTATGTCGGTCAGGGCTATTTTCGGCCGCCATAAGCTAGGTTTGGTTTTCGGCCGCCATCAACTAGGTTTGTTTTTCAGCCAACATTGGTCGAAGCAGCTTTCAACCATCATTGGCCATAGCTGTTTTCGACCGACCTCGGCCGAGGCTGTTATTATTTTAAAATAGGTTCTTAATTTTTAAGAATATATTATTTCTAAATTAAAAATAATTATTTAAAAAAAACATTATTTTTATGGATGGATTGGATATCTATCCATGAAAAATTTGTTAATGGATGGATTAGATGGATTTTTATCAAATGGATCGGATTGGATTGGATTTTTTAATTAAATTTTTAATGGATCTAAATGGATTAATGGATTGTTTTGATCCGATCCATTTTGATCCGAATTGAAATTTATTCGATCCATCCATTTTGCCATCCCTAGTTGTGTCCAAGGAACCACAAAAAAGGGTCTAAGATATGAACATGTCTCAATTTCCTGGGCGATGAGATGATTTCCTACACGCTAATTATGCCTTCTTTAGACACCCACTTTTAGCATATATAGTAAAACCCCCAAAGTCAACTCTTATAATTCTTGACTATTTTCACACACCCACTTTTAGCATATACAATAGAACCCTGAAGGCTCTTCTCTCCTTCTGAATTTTCTGATCCAGCAATCTATTTATATTGCTTCCTTAGAAAGCACAAAACTAGAAGGAATTAATATTATTATACATTTATATATGTTTTTCATCCTCACTTTTATGTTATTCTTTTCTTAGTTTTTCATTACATCATTTAAAACATTCCATTTTTTTCTTTCTATCTTTTTTTTTCCCCACCTATATACCACATTTATGCGGATGTAAGTTGAACGTTTTCCATGAGTTTTCCTGTCACACGGGTAAATTTATTGTGCTGCTGTACCAATTATTATACTATTTATTATTTATATAGATAATATATAAAATATCGTGGACAAATCTATCTATAAATTTCATAAAAACACTTAAGTAAAATTAAACATATTTTTATGATTCGTAAAGTGTAGAGATATTAATGAATTTTGACTCCCTTTACCCTTGTGGTGGGCGTCCGGCTTGAAGTAGAAATTGCAACCAGACCTAAATATATCTTTTTAATAAGGTCATAAATTTTTTTGATAAATATATCTTTCAAATATATTTAGATTTAGATATACTAAACGGAGAATAATAGATTGATAAATTTCTAGGATAAAAAATGAACCACATTAAATAATTAAAAAATGACACATGGCGATCTCAGAGGCCGCCATGTCATCATTTAACGACACACTCTAACGGTAGGGACTAAAAGTTGTGAAAGAATAAAACTTTAGAAACTTTGACTAGACAAAATTTTATTTAGGAAATAAAATCAGAATTTTGAAAAAATTAAGGACTAAAAACTTAGTTAATCTATATTTTATAACACTACTCATAATTTAAGAGATAGTTTTTTTTTCCGCTAATGAGAATAAAACAATGGATGTATATAATTACATAGGGAATGATTAAGTTCTCGTTATACAATAAAATAAACTATACGTATAAAAAAAATAACAATTAAAAATAAAAGAACAATCTTCAAAATTTAGGGAATAAAAAAAGCAAATTTAAATTTGAAGGACTAAAAATAAAACTCATCTAAATTTAAGGAGCCAAAAATAATTTTAAGCCTATTTTTATAATTAAAGCAAAAAATACATTCACTTAATAAAAATTATTTTCTTGCCCCGTAAACGACGTTAGAGTAGATCATAAAAATTATTCTTGCCCCGTACACGACGAATAGCGTCTTGTCTACTGCTTTGAATCTTCCTTTTTTGCATGTGTGGCTATCAAAAAATATAGAGATATATTATTTAGTTTTAATTAATTGACACAGTAACATAATTAAAAACGCAAAGAATTTTATTGACAAGTATTTATTTAACTAAAAAGTTGTTGAATAAAAGGTTAATTATTATTGCATAATTTCATATTAGAATTATAATTGCATAATTTCATATTTAACATTGTATTCTTTAATAATAAATGTTAAATGTGATGATAAGAGAGACACTCCCAAAAAAGTGCTTCGACTATTAGTCTAAGTCTAACCAGAGATGGATCTGCGGGGGGCACACAGGGGCTGTAGTAACCCAAAGAGATATATATATTAATTAATAGATCTGATAAGAATGACATCTGTATAACTTTCCATCAATTGTTATTACTTAGACTAACTATGTTTTGTGTATAAATATTAACTGTTTTAAAATTTGGTGACTTTTAGTTATTATTATATTTGATGAATTTGTTCCTCTTTTAATTGTGAGATTATTGTTGTTAATTCTATTTGATTGTTAGTGTTTGTGAGACCAAAAAGTCTTTCAAAACTTGAAAAAAAAATAGTACGAGTTATAAAAACATGTGTTTCCTTCTTGTACCATTTGAAACAAAAAATTAATTTTATTTTTACATGTAAAACTAATAAATAATTTTATAAAATGTATTATTTATTAAATATTTATTTGTTAGAAGTTAGATATTTAAATAATTAAAGTACAAAAAAAAATCCCAGCCCCCCCTTTATTGGTTTTCTGGATCCGTCCCTGAGTCTAACAATAATACGTATAAAAATAAAAAGTTAAATACAAAACAAATAAAATAGAATAACCTTATGGAAGACGTTTAACAAAGATTTTCTGTGAAATGGTTAGATGAATTGTTCGAAGAAATGGCAGATGATTAGAAGAAATTCTCTTAAAAATGAAAGAAAAATAAATGAATTCAACGCATTTAAATCATCTTTGTTTAATCTTTGTCAATTTTTTCTTTTCTTTTCAACGTTAAAATTAATACTATAATATTTTTCATTTTACCTAAAATTGAATATATATATATATATATATATATATATATATATATATATATATATATATATATATATATAGTGAGTCTTTACAAATTAAAATTGAAATTAACGTGTTAAAGCAATCTTAAAACTCGCATGATAACGTATAATTTACTCTTTATTTATCAAATATATGAAATCTTTAACAGGGTCAAATATAATTAGATAAATTCTACCGTACCTATAAGTTATATTTTTTATTTATTTTTTTGAAAAATGACAAAAAAAAAAAGAGTTATAATTTTTTAATTCTTCTATTATTCTTATTTTAAATATACTGTATTATTCTTAAATAAAAGATTGATAATTAGATTAAAATTTATAAAGATAAAATTGTTACTTTATAATCTAAAAGTTTTGTTTCATTGAATACACCCAAGTTTAGCGAGGAAAAAAGGGTCAAACATATAATTAGATAAATTCTACTGTATGTTGTAACTTTTTTTAAAAATGGCAGAGAGAATGAGTTATAACTTTTAATTCTCATATTATTCTTATTTTAAATATATTATTCTTAAGAGATTAATAATTAGATTAAAATTTGGGATTAAACAATAGACTGAAATGAACCATAATCTATTTTCTTCTATTACATTTCATTCCTATTTTTAAAAATCAAGAGTAATGGAACAAGTTTTTCTTCTATTTCATTTCCATTCTATCATCTACCACCAAAACATAACTTCGGAGTTTTGTTTGGAAGGGTTAGTTTTTAAACCAATAGTTATTAAGCATTTCCAGTTGCATGACACAGTGTCTTTATTTCTCCTTACAGAGTCAGAGACACCCGAAGTTCAAACTTCAAACCACTAGACAGGGAATTCGGGTGAAAGTAATGAACAAGTTCGAGACTTGAGACTTAAGACTTAATCCTCTAGAAGAATCACCCTGTTTCTCTATGAAAAACTGAATGGTTAACAAGACTTGCGAATAAATATCCTTTATTTTTATGATCATTCATTCATACATCTATGGCTGCCGTTTCTTGCATCCTTCTTTTCTTTCTTTCTTTTCTATTTCTAAATTTAATCTCTCCAGCCAGAGCCCTGCCAGACTTACGCGTAAATTGTGATAACAGCAAAGGGAACAACACAACCAACAGCACCTATCACAGCAACCTCAACACCCTTTTATCCACTTTCTCTTCCCACACACAAATTAACTATGGTTTCTACAATTTCTCATATGGCCGAGACCCGGACAAACTATACGCCATTGGTCTCTGCAGAGGCGATCAAAACCCGGATGAGTGCCGCAGTTGCCTCAACGATTCCGGTGCCCTTCTCAAACAACTTTGTCCAAACCGGAAGGAGGCTATTTTGTACATTGTAGTCTCTTGACAAATGCTTGCTGCGCTACTTGAACCGCCCAATATTCTACGCCATGGAAACTGATCCTACTTTTAACTTGGCGAACCCGTACAATGAAACTGACGCGGACCAGTTCAATAAAGTGTGCCATAACTTTACGAGGAAGCTAACAGACATTGCTGCATCAGGTGACTCCTGTCATAAGTATGCCATGGGCAATACAACTGCTACAAATTCTCAAACCATATTCGCTTATGCACAGTGCACGCCTGATTTGTCTGAGCAAGACTGCAAAAACTGCTTGATAGGAGCTATATCAGAAATCCAATAGTGTTGCAATGACAAGATAGGAGGTAGAGTTATTAGACCCAGTTGTATTATTAGATATGAAAACAACACCTTCTACGAACAGACGACTGTGTTAGACGACCCAGAGGCACCACCACCACCACCACCAGCTCCCTCCACCAATGACACTTCCCCAAAAGGTAGTAGTTGTCATTATAATTAGTTACTATACTTTGTGATATTTTATTATCCTTAATTAATCCTTAAAATATCTAACCAAGCAGAGGATTCTTGTTTTTGCAGAAAGTGGCAAGACAATACTAGTTGTCATTGCCGTAATCGTGCCTACTGCTGTTGTTTTGCTCATTTGTCTCCGCCTATATTTAAGGAGGTGGAAGGCAAGAAAAAACCTTGTAGGCAAGTCTAAGTATCAATTTACTGTGATGTTTTTATTTTCAACTAACTACTATATTGTTACAACAGTGAATCATAAATGTAGAGAAAAACTTTGTAGAAAGGCATATATGTTCTGACATAGTTTAGATTAATTCTTTCCTATAAATAATAACTGAACTACATACAATCTAATATTAACATATTTGAAAAACTAACTAGCTTACATTCGTTCCCCAATTGAAGTTAAAGAAGAAGATGAAGATGACGAAGAAATTAAAATTGCTGAGTCATTGCAATTCAACTTTGACACAATACAAGTTGCTACAGGAAACTTTGCCGATTCTAATAAACTTGGACAAGGTGAATTTGGAATAGTTTACTGGGTTAGTAACTGTTGAATTCAGATACACATCACCTCTTCATCAAAACATGCTATACCACCAGTCAGAAAAATATTTACCATACCTGACAGAGATACTCCAATGGGCAGATGATTGCAGTCAAAAGGTTGTCAAGCAAATCCAAACAAGGAGATACAGAATTTAAGAACGATGTGCTTTTAGTGGCCAAGCTTCAGCACCGAAATTTAGTTAGGCTACTTGGTTTCTGCTTGGAAGGAAGAGAAAGGCTACTTGTCTTTGAATTTGTTCCAAATAAAAGCCTTGATTACTTCATATTTGGTACGTCTTAATGACTGCATAATTAGACTGTTGCTCTGTATTTCAGTTTTGGTTAAAGACAAAGCCTAATTATTCACATATGGCTGTAAATGCAGATCCAATGAAGAGAGTACAATTGGACTGGGAAATGTGCTACAAAATCATTAAAGGTATTGCCCGAGGCCTTCTCTATCTTCTCGAAGATTCTAGACTGCGTATTGTACATCGTGATCTCAAAGCAAGTAACATTCTCTTAGACGAAGAGATGAATCCTAAGATAGCAGATTTTGGCATAGCAAGACTGGTTGTAGTGGATCAAACTGAAGCAAATACAAGAATAATTGTTGGAACCCAGTAATTATTAATTAGAATATACTATAGCTTATTAATAGTTAAGAGTTTAATTTCAATCAACTATCAATGAGAACTTTTAAAATTAATTTTCACCAAATCATGTATTAGTAGATTATTCGAACAGTTTGAGTCTTAAGTAGTTGTCACTATAAATTACAATCTTTCAGCTTTGTATGAATGAGTGATAGTGTAAAATACTTTTACAGTAATAAGAATTCAGAATTAAAGCTTTGTTATGAAAATCATTGGCATTAGCAACTGAAACAGAATGAAAATTTATGACCGCCAGAAGAGTCATAAAGTTTATGACTAGTAATTCTATCCATATTGGCATGTAGGGGATATATGGCACCAGAGTATGTAATGCATGGACAATTTTCAGAAAAATCAGATGTCTTCAGTCTTGGTGTACTGGTTCTTGAGATCGTAAGCGGCCAGAAAAACAGTGGCCAGAATGTGTTTAGAAGTATGGATTAGAAGGTTACGTGCTCCAAAACATTAATATAGAAGCGGAATCAGTGATCTAATAACAAATTTTTGCAGGCATGGAGAAACTGGAAGGAGGGGACAGCTATGAATATTGTAGATCCATCACTAAACAACAGTTCACGAAATGAAATGATGAGATGCATCCGCATTGGTTTACTTTGTGTTCAAGAAAATTTAGCCGACAGACCAACCATGGCTGCCATTATACTGTTGCTTAATAGCTCTTCTCTCCGTCTCCCAATTCCTTCCGAACCTGCATTTTATAGAACTAGAAGCCTTCCAGAGATGCAGACATGGGAGCATGGTTTTAAATTGCGGTTGCGGTTGCGATTGCGGTCGCGGTTGCGGCCATTGCGGTTGAGGGCATTGCGGTTGCTGCGATGCGGATTACGGCTATTGCGGCGTGAAATTATTATATGTTTGCACTAAATGTAAAAAAGAATTTTACAACTATTTTAATTATTGGTACATCTTTTATTTATAAAATAGCATAACTTTTCATTCATTTTAAGATTTGGTATCTCCCAACATCTCATACAGTCAAACACATTCGACCATTGACACTTAGAAGTTCAAAATAGAAGATTGAACTCTAAATTTTATTTTATTTTTGACAAAAAAAGTAGAATAGAACAGTGTTAAGGCTCTATTGCGGCTCCGATGCGGTTCCATTGCGGCTACGTTGCGGTATTTTATGTGATTGAAAATCACACCACAATTGCGGGCCGATGCGGTTGCGGACACCACCGCAACAGCAATATTGCGGCCACAATTGCGGTTGCGGACCGCTATTTAAAACCATGCATGGGAGTATAATTCAAGAGCAACAGGGTCAAGTGAACCGGTATTTAAATCAGCTCAAGAATCAGAAAATGAAGCTTCAATGATTGAGCTACACCCTCCTAGATTTTGGTCATGGGGGTGATATTCATTCATGATCAAATCTTCTAGTCTTAAACCAAAATACAACGTCTTGGAACTCATGTAATTAATTTGTTCGTGCAATATATTGTTTAAATACACCACAGATATTCCTCTGACAAAGCTGTCATAATTTAGAGTAATTCTTTCCTGTGAACTATAATTTAACTACACACAATCTATTATACATACAGAATATGAAAAATTTTCAATAATTCAAAGCATGAATATGTCACCACTAAGAAGGTAAGAAAAACTGAAAAAGGCAGTTGTTAGTTAAATACATATTGTTTTGGAAGTAACACATCCCGATTTTCAATTTTGACGGCACCAGCAGCACTATTGTGCTTGTAACATAATAGAAAAACTCATTAGTTTAAATTCGTTCCCCATGTGAAGTTAAAGAAGATGATGATGAAATTAACATTGCTCAGTCATTGCAATTCACCTTTGATGCAATACGAGTTGCTACAGAAGACTTCTCCAATTCTAATAAAGTTGGACAAGGTGGAATTTGGAGTCTTTTACTGGGTAAATAACTCTGTCAAATTTAGATACACATCACATTTTCATCAAAACATGCTATACCACCAGTTACCAAAATATTAACCTGACTGAGATATGGAATTTAAGAATGAATTGCTTTTAGTGGCCAAGCTTTAGCATGGAAATTTAGTTAGGCTACTTGGTTTCTGCTTGGAAGGAAGAGAAAGGCTACTCGTCTATGAATTTGTTCCTAATAAAAGCCTTGATTTATATTTGGTATGTCTGAATGATCACATAATTAGACTATTTCTCTATATTTCACTTCTGGTTTAGGACAAAACCTAAATATTCATATACCGCCAAAATTCATGTCTGTATATGCAGATCCAACCAAGAAAGGGGGATGCGCTACAAAATCATTAGAGGTAGGCCTTTTCTACCTTCACGAAGATTCTATCTGCGTGTTATACATCGTGATCTCAAAGCAAGCAAGACTTTCCTAGACCAACATATGACCAACATATGAATCCTAAGATAGCAGATTTTGGCACGGCAAGACTGGTTTTAGTGGATCAAACTGGAGCAAATACAAGTTGAATTGTGGGAACCTAGTAAGTATTAGAATATGCTATAGCCTAATAATTAGAGTTTAATTTCAATCAATAATCAAGGAAAATTGTTAACATTATCATCGAATCCTGTATTACTACTTTGTTTAAAGAGTATGACTTTTTAAGTAGTAGTTATAATGTAACACCCTAACGGGTATTACCCTCTAACGTACATTTTAGTCATCAACACGGATAATATAAACATATATGATATTATTACTCAAGAGTATCATTGTTCAAGGGTCTACATCATTCTTAAGTAATTACATCATATACATAAAAAGGGTAAATCCCACATATTTGTCCCTATGCCAAAAGAATACATAAAAAGTTCTTTAACAAAAAGTAGCCTATAAAGATATTGATAAATGAACATAATATCTTCTAGGCCTCTTATCTCTGTGCTTCAAACTTGTTTAATCTGGAACATAAATACTAAACTAATGAGACAGGGTCTCAGTGAGTGTTAAAGACATGCATCATAATATTACATCATCCATAAAGGTACTATGAAGTAAGGTCACATGCCACTTTTACATCTCTGTTGACATAAGCTTAACATTTACTTTGTATGCATTAAGTTAACTTTCTTTATCCTTTTTCCGTCCTATGGCATCTATTGAGCTCAATATATAGAAAGGCGTCCCTTTCCTTTTATGCCATGGCCTCGTATTATTCTCCTCCAGCCCGAGGAGCTATGCCACATCTTAGGAAGGTAGGAAGTGACGGAAGATCCCGCCTACCTTCTGAAGCAGGCAAATCATTTCATTTGCATGCTTAACTAATCAAAATATATCACTTTCTTTGATCCCCCAAAGGAACCCCTCTTTATTTAATTAAACATATCATTATCCTCATAAATCATGTAAACATACAAAAGTGTATTAAGGAAAATAACTTGGAAAAGATAGAACTCAACATATTGTTCTAGGGGTTAGTCGCTTATGCATGAATCCTGCGCTTAAGCAAGCCTGACCTTGGCACCTTGTGCTTAAGCACCAAATCCTGGCGCTTAAGCGCCAGAGCGCCACACTTAAGCGTCAGAATCTTGCACTTAATCCTAATCCCTGGAGCTTCACGCTTAAGCGTCAAACTCTCATGCTTAAGGGCCTGAACATCACGCTTAAGTGCCAGAAACTCACACTTAAACAAGAATTATAGAGAGTACTTCCCACTCCAGGGGCTCCTCGCTTAAGCGCTAAGTATGGCTCACTTAAGCGAGGTTCTGTGACTCCGCAAATCACCGGGGTCGTGTTTGTGCATAACACCTTTACCATAAATGCTACCCAACAACCCAAATCCTCATATTAATGCACTTTAATGATGAATCTCATGCCAAACAAGCAAAACAACTGATTTATGCATCTCTCACACTAAACCCAAATATTGGGGGTTGGAGCTCCTTTCCATGGAAAGAAACCTAACCCACCAACAATCTCTACCCAAGCAACAGATGAAGGGATAGAGAAGGGTACATAAACACTCACCAAAGACCTCTGGACTATGGTTGATGAGTGGGTATTGTGGATTCCCTAGCTTCCTCCTTCTTCTTCTCCTTCCTTTCTCCTTCTTCTCTCTTCTCCTCTTTCTCTCGCTAAAATTCTGAGTGTGTGTGTTCTATGTGGGAGGGAAGGGATTTAGGTATATATATATAGCTAGTACTGGTTTTATGGTTCCTTACTCTATAAGTTACTCTAATGCACATACTGCACTAAATTACCACAAAAAGCTAAATATAAGGATATTATAAAACAAATAGACATGATCACATTTTATTATTATCGTTATTATTTATTATTTATGGGGATGTTACAAATAAGCAACAAGCTTTTTTATAATGATGTCATAATTCAAAATTAAAGTAAAATACTTTTACAGTACTAGGAATTCAAAATTAAAGCTTTGTTATGAATATCATTGGCATTAGCAACTGAAGCAGAATGAAAATTTATGACCCTGGAAATAGTCTTAACATATATGACTAATTCAGCCTATCCATATTGGCATGTAGTGGATATATGGCACCTGAGTATTCAATGCATGGACAATTTTAGTGAAATCAGATGTCTTTCGTTTTGGTGTACTGGTTCTTGAGATCATAAGCGGCCAGAAAAACATTGGCATTCATCATGGGGAGAATGTGGAGGATCTACTGAGCTTTTTAAGTCTTCCTTTCTCCATATTATTTCTTTTTTGCCAAATAAAAGTATGTATTAGAGGATTACTTGCTCCATAGCATTAATGTAAAGTGTGGAATCTGTCACTTAATAACAAATTTTTGCATACATGGAGAAACTGGAGGGAGGGGATGGCTTAAAACATTGTAGATCCATCACTAAACAGCAATTCACGAAATGAAATGTTGAGATGATCCATATTGGTTTGCTTTGTGTTCAAGAAAATTTAACTGATAGACCAACCTTGGCGACCATATGACTATGACTATTTTACTAGTAGCGCAGCTTGGTGCTTATCTTTCTTCACTAACGTATTTCTTTAGTATTGATGTTCAAGATCTAGTTTCTCGAATTCCCCTTGCATTTATACTTTGTATACACGACGGCTTCTACCGTGGTCCATGATGAATAATTTTTTGTAACCATTAGATTAATCATATACTCAAGTTATTATCGTGCACTTTCTGTACCATATAATTTTCGGACCTCTTCTTCGCCTCCCTGCCGTCTACTTTCTCATTGCCGGCGAATCCCTTACCGTTGTCGGAGAACTCCTTGTCGTCGCCACCGACACCTTGCCATCCTTCTCAACACCACGACCATCAATAATAATCCCCAGCTACCACCACATCTTCCTCCTTCTGCCGCCGCAACGTCATCGTTTGCAGAGCCCAATCCTACAACAACATCTCCATGTGTGGTTCAACCACCATGAGTGGTTCAACCACCATGAGTTGTTGGTCTCTGCGTCCAATGCGGTGCTCATTGATGGCACCACCCTCCCCGCAGCGGTTGTAAACAGCACCGTCTTTATGGCTACCCCATGACTGATCTCAAGACCGCCATGGAAACCGTTGGCGACTCGACCCAGATGCAAGTTCAGATCAACCTCGTCGGCACTGTGTTCAGAGTAGTGCCGCCTATGCCGAAATCCATCAACCTCGCCAATGATGGATTCCTCTATCGCAAATCCACTACTCGAGGCAACTTTATTGTCTGATCTATGAATGTGATTGTAGGTTAGGTGTTTGTGAAAATGATTATTTGAAAGAAAAAAAAAATTAACTACAATGAAGTTAGATTATTGGGTTAGTTTTGTTTGATCCATGGATTGTTTAATTGGATTTAGTGAAATACTGTGATTAATGAAATGGGGGTGGAGTTATGTTTTAGTTTTCAAGGAAGAATGTGAGTAATGTGTGTTGCACGAGAGATCCCAAGTTCAAAACTAACATTACTGCGAATGAATATCGGTGGGAGTGTGTCGCCTTGCAGTTGGGGATTACTGGTGGTGGTGTAAAGGAGGATGGCGGGGTGTTGCCGGCGACAGCGAGGAGTTTGCTGGCAGCGGCAAAGGGTTCACCGGCGGCAAGAGTATAGACAACAATGAGGGAAAGAAGAAGTCCGAAAATTATAAGGTGTAGATGGTGCACTATAATAATTTAAGTACAAGATTAATCTAACAGTTATAAAATATGGTTCATCATGGACCACTTGTAAAAGTGGTCCACGGTAGAAGCTGTCTGTATACACAGGATCAACACAATTTGTTTATTGGAAACCACTTTCTTAAATCTACAATTAATCTTCCTCGATCATCTGAACCTCCATTTTCTTAATGTAGATATTTTGCATCTGAACAAGTTTCAACAAATGAATAAGATCACTATAATCCTGGTACTTATTTTTGAAGTATATTACTGACATTAATACTAAATTTCCTATTTCCTTCGCTATTTAGTATTTACAACCTGTCACAGCTTGTGCCCTGTGGTAAAATACTAGTGCTTTGTTTCTTCTGTAATTTTTCTTATTTCACTCTGGCTGAGAAAAGGGAAAATTAGCAAATGGTGCAGACTTGTATTGGGAAAGACGCTGCAAAATGCATTGACCTGAATTGACTTGGAAAATGTAATACAATGCACTCATTGCAAGTTGTCATAGATCTGGAAAAATTGTATAGTATATATAGAGTCAGTCCACGGAGGCTGATCAAAGTTGACTTTGAATATAAACTACAGTCTACAGCCACAAGTTTGTATAAATATAATTTACATAAATATTTTTGCATCATTTAATTAAATATGAAATAACTTATTTTTATAAAAAAATTTAAATAAATTGGGTAACGAGAGTTCAAGGTCTGACACGTGTGAAATACGGTTTCTCGAGACCAAGAATGATCTACAATGTTTGTAGTCGTTCCATCCCTCTAGTTTTGCCACACCTGCATGAATTTGTTCAATTTACAGATGTTAATTACTTCATAGATTCCATCTGTACAGTTATGTGAAGTATGAAATAATTTTCTAATCCTATTATTCTAATGACAAGGACAAGAAAGATATCTTGACAAGAAATAAAAAAGACTTACAAAGCTCTTCCCATGACAAATACCAGTGTTTCTTTTGCCAGTAACAATCTCAAGAACCATTACACAAACTAAAAACATTTGATTTTGCTCAAAACTGACCATATATTGCATATTCAAGTGTCATATATCCACTAGGACCCACTACATGTATTGAGGGGGTCTAGCTTAGTTGGTTGAAACACCCAGTACCATGTTCGATTCCTACATATCAAAACAAGAAATATATCCACTACATGCGAATCACGGGCAAGTTTAATTAGTCATAAATTTTGTGACTCTTTTCACGGTAATGTAAAATATTTTACTTGATAGTTGATTGGAAAATTAAACTTTCATAACAAACCATGAATGGCCACAGGGTGATATTATAAAATATTTTGGCTCCTGCCTTAGCAGATATATTCAATACACTAACTAATCAAACTAACATACTAACATTTGCCGATAAAAAAAAAAAAAAAACCTAACCAATGATAAAATATATAGCAACAAATAATTCCACGGTCTTCACATCTATTGATAATAAGTAGTAATAATTAAGCACTCTTAACTTCAGAGGCAAAACTTTTCTCCCTGACCATATTGATATTCTATTATACTTGGATACTCTCAAAGTTAAAAAATAAAATCCCTACAATACAGTCCACCTAAATGATTTCTGTCCATTAACTTTTTCACTGGCTTCCTCAAGAATTCTAAACTGCCACGATATAAAATTCATCAAGTTAAATATGACCTCATTTCCCATTAGTTTTGGACTTTCTAACAAACCTACGAAGGCCATTTTTGGTTGCAATTAGCATTTGCTAGAGTATATTGGTGGCTTACAGTCTAAATTGAGTAACATATTTTGATAAAGAATTTAAAAGGGTCTAAATTTTAATTATCTTGAATATTAACTTGAGTGGTAGGCAATTTCTGATATATGTGAACACTCATACCTCCGGGGACTAAAAGAATGTTCACAGAAAATCACATTGAAATGTCTTTTTGACTTGTTTTATATTCATCCAATTATAGCAAAACCAGTAAATAATTGTAGTTTGTTCCTAGAAGAAGATGGGAAGGAACAAAGCAATTGTTTGGAACACTTTTCCACAAGTCTTGCCCCTCAGCTTAAGTTTAGTTGAACTGAAGATCTGTTGACTTCCATAAAGCTAAATTGTGTTGTACTTGACTTATATAATATTGACGTGTAAACTGTGTGATTGTATAGTAGCTCAATAAAGTAAACTGACGCAATTCCATGTTAACATAGAATATAGCTAGCCATTAGAGTACAACAAAAAGTATATAACTGTTTCAAGTAATCTAGCAAGTCATTTGAAAACAATAAATTTTCTCTAAACAGAAGACGCCAATTACAATTTATTTACAACAAGAAAAATAATATACTTTATAAGATATATACTACCAAATTATAAAAATTTTCACTATATAATACAAAATATTTCCTTTCATATAAATTTACTTATTAATTAAGCGTTTGTACTGCTATATAAATTGAAATAAATGAAAAAATATTTACTTTATATAAATTTTTTAAAAAATTAAATAAGATTATTAAGCGTTTGTACTGCTATAATTACACACATTATATTGTATTATTCTCTTCTTTAAAATATATAATTTTTATAGTAAATTAAAATATTTTATTTTATATTTAATCTCATTTATGTTATGTTAATTTTAATATACTTACAACATATAATATCAAATAATATCACTATAGAAATCTTGAATAAAAAATTGATTGAAATATTTGAATAAAAATATCACTCTTTTAAGTATTTATTACAACTAATATACTCTTCCATGATTAGTTAATATTGCAAAGTTATGTTGAAGAAAAGAAATATCTACATTAATTAATGAACATATTAATACCAAAAAAAAATTTAATAAACATATTAGTTAGTATATTTTCTTCTCTTAAATAGAAAATATATTAAACACCTATAACAACTCATCTTACAGTAGTGCCAATGAAATATAAATTGTCTATTAAATATTAAAATAATAATTTATTTTAAGTAATATTTGTTTTCAATAGTCTGTATCAAATTTAATTAATTTTCATATTTTAAATTATTCGAAATATTGTTTATAAACTTTAAATAACATAAAGAGTTTAAATATATTTTTAGTCTCTCAAATTTAGGATAAGTTTGTTTTGCTGCCCCAAATTTAAAATTAATATTTTTAGTTATGTAATTTGAAGAAAAAAAATGTTTTAGTCTCATTGTCCAAACATCGTTAGAGATTTCATTTACGTAACTAACGGATTAAAAGTTGATGATGTGATAACCCACTTTGATTTTGCATTCTTATTATCAAACCCCCTAAATATCATGTATGATTTTCCTTCAAAGTATTCAATCTGAAGATGTTTGGACTGAGGGGGTTTGGGCAAGCGATTAAACCAAACTTTTTTAAATTACAGAGACTAAAAAAATTAATTTTAAATTTAGAGGACTAAAGACAAACTTAAATTTAAGAGAAAAAAAGATATTTAAATTTATTATAAATTTAACAAAGATTATTTTTTATTTTAATATAGTTGTAAAAAAATTAAATTATTTTATCATTTCACATTCCTACAACTATATCTATATGAGGAGGGATCCACTTACTCCAAGAATAAGTATAAGAGATTTATTCTTCATTCTCACCATTCATTTTCTTGAAATCTAATGGTGAGAATGAAGAGTAAGTCTCTTATACTTACGCTTAGAGTAAGTGGATCCCTCCTTATATATATATATATATATATATACACACACAAAACGTATTTAAACTTTAAAAGTTTAACCTTTAACCTTTTCTGTTAAAAAACCTCTTATTGAACAACTTTTTAGTTTATTAATTACTTGTCAATTAAATTCTTTGCGTTTTTAATTATGTTACTGTGTCAATTAATTGAAACTCCATAATAATATCTCTATATTTTTTGATAGCCACACATGCAAAAAAGGAAGATTCAAAGGAGTAGACTAGACGCTATTCATCATTTACGGGGCAAGAATAATTTTTATGATGTTCTATTATAGCGTCGTTTATGGGGCAAGAAAACAATTTTTATTATGTTCTACTTTTTCGACAAAAATAATAGACCATTTTTCTATTTTTATTTTTTAATAAATCCACGTCTAAATTACTTTTTCCAAATAATGATGTTTAAAAAATTATCGACTTAATTACGAATATGATCCTTCAAGTATTGCAATTGTACGATTTTAGTTTCACAAGTTGTAATTGTGACAATTAAGTCCCTATCGCAAGGGAGAGTGAAAAAATGAAAAGACAGTATCAGAGTGACACGAAGCTTTGAGAATATAGGAAAATAATTAATAAAATTAAAAATGGAAAAATATGAAATTTATTATTAATATGTGAGTTCTTGAGAGAGATATGGTTAGAGTAAAACTTGGTTGGAGTTCTTAAAAATTAGGTGGCTTTGTGAGAACCACTAAAAATGAGTTAAGAACTCAAACTTGATTATGGGTTGTAGATGCTCTTAGAGTATATCTAGCTAGCTGAAATTCTTAGAGTTGGAAGTTATTATGTAAAAGCAATTCTTATATAAAAACTCGTTACCTGTTTTAACATGGTCTTTTATATATTAT
The DNA here is from genome assembly GCA_026413185.1 of Pueraria montana var. lobata. Taxonomy (NCBI): domain Eukaryota; kingdom Viridiplantae; phylum Streptophyta; class Magnoliopsida; order Fabales; family Fabaceae; genus Pueraria; species Pueraria montana. The sequence continues at coordinate 11,004,034 of CM048651.1, read as the reverse complement.
ACAAGAAACTATGCTAGGCAGGAGAGAGAGAAAAAAAAAATAGAGAGAATAGAGAAAAAAAAAAAAACAGTGGATCTTGGTTGCATAAAATGTTGACACCTGTAAATGTAAAAATGGTGGTTGGATAATTTTTATACAAGTATAGATAAGTGAATGTATTTTTTGCCTTAATTATAAAAAACAGGCTTAACATTATTTTTGGTTCCTTAAATTTAGATCACTTTTATTTTTGGTTCTTCAAATTTAAATTTGTTTTTTTCCCTAAATTTTGAAGATTGCTCTTTTATTTTTAATTGTTAATTTCTTTTTATACTCTTAATTTATTGTACAGTAAATTAATGAGAACTTACTCATTCCTTATGTAAGTATATACATTCATTGTCTTATACTCATTAGCGGAATGGACGGGTTCAAAACTTTCTTTACAGTGAAATGAGTGGTCTAGAATAATGAAGATTTTGCTGTATGAATAATGATGCTGCATGCAATAGAACTCATATCCTAAATTAATATTGGTTAGCAAACCTCGGATGCAAGCAGTTCCTCAATGGCACATTCTTCCAACAGTGGTCGTGCTTGTTTAATATCCAAATGTTTACACAGTTTGGCAAGGCTATGCATAAACACCAAAAGAAATCCAAGCTTTTCTGTTTGTCAATTGGAGTTTCATGTTAATGGGGAGTAAGTGATCTTTCTCTTGTGTCATTCAATTCACTCCCATCATCATACATATATAAGGCTTTAACTAGAGGTGGAAAATAGATTAAGACGATTGATAGGAGTCTATGGCTTAGGCTACATCAGGTTTAGACCAAGCCAAACTTTTTTAGAAAATAGGTCAAGTCTAAGCTTTTATAAAAACCTATTTGCTTAAAAATGTCAGGTTTTAGGTCATTCAAAAACTTTTTTTAGGCCTAGCAGGCTGACTTATTTAAGTGAATATAAATAATATTTCTTTCATACTATTATTATTATATTAAATTTGTTAAAATGTATTAAAATGATATACTTATTTACCTCTTTTAATTATTAGGCATGTTAATCTACATAAAGAGTCAAGCCTATAAGATTATTGAAAAATAAATTTATACCTTATTTAGAAACATTAATTCAAAATAGGTTTTTAAGCAAGTAATATATATATATATATATATATTACATAATAATATATTTAGGCTTTATTGTATTATATATATTACATATATATAATACAATATTACATAATAATATAAAAAAGTGTAATTACTAATATGTCTATTTAGGCTTATAGGCCAATAAGCCTACCAACTTTTAAAGGCCTTATAACCAAATAGGTTTACAAGCCAGACCAGGCTTTTATGCAGGTTAGATTATGCCTTTAAAAAAGGTCTACAATAGGTAAATATGTCAGGCTTAGGCTTTGTGTTTTTAATAAAGGTCACGCTTAGGTCTACCAAAGTCTAGTCTACCCTAGTCTATTTCAACCCCTATTACAACCATAGAAATCAATTTCCTCCGTGCACCCAGCCACGTTGCTTGATTTATGTTTTTTCAGATAGGATTTCAGAGTTGCCAAAAGGTTACAAATTTGTTATGTTGGTGGAGTTAGCATGATTTTTTTTTTGGGTAAAATATGTTTTTGGTCCCTCATTTTTCCATGATTTCTGTTTTTAGTCCCTCATAAATTTTTTCTCTATTTTTAGTCCCTCAAAAATTGTTCTGTTTTGTTTTTAGTCCTTCATAAATTGTTTTGTTATGTTTTTAGTCCCTAACGTTAATTTCAACGGTTAAGTGATGACATGGCGGACATAAACTGTGTGTCTGAAAATTTCCTGATTAAGTTTCTAGTGACTTTTAACAGCTACAAATTTTTTGGCTGTAAAAAATGTTTACTTTTGTAATATTTTCTTGTAATTTCAGAAAATTTGGTGTTCAAGGTTTTTATTTTTTTATTATTTTTTTGACGATTTTAGTCTGCCAAAAAATTTCAGCAGTTAAAAACTGCTAGAAACTTAGATAGAAATTTTTCAGGCGTAAATTCCGCTCACTATGACATCACTTAATAGTTAAAATTAATGTCAGGGACTAAAAACAAAATGAAACAATTTTTGAGGGACTAAAAACAGAGAAAAAATTTATGAGGGACTAAAAACAGAAATCATAGAAAAATGAGGGACCAAAAACATATTTTACCCTTTTTTTTTTTAACCTTGGTTATTCAATCATGCTAGCTAACTAATAAGTTAGAGTAAATTACATTGACACCCTTGAGGTTTTTTGACATTGCATAAATTCTCTTTTCTTTTTCAGCATTTACAACAACTTCTCTTATGGTGGAACACGATGTAATGTTTTTCAAACAATTAAAGGGATTAGGGTAGGGGTAGAAAAAGTAGGGGTATTTTGTGCTATTTCACCAAATCTTAGGGTGTCATTTTAATTTAATTTAAGTTATAACCTTATAAGTGTAAGGCATATCAAATTGCAACAGATGTTTCTATTTCCTCTTTTGATAATTCAAAATTAACATTTTTGAGTCTTCCATAAATTTGGAACTTTTCATGCAATAACACCACTCTCCATCTAATACTCATCTTAAAAGAGGAAAGTACATAAGATGCATTTATCATGAGCATTTAGTTGCAACAAATAAGTTAAGGGACTGAACTTACTACTATAAAAGATGATGTACAAAGACATACACAAGTCTTGGCCACATACTTTCAAAAGATTTTTCTAATTTGACTTTACGGCTACAAGGTGGCCGTCAAATAAAATTATTTCCTGCCACTTTGCAACTACAATTTATTGCCCATTATCCTTCTCTGCAATGGCACCTGCAAGAATTTGGCAATGGTCTCTGCAGCATGTAAAGCCGTTTCTAAATTTAATGTTCAAACTGACTGAACTTCTAGAAGGGCTTTGGACTCTTGACAACCAGGTGATGGTGCACAATATTTCAAGTGTTGGATCTCATATGCATCATGCCCTTTGATTACCTTCAAAAGGACTTTGCACCTAATAAGAAAAAATGGGAAGTGTTGAATAGATAGATGAGTTTGAATGTCTCAAGTAAGTCTTCTTCTAAATTTTAATTTATACCACACATCACATGGTGTACTTTTACAGCAAATCTTAAAATAACACAATGATATTATGAACAAATAAATCAACATCTTAAGGAATGAAATTTCCTTTCATGTAAAAAAATTATATTACGCAACTGATTCTCTCCTCTACTAGCGATAAAGGAGAAATAAAAGAGTATAGTGACAACAATATCATGTCAAATTAAATTTGTCAGTGTTTTCATCTGAAGTTTGTTTGAAATTGGAATATAAAATATAGGGATAAATCCTAGAAAAACAAAAAATAGACAAGTTGTGCAGAAAATTATGTATCAGATTATTTTACATTTAGTGTGTGTTTGGGTAGGTGTTTAACATGATTTTTTCACATTGAATGTGAAAGCAATAATGGTGTAGCTTTAGCTTTTGTACCTTGGAACGCGTGTTTTTTCTGTTGAACGTGATTTCAACGCTTAACCAAACACACTCATAGTCCTCATCTATCATTATATTTTTATGATACATTTTTCAAAATTCATAAATATATATATATATATATATATATATATATATATATATAGTGCTCCTAAAATCAAAACACAAGGAATAAATAATCTCAGCAATATCTTGTCACTAGTTTTTGAAACCAATAAATAAAATTTTCTTTTTGTTTGTAGTGTGGTGTTGAGAAAGACAAGGTAGGGCAACACTTGTCTCTCGCCTAGACATTTTTACAATTTATAAGAATTTATGACCTGAAGACATATTAACAATTAGAGGTAATGTATGGATCAATATTAGAAAAGAATGCTAGAGCCCAGGGAAGTGCCATAGCTTAAGCAATTTTGTATTCCAATAAGTGGTAAAGAAGGTCATATGCCAAAGGAAAGAGAACTTATTTCTTTGATATTCCTCACAAAAATCTGGATAACACCAACATATGACCATAACTTTTAGTCTCAGAATATATCTAACCCTGTAAATCTACAAACATGCAGATTGACAATAGTAATAACTTTTCTTCAAAGTTATCACAATTATCATTAGATACACAAGAAATAACTTCATTAGATACATAATGGGCCTATTATTAAAAAAATTAAACTATTTAATTTGTAAAACAATATTATTTTTGAAACTATAAATTATAATAAGTTTGCTGAAAATATTTATTAGTATTTTTATTCTTTAATTTAATTATTTTTTATATTTAATAACAAAATGTTTCAAAACTTTATATAAGTGCATTGTGTGATCTTCTTATATTATTAAAACTTTCCTTAAATTTGGGAATGTTTGATTCCTCACCACTTCCCCTTAACATCAATTTTATGGGAAATATGATTCAAAAATATTTTTTCTTAAAAAAAATGATTAAAAAATATTTGCATATACATAACATTTCTAACTATATAAATTTCCTGAAATAAATAAAAAATTTCCCTAATAAACTTCATAAATTAAAATTTTCATCGTAAACCACGGGAAGGAAATACTTGGGATGATACGAAGCACACCTCAATTCGATTTGTTTGATGAAAGCATGGCCATTGAATCACAAAATTCCATTTGTTGAATGAAACTGTTATACACCGAGCTGCTCATTGGGCTCACCCCAAATCCTTTCAAAACCTCCTTCCGTAATGCATCACGAGCTACTGCATGACGAAAAAATGGAAGACGGCTAATTTCCCAAAGTGTAACCTGGATTGTAAAGCTTGTTTGATTTTTGGCTCTGCTATTTAGGAAGTCAGAACATCTTTGGTCATACATCACACACACGTGATCTGATGTAGTTTTCCCTTCTGTACCAGTTATGTACATTGTGACACTATCTTTTTTACCTTCACCCTCATCATCACTTATAGAGATGTCCACTGTAAATGGGTAAATGCTGACTTGGTACTGACCAATGACAAAGCAGAAAATGAAGCCGAGCTTGGGGGAAGGTGGAGCAGAAGAGAGATCAATATTTATATAATTCTCTGTTGTCTTGTACTCCAACCACTCTGGAACACTGCTTCCTGGATACACGTAATAACCTTGATAAGACCCACAGTTATATATATTATAATCATGGTAATAAGTGAAGCAGTCCCTTGGAGTTTCTGTCCAGACTTGCATGGCCATGAACATATCTCCAACAATACATTGTTCAATCATAGCCCCTTTCCGCCGAGCTCACATTGCCAAAAAGCTTCAAGTGTAAATTGGCTGGATGCACCACGTGATAATTGAATTGAAAAATTCCTTGCAAAATGAAAATTTACTAAAACTCAATACAAGATTTTTATTGTGAGATGAAAACATCCACCAGTTATTGAATATATGCGCAAAGTTTAATCATGAATATTTATTAGTATTTTTATTCTTTAATTTAATTATTTTTTATATTCAATATCAAAATGTTTCAAAAGTTTATATAAGTGCATTTTGTCATCGTTTTATATTATTAAACTTTCCTTAAATTTGGGAATGTTTGATTCCTCGCTATCTCCCCTTTACAACAATTTTGTGGGAAATATGATTCAAAATATTTGCATATAGGTAACATTTGTAACTATAGATTTCCAGAAAACCCATTAAAAAAAAAAAAAATTCCCCTACTAAACTTCTTAAAATAAAGATTTCATCGTATCCTAAACCACCAGAAGGAAATACCTGGATGATATGAAACACAGCTTAATTCGATTTGTTTAATGAAAGCTAGACATTGAGTCACGCAATTCCATTTGTTGAATGAAACGGTTATATGCCGAGCTGCTTATTGGCCTCACCCCAAATCCTTTGAAAACCTCCTGCCGTACTACAATAGGAGATCCTCCAAAATAAATTTCCCGAATTGTAACCTGGATTGTAATGCTTGTTTGATTTTTGGCTTTGTCATTTAGGAAGTCAGAACATCTTTGGTCGTACATCACATACACGTAGTCTGATTCAATTTTCCCATGTATACCATATAGGCGCATTCTGACACTGTCCTCTTCACCTTTACCCTCAACATCACTTATAGAGATGTCCACTTCAAGTGTCTCAATGCAGAATGGGTACTGACGAATGACAAAGCAGAAAATGAAGACCAGCTTGGGGGAAGGTGGAGAAGAAGAGAGATCAATAGTTATAAAATTCTCTGTTGCCTTGTACTCCAACCATTCTGGAACACTGCTTCCTGGATACATGTAATAATAATACTTGTAATTCTGAACATGATCGTGATTTGATGCCGATAGGTAGTGGTTTGCAAATTTCATCACGTTGATTTGAGCATTCAACCCAATAGCCACTAGAGAGACTTCATCTAACTTTAAGCAATTCAAGAACATCACCTCTTTCCTGTTTTCCTTTAATTGTTCAACAGCCGTTGAAGGAAACAATACACTCTTCAATGATTTGCAGTCTCTGGCATCTAGAGTTTCAAGTGACAGGGGAAGCTCTGGTATTGTATGAAGATTCCTGCAATGTTGTACATTTAGATATACCAGTTGTGTAAGATTCTTGAAGGATGAAGGTAAACTCTCAATGTCACTTGCAAATAGATGAAGCAATTTAAGCTTGCTTTGATGTCCAAATGATGAGGGAAGTGCTTTGACCTTCGTCCTATCTAATCTCAGTTTTTCCATATTCTCTGATATCAGTGAGAATTCCCTAAGATTCCAACAACCACTAAGGTCGAGATAACTGATGCTGCATAAATGGGAATTCCTTCTGAGTTTTGTAAGGGACTTGCAGAGAACAAGTTCCAATTTCTCAAGTTTGGGCAGAGTGAAAATAGATGGATGTACACTGGTCAACCTAAAGCAACAACAGAGAAGCAGTACTTCAAGTTTTGTGGCTTTTGATAAATCCGGCAGCTCCTTTAACTTCCTAGAGAAACCGAGGTTAAGTTCTTTTAAATTCACCAGATTCTGTAATAAAATGAAACAAAATGAACTAAATTAGTTAATTTTGTATTCCTTGAATTAACAGAAAATCATAACAGTGAGACACATATTTACCTTCACTCCATCCCAAAGTTTTTTCATATTGCCTCCAAGCAGTTTCAATATTACAAGTTTTTCGCTAGAAAAATTCTCTGGCAAGGATTTTAGAGGGCAATTATACCAACTAAGAAATACTAGGTCACTTGTCCAAAGTTGAAGCCCTTTATCAACAATATCAACACTCCAAGCTTTTAGCAGCTTGGGCCAACTCAGCCACTTGTGCGACCAATCATCTTTATCTTGCCCATGAATTTCAAGAAATCGTAGTCTGCTCATCTTAGCAAGTATGCGAAGGCTAAACTTTTGCTTCTTGGTTTGTGGCATGTGCAGCAGTATACTTCTAAGGGCCAGGGTACCCTGCAATCAATGTAGAACAAAAAATTTAATTTTTAAACATCGACAAAACCCACATTTCTCAAACACACAAAAAAAATTCAACTGTTATTGAAAAGATTTTACATTTAGTTAGGCTTTAACCTTGTCATTTTTCAATGCTTCACAAATGTCATCAGGATCCGATAACCGACTGTGGCTTCCAGGGTCTTCAATAGACTCTCGACGAACAATCTCCCAAGCCATTTCTTGTAAACTATCATGCATAGATACAATATTATCTTCTGAGAAAGTTATAAGAGCTTTATCTTTTAGCCTTTGTAACCCAACAACCACTGAATTATCACTTTCACCATCTCTTAATAGAGACTTAAGATAACTCACCTTTAGCTCTGTATCTTTTAATCTAAGAAAGAAACATGCAAGATCTAGAAAAATTTGTTGCTCATTGCGATCTAGATCATCATAACTCAGTTTCATTATATCATAAACTTCTGGAAGAGGCATTTTTCCAAGCTTGTCAAGCTCACTTTCCCATACTTCCTTATTTTTTCCGCAAAGACGATGAGCCAAAACTTTAACTACTAATGAAATGCCATTGGCATAATTGACCACCCTTTCTGATAGCTCATCGTACTCCCTTGGATTATCACTTTGGTTAAAGGCATTCAATTTGAAAAGTGCAAGTGCTTTATCAAAACTGAATTCTCTAAGTTGGTATATCTCATCAGCTTTGTTAGCATTAAGCACTTGCTCGTTTCTAGTTGTTACAATTATTCTACTTCCTGATCCAAAATTATCAAGAGTTTCAAATAATTCTTCTAGGTGATCTAAATCATTCATATCATCAAGAACAACAAGAACCTTCATACGACGAATTCTATCATTGGAAAATGAATTTGGAGCATGTCCTAATAGTTCAGTAAAAATTTCTTTCTTCAAAGAAATTATTCCATTTTTTCTTGATTGTTCTCTTTCATTGTCTAAAAAATAAGAACCTTGATATTCAGATCGTAGTTTGTTAAATACTTCTTTTGCAAGGGTTGTCTTGCCAATACCGCCCATACCCCAAATTCCAATAAGACGTGTATCATTTGGCTCTTTACGTATCAATGTTTCTACATCTGCAATCTTTTGTTCAATTCCAACAATTCGTTTTGAGTTAACCAAGAGTTTACCCATTCTCATTTCAACAAGTTTGACGATTGCTTCAATTAGCTCAGCATCATCCCTATGTGAGACAAAGACAGAAATGTATGTTAAAACCAATGCTGCTGATATTAACTCAACTATTCCGATTTGGGGGGGGGGGGGGGGGGGGGGGTATTCAACTTAATAGATCAAGTACTAAAAATTAAGTAAAAGGGTTTTGTTAGATGTATCTGGAAATCCTTTTTGAAAGCATCATTTAGAAATTGAAATATATTTAAATGTATTACTTGGTTGCAATTTAACCAGTGTTTTATGATAATTATTTATATAATAGCTATGAACTTACATTAATATTTTATCACAATGATTTTACTATTAATTATATAAATATTTAATGATAATTATTTATATAATAGCTATGAACTATATGAATGGATTTGATATATGTCGACTTATTACTATCTGGACAAGATAATTAAAGGTTACATCCTTTTGCAATTTAAGTAACATGCATGTTATGAAAATATGCATATAGCAGGCTATATTGAACATTTATGGAGAAAAAAGAGCTTACTGAAATTTTGATGACTCAATGCTGGATATTTTAGCAGATTTATTCAAAGCATCTCTCCACATTTGCACCTTGGTGGTCTCATATTTTGTCTTATGCTCATCAAATGCATTTTTGTAACTCCCAGAAGATTGATGTCCTACATGTGTGGGTTCAACCCGATAGAAAACAGGGATTACATTCCGTCCATATTTCTCTTTGCAATGAAGTATTGTCACAAGTTCTTCTAAACACCAACGCGAAGAAGCATAGCCTTGTGAGAATATGATCAACGAAATGGATGATCTTTTGATTGCTCCAACAAGTGATGGCCAAATTTCTTCTCCCCTCTCAAGTTGATCATCTACAAAGGCATTTATTTGCTTATTTTTAAAAGCCTCTCTCAAATGGCTAAGAAATCCGCAACGGATGTCCTGGCCCCTGAAGCTAACAAAAACATCGTACGTTGTTTGTGGATCGTTGTTGTCAGACATGGCTTTTCCTCTACAACCTTCAGTTTTCGAAATAACAGTGTCAGAGGAAAACAACACCCAGAAAATAAACAATAGACAGAGAAATACAATACACAGGATATTTCTGTCCCTACACTGAAATCTGTATGAGGCACAAGGTAATTGAAACGAAAAAGAAAGTTAGGAATGAAGCAAAAAAATCATAGAGTTTAAGAGACATAAACTTGATATTGATAAATACAATACCAGCTTCTTCTGGATTAAACTTTCCACCGATGATGGCAAATGTGAAAAGAAGGGATCTTGGAAAATCTGAAAGTGGGGGTGCAATGTAAACAAATAATCATAGTCATTAACACGCGGTTTAACTCAGTCCCATAATAAAGATAAGTGAAAGGACCCACTGCTATTAATTTATTTCCTACAACTACATGCGCATAAGACATACGGTAGAGTTTGAATGGCTCTAATAATTCTTCTTATCAGTCTGTAATTTTATATACCAGATCTTATCTATCAAAATAAAATGAATTACCTTGAAATTTTGATTTTGTGAATGAAAATATTGCCTTGATGTGACAGCCACTAAATGCATTTTTCCCCCACTCTATTTCCCCTTTCTAGACAGCTGAGGGAATGGGTAGTATATGCTACTTATTTATATATCTAATAGAAAAGAGAACCCTCACTTGTCACATGTCACTCTCTCAAAAAAATTTCCCTCCAACTTTTTTTTTTTCTTACTTTTTTGTTTTACTTTTTTGTAATTTTTTCAATTTTTTTTGTTTCTTTTTTCTTTTCTATTATCTACATAAGGAAATTTGATCATTGCTATTGTCACTATTTTTTAACATATATTGTTTTATACTTTTTATATATTTATATTATTTATATTTTTATTACATTACTATTTTATATCTTTTATTTATAAAATTTTATATTCGTAAAAAATATGTTATTATATGTTTTAAATGAATAATAAAATTTATATTAATTAGTTAATATATTTACTACAAAATAATATTTGGGTTCTATGTTTTATAATTTTATATGTGAAGATTATATGTTTTATACTTTTTATATATTTATATTATTATATTATTTATATTTTTTTATTATATTACTATTTTATATTGCATAAAAATGTTATTATTTATATTAAATGTATGATAAATTTATATAATTACTTATTCAAATTAATTATCTATTTATCTAAAAGAGTTAGACTCTATCATCACAATTTAATTTTATTTTTTACTATGTTATTTTTAACATACTTTCAACATATAATATCGTTAAAAATTCTTCATGAAAAACTGATTGAAATTTTGAGACAAAATTTTTAACTTAGTAGGTTTTCTTCTCACGGTTCAAAGATAATACTAAAAATCTATTAACAAGTCATCTTGCACAAGTGCTTACTAATGAAATATAAATTATCTATTAGAGAATAAAATAATAATTTGTTAGTATCCATTGACGTTAGCAGGATCTCTTTCAACTATAAGACTCGATCTTACATAAGCATGTTTTCTATTACTAAGAATAAATAAGCGAACTTAATTAGAGTCAAATATTGTGTACAAATTTTTGTTAATATATTAGATGTGGTTGAAATTTTATTTCTAATGGTGGTGAAGTCATTGTACGAAATATAAAGATATTATTGAATGCTTATAGTTGGTCAAGAAGTGGATTAACCTTAAGTTTTTTTTAATAGTTAAAGCTATATTTTCTTTTCAAAGAGAGTTGATAATTCTTGAGTCAAAACATAATTTATTGTATATCCACACATAGCTTATATATATTGTATTTTTTTATTTTATATATCAATAGTATTTTAATTTTAAAAATTTTGAATTAATCTAGAAAAATAAAATGGGTAAAAAATAGTTTACACAATAAAGCCTTATTGAAATAAATTTACAACATTATTATCCAAATTTAAAACTAAGATAATTTTATATCATATCATTTAGATTTAAAATATGTATAGTTTTACTATAAAAAATAATTTTATTTTGCATCACATTAATTGTTTTTACATTTTAAATATTAAAACAAAAAAGTTCTCAATATCGCGGGAGAGGGACATTAATTTTGATGTTTGTAATTATAAGTAAATTTTTCCTATACTGTTCCAATGTTTACTTTTGTCTCACCAAAGAAAATATAAATATATATTATATTATTTATTTTTAAATAAATAATTATACATATAAATCATTTTATAATATGTATAAAGATGAGTGTAACTTGTGCGAACGCACAGGTCACTGGTTAGTTGTTAGGAAAAGTAAAATTCTCATGTATGGACTTTGATTGATTTGTTCCTCTTTCCTACAATTGTGATGAAAGAAAACAAAATAAAAACATAAACCGAAATATGATGAGGTGTTTGTGCATTAAAGATACGTTGTAATTACTAATTGATTTTTATCATAAGTACCTACTTTTTAATTTCTATTTACGTTATCCAATCTTTGGGCTAATTTAAAAATATAAAATTTAAATGAATATTTCTTTAATAATAATAAATTTATTTAATCAATACCAAATATTGAGTTAAATAAATTATCTTATTAAAATTAAGCTTTTCTTTTAAAACATTCAATAAATCAAAACTAAAATTTCAAAATAAAGAGGATGAATTTACACATGACATTTTACTGATCCTTGTGTCATAGGACACTTGAATTGTGACAACTTGGTGATTGTACTAATCTTGAATTTATATATGACATTTTACAATATATATTACATCATATTAATCTTTAAAAAAATATTTTAAGGTATTAATTCAATAATTATAAAAGTTTGTTAACAATAGTTGGTGATCCGAAAATTTTATATTTCATTATACTAATCTTAAAAGAAAATTAATTTATTTTAAGGGATTAATTTATTTGTGATGTCAAATCTACCATATATTTTCTAATTTTATTTTATCAATTTTTTATTTCAAACTATAGTGCGTTACTGACAATGATGTGATATACACTAGTGTCCAACCTGTACTATGTACGGGATATATATTTAGTTGTAGGCTCACAAATACTTTATTTTATATGAAAAATATCATGTTTAAAAATTAAAAAAGATTTAAATTACGTTAAAATTAAATATTTTTGAAATTTAGAAATGTAAAATGATAAAATATATTTTGAAATTAGAAAACATACATGTTGTGGAGTGTTTGATAATAAGAATGCAAAATCAAAGTGGATTATCACATAAACAACTTCTAATTCATTAGCCACGTAAATGAAATCTCTAATGATGTTTGGACAATGAGACTAAAACATATATTTTTCAAATTACATGACGAAAAAAATCAATTTTAAATTTGGGTGACCAAACCAAATTTACCCTAAATTTGAGAGAAAAACATATTTAACTCTTTATGTTATTTAAAGTTTATAAACAATATTTTGAATAATTTAAAGTATAAAAATTAATTAAATTTGATACAAACTATTGAAATCAAATATTACTTGAAATAAATTATTATTTTAATCTCTAATAGACAATTTATAGTTCATTAGCACTTATGTAAGATGAGTTGTTATAAGTGTTTAATATTATTTTCTATTTAAGAGAAGAAAATATACTAACTAATAAGTTCACTAATTAATGTAGGTATTTCTTTTCTTTAACATAACTTTGCTATATTAACTAATCATAGAAAAGTATATTAGTTGTAACAATTACTTAAAAGAGTGATATTTTTATCCAAATAATTCAATCAATTTTCTATTAAAGATTTCTATAATGATATTATTTGATATTATATGTTGTAAGTATATTAAACTTAACAAAATATAAATGAAATTAAATATAAAATAAAATATTTTAATTTACTATAAAAATTATATATTTTAAAGAAAAGAACAATACAATATAATATGTGTAATTATAGCAGTACACATGCTTAATAATCTTATTTGAATTTTTTAAAAAGTTTATATAAAGAAATATTTTTATTTATTTTAATTATTAAAAATATTATATATTTTGTATTATATAGTAAAAATTATTATACACCTGATATTAATTGTGCATGACATGAATAATCATATAATATTAAATGAGTTTACCATTCATATAACATTTAAGTTTATAGCCTTTCTAATGTTAAGTCCAATAAATACTGTTTTATTTCATTATATCTCTTACTTATATGTCTCTCCCACACGCATATATTATCTTTCATCAATTCGAGTATTGAATATATCCAATTCTCTTATTTCTTTTGTTCATGGCTCTACTAATTAAGGGTAGTTAATCCTCCAAAAAATGATTATTTTTCTTGTTGTGAATAAATTATAAGTGGCATGTTCTGTTTAGAGAAACTTCTTGTTTTCAAATGACTTGCTAGATTACTACTTGAAACAGTTATATACTTTTTTTGTACTCTAATGGCTAGCTATCTTCTATATATGTTAATATGGAATTGCGTTAGTTTACTTTATTTAGCTACTTAGCTGTATGTGCATAGTTCTCTTGATTGTTTATCTCGAAGATACAATTACACAGTTTATTATGTAAGTCAAGTACAACACAATTTAGTTTTATGAAAGTCAACAGATCTTCAGTTCAACAAAACTTAAGCTATGAGGGACAAGACTTGTGGAAAAAAAAAATACCAAGACTTGTGTTCCAAACAATTGCTTTGCTCCTTCCCATCTTCTTCTTAGAACAAAGTAAATTATTTACTTGTTTTGCTATAACTGGATGAATATAAAACAAGTCAAAAAGACATTCCAATGTAATTTTCTGTGAACATTTGTTTAGTCCCCGGAGGTATGAATGTTCACATATATCAAAGAGAAAAACAAAAGACAAAGCCAAGCACGATCGTAAGATTTGCCATTAGATTGTACTTACCACTCAAGTTAATATTCAAGATAATTAAAATTTAGACCCTTTTAAATTCTTTATCAAAATATGTTAATTTAGATTGTAAGCCACCAATATACTCTAGCAAATGCTAATTGCACGGAAATGGCGGGCCTTGGTAGGTTTGTTAGAAAGTCCAAAACTAAGGGGAAATGATCTAGGTCATGTTTAACTTGATGAATTTTATATCGGGTCACTGGGGCAGTTTAGAATTCTTGAGGAAGACAGTCAAAAAGTAAATGGACAGAAATCAATATAGGTTCCACGTTGGATCTTTAGAACAGTAAACTTTATAAGCCAGAGTAAAATTTTCTCTATAAGTTACGACCTAAGAAGTATTAAATGAAAAAGAAGAAAAAAAAAGCAGCATTATTATCAATTGTCTTACCCATTTCCTGAAACCATAGAGATATTTGGAACAGGGTCATTAGCAAGCTTATAAAATTAAGCCTTCCCTCCTTCCTATTTTCTTTCTTTCTTTACAGCCTAAAACTGGGGCCTGACTTATTCACACCGATGATGGCAAATGTCAAAAGAAGGGATCTTGGAAAATGTGAAAATGGGACTCACTGAAAAGCAAACAAATAATCATGCATAGTCATTAATCGGTCCCATAATAAAGATATATAAGTTTAAGCACCCACTGCTGTTATTTTATTTCCTCCCACGGTCCTACCCACTTGCAAACTAATAATTCTTCTTATCAGTCTGTAATTTTATACACTAGATCATATCTATCAAAAGAAGATGAACAACTTTGAAAATCTGATTTTGTGAATCAAAATATTGCCATGATGTGGCAGCCACTAAATGCTTTTGTTTTTTGTCTATATTTCCCCTTTCTAGCCAGCAGAGGAGGGAATGGGAAGTATAAGAAAAGTGAAAATAATAATAATTGTGAATTGTGATGAAAAAAAAACTAAATAAAAACATAATCCGAAATATGATGAACTGTTTGTGCATTAAGGATACATTGTAATTACTAATTGATTTTTATCATAAGTACGTATTTTTTTATTTTCTATTTACGTATTCCAATCTTAATTTGGACTAATTTAAAAATATAAAATTTAATTGAATATTTCTTTAATAATAATCAATTTATTTAATGAATATCAAATATTGACTTAAATAAATTATCTGATTAAAATTAAGCATTTCTTCTATAACATTAAATAAATCAAAACTAAAATTTCAAAATAAAGAGAATGAATTTAGATATGACAATTTATTGATCCTTGTGTTATAGAACACTTGAATTGTGAAAATATTTTAAGGGATTAATATAATTATAAAAGTTTGTTAACAATATTTATTCTAAAACACCTAAGTCGTAGCCACTTCTTGTAAAAAAAAAGGTTTAGCAACTTAGAGATCCGAAAATTTATTTTAAGGGATCAATTTAATTGTTACGTCAAATCTACAATATATATTTTTACATTTATTTTATGAAATTTTCATTTCAAACTATAGTGCATTACTGACAGTGTTTGATGTGATATAGACACTAACGTCCAACCCATACATGGTACGGGATATATATTCAGTTGTAGGCTCACAAATATATTTCATATGAAATTGCGTTATATATCTCATGGCTAGTTATATTCTATGTTAATATGGAATTGCATTAGTTTACTTTATTGAGCTGAAGGGCAAGACTTGTGTGGAGAAAGATACTGCCATGATACCCCTCCTTTACTTATGTAAAGTATTCCAAACAATTGCTTTGCTCCTTCCCATCTTTTTTTTTTTTTTTAGCAGCAAACCCAAAATATATTAAATAAAAAGAAAAGAGAACAAACGCATGGGGGGACAAAGGCCAAAACCCATGAAAGGACAAATTACATAAACCTATAGTTAGGTAATCCTATCCTATTACGTGAGAAGTCCTCCAAAATAAACTGAGGAGTAGAATCCCACCAAAAAAAATCTTGTAAAGAGAGAGCATGGGAAGCTAATTTGTCAGCACAAGTATTGCCTTCCCTATAAATATGTGAAACTCTAAAGTTCATTTGACTGATAAGAAAGAGGCAGTTACTCCATCTATTCCTAAGTTTCCAAGGGACAAGCAAAGAACAAGAAAAGGCCTGCACCACTAGCTGGGAGTCACATTCAAGCCAAAGGTTCTTCCATCCTCTACGAAAGGCAATTTCAATAGATTCCATAGCACCAATAAGCTCTGCCTGAAAGGAGAAATTCAGCCCTAGATTTTTAGCAAAACAGCCTCGAAAACAACCAAAAGAGTCACGAAAAATACCCCCACAGCCAGAGCTCCCAGGGGAACCTCTAGCAGACCCATCAGTATTAATTTTGATCCAAAGAGGGAGAGGGTGATGCCAAAGAACTTCCTTTATAAAAGGCGCTTTTCTAGGATGACCTTGGATGGAGAAAAAACTGAGCACTTGGAATTCACTAATGGAGGAGGACATTGAGCCAGAGGAAAGTTTGCCAGATAAAGAAACACCGGCAATAATAAGATTCTGAATGTGCTGAAGGGGTATTTTAGTGTTATCAAATCTCAGCTTGTTTCTAGAGTGCCAAATACCCCAGCAAACGTGAAGACAAGCGGACAATAGAACATCTTTCAATTGAGAACTCCAACTACTGTCACAAATAGATAGAATAGCTTGGAAAGATGAGAGATCTAAATTACACTGAATAATACCACTAAGCCAATTCCAAATAGATTGAGCATAGCTACAAGAAAGGAACAAATGAGTAGCATCTTCAGTAGCTGAACCACAGTGGCAGCATATAGAAACTAGAGGAATTCCACGAGACTGCAAAATATCATCAGTTGCAAGTTTATTGTGCAGCAGACGCCAAAACAGAAATGATTTAGAAGGGGGAGTGAACTGGTTCCAAATTTTTTTACCCCAATACATGATATTGTTAGGCTTAGCTAAGAAAGAGGAAGCTTCTTTAAGAGATAAATTACCCGAATTAGTATGATTCCAAACTAACTTATCAACAGCAGGACAAAGAGGAATAGTAATCTGATTTATATCCACAGTAAGAGAGGGCAACTTATCTATCAATATTGCAGGGATATCCCAAGTGCAATTGGATATGAAATCTGAGACCTTAGCATTAAGATAGCAGTGAAGAGATTTTGGGATATTTAGCATATCAGTGATAGGAGAATTGAGCCAGATATCAGTCCAAAAATTGACAGTGGATCCATCACCTATCTGCCAAGTAGAGTTCTGAGTAACATCATCAAAATGACATTTTATAGAAGGCCAAATAGAAGACTTGATGAAAGAGGATTTCAGGTTCTTATTCTTTAGAAACCTAGCTCTAAAAAACATAGCCCATTGCTTGGTTGAGGAAAGAAATTCCCAGCACAATTTTAATGAAGCTGCCTCATTCATATCTCTAACCGATCTTAAGCCAATGCCGCCGTGAGAAGTTGGGCAACACATCTTATTCCAAGCTACAGTCACCAACTTTTTATTGTAGACATCACCTCCCCAAATAAAATTTCTGATCCATTTATCAATCTCTTTCAAGAGAGAGACAGGCCATTTATAAACTTGAAAAGAGTACATTAGCGTCCCATGGATAATAGAAGAGACCAACTGCACCCTGCCCATATGAGATAAAAAAGATCCTTTCCAAGAAGCTAATTTGCCTTTGATTCTGTCCGCGATGTGCTGGAGATGATGGTGCCTTGGTTTACCTTTGAAAATAGGCACTCCGAGGTATGTGAAAGGAAAATTACCCACTGAGAAGCCTAAGATACCAGAAATAATAGAAAGCCTTCTGCTAGAAATATTACCAGCATAAAACTTGCTTTTCTCTTTGTTGATTTGTTGCCCCGAAGCTACTTCATAAGAATTGAATAAGGATATAAGGTTTTGTAACCCATGCACAGTAGCCTTGCAAAATATCATTAAATCATCTGCATAAAAGACATGTGATGGAGTAGAAAAACCTTTAGGACTAGCCATAGGATGAAGTTTATCTTTCAGAACAAGCTGAGTTATCCCCCTACTAAGCACATCTTCAGCCAGGCAAAAAAGAAGGGGAGACAAAGGATCACCTTGTCTAACCCCTCTTTTGCAAGAAAAGAAACCAACAGAGTTACCATTAATAGAAAAAGAAAGCTTTGAGGATTTTAAAATAGTGAAAATCCAACTGCAAAACTTAGAGTCAAAACCAAATGATAGAAGGACTTTAATCAAGAACCCCCAATCTAGAGTGTCAAAGGCTTTAGAGATATCCACCTTCAAAGCTATATTACCCCCAAAGGACTTTGAATCTAACATATTGATAGCCTCTGAAGCTATGCAAACACAGTCAGTAATATGTCTTCCTGTAATGAAACCCCTCTGTTGGTCGGAGATAATGTTAGGAGCAACCTTGGCTAATCTGTCCGCAAGAACTTTGGAGATGATTTTGAATTGGAAATTTGCTAAGGCAATGGGTCTGAAATTCTCAATCCTATCAGCACCTTGAAATTTAGGAATTAGAGCAACAATACTCGAGTTCATATTAGGAAGAATCCAATCTTGATAGAAGAATTGCAGCACCGAATTATAAACATCTTGCTCAATAATTTCCCAATACATGCGGTAAAAACTAGCACCAAACCCATCAGGACCAGGGGCTCCATCAGGATTCATAGTAAAGACTGCAGCTTTAACTTCATCGCGAGAAGGGATGTTAGTCAGCATGGCATTCTCTGAATTAGAAACCAAGGAAGGAATGACCTCTTCAATAATTCTATAATTAGAACAGTTATTATTTGAGGCAAAAATCTGTTGAAAATGAGAGACAACATGTTCCTCAATATCAATTTGATTATCAAGAATCAGAGAACCTTTCTTAAGAATGGTCATGCGTTTTGAAACATTTCTGATTCTAGCCACTTTATGAAAAAAAGCAGTATTGCGATCTCCAAAAGCATGCCAATTAAATCTAGCTTTTTCCTCCCAAAAAGTTTCTTGGTAATTAAGAGCTACATGAAGCTTCTGTTGTGCTTCTTTCTCCTGCTGCATCAACAAATCAGAGAATCCAACCATATTTATTTCAGCTTGGATAGAATCAATAACAGCCAAAGCAGTTTGGACTTGATCATGAACATTTCCAAATATTTCCTTGTTCCAAGATTTAAGAGCCAACTTCAAGTTTTTTAGTTTCTGAGCAAGGATAGCCATAGGACACCCCGAAGAAGGTTTTTTCCAAGTTTCAGCAACCACTCTATAGCAGTCAGGATGCTCACTCCACATTTTCAAAAATTTGAAAGCGGAAGGGAAGGATTGAGTAGAATCTTTAAGAGTAAGTAATAAAGGGAAGTGGTCAGATTTACTCCTTGTAAGGGTACAACAAGTAGAACTGGTCCAACTATTCAGCCAGTCATCATTACAAATAACACGATCCAACCTTCTTTCGCTCAAAGCAGCACCTTTGCGACCATTAGACCACGTGAAGAAAGAGCCAGCTGTCTGAAGATGAATCAACTTACATGAATCTGTCCAATTTCTGAAATCATCGCAAGATGTCTTAAGAGGCAAAGATCCCCCTCTTTTTTCATTAGCGCCAAGGATGGCATTAAAATCTCCATAAAAGCACCAGGGTCCTGGATTAGCTTGTTGCATACAATATAATTCATTCCACAAAGATCTTCTCTTCAAGTAGGAAGTACTTGCATAAACTACAGAAAAGTAGTATGCACGAATGCCTAAAAGAATTGAAAAAGAAACCTGCTGCTGAGAGGCCAAGATAACCTGTGGATGAAGCTCATTTGAACAGAAACACCAAATATTAGGGAGCAAGTGATCTCTATCATTGACAGCAAATAATTTGATATTGTGATGAGATAAGAGCTTAGTATGAAAATTACTAACTGCAGTCCAAGGTTCAGCAATAAAAATAAAATCAGGCTTATGCATGGAGCAAAGCTTATTTAGAACCAATCTTGTATCAAGATTAGCAATGCCCCTGGCATTCCAAAAAAGAGCTTTCATTTAGAAAGATTGGCAGGACCAGCCCTGGAATGGGCATGTCGATCTCTTGTCTTGCTGGCGCTTTTCTTCTTGCTTTTCTTTTTTGCTTTTGACTGAACTTCAACAAAGTTGCTGTTGAAATATGCTAAATGCTCCAAACCAGTCTCATCCTGAGATTCTTCTTCTACTTCATCACCCCAGAATTTTGTAAGAATTCTAAGGTTATTTTGAACTGTTTCATTGTGATTATTAGTATTGCTATTGGTAATAACAATCTGATCAGTCTCTTCATCAACCTGAGTATGATTAGAGGTATGAGAAGGTGAGGCATGGTGGCGGGAGCCTTGTTGTGCTGAAATGAATTTTTCTTGATCTGCTACAACTTGATCAGCATTGTCCTGATTCAGATCAACAATGATATTAACCTCATTGTTAATATGATTAGGAGAGTCTTCAACTTGAGTCTCAAGTTCAGTGGCAATGCCATCACTTTGCAACAGAGGGTTTTTGTTCAGTAGATGACTAGGGGTGTCTTCAACTTGAATCTCAACATCGGTTGTATTGCCATCACTTTGCAACAGAGAGTTTTTATCGGGATGAGTACCTTTATCAGTATGAACTTGTTTGGGTGTTGCAGGCATCTTCTTTTCTACATGACCATTGTTTCTGCTACGGGTAACCAAGTGATTTGACTTACTGTCCTTCTTGGTGCATTGACCTGCAACATGTCCTATAGAGTGACAGTGATCACAGAATAGAGGTAGCCTCTCATATTCAACTGTAACATAAAAGGCAAAATTCTCTCTTTCCACCAAGATTTCCTTATGCAGCTTGGCAGTAAGATCAATATCTACCAGAATACGGGCAAAATGCCCAAAGTTCCTGTTTCTAGTTACTACGTCAAGAGCTATTGGAGTACCCAAACTAGCAGAGATTTCAAAAAGGGTTTTTGGCCTCCAGTATTCTTGGGGCAAATCATGAATCCGGACCCAACATTGAGCATGAGTTTGTTTCATGTTGTTGGGGTTGAAATCTGGTACCCATTTGGAGAGCCTAAGCAAACCCGGTTGAAGATTCCAAGATCCAGTAGCCCAGACACTTCTGAGGTCCTCTTGGGAGGCAAACCCGAACTCAAAGAAACCTCTCCCTAAAGGAATAACCTTCCATTGTGCAATAGGTTTCCATAACTTGGACAGCTTGGCGCGTAGTTCCTCTGTCTTGATGGGCTTCTCCCCTTTTGCTAACAAGATTCTACCATGAAGATTGTTTTTGCAAGCTGCTATACCTTTCTGGTACTCATCCTCTGAGATTCGAATGGAAACAGAGTCTCCTTTAACACATGGGCGTGGTAACTGACTCAAAGAGATTTCAAAGGAGGTATTTAGGGCCTGAGCAAAAGAGGGCTTTTGCACTAGAACATTTGGAGTAGAAGCAGAGGAGGAAGGAGGGTGGGGCTCAAGGAAACTCCATGGACAGATGGGTGCTTGATCCTCCATGACAAAGAGGAGAAGCAGAGAGCAACTGGGAGAGAAGGAGAAACCCTAGCGGAGCAACATTTTTTTTAGGGTACACTCTATCTTTGCTCCTTCCCATCTTCTTCTTGGAACAAACTACATTATTTACTTGCTTTGCTATAATTGGATGAATATAAAACAAGTCAAAAAGACATTCCAATGTGATTTTCTGTGAACATTCTTTTAGTCCCCGGAGGTATGAATGTTCACATATATCAGAATTGCTTGCCGGTACACGACAATAAGAGAGAAAAACAAAAGAGAAATCCAAGCATCATCGTAAGATTTGCCATTAGATTGTATCTACCACTCAAGTTATTCTAGATAAAATTTAGACCCTTTTAAATTCTTTATCAAAATATGTTTTTCTTTTTAAGTGTTTATCAAAATAAATATGTTACTCAATTTAGATTGTAAGCCACCAATATACTCTAGCAAATGCTAATTACACGGAAATGGCCTTGGTAGGTTTGTTAGAAAAACCAAAACTAATGAGAAATGAAGTCATATTTAAATTGATGAATTTTATATCGGGGCAGTTTAGAATTTTTGAGGAACCAGTAAAAAAGTTAATGGACAGAAATCATTTAGGTTCCACCTTGGATCTTTAGAACAGTAAACTTTATAAGCCAGAGTAAAATTTTCTCATTAAGTTGCGAGCTAAAGAAGTATTAAAATGAAAAAGAATTTAGTTTTATTTGTCACATAAAAGATTATTTTAGTAGCTTATTTGTATAAGCTACTAGCCTTTTCTTTTTCTTTTTCATTTTTATCCCATTAATTTACTTGATATTTTTTTTTACCTTTTTTAATCAAATAATTAATTTTATAGATTTTTTTTTTTGTGCAGAAAATTAGTATCGGCTAAAAGAGTGCACAACTTCTAACACAGCTGTGGGATGGATGGTACAAACTGCAGTGCCATACACAGTTGTTGAGAATAAGAAATTCATTCATTTGAGACTTGTATTGCATGTCACAAGGTAAAGCCTGAAACATATAGGTAGTTGTATTGTAGGGGTTTTATTTTTTAACTTTGAGAGTATCCAAATATAATAGAATATCAATATGGTCAGGGAGAAAAGTTTTGCCTCTGAAGTTAAGGGTGCTTAATTACTTAATTATTTATCAATAGATGTGAAGACCGTTGAATTATTTATTTTACCACTGGTTAGTTAGTACGTTGAATATATCTGTTATGGCAGGAGCCAAAATATTTTATATTATCACCCTGTGGCCATTCATGGTTTGATATGGAAGTTTAATTTTGCAATCAACTGCCAAGTAAAATATTTTACATTACCGTGAAAAGAGTCATAAAATTTATGACTAATTAAACTTGCCCGTGATTCGCATTTAGTGGATGTATGGCACTTGAATATGCAATAGGTTAGACTAAGGTGGAGTTTTAAACATTTTCTTACAGGTGAAAAAGTGTTTTTTTACCTGCTGCAACAGGTTATCCACCGTTGAGAAAGTGGTTTTTACCTGCTGCAGCAAGTTTTTTAACCTGAAAAACCTACTATAGCAGGTTTTTTACCTGTTACCAAAATATTTTTTTTCTCCCGGTGGTAGCAGGTAAAAAATCTGCTGCAGCAGGTAAAATCACTTTTCATCGATGGATAACCTGCTGCAGCAGGTAAAAAAACACTTTCTCACCGATGAGTTTAAAACTCTACCTTAGCCTAACCCAATATATGGTCAATTTTCAGCAAAATAAAATGTTTTTAATTTTGGTGTAATGGTTCTTGAGATTGTAACTGGCAAAAGAAACACGGGTATTTTTAATGGGGAGAGCTTTGTAAGTCTTTTTTTTCTTTTCTTGTCAAGATATCTTTCTTGTCCTTGTAATTAGAATAATAGGATTAGAAAATTATTTCATGCTTCACATAACTGTACAGATGGAATCTATGAAGTAATTAACATCTGTAAATTGAACAAATTCATGCAGGTGTGACGAAATTAGAAGGATGGAACGACTACAAACATTGTAGATCATTCTTGGTCTCGAGAAACCGTATTTCACATGTGTCAGACCTTGAACTCTCGTGACCCAATTTATTTAAATTTTTAATAAAAATAAGTTATTTCATATTTAATTAAATGATGCAAAAATATTTATATAAATTATATTTATACAAGAACTTGTGGCTGTAGACTATAGTTTCTATTCCAAGTCAACTTTGATCAGCCTCCGTGGACTGACTCTACATACAATATACAATTTTTCCAGATCTATGACAACTTGCAATGAGTGCATTGTATTACATTTTCCAAGTCAACTCAGGTCAATGCATTTTGCAGCGTCTTTCCCAATACAAGTCTGCACCACTTGCTAATTTTCCCTTTTCTCATCCAGAGTGAAATAAGAAGAATTATAGAAGAAACAAAGCACTAGTATTTTACCACAGTGCACAAGCTGTGACAGGTTGTAAATAGCGAAGGAAATAGGAAATTTAGTATTAACAATAAATTTTGTCAGTGATCTTATTCATTTGTTGAACTTGTTCAGATGCAAAATATCCGTATCAGTGTTTTAAGAATCGGATCGGACCGGCCGGTCCGACCGGAACCCGGTGATTTAACCGGTTCGGTTCGATAAAAGGATCGAATATGCACCTGACCTAGTACGACCTAGGTTGAACCGGTCGGTTTTTGAAAAAACCATTGACCCGGGTTAAACCGAGTTGTGATGTGATTTTTTTTTTTGAAAAAAAAGTGCTGAAATCACGTGTTTCAATTTTTTTTATATTTTTTTTGTGTATAAAACTTATTTATGGACTTGTATTGTCATGATTATTGGTTGTTATTTCTTATTTGGAATATTAGGTACTTTATAATGACAATAATTTAAAATTTGAAGTGTTAAATGATTAAATTATGTTAGCTATATTATATTTTTTTAATTTTTTAATATATATCGAGTCAAGCCGGTCCGACCAGTGACCCACCGATCCGACCAATGACCCATTAACCCAGTACCTCAGCCGGTTCGATGACCGGTCCGGTTCTTAAAACACTTATCTGCATTCAGAAAATGGAGGTTCAGATGACCGAGGAAGATTAATTGTAGATTTAAGAAAGTGGTTTCCAATAAACAGATTGTGTGGTAGTTTGATCCTGTGTATACAAAGAATAAATGCAAGGGGAATTCGAGAAACCAGATTTTGAACATCAATACTAAAGAAATACGTTAGTGTAGAAAGATAAGCACCAAGCTACGCTACTAGTAAAATAGTCATAGTCATAATGGTTGCCATGGTTGATCTGTCAGCTAAATTTTCTTGAACACAAAGCAAACCAATATGGATGCATCTCAACATTTCATTTCGTGAATTGCTGTTTAGTGATGGATCTACAATGTTTTAAGCCGTCCCCTCCCTCCAGTTTCTCCATGTCTGCAAAAATTTGTTAATAAGTGATGGATTCCACTTTGCATTAATGTTTTGGAGCAAGTAATCTTCTAATACATACTTTTATATGACAAAAGAAGAAATAATATGGAGAAAGGAAGACTTACATAGCTCAGTAGATCCTCCACATTCTCCCCATGATGAATGCCAATGTTTTTCTGGCTGCTTATGATCTCAAGAACCAGTACACCAAAACACATCCGATTTCACTAAAAATTGTCCATGCATTGCATACTCAGGTGTCATATATCCACTACATGCCAACATGGATAGGCTGAATTAGTCATATATATTAAGACTATTTCCAGGGTCATAAATTTTCATTCTGCTTCAGTTGCTAATGCCAATGATATTCATAACAAAGCTTTAATTTTGAATTCCTAGTACTGTGTAAAAGTATTTTACTTTAATTTTGAATTATGACATCATTATAAAAAAGCTTGTTGCTTATAGCTATTACTTAAAAAGTCATACTCTTTAAACAAAGTAGTAATACAGGATTCAATGATAATGTTAAAAATTTTCCTTGATTTATTGATTGAAATTAAACTCTTAACAATTATTAAGCTATAGCATATTCTAATACTTACTAGGTTCCCACAATTCAACTTGTATTTGCTCCAGTTTGATCCACTAAAAACAGTCTTGCCGTGCCAAAATCTGCTATCTTAGGATTTATATCTTGGTCTAGGAGAATCTTGCTTGCTTTGAGATCACAATGTATAACACGCAGATAGAATCTTCGTGAAGGTAGAGAAGGCCTCGAGCAATACCTCTAATGATTTTGTAGCACATCCCCCTTTCTTGGTTGGGTCTGCATATACAGACATGAATTTTGGCGGTATATGAATATTTAGGCTTTGTCCTAAACCAGAAGTGAAATGTAGAGAAATAGTCTAATTATGCAGTCATTCAGACATACCAAATATGAATCAAGGCTTTTATTAGGAACAAATTCATAGACGAGTAGCCTTTCTCTTCCTTCCAAGCAGAAACCAAGTAGTCTAACTAAATTTCCGTGCTGAAGCTTGGCCACTAAAAGCAATTCATTCTTAAATTCCATATCTCAGTCAGGTTAATATTTTGGTAACTGGTGGTATCGCATGTTTTGATGAAAATGTGATGTGTATCTAAATTTGACAGACTTATTTACCCAGTAAAAGACTCCAAATTCCACCTTGTCCAACTTTATTAGAATTGGAGAAGTCTTCTGTAGCAACTCGTATTGTGTCAAAGGTGAATTGCAATGACTGAGCAATGTTAATTTCATCATCATCTTCATTAACTTCACATGGGGAACGAATTTAAACTAATGAAATTTTCTATTATGTTACAAGCACAATAGTGCTGCTGGTGCCGTCAAAATTGAAAATCGGGATGTGTTACTTCCGAAACAGTATGTATTTAACTAATAACTGCCTTTTTCAGTTTTTCTTACCTTCTTAGCAGTGACATATTCATGCTTTGAATTATTGAAAATTTTTCATATTCTGTAAGTATAATAGATTGTGTGTAGTTAAATTATAGTTCATAGGAAAGAATTACTCTAAATTATGACAGCTTTGTCAGAGGAATATGTGTGGTGTATTTAAACAATAAATTGCACGAACAAATTACATGAGTTCCAAGACGTTGTATTTTGGGTTAAGACTAGGAGAAATGCTAACGACACACTCTCTATCACACTCTTTTGAACACACTATCCATGATTGGTTAAAATTTATTGGAAATCACAAATTTTTATGGTCCCGCTTATTATTTAATGACTCACTATCCTAATTTTGTAGTTTTCAATAAATTCCAACCAATGATAGAGTGTGTGTTGGGAGAAGTGTGTTACAGAGTGTGTTGCTAGCACTCCTCTAAAACTAGAAGATTTGATGATGAATGAATATCACCCCCATGACCAAAATCTAGGAGGGTGTAGCTCAGTCATTGAAGCTTCATTTTCTGATTCTTGAGCTGATTTAAATACTGGTTCACTTGACGCTCTTGCTCTTGAATTATACTCCCATGTCTGCATCTCTGGAAGGCTTCTGGTTCTATAAAATGCAGGTTCGAAAGGAATTGGGAGACAGAGAGAAGAGCTATTAAGCAACAGTATAATGGCAGCCATGATTGGTCTGTCGGCTAAATTTTCTTGAACACAGAGTAAACCAATGTGGATGCATCTCATCATTTCATTTCGTGAACTGTTGTTTAGTGACGGATCTACAATAGTAATAGTTGTCCCCTCCTTTCAGTTTCTCCATGCCTGCAAAATTTTTTTATTAGATCACGGACTCCACTTTCTATATTAATGTTTTGGAGCACGTAACCTTCTAATCCATACTTCTAAATGGCAAAGAAGAAAAAATAGTAACAAAAGGAAGACTTACAAAGCTTATTAGATCCTCCACATTCTGGCCACTATTTTTCTGGCCACTTACGATCTCAAGAACCAGTACACCAAAACTGAAGACATCTGATTTTACCGAAAATTGTCCATGCATTACATACTCTGGTGCCATATATCCCCCACATGCCAATATGGATAGAATTATTAGTCATAAATGTTATGACTCTTCTGCCGGTCATAAATTTTCATTCTGTTTCAGTTGCTAATGCTAATGATTTTCATAACAAAGCTTTAATTCTAAATTCCTATTACTGTAAAAGTATTTTACGCTATCACTCATTCATACAAAGCTGAAAGATTATAATTTATAGTAACAACTACTTAAGACTCAAACTGTTCGAATAATCTACTAATTCATGATTTGGTGAAAATTAATGTTAAAATTTCTCATTGATAGTTGATTGAAATTAAACTCTAAACAATTAATAAGCTATAGCATATTCTAATACTTACTGGGTTCCAACAATTATTCTTGTATTTGCTTCAGTTTGATCCACTAAAACCAGTCTTGCTATGCCAAAATCTGTTATCTTAGGATTCATCTCTTCGTCCAAGAGAATGTTGCTTGTTTTGAGATCACGATGTACAATACGCAGTCGAGAATCTTCATGAAGATATAGAAGGCCTTGGGCAATACCTCTAATAATTTTGTAGCGCATTTGCCAATCCAATTGTACTCTCTTGGTGGGATATGGATTTACAGCCATATGTGAATAATTAGGCTTTGTCTTTAACCAAAACTGAAATATAGAGCAACAATCTAATTATGCAGTCATTAAGACGTACCAAATATAAAGTAATCAAGGCTTTTATTTTGAACAAATTCAAAGACAAGTAGCCTTTCTCTTCGTTCCAACCAAAAGCCAAGTAGCCCAACTAAATTTTGGTGCTGAAGCTTGGCCACTAAAAGCACTTCATTCTTAAATTCTATATCTTCTTGTTTGGATTCACTTGACAACCTTTTGACTGCAATCATCTGCCCATTGGAGAGTGTTAGCAATAGCAACCGGAATTCTAAAGAAAAGAGTAATCACACGCACACACACAGACACGAGATTTAACGAGGTTCGGCAAGTGTGCCTATGTCCTCGGGAGCAGAGCGACTGTTTCTATTATTGTTATTTTGGCCAATAGGGTTACATCAATTTATATAGAATAAACCATGATACAGACTTACAATATCACCCCTATACCATACTGCGGGGCTAAAGCCTTGCACACACAACCCACTTATTTCATAACCCAACAAGTGGCCCAAGCCCAATCTGCTCACTCATAGAATATGAGCCATGCACAACAATCTCCACCTTGGCGAATATTAAGCCCCGTGGAAGATAACAGCAAGTCCACCCCATATCTTGTATGTCTCATGGGTTGGGGGGTCCAGTCATGTCTAGAACCGAGCAACATTCAACAAGTCCAAGCAATGCTTGAACTTGTCAGCTGTGACCGCCTTGGTTAACATATCAGTTGCAATCTCTGAAGTGTGAACCTTCCTGAGCAAAATCTGACCAGATGCCATCAACTCCCTGATCTTGTGGAACCTCACATCAATATGCTTGGTTCTAGCATGATACACCTGATTCTTTGCCAAATCGATAGCACTCTGACTATCACAATGCAACTGAACTCCATCTTGCTCAATGCCCAGCTCCCTTGCTAGCCCTGTGAGCCACACAGCTTCTTTACTAGCCTCTGCTACTACCATGTACTCTGCTTCAGTTGTTGACATTGCTACATTTGACTAAACAATGGACTTCCAACAAATAGGCCCACCTGCAAGAGTAAAAACATACCTTGTTGTAGACCTCCTGTCATCCAAATCACCAACATAATCAGAATCCACATAACCCACAACTGAAGGATCACCCTGTTGACTGCCAAACATGATACCATGCCCTGTTGTACCCTTTAGGTACCTGAAGATCCACTTCACTACTTCCCAATGTCGCTTCCCTGGCTTCGACATAAACTTACAGACTTGGCTTACAGCATGTGCCAAATCTGGTCTAGTGCAAACCATAGCATACATCAGGCAACCAACTGCATTGGCATAAGGAACCTTTGACATGTATTCCACCTCTTCATCTGTCTTTGGGCACTGATCTACAGAAAGCTTGAAGTGGTTTGCAAGTGGAGTACTCACTGACTTAGCATTACTCATGCTAAACTTGTCCAGCACCTTCTCAACATAGCCCTGCTGTGATGAGAGCCATAGTCTTCTATACCTCCTATCCCTGTGAATCTTCATCCTAAGAATCTTCTTGGTAGGACCCAAGTCCTTCATGTCAAACTCCTTTCCCAGCATGGATTTCAATTCATTCACATCATGCAAATGGTTACCAGCAATCAACATATCATCCACATAAAGTAGCAGAAAAATAAAAGAGCCATCATCAAGGCTCCTTACATAAATACAACAGTCATACTCATATCGCCTATAGCCAATCCGAAGCATGTAAGAATCACAACGCTTGTACCACTGCCTTGGAGACTGCTTCAATCCATACAGAGACCTTTTCAACTTACAAACTAGCCGGCCCGGTCCATTTTTACTTAACCCCTCTGGCTGCTCCATGTAAATCTACTCTTCTAGATCACCGTGAAGAAAAGCTGTCTTCACATCCATCTGCTCAAAGTGCATATCTCAACTGGCTACTAAGGCTAACACTACCCTGATAGAAGTATGCCTCACGAATAGGGAGAAAACCTCATCATAGTCAATCCCCTTCTGCTGTGAATATCCTTTTGCTACTAGGCGAGCTTTGAACTTTTTCCCTTCTTTTTCTGATACTGGAGGTTTCCTCTTGTACACCCATTTGCACCCTATGGCTCTCTTGCCTGGAGGAAGCTCAACTAGCTCCCATGTCTGATTCTTTCGCAAAGACTCCATCTCTTCCACCATAGCACCCATCCATTTTTCTTTCTCTTGGTTGTTCATAGCCTCTTGAAAGGTAGACAAGTCTCCTGAACTGGTGAGAAGTGCAAAAGAAGCCAACTCTTCAAACCCATATCGGACAACGGGTTTAATAGTGCGATGTTCTCGATCTCTGACGAGAGTGTACTCCTACGGTCTTGCTGGACTAACTGGTCTAGGCTCAGGCGCAAGTATGGTCTTAGGTCTTGGACTACATGGTTCTGCCCTCTCAGGAATCACCGGCAGCTTCTCAAAGTCCACCTGAACCTCCACGGAGCTAGGGGAAGCTCCATCTGGTACTGGTACATGTGTCTCAACTGTTTATGGCATCATGGACTACTCATCAAACACTGTATCTCTACTGATCACCATCTTCTTGGAAGCTGGATCCCAAAACTTGAACCTCTTCACACCTTTGGAATGACCTACGAAAACACACTTTTTCAACTTTGGATCAAGTTTAGATCTTTCATCACTGGATACATGCACAAAAGCAGGACACCCAAATATTCTTAAATTATTAAAATCAACCGGGTTACCTAACCAGACTTCTTCTGCAACTTTCCTATCCAATAAAGCTCGTGGTGATCGGTTGAGCAGATAACATGCCATGTTCACCGCCTCTGCCCAAAAGCCTTTGGAAAGGCTAGCATTCAACCTCAGACATCAGGCTCTTTCAGTAAGGGATCTATTCATCCTCTCTGCAACACCATTCTGTTATGGTGTTTTCAGCACTAAGAAGTGTCTCTGAATGCCATGTTCCTCACAGAATTTCTGAAACCGTGAATTTGTGTACTCTCTGCCATTATCAGACCTTAAATACCTAACTTTTCTGCCTATCTGGTTCTCCACCTCAGCCTTCCACAGCTTGAACTTCTCAAAGACTTTGGATTTCTGTTTCATGAAGTACACCTAGACCTTGCAAAAAAAATCATCAATGAAGGAGACAAAATAATGGGAACCACCCAAGGACGGATCTCTAGTAGGACCCCACACATCAGTATGCACATAGTCTAGGATCCCCTTAGTGGTATGCTTTGCAGCTTTAAACCGCACTCTGGACCGTTTCCTAAGCACACAGTACTCACATAAGTCTAACTTACAGCTCCAAACTCCCTTCAAGAGTCCTCTCTTATGAAGCTCCACCATCACACGCTCACTGAGATGACCTAAATGCATATGCCATAATCTGGTAGCATCATGTTGCGATTTTGGCAAGTGTACCAAATCGTTCAAGTAACCAAGGGTAAGTCAAGTATCGTATCCACAGGGACTTGAACGATAATCGGGTAAATAATAGCAAAATTTAATGGACTACCAAAATTGAAAATTTAAGTAACCAAACTTAAAGACAAATGCATAAAAAATTAAAGAGTAAAAAGGAAGAATTTTGGTTGAGAATATTAAAGAACACTTTGTGCGCGTAGAAAATGAGGTTTATATCAATGGTGGGAATTGTTAGGGTTTGACTTCATTGAATCAACCTAACATGCATTAAGAATTTTCCTGTTTGGCTCAAAGATGGGTGCAAGGAATTTTAGGTAAGCTAGAAAGGCCAATGGTTAAAATAGCAAAGGTGGCCTTGATCACTTCCAAGCAACATGCAAGCAACAAGATTCAAGAGATTCAAGCAAAACCATATGAATGTTGGTATCAACTGTGTCACTCAATTTCATTCAGTTACTTCTCACCGTGGTTGTTGGTCTCATCAAGAAACAAGGGTGTATATGCAACATGTCAAACACATCAACCACAATTTGAACCAATCACAAATGACCAAGAATGCAACCACAAAACATGTCTCAAATCAAAATCAATTTGTAAAAAATCATCATTCAATTCATGCTCAACGGGACAAGCCAACAATTACACAAGCCACATCATTATTTTCCAAAACTAAAATCAAACAAAAGCAGTAAAAGAAAAGAAAAAGAAGAATAACTTACCTCACTACTCATTATCAGGCCCATCCACACCCCCTTGGCCAAGAAGGTGCTGGTCCCCAACTCTCAGTGGTCAATCAACATGGGCCAGAGCATCCGTCACTTCAAGCGATGGTAGAGCACCGGATCTGAGAGTTGAAAGTAGATTTGGCCTTGACAGAAGTGGTGATGGTTCCGTGATATAAATCGGATCAGAGGTCCAAGATGGTGTGGTCACACGCGGGGTGCGCGGATCTGGTTCACTAAGGTGCGCGTGCGGAGGTGGTCCTACAGCACGGGTCACGCACGTGAGGAATTGGAGGTGCGGTGACGGCACGCGGTTGAGAGGGAGAGCGCGCGTTACAGTCACGCGAGGAAAGAGAAAGAGGTGCGGGATGCGCGGGGCGCGAGGAGGGGCTGCTGGTGCGAATCGAGCGCGCGACGAGGAAGAAGAAAAAGTAGCGCGCGGAGGAGGTGGGCAGCGTGCGTCTTGGGGAGAGAGAAGACCAGAAGAGAGAAAAGATGAGGTTATTTTCCCATATCTGGGCTTGGTAGGCACTGTAGTGGTTGTATGGTGGTGGATCTGATGTTTGTGGTGGTGATTATGGTGTTTGTGGTGGTGGTTATGGTGTTTGGGGGAGGAGAAGGGTTAGGGAAGAAGAAGATGAAGAGAGTGTGCAATGGATTGCACAGGCCGTGCACATTTGTTAATGGCCCAACAGAGATTAGATTGCACAGGGTGTGCAAAAGGGATGCACGGTTGTGCAACTTTCGCTAAATTGAATATTCTCTTGATTCTTCATCGATGCAAGATGCACGGGTGTGCGCTTTGATTGCACGGTTGTGCAACTTTCGTCAAAAAATAAAGCCTCTTGTAGTGTAAGATGCACAGGTGTGCGCTCGGGTTGCATAGTTGTGCAACTCGCGTCGATTTTTTTGCATTTCCATCAGTGCAAGATGCACAGGTGGGCGCTCATATTGCACGTTCTGCAACTCGCATCATTTTTTTATTTTATTTTATTTTTATTTTTTGGATGCTTTCCCAATATCTTCATCATATGCATAGCAACCTGAAACAAGACAAGAGAAACACCCAAAACATAAAATAGAATATGCGTAATAAAGAAAATGAATTCAAAATAAAGACCAAATTAAGAGAGAAAAGAGAAAGAAAGCTGGGTTGCCTCCCAGTAAGCGCTTCTTTAACGTCACTAGCTTGATGGATGAGTGACCTCAAGGGTCACAAATATGAATGGTTGTGGTCAACCCCAACCCCCTGGGGGGCTCACAGAGTCACAGACATTGAAAGTTACCTCTTCATCTTGCACTTTAAGCTTAAACTCTCCTTTGCCAACATCAATTAGACCATCAACAGTCTTCATAAAAGGTCGTCCTAAGATGATGGGAATCTGTGAATCCTCCGCCATGTCCATGACAACAAAATCAGCGGGAATTGTGAATTTGTCGACCTTCACCAGCATGTTTTCCACCACCCCATGAGGGTATATAATGGAGCGATCAGCAAGCTGTAATGTCATGCGAGTTGGTTTTACCTCCACATCTCCAACTCTCTTTAGCATAGATAGGGACATCAGGTTGATGCTCGCCCCCAAATCAAGCAACGCTTTATCAACAGAAAGGTTCCCAATGGTGATGGGAATAGTAAAGCTCCCAGGGTCCTTATGTTTGGCAGGCAATGTCTTTTGAATTATAGCACTACACTCCACTTCCAACTCAATGGTATCCTTTTCAATGAACTTCTTTTTCCTTATCAAGAAGTCCTTCAAGAATTTGGCATACATTGGAATTTGCTTCAAGGCTTCCGAGAATGGGATGTTGATGTAGAGTTGTTTGAGAATGTCTAAGAATCGAGCAAATTGTCTCTCCTTATCAATTTTTGTTGGTGCTTTAAGATAAGGGAGCTTTGTAATGAGAGGTGCTTTGGCTCTTAACTTTTCTTCCTTGGCTTTCCGAGCTCTAGCCCACTTCATCTTTGAGTCCCCATCTGTGCTTTGAACTCCAACCTTCTTCACTTCAACTTCCTCCACTACTTCATCATCTCCATTCACCATATCACACTCTGACCCATTAATTGCAAAGATTGCACTGTAGTTAGCCTTGGGATTGGTCTGAGTGTTGGCTGAAAAGCCACACTTAGTGTACTCTGCCAATTCCGCCACCTATTTTGCAAGCTGCCCAACTTGAGTCTCTAAGTTTCTGAGAGAGGCATCAGTGCTCTTCTGATTAGAAATAGAGACTTGCATAAAATCCATGAGAGTCTCTTCCAACTTCGTCGTGCGGTCATAGAGGTTGGGCTTCTGTTGGGAAGATCTTTCATCAACTTCTTTATCAAAGACAGGATGAGTCTGAAAGCCACTACGGTTAGAATTGTTACCGTAGAAATTCTGCTTCCCTTGGCCATAGTTGTTCTGTCTCCCCATATAATTCACCTCTTCTTCTTGTGTGCTGGAAGTATAAGGACAGTGCTGTACATGATGATCACCCCTACAAATTTCACAACTAAGCACTCGATGATGTGATTGAGAAGAGGAAGCTTTCGTTAACTGTTGAGGAAGATTGGACACTTGCACCTTGGGTGCTTCCACCAAGGCTAGAATAGCATCTTGAGAGTTGAGCTCCATTACTCCTCTGTGTAGAGCTCTATCATGTTGAGCTTCAAAATCACTAGATGCCATGTTTTCAATCAATTCTACAGCTTCCTCTAGTGACATATTTTTAATCACTCCTCCACCAGCTGCAGCATTAAGCATCACCTTTGTTTGCCCCTTCAGACCCCCAAGGAAGATGTAGAGTTGATCAACCTGTCCAATCCCATGGTTGGGGCACTTCATCAAGAGAGTCTTGTATCTCTCCCAAGTTTCATGGAGTGACTCATCATTCCTTTGGCGGTAGCCCAATATGTCAATCTTTGCTTGCTTTTCTTGACTTCAGGGAAGAACCGATCCAGGAACTTTCTTTCCACTTCAGTCCAAGTGGTAAGACTTTGAGATGGGAGGTTGTTGAGCCACTTCAATGCATTTCCTATGAGGGAGAAACGGAACACCCTCATATACAGGCTCTGCTCTTCATTCTGAGCCACCCCTGCTGTGCCGCACAGATCATAAAAAGTGGTCAAATGGTTGTAGAGGTCTTCATTTTCTAAACCAGCAAACGCATGTTGACTGAGAAGTGTGAGCAAGGCTGGCTTAGCTTCAACTATGCAGTTGGCATTCCTTAGCCTGGTGATACTAGAGAACACTCTTGGACCATTATTGTTGACATGATCCGCAAGAGTTCTCCTGGCAGGCTGTTCTTCTCCTGCCATCTCCTCTTCAGATGTGGTGGCCTCTTCGTCTGAATTGGAAGGTTGTTCTGAAGGGGGATTGGAAGAGCTCTCTTCCAGTGTCAACTATTTCGCTAGTTGCTTTGCCTCTTTGGTTTGGGCACTGATGCACCGAGCAGTCTTCTCAATTTCAGGAATGAACAAGAGACCCTTGGGATTAGTTTTGCTCCTTGTGCCAAAAGTACCTGGCATGCACAGAATCACACATAACTAGAGCAGCTACAAAGATAATTAGCACCGGATGAGAGATAAAAAATAAAATAAAATAAAATAAAATAAAAATAAAATGCGAAAGAATAAAAGCATGTTTAAAGTCCACAAAAATTTACTAAAAATTTTGCCCAATTACCGAGACACAAGTCCCCAGCAACGGCGCCAGAAACTTGTTGCGATTTTGGCAAGTGTACCAAATCGTTCAAGTAACAAAGGGTAAGTCAAGTATCATATCCACAGGGACTTGTATGATAATCGGGTAAATAATAGCAAAATTTAATGGACTACCAAAATTGAAAATTTAAGTAACCAAATTTAAAGACAAGTGCATAAAAAATTAAAGAGTAAAAAGGAAGAATTTTGGTTGAGAATTTTATCAAACACTTGGTGCGCGTAGAAAATGAGGTTTATATCAATGGTGGGAATTGTCGGGGTTTGACTTCATTGAATCAACCTAACATGCATTAAGAATTTTCCTGTTTGACTCAAAGATGGGTGCAAGGGATTGTAGGTAAGCTAGAAAGGCCAATGGTTAAAATAGCAAAGATGGCCTTGATCACTTCCAAGCAACATGCAAGCAACAAGATTCAAGAGATTCAAGCAAAACCATATGAATGTTGGTATCAACTGTGTCACTCAATTTCATTCAATTACTTCTCACCGTGGTTGTTGGTCTCATCAAGAAACAAGGGTGTATATGCAACATGTCAAACACATCAACCACAATTTGAACCAATCACAAATGACCAAGAATGCAACCACAAAACATGTCTCAAATCAAAATCAATTTGTAAAAAATCATCATTCAATTCATGCTCAATGGGACAAGCCAACAATTACACAAGCCACATCATTATTTTCCAAAACTAAAATCAAACAAAAGTAGTAAAAGAAAAGAAAAAGAAGAATAATTAGGAATTACATGAAAGATTATCCAATTACATCAAACCCCAACAAAAGTGGATTTAGCTACGCATAGCCATGGGGGAAGAAGCAAAAGATGGAAAATCAATGAGGGGTGAAGCCAAACGCGTTAAACCCACGTCCCGGAGCTCTCGTCTCTTTTCGCGTACGTAGTATCGTGACCTCTAGACTAGAATAGAAAATCCTTATTTAAAGCTATGGGCCAACAAGGGTTTAAGCCTAAAAGAGATCAAAACAGAAAAATAGAGATAAATCTCGCAGAGCTTGATGCACAGGTGTGCAACTCTTTCAGACACTTTAAAAACTTGCACAGGCACTTGCACAGGCATGTGATTTGGTTTGCACAGGTGTGCAAAGCTCTCAGGACTTCCAAAAATGCTCTTTTTGCCTCCATAAGACTTCCAAAGCTCTAAACTTTAATCCAAATGATCTTCAACGCATCAAATCTCTCATGGAACATCCCCATTGCTTACTCTAAGCTTCACATAAGTTCCTAAAAACACAAGAAAACAACCCAAGATCAAGCATAAAAGGGTAAAAACAAGAAATTTCTAACTAAACCAAACTTTTATTCAAAACTTAACTAAATGGAGGATAAACAAAGCTCAAAAGCATGAAAGATGTCGAATAATTACCCCTAACTACTAAAAAAGTAGGAATATAAGGCAATTATCACATCATCATCAGACTTAACGGATGCAACACAGCCTACAACTGGTATCAGATGGTGCTTAACCCTAGTACGAAATTCGAAGTGGGGAAGTTCGATGGAACTGGGAATTTTGTAGTGTGGCAGAGGAGGGTTAAGGATATGTTGGCTAAGCTCTAAGGGCCTAACGGTGGAGAGCGCGATGGTAGCCATGGTTAAGCTCTGATACCAGTTATTAGCAATAGCAATCGGAATTTTAAAGATAAGAGTAATCACACGCGCACACATAGACACAAGATTTAACGAGGTTCGACAAGTGTGCCTACGTCCTCGGGAGCAGAGCGGCTATTTCTATTATTGTTATTTTGGCCAATAGGGTTACATCAGTTTAATAGAATAAACCATGATACAAACTTACAATATCATCCCTGTACCGTACCGCGGGGCTAAAGCCCTGCACCCCCAACCCACTTATTTCATAACCCAACAACAAGTTGCCCAAGCTCAATCTGCTCACTCATAGAATATGAGCCATGCACAATAGAGAGCCTACCCTGAAAATATATCTCTGTCAGGTATGGTAAATATTTTGCTGACTGGTGCTATTGCATATTTTGATGTGTATCTGAATTCAACAGTTACTAACCCAGTAAACAGCTCCAAATCCACCTTGTCCAAGTTTATTAGAATCAGCAAAGTTTCCTGTAGCAACTTGTATTGTGTCAAAATTGAATTGCAATGACTCGGCAATTTTAATTTCTTCGTCATCTTCATCTTCTTCTTTAACTTCAATTGGGGAATGAATGTAAGCTAGTTAGTTTTTCAAATACGTTAATATTAGATTGTATGTAGTTTAGTTATTATTTATAGGAAAGAATTAATCTAATTTATGTCAAAACATATATGCCTTTCTACAAAGTTTTTCTCTACATTTATGATTCACTGTTGTAACAATATAGTAGTTAGTTGAAAATAAAAACATCATAGTAAATTGATACTTAGACTTGCCTAGAAGGTTTTTCCTTGCCTTCCACCTCCTTAAATATAGGCAGAGACAAATAAGCAAAACAACAATAGCAGTAGGCACAATTATAGCAATGACAATTAGTGTTGTCTTGCCACTTTCTGCAAAACCAAGAATCCTCTGCTTGGTTAGATATTTTAAGGATTAAGGATAATAAAATATCAAAAGGTTTAGTAACTAATTATAATGACAACTACCTTTTGGGGAAGTGTCATTGGTGGAGGGAGATGGTGGTGGTGGTGGTGATACCTCTGGGTCGTCTAACACAGTCGTCTATTCGTAGAAGGTGTTGTTTTTGTATCTAATAATACAATTGGGTCTAACAACTCTACCTCCTATCTTGTCATTGCAACACTCTTGGATTTCTGAGATAGCTCCGATCAAGTAGTTTTTGTAGTCTTGCTCAGACAAATCAGGCGTGCACTATGCATAAGCGAATTGTTGTGCATCAGAGGGGGAGGAAACATTGGGGAGATCTTCACCAATGGGCCTCAAGCACACCACATAAGTGAACTTGACACCACCTTCAACCTAAAACCTTAAGGCATTAGGTTTGTAGGTCTATCCACTTATATGTTGCTCAACTCACCCATTTCTACCTAATGTGGGACTTCACCTTCACATTTATATTCCAACAATCTCCCCCTCAAGTGTGAGTCTCTTCCACATGGTAGCTTCCCCTCAAGCGGAAGCCATTTTTCACCACGAGTATCCAATGATGGCGCCTTTAAAGCTTAACCATGCTCTAGTACCTTGAACCGCCGTTCCACCATTTCACGGTGCGGGACATGCTGTCTGGCCTCCATGTATAGACCCATCGCCAGGAAGACTTTCGATACAAGGGATCCCCATGCCCATACCTGGATCCATCGCCAATTCCATTATACTCGTCTGAGTCGGTCACCTGATCGAACCATCGACTCTGATGCCAATTGTTGTGCATCGGAGGGGGAGGAAACATTGGGGAGATCTTCACCAATAGGCCTCGAGCACACCATATAAGTGAACTTGACACCACCTTCAACCCAAAACCTTAAGGCATTAGGTTTGTGGGTGTAACACCCCAAAAATTTCAACCCAATAAGTATGAATGTGAGAGATTTAATTAGAAAATTTTCTTGTTGGGGAGAATTGTAATGTTGTAGTTTTCCTAATTGTATGATTAAGTGTTTGATTATTAATGAAAGAGCAAACTAAATTTAAATTATGTTGATTGATATAATAATTAACTTAACTTCTATGTTTTGTTATTGGCCATAGTGTTATTGTGAAATTTTTTAGACTTTTACGTGAGTTCCGTAAGTTGTAGAAAAAGGGGAAAAAAACAAAAGAAGGGGGTGTCCTTAGAGGAAAGGTAGGTGCAAATAGCAAAACTTCAAATTTTATCCACACCTTTACGTGAACAAGCTTCCTTCTTTCTCTCATTCATTCTGTTCATTGTTCCTTTCATACGAAGCTCTCTTCTCTCTCTTTTTTTCTCTACTGGCCGAGAGCTACCAAGGGAGAAGGGAAGCCATTTTTGTTGCTTGGCTGGTTGCATACAAGACTAGGTGGTCCACTCTTAATTACCAACTACTCATCTTCTCTTCCTCTCTCTCAGCTGAACCAAAAACCCAAGGTGAGGGGGACTCTTTATGGATTCTGTTTTTAGTCTAAGGGTGGTTGAGAGTTAGGGGGCTCAATCACCTACAGCATGTATGCCCCTCTTTGACTGTTGTGTGTGTTTGTTTGAATGGTTGAATGTAAAAAGTTGATAAAATGGGTTTGAAACCCTTGGCAGTGGCTGTGTGAGTGCATGTCTTGGCTTTAGTGTTGTTTTTGTTCTTTTGAAACTGAGTGGGAAGGCCCCTGGTACAAGGGAATCCATGCCCAATTTTCGTAGAATTAATTGATGAAGGTTGCATGTTGAAAACAAACTCCAAAACAATGGAACAGTGGCTGTCAGGTTCGCGTGTCCCTGGACAGCTCCCACGGTTTTCTGATTTTTAGAAGATTTAACCGTTTGTTTTTCATGAAATTTACTTTGAATGAAAATAGACACAAAAAAGAACAACTTTTATTTTAACACCATGGAGAGAAAAGCTCTTCTTGAAGTTCATCCGTGGCTTTCAAAATGGATGTTCTGTTTTCAAGTTTCCCTGGAACATATCTCGGTTTTTCTCAAATTCCCAGTTGTGTGCTTAATGGTTCTTTTTCGTTTTTAAACCATTAAAAACTAGAAAAAACAATATTTTTAAAAATATAAATTACAAAAATTAACATGTCCAATTTCTAAATTAACTTTTAAAAAGAAACAGGGCAAGGGTTTTTGAGCTCTGTTTTGAGTCTGAAACTTAGGCTGTTAGAAACAAATTTACTGGGAACAATAGGGAAATAATTTGGGGACATGGGTTACCTTTTAGAAATACAAAGATGTTACCTTTATACTGTAAAAATTTCAGCTCAAAACAAGTTTGGGAAGTGGGAGAAATTTATATTTCTTTAATCTATGTTCAGTGAGCACTCAAAATTCAGGGCTGCTAACTTAGAAAACTTTTATAAAATTTTCTAGATGTTGATTTTATAAGTGGGATACCTTTCTATAAAATAGATTTCAAGATCTTCGATTTTATATAAAAAGTTTTAAATTCCGAGATCATATGCTTGTATCAGTGAGAGCTTACATTTAGTACTGCCAATGAAAATTTGACTAAATAGTCAAATGTGATTGTTAACACTTGTATTTTTATAACTTTACCTTCAATTAATATTTTGATTCTGTGAGATAATGGATAGAATACAACCACTATTATGATTGATTAATTCAAGTCTCAGGGAGGAAAACCTTGAGTATTTGATATGTGAAAGTGTAATTTTCTCTGTTTTGGTGATACGGTATGTTGACTGTAGTTTGAATCTTGTGGTGAAATTGTTTGTTGGTGTAATGTGTTTACAAGACTTGATGTGAGTACTTGTAATAACTAGAAATAATTTCTAGTGTCAATAGCAGGATTGCTATTCAAAGATAAATATCTTTCTTTTA
Source organism: Pueraria montana var. lobata (assembly GCA_026413185.1). Lineage (NCBI taxonomy): Eukaryota > Viridiplantae > Streptophyta > Magnoliopsida > Fabales > Fabaceae > Pueraria > Pueraria montana. The sequence goes on along the minus strand of CM048651.1, from coordinate 10,962,307 downwards.
TCAAATCATAAGACATTTGAGAGGGTAAAGAATATATAAAACATAATAAAATTGTTAGAATTGTGCTGAGAACCAAAAAGAGGAAGGAACCTCTAGTTCCAAGTCGTGTGAGATGGTTGACCGAATGTGTTCGTGGACAAAGCTTGATTGGACAATTGTGGAAGAGGTTGTGTGGGGGCTTCAACTGTGGTGAGCGATATGCTCGTGAGGAATGGGGTCGGAATATGTGACCAATGTGGTGGTGGAGAGTGGATCTCCGTATGGTATGTCAGGGACATACGTTGTGGAAGACCGTCGTTCAGTACCTTTGGCAGTGAACCCACACCAACCTATAAGAGATGAACCTGATGAGAGGGAGTGGTTGAGGAGTCAGTCCTCAGAGATTGGATGACCTCACAGAGTGATACCTGAGGTGTGCTCGCTAACTTGCTGTTTCTTGGGGATCTGGCGCCGAGTTTGTGGTCGAGCTTCCACAGTGCCAACTTAGCAATCCTGACAAATGCGAGGCACAACCGTGTTGGTGAGAGGCCTGCCATTGTACCGTGGTGAAGGATGTACTCCCAGCAAGTCATCCGACTTAAATATGTCTAAGACCACTGAGTTTTGGGAGTTCCAGTGGCGGTTGGCCAGTGTGAAATAATTTACAAGAATAGCTGTGGAAACGAATAGGTTTCGGGAGTGACCGTTAGAGGACCACATCGTGGTGGCTAGTAGGATTGTGTATGTGACTATGAAGTCGTTCTGTGTGTACTATTTGATGAAGCAGAGAGTTCACCCTCTGTTTATTTTTTTAGGAACCGGTGGCAGTACCTGTATATGTCATAAAGACATTATCTTCATCAACTTCGTCACTTTTCGTTTGGAGGTTGGTCTAACATGCAGGGTTGGGTATTAGTGATGTCTGCTCTGAGACTAGGTTTTCCTCTTTTTATGTATTTGGATATGGGTAGACCTAGGTTTCAGATTTTTGGTATGTACATTAAGCTTTCGTACTATATTACCCTATGTATTTGGTATACACTTTGGGAATGTACATATTACTATTATTTGGAAAAATATTTGGGATATGAAAATCTCTGGTTCATGTACATATGTATATTTTATAGCCAGAGTTATTTACTTTATTTATTCTGTTTTACTCACTTTTAAATGTATATTTACAATTGAGGCGGCGATACGCAACTTCCGAAATTAATTAATGAAAAGTCTTAAAAAAATTTAGTAAAATTCCGATCTATGTTTTATTAACTTCATAGTTTTTGGAAAATTTAAAGTTAGTTAAAATGCCTATTGAATTAAAATAAGTTTAAAAATGAGAATATATGTAAACCCGGATTTAGGGTGTTACAGTGGGTCTATCCACTTATATGTTGCATAACTCGCCCATTTCTACTCAATGTGGGACTTCACCTTCACACTTATATTCCAACACGAATATGGTTTGAGAATTTGTAGCAGTTACATTGCCCGTGGCATACTTACGACAAGAGTCACTTGATGCAGCAATGTCTGTTAGCTTCCTCGTAAAGTTATCGCGCACTTTATTGAACTGGTCCGCATCAGTTGCATTGTATGGGTTCGCCAAGGTAAAAGCAGGATCAGTTTCCATGGAGCGGAATATTGGGTGGTTCGAGTAGGGCAGCACGCATTTGTCAGAGACTACAATGTAAAAAATTGACTCCTTCTAGTTTGGACAAAGCTGTTTGAGAAGGGCTCCGGAATCATTGAGGCAACTACTGCACTCATCTAGGTTTTGATCGCCTTTGCCGAGACCAATGGCGTATACTTTGTTAGGGTCTCGGCCATACGAGAAATTGTAGTAACCATAGTTAATTTATGTGTGGGAAGAGAAGTGGACAAAAGGGTGTTGAGGTTGCTGTGATAGGAGTTGTTGGTTGTGTAGTTCCCTTGGCTGTTATCACACTTTACGCGTAAGTCTGGCAGGTCGCTGGCTGGAGAGATTAATTTTAGAAATAGAAAAGAAAGAAAGAAAAGAAGGATGCAAGAAACGGCAGCCATAGATGTATGAATGAATGATCATAAAAATAAAGGATATATATTCGCAAGTCTTGTTCACCATTCAGATTTTTTATAGAGAAACAGGGTCATTCTTCTAGAGGATTATAAGCCCCATCTGTTTCCATACTTCATAATTCTCAAGTCTCGAACTTGTTTATTTTCCTTATTGATCTGTCTAGTGGTTTAAAGTTTGAACTTGGGGTGTCTCTCACTCTGTCAAACGTGGGACTCAACCCAGGCTCTAGATTATTGGATTCTAATAAAAACAAGAGGTAAATGCTACATAAATGTTTCCTGTACTACTCGGACTCGGCACTCCACCGAGTAGCTGATCTAGCCGAGTAGAGACTTCTCACTCGAACCAGGGAAGTAATAACGGAAAGCACATCTTACTATAAGATAAGATAGAGAAAGATCATAACACAAAATAATGATAGAAGATAGAATTATCTCTATCTTAATCACGAGATTTGAGGAGATTTGATAGGAAAATAACCTTATCCAATCTCCCACTTAATCCTATAAATATAGCAATGATCCAACCCACCAAGGTACGAAATTCTCAATCCCGATTGTGATACCTCTCCTACCTCTGCACCTCTAACTTGAGTGTCGGAGTGTCTTTGTAGGTATACCCCCCACCAGTCACGAAGGAGATCCCGGCGGAGCCACCGCACCGGAAGGCTTACCAAAATTCAGTAAGAACATTTGGCGCCCACCGTGGGGCTCGGTGAAACTATTCCTAGCCACACCGATTAAAATGACACAATCGCAATGGCAACAACCCAGGGCAAAACAATGAACCATGAAAAGTGACCACAGGGGGCAGAAACCCAAATCCAGGGCACAATGCCTCCAGGGGATACCCAAGGTGGTAACCCCAAGAATGTGGCGCCCTTCCCGCATCAGGCACTTGAGAATCACCCGCTGATCCAAGCCCTACAAAGGGAAGTCAACATGCTGAAGCAAAACAGCGCAAAAGAGATAGAGGACCTCCGCAAAGAGAACGCCACCCTCTGAGAGCAGTACCAGAAACTACAAGAGGACCGGAATGGCCTCTCGACTGCCCACGCTACTGCCAACGGACTGTTGACGGCCCATGCAACCGCCAACAGACATCCTGACCGAACAGAGCAGGATGATACTACCTGGAGCGAGGCAGACCGAATAGCAACCCACTTGGAGTCCAGACCCGCCTCAGGATCACGGGCACCTCCAAGACGAAACTCAATGCCCGAGACAATGAGGCGACACCCGTTCGTAGATGGTATCATGGAAACTCCACTACCGACCGGGTGGAAGCCCTTGTCCATGGACCGTTATGATGGCTTAACCGACCCAGACGAGCACATCGACACGTTCGTCAAGCAAGTGAACCTATACACAAACAACGACGCCATCATGTGTCGTGTGTTTCCAACAACTCTGAAGGGAGCAACGTTGAACTGGTACACGCGCCTCTCCCCTCACTCGATCGATTCATTCACCACATTGGTCGCTCATTTCGGTGCTTAATACGCTACGAGTCAACCCTACCACTTAACAGCAGAGGCATTAGCCAACATTCGGCAGGAGGACAACGAGTCCCTCAAGGACTTCATGGAGACATTCGTCGAAATCTCCATCAAGATCCGGGACTTGAATCCTCAGGTAGTACTGACCGCCATGCTGATGGTGCTGACATCCGGACCCTTCTCGGATAGTCTTTGCAAGAAGTCACCCCATGACATGGACGAGCTCAGAGCAAGAGCAGCAGGATACATTCAGATGGAAGAAATGACTAAGTTCAGAGAACGAGTCAGAGGTGAGTCCTTTAAGAGGCAGGTGGAACGCGAGAAACCGAGAACAAGCCGAGAGCGGAGTAACAGATCTAGAGTCGACAGACTGCCTCGTGCAAGGTTTACTCATTACACCCCTCTGACAGATAGAAGAGAACAGGTTCTAGAAGCCTGTAGTGCCGAGTTGATAAGTCTGCCTACTCGGAACCACTCCCAAGAAAAAGCAGATAGGTCCAAGTTTTGTAGATACCATCGAGTGCACGGACACGCCACTAAAGATTGCACCACCTTGAAGGATAAGATTGAAAAACTTATCCAACAGGGCAAATTATGATGCTTTGTCCGAGATGACAACCGAAAGTCTAAGTGAGAGCGAACCCGAGACCAGGAAGACGATCATGATAGAAAATCCAGATGAACGAAAGAGCCCCGCCAGGAGCAACCGACTAAACCTCCCGAGACTCGACTCCGAGGCATTATTAACACGATAGCAGGAGGATTCGCCGGAGGAGGAAGCTCGAGCTCGGCAAGGAAAAGACACATACGCAGCCTCTGGTCAATCAACTCGGCTTCAATAAGCCCTAGAATACACAGAAAACTACCTCTTATAACTTTCACAGATGCAGATTTTAAAGGCGTAGAACCCAACCACGATGACCTGGTAGTGGCCAAGGTTGAGGTCACAAATTGGTTGGTGTGTAAAGTCTTAGTCGACCAAGGCAGCTCAGTAGATATCCTATACTAGTCAACCTTCCTACAGCTAGACATCCCAGAAAGTAAGATACAGCCGTACACCGAACAGCTAGTCGGCTTTGTAGGCAAAAAAGTCGATACCAGAGGCTACATTGACCTCCTCACTACCTTTGGAGATGAGGAGAAGGGGTCCAAGACTATCACAATCAGGTACCTTTTAGTCAACGCTCTTACTTCATACAACATCCTCATAGGCAGGCCAACACTCAATGAACTAGGGGCAGTAATCTCCACCCCACACCTGGCGATGAAATTCCCTGGTTCGGAAGGGAAGATAATGACAGTTAAAGCTGATCAGGAAACAACCCGCGAATGCTACTTAGAGAGTCTAAGAATAGCTAGCGGCAAAAAGGTCCCAGAACCAACAGTAAAGCACATAGCATGCATCTCGCTCGCGACACAACCAACAGAGGAAGTCGATCTCGAACCCAGGGAGGCCGAGCCGAGAGTAAAGCCTACAGAGGAGGTAAAATACTTCCAGATAGGAAGAGAAGCAAAGCAATGCACAAAACTCAGGACGCAGCTAGCAAACAAAATCGAGAACGTAATCGCCAGGGTCCTATTAGACAATGCCGCCCTGTTCACATGGTCAGCCGCCGACATGCCTGGAATCGACCCAAGCTTCCATTGTCACAAGCTTGCCATCTGTCCAGAGGCCAAGCCAGTCTCCCAAAAGAAGAGAAAACTCGGGCCCGAAAGAGGAAAAGCGATCAAAGAAGAAATTGAAAAACTACTCAGTGTCGGCTTCATAAGAGAAGTGCAATACACCACATGGCTTGCAAATGTGGTGATGGTAAAGAAAGCAAATGACAAATGGAGGATGTGTACTGACTACACATACCTTAACAAAGCGTGTCCAAAAGACTCATACTCGTTGCCAAGCATCGACAAGCTAGTAGACGGAGCAACTGGCTATCCGATCCTGAGCTTTTTGGACGAGTACTCTGGGTACAACCAGATACCCATGTTCCCACCAGATGAAGAAAAGACGGCGTTCATAACTGACACGACCAACTACTATTACACTATAATGCCATTCGGGCTGAAAAACACGGGAGCAACATACCAGCGCCTGATGGACAAGATTTTCACGGACCAACTCGGCCGGAACCTGGAAGTCTATGTCGACGACATGGTGGTTAAAAGCAGAGAACCAAACTTACACTCAGGAGACTTAGCCAAAATTTTTGGCGAGATCAAAAAACATAACATGAGGCTAAATCCTGAGAAATGTGTATTCGAAGTATATGGAGGAAAATTCTTAGGCTTTATGCTCACACACAGAGGCATAGAAGCTAATCCGGAGAAATGTGTAGCCGTCATAAGCATGAGAAGCCCGAGTAACATGAACGAAGTACAAAGGCTAATTGGAAGGCTGGCATCCCTGTCCTCTTCTTGCCAAAAGTGGCAGAGGTAGCCAGACCCTTTTTCCAACTCCTCAAGAAGCAGCAAGTGTTTGAATCGAATGAAGAGTGTGAAGCAAGCTTTCTAAAGATAAAAACACTACTCTCATCACCACCAATCCTAACGCGACCTGAACCCGGCAAAGACTTAGTGTTATACCTAGCAGTCTCGGGAGACGCAATCAGCTCGGTCATTATTCAAGAAGAAAATCAAACATAAAAACCAGTCTACTACATAAGCCGAGTGTTGAAAGATGCTGAAACCAGGTACCAGATGATAGAGAAGCTAGCACTAGCCCTGGTCACTTCAGCACAACAACTACGACCATACTTTCAGAGCCATCAAGTGGTGGTGCGAATAGACCACCCAATACTACAAGTATTGAGGAAGCCAGAATTAGCCGGAAGAATGATTGCATGGGCAGTCGAGTTATCCAAGTTCGACATCAAGTATGAGCTGAGAGGACCTATCAAAGCACAGTGTCTAGTCGACTTCATCACAAAGCTAGCACCAGTAGAAGAGGCACCTGCCCCATGGTGGACCCTCTATGTGGATAGTTCCTCGAACGTCAAAGGTAGCGGAGCAGGAGTCATAATCGAAAGTTCTGAAGGGATTATCTTGGAACAATCACTCAAATTTGACTTCGACGCATCTAACAACCAAGCTGAGTACGAAGCCCTGCTGGCTGGACTGAAACTCGCTAAGAAGGTAGGGGCGAAACACCTTAGATGCTGGAGCGACTCAAAGTTAGTCACTAGGCAAATGAATGGATCCTATCAAACAAAGGACCCCCAGATGACAAGATACTACCACCTACCCTCACAGTTGAAGAATGAATTCATTGAGTTCGACCTCAACCATATTCTAAGAGAACCAAATGAAAGCGCCGATCTGCTATCAAAATTGGCAAGCACAAAGAAAAAAGGCCAACACCGAACTGTCATACAGGAAACAGTATCTGCCCCAAGTATTGACAAAGTTGTCTCTAATATCAACCCGGCAGACCGAGAGTGGATGACCGAGGTATGGAACTTCCTGATAGAAGGAACCCTCCTAGAAAACCGAGAAGAGGCCAGAAAAATTAGAAGAAGGGCTAGTTACTACGTCATAGAGGGAGAAGACCTTTATAGGAGAGGCTTCACTGCACCACTACTGAAATGTGTCACGAAGATTCAGGCCGAGTATGTAATAAACGAGATGCATAAAGGAATATGTGGAACGCACTCAGAAGGAAAGGCCATAGCAGCCCGAATCCTACAAGCTGGATACTACTGGCAGACAATGCGACGCGACTGTGCCGAATACGTAAAAAAATGTGAAGAATACCAGAAATATGGCAACATATCCCACCTACCAGCGGAAGAATTATACAATGTCACAGCACCTTGGCCTTTCACCATGTGGGGAGTAGACATATTAGGCCCTTTCTTGCTTGCTAAGGGACAAGTCAAATTCCTCCTGGTCGGAATCGACTACTTCACGAAGTGGATCGAAGCCGAATCCTTGGTCACCATCACTGCCCACAATGTTCAAAAATTCATATGGAAGAGTATAATATGCCAATTCGGCATCCCTTACTCAATAATATCCGACAATGGTAAACAGTTCACCGAAAAGAACCTTGAAGAATTCTTCAAAAACCTCAGGATTCGGTACCGAGTGACTTCAGTGGAACACCCACAGACCAACGGGCAAATTGAAGCAACAAATAAGGTGATACTTGGAGAACTAAAGAAATGAGTGGGCGACGCCAAAGGAAGTTGGACCGAAGAGCTTCCCGCAATCCTTTGGGCATATCGTTGCACACCGCAATCAACAACGGGGGAAACACCTTTCAGACTCTCATATGGATCAGACGCCATGATACCAGTAGAAGTCGAAGAACCCTCCCTATGAAGAGCAAATTTCATCCAGGAAAACAACGATCAATCACTAAGGCAGGCACTCGACATGACTGAAGAGACCCTTAACAAGGTCCAAATCAGAACAGAGGCCTGAAAAAGAAGAGCCGAGAAGAGGTATAATAGCAAGGTCAAACCAAGAAACTTTGAAGTCAGAGATCTGGTTTGGAGAAAGTGCAGAGAAGCAAGAAAAGCTACAGGAGAGGGCAAGTTGGCAGCCAACTAGGAAGGCCCCTTCAAAGTAACCTAGTCACTAGGAAATGGAGCCTACTGATTAGAGCATCCATCTGGCAAAGCCATCCCCCGGACTTGGAACGCGACACATTTGAAGTTTTATTACAGCTAGAAAATTGTAAGTGGTGATGTACTCTTTTTCCTACTTTGACATTTTTTTCCCAAGAGGTTTTTTGTCAAAGAGGTTTTAGTGAGGCACACTCGATTTCTTTTGTTAATAAAACTCCCTTTCTTTTTACATCGTCTATTTATATTCGACCGAGTAGACCAATCGAATACCGGCATAGAACGCCACTTAGTGAGCGATACTCGGCATCCCGAAAGGAAAATGACCGAACTCCGATACAATAAACTAACCGCGTAGACCTTTATGAGGATATGTAAAGCGAGTTAGGAAAAATTGCGTAGACCTTTATAAGGATACAAAAAGCGAGTTTACATAAAAAACTGCGTAGACCTTTATAAGGATACAAAAAGCGAGTTAACAAATCCGAGTAGGGCTTTAAAAGAATACAAAAATGGACCACAAACAACCAATACGAAGAATAGAAAAAAGGGCTATTCTTAAGAGAAAAATAAATTTCATTAAGATAAAAACCCTATTTGGTAGGCCGGGTACGAGCCTTTACAATAAAAAAAGACAAAAATTCCTAAGACTAAGCAGCAGGTTGAGTGGAGTCGCCAGGAGCATCCTCACCCTCAAGGGTAGACTCGTCCACCAGCTCCCCCTCCTTGTTGACATCCTTATCAACATCAAAAAGAGAGGTGTCGGCGTCCTTCAGAAAATAACGAACTTGGCGAATAGCCTTTTTGAACCCAGCCTCGTGGGTCGAAATGACCTCATCTAAAACCTCGCCCAAATCAGCTTTAAGTTTGGCCTCCAAAGCAGCGGCCTCCTCTTTCACCCGTGCAAGTTTGAGAGTGAGGCGCTCCATCTCAGCTTGCAGCCCCTGGGCTAAGCTCTCAGACGCAGCCAAAGAGTTTCAAATTTTCTTCCTGGCCCTCAGCCTTTTTTAACTTGGCCTCTGCCTCCTCCAAGGACCTCCGAGACTCCTCAGTAGATTGAAGAAGAGTCTCGTTGGCCCAGGCAGTCTCAACCAGGACTTGCTCAGTCTTAGCAGCAACCCCCTTCGCCATGACCAGCTCCCGGTGACCGTGGTCGAACTCCTTGGCAATTGCCCGCAAGCGAGCTTGGAAGCGAGAGATAGCCTCCATCGAGAGCAGAGGCCACGCATCCCTTAACATATCCCGATCAGCTTGACCGAGATTGTTAGCACAGATAAGGGACTGGGGGTTAAAGTCCTTCCCCCAAAGCGAAGTCCGCTCATCCTTCATAGAAAGAAAGGCCGGGTGCTTCTCGAAGGTAGGACCTGCAACCTGAGCACCAAGTGGACTCAGCTTCCCCTTCTTAGCAGGGCCATCCCTCCCTGAACAGCCTCTTGTTGCTTTCTCTTCAGCGGAGGAGGAGGAGGAGAAGGAGGAGGAGGAGAAGGAATGGGAGAAGTTCGGACACCCTCAGCGGCAAGTTCCTTGCTCTTCAACTTCTCAAGCCTCTGCTTCTTGGTAGTCTTGTAGTCAAACTTCCCCATTACAACTGTAAAAGAAACAAGAGTTAGCAAAAATAAAGTAAAAAAGAAAGAAAGCTGAATAAGAGATAATACTCACGATCCTAATCCTATCTCGGAGTCTGAGAAGCAGGAATCCCCACAATGATCTTGCAGTTCAAAGAGCGTGGCAACTTGCACAGTGTGACCATGTCATCCTGATCCTCAGGAGACATATCAATAACTTGCCAAGATGACAGCTTGATCGGAGCCCGGGTCCAGTAAAAAGGAAACCTCGGCCTCCCATGGCCATCAAAAAAGTCAATCTCCCCTTCTGAGCCGCCCGGACACGAAAGAAATCACTCTTGAAATTCTTCCAAGAGGAGGTATAGGGATTGAGTATAGCTCGACCAGGGATCCCGGTTAGGGAGACCCAACCACCTTTCTGACTTTCCTTAACTGTATAATGATGTAAAAATTTGGGGGCAGTAGGAGTGATGAAGAATTTACTACAAAGCACCCGAAACGCCTGAAGCGATGCCCAGGCATTCAGATGCAACTGAGTAGGAGCGACGTTAAGCTCTCGAAGAACGTCGCTCTCAAACTTGTCGAACGACACTGTAATACTGAGAGTTGAAAACAAAGCCTCACATACATAAGTAAAATGAGACTGATAAGGAAAAGCAGAGAAAAAAGACACGTTATTTAGGCCCGCAGGGTTCTGCATAGACCATGTCCGGCCTTTCCGAGTGGCACAAATCAATCTCTTGAAGAAGGGAACATAAAGCCTCTTCGGTCTGATACCGAAAGGAATAAGCACCCACCTCACCGGCTACCCAGGAATAACTAGGAGTGGTAATAGAAGGATAAACCTTCCTAGAACTCTTGGACTCTATGGGTTGTGAGAGAATGGGAGGAGGGAGAAGTGGCCGAGCACACTGAGTCTCAAGAGGATGATCCTCAATAGCCTCGGAATCGTCTAGGACTACTACCCCCCTGACAAGAACTGCTAAAGGCACTTGTGCAGGCTCGACGGATGGACGAACCACCCCGACATTCGCCGCCGACGCACCATCACTAACTCCACCAGAGTTAGAGCGGTGCAGGGGAGAACCATCATCGGAGCCCTCTCCGATGAGGAGAACCTCTGGCGCAAGCTTGCGACCTCCATCGGAACGCCCTGATTCCCCAAAAAAGGAAGACCTTTCAGATAACAAATAACAATATCGAAGAACAGAAGGGCGTACTTGGACGAGGAAAAGAAGAAGAAAAAGCAAGGAGAAGGAGGAAAAAATGGCAGAAACAAGGAAAAAGTCGCCGGAGAAATGAAATTCGCAAGAGGAAAGTGAAACACCGGCGAGAACAGTGACCCTTATATAGGGTCCTAAGCTTTTCTAATATGAAAAGGCGAAGCGATCTGAACCGTTAGATCAAGACCTTCACTAGACCAATCAACAACTAGAAAGGCTTAAGACCTTTGGGTATCCCTAGAACATTTCAAAAACAATCATTGTCGCCGCCCTTGGGAAGCGCCAACGACTTTAATAGGTCTGAAGCGATGTCATCACCTAACGACATGACGCTTCTAGAGCCGAACTTGGACCCATCCAAATAGAACGAGTAAACTCGACTCATCCAAATAAAATCCACATTCGGCGAAACCACTACTTAAGCTCTTACATGACTTCAGAGCTTGGGGTCATGTGTACTACTCGGACTCGGCACTCCACCGAGTAGCTGATCTGGCCGAGTAGAGACTTCTCACTCGGACCAGGGAAGTAATAACGGAAAGCATATCTTACTATAAGATAAGATAGAGAAAGATCAGAACACAAAATAATGATAGAAGATAGAATTATCTCTATCTTAATCATGAGATTTGAGGAGATTTGATAGGAAAATAACCTTATCAAATCTCCCACTTAATCCTATAAATACAGCAATGATCCAACCCACCAAGGTACGAAATTCTCAATCCCAATTGTGATACCTACCTCTGCGCCTCTAACTTGAGCGTCGGAGTGTCTTTGCAGGTACACCCCCCACCAGTCACAAAGGAGATCTCGGCGAAGCTACTGCACCAGAAGGCTTACCAAAATTCGGTAAGAACATTTCCCATGTTTTTTGTTGTCTTAAGGAGAAAGAAAGACACTGTGTCATGCAACTGGAAATACTAAAGCAACTATTTTATCTTTACAAATTTTAATCTAATTATCAATCTCTTAAGAATGATATGAGATTTAAAAAAGAGTTTAATGATGATGCACTACTGTCATTTAATTACAAATCATTATTGGTATACTTTTAAGATTTTGTAAAGGTCAACAAACTTACCATATATAGTGATTTGTCATAATCCTTTTTCTCTTTAAAAAATTATAACTCATTCTCTTATGTCATTTTTTCAAAAAGTTATAACGTATGATAGAATTTATCTAATTGTATATTTGACCCGGTTTATTCCTCATTAAACTTGGGTGCATTTAATGGAACAAAACTTTTAGATTATAAAGTAACTATTTTATCTTTATAAATTTTAATCTTTCATGAATAATACAGTATATATATTTAAAACAAGAATAACATGAGAATTAAAAAATTATAACTCATTCTCTTTTGTCATTTTTAATATATATATATATATATATATATATATATATATATATATATATATATATATAACTTAGGTACGGTAGAATTTATCTAATTATATTTGACCATGTTAAAGATTTCATATATTTGATAAATAAAGAGTAAATTATACGTTAACTGGTGAACAAAAGATTAAACAAAGATGATTTAAATGTGTTGAATTCTTTTATTTTTCTTTCATTTTTAAGAGAATTTCTTCTAATCATCTGCCATTTCTTCGAACAATTCATCTAACCATTTCACAGAAAATCTTTGTTCAACGTCTTCCATAATTTTATTCTATTTTATTTGTTTTGAAATTAATTTTTTATTTTTATGCGTATTATTGTTAGACTAATAGTTGAACCACTTTTTTGGGAAGTATCTCTCACTTATCATCACATTTAACATTTATTATTAAAGAATACAATGTTAAATATGAAATAATAATTCTAATAGTCAATATATATATATATATATATATATATATATATATATATATATATATATATATATATATATATCACATTTGACTCTCTAATGGTTGCTTACGTAATATGATTAAATGCGTGACATATTATGATAAAGTGTGAATGACTATTGACCATTATCTGTAAAATTTATGAGAATTAAAATTAATAAAAAAAAATTACAGGATCAAAGATAAATTTATTTATATTTACAAAACATATTTAAACTTTAAAAGTTTAACCTTTTCAGTTAAAAAAAAAAAGTTTAACCTCTTATTCAACAACTTTTTAGTTTATTAACTACTTGTCAATAAAATTCTTTGCGTTTTTAATTATGTTACTCTGTCAATTAATTAAAACTCCATAATAATATCTCTATATTTTTTGATAGCCACACATGCAAAAAATTCAAAGGAGTAGACTAGACGCTATTCGTCATTTACGGGGCAAGAATAATTTTTATGATGTTCTATTCTAGCGTCGTTTACGGGGCAAGAAAATAATTTTTATTATGTTCTACTTTTTCGACAAAAATAATCGACCATTTTCTATTTTTATTTTTCATAAATCCATGTCTAAATTACTTTTTCCAAATAATGATGTTTAAAAAATTATCGACTTAATTACGAATATGATCCTTCAAGTATTGCAATTGTACGATTTTAGTTTTACATGTTGTAATTGTGACAATTAAGTCCCTATCGCAAGGGAGAGTGAAAAAATGAAAAGACGGTATCAGAGTGACACAAAGTTTTGAGAATATAGGAAAATAATTAATAAAATTAAAAATGGAAAAATATGAAATTTATTATTAATATGTGCGTTCTTGAGAGATATATGGTTAGAGTAAAAATTGGTTGGAGTTCTTAAAAATTAGGTGGCTTTGTGAGAACCACTAAAAATGAGTTAAGAACTCAAACTTGATTCTTGGCTGTAGATGCTCTAAGAGTATATCTAGCTAGCTGAATTTTTTTTTTTTTAATCAGCAAAGAACATATATTATAAATAAAAAAGAATGGTACAAGGGGTACCACAACCCATATACAAAGAACCCCAATTGGTTAAGATATATTTATACCAATAGATAGTATAAATACTGTTTAACCAATATATAAAGCAGAAACAAAACTCAGTCTCTATTCCACTAACTACCATAAATTAAATACTGCACTTGTTCCACCAGCCCGTAAGAGACTATGCACCACCAAAATACCAAAAGACATCCACCGAGGCTTCCATGCCCATCTTGACTTGGACCCCCACTCATTTAATGTCCACCAAATTTGCCCAATTCCATAACCAGACATTGAGGAAGCACATAGTTATTAGTTGCCACTAACTGCACGAAATTCATAGTTATATAGGTTCATCAAACATCCATTTGCCCCAAATCGAAACCACCGGTCCAAATTCCACACTCCACACTAGACCGGTACGTTTCACCACCAGATAGCAGCATCTACCAAAGTCCAGCACGTGCCTACTTCCAAGCCTATATTTATATGCCCTTAATCAAGATGATCCAGACAAACAAGCCTCTGTGTTGCCATTCCATTGCACAAAACTGAATGGAAATCCTTATTGTTTGTTATAGAGCCACGTCCAAGATAGGAATTTAATTTTCTCTAACAAGCTAATCCAATCCACTGATTCCTGCTTGAAGACACAATTATTTCTTTTACTCCAAATGCAGTAGACAACAGCGAACCAAATTACCTGCCATCTATGTCCTACAGTTTTGTTTCTTCCAAAGAACAAATTTTGATTGAAAAACCCCACCAGAGTGTTAGTCATAACTGTTGCAAAATCCGGTGATAGCCATCTATAGCACTCGTGCCATATCTGCAAAGCCACAGAGCATGACAGAAATAAGTGTTGTATAGACTCTAGATGCTGTTGGCACAGTGGGCACAGCAGTTGGCTATGGCTATGGATAATATTCCTCCTCTGTATGTAAATTGTCTTTGGTTGGCAACCTATTCTTCAAGGCTCTCCAAATCAGGAAGGTAACTTTGTTTGGCACAGCAATAGTCCACACCTTTGAGAAAACACTAGCAGAGGTTTCGTCAGCTCCATATATTGTGCGCACCTTATAAGCAGACCGAGCGGAAAAAGAACCAGTGGGGCAGCCCTTCCAACTCCATGCATCCAGATTAGTTCTTTGGACCTGCACACTATTCAAAAAGCTAACCAGCTCATTAATAAGATCATTCTCCCACTCAAAAGTTGACCTCCTCCATTTTAGGTCCCAACACTACTCATTATCCCTCCAAGACCCCATGCGCCCTATAACTTCCTCCTTTTGTAGAGAAATACTGTATAATCTAGGGAATAGATTTGCCAAACATTGTCCCTCCATCCACTTATCACACCAAAATCTAAATTTGTCCCCACTACCAACTTTCCAAATGGTCTCCTTGTCAAACCATTTTTCTCTATTATGAGATCCACACACATTCTTCAAGTCTCTCCACCAAATAGACTCCCAAGGGGAATGTCCTTCCGTTAGTAGTCCACGCCAACCCTCATATTTTGAATTTAGCACTTCATGCCATAATCCGCTCTTGGCCTTAAAAAGATTCCACCTCCATTTTCCTAATAAAGCTTCATTAAACATCATGATGTCTTTCACACCAAGTCCTCCCATTTTCTTGCTCTTACAAATTTCCTCCCATTTTACCCAAGCGATCTTATTATTTTCATCATCACCTCCCCATAAAAATCTCCTTTGTATCCTTTGAAGTACCAAGCTCACCTCCTTTGGCACTTTGAAAAAAGATAGGAAGAATAATGGTAAGGAAGACAACACCGAGTTGATCAAACACACCCTCCCTGCAAATGATATATTCTTGTGTTTCCAAAGAGCTAGTCTTTTTTTAAATTTATGAATGACGGGTTGCCATGACTCCACCTTCCTAGGGTTAGCCCCAATAGGTAATCCTAGGTAAACAAACGGTATCCGGAGGATTTTGCAATTCAACATGTTGGCATATAATTCCACCACACTATCTCTCACACCAATGGCCCCAAACCTACTTTTGAAGAATTTCACCCTTAGGCCGGAAACTAGTTCAAACATCCTCAAGATGGCTTTTATAGTTAACACATTCTTGACATTAGCTTCTCCAACAAAAATAGTATCATCGGCATATTGTAACAAGGAGACTTCACATAAGTTGTTCCCAATCCGATACCCATCAAACAAATTCTTTACTTTCGCTTCTCTCATTAAACCTGTCAAACCTTCCGCCACAATAAGAAAGAGGAAGGGAGCCAAAGGATCTCCTTGTCGAAGGCCCCTATTGCATTTGAATTCTTGGGTTGGGCTCCCATTAACCAAGATCGATGACCATGAAGATTCAAGGCAACCTTTAATCCACTTAACCCAAGTTTCATGAAATCCCAATCTATATAGCATGTAGAATAAAAAATTCCATGAAACAGAGTCATAAGCTTTCTCAAAATCAACTTTAAATAACAAGCAATTCTTCTTCCTCCTCTTTGTATCATCAACAACTTTATTTGCTACTAGCACACTATGCACAAGTTGCCTCCCTCCAATGAAAGCACTTTGCCTATGGTCTATAATCCCTCCCATCACCTTTGACAATCTTCTAGCTAACAATTTAGCCAAAATTTTGTAAATGCACCCCACTAGGGAGAAAGGTCTATAGTCGCCTAGGTTTTGCGGATTATCACATTTAGCAATCAAGGAAATAAACGAAGAATTAGTACCTCTCGGTAAAACTCCAAAGGAATGGAACTCCTTCACAAAACGAATAATATCCACCTTTAGAACCTCCCAAAAATTCTTGATGAAAAGGAAGTTAAATCCATCGGGTCCGGGGCACTTAGAGCTTTCACAATCCCAAATTGCTTCCTTTATTTCTTCCTCTTGAAAGTCCTCAATGAGCATAAGATTATCTTCATTGGATATTTGGTTGAAATTAACACCATCTAACCTCGGTCTATGCCAATTATCTTCCGTGAATCTAGCCTCAAAAAACTTCTTCACTTCCAACTTCACTTCATTTGGGTCCTCCTCCCAAGTCCCATTGACTAATAGTCCCTTCACCAAGTTTTTCCTTCTCCTCCAATTTATGATAGAATGGAAGAATTTTGTGTTACAATCCCCTTCTTTGATCCATTTCACCCTTGACTTTTGGCTAAGCAAAGACTCATTATACTTGGCCACCCTCCAAAGGTCTTCTTGTAGTTGCAATCTTTTGTTGAAGTCGTCCTCACAAAGCGCTCCAAGTTCCTCCCGGATATCTAAGTCATTAAGCTCACTCTCAATACTTTGTTGCTTCTTCTTTAAGAACCCAAATTCCTCCTCATTCCACTTCTTCAAGGCCATCTTAG
Organism: Pueraria montana var. lobata; assembly: GCA_026413185.1. Taxonomy (NCBI): domain Eukaryota; kingdom Viridiplantae; phylum Streptophyta; class Magnoliopsida; order Fabales; family Fabaceae; genus Pueraria; species Pueraria montana. The sequence continues at coordinate 10,945,211 of CM048651.1, read as the reverse complement.
TTCTCTTGAGTTTTTCTTTTAAGACAAATATTCCCCACCCTTCCACCTTATGGGTCTCCCACACGTCCTTCACCACTTCATGAAACCTTCTATCTTGGAACCAACAATTGAGGATCCTAAAAGGTTTAGGGCCCCAATCAAAAAGGTTGTTTCGGACCACAATTGGGCAATGATCCGAAAGGTTCCTATTCAAGATATATTGCTCACATCCTTGCCAACCACACAACCAATCTCTAGTGACTAGCACTCTATCAATTCTACTCTTGGCTTTGCCATTTGGTCTATACCATGTGAAGTTTCTCCCTACTAGAGGAATGTCAATGAGTTCCATATCTTCAATGAATTGATTAAACTCCTCCATTTCTCTTCCTCCTTGTGAAGTAATATTTTCTCCAACTCTCTCTCCCCTCTTCCAAATGGAGTTAAAGTCACCCATAATACACCAAGATGGTGTGTTAGAGTTCAATTTATAGGTCTTCAATTCATCCCAAAGCCTTCTCTTTCCCTCCAAATCACAAGGAGAGTATATATTAACCACCGTGACTTCCTTGTTTTCATCCTTCCAAAGCCCCACCAATCCTAGGAATCCATTCCCACGAAACGAACTCTGCAATTGGAACCCGTCATTACTCCACATGCACAATAGTCCGCCAGCTGTATTAACAGCCGGTGTCATCTCCCACTCAAAGTCATGTCCGCCCCACAAAGACGAGCAAAATTCCTTATTGAGATCTACCTTTTTTGTTTCTTGCAGAAAAACAAGTTGTGCCTCCTCCTTAATGATTAATTCTCTTATGTATTTCACCTTCAGCCTCCCCCCCCCCCCCATACCTCTTACATTGTAGGTAATCATCTTCATAAAGTCTTCTCATGTTCACCCTTCAACACATGGCTATTTGTCTCAGCTTTTTGTTTAGCATCTCTCTGCTCCATATCCACTAACTTACGCACCATGTTGTCATATCCATCATCACATGAAATACCCAAGGTCTTGCCCAACTCCCACAATCTTCGAGGCTCCACGGCTTCATTCTTCAGCCAGAACACATTATTACAGTTCTTTATGTTACAATCAGTAATAGAATTACTGATTGATAGGCACTGTTGTCTTGCAACCCTTCTCCGTCTTTTGATACTCGTCGTTTGATCATTTTTCCCATACGAGAGGACCGAAGGAGAACTCCGCGAGAGGTTGGACATGACTTCTAAAATGGGCCCTCTTGTAACTCCATGTTCTGCACCACCAACACTAACTGAACCTTCCTTCTGACTCTGTTGAACTTCCCTCTGCACATTATTATTGCTTATATCTTCAGCAACTACCCCATTTGTTACCACCTTATGGCCCGATGTGCTTCCACGTTCAAAACATCTATATTTATATCTTGGGCCAGTTTTGGACAGAACCGCGAACCTGTTGTTATGAGTCAAGTACGTATGCGACAATGGATGAGCCACACTATTGTGTTCCGCACAAGCCCCATCAATGACGAAAGGTATTGGGCCTTTTGGCCCAGAAGTTTCAACTTCTTTATATGTGCTTATAATGGGCATATGCAGGTCATCCATCACCTTACCTCCAGATCTTCCTGATTGATCCACCTCGAGCCTTGTGTCCTGCACCACACTCTCTACCCCAACACCCAGAGTAGGATCTACTGATTTACTTTCTGAAGTTTGCTTTCCCTCCTTACTGCCGTGAAAAGGATGCAATCCCTCTTTGCTCCCTTCAGCACTTTCTGCAATGTTTACAAGACTCCTGACATTGACTGAACCTCTAGGTGACGTAGGGTTGCTATCACCACGCGCCTGGTCACTACCCACTGGTTTCTGAGAAACCACCTCGTCCACTGAGAAACTTCGCATTGCTGGCAAGTTATGGCGGTTTTGGTCTGTAGCATCTTCTTCATCCTCTCTTGCGTCTTCCTCCACCATCTCATCCAGAGAACATTTAGACATTACTGAACCACAATCTAGGCCCATTTCACTGCCAGAGGAGAAAAAATCTCTGTCAGCAGGATCTCCTTTGTTACAGCTACAATGATTCACAATGAGAACATTTTCCTCCACCATCCTGACCTTGCACACAACTCCATTAATTTTCACTGCTACCTCCATGTTTACCGCTAAAGGGGACGACAAGAGCACAAGAATACGAGCTACATCTACCTTCAATAAAGATTTTGTTTCCTCGGCAACATCTATGAATTTGCCAACTCTATTCCCAAGTTGTGAAAAGCATTCCTCACCCCAGACACAGAGAGGCACTCCAGTACATTTCGCCCAGGCTAATCTATTAGACATAACAATATCATCCTTCCATTTCTGAATAGTCTTGAAAATGGAGAGGAAATTCTCATCCTCCTGTTTAACCAGCTCGTTGGCTCTTTCATCATTCAATCCCGTAATCAGGACCAAATCACCGCCCAAATACTTCAGCTTCACTTCCTCCCACCCATCCAAGACAAAAGCATTATCTAACCTATCGAACAATTTGAGATCAGATAGCATTCCTACCCAACATTGTGGCAACCAGTTTTGATGTTCAGTCTCCACATTAATCACCATTCCTTTCCAGACATCATTCTCATCTAGTGTTCTAATCTCCTTCTTCTTTTCTTTCCACACTGTATGAGTACCATAGTTGGTAGCTCTCCTACGTTGGGCAAGCGGCTTATGTTTAGGATCCTTCTGTGCATATGATATGCGTTCCTGGGTTTTCCTCGGCATATGGGGCACACCTACATCCTTGCCTCTATCCTGTACAGAGTTCCTGGGGCCCCTCTGATATTTAGGCAAGTTGACATACATTCTCTGTTGCCCAATACAAATGGTGTCCAGCTCCTTCTCAAGATTCCTTGGGTTGTTAACGCCTACAAATCTTACAAAACCGTACCTTCTACCCCATCAATTTCTCTTCGCCGCAATGAAAATTTCTTTCACAGCACTGTATCTTCCAAAGATGCTCCAAAATTCCTTTAAACCGAAGTTATCAGGTATATTTGTAAAGAAAAATGATGTGATGTCTTTCTTCTCCTGTCTTCTTTTTTCCACGACCTTCCACCCTTCATCATTTGCCCCTATATCGTCTTGTTGGTACTTCGTCTCCCTACCACCGTCTTGGCAATCTCCACCACTCACAACACCAGCTTTAGCTCTCGCACTCAGTGTATCGTCCATTATTCGACAAATAGTGAAGAAGGCCAGAGTGTTAGTTGGCACTTTCTTATTAGTAGAGATGTCAAAGTCAATGAACGAATTATGCCTAACCTAGCTGAAATTCTTACAGTTAGAAGTTATTATGTAAAAGCAATTCTTATATAAAAACTCGTTACCTGTTTTAACATTAAAATATTGTTATAAGAAAAACTCGTTACCTGTTTTAACATGTTCTTTTATATATTATGCAAGAAACTATGCTAGGCAGGAGAGAGAGAATAGAGAAAAAAAAAATAGTGGATCTTGGTTGCATAAAATGTTGACACCTGTAAATGTAAAAATGGTGGTTGGATAATTTTTATACAAGTATAGATAAGTGAATGTATTTTTTGCCTTAATTATAAAAAATAGGCTTAAAATTATTTTTGGTTCCTTAAATTTAGATTACTTTTATTTTTGGTTCTTCAAATTTAAATTTGTTTTTTTGTCCTAAATTTTGAAGAATGCTCTTTTATTTTTAATTGTTAATTTCTTTTTATACTCTTAATTTATTGTACAATAAATTAATGAGAACTTACTCATTCCCTATGTAAGTATATACGTTCATTGTCTTATACTCATTAGCGGAAAAAAAATATCCCTTGAATTTAGGGAATGGCATTTGTTTTCATTCTTTAAGTAGAGTTCATTAATTTAGGGAATGAGTTACGTATGGAAAGTCCACCCTCGTCTTGCGAAAGTAACCAATATGGAATTAAAAGGGACACAAAGCTTGGTTTTTAATGCACTTGTTCAGCAAAAAGATGCACACGTTAGATCTCCTAACATCATGTTAAAACCTAACTAGATAAAATTCAAACCGGTAAGGACGGGTTCAAAACTTTCTATACAGGTGAAATGAGTGGTCTAGAATAATGAAGATTTTGCTGTATGAATAATGATGCAGCATGCAATAGAACTCATATCCTAAATTAATATTGGTTAGCAAACCTCGGATGCAAGCAGTTCCTCAATGGCACATTCTTCCAACAGTGGTCGTGCTTGTTTAATATCCAAATGTTTACACAGTTTGGCAAGGCTATGCATAAACACCAAAAGAAATCCAAGCTTTTCTGTTTGTCAATTGGAGTTTCATGTTAATGGGGAGTAAGTGATCTTTCTCTTGTGTCATTCAATTCATTCCCATCATCATATATATATAAGGCTTTAACTAGAGGTGGAAATAGGTCAGGCCGTTCGATAGGAGTTTATGGCTTAGCCTACATCAGGTTTAGACCAAGCCAAACTTTCTTAGAAAATAGGTCAAGTCTAAGCTTTTATAAAAGGGTTAACTAAGTTTTTAATCCCTAAACTTTTTCAAAATTCGGTTTTTAGTCCCTAAACTTTAGTTTGACTGGTCAAGGGCTTTAAACTTTTTAAAAATTATGTTTTTAGTCCCTGAACAAAATTTTGACCGGTCAAAGTTCCTAAAGTTTTAAAAATTCGATTTTTAGTCCTTAAACTTTTTAAAAATTTAGTTTTTAGTCCCTGAATTAATGAGATTTCAGGGACTAAAAACAGAATTTTTAAAAAGTTTAGGGACTAAAAATCGAATATTTAAAAAGTTTAGGAACCTTGACAGGTCAAACTAAAGTTTAGGGACTAAAAACCGAATTTTTAAAAAGTTTAGGGACCTTGACCAGTCAAACTAAAATTTAGGGACTAAAAACCAAATTTTGAAAAAGTTTAGGGACTAAAAACTTAGTTAACCCTTTATAAAAACCTATTTGCTTAAAAATGTCAGGTTTTAGGTCATTCAAAAAGTCTTTTAGGCCTAACAGGCTGACTTATTTAAGTGAATATAAATAATATTTTTTTCATACTATTATTATTATATTAAATTTGTTAAAATGTATTAAAATGATATACTTATTTACCTCTTTTAATTATTAGGCATGTTAATCTACATAAAGAGTCAAGCCTATAAGATTATTGAAAATAAATTTATACCTTATTTAGAAACATTAATTCAAAATAGGTTTTTAAGCAAGTAATATATATTCCCTTAAAAAAAGCCAGTAATATATATATATATATATATATATATGGGGCTGCTAATATCCACGCTAGTCTTTTTTAGTTGGTGTGTATTAGCAGTGTACACCAAAATATTTGGACAAAAAACCCAGTTAGATTGTTTGTTCTAATGAATTTTACTTGTGGATATTATAGTAATTTGATATTTAATTATTTAAAAATAAAAAAATGTTTTTTCTTTCCTCTCCCACTCGTTCTCTCTCCTCACTCAATCTCACGCCTCACCCCCTCACTCGTTCTCTCTCCTCACCGTTCTCTCATCCCTCACGGGCCACAACCTCTCCTATGGCAATACTCAAATACTCCCTCATCCATCACTATTCTTGATTGATTATTATTACTGTGAAATTTGTTATTATGAACATCAATTTTAATAATCATCTAGTCGCATATCCCTTCTATCTTTTTTTTGTTTGTTTTCATTAACGGCATGAAAATCTTTTATGGGAAGGGACAATGGGTTGTTACGTGAGAGAGGAGAGAGAAATTAGCAAGGAGTGAATGTTGATTGAGAGAAAATAGGAAATAATGGGTTGTGATAGGAGAGAGAAATAATTTGTTTTTTTAATTAGATATTAAATTATTATAATACCCCTAAGATCAATGAACTAAAATAGAAGAAGTGATGGGTGTTTTTGTCTTAAATATTTTGGTGTAGCTTGCTAATGCACACCAACTAAAAAAGAGTAGGGTGGACATTAGCAGCCCTCATATATATATATATATATATATATATATATATATATATATATATATATATATATATATATATATATATATATATATATATATATATGTGTGTGTGTGTGTGTGTGTGTGTGTGTGTGTGTGTGTGTGTGTGTGTGTGTAATACAATATTACATAATAATATAAAAAAGTGTAATTACTAATATGTCTATTTAGGCTTATAGGCCAATAAGCCTACCAACTTTTAAAGGCCTTATAACCAAATAGGTTTACAAGCAAGACCAGGCTTTTATGCATGTTAGATTATGTCTTTAAAAAAGGTCTACAATAGGTAAATATGTCAGGCTTAGGCTTTGTGTTTTTAATAAAGGTCATGATTAGGTCTACCAAAGTCTAGTTTACCCTAGTCTATTTCAACCCCTACTACAACCATAGAAATCAATTTCCTCCGTGCACCTAGCCACGTTGCTTGATTCAAGTTTTTTCACATAGGATCTCAGAGTTTCCAAAAGGTTACAAATTTGTTATGTTGGTGGAGTTAGCATGATTTTTTTTTTTTAACCTTGGTTATTCAATAATGCTAGCTAGCTAATAAGTTAGAGTAAATTACGTTGATACCCTTGAGGTTTTTTGACATTGCATAAAGGGATTAGGGTAGGGGTAGAAAAAGTGGAGGTATTTTGTGCTATTTCACCAAATCTTAGGGTATCATTGTAATTTACTCTAAGTTATAACCTCATAAGTGTAAGGCATATCAAATTGCAACAGATGTTTCTATTTCCTCTTTTAATAATTCAAAATTAACATTTTGGAGTCTTCCATAAATTTGGAACTTTTCATGCAATAACACCACTCTCCATCTAATACTCATCTCAAAAGAAGAAAGTACATAGGATGCATTTAACATGAGTATTTAGTTGCAACAGATAAGTTAAGGGACTGAACTTGCTACTATAAAAGATAATGTACAAAGACATACACAAGTCTCGGCCACATACTTTCAAAAGATTTTTCTAATTTGACTTTACAGCTGCAGGGTGGCCGTCAAATAAAATTATTTCCTACCACTTTACAACTACAATTTATTGCTCATTATCTTTCTCTGCAATGGCACCTACAAGAATTTGGCAATGGTGTTTGCAGCATGTAAAGCCCATTCTAAATTTAATGTTCAAACTGACTGAACTTCTAGAAGGGCTTTAGACTCTTGACAACCAGGTGATGGTGCACAATCTTTCAAGTGTTGGAGCTCATATGCATCATGCCCTTTGATTACCTTGAAAAGGACTTTTCACCTAATAAGAAAAAATGGAAATTGATGAATAGATAGATGAGTTTGAATGTCTCAAGTAAGTCTTCTTCTAAATCTTAATTTATACCACACCATATCACATGGTGTACTTTTACAGCCAATCTTAAAATAACAATGATATTATGAACAAATAAATCAACATCTTAAGGAATGAAATTTCCTTTCATGTACAAAAATTATATTACGCAACTGATTCTCTCCTCTACTAGCGATAAAGGAGAAATAAAAGAGTACAATGACAGCAATATCATGTCAAATTAAATTAGTCAGTGTTTTCATCTGAAGTTTGTTTGAAATTGGAATATAAAATATAGTGATAAATCCTAGAAAAACAAAAAATAGACAAGTTGTGCAGAAAATTATGTATCAGATTATTTTACATTTAGTGTGTGTTTGGGTAGGTGTTTAATGTGATTTTTTCACGTTGAACATGAAAGCAATAATGGTGTAGCTTTAACTTTTGGACTTTGGAACGCGTGTTTTTTCCGTTGAACGTGGTTTCAACGCTTAACCAAACACACTCATAGTCCTCATCTATCATTATATTTTTATGAAACATTTTTCTGAATTCATAATATATATATATATATATATATATATATATATATATATATATATATATATATATATATATATATAGTGCTCCTAAAATCAAAACAAAAGGAATAAATAATCTCAGCAATATCTTGTCACTAGTTTTTGAAACCAATAAATAAAATTTTGTTTTTTGTTTGTAGCTAGTGTGGTGTTGAGAAAGACAAGGTAGGGCAACACTTGTCTCTCGCCTAGACATTTTTACAATTTATAAGAATTTATGACCTGAAGACATATTAACAATTAGAGGTAATGTATGGATCAATATTAGAAAAGAATGCTAGAGCCAAGGGAAGTGCCATAGCTTAAGCAATTTTGTATTCCAATAAGTGGTAAAGAAGGTCATATGCCAAAGGAAAGAGAACTTCTTTCTTTGATATTCCTCACAAAAATCTAGATAACACCAACATACGACCAAGACTTTTAGTCTCAGAATATATCTAACCCTGTAAATCTACAAACATGCAGATTGACAATAGTAATAACTTTTCTTCAAAGTTATCACAATTATCATTAGATACACAAGAAATAACTTCATTAGATACATAATGGGTCTATTATTAAAAAAATTAAACTATTTATTTTGTAAAACAATATTATTTTTGAAACTATAAATTATAATAAGTATAATGAAAATATTTATTAGTATTTTTATTCTTTAATTTAATTATTTTTTATATTTAATAACAAAATGTTTCAAAACTTTATATAAGTGCATTGTGTGATCTTTTTATATTATTAAAACTTTCCTTAAATTTGGGAATGTTTGATTCCTCACCACTTCCCCTTAACATCAATTTTATGGGAAATATGATTCAAAAATATTTTTTCTTCAAAAAGAAATTATTCAAAAGTAACATTTCTAACTATAAATTTCCTGAAATAAATAAAAAATTTCCCTAATAAACTTCATAAATTAAAAATTTCATCGTAAACCACGGGAATGAAATACTTGGGATGATACGAAGCACACCTCAATTCCATTTGTTGAATAAAACTGTTATATGTCGAGCTGCTCATTGGGTTCACCCCAAATCCTTTCAAAACCTCCTTTGCTTTATGACTTCCTAGAAAGATTTTCCAAAGTGTAACCTGGATTGTAAAGCTTGTTTGATTTTTGGCTCTGCTATTTAGGAAGTCAGAACATCTTTGGTCATACATCACACACACGTGATCTGATTTAGTTTCCTCACCTGTACCAGTTATGTACATTGTGACACTATCCTTTTTACCTTCACCCTCATCATCACTTATAGAGATGTCCACTGCATATGTGTTAATGCGGAATGGGTACTGACCAATGACAAAGCAGAAAATGAAGCCGAGCTTGGGGGAAGGTGGAGCAGAAGAGAGATCAATATTTATATAATTCTCTGTTGTCTTGTACTCCAACCACTCTGGAACACTGCTTCCTGGATACACGTAATAACCTTGATAAAACCTATGAGTAAATTTATTATAATAATGGTAATTTTGAACATGATCGTGAATTGGTGCATATAGGTGGTGGTTTGCAAATTTCATCACGTTGATTTGAGCATTCAACCCAATAGCCACTAGAGAGACTTCATCCAACTTTAAGCAATCCCAGAACAACACCTCTTTCCTGTTTTCCTTTAATTGTTCAACAGCTGTTGAAGGAAACAATACACTCTTCAATGATATGCAGTCTCTGGCATCTAGAGTTTTAAGTGACAGGGGAAGCTCTGGTATTGTATGAAGCTTCCAGCAATTTCCTACATCTAGATATAGCAGTTGTGTAAGATTGTTGAAGGATGAAGGTAGCCTCTCAATGTCACTTCGAATTAGATAAAGTGATTTAAGCTTGCTTTGATGTCCAAATGATGAGGGAAGTGCTTTGATCTTCGTCCTTTCTAATCTCAGTTCTTCCATATTCTCTGATATGAGTGAGAATTCCCTAAGATTCCTACAGCATTGAAGGTTGAGATAAGTGAGGCTGCATAAATGGGAATTCCTTCCGAGTTTTGTAAGGGAGTCGCAAAACCAAAGGTTCAATATCTCAAGTTTGGGCAGAGAGAAAACAGATGGATGCACACTACTCAACCTAGAACAACCTTCGAGAAGCAGTACTTCAAGATTTGTGGCTTTTGATAAATCTGGTAGCTCCTTTAACTTCTTAGAGTAACTTAGGTCAACTTCTTTTAAATTCACCAGATTCTGTAATAAAATGAAAGAAAATGAACTAAATTAGTTAATTTTGCATTCCTTGAATTAACAGAAAAATTATAACAGCGAGACACATATTTACCTTCACTCCATCCCAAAGTTTTTTCATTTTGCCACTTTGCAATTTCAATATTACAAGTTTTTTGCTAGAAAAATTCTCTGGCAAGGATTTTAGAGGGTAATACTCCCAACTAAGAAATATTAGTTCACTTGTCCAAAATTTAAGCCCTTTAGCAACAATATCATCACTCCAAGCTTTTTGCAGCTTCGGCCAAATCAGCCACTTGTGCTGGTTGTCATTCAACCTATCATCTTCGACTTGCCCAGAAATTTCCAGAAATCGTAGTCTGCTCATCTTAGCAAGTATGTGAAGGCTTAATTTTTGCTTCTTGGTTCGAGGCAAGTGAAGCAGTATGCTTCTAATGGCCAGAGTACCCTGCGATCAATGTAGAGCAAAAATTTTATTTTTTAAACATCATCAAAACCCACATTTCTCATACACACAAAAAATTCAAATGCTATTAAAAAGATTTTACATTTAGTTAGGCTTTAACCTTGTCATTTTTCAATGCTTCACAAATGTCATCATGATCCGATAACCTACTACGGCTTCCAAGGTCTTCAATAGACTCTTGACGAACAATCTCCAAAGCCATTTCTTGTAAACTATCATGCATGGATACAAAATTATCTTTCGAGAAAGTTATAAGAGCTTTATCTTTTAGCCTTTCCAACCCAACAACCACAGAATTATCACTTTCACCATCTCTTAATAGAGATTTTAGATAACTCACCTTTAGCTTTGTATCCTTTAATCTAAGAAAGAAACATGCAAGATCTAGAAAAATTTGTTGCTCTTTGCAATCTAAATCATCATAACTCAGTTTCATTATACCATACACTTTTAGAGGAGGCATTTTTCCAAGCTTGTCAAGCTGACTTTCCCATACATCCTTATTGTTTCTGTAAAGACTACGAGCCAAAACTTTAACAACTAATGGAATGCCTTGGGCATAATTGACTACCCTTTTTAATAGATCACCGTACTCCATTGGATTATCACTTGGGTCAAAGGCATTCAATTTGAAAAGTTCAAGTGCATTATCAAAACTGAATTCTCCAAGCTGGTATATCTCATCAGCTTTGTTAGCATTAAGCACTTGCTTGTCTCTAGTTGTTACAATTATTGTACTTCCTGATCCAAAATTATCAAGAGGTCCCAATAATTCAGATAGGTGACCAAAATCATTCATATCATCAAGAACAACAAGAACCTTCATACGACGAATTCTATCATCGGAAAATGAATTTGGAGCATGTCCTAACAGTTCAGTAAAAATTTCTTTCTTCAAAGAAATTATTCCATTTTTTCTTGATTGTTCTCTTTCATTGGCTAAAAAACATGAACCTTGATATTCAGACCGTAAGTTGTTAAATACTTCTTTTGCAAGGGTTGTCTTGCCGATACCGCCCATACCCCAAATTCCAATAAGACGTGTATCTTTTGGCTCTTTACGTATCAATGATTCTACATCTGCAATTTTTTTTTCAATTCCAACAATTCCTTTTGAGTTAACCAAGGGTTTACCCATTCTCATCATAACAAGTTTGATGATTTCTCCAAGTAGCTTAGCATCATCCCTATGTGACACGGAGAGAAATGTGTGTTAAAACAAATGTTGTTGATATTAACTCACCTATTCCGATGTTTTTTTTTGGAGGGGGTAGGGAGGGTGGACAGTTATTCAACTTAATAGGTCAAGTACTAAAAATTAAGTAAAAGGGTTTTGTTAGATGTATCTACAAATCCTTTTTAAAAGCATCATTTAAAAATTGAAATATATGTATTACTTGGTGGCAATTTTTTTTTTGGGTGAAATTACTTGGTTGCAATTTAACCACTAAATTTAACGGACCAACAAAGTAGGATTGGTCCCATCTAGGGATGGGGAAATATTTGTACCCATGGATATCCTGGGATAAAATTCATAATGGGTAAAAAATGGATAGTTAAATAGGTAATTGTAAATCATTTAAACAAATTTGTACATGTTAATAAATGGGAGTGAGGACAGGGTGTCAAGGTACCCGCCCTATGTGTGGCTGTTATTACCTAGTATAGTAAATTACTTAAATGTCCTTGTTTTAACATATATCACTACACAAGAATTAACTTCATAATCCCCATGTATATATATATATATATATATATATATATATATATATATATATATATATATATATATATATATATATATATATAAAGTAATTGCGTAGAATAATGGAATGATTTTAGTTTTTTTGGCATTTAAAATACTTTTTTTTTCAAAAAAATTATTAGAATGATTAAAAATTATTTTGTCCATTATTCATTCTTCTACTACAGCAGGTTGGGGAAATTGGATTTTATCTCTAAAAAGCTTAATGTGTCAGGTTTGTGTCAATAGCAGCTTTTGTCAATAGCTGCTAGTATACCTTTCCAGTAAGCATTATTTGAGGTTTGGGTGGAGGTTGTTATGTTTATATGGTCATTCATTAATGCACCCGTCTTACTAAACTTTGTCACATCTTGGACCAAGTTTAGTACTTTAGTGTTTATAAATAATTTTTTATTTTTCTGATAAAAAATTAATTAAGAAAATGAAAAATATTTTAAATTAAGATAATAAAATTATTTTTAGGTATATAATTCCATTAAATAATGTATTTATTATTTATATAAGTAAGGAAATTAAATATAATTTACTTTTATAATTTATTTTAATTTTAATATATTATGAGCAGTGATTTTTATTGCTTTTATTATGGTCTTACTTTTTACTTCCTTACTTTACTTTTAATATTGTACTTTTTAAAATTATAGTTATATCGTACTTTTAAATTATAATTACATATAATTATATTTTTTTTAATGCTTATAATGAGCAGTAAATTATAAACATCTAAGTAAATTATAATTTTTTTTTAAAAAGTACAACGCTAAAAGTAAATTAGTGAATTAAAAAGTAAGAACAATATTAAAAGAAAAAAAGTCAATGTCCATAGTATTTCAAATTAAATAAAATTATAAAAGTAAATTATATATAATTAACTTATTTATATAAAATGATCAATATAACTAGAGTTAAAAGTAAACAATATTTACTTAATTGATTGAAGAACCTAAAAATAATCTAACTATCTCAATTTAAAATATTTTTTATTACCTTAATCATCTTAATTAATATTCTTTATATTCTTAGTCATGTCAACGCTAAACTAACTAGAGTTCTAAAAAAGAATATTAAGATTAAAAAATAGTAAATAACTTTAAAAGGACTAAAACCAGATAGTTCTTCATTCAACACTCTTCTATTTTTTTCTGGTTTTTATTCAGTTGTTCTACTTTTTTCAGCCTTTTTATTAAATTTTTAATATCTATATACTATTACCTATATGTGCTATTATTCATATATATTGTATTATTATAATTGGAAAAGAATATTATATTATATATAAATTATTGTTTTTTTTATAGTCAAGTAAAAACATTTTAATAAATAGATAGTTAAAATGAATATTTTACTTTTACTTTAATTAATATTTTATCACAATTATTTTACTATTAATTATATAAACATTTTATTATTATTATTATTATTATTATTATTATTATTATTATTATTATTATTATTATATATATATATATATATATATATATATATATATATATATAGCTATGAACTATATGAAGCGATTTGATATATGTCAACTTATTACTATTTGGACAAGACAAATAAAAGTTACATCCTTTTGCAATCTAAGCAACACGTTATAAAAATATGCATATAAATATATCATAGCTAGATATATTAATTGAACATTTATGGAGAAAAAAGAGCTTACAGAAATTTTGATGACTCAATGCCGGATATTTTTGCAGATTTATTCAAAGCATCTCTCCACTTTTGCACCTTGGTGGTCTCATATTTTGTCTTATGCTCATCAAATGCATTTTTGTAACTCTCAGAAGATTGATGTCCTACATGTGTGGGTTCAACCTCGTAGAAAACAGGGATTACAATTTGTCCATATTCCTCTTTGCGTTTTAGTATTTTCACGAGTTCTTTTAAACACCAACGCGAAGAAGCATAGCCCTGTGAGAATATGATCAAAGAAATGGATGATCCTTTGATTGCTCCAACAAGTGATGGCCAAATTTTGTTTCCCCTCTCAAGTTGATCATCTGTAAAGGCATTTATTTGGTTACGTTCAAAAGCCTCTCTCAAATGGCTAAGAAATCCATGACGGATGTCCTGGCCCCTGAAGCTAACAAAAACATCGTACGTTTTTTGTGGATCGATGTTGTCTGACATGGCTTTTCCTCTACACCCTTCAGTTTTCTAAATAACAGAGTCAGAGAAATACAACAGCCAAACAAATAAACAATTAAAAGAGAAATACAATACACAGGATCTTTCTATCTCTACACTGGAATATGTATGAGGCACAAGGTAATTGAAAAGAAAAAGAAAGTTAGGAATGAACTAGAAAAATGTTAGAGTTTATGAGTTATGAGACATAAACTTGATATTGATAACAAGTTCAAGTAAGGAAGGGGGAGGAAGTCATATGACAAACACAATACCAACTTCTTCTGAATTAGCCAGCTTTCAAATTAAGCCTTCCTTCCTCTTTTCTTTCTATCTTTTACCTTTTCAGCCTAAATCAGGGCCTTACTTATACAAACACATCCCCTGTTTTTTTGTCCTAACTCTTTGAACAGATTTAGATTATCAAACTATTTTTAATTGAAATGAAACTGATATCATTTAAAAGCCTTATGAATCTATTTTACAGAATGGTATCCCAATACTTAAGCAAAAATCTACAAAATTCACAAAAATTCAAAAGGTATCAGTTGCTCTGTTTCGTTATTGTGCAGTACCCTATTCTTAAAATAAATATTTCTCAGTCAATTTTCAACTAAATTTCATAAACTTTACAAATATAAAAGGTTATGTGTGTCTAGTTTCAGAAAAGGTATCACTCATAATCAAAAGATAACCACACAAGAAGAAATAGTAGTTTTACTAAGGCAGGTTCAGACATGACAGAAAACAGAAATCACTGCACATACCCTCTCTTATTTCCACTAGTTTCCTAGGCAATTCAATGAGTTAATCTATGGGTGACCCTAAATTTTAAAGCTTAAAATGTCTATTTTACAGAGATATCACCCAAATTTCAGTAGCATTTCTACAACAATACCAGTTTCCAAAACAACACATTAAGGTCAAAAGGTAACATTCAGCATAAGGGTCACTTTGTAAAATTTATCGTAAATTCAATTCTCATCTAAATTTAACGTATTTTATATGGATGCATATGCCCCAAAAGAAGTCTACTTTTGAAATAGAATTTTAGTTTCACCACACAGTACACCAATCAAATGCAGTAATCAAATTTGTGAAGTATGTCAATGCTGAAATTCCACAAACAGCTTATTTGCACAACTTTCCACCCAAATAAAGAAGAAATGGCTCTAAGAGCCCACACCCATGGAGGAAAACCTCCCAAAACAGAACCAAAAGAAGATAGAAACTTCCCATACCTTAGTGAAATCAAATTTTAATCAGTTAGAATTGTAGCTTTTGAAGTCCTCTTTCACATACTTGAGAATGAGTTTGAGAGTTTGAAGCTTGAGGAAGAAAAGCTAGAGAGAAGGTTGAGGTTTTTAGAGAGGTGAAGGAGAGAAAAGAGAATAGAAGAGAGACTAGAGAGAAAGAGAGTGGCTGCACAATGAGGGAGGAAAGGAGAGCTTCTCCTATTTTAGGGTTGGCACAACATGTGTCATGTTGTTTAGGATCACTAATCTTAGGCTTAAACTAATTTAATTTTTCTAGACCACTAAGCTAGTCTTAATTAAATACTAAGTTGATTAGTATCACTTAATTTAATTAAGGTATTAAAGTCCTTAATCACCAAAGTAATTTATTTTATTAATCTAATATACTTTAGACTCATTAGTTTATTAATTGAGTTTATTTAAAATTAATTCTAAGCTTTATGACTAAAGTTGCCTTTATTTACCAAAATGTCATTAATGAGTTGACTTCTACTCCTTCCCTTGACTTTTGTTGACTATGTCGACTTAAGTTGACTTTCTCTAATTTAAGTCTAAATTAAAATTTTCTAATTATTTCTTTTATTTCTAGAGCACTTTAAGCTATTGGATAAATTAACTTAATTAAATTAAATTCTCCAATATTTTAAAAACTATTATATCATTCTTTCCATTTATTTAGTTATTTATTTATTTTCTAGTGTTAAAATTTTGGGATGTTATTTATTTATTATATCATCCATCACATAATTGTTCCAAGCCAAATACGCTTAACTATGAAATTCTTAAGTGATTAGTTGCCAAAAAATAAATACATCTTATTGATATAAATAGTACTAATTAATTGCTTTAAGTTGTACAGTCTGATAGCTGCACAACCTCTAGAGTATACAAACACGGTCCCATAACACGGCAACTTGCATGGGGTGAAAAGCAAACAATTATAGTGCAAACACGCAGTTTGACTCGGTCCCATAACAGTGATAAGTGTAAGGACAAACTCCATGTGCACCTACTGCATTATTTCCTCCCACGGTCCCACCCACTTGCAACTACATGCTCAAAAGACATACGGTAGAGTTTGTACAATACACAGGATTTTTCTGTCTCTACACTGGAATATGTATGAGGCACAAGGTAATTGAAGAGAAAAAAGAAAGTTAGGAATGAACTAGAATAATCAGAGTTATGACACATAAACTTGATATTGATAACAGGTTAAAGTAAGGAAGGGGGACGAAGTGATATGACAAATACAATACCAGCTTCTTCCTTCCTTCCTGACTTATTCACACAAGCCAACTTTCCACCGAGGATGGCAAGTGTCAAAAGAAGGGATCTTGGAAAATGTGAAAATGGCAAAGCAAACAAATAATCATAGTACTCAGTCCCATAATAAAGATAAGTGTAAGGTCCCACTGCTATTATTCTGTTTCCTCAAACGGTCCCACTCACATGCGCAAAAGCAATACGGTAGAGTTTGGATGCCTCTAATAATTCTTCTTATCAGTTTGTAATTTTATATACCAGATCATATCTATCAAGATAAGATGAATAACCTTGAAAATCTGATTTTGTGAATGAAAATATTGCCATCATGTGGCAGCCACTGAATGATTTTTTTTCTTCTCTATTTCCCCTTTCTAGCCAGCAGAGGAGGGAATCGGTAGTATAAGATACTTTTTGTTAAGAGAAGTAAAAGGTTTAATTACTTTATTGTCTTCTAATACTAGTTTGAACTCCATTTAGGCGTGAATGCACATGTTAATGTCTCTTTATTTCATTTGCTTTGTTTACTTGATAAAAAGCATGAAAGCTGTACATTGTCAAATTAATATTTAAATAATTTGTGTGGCCTTTACTCAAGAAAAGTGGAAAAAAAATTGTGAAGTGTGATGAAAGAAAACAAAATAAAAACATAAACCAAAATATGATCAAGTGTTTGTGCATTTAAGATACACTGTAATTACTAATTGATTTTGATCATGAGTACCTATTTTTTATTTTCTATTTACGTTATCCAATCTTTTGGACTAATTTAAAAATATAAAATTTAATTGAATATTTCTTTAATAATAATCAATTTATTTAACGAATATCAAATATTCACTTAAATAAATTATCTGATTAAAATTAAGCATTTCTTCTCTAACATTAAAAAAATCAAAACTAAAATTTCAAATAAAGAGCATGAATTTATTAGATGACATTTTATTGATCCTTGTGTTATAGGACACTTGAATTATGACAACTTAGTGGTTGTAACTGTAATGACCCATCTTCGTTACAGATTTGTTATACTAAAGATTTTATTTCATTAAATTTTATAAACTTTCTAATTAGTTTATTGATAAAATACTGGAGAATTTTTTTCTTCGATTCCCAAAACCAACAGATAAAATTTAAAGCTCAATTTATAAACATCTCCTATACAAAGCTTAACTAAATAAAACTATGTGTACCCGCCATCTCCAATGGCCTGACTTAAGGATCCAAATACATCTCAACAACATCAACAATCCTCAACCACGACAATAATCCATCCCCTATACACTAAAAGAGTTACTAAACCTCTTGGGAAGTAGTTCTCAACACTCCAACATGCCATTCGGAGTCAAAACATAGGGGTGGTACTTGGAAAGATATCCCACTAGGCGAGACCCCCGGGTCGCTTTAATGGGCCGGAGTTCTGGCGTGAAACTCACCCTTCCAAGTATACCAATTTTCTTGTCTATAAAAAAATCTTCCCAAAGGACATAGCTAACTCCTCTTTAACATATAGGAATGGTTCCAACACATAATTCACATATATCATCATCTCATCAACATTTCATTTCAATTTCTCAACAATACACATACACCTCAATAATAAATAATGTTCTCAACAAAATTTTAAGCACCTCAATCAACAATATAATAATCTCGACAACAAAGTCATTTTCTCATAGAAAACTTACTTACAAAATTCACACCTCAATAAATAAACATTACCATTCCAATAATTATATCATATTAACCAAATTGACCAAATAAGATCTATTTCTCTTTGGCAGTTTTGAATGTGAGCTCTCACTGATTGTATCATATGAGCTCGGAATTAAAAAATGTTTATATCAAATCGAAGCTCTTGAAATCTATTTTACAAAAAGGTATCTCACTTATAAAATCATCATCTAGAAAATTTTATAAAAATTTTCAAAGTCAGCAGCCCTGAATTTTTGAGTGCTCACTGAACATAGCTCAAAGAAATGTAAATTTCTCCCACTTCACAAACTTGTTTTGAGCTGGTCTTTTTACAGTAAAAAGGTAACATCTTAATATTTCTAAAAAGTTAACCCTTGCCCCAAAATTATTTTCCTACTGTTCCCAGTAAATTTATTTCTAACAGCCCAAGTTTCAGACTCGAAACAGAGCACAAAACCCTTGCCCTGTTTCTTTTTAAAAGGTTAATTTAGAAATTGGACATGATAATTTTTGTAATTTATATGGTTAAAAAGCTTATTTTGTCTAATTTATAATGGTACAAAAACAAAAAATAAACATTAAGCACACAAGTGGGAATTTGAGAAAAACCGAGACATGTTCCACGGGAAACTCGAAAACAGAACAACCATTTTGAGAGTCATGGATGAACCCAGAGATGAGATTTTCTCTCCAAGGTGTCAAAATGAAAGTTATTCTATTTCATGTCTATTTTCATTCAAAACAAATTTTGTGAAAAACCAACGGTTAGATCTTCCAAAAATCACAAAATCGTGGGATCTGTCCAGAGCTGGACGAACCAACAGCCACTGCCACTTTTATTTTTGGGGTGAATCTCTCATTGAAAACCTTGTCAAACAATTTTAATAAAATTTGGGCATGGTCTCCTTTGTTTTAGGAGTCTTCCCAATCAATTTGAAAGATTAAAACAATTCAAAAACAGTACATACAAATCCCACACAGCCACTGCCAAAGGGTTTTCCAACCCATTCCATCAATTTTTTTTTCATATTCAAACATTCAAACAAAATACACACAACAATCCAGATGAGGGGCATTCATGCTGTGTGTGGTTGAGTCCCCTAACTCTCAATCACACTTAAACTGAAAATAGAGAAGCTTCCCTTACCCAACAACTTTGAGATTTCCTTGAGGGGAGTTAATGAGAGAAACTTTGTGGCTTTTGAGTGATCTTTCCTTAACTTTTGCTATGGAATCAACTAGAAGAAACCTAAACCAACATCAAAACAGGTTTCAATCAAATTTTCATCCACCCATCAAAATTTTAATCCAAACCCACTTGATAAGTTCTCCAAGTAAGAAGAGGAATGAACCAAGAGATTAAGAATAAGGAGGAATTGAACTTACCCACTTGAAATCAATCAAAGGAAGCTCTAGAGAAGAAGAAACAAAGTCTTCTTTGAAGAAATTTCAAAAACCCTAGCTTTTGGGAGGAAAAGAGAATCTCAGAGGAGAGGAGAGGAAGAAGAAAATGGGAGAAACGTGAAGATTCACGTGCAGATTGAAATTTATTCAACAAAATTACTTTTCGCACCTATCTTCCTCTAAGAACACCCCCCTTCTCTTATATTTTTTTTTCTACAACTTACGGAACTTACGTAAAAGTCTAAAAAATCTCACAATAACTATAGTTTTAAATTTAATTTTCTTTTACGGTATTTATCAAGCACTTAATAGACGTTACGAAAAATTACAGTGTTACAGTAACACTTTATATTACATTATACTAATCATTAAAAAATATTTTAAGGGATTAATTTAATTATAAAAGTTTGTTAACAATATTTATTTTAGAACGCCTAAGTTGTAGCAACTTGGTGATCCTAAAATTTTATATTACATTATACTAATCTTTAAAGAAAATATATATTTAGTTGTAGGCTTGCAAATATATTTTATATGAAAAAATTATGTTTAAAAAATTAAAAAGATTTAAATTACATTAAATTTAAATATTTTTTAAATTTATAAATGTGAAATGATAAAATAATTCAACTGTTTTACAACTATATTGAAATAAAAAAAAATTTATTAAATTTGTAGTACATTTAAATATGTTTTTTTGTCTCTTAAATTTAAGTTTGTCTTCAATCATCCAAATTTAAAATTAATTTTTTTAGTCTCTGTAATTTAAAAAAGTTTGGTTTAATCCCTTGCCAACTCCCCTCTGTCCAAACATCGCCATATTGAATACTTTGAAAAGAAAACATACATATTGTATGTAGGGTGTTTAATAATAATAATAATAATAATAATAATAATGCAAAATCGAAGTGAGTTATTACGTAAGCAACTTCTAATCCATTAGTGATGTAAATGAAATCTCTAACGATGTTTGGGCAATGAGACTAAAACATATATATATATATATATATATATATATATATATATATATATATATATATATATATATATATATATATATATATATATATATATATATATATATATTTCAAATTACATGACTAAAAAAATCAATTTTAAATTTGAGAGACCCAAACAAACTTACCCTAATTTTGAGAAACGAAAAAACATATTTAACTCTTTATGTTATTTAAAGTTTATAAACAAAATTTTGAAAAATTTAAATATAAAAAATAATTAAATTTGATACAAACTATTGAAATCAAATATTACTTAAAATAAATTATTATTTTAATCTCTAATAGACAATCTATATTTCATTGGCACTTATATAAGATGAGTTGTTATAGGAGTTTAATATTATTTTCTATTTAAGAGAAGAACATATACTAACTAATGAGTTTACTAATTCATGTAGGTATTTCTTTCTTTAACATAACTTTGTAATTCTCTCAATAAAAAAACATAACTTTGCAATATTAACTAATCATAGAAAAGTATATTAGTTGTAATAAATACTTAAAAGAGTGATATTTTTATCCAAATATTTCAATCAATTTTCTATTAAAGATTTCTACAATGATATTATTTGATATTATATGTTGTAAGTATATTAAAATTAACATAATATAAATGCAATTAAAAATGAAAATAAAATATTTTAATTTACTATAAAAACTATTTATTTTAAAGAAGAGAATAATACAATATAATATGTGAAATTATATCAGTACACAAGCTTAATAATATTATTTTTTTTAAACTTTAATATAAAACAAATATTTTTTCATTTATTTAAATAATTAAAAATATTATATAATTTGTCTTATATTGTGAAAATTATTATACACCTGGGTTTTATATTAATTGTGCATGATATGAATATTCATATTATTAAATGAATTTACCATTCATTATTTTATAAATATTAAAACCATATAGTATATGTCATTATTAATATATCTAATAACAACAAATAGCTTTATATTTAATAAAAAAAAATTTAAATTAATTATAAAATATTTATGTGAGACATATTCACTCTATAACATAGTGGTGAATATAAAACTAAGTTTCATATAATTTAAATATTGAGTATAACAAAACTATAAATTTCAATATTGTAATGTAGAAATTTCAAATAACATTCCTATTACTATTAGATGTTAAAATGACTAAATATATAATATTGAATTTAATATTACACTTAAATTTAAATGTTATTGTAATTTTGAAATATCACTTGATAAAGAATTCAATTATTTTTTACAATGATATTCAACAAAAAAAAATGTTATTTTTCATGGACATATATTTGTATAATTAGTGTTGCTACAAATACCAAACACGATTAGAAAAAACAACAAAAGCTGAGTCGTGGACTAGGTAACTCTCTTTAAGAAGTTTCATGGCTATGCCTGAATTGTGCAGCAGTCTATAGCATCATCGTCCCCAGGATAAAACAACCCTTCAAAATGGATCAAAAACCTCTTTGCACAGAAAAGAGTCCCACAAACTAACACTCCCACACAACTCAAATTGCTCAGAAACTCAAAATTAGAAATAACACACTTTTTAATTTTCAACTTCCGTGTGTATCTCTCTGCAGGTTTTTTCTTTTTCTTTTTCTATATATAAGCATACATAGTTGTACATGGTTTTTAAAACCAAATCCAAGTATTAACGTTAAAAGGAATTAACGTGTATACTTTAAAAACTCATTCAAATCACATAAAGCTGTTTTGTATAAGTCTGAACGTTCAAAAGATAGAAACATATATTTGAAAACTACATTCAAATCACATCAAACAAATGATTTAATAGTTATTAAAACCAATAAAACAAATTAAATGTGCTTCCCTTAAATTTAAAGATTCCAACGTTCAAAATATAATTAAAAGCATATAATTCAATTTCAAAATTTTAATAAATCATTTTACAATTAGTAGAGTGGTAAGAAAAGAAAATTTATATAATTAAGAAGAGTGATATAAATGAAAATGCACTATAGATTGAATAATGAAAACTTTCTAAAATTGATAAGTGAATAGGAAAAGTTATTTTAATAGAATGTTACACTTGGCCAGACTTGCCATTAAATGATTCTTAAATTTATATACTAAAGATTAGTTAAATAAAACAACAACTCCTTTTGGTATGGAAAGGGAGAATGCCTTTTTCTAAAGAGTTGGTACGCATGAATTTAATTGTTAGAATTTACTTATTTAATTTTATAGCCTTTCTAATGTTAACTCCAAGAAATACCTGTTTTAATTCATTATATTTCTTACTTATATGTCTCTCCCACACGCATATACTGTCTTTCATCAATTCAAATATTGAATATATCCAATTCTCTAATTTCCTTTGTTCATATGCCTTTACTTATGGTAGTTAATTCTCCAAAAAATGATTATTTTTCTTGTTGTAAATAAATTATAAGTGGCATGTTCTGTTTAGAGAAAATTTCTTGTTTTCAAATGACTTGCTATATTACTTGAAACATTTATAAACCTTTCTTTTACTCAAATGGCTAGCTATATTCTATGATAATATGGAATTGCTTTAATTTACTTTATTGATCGACTTAGC
This sequence comes from Pueraria montana var. lobata, assembly GCA_026413185.1. Taxonomy (NCBI): domain Eukaryota; kingdom Viridiplantae; phylum Streptophyta; class Magnoliopsida; order Fabales; family Fabaceae; genus Pueraria; species Pueraria montana. The sequence goes on along the minus strand of CM048651.1, from coordinate 10,921,632 downwards.
TGTATGTGCATAGTTTTCTTGTTCGTTTATCTCGTAGATATAATTGCACAGTTTAGACGTCAGTATGCTATAAGTCAAAAGTCACAGTTTAGTTTTATGGAAGTCATTCAACTAAACTTAAGCTGAGGGGCAAGAGTGTGGAAAAAAATACCGCGTATATGCATCATGATGTCCCTCCTTTTCTCATGTAAAGTGTTCCAAACAATTGCTTTGCTCCTTCCCATCTTCTTCTTGGAACAAACTACATTATTTACTTGTTTTGCTATAATTGGATGAATATAAAACAAGTCAAAAAGACATTCCAATGTGATTTTCTGAGAACATTCTTTAAGTCCCCGGAGGTAAGAATGTTCACATATATCAGAATTGCCTGCCAGTACACCACAATAAGTGAGAAAAACAAAAGAGAAAGCCAAGCACGATCGTAAGATTTGCCATTAGATTGTACCTACCACTCAAGTTATTCAAGATAAAATTTAGATCCTTTTAAATTCTTTATCAAAATATGTTACTCAATTTAGATTGTAAGCCACCAATATACTCTAGCAAATGCTAATTACACGGAAATGACCTTGGTAGGTTAGTTAGAGAATTCAAAACTAACGGGAAATAAAGTAATATTTAACTTGATGAATTTTATATCGGGGCAGTTTATAATTCTTGAGGAGCCAGTAAAAAAAGTTAATGGACAGAAATCATTTAGGTTCCACCTTGGATCTTTAGAACAGTAAACTTTATAAGCCAGAGTAAAATTTTCTCTATAATTTGCGAGCTAAAGAAGTATTAAAATGAAAAAGAATTTTTAATTTTGTTTGGCACACGAGCATATTTTATTAGCTTTTAGCTTATTTGTATAATCTACTTCAAGTAGCTTATAAGCTACTAGTTTTTTTTTTTTTTTCATTTTTATCCCATTAATTTACTTGAGATCTTTTTTTATCTTTTTTAATCAAATAATTAATTTTATAGATTTTTTTTTTGGCAGAAAATTAGTATCGGCTAAAAGAGTGCACACACAACTTCTAACACAGCTGTGGGATGGATGGTACAAACTGCAGTGCTATGCACAGTTGTTGAGCATGAGAAATTCATTCATTTGAGACTTGTATTGCGTGTCACAAGGTAAAGCCTGAACCATATAGGTAATTGTATTGTAGGGGTTTTATTTTTTAACTTTGAGAGTATCCAAGTATAATAGAATATCAATATGGTCAGGGAGAAAAGTTTTGCCTCTGAAGTTAGGGGTACTTAATTACTTAATTATTTATCAATAGACGTGAAGACCGTGGAATTATTTGTTACTATATATTTTACTACTGGTTGGTTAGTATGTTGAATATATCTTTTAAGGCAGGAGCCAAAATATTTTATATTATCACCCTGTGGCCATTCATGGTTTGTTATGAAAGTTTAATTTTCCAATCAACTGTCAAGTAAAATGTTTTACATTACCGTGAAAAGAGTCATAAAATTTATGACTAATTAAACTTGCCCGTGATTCGCGGATATACACACTTGAATATGCAATATATGGTCAATTTTCAGCAAAATAAAATGTTTTTAGTTTTGGTATAATGGTTCTTGAGATTGTAACTGATAAAAGAAACACTGGAATTTTTCATGGGGAGAGCTTTGTAAGTCTTTTTTTTTTTCCTTGTCAAGATATCTTTCTTGTCCTTGTCATTAGAATAATAGGATCAGAAAATTATTTCATACTTCACATAACTGTACAGATGGAATCTATAAAGTAAATAATATCTGTAAATTGAACAAATTCATGTAGGTGTGACGAAACTAGAGGAATGGAACAACTACAAACATTGTAGATCATTCTTGGTCTCGAGAAACCGTATTTCACATGTGTCAAACCTTGAACTCTCGTGATCCAATTTATTTAAATTTTTTATAAAAATAAGTTATTTCATATTTAATTAAATGATGCAAAAATATTTATATAAATTATATTTATACAAGAACTTGTGGCTGTAGACTGTAGTTTCTATTCCAAGTCAACTTTGATCAGCCTCCGTGGACTGACTCTATATACAATATACAATTTTTCCAGATCTATGACAACTGGCAATGAGTGCATTGTATTACATTTTCCAAGTCAACTCAGGTCAATGCATTTTGCAGCGTCTCCCAATACAAGTCTGCACCACTTGCTAATTTTCTCGTTTCTTAGCCAGAGTGAAATAAGAAAAATTACAGAAGAAACTAAGCACTAGTATTTTACCACAGGGTACAAGCTGTGACAGGTTGTAAATAGCGAAGGAAACAGGAAATTTAGTATTAACAATAAATTTTGTCAGTGATATACTTCAAAAATAAGTACCAGGATTATAGTGATCTAATCAAGGTTTTAAATTGCGGTCACAGTTGCAATCGTGTTAAAGTTTTCACGATTACAGATATTACGAATTTTGCGATGCAGATTGCGGTGGTTGCAGTGTGAATGTTTCACAATTATGCTCAAAATTATATGAAAATATCTTGTATCATTATATAATTAATAATCATCTATAATAAATATTTTTTCATTATTATAAGATATCCAAAGCAAAAGAAACTAATTAAAAAATATTAAAATTAAATTAAATCAGTAGCTATTACATTAAAAAGCATTCATTAATATTAAAAAATATTTTATTAGCATTAAAAGACATATTTTTCACTTAGTAATTAATTGCAAATTAAACCTATATCACTACATCCATTAAAATTTCCCCCCGTCTCCCTCCCTCAATTCCTTATGAATATGAAATTTTAACTTTCACTTTCTCCCACGGTCCCACCATTCCCAATTTTTTTCCCACTTCTAACGTGTCCCACTCATTATCACTCATTAATAAATTTCAAATTTTAATTTTTAACTTTTAATTTCTCCCTCAATTCCCAATTTTTTCTTCACTTCACACGTCTTCCTACCCCTCACTAATAGATATTTTGGGTATTTCTTGATTATAAAAAAAATATTATCTTTTTAATTCTTAAACTTTTAAAAAAATTTGTTTTTAGTCCCTAATTTTTTTTTTTACTGATTTAAGTCCTTAATTTTTTTTTGGTCCTTACTTTTAATCCCTTAAGAGAAAAAAAAAATTAATGAATGTTGACTGCGGAGAAAAAGTTTAGAGATTAAAATCAAAAATCTTAAAAAACTTAGGAACTAAAAGAGATAGTAAAAAAACAGGTGACAGAAGAGGGAAGAGAAACACATAATACACCGAAAATTGATAAGAGAAATAGTTTTCAATCAAATTAACGAATAGTTTTCAATAACGTAAATGTATGTAGTTATATTGTTTAGAAATTATAAATGATAATGATAAAATAATTAATAAACTCAATAGTTAAGAAGGGAATTTCTTTTATTGAGTAATATAAATTATTATTTTTCGCTGTTGTTAAATGCTTTCCTACTGTGACAAATCTCATGTAAAATTTAGGCAGCATGAAAAATATTATAATATAAATTTAAATGTTAAAAAGAAAAGGCTTAAATGTAATTTTGGTTCCCTATTTTTCAAATCCACAATTTTGGTCCTCTTATTTTAAAATAGAGACATTTAGTTCCTTTATTTTTCAAAATTTGCAATTTTAGTCTCCCTATTTTAAAATAAAGCATTTAGTCCTCTAGTTTTGTAAAATCCACGATTTTGGTTCTTCCATCAAATTCGAAGCGTTGACTGGTAAGAGATTAACTTGATGTAGCCCAATTAAATTTAGTGACGTGACGTGTGATTATTTGTTTAATTCACGTCATAGTCAACATTAATTTCTTAAGAATCAACACTTTCAATTTGGTGAAAGGACCAAAATTGCAAATTTTAAAAAAATTGAGAACTAAATGTCTCTATTTTAAAATAAGGGAGCAAAATTGCGGATTTTGAAAAATAGAGAGACTAAATGTCTCTATTTTAAAATAGGAGGACCAAAATTGCATATTTTAAAAAATAGGGGAACCAAAATTGCATTTAAGCCAAAAGAAAATGGCTAAATTAAAATTTTGGCCCTTTTAATTCTTGATATGCAATTTTTGTCCCCCTATTTTTTTTTTAGGATTTTGGTCTTCGTAATTTATTAAATTTTTTATTTTAATTATTTTTTCGTTGAGTTGTAATAATCTCATTTAAGCTTTTTATAGCCACACATGGAATTAGAGAAGATTCAAAGGAGTAGCCGATCACAAAAGAAAATTAAACTATCAATTTCAAATTTATTTTTATTTCTGAATAAATTCCACATCTAATTACTTTTCCAATTGATTATGTTCAAAAAGCATTTTTGTTCTTGCTAGCTTTGTAGCATTATCTGACTTTTGTTTGTTAAAAGGTATAAGTGTTTCATAAAAGTTTTCATTTTGAAGAAGTTCCTTCGTTATTCATAAAATCATGGTAGTTGAATCGGGATTCAAATCATGAATCGGAAGACTCATTTTCTAAATCGTGAATTGAATCGTATCGTGAATCGTAAGATTCATGATCAATAATAAAACACAGCATATGCAACTTACAAAAACCTATTAAAGCACATATCATGATAAATAACTAAAAAAACATAACTCTAAGAGCATGAGTTCTGTTAAATATGAGTTTGTGAAGCCTTTATGTTAGTAAAATGGAAACGAAGCAATTAAATAGCTAAATAGAATACATGCATTAAATGGACAGAGGAGTAATAAAAGAAGATAAGTTCAAGAGTGTTTTCTCAATTCCTTTTCATTTAACAATTTAGGCTTATATTATTTCAATTTTTTTCATGAGAATTGGTGAAAGAAAACAAAAAATAACGAATCCTTGAATTTTGTGAATCGTAAGATTCACATGATTTATTCTTGTGAATCCTAAGATCCACATGATTTATTCATGTATCGTAAAATACAAAGTCTTTTAAGATTCATCTTAGGATACATATTGGTAGGCAGCCAAATCATATCGAATCGTAAGATTCGAATAGTGAATTGTAAGATTCTGATAACTATGCATAAAATTATTTAGGCAGTATATCAAAGACTACGTTAAACAGTGAGTAGTATAAAGGAAGAAATATATACTTCTTCCATCTCTTTATAATTGTATTTTTATAAGAAATATTGTATACTTATTTATTTGTTTTAAATTTTTCAGACCCTATTAATTTGTCGTATAATACATCAATAATAAATTTAGTTAATACGTGAAATTACATATTAATTAATTCAAAATGTCACATTAAAAAACTAAAAAGTAATTTTAGTATGAATGAAAAGTATTACTCATAATAATAGTAATAAATGTTTCGGAGTAATTGTATTTCTTAATTTATGTAACATTACATTAACATATACTATTCTTAAATTAAATAATACAAATAAATGGAACGAGCGAGTAATAAAAATTAACAATAACTAATTTTATTAATTTTAGTGCAAAAAATAATATTATATCTTATATTCTTATATAGTAAACTAGAATGCTTTTATAAATATATCGTTGGTTCGAGTAGAGGTAGATTCGAATCTTTTAATGTCTCGAATTCATGATGACTCCCAAAATAATTAGAATGTTTATTGTTAAGAACAAGAGTTTATTGTTAAGAACAAGATAACGGATTTTTGTTATCTTGTACCCATGTTATTTAGTTTTAATACACTGCAAGTAATTGTAAAAAATTATATTAATATTTCCCCTTTAATTAAGTTTTAAATTAATTTTCATTTAAGTAATTGTAAAAAATTATATTAATATTTCCCCTTTAAATAAGTTTTAAATTAATTTTCATTTTTTAATCAAAATTAAGGACCTGTTTATAAAAATAACTTAATTAAGATTTTATTCAATAAGTTCTTAGGCCCTATTTGGAAGAGCTTGTCAATAGCTTATTAAGATTTATCTTATGCTATAAGTACTTATGTAAGTGTTTGGAAGAATTTATAAAAAGATCTTATAGATAATCCATAAGATCTTTTGAACTTATTTTTATAAGCTGTTCAGGGTAGCTTATTACAAGTGCTCATGCGCTACTTTCAAAGGTACCAAGGTTCGAGATCCAACGTTGAGCGTTCCAGTTTCATTTTTTTATTTTTTCGTTTTATATTTTTATTTTTCATTCTTTCTGCATAACATTTTTGTTCTTCCACTTTTTGTTTTTTAGCTTTCGTTATTTCTGCTTCACTGAGCGTATCAATCATATTTCTTCCTCTTTACTTTTCGTTCTTGTACCCCAAAAATTTCATGATTCAAAAGATTTTTTTTTCCTATTTATTGGAAACTTTCGTCACTCTCTTTTCTCATAACCCACACCTCTGTTAGAAACAAAAAATAGGAGAAAGGTAATTAGCCATTTTTTAGATTTATGATTCTTAAGTTTTTATAGAAAAAAAAAGGTAAATGGTAATTACTGATTATTTATTTTTAATATTTTTGTGATATATAATGTTATTTTTAATTGTTTAATTACTTTTAATTTTTTTTATTTTTAATCATATTTTTATTCTTAATTTTTTTAGTTTGTAAAATGAAACATTTTATAAGTGCTTATGTAACAATGTATCCAAATGCAATGAAATTGTATAAGCACTTTTCAACATGTATAACCAAACGTAGACAATTTATTGAATTTTAAGTACTTATAACATAAGCTCTTGTGTAATAAGGATCTGTTTGTAAAAATAACTTAATAAGGGCCTGTTAGGAATAAACTAGAAAAATCATAGAGTTTGTATGACACATAAACTTGATATTGATAACAAAGTTCAATTAAGGAAGGGGGAGGATGTCATATGACAAATACAATACCAGCTTCTTCTGGATTAAGCCTTCCTTTCACACACGGCAACTTGCAAACGAACAATCACAATCCAAAGACGCGGTTTGACGATCAGTCCCATAATAAACTGCATTTGCACTTACTGCTATTAATTTATTTCCTCCCACGGTCCCACCCGCTTGCAGCTCCATGTACAGCCACTATTTTTATTTTTTTTCCTTTCTAGCCAGCAGAGGAGGGAATGGGTAGTATAAGAAAAGTGAAAAAAAATAATAATTGTGAATTGTGATGAAAGAAAACAAAATAAAAACATAATCTGAAATATGATGAACTATTTGTGCATTAAAGATACGCTGTAATTACTAATTGATTTTTTATCAGGAGTACCTATTTCTTATTTTCTATTTACGTTATCCATTCATTGGACTAACTTAAAAATATAAAATTTAATTGAATATTTCAATAAAAATAATAATCATTTTATTTAACGAATATCAAATATTGACTTAAATAAATTATCTGAGTAAAACTAAGCATTTCTTCTATAACATTAAATAAATCAAAACTAAAATTTCAAAATTAAGAGGATGAATTTAGATGACATTTTATGTATCTTTGTCTTATAGTACATTATACTAATCTTTTAAAAAAATATTTTAAGGGATTAATTTAATTATAAAAGTTTGTTACAATAATTATTTTGGAACACCTATGTTGTAGCAACTTGGTGATCCTAAAATTTTATATTACGTTATACTAATCTTAAAAGAAAATTAATTTATTTTAAGGGATTAATTTAATTGTGCCGTCAAATCTACAATATATTTTTTCTTATTATATTTTATTAATTTTTATTTCAAACTATAGTGTGTCACCGACAATGTTTGATATATATACTAGTGTCCAACCCGTACTATGCACGGGATATATATATATATATATATATAGTTGTAGGCTCACAAATATATTTTAAATGTAAATATTTTTGAAATTTAGGAATGTGAAATTATAAAATAATTTATTTTTTTTACAACTATATTTAAATAAAAATAATTTTTTTATTAAATTTATAATAGATTTAAATATCTTTTTTTCTCTTAAATTTAAGTTTGTCTTTAGTCCTCTAAATTTAAAATTAATTTTTTTAGTCTCTGTAATTTAAAAAAGTTTTGTTTAATCGCTTGCCCAAACCCCCTCAGTCCAAAGATCTTCAGATTGAATACTTTGAAAGAAAAACATACATGTTATATAGGGGGTTTGATAATAAGAATGCAAAATCAAAGTGGGTTATCACGTCATCAACTTTTAGCTACGTAAATGAAATCTCTAATGATGTTTGGACAATGAGACTAAAACATTTTTTTTTTCAAATTACATGACTAAAAATATTAATTTTAAATTTGGGGCAGCAAAACAAACTTATTCTAAATTTGAAAGACTAAAAACATATTTAAACTCTTTATGTTATTTAAAGTTTATAAACAATATTTGGAATAATTTAAAATACGAAAATTAATTAAATTTGATACAAACTATTGAAATCAAATATTACTTAAAATAAATTATTATTTTAATATCTAATAGACAATTTATATTTCATTGACACTTCTGTAAGATGAGTTGTTATAAGTGTTTAATATATTTTCTATTTAAGAGAAGAAAATATACTAACTAATATGTTCATTAATTTTTTTTTGGTAATAATATGTTCATTAATTAATGTAGGTATTTCTTTTCTTCAACATAACTTTGCAATATTAACTAATCATGGAGGAGTATATAAGTTGTAATAAATACTTAAAAAAAGAGTGATATTTTTATCCAAATATTTCAATCAATTTTCTATTAAAGATTTCTATACTGATATTATTTGATATTATATGTTGTAAGTATATTAAAATTAACATAATATAAATGAAATTAAATATAAAATAAAATATTTAATTTACTATAAAAATTATATATTTTAAAGAAGAGAATAATACAATATAATGTGTGTAATTATAGCAGTACACAGGCTTAATAATCTTATTTAAGTTTTTTTAAAAATTTATATAAAGTAATATTTTTTTCATTTATTTCAATTATTAAAAATATTATATATTTTGTATTATATAGTGAAAATTATTATACTTTGGTAGTATATATCTTATAAAGTATATTATTTTTCTTGTTGTAAATAAATTATAAGTGGCGTGTTTTGTTTCTAGAAAATTTCTTGTTTTCAAATGACTCACTAGATTACTTAAAACAGTTATATACTTTTTTTTTGTACTCTAATGGCTAACTATATTCTATGTTAACATGGAATTGCGTCAGTTTACTTTATTGAGCTACTATACAATCACACAGTTTACACGTCAATATTATATAAGTCAAGTACAACACAGTATTTTTTCGTCACAAGTTTGAAAATGGCTCTGCTAGGGTTTGAGTACTTGCTCTAAAGTTGCTATGGCTATGAATGACCCTATCTGCCAATGGAGTTTCCTTGCTCCAGATACCTCTCCATCCATCCTGCCAACGAACTCCCCTTTGACCCAGAAAAAAAGCTTCGCACAAGCTCTCAACAACTCTTGCGAAATCCCCGTCAGCCAATTGCCAAAACCCTGCCTCAAAGGGGATGCGGTTGCTATCAAAATTCCTGAGGAGGAGTATCAAGCTGGACTAGCGGGATGTAAAAACAACCTTCATGGACGCCTTATTTTGTCAAAAGGGGACTCTCCTATCAAGTTTCCAGAGTTGCGTTCCAAGCTTCAAAGCTTATGGAAGCCTATCGGGAATTGGAACATGGTTGCGCTAGGTCGGGGTTTCTACGAATTTTCATTTTCTTGCACACAGGATCTCAGAAGCGTTCTTGCAGTAGGTTCTTGGAACCTAAAGCCAAGAATTCTGCGTCTTTTCCTCTGGACCCCTGACTTCATTCCAAGTCTTCAACGTCAAACACATGCTCAATGTTGGGTAAGGATACTTGGCCTTCCACAGGAGTATTGGCGTCCCAAGATCATTTTTGCTATAGCAGGAGGGGTGGGAGTTCCCATTGTCCTGGATGAAGCTACTGTCAAGAGATCATATGGTCACTTTGCCAGAGTTCTGATAGATCTGGATTTACAAGGTAATCTGCTTGAAAAAATCTTAGTAGAGAGGGATGGGTATGCTTTTTTTTGTGGGAATTGAATATGAAAATATGCCTATGTTTTGCTCAAATTGTCAAGTCATCGGTCACTCCTTAGGCAATTGCAGAAATTTGAAACAATCCTCTGAGAACAAGAAACAAACAGTTGGCAGACAAAAGAATGTTGGTGATCTTTCTCATAAGGAATATGTTCCTAGATCTAAAGGCAAGGAAACTATGGATGAGCCAATAGTTCCAGATAATGAGGTGGTGTTACATCACTTGGAGGGTACTTCAAACCAGAATAAAGAAATCAGGGACGCTGCACCTGAACCACAAGCTGGCGAAGGTTCTGAACGGGAAATCCAAAATCTCCACTCAGGAGGAGGTAACAACCAATGCACTGATGATACTCATGAAAATGTTCATAATATAGAAGATGGCTTGAATATCACTGTGGTGTTAGGCTCAATGCAGAATTCCCCTGAACATAATGGAATTATCTCAGAGTCTGTTGTAGAGGAACATGTTTCTCGCACATTAGAGGCCAATGAAAATGACTCAATTTCCAACAACACTTCTCATAATGCAGTGGTTAACCATGACATGCGCATTCTTGGTCGTTTGTGGAGTGATGCTACTAAGGAGGAAGACGATGAGGAGATTGAGATGGAGTCCCCTCCTGAAGATTCTATATATAAAAAATAATGTGAATATGGGCTCCACTTCAGAAACAACCTTCACTAAAGTTATTTCTAAGGCCAGCAAGAAAAAAGTGAAAAAGAAGTCAGTACTTTCGCAGCGTGGTGAACAAACCAAAGCCCGTTCAAGGGGCGGTCCAACAATTATAGCATAATGAGAATTCTATATTGGAATGCTAGAGGACTAGCAAACCAAGATACCAGAAGAGTCCTAAAGAAAATGTGCAGAGAACATAACCCTGATCTGATATTTCTATCAGAACCTTGGTTATCCTTTGATAAGTTTCCTCAAACTTTTTGGAATAAGTTGAATTTGAAATTAGTGACTACAAATGACAGAGGCTCCCTCCCCTCTAACTTATGGTGCCTTTGTGCTGACTATCTGAATCCCAACATCATTAATGTCTCTTGTCAACATATTTCCATTTCTTTTTTTAAAGACAATGTTGAGCTTTTTGTTGCAGGTGTGTATGCATCCACATCTTATCTAACCAGAAGGAAGCTTTGGTTTGAACTTTCATCTATGTTGGTCACTCACCAAGGGCCTTGGTGCTTTATTGGCGATTACAATGCAATCTTAGGTACTCATGAATATAGAGGTTGTGGTTCCCCTTCTCAAATTGCTATAGATGATTTTCGGTGTTGGTCAGAAACAAATCACTTGACCCACATTCAAACAACAGGCTCTCAATTTACTTGGTCCAACAGTAGAAGAGGTCAAGCTCTCTCTCAAAAGAGACTTGATAGAGCCATTTGTAACGATAAATGGCTGGATTTTTGGTCTTCTTGCTCATGTGTCACACTTACAAGAAGCAAATCTGATCATTTCCCCTTGCTTCTAAGTATGCATCAAAATACAAGAAAACACAGCAGCCACTTTAAGTTTCTTAAAATGTGGGCAAGACACCCTCAGTGCCAGAACATCATCTCTTCGGTCTGGAACATGACTTTCCTTGGTTGCCCGATGGCAGTTCTAGTCCAAAAGCTCCGAGAGGTTAAGCTAAGGCTTAAATCTTGGAACAAACATGAATTTGGGGATGTTCATCAAAGGGTTAAAGATGCTGTTACAAAAGTGGACTCAATACAAGCGAATTTAGATTCTTGTGGCTATTCTGACGATCTATTTTTACAAGAAAAAAATGCTCAGGTGGAGCTACAGCAAGTGTTACTTTATCAGGAAGACTTTTGGAAAGAAAAGGCTAGAATTGATTGGCACACTCATGGAGACCGAAACACAGAATTCTTTCACAAAATCACTAAAATTCGTCATGTCACTCAACAAATCTCCTTTCTTCATCAAGATGGAAATCCTTTGACAACTCCTGAAGAGATTGAGCAACATGTCCTTCAATACTATGAAAACATATTCGCCACTGACAACACCTGCTTGCATAATGGTCTCATTCAAAAGGTGATCCCTAAGCTTGTCTCTCAACAGGATAATGATATTTTAATCTCTCTTCCTTCTTTTAGTGAGGTTTGAGATGCTGTCTTCTCTCTTAAGGCAACCAGTGCTCCTGGTCCTGATGGATTTGGAGGCTACTTTTTTCAGAAATTTTGGGAAGTCATAGGCAATGATGTTTATAAAGCTGTTCTTCAATTTTTTTTCTTCTGGTTGGATGTTGCCAAATCTGAATTCTAATGTAGTTGTTCTTATTCCCAAGGAGCAAGGGGCAGATAGGATTGAGCAGTTCAGACCTATTGCTCTAGCAAATTTCCAGTTCAAAATTATTACTAAAATCATGGCAGATAGATTGGCTAAGGTGGTTCCAAAATTGGTTTCTTATAACCAAAGAGGTTTCATCCAAGGCAGGAACATCTCTGACTGTATTTGTGTGGCTTTAGAGGCAGTCAACCTCCTTGACAAAAAATCATTTGCTGGAAATGTTGCTATAAAAATTGATATCATGAAGGCATTTGACACCTTGGATTGGAAATTCCTTTTGGAGGTTCTAAAGGAATTTGGCTTTCATGACAATTTTTGCAACTGGATCAATTTGGTTCTCTTGTCTGCTAAATTATCTATTGCTGTCAATGGAAAAATGGTTGGGTTTTTTAACTGCAAGAGAGGTGTGAGGCAAGGAGACCCTCTATCTCCACTTCTTTTTTGCTTGGCTGAAGAGGTTCTTAGCAGAGGCATATCTAATTTAGTTTAGGAAGGAAAGCTTCAACTCATGTTGGGTCCAAAAGGTTATAATTTCCCTTCACATGTTCTATATGTTGATGATATTTTAATTTTTTGTAGAGGATCCTTAAGTAACATGCATAACTTGGTGGGTCTCTTCAAAGCTTATGGGGAGGCCTCTGGACAAGTTATAAACCCAGCTAAATCAAAATGATTTGCTGGTGCAATTTCTCATAACAGAATCTCTAGAATCTCCAACATCCTTGGTTTCTCTTCGGGTGCTTTGCCTTTTGTCTATCTTGGGATTCCGCTGTTCAAGGGTAAACCAAGAAAACATCAGTTGCAACCCATAGCTGACAAGCTGAGATCTAAACTTGCAAAATGGAAAGGATCTTTACTTTCTATCATGGGTCGTCTTCTTCTTGTTCAATCTATCCTTCAGAGCATGCTTCTTTATAGCTTCCGTGTGTATAAGTGCCTGCTGCTCTTCTAAAAACTATTGAAGGGTGGTTTAGAAACTTTATTTGGTCAGGAGATGCTAACTCTAGGAAAATTGTGACAGTGACTTGGGACAAAGTTTGCACTCCTCTCCCTGAAGGTGGTCTTGGCTTGAGATCTATCAAAGATATGAATAATGCCTATCTTCTCAAACTGTCTTGGGAATTTGGTATCTTCTAATGATGAATGGGCTATGCTGATGCGAGCTAGATTTCTGAGATCCAAAAAACCAGCAACTCGGCATATAATGTCTTCCATATGGCCAGGTATAAAAGAGCACATTTACACTGTCATGGACAATGTTATTTGGCGGCTTGGAAGTGGAGAAGATATAAATTTCTGGACTGACAATTGGCTCTCTAAGCCTTTGGTGGAACTATTAAACATTCCTCTTCAGGTCCATAGCTCCTTGAAGGCTAAAGTGAATGATTTTATTAAGGATAACAAATGGGACATCCCCATGGTTCTTTTACAGCAATACCCCTTCTTAAGCTCTCAACTAAATGTTGTCAACATACCTATATTTGAAGCAAAGGGCCAAATCAGGTGGGCAAACACTCCTTCCGGGTGTCTCTCTCTAAAAGAGGCCTTCTCTTTTCATTCTCATTCTAAACCGCATCTGGTTTGGGCTAAAACTATTTGGTGCAAGTTTATTCCTCCATCTAAATCTTTCCTTGTTTGGCGCATCATTCACAATCGCATGCCTAAAGATGACTGTCTAAGGAAGAGAGGTTGCACAATAGTTTCAATGTGTAACCTCTGTCAAGCTAATGCAGATACCACCAGCCACCTCTTCTTGGAATGTACTTTTGCTAGAAAGCTATGGGACTGGTTTGCCTCGATTATACAGCAAATTGTTAATCTTTCCTCCATCATTGACATCCTTTCTTTGCTCAACAAGTCATGGAGCGCTCAAGTGAAGGATCTTATTCTTGCTGGTATACTTTTTGTTATCTCTGCTATATGGCACTGCCGTAGCAAGGCCAAGTTTGACAATAAAATCATTCCTATCATGTCTGCCAAAAATTTAATCAATGCTAATGTTTGCCTAGCAGCAAAATTGAGTACAGGATGCATGCATTCTAATATTTATGAATTCCAAATTCTGAAAGCATTCTCCATTGCTTGTCGCCCGGGTAAAGTACCAGCCATTTTGCAAGTGGACTGGAGGCCTCCAAACACTTTTTGGATCAAGTGTAATTCTGATGGGGCTGCAAGAGGAACACCAGGTCCTGCTGCTTGTGGGGCTATTTTCAGAGACAAAAGTGCTGCCATCATAGGTTGCTTTTCTGCTAATTTGGGAACTAATAACGCTTCTAATGCTGAGCTATTGGCAGTTATGTTATCTATTGAAATAGCTCATGATAAGGGATGGAGAAATATTTGGTTGGAAAGTGATTCAAGTCTTGTCATCAAAGCTTTCATCTCTCATGATTTGGTTCCTTGGAAGCTTAGGAATAGATGGAAAAACTGTATAGAATTGACTAAACACATGAACTTTAAATTTTCCCACATTTTTCGTGAAGGCAACAAATGTGCAGATAAGCTTGCCTCTCACGGGCTTAGCATACAGGGTTTTGTTTGGTGGGATACCATTCCAAGTTTTATCCGGGAAGACTTCTTCCGGAATAGGTTTTCTTTACCCAACTTTAGGTTTACATGATGGTTCACGGGTTTGGTTTATGTCCCCCCGTGTTGTCTTTTTGTTTCTATCTTTTAATATATTTGGTGTGCTGATTATCATGGGTGAGGGTTGGGGTGCCAACCTAGTTGGGATCACTCCTCTCATTGCCATGCATTAGCATGCTGTTTCCAAAAAAAAAAAAAAAAAAGCACAACACAGTTTAGCTTTATGGAAGTCAACAGATCTTCAGTTCAACTAAACTTAAGCTGAGGGGCAAGACTTGTGGAAAAGTGTTCCAAACAATTGCTTTGCTCCTTCCCATCTTCTTCTTGGAACAAACTACAATAATTTACTTGTTTTGCTATAATTGGATGAATATAAAACAAGTCAAAAAGACATTCCAATGTGATTTTCTGTGAACATTCTTTTAGTCCCCGGAGGTATGAGTGTTCACATATATCAGAATTGCCTACCACTCAAGTTAATATTCAACATAATTAAAATTTAGACCCTTTAAATTCTTTATCAAAATATGTTACTCAATTTAGATTGTAAGCCACCAATGTTAGCAAATGCTAATTGCACGGAAAAATGGCCTTCGTAGGTTTGTTAGAAAGTCCAAAACTAATGGGAAATGAGGTCATATTTAACTTGATGAATTTTATATCGTGGCAGTTTAGAATTTTTGAGGAAGCCAGTGAAAAAGTTAATGGACAGAAATCATTTAGGTGGAATGTATTGTAGGGGTTTTATTTTTTAACTTTGAGAGTATCCAAGTATAATAGAATATCAATATGGTCAGGGAGAAAAGTTTTGCCTCTGAAGTTAAGCGTGCTTAATTATTACTACTTATTTATCAATAGATGTGAAGACCGTGGAATTATTTGTTACTATATATTTTATCACTGGTTAGGTTTTTTTTTTTTTTTAATCTGCAAATGTTAGTCTGTTAGTTTGATTAGTTAGTGTATTGAATATATCTGCTATGGCAGGAGCCAAAATATTTTGTAATATCACCCTGTGGCCATTCATGGTTTGTTATGAAAGTTTAATTTTCCAATCAACTATCAAGTAAAATATTTTACATTACTGTGAAAAGAGTCACAAAATTTATGACGAATTAAACTTGCCCATGATTCGCATGTAGTGGATATATTTCTTGTTTTGATCCGTAGGAATCGAACACGGTACTGGGAGTTTAAAATAACTCACGCATTTGCTCAACCAACTGAGCTAGATCCCCTCAATACATGTAGTGGTCCTAGTGGATATATGACACTTGAATATGCAATACATGGTCAGTTTTGAGCAAAATCAAATGTTTTTAGTTTGTGTAATGGTTCTTGAGATTGTAACTGGCAAAAGAAACACTGGTATTTGTCATGGGAAGAGCTTTGTAAATCTTTTTTATTTCTTGTCAAGATATCTTTCTTGTCCTTGCCATTAGAATAATAGGATTAGAAAATTATTTCATACTTCACATAACTGTACAGATGGAATCTATGAAGTAATTAACATCTGTAAATTGAACTAACTCATGCTGGTGTGGCGAAACTAGAGGGATGGAACGACTACAAACATTGTAGATCATTCTTGGTCTCGAGAAACCGTATTTCTCACGTGTCAGACCTTGAACTCTCGTGACCCAATTTATTTAAATTTTTTATAAAAATAAGTTATTTCATATTTAATTAAATGATGCGAAAATATTTATATAAATTATATTTATACAAGAACTAGTTTCTATTCCAAGTCAACTTTGATCAGCCTCCGTGGACTGACTCTATATATAATATACAATTTTTCCAGATCTATGACAACTTGCAATGAGTGCATTGTATTACATTTTCCAAGTCAACTCAGGTCAATGCATTTTGCAGCGTCTTTCCCAATACAAGTCTGCACCACTTGCTAATTTTCCAATTTCTCAGCCAGAGTGAAATAAGAAAAAATATAGAAGAAACAAAGCACTAGTATTTGTGACAGGTTGTAAATAGCGAAGGAAATAGGAAATTTAGTATTAACAATAAATTTTGTCAGTGATATACTTCAAAAATAAGTACCAGGATTATAGTGATCTTATTAAACATAAATAGAAGTTCCACTCCTTAATCATTTGTTGAAACTTGTTCAGATGCAAAATATCTGCATTCAGAAAATGGAGGTTCAGATGACCGAGGAAGATTAATTGTAGATTTAAGAAAGTGGTTTCCAATAAACAGATTGGATTTTGTGGTAGTTATGATCCTGTGTATACAAAGAATAAATGCAAGGGGAATTCGAGAAACCAGATTTTGAACATCAATACTAAAGAAATACATTAGTGTAGAAAGATAAGCACCAAGCTGCGCTACTAGTAAAATAGTCATAGTCATAACATACACTTCATAGGTCATATCACATCACAGGTTTCAGTCTCAGATTATTCAAACAAGACATTGCATGAACAAATAACATGATGGTGAATGAATATCACTCCCATGACCAAAATCTAGCGAGGGTACAGCTCAGTAATTGAAGCCTCATTTTCTGATTCTTGAGCTGATTTAATTGTTGATTCGCTTGATCTTGTTTCCCTTGAACTATACCCCAATGACTGGGTGCCTGGAAGGCTTCTAGTTGTACTGTTCACATAATATGCAGGTTCAGAAGCTACTGGGAGACTGAGAGAACACCTATTAAACATGAGCATAATGGTCGCCACGGTTGGCCTGTCAACTAAATTTTCTTGAACACAAAGCAAACCAATATGGATGCATCTCAACATTTCATTTCGTGAATTGCTGTTTAGTGATGGATCTACAATGTTTTAAGCCGTTCCCTCCCTCCAGTTTCTCCATGTATGCAAAAGTATTTTACTTGAATTTTGAATTATGACATCATTATAAAAAAGCTTGTTGCTTTTAACTACTACATAAAAAACTACATACTCTTTAAACAAAGCAGTAATACATGATTCGGTGATAATGTTAAAAATTGTATCTTAGGATTCATATCTTGTATTTGCTTGAGTTTGATCCACTAAAACCAGTCTTGCCATGCCAACATCTGCTATCATAGGATTCATAGCTTGGTCTAAGAGAATCTTGCTTGCTTTGAGATCACGATGTATAACACGCAGATGAGAATCTTTGTGAAGGTAGAGAAGGCCTCAAGCAATACCTCTAATGATTTTGTAGCACATCCCCCTTTCTTGGTTGGATCTGGATATACAAACATGAATTTTAGCAGTATATGAATATTTAGGCTTTGTCCTAAACCAGAAGTGAAATATAGAGCAATAGTCTAATTATGCAGTCATTCAGACATACCAAATTCCACCTTGTCCAACTTTATTAGAATTGGAGAAGTCTTCTGTAGCAACTCATACTGTGTCAAAGTTGCATTGCAATGACTGAGCAATGCTAATTTCATCATCATCTTCATTAACTTCACATGGGGAACGAATTTAAACTAATGAGTTTTCCTATTCTGCTACAAGCACAATAGTGCTGCTGGTGCCGTCAAAATTAAAAATCTGGATGTGTTACTTCCGAAACAATATGTATTTAACTAATAACTGCCTTTTTCAGTTTTTCTTACCTTCTTAGCAGTGACATATTCATGCTTTGAATTATTGAAAAATTTTCATATTCTGTCCGTATAATAGATTGTGCGCAGTTAAATTATAGTTTATAGGAAAGATTTACTCTAAATTATGACAGCTCATACATGCCTTTCTTCAAAGAACAGCCATAATACACACTTCCAAGACCAGATGAAGGTCATATCACAGGTTTCAGTCTCAGTTTGGACAGAGTAATATGTGTAGTGTATTTAAACAATATATTGCACGAACAAATTAATTACATGAGTTCCAAGACGTTGTATTTTGGTTTAAGATTAGAAGATTTGATGATGAATGAATATCACCCCCATGACCAAAATCTAGGAGGGTGTAGCTCAATCATTGAAGCTTTATTTTCTGATTCTTGAGCTGATTTAAATACCAGTTCACTCGATCCTGTTGCTCTTGAATTATACTCCCATGTCTGCATCTCTGGAAGGCTTCTAGTTCTAAAAAATGCAGGTTCGGAAGGAATTGGGAGACGGAGAGAAGAGCTATTAAGCAACAGTATAACGGCAGCCATGGTTGGTCTGTTGGCTAAATTTCCTTGAACACAGAGTAAACCAATGCGGATGCATCTCATCATTTCATTTCGTGAACTGTTGTTTAGTGATGGATCTACAATATTCATAGCTGTCCCCTCCTTCCAGTTTCTCCATGCCTGCAAAAATTTGTTATTAGATCACGGATTCCGCTTCTATATTAATGTTTTGGAGCACGTAACCTTCCAATCCATACTTCTAAATGGCAAAGAAGAAAAAATAGTAACACAAGGAAGACTTACGAAGCTTATTAGATCCTCCACATTCTGGCCACTGTTTTTCTGGCCGCTTACGATCTCAAGAACCAGTACACCAAAACTGAAGACATCTGATTTCACCGAAAATTGTCCATGCATTACATACTCCGGTGCCATATATCCCCTACATGCCAATATGGATAGAATTATTAGTCATAAATGTTATGACTCTTCTGACGGTCATAAACTTTCATTCTGTTTCAGTTGCTAATGCCAATGATTTTCATAACAAAGCTTTAATTTTAAATTCCTATTGCTGTAAAAGTATTTTACACTATCACTCAGTCATACTTAAGACTCAAACTGTTCGAATAATCTACTAATACATGATTTGGTGAAAATTAATCTTAAAAGTTCTCATTGATAGTTCATTGAAATTAAATTCTTAACTAATAAGCTATAGCATATTCTAATACTTACCGGGTTCCAACAAGTATTCTTGTATTTGCTTCAGTTTGATCCTCTAAAACCAGTCTTGCAATGCCAAAATCTGCTATCTTAGGATTCATCTTGTCGTCTAAGAGAATGTTACTTGCTTTGAGATCACGATGTACAATACGTAGTCGAGAATCTTCGTGAAGATAGAGAAGGCCTCGGGCAATACTTTTAATGATTTTGTAGCGCATTTCCCAGTCCAATTGTACTCTCTTGGTTGGATCTGCATTTACAGCCATATGTGAATAATTAGGCTTTGTCTTTAACCAAAACTGAAATACAGAGCAACAGTCTAATTATGCAGTCATTAAGATGTACCAAATATGAAGTAATCAAGGCTTTTATTTGGAACAAATTCAAAGACAAGTAGCCTTTATCTTCCTTCCAAGCAGAAGCCAAGTAGCCTAACTAAATTTTCACTACAAGAAAACAAGCATTTAGAGTCGGACAAATGCCGACTCTAACGTAGAAAAGCCGAGTCTACCTAGTGGATTAGCGTCCGGTATGCGTCGGAAACAATGTGGACTCTAAAACCCTCGAAGCTAATCTGTTCGCGTCAGTTTTTGAATGCGGACGCTACTAGAGTCGGCCTAGCCGACACTTAAACCGTCATAATACAATAGTCGATACTAACATTATTTTCTTAAAATAAATTAATTTTTTAATTTATGTTTCAGTTTGTGTCGGGTTAGCCGTGTCCAGTTTATTTTATTTTTAATTTACGTTTTACTTTGTGTTGGCTTAGCCGACGCTACCTTATTTTATTTTTTTAATTTACATTTCACAAAAATAGAGCTTTGCTCCTTTCTGAATATTGAGCACTATAGCCTGTACCAAACTAATTAAATTAAATTTCATTAGTCCATCAAAGACCAAACTAAACACTGCAATGCAAATAAAAAATTTATTTACAATCCAAGCCATAGATAACAAAGTTGCACTTAATGTAAGAATTAAAATCAGCCATTCCAGGGAAGTTGGTGTGTAACAGTTCTTGATTTTGTGAGTATGAAAATACAACAGATGTGTAGGAGTTTCCATTGTCATTTGTGTCACTATGTATAGAAACAAAAGTATGATGTATATTACAAACATGTCCGTCAAATAAGATGTCCGACCATGAGTAAAATAATTATAAAAGAAATCTATACATAGAGTTCTTTGTGGCCGAAGATCTGAAGCAGAATGAATAACCATTTGATCTACCTACATAGTTAGAATTAAGAATCATACTTCATACAAACCAAAGCTCATTCAAGCAATTACTAGCTCAAAATATCATAAAGTTGCAAGTTGCTTTATGCTCAGGATAGAATTTATAGACCTCCTTAAATAAATATATATTTAGAGAAAATCAATACTTCTCCATGGAGAGAGTAACTAAAAAGAAGAGTACAAGAAAAAATAATTAGCTGAAGATTTTCTTTTGACTGTTAGCTCTATCTTAATAACTTCTGGTTGGACCACAATTCTTAGTATTTAGAACTTGTCAACTGCATATTCACCTAAAAAGATTTTGTCAACTACATTAATGCATGTATCATAGGGGATCTAGCAAAACCTTATTCTAAAGTATTAGCTAGAGACTAGATAGACCATACAACAAGTTCTCCACATTTCCAAGCATTTAATCAAGCCATAGGCTTCCATATATCCCACACATTACACGAGAACCATAAGTACCAATTCTATGCAGCTCTACATATAAAAAATCCTCGAAAGAAAAAGCAAGAGTTTTAGCATAAGTAGCAAACCATGAAAATGTACTTCCATTGTCAATCACAAATAGACAAAGTAATAACCTGATACATGCATGGCAAGTGTCGATCACTCGATCAATATTGTACTTCAGCTGCATATAAAGGAAAAAGTAGTGAGAAATCACTCCCCACGAACTTTCAGGATTTTACAATGTAACACCAATGATACAAAAAATTCAGAACTACATAAGCCAAACATAAGCAAGCTTACTTTGGTAGTTTACCCACTAAACTCTTGTTCAAGAGTCACAGGTGTTGCATCTTGAGTATGAGTGCATCCAATCCGAACAATATCTTTGACTTCAATTGACTGACAGTTTTTTTTTAAAAAAAAAGGAAAAAATAAATTAGAACTGATAAAACAAAGACAATGATAAAAACCTTTAAAAGAAAAAAATACAGACCCAAGTGTCTTCAGTTTATAAAATTCCATCTAAGAGGCCACATATTTTATCAAAGTTAAAAGGTTCCTAACATGTTTCCTGTCATCTTAACTCCTTAGTTCTCCTTAGTTATTTGCAAATGCAAATTGCATACTTGATAGCCTAAAAAGAAAATTGAGATAAAGAGCCAGATAAATCCACAACCTTAGAACAAAACAATAAAACTATTACCTGGGCTTTTCTACTCATTAGTAATGAATATGTTGATGGCATTAGATAAGGCTGTCATGCATGATCAACTATATAAGTACTCATAGGGATCAGCAAAAGCATAAATCCTAACTAGTAGTAATTTGCATCATCATAGAAAGATTAAATCCTCAGAAAAAGAGTAAGTTAGAGGATTACTTAAAGTGATGAACTAATAAGAAAAGATGCAAGTACTAAAAGTCATTAACTAGAGATTTACATATTCTAAATATAGCAGAACAGAGAAAAACAACCTGAAGTTTGACTGAATCATTATTATCACATAATTAAATCAATCATACCTTTTGGAAACCATTTTCTCCTTCATACTCAACAGGATCAATTGCCACACCTTTTTTCCTTCACTGCTTAGTATATTTTCCATGCTTGATCTAGTGGCACACACTGCAATGCATAAAATATATTTATCAAGCTGACTTTTGAAAATTATATATAGATTTAGGAATAAGCAAACAATTTCCATTCATGGCTTGAGTCCTTCATGAATTAAATATGGTAAGGGAAAATAATAATAGCACTGTCACTAACCTTGTCCTCTAATCCTTGAAATATATACTAATGGGACAACAAGCAAGGTAATAAAGCAAGGTGGTTAGTGAACTTACATTCCTCACTCTATGGCTACAACATCCTTAAGAGAAGACAAGCAGTGAACTTACATTCTTCAAAGACAAACTGGTGGAATAAGAGGCAGTGGCCGGCTTGGGCATGTTGTGCCAACAGAGGGCTAATGTGTATTGTGCACACATCAGGTGGCCAAAGTTCTAAGCTTCAGTTGTGCAGACCTGCTCAAGCAGATGCAACATAAATCAGACTCACTAACCTGATTGAGATGACTAACATGATTGAGAAGGAGTTAATTAGTAACTAATTCTTAACTAATTATATCTCTAACAGTTATATCTTTAACAATTGATAGACGATACTTTTTAGTATGTTATTTTATAATTTACTAATACAATCATATATATATTTACGGAAATCATGAATGAGATCACAAAGGGTCAATGGGTCTTCTAAGGTTTGAACTTTGAACACAGACTTGTTGTAAAAAGTACACACAGGGATAACATTTTCAAAATCATGTGCCTAAGATGAGGGATAACTACTCTGACCAGTGACCAAGTTTATCATGTACTTCATAGTCAAAACTTCACATGATGATTATTAGCTTATTATATTGGACAGGTCTGATTCATGATTGTATTGTACAGCTCTAACTTTGTGAGTATTTTTGTAACTTTTATTCTTTCCTTAATTAGGTACCCAGCTCTAGGAGAGTGTATATATAGTAGTCTAGCTACTGAAAATCAACTTGTAATAAATACTATATATACGAGAATTCTCCAGCAGAACACACAGGTTTTGGCCTACACTTTTTTATGAGTTTGACAGAAGCAACCATTAATTTTACAATAGAAATGATTAAAGAGAAAAGTTAACTTACTGCAAATGGAAATACCTGTCTGTTATAAAATACGCAGAATGATGTGGCAAGTTGTGTTGTTGTGAAATGGACAAAAACCTATAAATATCATAAAAAAAACTGCATATCAAACCAATGTGGCAATGCCAACAGGCTTTGATATAACTAAGTAATTAATTAAATATACATTGCATCTGTTGAGACCTAAATTATGATCAATAACCAAGACAGGAGACATGGTACAAGACAAGAAAAAGGATTAAATAAACAGCAAAGGAGTTTGACAAGTCATATTGCACAGCCACAGAAACATACAAGAAATGACTAATTACTAATGTTAATGAAAAGGTCAATACGTGAAGTTTAACATCACAATAAAGGTCCTGTAAAATCAATAAATGACGAAAGATTGATTCATAAATTTAAGGGACTATGCTGATATTAGAGGTCTATTGCTAGTAATAATAATCAGTTAAGGGACTATGTAATTGAGTCAGTTTCAGTGGACATAGGGGACATTGATCCAGTACAAGCAAAATTCCAGACAAGTCAGTAGCAAATAAAATGAATAAACCTGGGATAAAACCAGTAAGAGCTATGAACCAGAGAACCTACATATGAGGGAAATGAAACAAACTAACACTAACAGAGTCATATCCCAGGTTAGTCAGCAGCAACAACAACATGATCTCTTCATCATCAAGAGTAGAAAAAAGGCAACAATCACAGCAAGAGCTAGACACCAGCAAACCCAAAAAACAAACAATCAAAACCAATAGACCATAATATGACTAAATAATGTAAAATAAAGCATAATCATGAGACTCTTTATATGGGACTCTTTATTTTAATCTTCTGAGTTGGATCTAATTACAAATTAGTGACTAGCTGTTGTCACCAATTCAAGTAATATTATTCTTGTGAAGTGAGTAACTCGGCAGAGACTGACTCAGTCAAAACTCAGGCGAAATTTGGGATTTAGGGTTCGATATTGTGAATCCGCGACATTACGATTTGAAGAGACGACTAAGACGAGAGTGATTCTATATTGGGATTTAGGGTTCGATATTTTCCCTTACCATCTATGGAAGATGAACACGACTTTGGAACTCAATGTATTCCGCTTCAATCCAACGCTGAGTGGGTGAGAAGGGAAACTGAGTCGGGGGTTTGAAAATTTCATAAAGAGGGATTAAAATTTCAACCCTATGTTGAATGAGTGAGAGGTGAGAATAAGTGAAGTTTCAAAATTTCAAAAAGAAGGATTAAACTTTCAACCCAACTCAATGCTGAGTGAGTGAGACCAGAGAATGAGTTTTGGGTTTTACCTTTTAGAATATTAGGAACAGGGATTAAAATTCTGACCCGCATTTGAAAATTTTAGGACAATTAAAATTTTGGTGACGCGGGCTTTGAAAATTTTAGGACAACAAACGTCGACTAAGCCGTCGCATATATATAATTAAATATTTTTTATATTATTTATTATTACACAGCGTCGGTTTTGGTCGACACCAAATCAAATTCGTCAAAATGATATAAAAATTAAATAAAAATTGATTTAGCGTCTATGCGTCGGCTTTTGGCCTTCACTAATCAACCGGCACTAATTTGATGTTTTCTTGTAGTGTTTGGTGCTGAAGATTGGCCACTAAAAGCACTTCGTTCTCAAATTCCGTATCTCCTTGTTTGGATTCGCTTGACGGCCTTTTGACTGCAATCATCTGCCCATTGGAGAGCCTTCCCTGAAAATATATCTGTCAGGTATGGTAAATATTTTGCTGACTGGTGCTATTGCATGTTTTGATGCGTATCTGAATTCAACAGTTACTAACCCAGTAAACAGCTCCAAATCCACCTTGTCCAAGTTTATTAGAATCAGCAAAGTTTCCTGTAGCAACTTGTATTGTGTCAAAATTGAATTGCAATGACTCGGCAATTTTAATTTCTTCGTCATCTTCATCTTCTTCAACTTCAATTGGGGAACGAATTTAAGCTAGTTAGTTTTTCATATTATTATAGGAAAGAATTAATCTAAATTATGTCAGAACATATATGCCTTTCTACAAAGATTTTTCTATATATTTATAATTCATTGTTGTAACAATATAGTAGTTAGTTGAAAATAAAAACGTCACAGTAAATTGATAATTAGACTTGCCTCCTTGACTTCCACCTCCTTAAATATAAGCAGAGACAAATGAGCAAAACAACAACAGCAGTAGGCACAATTACGGCAATGACAATTAGTGTTGTCTTGCCACTTTCTGCAAAAACAAGAATCCTCTTCTTGGTTAGATATTTTAAGGATTAAGGATAATAAAATATCAAAATGTATAGTAACTAATTATAATGACAACTACCTTTTGGGGAAGTGTCATTGGTGGAGGGGGATGGTGGTGGTGGTAGTGCCTCTGGGTCGTCTAACACAGTCGTCTCTTCGTAGAAGGTGTTGTTTTCGTATATAATAATACAACTGGGTCTAACAACTCTACCTCCTATCTTGTCATTGCAACACTCTTGGATTTCTGAGATAGCTCCGATCAAGCAGTTTTTGCAGTCTTGCTCAGACAAATCAGGCTTGCACTGTGCATAAGCGAATATGGTTTGAGAATTTGTAGCAGTTATATTGCCCCTGGCATACTTACGACGAGAGTCACCTGATTCAGCAATGTGTGTTAGCTTCCTCATAAAGTTATTGTGCACTTTATTGAACTGGTCCACGTCAGTTGCATTGTATGGGTTCGCCAAGTTAAAAGTAGGATCAGTTTCCATGGCGTGGAATATTGGGCGGTTCGAGTAGCGCAGCAAGCATTTGTCAGAGACTACAATGTACAAAATTGCCTCCTTCCGGTTTGGACAAAGCTGTTTGATAAGGGCTCCGGAATCATTGAGGCAACTGCGGCACTCATCCGGGTTTTGATCGCCTCTGCAGAGACCAATGGCGTATACTTTGTCCAGGTCTCGGCCATATGAGAAATTGTAGAAACCATAGTTAATTTCTGTGTGAGAAGAGAAACCGGATAAAAGGGTGTTGAGGTTGCTGTGATAGGTGCTGTTGGTTGTGTAGTTCCCTTTGCTGTTATCACAATTTACGCGTAAGTCTGGCAGGTCGCTGGCTGGAGAGATTAATTTTAGAAATAGAAAGGAAAGAAAGAAAAGAAGGATGCAAGAAACGGCAGCCATAGATGTATGAATGAGTGAACATCTATCGGCCAAAGGGTGCTGCTGTCTCTTTATATCCAAAATTTTCCTTGAACCATATTCACCATGTAATTAAAGTATTAAACACGTTATAAAAGATGTAATATTAAATCAAAATTATTCGAATGTTACTGACCGATAAAAATAAAGGATATATATTCGCAAGTCTTGTTCACCATTCAGTTTTTCATAGAGAAACAGGGTGATTCTTCTAGAGGATTAAGTCTTAAGTCTCAAGTCTCGAACTTGTTCATTACTTTCACCCGAATTCCCTGTCTAGTGGTTTGAAGTTTGAACTTCAGGTGTCTCTGACTCTGTAAGGAGAAATAAAGACACTGTCTCATGCAACTGGAAATGCTTAATAATTATTGGTTTAAAAACTAACCCTTCCAAACAAAACTCCTAAGTTATGTTTGGATTGTAGATGATAGAATAGAGAGTGATGAAATAGAAGGAAAACTTGTTCCATTACCCTTGATTTATAAAAATAGGAATGAAATGTAATAGAAAAAAATAGATTATGGTTCATTTCATTCTATTGTTTAATCCCAAATTTTCCTCTCTAAATTTGGGTGCATTTAATGGAACAAAACTTTAAATTATAAAGCAACTATTTTATCTTTACAAATTTTAATCTCTTAAGAATAATATATTTAAAATAAGAATAATATGAGAATTAAAATTTATAACTCATTCTCACTGCCATTTTTTTTTTTAAAAGTTACAACGTACGGTAGAATTTATCTAATTATATGCTTGACCCTGTTTTTTCCTCGCTAAACTTGGGTGTATTCAATGAAACAAAACTTTTAGATTATAAAGTAACTATTTTATCTTTATAAATTTTAATATAATTATCAATCTTTTAAGAATAATACAGTATATTTAAAATAAGAATAATAGAAGAATTAAAAAAATTATAACTCATTCTCTTTTGTCATTTTTCAAAAATAAATAAATAAAAAATATAACTTATAAGTACTGTAACACTGTAGTTTTTCGTAATGTATGATTTAGTGTTTGATTAATAATGCAAGAGAAAATTAAATTTAAATTATGTTGAATTAATATAATAATTAACTTAAGTTCTATGTTTTGTTATATGCCATAGTGTTATTGTGAAATTTTTGGGACTTTTATGTAAATTCTTTGAGTTGTAGAAAAAAAACATATAAGAGAAGGGGTTGTCTTTAGAGGATGTATAGGTGCAAAAAGTAAAAATGTTAAATAAAACCCAACAAAGCTCTACTTCTCTCATTTCTTCCATTTTCTTCTCCCCCTCTAAGCTTCTCTTTTCCTCTCAAGAGATAGGGTTTTTGAAATTCACTCAAAGAGGACTCTATTTCCTTAATCTCAAGAGATTTTTTGATTGATTTTTAGTTGGCAAGTACCCCTCCTCTTCTCCTTTGGTCTCTAATTAAATTCATTTTCCTTCTCCCACCAAGTAAACATGAAATGGGTTTCACTTCAAATTTTGATTTGTAGATGAAATCTTGACTGAAGCTTGTTTTGATGTGGGTTTAGGTTTCTCCTAGTTGATTCCATAGCATAAGTTGAGGAAAAATCACTCAAAAGCCACAAAGTGTCTCTCTTCAACTCCCTCTCAAGGAAATCTCACAATTGTAGGGTAAGGGAAGCTTCCTTGTGAATTATATTTTCAGTTTAAGTGTGGTTGAGAGTTAGGGGGCTCAACCACATATAGCATGCATGCCCCTCTTGTTGTTTATGTTGAGTTGCTTGGTGTTTGAGTTTGAAATTGATGAAAAATGGGTATTTGATTCTCCTGGCAGTGGCTGTGTGAGTGTGTATGGATTGATTGTTTTTGCTTTTGACTCTCTAAATTACTTGGGAAGGCTCCTAAAATAAAGGAGACCATGCCCAAATTTTATTAAAATTGTTTGACAAGGTTTTCAATGTGAGATTCACCCCAAAAATAAAAGTGGCAGTGGCTGTTTGGTTCGTCCAGCTCTGGACAGTCCCCATGGTTTTGAGATTTCAGAAGATCTAACCGTTGATTTTTCATGAAACTTGTTTGGAATAAAAATAGACACAAAATCGAACAACTTTCATTTTGATACTTTGGCGAGATATCTTTGTTTTGAGGTTCATCTGTGACCCACAAAGTGGTTGTTCTGTTTTTGAGTTCCACTGGAACAGGTCTTGGTTTTTCTCAAATTTTACACTTGTGTACTTATCTTTTCTTTTTCGAGTTTGTACCATTAAAAACTAGACAAAAAAAATTTTAACCATATAAATGACGAAAATTATCATGTCCAATTTCTAAATTAACCTTTTAAAAAGAAACAGGGCAAGGGTTTTTGAGCTCGGTTTTGAGTCTGAAACTTAGGCTGTTAGAAATAAATTTACTGGGAATAGTAAGGAAAGAATTTGGGGGCAAGGGTTACCTTTTTAGAAAGATAAAGATGTTACCTTTCTACTGTAAAAATTTCAGCTCAAAACGAGTTTGTGAAGTGTGAGAAATTTACATTTCTTTGAGCTATGTTCAGTGAGCACTCAAAATCCAGGGCTGCTGACTTAGAAAATTTTACATAAAAATTTTCTAGATGTTGATTTTATAAGTGAGATACCTTTCTGTAAACTAGATTTCAAGAGCTTCGATTTGATATAAAAAAAATTTAATTCCGAGGTCATTTGATACAATCAATGAGGGCTCACATTCAATACTGACAAAGAGAAATCGACCTCATTTGGTCAATTTTGTTAATGTGATATAATTATTGGAATGGTGATGTTTGTTTATTGAGATGTGAATATTGAATATTTAATATTTGAAATATGTTTTGTGTGATACAGTCTTTTGACTGTAGGATGGATCTTGTAATCATGTTGTTTATCTCTATGATGTGCTCACAAGTTTATCTATGAGAAAATGACTTTGTTGTTGGGGTTAGTATATTATGGTTAATGGGATATAATTTGTTGAGATTATTATATTGTTGATTTAGGTGCTTAAAATTTTGTTGAGAACATTGTTTATTATTGAGGTGTATTTGTTTTGTTGAGAAATTTAAATGGAATGTTGATGAGATGATGATATATGTGAACCATGTGTTGGAACTATCCCTATGTTAAAGAGGAATTAGTTATGTCCTTTGGGAAGATTTTTTTAAAAACAAAAATGGTATACTTGGGAGGGGGAGTTTCACGCTAGAACTCCGGCCCACTAAAGCAAACAGGGGATCTCACCTAGTGGGATATCTTCCCAAGTACCACTCCTATGTTTTGACTCCAAATGGCGTGTTGGAGTGTTGAGAACTACTTCCCAAGAGGTTTAGTGACCCTTTTAGTGTATAGGGGATGGATTATTATCATGGTTGTGGATTGTTGAGATGTATTTGGACCTGTAAGTCTGGTCATTGGAGATGGCGGGTATGGAGGTGCCGTATCTAAGACTGAAAGGGGTTCCAAATATGTTTTGCCGCTGAAATATGGTGTGTGCATAGTTGATGCACAGAAATATTCCGAATGTTGTATTTATATAGTTGGTGCATAGGTGTGCACAGTTGGTGCACAAACATATGGATAGGTACATAAGTTGAGGGTGCTAGGTGGGTTTTCAACCTAGTGCCGGAGGTTTTCATGGTGGCTAACGGTGGGCCTATAGAATAGCCAAGTGGGTGAATTTCTATAGATGTAAGGTTTTGTAAACCTGACAGAGGTAAGCTAATACCCACGCTTGTCTATATTTGATGAAATCCACACTTCCTCCACAAGGTCAGCTCAAGGGACTCCTTGAATGGTTAAAGGTGAGACTATGGTAGGGGATGGGACCTATGAGGACCGCTCATATGATGTTGAAACTCCATGGAGTAGAGTCAGTCTTGTTGACTAAGGTTGTCTAGTGGTTTATGTTGTACATCACCTTGTGATGATGGTTGTTGGTGGTTGCATTATGTGATATTGTGACTTTTGTTGATTGGATAAAATCTATGAGATTTGATGATTCATGTTAATTAATTGGTGTTTATTTATGAACTAAGTTTTGTATAACATTTTCAGTTATCATGTATAGTTTTGTATGATCTTGGACATTGTGTTCGGGGGAGCAGATGACTTTCTAGGTGGACTCCTCTTAGAGGCTTGGTAGATGGAGCGAGCATGGGATTGAAGCTGTATTCTCTCTTTTCTTTGTTTGGTCTATATTGTTATATGTATAGAGATAACTAGCTTAGGTTTGTCTTATGTATAAGCTCCAAGAGTTGTTTGTAGTTAAGAATATATCTTCTTTTAGTTTTGATTTAGTCATGTTTTATAAATGCATGATTTGTATCTTGAGTTTTGAACTTTATTTATTACTTTTGGAAGTGCAAAAAGTTCACTCAAAATTTTCATAAGTAAATTAATGAAAGAGTTTCTAAACCAAATAAAATGAAATCCCTTATTGATAGTTATGTAACGAAGACGGGTCGTTATAAGTATGGTAGAATTTATCTAATTATATTTGACCATGTTAAAGATTTCATATATTTGATAAATAAAGAGTAAATTATACGTTATCTGGTGAGTTTTAAGATTGCTTTAACATGCTAATTTCAATTTTAATTTGTAAAGACTCACTATATATATATATATATATATATATATATATATATATATATGAGGAGGGATCAAATTACACCGGTATAACTTTGATAAACTATTACACTATTCAATAACTTTCAATTGGATGATTTTTTTTTAAAACCCACCGTTGGATAGAAAGTTCATGTCACATAGATCATGTCATGTACACAAAATTTCATATTAATCCAAAATTATTTGCTACCTTATTCATATAGATTAAAATCGACGTAATATAAACTTTTCAAAATATACTAAAATATGGATCATTTGATCACCTTCTTATTGTTGTTCAATTTTGACAAAATTTGACATAGACAATCTTGGTAATATGTAGATATAATTCAATGGTTAGATCGATAAAAATCACATTCTATATCAAGTTATTGAATGGTGTAATAATTCATTCTATATATATTCAATTTTAGGTAAAATGGAAAATATTATAGTATTAATTTTAACGTTGAAAAGAAAAGAAAAAATTGACAAAGATTAAACAAAGATGATTTAAATGCGTTGAATTCATTTATTTTTCTTTCATTTTCAAGAGAATTTCTTCTAATCATCTGCCATTTCTTCGAACAATTCATCTAAACATTTCACAGAAAATCTTTGTTAAAAGTCTTTCATAATTTTTTTTTCTATTTTATTTGTTTTGTATTTAACTTTTTTATTTTTATCCGTATTATTGTTAGACTAATAGTTGAAGCACTTTTTTGAGAGTATCTCTCACTTATCATCACATTTAACATTTATTATTAAAGAATACAATGTTAAATATGAAATTATGCAATAATAATTCTAATATTCACATGTTTTTTTAAATTACCTATTGATGACAATTGATATGACATGTGTTTAAACGTGTTATATATATATATATATATATATATATATATATATATATATATATATATATATATATATATTTGACTCTCCAATGGTTGCTTACATAATATGATTAAACGCGCGACATATTATGATAAAGTGGGAATGACTATTGACCACTATCTGGAAAATTTATGAGAATTAAAATTAATAAAAAATTACAGGATCAAAGATAAATTTATTTATATTTACAAAATATATTTAAACTTTAAAAAGTTTAACCTTTTATTCAACAACTCTTTAGTTAATTAATTACTTGTCAATAAAATTCTTTGCGTTTTTAATTATGTTACTGTGTCAATTAATTAAAACTAAATAATATATCTCTATATTTTTTGATAGCCACACATGCAGAAAAGGAAGATTCAAAGCAGTAGACGAGACGCCATTCGTCGTGTACGGGGCAAGAATAATTTTTATGATGTTCTACTCAAGCATCGTTTACAGGGCAAGAAAATAATTTTTACTATGTTCTACTTTTTCGAAAAAAATAATTTACCATTTTTCAATTTTTATTTTTCAATAAATCCACGTCTAAATAATTTTTTTTCCAAAATAATGATGTTTAAAAAAATATCAACTTAATTACAAATTTGATCCCTTAAGCATTACAATTGTACGATTTTAGTTTCAAATATTATAATTGTGTCAATTAGATCCTTCAAGTATCACAAGGGAGAGTGAAAAAAATGAAAAAACAGTGTCAAGATGACACGAAGCTTTGAGAATATAGGGAAAACATCAATAAAAAATAATTAATAAAATTGAAAATGAAAAAATATGAAATTTATTATTAATATGTGAGTTCTTGAGAGATGTATGGTTAGTGTAAAAATTGGTTGGATTTCTTAAAATTTAGGTGGCTTTGTGGGAACCACTAAAAATGAGTTAAGAACTCAAACTTGATTTTTGGCTGTAGATGCTCTTAAAGTATATCTAGCTGAAATTCTCAGAGTTGGAAGTTATAATGTAAAAGCAATTCTTATATAAAAACTCGCTACCTGTTTTAACATTAAAATATTTCTACTCCTGGTCTTTTATATTATATAAGAAACTATGCTAGGGCAGGAGAGAGAGAAAAAAAATAGAGAGAATAAAAGTGGGAAAAAAAATAGTGGATCTGGTTGCATAAAATGTTGATACCTGTAAATGTAAAAATGGTGGTTAAACAATTTTTAAACAAGTATAGATAAGTGAATATATTTTTTGCTTTAATTATAAAAATAGGCTTAAAATTAATTTTAGTCCCTTAAATTTAGATGACTTTTTATTTTTAGTCCTTCAAATTTAAATTTACTTTTTTTAATCCCTATATTTTTGAAGATTGCTCGTTTATTTTTAATTGTTATTTTTTTATACTCGTAGTTTTTTTTTTTTTGAAGTAAAGCACACTTATTTCATTTCATTCAAAATCAGAGAATAAGTACAATATGGAATACGGTGAAGAACTTGGTTACTAGCATATAATGTAGATGTCCTAGCTAATTGATAAACAACTTGATTAGCTTGCCTCCTTGCAAAACTCACAATAGAATTTGAAAAAGTGTTAAATAAAGGTCTACATCTAAATAAAATCAAGGTAAATTCTGAAGAGCCTTTTGTGTTTGCAACTGTACCATCTACCACGGCCTTGCAGTCTGACTCAAAAATAATTTTTTTCAGTCTGTAATTGCTGCGTCCATTGCAGAGCATGCAGTAGTCCAATAGCTTCTGCCTCACGAGGTTCAGGAATCCCAGGCAAACATACTGTTTTAGCTTTGATAAAATCACCACGATCATTTCTAATACAGATTTCAACTCCAAAGCAATTATTGTCCTTAAGATGGCTGCATCTACGTTACACTTCAGAAATCCAGTACTCATAGTTTACTTTATTGTATAACGAGAACTTAATCATTCCCTATGTAAGTATATACATTCATTGTTTTATACTCATTAGTGGAAAAAAACTATCCCTTAAATTATGAGTAGTGTTATAAAATATAGAATTAACTAAGTTTTAAATCATTGAACTTTTTCAAAATTCGAGTTTTAGTTCATAAATAAAATTGTCTGGTCAAAGTTTCTAAAGTTTTATTCTGTCACAACTTTTAGTCCCTACCGTTAGAGTGTGGCGTTAAATGATGACATGGTGGCCTCTGAGATCGTCACGTGTCATTTTTTAATTATTTAATGTGATTCATTTTTTAGCCTAGAAATTTATAAATCTATTATTCTCCGTTTGACATATCTAAATCTAAATATATTTGAAAGATATATTTATTAAATTTTTTTATGACCTTATTAAAAAGATATATTAAGGTCTGGTTGCAATTTCTACTTCAAGCCGGACGCCCATCCACAAGGGTCAAGGGAGTCAAAATTCATTAATATCTCTACACTTTACGAATCATAAAAATATGTTTAATTTTACTTAATTGTTTTTATGTAATTTATAGATAAATTTGTCCACAAAATTTTATATATTATCTATATAAATAAAATAATTGGTACAGCAGCACAATAAATATACCCTGTGACAGGAAAACTAATGGAAAATGTTCAACTTACATCCGCATAAATGTGGTGTATAGGTGGAAAAAAAATAAAAAGATAGAAAGAAAAAAATGGAATGTTTTAAATGATGTAATGAAAAATTAAGAAAAGAATAACATAAAAGTGAGGATGAAAAACATATATAAATGTATAATAATATTAATTCCTTCCAGTTTTGTGCTTTCTAAGGAAGCCATATGGATAGAATGCTGGATCAGAAAATTCAGAAGGAGAGAAGAGCCTTCTGGGTTCAAGCTATAAGAAGATAGTTAAGAATTATAAGAGTTGACTTCGGGAGTTTTATTATATATGCTAAAAGAGGGTTTGTGAGAAGGCTTAGCGTGTAGGAAATCATCTCATCGCCCTGGTAATTGAGACATGTTCATATCTTAGACCCTTTTTTGTGGTTCCTTGGACACAACCTAACATCTGTTTTATCATGTTCTTGCGGGAATTGCATTTATTAACATCTGTTTTGTGTAGGGAATGATTTACGAAGGGAAGAAAGTCCACACTTGTCTTGCGAAAGTAACCAATATGGAATTAAAAGGGACACAGCTTGGTTTTTAATGCACTTGTTCAGCAAAAAGATGCACATGTTAGGTTGTGTCCCTTTTAATTTTCATTCTTTATCTAGTTAGTTTTCTAGAGTTCATTAATTTTATCTAGATCTTCTAACATCATGTTAAAAACTAAATAGATAAAATTCAAACCGATAAGGAAGGCTTCAAAACTTTCTTTACAGGTGAAATGGGTGGTCTAGAATGAGGATTCTGCTGTATGAATAATGATGCAGCATGCAATAGAACTCATATCCTAAATTATTAGTGGTTACCAAGCCTCGGATGCAAGCAGCTCCTCAATGGCACATACTTCCAACAGTGGTCCTGCTTGTTTAATATCCAAATGTTTATACAGTTTGGCAAGGCTATGCATAAACAACAAAAGAAATCCAAGCTTTTCTGTTTGTCAATTGGAGTTTCATGTTAATGGAGTGAGTGGTATTTCTCTTGTGCCATTCAATTCACTCCCATCATCACACACACACACACACACACACACACACACATATATATATATATGGCTTTAACTAGAGGTGGAAATAGGTTAGACCATTCGATAGGAGCCTATGGCTTAACCTATATCAGGCCTAGGCCAAGTCAAACTTTTTTAGGAAATAGGTCAAGTCTAAGCTTTATAAAACCTATTTGCTTAAAAATGTTAGGTTTTAGGTCATTCAAAAAGCCTTTTAGGCCTAACAGACCGACTTATTTAAGTGAATATAAATAATAATTTTTCCATACTATTATTATTATATTAAATTTGTTAAAATGTATTAAAATGATATACTTATTTACCTCTTTTTAATTATTAGGCATTTAATTTACATAAAGAGTCAAGCCTATAAGATTATTAGTTCACCAAAAAAAAAAAGACTGTAAGATTGTTGAAAAATAAACTTATACCTTATTTAATACAAAATAGGCTTTGAAGCAAAATATATATATATATATATATATATATATATATATATATATATATATGTGTGTGTGTGTGTGTGTGTGTGTGTGTGTGTGTGTGTGTGTGTGTGTGTGTGTGTGTGTGTGTAATTAGTACTATACACAATACAATATTACATAATAATAAAAAAAAAGTGCAATTACTAATAGGTGTATTTAAGCTTATAGCCAATAAGCCTACCAACTTTTAAAGGCCTTATAATCAAATAGGCTTACAAGCTAGACTAGGCTTTTATGCAGGCTAGATCTTGCCTTTAAGAAAGGCCTAAAACAGTTAAATAGGTCAAGTTTAGGCTTGGTATTTTTAATAAAGGTAACACTTAGGCCTACCAAAGTCTAGTTTACCCTAGTCTATTTCAACCCCTATCATAACCATAAAAGCCATTTTCCTCCGTGCACCCAGCCACATTGCTTGATTTATGTTTTTTCACATAGGATCTTAGAGTTTCCAAAAGGTTACAAATTTGTTTTGTTGG
Source organism: Pueraria montana var. lobata (assembly GCA_026413185.1). Lineage (NCBI taxonomy): Eukaryota > Viridiplantae > Streptophyta > Magnoliopsida > Fabales > Fabaceae > Pueraria > Pueraria montana. The sequence continues at coordinate 10,884,938 of CM048651.1, read as the reverse complement.
TGGAGTTAGCATGATTTTTTTTTAACCTTGGTTATTCAATTATGCTATCTAGCTAAAAAGTTAGAGTAAACTACATTGACAACCCTGAGGTTTTTTGACATTGCATAAATTCTCTTTTCTTTTTTAGCGTTTACAACTTCTCTTATGGGGAAATGCGGTGTAATATTTTTCAAACAATTAAAGGGATTAGGGTAGGGGTAGAAAAAGCAGGGGTATTTTGTGCTATTTCACCAAATCTTAGGGTGTCATTGTAATTTACTCTAAGTTTTTTTTTTGAAAAGCCAAATAAATGATTTATTTATTTAGACAGGCCACTAAATGTAACCCAACAAAGGTAGTAAAAAATTACAGATTGTCCCAATAGCTATCAAAGAATTTGTCTATACCAATAAAATGCATACCCTCTATTACAAAAGAATAAGAAAAATCTTAATTCACGAAGAGGCCAAAAGACTATCCATAAATTACTCTAAGATATAACTTCTAGGGCCAGTCATGACATTTTATGGGCCCTGGGAAAAACGCTAAATAAGGGCCCCCTTTATATATAAACATTTTAAAATACAAACATATGCTGCATAAAAATAGACACATAGTTTAATTAAAAATGATATATTTTATTATATTAAATGAATAACATAGTTTAAATAAAATTCAAAAAGATGTATTACATATTCAATTTATTTTTATGATATTGTTTATCATTAATAAAATATCATAGTTTCAAATTAAATCTTACATGTTTTTTATTTTTTATTAATATACTAATTTTTTGTTTTAATTGTGATTGCATAAGTTAAATATTTCATTTTATATAATTATAATTCATAATAAATATTTTTTTTAATTTTCAATTATATTATTATTAAAGTTCATTATAAACAAATATTTTTAGATATATAATTTATATTTTAAATTTATGATAAGTAATTTAAGTTGGGATATATGATTATTTTTAAGTTATTGTGCAGGAGTAGATTCCTTTATAATTTGAGTTTTAGTGTGTGTTTCTTATCTTGTTGAAAAACACAAACTTTAAATCTACGCATTATTATACGTCCACTACATGTTGATATGTCGAAATGAACTAAAAATTATTTTAGCATGAATTTGTGATGTAATAATACACAAGGAAAAATAAGAAACTAACAATCTAAAGAGTAATACTTTATAATCACACGTCATATTTTTATTTAGATATATAAAAGGACAAATGATAGGAGATAATGATTTCAATTTATTTATAACAATAACATAAAATAATGGGTTTTGCTAACATACTCTCACCACTTCTTTAGTTAGAGTATGTTAGCAACTTATACCACAAATTCTGGACAATAAACCCAATTATTTCTTTATTTCAGTTACTTTGTTTCAAGGACATATCAGTAATTTACTACTTATTTTTAAAAAAAATAAAAAAGCCATTTTCTCTCTCCACCCACTCATTCTCTCTCCTCTCTTCTCGCTTGCGCAGTGGCAACCAAAATTTCCAGAATCTCTTTTCTCCTCACCCATTCATCTTCTCACATACTTCCTCTTCAATAAATTTCACATTCTGTCTGGAAGGGTTAATTCACATATGATGATGGTAATGTTCTCAAGGAATGGAATGCTCAGAGTAGATGGGATCATAAAGCCATGCGTGACGATCCTGTTTGATTAGGAGTTAGGAGAATATAATACAGTTTTACTTGAGAAATGGGACTGAATCAGTATAGATAAAATGAGAAGAAGCACCAAATAATTTAGAAGATATTTGTTCAACGGTTGGAGGTGAAAAGATGAATATGTGAGGAGAAAAGAGATTCTGGAATTTTTGGGTGAGACTTTCCCAGAGAGGAGAGAGAAGCAAGAAGAGAGAAAATAGCTTTTTATTTTTGTTTAGAATATAAGTAGTAAATTACTGCCATGTCCCTGAAATAAAGCAACTGAAATAAAGAGATGATTTGGCTTTATTGTCCAAAATTTGTGGTGTAGGTTGCTAATATACTCCAACTAGAAAAGAGGTGAGAGTATGTTAGCAAACCCCTAAAATAATATATATATACACACCACATAATTAAATAATTCTTTTTTAATTTTTTGGACCCTTCTCAATCATGTCAAAATTCTTTTAACATGTGTCAAAACGGGCTAGAAATTCTTTTAATATAATTTTTTTAGTGTTGATATGTAAAAATGGGTTAGAAATTCTTTTAAAATGAATTTTTGAACATATTACACAAGAAAAAAAAAAAACTAACAATCAAAAGAAGACATGATGGGAGAGAGTGATTTCAATTTATTTGTAAAAATAACATAAATAATATACATAAAAAAAATCCACATAAGTATATAATTTTTTTGGCCCCGACCAATTATGGGCCTTGGGCTGTCGCTCCTCTAAACATGGCCCAGGGCCGGCCCTAATAACCACATAAGTGTAAGGCATATCAAATTGCAATAGATGTTTCTATTTCCTCTCTTGATAATTCAAAATTAACATTTCTGAGTCTTCCATAAATTTAGAACTTTTCATGAAATAACAAAACCCTCCATCTAAGCCTTATCTTAAAGGAGGAAAGTACATAAGATGCATTTAACATGAGTATTTAGTTGTAACAAATAAGGTAAGGGACTGAACTTGCTATTAACAAAGACATACACAAGTCTCGGCCACATACTTTCAAAAGATTTTTCTAATTTGACTTTACAACTGCAAGGTGGCCATCAAATAGAATTATTTCCTACCACTTTACAACTACAATTTATTGCCCATTATCCTTCTCTACAATGGCACCTACAAGAATTTGGCAATGGTCTTCGCAGCAAGTAAAGCCCATTCTAAATTTAATGTTCAACTGATTGAACTTCTGAAAGGGCTTTGGACTGTCCAATGGTAAGTGAGACCTATATGTTGGGCCTTTTTTTGCCAATATATGTGGCCTTTTTGTCAACATATGAGGCCTTTTTTTCTTTATAAATACTAAGAACAAATAATTTTTTTGTTGGTAGGCCTAAAGCTTGAGTTTCAGTTGTTTTACCCTTGGGTCATCCTTGTTTGGACTCTTGACAACTAGGTGATGGTGCTCAATCTTTCAAGTGTTGGAGCTCATATGCATCACGCCCTTTGATTACCTTGAAAAGAACTTTTCACCTAATAAGAAAAAATGGATGGCATTGAATAGATGAGTTTGAATACCTCAAGTAAGTCTTATGCTAAATCTTAAATTATACCCGACCATGTCACATGGTGTACTTTTACAGTCAATCTTAAAAAAAATGATAATATGAACAATAAATCAACATCTTAAGGAATGAAATTTACTTTCATATACAAAAATTATATTACGCAACTGATCTCTCCTCTACTAGCGATAAAGGAGAAATAGATACATTAAAAGAGTATAGTGACAGCAATATCATGTCAAATTAAATTAGTTAGTGTTTTCATCATAAGTTTGTTTGAAATTGGAATACATTATATATGGGGATAAATCCTAGAAAAACAAAAAATAGACAAGTTGTGCATAAAATTATTTGTCAGATTATTTTACATAAAGTCCTCATCTATCATTATATTTTTATGATACATTTTTCTGAATGCATAAAAAAAGAACGAAATATAGTACTCCTAATTAAAATCGAAACAAAAGGAATAAATAATCTCTCAGCAATATCTTGTCACTAGTTTTTGAAACCAATAAATAGATTTTTATTTTCGTTTGTAGTGTGGTGTTGAGGAAGTCATGGTAGGGCAGCACTTGTCTCTCGCCTGGACATTTTTACAACTTATAAGAATGAATAAATTATACAAACTTCCCTTAAGGTTTTGTAAAATTACATGAACCTCCCATGTTTTTTTAACATTTACACTAACCTCCTTTTAGGGGGAGTATGATGTAATGTTTTTCAAATAATTAAGGGGGTTTACTGTATTTTTTTAAATAACCGAGATAGGTTAATGTAATATATAAGGGAGTGTCAGTGTATATTTTTAAATAACTAAGGGGGATTAGTCTAAGAGTAGAAAAAGGCAGGAGATGTTTGTTTAATTTCACGAAACTTCAGGGGATCTTAGTGTAATTTACTCTAAGAATTTATGACCTGAAGATATATTAACAACTAGTGTTTTAGCCCGTGCAATGCACGGACTTATTTAAAATTTTATTAACTTATTTATATAGTTAATAGAAAGAAATTTGAAAAAAAAGGATTATATAACACTTCATGAAATCTTTGAAGTTATAGAGTTAGAAAAATTGATAAAATAAATATTAAAAAAAATAGCATTAGATAAAGAAGTGAATGTAAGTAGTTATAGAAATATTATGAGTGTATGTAGCTTCAGAAATTGATAAGAGATTTAAAACAGAGTTAGAAAAACTGATAAAAGAAATATTAAAAAAAAAAAGCCCAAAACATTAGAGATTGTAAAATTTGAAAAAAAAGAAGAAGAATTATATAGCCCATCGAAAGAAATTTTAAAAAGGAGATAATTATAAAAGAAATTAAAAACTATAAAATAAAATAAAAAGATAAGGGAAGATGTAAAGATGTAACTTTAATTTTTTTAATATTAACTTTGAAAATTAAAAAGTAAATTGAATTAAGGATTTGAAATTATTGATGAAAGAGAGAAATGTTTGAAGTTAAAAAATAGTGTTAGAAAAACTAATAAAAAATATTAAAAAAAAAGATATAGCATTAGATAGAGAAGTGAATAAAGGTGGTTATAGAAATATTGTGAATGTGAGTAGTTACAGAAATTGATAAGAGAAATTTTAGAAAAAAGTAGAAGAACTAGATGCATGTTAGGAGAGTGAACTACACCACCTCATGAGAGAAGAGTATTCAAATGAGACTGAATGTGAGGAAGAGTGGGGAGAGTTGAACAATGAGAGCACATATATACTTATTCGTTTATATATATATAAGGAGAGATTAGAGGTAATGTATGGATCAATATTCCAAAAGAATGTTAGAGCAAAGGGAAGTGCCATAGCTTAAGCAATTTTGAGTTCCAATAAGTGATAAAGAAAGTGATATGCCGAAGGAAAGAGCTTCTTTCTTTGATATGCCCTCACAAAAATCTGACTAACTTTTCTTGAAAATCATCACTATTATCACTTGGACAAGGGTCATATTCCTTACTAATAACAGTACACACATGCATGCATACTAGTATCTTATTTGTAAGTTTTGATCCATACTGTTGTCTTGTAGTTGTTTGTTTCATAACTTAGAAGGTCCATACGATAACTTTATATTAGAAGAACTCGCGTTAATAACTTGAATGTTGTATCCAATTAAGTTCCTATAACATGAAATAATACTCATTCTTTTAGGTAACATTTGGTAGGGAGAAAATTTTTCATATATAAGAATTATGAATCCTAGGAATTGTTCAAATCTGATTCGTTAGCTATAAGAATGTTTATGTATGTTTCTTAGAAATCAAAGATTCCTATATCTGGTGTCAATAGGATTTTCACAGATATCCAAGTGTTCTTTTTTTTTTTTCATTCATAAATACCATTTTAGTGAAATAACTTCACTATTTACATAATGGGCCAATTTGTTTTAAAAAAAAGCACTTATTTTAAACAAAATAAGCAATTTTATGCTTTTACTTAAATGTGTTTGTGTAGAACTGTTTTTTTTTTTCAAAAAAAAAGTTTATTTTTTGCTTTTTTTTTAATAATCAAATTCTATCTACTTCTTAAAAAATCACTTTTTTAAAAAGCATTTTTTTTAGAAACAATTTTTTTTTTAATTTTAAACAAACTGACCCAATATATTACTTTAAAAATTTAAAATTAAAGTTTTCAATAACTTTTATTTATCATAAGAAAATCTTTATTATTATATTTTTTAAATTATGAAAATGTTGTTTTTCTTAACTTGACAAGAGTGCTCCCTTGTCCAACATATTATGGAAAGGAATAGAGAAACTGAAATTACATAATTTTCACAATGGCTAAATCGGAAATAGATTAAAAATGGTTCTCATTGACAACTAATTTTTTTAATAATTTGAAAAGGTCAAATATTATAAAGTATTCACAAATCAAACATTCGCTAAAACATGAGATTTTCATGATGACCAAATAGGAAATGGATCCAAAATAGTTATATTTAACAATCCATATTTAAGAAAATAATTAATTTTCTATTATAAGAACTAATTTTAAAGAAAATTAATTTATGTAAATTTTATTTTCATTTATTATGTAAATGATTTAGCATTTGTTTCCTTATGTAAATTATTTTATTTTATTATTACTTGTTTTGTGTATATGATTTATATAGATAATATGTAAAAGAATGATTTATACATATAATAATATTTATAAATAATTTATCATAATGTTTTCATGAAATTAAGATTATATAAGTTTTAAGATTAATTTGATTAATTTATAGGTTTGGTTAAGTTTGGTAGCAAAAAATGTTTATCCATAAACATTAAAATTATAAAATATATTGGTATGATTATTAATAGCTTTTACTTAGTTTTTAACATCAATTGTTTTTCTTATTTTCTCTACTTTTGTATTTTTTTTACGGATTCTACTAAAATATTTCTTGAATGTTGAGAAAATAATATTCTGAAATGATATGTTAATTATTTCTTTGTTGGTTTTGAAAGAGTTCAAATAAAGTTTTTGGAGAAGTATAATATTTAATATATTAAAAAAACTAAAACGATATATTTTATAAAAAAATATTTTAAAATTATAAATTATAATGAGTATACTGAAAATATTTATTAGTATTATATTCTTTAATTTAATTATTTTTTATATTTAATAACAAAATGTTTTGAAACTTTATATAAGTGCATTGTGGGATATAAGTAATGTGATATTTTTATATCATTAAAACTTTCCTTAAATTTGGGAATGTTTGATTACTCACTACCTCCCCTTAACATCAATTTTGTGGGAAATATGACTAAAAAATATTTGCATATAGGTAACATTTCAAACTATAGATTTCCTGAAAAAAATAAAATCCCCTACTAAACTCATTTTAAAGATTTCATCATAAACCACCGGAAGGAAATACCTGAGATGATATGAAGCACAACTCAATTCAATTTGTTTAATGAAAGGCCAGACATTGAATCACGCAATTCCATTTGTTGAATGAAATGGTTATATGTCAAGCTGGTTATTAGAGTCACCCCAAATCCTTTCAAAAACATCTCCGTATTATCAGCCCAAAGTGTAACCTGGATTGTAAAGCTTGTTTGACTTTTGGCTCTCCTATTTAGGAAGTCAGAACATCCTGGGTGATACATCACACACACGCAATCTGATTCAATGTTCTCATCTATATATTTTATGAACATTCTGACACTGTCCTTTTTACCTTCACCCTCACCATCACTTATAGAGATGTCCACTTCAAGTCTGTACACGTGGCATCGGCACGGACCAATGACAAAGCAGAAAATGAAGCCCAGATTGGGGGAAGGTGGAGCAGAAGAGAGATCAATAGTTATATAATTCGATGCTGTCTTGTACTCCAACCACTCTGGAACACTGCTTCCTGGATACATGTAACAAGCTTTATCATAATGGTGATTTGGTGCAGATAGGTGTTGGTTTGCAAAGTTCATTACGTTGATTTGAGCATTCAACCCAATAGCCACTAGAGAGACTTCATCCAATTTTAAGCAATTCCAGAACAGCACCTCTTTCCTGTTTTCCTTTAATTGCTCAACAGCCGTTGAAGGAAACAATACACTCTTCAATGATTCGCAGTCTCTGGCGTTTAGAGTTTCAAGTGACAGGGGAAGCTCTGGTATTGTATGAAGCTTCCTGAAATATTCTACATTTAGATATAACAATTGTGTAAGATTGTTGAAGGATGAAGGTAACCTCTCAATGTCGATTGCTTCTAGATGAAGCGATGTAAGCTTGCTTTGATATCCAAATGATGAGGGAAGTGCTTTGACCTTCGTTTGTCCTAAATACAGTTGTTTCATATTCTCTGATATCAGTGAGAATTCCCTAAGATTCTGACAACAATCAAGGTTGAGATAAGTGAGGCTGCATAAATGGGAATTCCTTCCAAGTTTTGTAAGGGAGTAGCAGAAAGAAAGGTCCAATTTCTCAAGTTTGGGCAGAGAGAAAATAGATGGATGCACACTAGTCAACCCATAACAACCTATGAGAACAAGTACTTCAAGATTTGTGGCTTTTGATAAATCTGGCAGCTCCTTTAACTTTTCATACCAACGGAGGTCAACTTCTTTTAAATTCACCAGATTATGTAATAAAATGAAACAAAATGAACTAAATTAGTTAATTTTGTATTCCTTGAATTAACAGAAAATTATAACAGTGAGACACATATTTACCTTCACTCCATCCCAAAGTTTTTTCATGTTGCCACCAAACAATTTCAATATTACAAGTTTTTCGCTAGAAAAATTATCTGGCAAGGATTTTAGAGGGCAATTATCCCAACTAAGAAATATTAGTTCACTTGTCCAGAATTTAAGCCCTTCAGCAACAATATCACACTCCAAGCTTTTTGCAGCTTGGGCCAACTCAGCAAATTGTGCTGAATATCAAGTTTATCGAACCAATCGTCCTTATTTTGCCCAAAAATGTCCAAAAATCGTAGTCTGCTCATCTTAGCAAGTATGCGAAGGCTTAACTTTTGCCTCTTGGTTTGTGGCAAGTGAAGCAATATACTTGGGTGTATTCAATGAAACAAAACTTTTAGATTATAAAGTAACTATTTTATCTTTATAAATTTTAATCTAATTATCAATCTTTTAAGAATAATACAGTATATTTAAAATAAGAATAATAGAAGAATTAAAAAATTATAACTCATTCTTTTTGTCATTTTTCAAAAATAAAAATAAAAATATAACATATAGTTACAGTAGAATTTATCTAATTATATTTGATCCTGTTAAAGATTTCATATATTTGATAAATAAAGAGTAAATTATACGTTATCTGGTGAGTTTTAAGATTGCTTTAACACGTTAATTTCAATTTTAATTTGTAAAGACTCACTATATATATAGAATGAACTATATATATATATATATATATATATATATATATATATATATATATATTCAATTTTAGGTAAAATGAAAAATATTATAGTATTAATTTTAACGTTGAAAAGAAAAGAAAAAATTGACAAAGATTAAACAAAGATGATTTAAATGCGTTGAATTCATTTTTTTTTCTTTCATTTTTAAGAGAATTTCTTCTAATCATCTGCCATTTCTTCGAACAATTCATCTAACCATTTCACATAAAATCTTTGTTAAACGTCTTTCATAAGGTAATTCTATTTTATTTGTTTTGTATTTAACTTTTTATTTTTATACGTATTATTGTTTGACTAATAGTTGAAGCACTTTTTTGGGAGTATCTCTCACTTATCATCACATTTAACATTTATTATTAAAGAATACAATGTTAAATATGAAATTATGCAATTATAATTCTAATATGAAATTATGCAATAATAATTAACCTTTTATTCAACCACTTTTTAGTTAAATAAATACTTGTCAATAAAATTCTTTGCGTTTTTAATTATGTTACTGTGTCAATTAATTAAAACTAAATAATATATCTCTATATTTTTTGATAGCCTCACATGCAAAAAAGGAAGATTCAAAGCAGTAGACAAGATGCTATTCGTCGTGTACGGGGCAAGAAAATAATTTTTATTGAGTGAATGTATTTTTTGCTTTAATTATAAAAAATAGGCTCAAAATTATTTTTGGCCCCTTAAATTTAGATGACTTTTATTTTTAGTCCTTCAAATTTAAATTTGCTTTCTTTATTCCCTAAATTTTGAAGATTGTTCTTTTATTTTTAATTGCAATTTTTTTTATACTTATAGTTTATTTTATTGTATAACGAGAACTTAATCATTCCCTATGTAATTATATACATTCATTGTTTTATTCTCATTAGCGGAAAAAAAAAAACTATCCCTTAAATTATGAGTAGTGTTATAAAATATAAATTAACTAAGTATGAGAGAATTCAATCAGTTTATCTTGGAGATGGGCGTAGAAGACATTCCCATGCTTGGCAGAAATTTCACATGGTTCAAACCAAATGGTAAAGCGATGAGCAGAATAGATAGAATCATGGTCAATAGGGACTGGCTTTGCAAATGGCCAGGGGCCTCACAATTTCTATTGGAATGAAACATTTCGGATCACTGCCCGCTATTGTTAAAAAATGTTGTTTGTGATTGGGGACCAAAACCCTTTAGGGTATTGGACTGTTGGTTTGAAGACAAAACATTTTCATCCTTTGTGGAGGATACCTGGAAAGGCTTGGAGGTTGAGGGGTGGGGAGCATATGTACTGAAGGAAAAAATTAAAAAATTGAAGAATGAGCTAAAAGTGTGGAATAAAGAAATTTTTGGAGATTTGAGCAGAAAAATTAAAAATACTCAAGAGGAGATGAATGCTCTAGAAGTGAGGGGAGAAACGGAAACCTTAAGTGAAGATGAGGTTTTGAGGAGGGATCTACAAGAAGAATTTTGGAGGGTGTCCAAACTTAATGATTCCCTCATGAGACAAAAGGCAAGATCAAAGTGGCTTAAAGAGGGTGATAGTAATACAATGTTCTACCATAAAGTGGTAAATTGGAGGAGAGCGAAGAATAACATTAGAGGTCTCAACATAGATGGCACTTGGGTCAACGACCCAACGAGAGTTAAAGAGGAAGCAAAGTCCTTCTTCGAAAAGAAATTTAGTGAGGAGGCTTGGGCAAGACCGAGACTAGACGGCATTCCTTTCAAACAAATTTCAGAAGCCGAGAACACCATGTTGTTAGGAGTTTTTGAAGAAGATGAAATTAAACAAGCGGTATGGGATTGTGATAGTACGAAATGCCCCGGCCCGGATGGTTTAAATTTCAAATTTATTAAGTCCTTTTGGTCTATGTTGAAAGGAGATGTGAAGAGATTCCTAGATGACTTCCATCAAAATGGAGTTTTGCCAAGAGGGTCTAATGCTTCTTTCATCACACTTGTCCCCAAAGTTGATGATCCACAAAAGTTGGGAGACTTTAGACCTATCTCCCTTGTTGGTTGCATGTTCAAAATCCTATCAAAGATCTTGGCTAATAGGATGAAGAGGGTACTAGATGGAGTCATTGACAAAAAGCAAAGGGCTTTTGTGGGAGGTAGAAGTCTTTTGCATAGTGTGATGGTGGCCAATGAGGTAGTGGACGAAGCTCGGAGGAAGAAGAAGAAATGTATTGTGTTCAAAGTCGACTACGAGAAGGTGTATGATTCCGTTGGGTGGGATTTCCTCTTTTATATGCTTCGGAGACTTGGTTTCAAGGAGAGATGGATATCATGGATAAGGAGTTGCTTGGAGTCTAATTCGGCATCGGTGCTCATTAACGGAAGCCCAACAAGTGAATTTAAACTCCAAAAGGGGTTAAGGCAAGGAGACCCTCTAGCTCCCTTTCTTTTCATTGTTGTGGCGGAAGGGCTTAGTGGGTTGATGAGGGAAGCTTTAGCAACAAACTTGTTTTCTAGTTATCAAGTTGGTAAAGATAAAGTTGAAGTCAATTTACTCCAATTTTCGGATGATACCATATTCTTGGGGGAAGCATCTTTGAGTAATGTTATAGTCATCAAAAGCATAATGAGATGTTTTGAGCTTGCTTCCGGGCTAAAAGTAAACTTCTCCAAAAGCTCCTTTGGGGTGATAGGGGTGGAGATAAGTGAAGGAATCAAGTATGCAAAATTGTTAAACTGTAGTCTCTTGTCCATCCCTTTTACTTACTTGGGCCTCCCCATTGGTGCTAACCCAAGAAAGATGGAAACGTGGAAGGGAACCATTGACAAATTCAAGAAGAAGCTTGCACCTTGGAAGCATAAAACTTTATCCTTTGCCGGTAGAGTTTGCCTTATCAACTCCGTTCTCTCTTCTTTACCCATTTTTTTCTTGTCTTTCCTTAAAGCTCCTAAAGAGGTCTCTAGGAAAATTATGGCTATCCAAAGAAATTTCCTTTTGGGGGGGGGGGGGGGGGGGGGGGGGGGGAGATGGAGAGTGCAGAAAGGTATGTTGGGTAAGTTGGGAAAAAGTTTGTTGTCCTAGGAGTCACGGGGGCCTAGGTATCAAAGATATCCGTTTGTTTAACAATGCTTTGCTTGCAAAATGGAGATGGTCACTCTTCCTTCAAAAAGATGATCTTTGGGTAAAGGTTCTAGTGGCTAAATATGGCGGGTGGAGAGGTCTTTTCAATGGGGAAGTGAACAATAACTCATCCATTTGGTGGAGGGACTTGTTATTAAGTTGTGGGGGTCGAGAGGAATCTAATTGGTTTGGAAGAAGAGTTAAGTGGAAGATTGGCGAGGGATAACAAGCAAAATTCTGGTATGACAATTGGCTAGGGGATTTTACTTTGATGGAGAAATATCCTAGATTATATCTAATATCTTCTCAACAAAATAATCTTATTAAGGAAGTGGGAAGATGGAATGGTGGAGGTTGGAAGTGGGAACTAGCATGGAGACGTGAGATGTTTGTGTGGGAGAATGCACAACTTGAAGAATTAAAGCTCTTACTGTCGAATGTATCTTTACAAAGTGGTGCCATGGATACTTGGGTGTGGCTATCAGATAACTTAGGTTGTTTCTCAGTCAAGTCTGCATATAATGCTCTTCATGAGGAAGTCATAGGATCCCAAACTCTTGATTTGATGAAGCATCTCTGGAGCCTAAATATCCCTCCAAAGGCAAGCGTTTTGATATGGAGGATGCTGCTGAATAAATTACCAACAAAAGATAATCTTAGGAAAAGGAATATCATTTCTATCCCACTAGACTATCTTTGTCCTTTTTGCCTTGATGCAGATGAGACTATTGATCATTGTTTCTTCACATGCCAGAAGGTTGCACAGATATGGAATAGATGCTATGGATGGTTAAAGGTGCTCACGGCCATGCCATCCAACTCAGTGATGCATTATTGGCAACATCCATATGTCCTACAAACAAGGAGCCAACAACAGAGGTGGTGGGTAATCTGGGCAGCGATAGTTTGGTGTGTATGGAACCTCAGGAATCAATGCATTTTCAGGGAAGGAAGCCTCGAACCAGAATCCCTCATGCAGAATATCTCCTTTACCGCTTGGTCATGGTTAAAGGGTAGAACTAAAAATTTTAACTATTCTTTCAACCAATGGTCGGTGGCCCAGGGTGAGTATATTCGTGAATGTTAGTTTCAGGGGGATGCTTGAAGTTATAAGAGGTGTGCAGGTTCTGCACTTGTTGATTGGGAAAGTACGATTCAGTAAGCAGATTATGCAAGGCACCAGGTGGCAAATTTGGCTAATCATGTGTACGTTGAGGTAGCTAACATTCACGGGAAACCACTATCATCAGAGGTCTGAGGCTTAAATGTTGGAGGGAATTTTGTGGGAATTAAATGTATATTTATGTTTTGCGGAACTGTTGGTTTTTATTTTGGAGGGCATGGTTATATAATATTTTGTGTCTTCATGGCCATAAATATCCATTAACCATGTGTCTAAAAGCAAACGGTGATAATCTTGTGCGTTGTAGGTACCTCTGGTACCATTTCTTTCTTTATATTTATATATTACTCTCTTTGCTGATCAAAAAAAAAAAAAAAACTAAGTGTTTAGTCCTTAACTTTTTCAAAATTCTGATTTTATTTCCTAAACAAAATTTTGTCTAGTCAAAGTCTCTAAAGTTTTATTTTTTTCACAACTTTTAGTCCCTACCGTTAGAGTGTGTCGTTAAATGATGACATGGCGGCCTCTGAGATTGCCATGTGTCATTTTTAAATTATTTAATGTGGTTCATTTTTTATCCTAGAAATTTGCCAATCTATTATTCTCCGTTTAGCATATCTAAATCTAAATATATTGGAAAGATATATTTATCAAAAAAATTTAAGACCTTATTAAAAAGATATATTTAGGTCTGGTTGCAATTTCTACTTCAAGCCGGACGCCCACCACAAGGGTAAAGGGAGTCAAAATTCATTAATATCTCTACACTTTACGAATCATAAAAATAAGTTTAATTTTACTTAAGTGTTTTTATGAAATTTATAGATAAATTTGTCCACAATATTCTATATATTATCTATATAAATAATAAATAATATAATAATTGGTACAGCAGCACAATAAATTTACCCATGTGACAGGAAAACTCATGGAAAACGTTCAACTTACATCCGCATAAATGTGGTATATAGGTGGGAAAAAAAAAAGAAAAAGATAGAAAGAAAAAAATGGAATGTTTTAAATGATGTAATGAAAAATTAAGAAAAGAATAACATAAAAGTGAGGATGAAAAACATATATAAATGTATAATAATATTAATTCCTTCTAGTTTTGTGCTTTTTAAGGAAGCCATATAAATAGAATGCTGGATCAGAAAATTCAGAAGGAGAGAAGAGCCTTCTGGGTTCTATTATATATGCTAAAAGTGGGTGTGTGAAAATAGTTAAGAATTATAAGAGTTGACTTTGGGGGTTTTACTATATTGGCTAAAAGTGGGTGTCTGAAGAAGGCATAATTAGCGTGTAGGAAATCATCTCATCGTCCTAGTAATTGAGACATGTTCATATCTTAGACCCTTTTTTGTGGTTCCTTGGACACAACCTAACATCTGTTTTATCATGTTCTTGTGGAAATGGCATTTGTTTTCACTCTTTAAGTAGAGTTCATTAATTTAGGGAATGAGTTACGTATGGAAAGTCCACCCTTGTCTTGCGAAAGTAACCAATATGGAATTAAAAGGGACACAAAGCTTGGTTTTTAATGCACTTGTTCAGCAAAAAGATGCACACGTTAGATCTTCTAACATCATGTTAAAACCTAACTAGATAAAATTTCTCTTTTGTCATTCAATTCACACCCATCATCATATATATATAAGGCTTTAACTAGAGGTGGAAATAGGTTAGGCCATTCGATAGGAGTCTATGGCTTAGCCTACATCATGTTTAGTCGACCAAGCCAAACTTTTTTATAAAATAGGTCAAGTCTAAGCTTTTATAAAAACCTATTTGCTTAAAAATGTCAGGTTTTAGGTCATTCAAAAAGTCTTTTAGGCCTAACAGTCTGACTTATTTAAGTGAATATAAATAATATTTCTTTCATACTATTACTATTATATTAAATTTGTTAAAATGTATTAAAATGATATACTTATTTACCTCTTTTAATTAGTAGGCATGTTAATCTACATAAAGAGTCAAGCCTATAAGATTATTTAAAAATAAATTTATACCTTATTTAGAAACATTAATTCAAAATAGGTTTTTAAGTAAGTAATATATATTCCCTTAAAAAAAAGCAAGTAATATGTGTGTGTGTGTGTGTGTGTATAAAAATAATACAATATTACATAATAATATAAAAAAGTGTAATTACTAATATGTCTATTTAGGCTTATAGGCCAATAAGCCTACCAACTTTTAAAGGCCTAATAACCAAATAGGTTTACAAGCAAGACCAGGCTTTTATGCAGGTTAGATTATGCCTTTAAAAAAGGTCTACAATAGGTAAATATGTCAGGCTTAGGCTTTGTGTTTTTAATAAAGGTCACGCTTAGATCTACCAAAGTCTAGTCTACCCTAGTCTATTTCAACCCCTACTGCAACCATAGAAATCAATTTCCTCCATGCACCCAGCCACGTTGCTTGATTTATGTTTTTTCACATAGGATCTCAGAGTTTCCAAAAGGTTACAAATTTGTTACGTTGGTGGAGTTAGCATGATTTTTTTTTTAACCTTGGTTTTTCAATAATGCTAGCTAGCTTATAAGTTAGAGTAAATTACGTTGACACCCTTGTGGTTTTTTGACATTGCATAAATTCTCTTTTCTTTTTAGGCATTTACAACAACTTCTCTTATGGTGGAACACGATGTAATGTTTTTCAAACAATTAAAGGGATTAGGGTAGAGGTAGAAAAAGTAGGGGTATTTTGTGCTATTTCACCAAATCTTAGGGTGTCATTGTAATTTACTCTAAGTTATAACCTCATAAGTGTAAGGCATATCAAATTGCAACAGATATTTCTATTTTCTCTTTTGATAATTCAAAATTAACATTTTTGAGTCTTCCATATATTTGGAACTTTTCATGCAATAACACCACTCTCCATCTAATACTCATCTTAAAAGAGGAAAGTACATAAGATGCATTTAACATGAGTATTTAGTTGCAACAGATCAGTTAAGGGACTTTACTTGCTACTATAAAAGATAATGTACAAAGACATACACAAGTCTTGGCCACATACTTTCAAAAGATTTTTCTAATTTGACTTTACGGCTGCAGGGTGGCCGTCAAATAAAATTATTTCCTACCACTTTACAACTACAATTGACTGCCCATTATCCTTCTCTGCAATGACACCTGCAAGAATTTGGCAATGGTCTTTGCAGCATGTAAAGCCCATTCTAAATTTAATGTTCAAACTGACTGAACTTCTAGAAGGGCTTTGGACTCTTGACAACCAGGTGATGGTGAACAATCTTTCAAGTATTGGAGCTCATATGCATCATGCCCTTTGATTACCTTGAAAAGGACTTTTCACCTAATATGAAAAAATGGAAGATAGATGAGTTTGAATGTCTCAAGTAAGTCTTCTTCTAAATCTTAATTTATACCACACCATATCACATGGTGTACTTTTACAGCCAATCTTAAAATAACACAATGATATTATGAACAAATAAATCAACATCTTCAGGAATAAAATTTCCTTTCATGTACAAAAATTATATTACGCAACTGATTCTCTCCTCTACTAGCGATAAAGGAGAAATAAAAGAGTATAGTGAAAGCAATATCATGTCCAATTAAATTAGTCAGTGTTTTCATCTAAAGTTTGTTTGAAATTGGAATATAAAATATAGGGATAAATTCTAGAAAAACAAAAAATAGACAAGTTGTGCAGAAAATTATGTATCAGATTATTTTACATTTAGTGTGTGTTTGGGTAGGTGTTTAACGTGATTTTTTCACGTTGAACGTGAAAGCAATAATGGTGTAGCTTTAGTGTTTGTACCTTGGAACACGTGTTTTTTCCGTTGAACGTGGTTTCAACGCTTAAACAAACACACTCATAGTCCTCATCTATCATTATATTTTTAGGATACATTTTTCTGAATTCATAAAAAAAAAATATATAGTGCTCCTAAAATCAAAACAAAAGGAATAAATAATCTCAGCAATATCTTGTCACTAGTTTTGAAACCAATAAATAAAATTTTCTTTTTGTTTGTAGCTAGTGTGGTGTTGAGAAAGACAAGGTAGGGCAACACTTGTCTCTCGCCTAGACATTTTTACAATTTATAAGAATTTATGACCTGAAGACATATTAACAATTAGAGGTAATGTATGGATCAATATTAGAAAAGAATGCTAGAGCCAAGGGAAGAGCCATAGCTTAAACAATTTTGTATTCCAATAAGTGGTAAAGAAGGTCATATGCCAAAGGAAAGAGAACTTCTTTCTTTGATATTCCTCACAAAAATCTAGATAACACCAACATACGACCAAGACTTTTAGTCTCAGAATATATCTAACCCTGTAAATCTACAAACATGCAAATTGACAATAGTAATAACTTTTCTTCAAAGTTATCACAATTATCATTAGATACACAAGAAATAACTTCATTAGATACATAATGGGCCTATTATTAAAAAAAATTAAACTATTTATTTTGTAAAACAATATTATTTTTGAAACTATAAATTATATATAATAATTATATTGAAAATATTTATTAATATTTTTATTCTTTAATTTAATTATTTTAATATTTAATAACAAAATGCTTCAAAACTTTATATAAGTGCATTGTGTGATCTTTTTTATATTATTAAAACTTTCCTTAAATTTGGGAATGTTTGATTCCTCACCACCTCCCCTTAACATCAATTTTATGGGAAATATGATTCAAAAATATTTTTTCTTCAAAAAAATGATTAAAAAATATTTGCATATACGTAACATCTCTAACTATATAAATTTCCTGAAATAATTAAAAATATCCCTAATAAACTTCATAAATTAAAAATGTCATCGTAAACCATGGGAAGGAAATACTTGGGATGATACGAAGCACGCCTCAATTCGATTTGTTTAATGAAAGTCTGGCCATTGAATCATGAAATTCCATTTGTTGAATGAAACTGTTATACACCGAGCTGCTCATTGGGCTCACCCCAAATCCTTTCAAAGCCTCCTTCGCTAATGCATGACGATCTTCTGGATGACGGGCATTTTTCCTAAGTGTAACCTGGATTGTAAAGATTGTTTGATTTTTGGCTCTGCTATTTAGGAAGTCAGAACATCTTTGGTCAAACACCACACACACGTGATCCTCTCCTGTACCAGTTATGTACATTGTGACACTATCCTTTTTACCTTCACCCTCATCATCACTTATAGAGATGTCTACTGCAAATGTACGAATGCGGAATGGGTACTGACCAATGACAAAGCAGAAAATGAAGCCGAGCTTGGGGGAAGATGGAGCAGAAGAGAGATCAATATTTATATAATTCTCTGTTGTCTTGTACTCCAACCACTCTGGAACACTGCTTCCTGGATACACGTAATAACCTTGATAAGACCAATGATTATATCTATTATAATCATGGTAATTTTGAACATGATCGTGAATTAGTGCAGATAGGTGGTGGTTTGCAAATTTCATCACGTTGATTTGAGCATTCAACCCAATATCCACTAGAGAGACTTCATCCAACTTTAAGCAATCCCAGAACAACACCTCTTTCCTGTTTTCCTTTAATTGTTCAACAGCTGTTGAAGGAAACAATACACTCTTCAATGATATGCAGCCTTTGGCATTTAGAGTTTCAAGTGACAGGGGAAGCTCTGGTATTGTATGAAGCTTCCAGCATTCTTCTACATCTAGATATAGCAGTTGTGTAAGATTGTTGATGGATGAAGGTAGCCTCTCAATGTCACTTGCAAATAGATGAAGCGATTTAAGCTTGCTTTGATGTCCAAATGATGAAGGAAGTGCTTTGATCTTCGTCCATTCTAATCTCAGTTCTTCCATATTCTCTGATATCAGTGATAGTTCCCTAATATTCTCACACAATTGAAGGTTGAGATAAGTGAGGCTGCATAAATGGGAATTCCTTCCGAGTTTTGTAAGGGAGTCGCTAGATGGATGCACACTAGTCAACCTAGAACAACCTTCGAGATGCAGTACTTCAAGATTTGTGGCTTTTGATAAATCTGGTAGCTCCTTTAACTTCTTAGAGTAACTGAGATCAACTTCTTTTAAATTCACCAGATTCTGTAATAAAATGAAAGAAAATGAACTAAATTAGTTAATTTTGCATTCCTTGAATTAACAGAAAAATTATAACAGTGAGACACATATTTACCTTCACTCCATCCCAAAGTTTTTTCATTTTGCCACTTCTCAATTTCAATATTACAAGTTTTTCGCTAGAAAAATTATCTGGCAAGGATTTTAGAGGGCAACTATTCCAACTAAGAAATATTAGTTCACTTGTCCAAAATTTAAGCCCTTCAGCAACAATATCAACACTCCACTTGTGTTGATTGGGGTTGACACCAAGAATATCAAGTTCATCAAACCAATCAACTTTACCTTGCCCAGAAATTTCCAAAAATCGTAGTCTGCTCATCTTAGCAAGTATGCGAAGGCTCAACTTTTGCTTCTTAGTTTTTGGCAAGTGAAGCAGTATGCTTCTACTGGCCAGAGTACCCTGCGATCAATGAAGAACAAATATTTTATTTTTAAAACATAGTCAAAACCCACATTTCTCAAACACAAAAAAAATAAAAAATGTTATTGAATAGATTTTATATTTAGTTAGGCTTTAACCTTGTCATTTTTCAATGCGTCACAAATGTCATCAGGAACCCATAACCGACTACGGCTTCCAGGGTCTTCAGTAGACTCTCGACAAACAATCTCCCAAGCCATTTCTTGTAAACTATCATGCATAGATACAAAATTATCTTTCGAGAAAGTTATAAGAGCTTTATCTTTTAGCCTTTCTAACCCAGCAACCACTGAATTATCACTTTCATCATTTCTTAATAGAGATTTTAGATAACCCACGGTTAGCTTTCTATCTAATCTAAGAAAGAAACATGCAAGATCTAGAAAAATTTGTTGCTCTTTGCGATCTAGATCATCATAACTCAGTTTCATTATATCATAAACTTCTAGAAGAGGCATTTTTCCAAGCTTGTCAAGCTCACTTTCCCATACTTCCTTATTTTTTCTGCAAAGACGACGAGCCAAAACTTTAACAACTAATGGAATGCCTTTGGCATATCTGACCACCCTTTCTGATAGCCCATCGTACTCCCTTGGATGATCACTTTGGTTAAAGGCATTCAATTTGAAAAGTTCAAGTGCTTTATCAAAATTGAATTCTCCAAGCTGGTATATCTCATCAGCTTTGTTAGCATTAAGAACTTGCTCATCTCTAGTTGTTATAATTATTCTACTACCTGATCCAAAATTATCAAGAGTTCCTAATAATTTTTCTAAGTGATCTAAATCATTCATATCATCCAGAACAATAAGAACCTTCATACGACTAATTCTATCATTAGGAAATGAATTTGGTGTTCCAATTTTCACAGCATGTTCTAATAGTTCAGTAAAAATTTCTTCCTTCAAAGAATCTATTCCTTTTTTTCTTGATTGTTCTCTTTCATTGGCTAAAAAATAAGAACCCCGATATTCATACCGTAGTTTGTTAAATACTTCTTGTGCAAGGGTTGTCTTGCCGATACCGGCCGTACCCCAAATTCCAATAAGACGTGTATCTTTTGGCTCTTTACGTATCAATGATTCCACATCTGCAATTTTTTTTTCAATTCCAACAATTCCTTTTGAGTTAACCAAGAGTTTACCCATCCTCATCATAACAAGTTTGATGATTTCTTCAAGTAGCTCAGCATCATCCCTATGTGACACAGAGAGAAATGTGTGTTAAAATAAATGATGTTGATATTAACTCGCCTATTTCGATGTTTTTTTTTTTTTTTTTGGAGGGGGCATGGAAGGTGGATAGTTATTCAACTTAATAGGTCAAGTACTAAAAATTAAGTAAAAGGGTCTTGTTAGATGTATCTACAAATCCTTTTTAAAAGCATCATTTAGAAATTGAAATATATGTATTACTTGGTCGCAATTTTTTTTTTGGTGAAATTACTTGGTTGCAATATAACCACTAAATTTAATGGACCAACAAAGTAGGATTGGTCCCATCTAGGGATGGGGAAATATTTGTACCCATGGATATCCTGGGATAAAATTCGTAATTGCTAAAAAATGAATAGTTAAATAGGTAATTATAGATCATTTAAGCAAATTCGTACATGTTAATAAACGGAGGCGGGGATAGGTGTCAAGGTACCCACCCTATGTGTGGCTGTTGTTACCTAGTATAGTAAATTACTTAAATGTCCTTGTTTTAATATATACCACTACACAAGAATTAACTTCATAATCCCCATGTATTAATATATATAATTGTATCAAGTAATTGCGTAGAATAATGGAATAATTTTAGTTTTTTTGGCATTTAAAATACCTTTTTTTTTAATTATTAGAATGATTAAAAATTATTTTGTCCATTATTCATTCTTCTACTACAGCAGGTTGGGGAAATTGGATTTTATCTCTAAAAGGCTTAATGTGTCAAGTTTGTGCCAATAGCAGCTAGTATAGCTTTCCAGTAAGCATTATTTGAGGTTTGGGTGGGGGTTGTTATGTTTACATGGTCATTCATTAATGTACCCGTCTTACTAAACTTTGTCACATCTTGGACCAAGTTTAGTGTTTATAAATATTTTTTTATTTTTCTGATAAAAAATTAAGAAAATGAAAAATATTTTAAATTAAGATAATAAAATTATTTTTAGGTATATAATTCCATTAAATAATGTATTTATTATTTATATAAGTAAGGAAATTACATATAATTTACTTTTATAATTTATTATTAATTTTAATATATTATGAGCAGTGATTTTTATTGCTTTTATTATTGTTCTTACTTTTACTTCCTTACTTTACTTTTAATATTTTACTTTTCAAAATTATAATTATATCGTACTTTTAAATTATAATTACATATAATTATATTTTTTAATGCTTATAATGAGCAGTAAATTATAAACATCTAAGTAAATTATAATTTTTTTTTAAAAAGTACTTTGCTAAAAGTAAATTAGTGAATTAAAAAGTAAGAACAATATTAAAAGAAAAAAATTCAATGTCCATAGTATTGGAAATTAAATAAAATTATAAAAGTAAATTATATATAATTAACTTATTTATATAAAAAGATAAATGTAACTAGAGTTAAAAGTAAACAATATTTACTTAATTGATTTAAGAATCTACAGATAATCTAATTATCTCAATTTAAAATACTTTTTATTACCTTAATCCTCTTAATTAATATTCTTTATATTCTTAGTCGTGTCATTGCTAAACTAACTAGAGTTCTAAAAGAGAATATTAAGATTAAAAAAATAGTAAATAACTTTGAAAGGACTAAAACCAGATAGTTCTTCATTCAACACTCTTCTATCTTTTTCTGGTTTTTATTCAGTTGTTCTACTTTTTTCAGCCTTTTTATTAGATTTTTAATATCTATATACTATTAACTATATGTGCTATTATTCATATATATTGTATTTTTATAATTGGGAAAGAATATTATATTATTATAAATTATTGTTTTTTTTATAGTTAAGTAAAAACATTTTAATAAATTGATAGTTAAAATGAATATTTAACTTTTACTTTAATTAATATTTTATCACAATTATTTTACTATTAATTATATATACATTTTATTATATATATATATATATATATATATATATATATATAAACTATATGAAGCGATTTGATATATGTCAACTTATTACTATTTGGACAAGACAAATAAAAGTTACATCCTTTTGCAATCCAAGCAACACGTTATAAAAATATACATATAAATATATCATAGCTAGCTATATTAATTGAACATTTATGGAGAAAAAAGAGCTTACAGAAATTTTGATGACTCAATGCCAGATATTTTTGCAGATTTATTCAAAGCATCTCTCCACATTTGCACTTTGGTGGTCTCATATTTTGTCTTATGCTCATCAAATGCATTTTTGTAACTCTCAGAAGATTGATGTCCTACATGTGTGGGTTCAACCCGATAGAAAACAGGGATTACAATCCGTCCATATTTCTCTTTGCAATGAAGTATTGTCACAAGTTCTTCTAAACACCAACGCGAAGAAGCATAGCCTTGTGAGAATATGATCAACGAAATGGATGATCTTTTGATTGCTCCAACAAGTGATGGCCAAATTTCATGTCCCCTTTCAAGTTGATAATCTACAAAGGCATTTATTTGCTTATTTTTAAACGCCTCTCTCAAATGGCTAAGAAATCCGCAACGGATGTCCTGGCCCCTGAAGTTAACAAAAACATCGTACGTTGTTTGTGGATCGATGTTGTCTGACATGGCTTTTTCTCTACAACCTTCAGTTTTCAAAATAACAGAGTCAGAGGAAAACAACACCCAAAAAATAAACAATAGACAGAGAAATACAATACACAGGATCTTTCTGTCCCTAGACTGGCATCTGTATGAGGCACAAGGTAATTGAAACGAAAAAGAAAGTTAGGAATGAAGTAGAAAAATCATAGAGTTTATGAGACATAAACTTGATATTGATAACAAGTTCAAGTAAGGAAGGGGGAGGATGTCATATGACAAATACAATACCAGCTTCTTCTGGATTAAACTTTCCACCCGAAGATAGCAAATGTCAAAAGAAGGGATCTTGGAAAATGTGAAAGTGGGGTGCAAAGCAAACAAATAATCATAGTCATTAACACGCGGTTTAACTGGTCCCATAATAAAGATAAGTGAAAGGACCCACTGCTATTAATTTATTTCCTAACAACTACATGCGCATAAGACATACGGTAGAGTTTGAATGCCTCTAATAATTCTTCTTATCAGTCTGTAATTTTATATACCAGATCGTATCTATCAAAATAAGATGACTAGCCTTGAGAATTTGATTTTGTGAATGAAAATATTGCCATGATGTGACAGCCACTAAATGCTTTTTTTTTTTTTTTTCTCTATTTCCCCTTTCAAGCCAGCTGAGGGAATGGGTAGTATATGCTACTTTTTGTTGGGAAAAGTAAAATTCTCTTGTATGGACATTGATTGATTTGTTCCTCTTTCTTACAATTGTGATGAAAGAAAACAAAATAATTAAAAACTTAGACCGAAATATGATGAGGTGTTTGTGCACTAAAGATACGTTGTAATTACTAATTGATTTTGATCACGAGTAACTATTTTTAATTTATATTTACGTTATCCAATCTTTGGACTAATTTAATTAAAAATATAAAATTTAATTGAATATTTCTTTAATAATAATAAATTTATTTAATCAATATCAAATATTGACTTAAATAAATTATTTGATTAAAATTAAGCATTTCTTTTAAAACATTCAATAAATCAAAACTAAAATTTCAAAATAAAGAGGATGAATTTACATATGACATATTACTGATCCTTGTGTTACAGGACACTTGAATTGAGACAACTTGGCGATTGTAACACTTTATATTACATTATACTAATCTTTAAAAAAATATTTTAAGGGATTAATTCAATAATTATAGAAGTTTGTTAACAATATTTTTTCTAGAACACCTAAGTTGTAGCCACTTCTTGTCAAAAAAAGTTGTAGCGACTTGGTGATCCGAAAATTTTATATTTCATTTTACTAATCTTAAAAGTAAATTAATTTATTTTAAGGGATTAATTTATTTGTGACTTCAAATCTACCATATATTTTCTAATTTTATTTTATCAATTTTTTATTTCAAACTATAGTCCGTTACCGACAGTGATGTGATATACACTAGCGTCCAACCCATACTATGTACGGGATATATATTTAGTTGTAGGCTCACAAATATATTTTATATGAAAAATCATGTTTAAAAATTTTAAAATATTTAAATTATGTTAAATTTAAATATTTTTTAAATTTAGAAATGTAAAATGATAAAATATATTTTGAAATTAGAAAACATACATGTTGTGGGGTGTTTGATAATAACAATGCAAAATCAAAGTGGATTATCACATAAACAACTTCTAATCCATTAGCCACATAAATGAAATCTCTAACGATGTTTGGACAATGAGACTAAAACATATATTTTTCAAATTACATGACTAAAAAAAATCAATTTTAAATTTGGGAGACCAAAACAAATTTACCCTAAATTTGAGAGACTAAAAACATATTTAACTCTTTATGTTATTTAAAGTTTATAAGCAATATTTTGAATAATTTAAAATATAAAAATTAATTAAATTTGATACAAACTATTGAAATCAAATATTACTTAAAATAAATTATTATTTTAATCTCTAATAGATAATTTATATTTCATTAGCACTTATGTAAGATGAGTTGTTATAGGTGTTTAATATTATTTTCTATTTAAGAGAAGAAAATATACTAATTAATAAGTTCACTAATTAATGTAGGTATTTCTTTTCTTTAACATAACTTTGCAATATTAACTAACCATAGAAAAGTATATTAGTTGCAACAAATATTTAAAAGAGTAATATTTTTATCCAAATATTTCAATCAATTTTCTATTAAAGATTCTATAATGATATTATTTGATATTATAAGTTGTAAGTATATTAAAATGAACATAATATAAATGAAATTAAATATAAAATAAAATATTTTAATTTATTATAAAAATTATATATTTTAAAGAAGAAAATAATACATTATAATATGTGTAATTATAGCAGTACACATGCTTAATAATCTTATTTAAATTTTTTAAAAATTTATATAAAGAAATATTTTTTTTATTTTTTTCAATTATTAAAAATATTATATATTTTGTATTATATAGTGAAAATTATTATACATCTGATACTAATTGTGCATGACCAGTTCTGTTCCTGACATTTTAGGGGCATATGGCAAAATAATAATAAGAGACACTTATATAAATATTCCAAAATATAAGTATATATATTACATAAAAAATATATATGTAATTTCATTAAAATGATATGTTTTATTACATTAAGTGAATAACATGATTTTAACAAAACTCCAAAAAAATGTATAAAATTTTTCATTGAATTTACTCATATGTTGCCATCCATTATTTAATTTAAATATCCAAAAAAAATTATTTATACACAAATATTTATATAAAGGACACTCCTATAAAAAAAAAAAGCAAATATACACAATATGTATATATAATTTTCTATAATGATTTTATACAATTTTATTTTTCATAGCTTCTTCTCTATTTTCTTTTTCTTTCTCTATTTATCTTCATTTTTCATCACATTTTCTCTCTCTCCTCTTCATGTTTCTCTTACCACTGAAGATGATACACCTCCCAAAAAAATATACAACCATCATTTTCAATAATTTTTAAGGCCTCTTTATTTTTCCTAAATGTTTTTTAATAAAAAAAATAAAGAAATGTTATTTCATTGTTTGAAGGAGAGAATATATTATTCTTATTATTCTCAGGTTCAAAAATAAATTTTCTTTAATAAAAATTGAGGGTCAATTATGCTTTTAAAACTTTAAAAATGATATCTAAATAAAATAAAGATTTCCTATCATTATAGTTGTTATCATGAATTTTATAAACTAAATCTCTTTTCTCCAACTACAATTATATATATAGTCTTGTATCTTTTGTTTAATTTATATAAATTTGATTTTTATGGTATGGGCCAATTATTATGATTATTTTAGTCGTTGGTAAAATTTAATATATTTATTTTAAATTATATTTTAATTTTTATATTTGGCCCCTAAAAAAATGCTTAGCTCTATCCCTAGCTATCATCTATTGTCTACAAAATATCATCATTTTAGATTATAACTTACATATATTTATGTTCATTATTAATATACGAACTTTTAGTTTTAATTTCTTTATGATTTAAGTTTTAGTCTGTGTTTCTTATCTTGTTGTAAATAAATTATAAGTGGTGAGTTCTGTTTAGAGAAAACTTCTTGTTTTCAAATGACTTGCTAGATTACTTGAATCAATTATATACTCCCTTCATCCCAAAATAAGTGTCATCTTAAGTTCTTTTACACACATCAAGCAAAACTAATAAATAGATGAAAGAGAGTAGTAATTTTACAAAACTAACCTTAATATTAATATTACAATGAAAAGCTAAAGTGATACTTATTAGGGGTAATAGAAGAAAAAAGCAATTAATATTGCATTGAAAAGCTAACAGGACACTTATTTTGGGATAATTATTTTTTCAAATGCAATACTTATTTTGGGACGGAGGGAGTACTTTTTTTGTACTCTAATGGCTAGCTATATTATATGTTAATATGGAATTGCATTAGTTTACTGTATTGAGCTGAGGGGCAAGACTTGTGTGGAAAAAAAATACCGCCATGATGTCCCTCCTTTTCTCATGTAAAGTGTTCCAAACAATTGCTTTGCTCCTTCCCATCTTCTTCATGGAACAAAGTACATTATTTACTTGTTTTGCTATAATTGGATGAGTATAAAAGGAGTCAAAAAGACATTCCAATGTGATTTTCTGTGAACATTCTTTTTAGTCTACATGAAGGTATGAATGTTGACATATATCAGAATTGCCTGCCAGTTCACGACAATAAGACAGAAAAACAAAGAGAAAGCCAAGCATGATCGTAAGACTTGCCATTAGATTGTACCTACCACTCAAGTTATTCAAGATAAAATTTAGACCCTTTTAAATTTTTTATCAAAATATGTTACTCAATTTAGATTGCAAGCCACCAATATACTCTAAGCAAATGCTAATTGCACGGAAATGGCCTTGGTGTTTTTATTAGAAAGTCCAAAATTAATGCAAAATGAGGCCATATTTAACTTGTTGAAGTTTATATCGGGGCAGTTTAGAATTCTTGAGGAAGCCAGTAAAAAAGTTAATGGACAGAAATCATTTAGGTGGAATTATAGAGTACACTAATGCAAGTAAACTAATGTGGCCGGTGGAAAAAAAATCAAGTTACGGGGCAAGTACTCTAAAATGATTTATATGAAAAATATCATGTTTAAAAATTTAAAAAGATTTAAATTATGTTAAATTTAAATATTTTTGAAATTTGGAAATGTAAAATGATAAAATATATTTTGAAATTAGAAAACATACATGTTGTGGGGTGTTTGATAATAAGAATGCAAAATCAAAGTGGATTATCACACAAAAACTTCTAATCCGTTAGCCAAGTAAATGAAATCTCTAACTGTGTTTGGGCAATGAGACTAAAACATATGTTTTTCAAATTACATGACTAAAAAAAAAATCAATCTTAAATTTGGGTGACCAAAACAAATTTACCCTAAATTTGAGAGAAAAACATATTTAACTCTTTATGTTATTTAAAGTTTATAAACAATATTTTGAATAATTTAAAATATAAAAATTAATTAAATTTGATACAAACTATTGAAATCAAATATTACTTTAAATAAATTATTATTTTAATCTCAAATAGACAATTTATATTTCATTAACACTTATATAAGATGAGTTGGTATAAGTGTTTAATATTATTTTCTCTTTAAGAGAAGAAAATATACTAACTTATAAGTTCACTAATTAATGTAGGTATTTCTTTTCTTTAACATAACTTTGCAATATTAACCAATCATAGAAAAGTATATTAGTTGTAACAAATACTTAAAAGAGTGATATTTTTATCAAATATTTCAATCAATTTTCTATTAAAGATTTCTATAATGATATTATTTCATATTATATGTTGTAAGTATATTAAAATTAACAAAATATAAATGAAATTAAGTATAAAATAAAATATTTTAATTTACTATAAAAATTATATATTTTAAAGAAGAGAATAATACGATATAATATGTGTAATTATAGCAGTACACATGCTTAATAATCTTATTTAAATTTTTGAAAAATTTAAATAAAGAAATATTTTTATTTATTTTAATTATTAAAAATATCATTTATTTTGTATTATATAGTGAAAATTATTATACACCTAATATTAATTGTGCATGACATGAATAATCATATAATTTAAATGAGTTTACCATTTATATAACATCAATTCGAGTATTGAATATATCGAATTCTCTTATTTCTTTTGTTCATGGCCCTACTAATTAATGGTAGTTAATCCTCCAAAAAATGATTATTTTTCTTGTTGTGAATAAATTATAAGTGGCGTGTTCTGTTTAGAGAAAACTTCTTGTTTTCAAATGGCTTGCTAGATTACTACTTGAAACAGTTATATACCACCTCCATCCCTATTTATAAGATGTTGTTTTGAAAATTTCTTGTCCCTTTTTATAAGACTTTATTTTGACTATCTTATGCATTAATTATTTTTTGTCTAAAATATCCTTATTTATTATAATACATTAATTGGATGTTACTCTGAATGTCTCTTTCTCTCTCCTATGAAGATTGGAAAATATGAATAGACTTTCATTATTAATCCGAATAATGTCAAGGGTAAAATTGGAAAAACATTACAGTTACACACAAATTTATTATTAATACCTAGATTAACTAACTTTCTTAATAAGTGTAATTTAGTCAACAACGTCTTATAAATAAGGACGGAGGTAGTACTTTTTTTTGTACTCTAATGGCTAGCTATATTCTATATATGTTAATATGGAATTGCGTTAGTTTACTTTATTGACCTACTTAGCTGTATGTACATAGTTCTCTTGTTCGTTTATCTCGAAGATACAATTAAACAATTTATTATGTAAGCTAAGTACAACACAGTTTAGTTTTATGGAAGTTAACATATCTTCAGTTCAACAAAACTTAAGCTGAGGAGCAAGACTTGTGGAAAAAAAAATATATACCAAGACTTGTGTTCCAAACAATTGCTTTACTCCTTCCCATCTTCTTCTTGGAACAAACTACATTTTTACTTGTTTTGCTATAACTGGATGAATATAAAACAAGTCAAAAAGACATTCCAATGTGGTTTTTTGTGAACATTCGTTTAGTCCCTGGAGGTATGAATGTTCCCATATATCAGAATTGCCTGCCAGTACACGACAATAAGAGAGAAAAACAAAAGAGAAATCAAAGCACGATCGTAAGATTTGCCATTAGATTGTACCTACCACTCGAGTTATTTAAGATAAAATTTAGACCCTTTTAAATTCTTTATGAAAATATGTTTTTCTTTTTAAGTGTTTATCAAAATAAATATGTTACTCAATTTAGATTGTAAGCCACCAATATACTCTAGCAAATGCTAATTGCACGGAAGTGGCCTTGGTAGGTTTGTTAGAGAAACCAAAACTAATGAGAAATGAAGTCATACTTAAATTGATGAATTTTATATCGGGGCAGTTTAGAATTTTTGAGGAGCCAGTAAAAAAGTTAATGGACAGAAATCATTTAGGTTCCACCTTGGATCTTTAGAACAGTAAACTTTATAAGCCAGAGTAAAATTTTCTCATTAAGTTGCAAGCTAAAGAATTATTAAAATGAAAAAGAATTTAGTTTTATTTGGCACACAGAAGCTTATTTTAGTAGCTTATTTGTATAAGCTACTTTAAGTAGCTTATAAGGTACTAGCCTTTTTTTTTTCTTTTTCATTTTTATCCCATTAATTTACTTGATATCTTTTTTTTACCTTTTTTTAATCAAATAATTAATTTTATAGATTTTTTTGTGTGCAGAAAATTAGTATCGGCTAAAAGAGTGCACAACTTCTAACACAGCTGTGGGATGGATGGTACAAACTGCAGTGCCATGCACAGTTGTTGAGCATAAGAAAGTCATTCATTTGAGACTTGTATTGCGTGTCACAAGGTAAAGCCTGAAACATATAGGTAGTTGTATTGTAGGGGTTTTATTTTTTAACTTTGAGAGTATCCAAGTGTGATAGAATATCAATATGGTCAGGGAGAAAAGTTTTGCCTCTGAAGTTAAGGGTGCTTAATTACTTAATTATTTATCAATAGATGTGAAGACCATTGAATTATTTATTTTACCACGGGTTAGTTAGTATGTTGAATATATCTGTTACGGCAGGAGCCAAAATATTTTATATTATCACCCTGTGGCCATTCATGGTTTGTTATGAAAGTTTAATTTTCCAATCAACTGCCAAGTAAAATATTTTACATTACAGTGAAAAGAGTCATAAAATTTATGACTAATTAAACTTGCCCGTGATTCGTATGTAGTGGATATATGACACTTGAATATGCAATATATGGTCAATTTTCAGCAAAATCAAATGCTTTTAGTTTTGGTGTAATGGTTCTTGAGATTGTAACTGGCAAAAGAAACACTGGTATTTTTCATGGGGAGAGCTTTGTAACTCTTTTTTTTTTTTTTCTTGTCAAGATATCTTTCTTGTCCTTGTCATTACAATAATAGGATCATAAAATTATTTCATGCTTCACATAACTGTACAGATGGAATATATGAAGTAACATCTTTAAATTGAACATATTCATGCAGGTGTGGTGAAACTAGAGGGATGGAACGGCTACAAACATTGTAGATCATTCTTGGTCTCTAGAAACCGTATTTCACATGTGTCAGACCTTGAACTCTCGTGACCCAATTTATTTAAATTTTTTATAAAAACAAGTTATTTCATATTTAATTAAATGATGCAAAAATATTTATATAAATTATATTTATACAAGAACTTGTAGCTGTAGACTGTAGTTTCTATTCCAAGTAAACTTTGATTAGCCTCCGTGGACTGACTCTATATATACTATACAATTTTTCCAGATCTATGACAACTTGCAATGAGTGCATTGTATTACATTTTCCAAGTCAACTCAGGTCAATGCATTTTGCAGCGTCTTTCCCAATACAAGTCTGCACCACTTCCTAATTTTCCCTTTTCTCAGCCAGAGTGAAATAAGAAAAATTACAGAAGAAACTAAGCACTAGTATTTTACCACAGGGCACAAGCTGTGACAGGTTGTAAATAGCCAAGGAAACAGGAAATTTAGTATTAACAATAAATTTTGTCAGTGATATACTTCAAAAATAAGTACCAGAATTATAGTGATCTTATTCATTTGTTGAAACTTGTTCAGATGCAAAATATCTGCGTTCAGAAAATGGAGGTTCAGATGACCGAGGAAGATTAATTGTAGATTTAAGAAAGTGGTTTCCAATAAACAGATTGGATTTTGTGGTAGTTATGATCCTGTGTATACAAAGAATAAATGCAAGGGTAATTCGAGAAACCAGATTTTGAAAATCAATACTAAAGAAATACGTTAGTGTAGAAAGATAAGCACCAAGCTGCGCTACTAGTAAAATAGTCATAGTCATGACATACACTTCATAGGTCATATCACATCACAGGTTTCAGTCTCAGATTATTCAAACAAGACATTGCATGAACAAATAACATGATGGTGAATGAATATCACTCCCATGACCAAAATCTAGTGAGGGTACAGCTCAGTAATTGAAGCCTCATTTTCTGATTCTTGAGCTGATTTAATTGTTGATTCGCTTGATCTTGTTTCCCTTGAACTATACCCCAATGACTGCGTGCCTGGAAGGCTTCTAGTTGTACTGTTAACATAATATGCAGGTTCAGAAGCTATTGGGAGACTGAGAGAATAACTATTAAATATGAGCATAATGGTCGCTATGGTTGGCCTGTCAACTAAATTTTCTTGAACACAAAGCAAACCAATATGGATGCATCTCAACATTTCATTTCGTGAATTGCTGTTTAGTGATGAATCTACAATGTTTTAAGCCGTTCCCTCCCTCCAGTTTCTCCATGTATGCAAAAATTTGTTATTAAGTGATGGATTCCACTTTACATTAATGTTTTGGAGCAAGTAATCTTCTAATACATACTTTTATACGACAAAAGAAGAAATAATATGGAGAAAGGAAGACTTCCAAAGCTCAGTAGATCCTCCACATTCTCCCCATGATGAATGCCACTGTTTTTCTGGCCGTTTATGATCTCAAGAACCGGTACACCAAAACTAAAGACACCTGATTTCACTGAAAATTGTCCATGCATTGCATACTCAAGTGCCATATATCCACTGCATGCCAATATGGATAGGTTGAATTAGTCATATATGTTAAGATTATTTCCAGGGTCATAAATTTTCATTCTGCTGCTAATGCCAATGATATTCATAACAAAGCTTTAATTTTGAATTCCTAGTACTGTAAAAGTATTTTACTTGAATTTTGAATTATGACATCATTATAAAAAAGCTTGTTGCTTATAACTACTACTTAAAAAATTACATGTTGGAACAATCTTCATTGGCTGGTACTCCAACCAAAAGATTGTTGGTGCAAATTGGTGGTAATGGCTCTGCAACAATGAAGAAATATCAAAGAAGAAACCATTGACGGTGATGCTCCTGCAAGAAAGAAGAAACAACAAAGAAAGACGCAATTCTCCAATGCGTGTGTAAAACAATAACCTTTAGGTTCGATTCGCCCCCACCAATCTCTATAGAATTGGATGCAATATAGTGTCTTGGCGAATCCCCTTCAGGATACAATGGAGTCCGTTGACATGGTTTGCACACCCACATCAACCGTATCGTCAATGGTAGTTTACAGAATAATAGTTTCCTTAATTCTCTCTGCTCACAAGGGAAGAAAGGAAATGATATGGATACAAAGAATTTGGTGATTTCTCTATTTTGTTGTTCTATTTTTTTCCTTCTTTTTCTGTTCTCTTTTTCTGCATGTAGATTGGTTCTATTTATAGACCATCTCATGTCTTTTAGTGAAGAGATTTAACATTTCAAAGAGACACATCTCATGATCCTTGGTGAAGAGTCGCATCTCATGACCCTTAGTGAAGAGTCACATCTCGTAACTCTTGACGAAGAGTCTCATCTCATGTCTCTTGAAGAAGAGTCGTATCTATTCATACTTACATATTTACATGAATAGACACATAACTTCATGAAAGGATACAACCTTTCATTAATTTTGAAAATCTCTCACATTACATACTCTTTAAACAACGCAGTAATACATGATTCGGTGATAATGTTAAAAATTGTATCTTAGGAATCATATCTTGTATTTGCTTGAGTTTGATCCACTAAACCTGTCTTGCCATGCCAACATCTGCTATCATAGGATTCATAGCTTGGTCTAAGAGAATCTTGCTTGCTTTGAGATCACGATGTATAACACGCAGATGAGAATCTTTGTGAAGGTAGAGAAGGCCTCGAGCAATACCTCTAATGATTTTGTAGCGCACCCCCTTTCTTGGTTGGATCTGGATATACAAACATGAATTTTAGCTGTATATGAATATCTAGGCTTTTTCCTAAACCAGAAGTGAAATATAGAGCAATAGTCTAATTATGCAGTCATTCAGACATACCAAATTCCACCTTGTCCAACTTTATTAGAATTGGAGAAGTCTTCTGTAGCAACTCATACTGTGTCAAAGTTGCATTGCAATGACTGAGCAATGCTAATTTCATCATCATCTTCATTAACTTCACATGGGGAACGAATTTAAACTAACGAGTTTTCCTATTCTGCTACAAGCACAATAGTGCTGCTGGTGCCGTCAAAATTAAAAATCTGGATGTGTTACTTCCGAAACAACATGTATTTAACTAATAACTGCCTTTTTCAGTTTTTCTTACCTTCTTAGCAGTGACATATTCATTCTTTGAATTATTGAAAAATTTTCATATTCTGTCCGTATAATAGATTTTGTGCAGTTAAATTATAGTTTATAGGAAAGATTTACTCTATATTATGACAGCTCATACATGCCTTTCTTCAAAGAACAGCCATAATACACACTTCCAAGACCAAATGAAGGTCATATCACAGGTTTCAGTCTCAGTTTGGACAGAGGAATATCTGTGGTGTATTTAAACAATATATTGCATGAACAAATTAATTACATGAGTTCCAAGACGTTGTATTTTGGTTTAAGATTAGAAGATTTGATGATGAATGAATATCACCCCCATGACCAAAATCTAGGAGGGTGTAGCTCAATCATTGAAGCTTTATTTTCTGATTCTTGAGCTGATTTAAATACCGGTTCACTCGATCCTGTTGCTCTTGAATTATACTCCCATGTCTGCATCTCTGGAAGGCTTCTAGTTCTATAAAATGCAGGTTCGGAAGGAATTGGGAGACGGAGAGAAGAGCTATTAAGCAACAGTATAACGGCAGCCATGGTTGGTCTGTCGGCTAAATTTTCTTGAACACAGAGTAAACCAATGCGGATGCATCTCATCATTTCATTTCGTGAACTGTTGTTTAGTGATGGATCTACAATATTCATAGCTGTCCCCTCCTTCCAGTTTCTCCATGCCTGCAAAAATTTGTTATTAGATCACGGATTCCGCTTCTATATTAATGTTTTGGAGCACGTAACCTTCTAATCCATACTTCTAAATGGCAAAGAAG
This sequence comes from Pueraria montana var. lobata, assembly GCA_026413185.1. Taxonomy (NCBI): domain Eukaryota; kingdom Viridiplantae; phylum Streptophyta; class Magnoliopsida; order Fabales; family Fabaceae; genus Pueraria; species Pueraria montana. The sequence goes on along the minus strand of CM048651.1, from coordinate 10,849,361 downwards.
AAAAAATAGTAACATATGGAAGACTTACGAAGCTTATTAGATCCTCCACATTCTGGCCACTGTTTTCTGGCCGCTTATGATTTCAAGAACCAGTACACCAAAACTGAAGACATCTGATTTCACCAAAAATTGTCCATGCATTACATACTCCGGTGCCATATATCCCCTACATGCCAATATGGATAGAATTATTAGTCATAAATGTTATGACTCTTCTGACGGTCATAAACTTTCATTCTGTTTCAGTTGCTAATGCCAATGATTTTCATAACAAAGCTTTAATTTTAAATTCCTATTGCTGTAAAAGTATTTTACACTATCACTCAGTCATACTTAAGACTCAAACTGTTCGAATAATCTACTAATACATGATTTGGTGAAAATTAATCTTAAAAGTTCTCATTGATAGTTCATTGAAATTAAATTCTTAACTAATAAGCTATAGCATATTCTAATACTTACCGGGTTCCAACAAGTATTCTTGTATTTGCTTCAGTTTGATCCTCTAAAACCAGTCTTGCAATGCCAAAATCTGCTATCTTAGGATTCATCTTGTCGTCTAAGAGAATGTTACTTGCTTTGAGATCACGATGTACAATACGCAGTCGAGAATCTTCGTGAAGATAGAGAAGGCCTCGGGCAATACCTTTAATGATTTTGTAGCGCATTTCCCAGTCCAATTGTACTCTCTTGGTTGGATCTGCATTTACAGCCATATGTGAATAATTAGGCTTTGTCTTTAACCAAAACTGAAATACAGAGCAACAGTCTAATTATGCAGTGATTAAGATGTACCAAATATGAAGTAATCAAGGCTTTTATTTGGAACAAATTCAAAGACAAGTAGCCTTTCTCTTCCTTCCAAGCAGAAGCCAAGTAGCCTAACTAAATTTCGGTGCTGAAGCTTGGCCACTAAAAGCACTTCGTTCCCAAATTCCGTATCTCCTTGTTTGGATTCGCTTGACAGCCTTTTGACTGCAATCATCTGCCCATGGGAGAGCCTACCCTGAAAATATATCTGTCAGGTATGGTAAATATTTTGCTGACTGGTGCTATTGCATGTTTTGATGCGTATCAGAATTCAACAGTTACTAACCCAGTAAACAGCTCCAAATCCACCTTGTCCAAGTTTATTAGAATCAGGAAAGTTTCCTGTAGCAACTTGTATTGTGTCAAAGTTGAATTGCAATGACTCAGCAACTTTAATTTCTTCGTCATCTTCATCTTCAACTTCAATTGGGGAACGAATTTAAGCTAGTTAATTTTTCAAATTATTATAGGAAAGAATTAATCTAAATTATGTCAGAACATATATGCCTTGTTACAAAGATTTTTCTATATATTTATAATTCATTGTTGTAACAATATAGTAGTTAGTTGAAAATAAAAACGTCACAGTAAATTGATACTTAGACTTGCCTACAAGGTTTTTCTTTGCCTTCCACGTCCTTAAATATAAGCAGAGACAAATGAGCAAAACAACAACAGCAGTAGGCACAATTACGGCAATGACAATTAGTGTTGTCTTGCCACTTTCTGCAAAAACAAGAATCCTCTGCTTGGTTAGATATTTTAAGGATTAAGGATAATAAAATATCAAAATGTATAGTAACTAATTATAATGACAACTACCTTTTGGGGAAGTGTCATTGGTGGAGGGTGATGGTGGTGGTGGTGGTGCCTATGGGTCGTCTAACACAGTCGTCTGTTCGTAGAAGGTGTTGTTTTCGTATCTAATAATACAACTGGGTCTAACAACTCTACCTCCTATCTTGTCATTGCAACACTCTTGGATTTCTGAGATAGCTCCAATCAAGCAGTTTTTGCAGTCTTGCTCAGACAAATCAGGCGTGCACTGTGCATAAGCGAATATGGTTTGAGAATTTGTAGCAGTTATATTGCCCATGGCATACTTACGACGAGAGTCACCTGACGCAGCAATGTCTGTTAGCTTCCTCATAAAGTTATTGTGCACTTTATTGAACTGGTCCACGTCAGTTGCATTGTATGGGTTCGCCAAGTTAAAATTAGGATCAGTTTCCATGGCGTGGAATATTGGGCGGTTCGAGTAGCGCAGCAAGCATTTGTCAGAGACTACAATGTACAAAATTGCCTCCTTCGGGTTTGGACAAAGCTGTTTGATAAGGATGCTTTCCCAATATCTTCATCATATGCATAGTAACCTGAAACAAGACAAGAGAAACACCCAAAACAGAAAATAGAATATGCGTAATAAAGAAAATGAATTCAAAATAAAGACCAAATTAAGAGAGAAAAGAGAAAGAAAGCTAGGTTGCCTCCCAATAAGCGCTTTTTTAACGTCACTAGCTTGATGGATGAGTGACCTCAAGGGTCACAAATATGAATGGTTGTGGTCAACCCCAACCCCCCTAGGGGGACTCACAGAGTCACAGACATTGAAAGTTACCTCTTCATCTTGCACTTTAAGCTTAAACTCTCCTTTGCCAACATCAATTAGACCATCAACATTCTTCATAAAAGGTCATCCTAAGATGATGGGAATCTGTGAATCCTCCGCCATGTCCATGACAACAAAATCAGCGGGAATTGTGAATTTGTCGACCTTCACCAGCATGTTTTCCACCACCCCATAAGGGTATATAATGGAGCGATCAGCAAGCTGTAATGTCATGTGAGTTGGTTTTACCTCCACATCTCCAACTCTCTTTAGCATAGATAGGGGCATCAGATTGATGCTCGCCCCCAAATCAAGCAACGCTTTATTAACAGAAAGGTTCCCAATGGTGATGGGAATAGTAAAGCTCCCAGGGTCCTTATGTTTGGCAGGCAATGTCTTTTGAATTATAGCACTACACTCCGCTTTCAACTCAATGGTATCCTTCTCAATGAACTTCTTTTTCCTTGTCAAGAAGTCCTTCAAGAATTTGGCATAGATTGGAATTTGCTTCAAGGCTTTCGAGAATGGGATGTTGATGTAGAGTTGTTTGAGAATGTCTAAGAACCGAGCAAATTGTCTCTCCTTATCAATTTTTGTTGGTGCTTTAAGATAAGGGAGCTTTGTAATGAGAGGTGCTTTGGCTCTTAACTTTTCTTCCTTGGCTTTCCGAGCTCTAGCCCACTTCATCTTTGAGTCCCCATCTGTGCTTTGAACTCCAACCTTCTTCACTTCAACTTCCTCCACTACTTCATCATCTCCATTCACCATATCACACTCTGACCCATTAATTGCAAAGATTGCACTGTAGTTAGCCTTGGGATTGGTCTGAGTGTTGGCTGAAAAGCCACTCTTAGTGTACTCTGCCAATTCCGCCACCTGTTTTGCAAGTTGCCCAACTTGAGTCTCTAAGTTTCTGAGAGAGGCATCAGTGCTCTTCTGATTAGAAATAGAGACTTGCATAAAATCAGTGAGAGTCTCTTCCAACTTCGTCGTGCAGTCATCGAGGTTGGGCTTCTGTTGGGAAGATCTTTCATCAACTCCTTTATCAAAGACAGGATGAGTCTGAAAGCCACTATGGTTAGAATTGTTACCGTAGAAATTATGCTTCCCTTGGCCATAGTTGTTTTGTCTCCCCATATAATTCACCTCTTCCTCTTGTGTGCTGGAAGTATAAGGACAATGCTCTACATGATGATCACCCCCACAAATTTCACAACTAAGCACTCGATGATGTGATTGAGAAGGGGAAGCTTTCATTAACTGTTGAGGAAGATTGGACACTTGCACCTTGAGTGCTTCCACCTGGGCTAGAATAGCATCTTGAGAGTTGAGCTCCATTACTCCTCTGTGTGGAGCTCTATCATGTTGAGCTTCAAAATCACTGGATGCCATGTTTTCAATCAATTCTACAGCTTCCTCCAGTGACTTACTTTTAATCACTCCTCCACCAGCTGCAGCATTAAGCATCACCTTTGTTTACCCCGTCAAACCCCCAAAGAAGATGTAGAGTTGATCAACCTGTCCAATCCCATGGTTAGGGCACTTCATCAAGAGAGTCTTGTATCTCTCCCAAGTTTCATGGAGTGACTCATCATTCCTTTGGTGGTAGCCCAATATGTCAATCTTTGCTTGGCTTTTCTTGACTTCAGGGAAGAACCGATCCAGGAACTTTCTTTCCACTTCAGTCCAAGTGGTAAGACTTTGAGATGGGAGGTTGTTGAGCCACTTCAATGCATTTCCTATGAGGGAGAAACGGAACACCCTCATATACAGGCTCTGCTCTTCATTCTGAGCCACCCCTGCTGTGCCGCACAGATCATAAAAAGTGGTCAAATGGTTGTAGGGGTCTTCATTTTCTAAACCAGCAAACGCATGTTGACTGAGAAGTGTGAGCAAGGCTGGCTTAGCGTCAACTATGCGGTTGGCGTTCCTTAGCCTGGTGATACTAGAGAACACTCTTGGACCATAATTGTTGACATGATCCGCAAAAGTTCTCCTGGCAGGCTATTCTTCTCCTACCATTTCCTCTTCAGATGTGGTGGACTCTTCGTCTGAACTGGAAGGTTGTTCTGAATGGGGATTAGAAGAGCTCTCTTCTAGTGTCAACTGTTTCGCTAGTTGCTTTGCCTCTCTGGTTTGGGCACTGATGCACCGAGCAGTCTTCTCAATTTCAGGAATGAACAAGAGATCCTCGGGATTAGTTTTGCTCCTTGTGCCAAAAGTACCTGGCATGCACAAAATCACACATAACTAGAGCAGCTACAAAGATAATTAGCACCGGATGAGAGAGAAAAAAATAAAATAAAATAAAAATAAAATGCGAAAGAATAAAAGAATGTTTAAAGTCCACAAAAATTTACTAAAAATTTTGCCCAATTACTGAGACACAAGTCCCCAGCAACGGCGCCAAAAACTTGTTGCAATTTTGGCAAGTGTACCAAATCGTTCAAGTAACAAAGGGTAAGTCAAGTATCATATCCACAAGGACTTGTATGATAATCGGGTAAATAATAGAAAAATTTAATGGACTACCAAAATTGAAAATTTAAGTAACCAAATTTAAAGACAAGTGCATAAAAAATTAAAGAGTAAAAAGGAAGAATTTTGGTTGAGAATTTTATCAAACACTTGGTGTGCGTAGAAAATGAGGTTTATATTAATGGTGGGAATTGTCGGGGTTTGACTTCATTGAATCAACCTAACATGCATTAAGAATTTTCCTGTTTGGCTTAAAGATGGGTGCAAGGGATTGTAGGTAAGCTAGAAAGGCCAATGGTTAAAATAGCAAAGATGGCCTTGATCACTTCCAAGCAACATGCAAGCAACAAGATTCAAGAGATTCAAGCAAAACCATATGAATGTTGGTATCAACGGTGTCACTCAATTTCATTCAGTTACTTCTCACCGTGGTTGTTGGTCTCATCAAGAAACAAAGGTGTATATGCAACATGTCAAACACATCAACCACAATTTGAACCAATCACAAATGACCAAGAATGCAACCACAAAACATGTCTCAAATCAAAATCAATTTGTAAAAAATCATCATTCAATTCATGCTCAATGGGACAAGCCAACAATTACACAAGCCACATCATTATTTTCCCAAACTAAAATCAAACAAAAGTAGTAAAAGAAAATAAAAAGAAGAATAATTAGGAATTACATGAAAGATTATCCAATTACATCAAACCCCAACAAATGTGGATTTAGCTACGCATAGCCATGGGGGAAGAAGCAAAAGATGGAAAATCAATGAGGGGTGAAGCCAAACGCGTTAAACCCACGTCCCGGAGCTCTCCTCTCTTTTCGCATACGTAGTATCGTGACCCCTAGACTAGAATAGAAAATCCTTATTTAAGGCTATGGGCTAACAAGGGTTTAAGCCTAAAAGAGATCAAAACAGAAAAAAAATTAAGATAAATCTCGCAGAGCTTGATGCACAGGTGTGCACGGGTGTGCAATGCTTTCAAACACTTTAAAAACTTGCACAGGCACTTGCACAGGCATGTGATTTGGTTTGCACAGGTGTGCAAAGCTCTCAGAACTTCCAAAAATGCTTTTTTTGCCTCCACAAGACTTCCAAAGCTCTAAGCTTTAACCCAAATGATCTTCAACGCATCAAATCTCTCATGGAACATCCCCATTGCTTACTCTAAGCTTCACATAAGTTCCTAAAAACACAAGAAAACAACCCAAGATCAAGCATAAAAGGGTAAAAACAAGAAATTTCTAACTAAACCAAACTTTTATTCAAAACTTAACTAAATGGAGGATAAACAAAGCTCAAAAGCATAAAAGATGTCGAATAATTACCCCTAACTACTAAAAAGTAGGAATATAAGGCAATTATCACATCATCATCAGACTTAACAGATGCAACACGGCCTACAACTGGTATCAGATGGTGCTTAACCCTAGTACGAAATTCGAAGTGGGGAAGTTCAATGGAACTGGGAATTTTGTAGTGTGGCAGAGGAGGGTTAAGGATATGTTGGCTAAACTCTAAGGGCCTAACGGTGGAGAGCGCGATGGTAGCCATGGTTAAGCTCTGATACTAGTTATTAGCAATAGCAATCGAAATTTTAAAGATAAGAGCAATCACACGCGCACACACAGACACAATATTTAACGAGGTTCAACAATTGTGCCTACGTCCTCGGGAGCAGAGTGGCTATTTCTATTATTGTTATTTTGGCCAATAAGGTTACATCAATTTATATAGAATAAACCACGATACAAACTTACAATATTACCCCTGTACCGTACCGCGGGGCTAAAGCCCCGCACCCCCAACCCACTTATTTCATAACCCAACAGCAAGTGGCCCAAGCCCAATCTGCTCACTCATAGAATATGAGCCATGCACAACAGAGAGCCTACCTTGAAAATATATCTCTGTCAGGTATGGTAAATATTTTGCTGACTGGTGCTATTGCATATTTTGATGTGTATCTGAATTCAATAGTTACTAACCCAGTAAACAGCTCCAAATCCACCTTGTCCAAGTTTATTAGAATCAGCAAAGTTTCCTGTAGCAACTTGTATTGTGTCAAAGTTGAATTGCAATGACTCGGCAATTTTAATTTCTTCGTCATCTTCATCTTCTTTAACTTCAATTGGGGAACGAATGTAAGCTAGTTAGTTTTTCAAATACGTTAATATTACATTGTATGTAGTTTAGTTATTATTTATAGGAAAGAATTAATCTAAATTATGTCAAAACATATATGCCTTTCTACAAAGCTTTTCTCTACATTTATGATTCACTGTTGTAACAATATAGTAGTTAGTTGAAAATAAAAACATCACAGTAAATTGATACTTAGACTTGCCTAGAAGGTTTTTCCTTGCCTTCCACCTCCTTAAATATAGGCAGAGACAAATAAGCAAAACAACAATAGCAGTAGGCACAATTACAGCAACGACAATTAGTATTGTCTTGCCACTTTCTGTAAAACCAAGAATCCTATGCTTGGTTAGATATTTTAAGGATTAATGATAATAAAATATCAAAAAGTTTAGTAACTAATTATAATGACAACTACATTTTGGGGAAGTGTCATTGGTGAAGGGAGATGGTGGTGGTGGTGGTGATACCTCTGGGTTGTCTAACACAGTCGTCTGTTCGTAGAAGGTGTTGTTTTTGTATCTAATAATATAATTGGGTCTAACAACTCTACCTCCTATCTTGTCATTGCAACACTCTTGGATTTCTGAGATAGCTCCGATCAAGCAGTTTTTGTAGTCTTGCTCAGACAAATCAGGCGTGCACTATGCATAAGTGAATTGTTGTGCATCAGAGTGGGAGGAAACATTGGGGAGATCTTCACCAATGGGCCTCGAGCACACCACATAAGTGAACTTGACACCACCTTCAACCTAAAACCTTAAGGCATTAGGTTTGTAGGTCTATCCACTTATATGTTGCTCAACTCACCCATTTCTACCTGATGTGGGACTTTACCTTCACACTTATATTCCAACAATCTCCCCCTCATGTGTGAGTCTCTTCCACATGGTAGCTTCCCCTCAAGCGGAACCAATTTTTCACCACGAGTATCCAATGATGCTGCCTTTAAAGCTTAACCATGCTCTAGTACCTTGAACCGTCATTCCCCCGTTTCACGGTGCGGGACATGCTGCCTGGCCTCCATGTATAGACCCATCGCCAAGAAGACTTTCGATACAAGGGATCCCCATGCCTATACCTGGATCCATCGCCAATTCCATTATACTCGTTTGAGTCGGTCACCTGATCAAACCATCGGCTCTGATACCAATTGTTGTGCATCGGAGGGGGAGGAAACATTGGGGAGATCTTCACCAATAGGCCTCGAGCACACCATATAAGTGAACTTGACACCACCTTCAACCCAAAACCTTAAGGCATTAGGTTTGTGGGTGTAACACCCTGAAAATTTCAACCTAATAAGTATGAATGTGAGAGATTTAATTAGAAAATTTTCTTGTTAGGGAGAATTGTAACGTTGTAGTTTTCCTAATTGTATGATTAAGTGTGTGATTAATACTGAAAGAGCAAACTAAATTTAAATTATGTTGATTGATATAATGATTAACTTAACTTCTATGTTTTGTTATTGGCCATAGTGTTATTGTGAAATTTTTTAGACTTTTACGTGAGTTCCGTAAGTTGTAGAAAAAGGGGAAAAAAAAATAAAAGAAGGGGGTGTCCTTAGAGAAAAGATGGGTGCAAATAGCAAAACTTCAAATTTTATCCAACCATTTACGTGAACAAGCTTCCTTCTTTCTCTCATTCATTCTATTCATTGTTCCTTTCATACGAAGCTCTCTTCTCTCTTTTTTTTTTCTCTGCTGGCCGAGAGCTACCAAGGGAGAAGGGAAGCCATTTTTGTTGCTTGGCTGGTTGCATACAAGACTTGGTGGTCTACTCTTAATTACCAACTGCTCATCTTCTCTTCCTCTCTCTCAGCTGAACCAAAAACCCAAGGTGAGGGGGACTCTTTGTGGATTCTGTTTTTAGTCTAAGGGTGGTTGAGAGTTAGGGGTCTCAATCACCTACAGCATGCCTGCCCCTCTTTGGCTGTTGTGTGTGTTTGTTTGAATGGTTGAATGTAAAAAGTTGATGAAATGGGTTTGAAATCCTTGGCAGTGGCTGTGTGAGTGCATGTCCTGGCTTTAGTGTTGTTTTTGTTCTTTTGAAACTGAGTGGAAAGGCCCCTGGAACAAGGCAATCTATGCCCAATTTTCGTAGAATTAATTGATGAAGGTTGCATGTTGAAAACAAACTCCAAAACAATGGAACAGTGGCTGTCAGGTTCGCGTGTCCCTGGACAGCTCCCACGGTTTTGTGATTTTTAGAAGATCTAACCGTTGGTTTTTCATGAAATTTACTTTGAATGAAAATAGACACAAAAAGGAACAACTTTTATTTTAACACCATGGAGAAGAAACCTCTTCTTAAAGTTCATCCGTGGCTTTCAAAATGGATGTTCTGTTTTCAAGTTTCCCTGGAACATGTCTCGGTTTTTCTCAAATTCCCAGTTGTGTGCTTAATGGTTATTTTTCGTTTTTAAACTATTAAAAACTATACAAAAAAATATTTTTAAAAATATAAATTACAAAAATTATCATGTCCAATTTCTAAATTAACTTTTAAAAAGAAACAGGGCAAGGGTTTTCGAGCGCTGTTTTGAGTCTGAAACTTAGGCTGTTAGATACAAATTTACTGGGAACAATAGGGAAATAATTTTGGGGCAAGGTTACCCTTTTAGAAAGATAAAGATGTTACCTTTATACTGTAAAAATTTCAGCTCAAAACAAGTTTGGGAAGTGGGAGAAATTTACATTTCTTTAAGCTATGTTCAGTGAGCACTCAAAATTCAGGGCTGCTGACTTAGAAAATTTTTATAAAATTTTCTAGATGTTGATTTTATAATTGGGATACCTTTATATAAAATATATTTCAAGATCTTCGATTTGATACAAAAATTTTTAAATTCCGAGGTCATTTGCTTGTATTAGTGAGAGCTCACATTTAGTACTGCCAATGAAAATTTGACTAAATAGTCAAATGTGATTGTTAACACTTGTATTTTTATAACTTTACCTTCAATTAATATTTTGATTATGTGAGATAATGGATAGAATACAACCACTATTATGATTGATTAATTCAAGTCTCAGGGAGGAAAACCTTGAGTATTTGATATGTGAAAGTGTAATTTTCTCTATTTTTGTGATAGTAGTTTGAATCTTGTGGTGAAATTGTTTGTTGGTTTGATGTGTTTACAAGACTTGATGCGACTACTTGTAATAACTGGAATTAATTTCTAGTGTCAATAGCAGGATTGCTATTCAAAGATAAATATCTTTCTTTTATCAAATCATAAGACATTTGAGAGGGTAAAGAATATATAAAACATAATAAAATTGTCCGAATTGTGCTGAGAACCAAAAAGAGGAAGGAACCTCTAGTTCCAAGTCGTGTGAGATGGTTGAACGAGTGTGTTCGTGGACAAAGCTTGATTGGACAATTGTGGAAGAGGTTGTGTGGGGGCTTCAACTGTGGTGAGCGATATGCTCGTGAGGAATGGGGTCGGAATATGTGACCACTGTGGTGGTGGAGAGTGGATCTCCGTACGGTATGTCAGGGACATACGTTGTGGAAGACTGTCGTTCAGTACCTTTGGCAGTGAACCCACACCAACCTATAAGAGATGAACCTGATGAGAGGGGGTGGTTGAGGAGTTAGTCCTCAAAGATTGGATGACCTCACAGAGTAGTACTTGAGGTGTGCTGGCTAACTTGCTGTTTCTTGGGGATCTGGTGCTGAGTTTGTGGTCGAGTTTCCATAGTGCCGACTTGGCAATCCCGACAAATGCGAGGCACAATCGTGTTGGTGAGAGCCCTGCCATTGTACCGTGGTGAAGGGTGTACTCCCAGCAAGTCATCCGACTTAAATATGTGTAAGACCACTGAGTTCTGGGAGTTTCAGTGGTGACTGGCCAGTGTGAAATAATTTACAAGAATAGCTGTGGAAACGAATAGGTTTCGAGTGTGACCGTTAGAGGACCACATCGTGGTGGCTAGTAGGATTGTGTATGTGACTATGAAGTCGTTCTGTGTGTACTGTTTGATGAAGCAGAGAGTTCACCCTCTATTTTTTTTTGGAACCGATGGCAGTACCTGTATATGTCATAAAGACATTATCTTCATCATCTTCGTCACTTTTCGTTTGGAGGTTGGTCTAACATGTAGGGTTGGGTATTAGTGATGTCTGCTCTGAGACTAGGTTTTCCTCTTTTTATGTATTTGGATATGGGTAGACCTAGGTTTCAGATTTTTGGTATGTACATTCAGCTTTCGTACTATGTTACCCTATGTATTTGGTATACACTTTGGGAATGTACATATTACTGTTATTTGGAAAAATATTTGGGATATGAAAATCTCTGGTTCATGTACATATGTATATTTTATAGCCAGAGTTATTTACTTTATTTATTCTGTTTTACTCACTTTTAAATGTATATTTACAATTGAGGCGGCGATACGCAACTTCCGAAATTAATTAATGAAAAGTCTTAAAAAAATTTAGTAAAATTCCGATCTATATCTATGTTTTGTTAACTTCATAGTTTTTGGAAAATTTAAAGTTAGTTAAAATGCCTATTGAATTAAAATAAGTTTAAAAATGAGAATATATGTAAACCCGGATTTAGGGTGTTACAGTGGGTCTATCCACTTATATGTTGCACAACTTGCCCATTTCTACTCAATGTGGAACTTCACCTTCACACTTATATTCCAACACGAATATGGTTTGAGAATTTGTAGCAGTTGCATTGCCCGTGGCATACTTACGACGAGAGTCACTTGATGCAGCAATGTCTGTTAGCTTCCTCGTAAAGTTATCGCGCACTTTATTGAACTGGTCCGCATCAATTGCATTGTATGGGTTCGCCAAGGTAAAAGCAGGATTAGTTTCCATGGAGCAGAATATTGGGTGGTTCGAGTAGGGCAGCACGCATTTGTCAGAGACTACAATGTAAAAAATTGACTCCTTCTAGTTTGGACAAAGCTATTTGAGAAGGGCTCCGGAATCATTGAGGCAACTACTGCACTCATCCGGGTTTTGATCGCCTTTGCCGAGACCAATGGCGTATACTTTGTCAGGGTCTCGGCCATACGAGAAATTGTAGTAACCATAGTTAATTTATGTGTGGGAAAAGGGTGTTGAGGTTGCTGTGATAGGAGTTGTTGGTTAGGTAGTTCCCTTGGCTGTTATCAAACTTTACGCGTAAGTCTGGCAGGTCGCTGGCTGGAGAGATTAATTTTAGAAATAGAAAAGAAAGAAAGAAAAGAAGGATGCAAGAAACGGCAGCCATAGATGTATGAATGAATGATCATAAAAATAAAGGATATATATTCGCAAGTCTTGTTCACCATTCAGTTTTTTTATAGAGAAACAGGGTCATTCTTCTAGAGGATTATAAGCCCCGTCTGTTTCCATACTTCATAATTCTCAAGTCTCGAACTTGTTCATTTTCCTTATTGATCTGTCTAGTGGTTTAAAGTTTGAACTTGGGGTGTCTCTCACTCTGTCAAACGTGGGACTCAACCCAGGCTCTGGATTATTGGATTCTAATAAAAACAAGAGGTAAATGCTACATAAATGTTTCCTGTACTACTCGGACTCAGCACTCCACCGAGTAGCTGATCTGGCCGAGTAGAGACTTCTCACTCGAACCAGGGAAGTAATAACAGAAAGCATATCTTACTATAAGATAAGATATAGAAAGATCAGAACACAAAATAATGATAGAAGATAGAATTATCTCTATCTTAATCACGAGATTTGAGGAGATTTGATAGGAAAATAACCTTATCCAATCTCCCACTTAATCCTATAAATACATCAATGATCCAACCCACCACGGTACGAAATTCTCAATCCCTATTGTGATACCTCTCCTACCTCTGCGCCTCTAACTTGAGTGTCGGAGTGTCTTTGTAGGTATACCCCCCACCAGTCACGAAGGAGATCCCGGCGGAGCCACCGCACCGGAAGGCTTACCAAAATTCAGTAAGAACATTTGGCGCCCACCATGGGGCTCGGTGAAACTATTCCCAGCCACACCGATTAAAGTGACACAATCTCAATGGCAACAACCCAGGGCAAAACAACGAACCATGAAAAGTGACCACAGGAGGCAGAAACCCAAATCCAGGGCACAATGCCTCCAGGGGATACCCAAGGTGGTAACCCCAACAACGTGGCGCCCTTCCCGCATCAGGCACTTAAGAATCACCCGTTGATCCAAGCCCTGCAATGGGAAGTCAACATGCTAAAGCAGAACAACGCAAAAGAGATAGAGGACCTTCGCAAAGAGAACGCCACCCTCCAAGAGCAGTACCAGAAACTACAGGAGGACCTGAATGGCCTCTAAACTACCCACGCCACTACCAACTGACTGTCGACGGCCCATGCAACCGCCAACAGACATCCTAACCGAATAGAGCAGGATGATACTACCTGGAACGAGGCAGACTGAATAGCAACCCACTTGGAGTCCAGACTCGTCTTAGGATCACGGGCACCTCCAAGACGAAACTCAATGCCCGAGACAACGAGACGACACTCATTCGTAGATGGTATCATGGAAACTCCACTACCGACCGGGTGGAAGCCCTTGTCCATGGACCGTTATGATGGCTTAACCCACCCAGACGAGCACATCGACGCGTTCGTCAAGCAAGTGAACCTGTACACAAACGACGACGCCATCATGTGTCGTGTGTTTCCAATAACTTTGAAAGGAGAAATGTTGAACTGGTACACGCACCTCTCCCCTCACTCGATCGATTCATTCGCCACATTGGTCGCTCGTTTCGGTGCTCAATACGCTACGAGTCGACCCCATCACTTAATAGCAGAGGCATTAGCCAACATTCGGCAGGAGGACAACAAGTCCCTCAAGGACTTCATGGAGAGATTCGTCGAAATCTCCATCAAGATCTGGGACTTGAATCCTCAGGTAGCACTGACCGCCATGCTGATGGTGCTGAAATCTGGACCCTTCTCGGATAGTCTTTGCAAGAAGTCACCCCATGACATGGACGAGCTCAGAGCAAGAGCAACAGGATACATTCAGATGGAAGAAATGACTAAGTTCAGAGAACGAGTCAGAGGTGAGTCCTTTAAGAGGCAGGTGGAACGCGAGAAACCGGGAACAAGCCGAGAGCGGAGTAACAGATCTAGAGTTGATAGACCACTTCGCACAAGGTTTACTCATTACACCCCTCTAACAGATAGAAGAGCACGGGTTCTAGAAGCCTGTAGTGTCGAGCTGATAAGTCTGCCTACTCGGAACCACTCCCAAGAAAAGCAGATAGGTCCAAGTTTTGTAAATACCATCGAGTGCACGGACACGCCACTGAAGATTGCACCACCCTGAAGGATAAGATTGAAAAACTTATCCAACAGGGCAAATTGCGATGCTTCGTCCGAGACGACAACTGAAAGTCTAAGTGAGAGCGAACCCGAGACCGGGAAGACGATCACGATAGAAAATCCAGACGAATGGAAAAGTCCCGCCAGGAGCAACCGACTAAACCTCCCGAGACTCGACTCCGAGGCGTTATTAACACGATAGTAGGAGGATTCGCCGGAGGAGGAAGCTCGAGCTCGGCAAGGAAAAGACACCTGCGCAGCCTCCGACCAATCAACTCAGCTTTAATAAGCCCTAGAACACACAGAAAAATGCCTCCTATAACTTTCACAGATGCAGATTTTAAAGGCATAGAACCCAACCACGATGACCTGGTAGTGGCTAAGGTTGAGGTCGCTAATTGGTTGGTGTGTAAAGTCTTAGTCGACCAAGGCAGCTTAGTAGATATCCTATACTGGTCAACCTTCCTACAGCTAGACATCCCAGAAAGTAAGATACAGCCGTACACTGAACAGCTAGTCGGCTTTGTAGGTAAAAAAGTCGATACCAGAGGCTACATTGACCTCCTCACTACCTTTGGAGATGAGGAGAAGGGGTCCAAGACTCTCACAATCAGGTACCTCTTAGTCAACGCTCTTACTTCATACAACATCCTCATAGGCATGTTGACACTTAATGAATTAGGGGCAGTAATCTCCACCCCACACCTGGCGATGAAATTCCCTGGTTCGGAAGGGAAGATAGTGACAGTTAAAGCTGATCAGGAAACAACCCGCGAATGCTACTTAGAGAGTCTAAGAATAGCTAGCGGCAAAAAGGTCCCAGAACCAACAGTAAAGCACGTAGCATGCATTTCGCTCGCGACACAACCAACAGAGGAAGTCGATCTCGAACCCAGGGAGGCCGAGCCGAGAGCAGAGCTTACAGAGGAGGTAAAATCCTTCCAGATAGGAAAAGAAGCAAAGCAATGCATAAAACTTAGGACGCAGCTAGCAAACGAAACCGAGAACGCAATCGCCAGGGTCCTATTAGACAATGCCGCCCTGTTCGCATGGTCAGCCGCCGACATGCCTGGAATCGACCCAAGCTTCCATTGTCACAAGCTTGCCATTTGTCCAGAGGCCAAGCCAATCTCCCAAAAGAAGAGAAAACTTGGGGCCGAAAGAGGAAAAGCGATCAAAGAAGAAATTGAAAAACTACTCAGTGTTGGCTTCATAAGAGAAGTGCAATACACCACATGGCTTGCAAATGTGGTGATGGTAAAGAAAGCAAACGACAAATGGAGGATGTGTACTGACTACACATACCTTAACAAAGTGTGTCCAAAAGACTCATACCCGTTGCCAAGCATCGACAAGCTAGTAGATGGAGCAACCGACTATCCGATCCTGAGCTTTTTGGACGAGTACTCTGGGTATAACCAGATACCCATGTTCCCACCAGATGAAGAAAAGACGACATTCATAACTGACACGACCAACTACTATTACATTGTAATGCCATTCGGGCTGAAAAGCGCGGGAGCAACATACTAGCGTCTGATGGACAAGATTTTCGCGGACCAACTCGGCCGGAACCTGGAAGTCTACGTCGACGACATGATCGTTAAAAGCAGAGAACCGAACTTACACTCAGGAGACTTAGCCGAAATTTTTGGCGAGATTAGAAAACATAACATGAGGCTAAATCCTGAGAAATGTGTATTCGAAGTACATGGCGGAAAATGCTTAGGCTTTATGCTCACACACAGAGGCATAGAAGCTAATCTGGAGAAATGTGTAGCCATCATTAGCATGAGAAGCCCGAGTAACATGAACGAAGTACAAAGGTTAACTGGAAGGCTGTCATCCCTGTCCTTTTCTTGCCAAAAGCGGCAGAGGTAACCAGACCGTTTTTCCAACTCCTTAAGAAGCAACAGGTGTTTGAATCGAATGAAGAGTGTGAAGCAAGCTTTTTAAAGATAAAAACACTACTCTCATCACCACCAATCCTAACGCGACCTGAACCTGGCAAAGACTTAGTGTTATACCTAGCAGTCTCGGGAGACGCAATCAGCTTGGTCATTATTCAAGAAGAAAATCAAACGCAAAAACCAGTCTACTACATAAGCCGAGTGTTAAAAGATGCTGAAACCAGGTACCAGATGATAAAGAAGCTAGCACTAGCCCTGGTCACTTCAGCACAACAACTACGACCATACTTTTAGAGCCATCAAGTGGTGGTGCGAACAGACCACCCAATACTACAAGTACTGAGGAAGCCAGAATTAGCCGGAAGAATGATAGCATGGGCAGTCGAGTTATCCAAGTTCGACATCAAGTATGAACTGAGAGGACCTATCAAAGCACAGTGTCTAGCCGACTTCATTACAAAGCTAGCACCAGTAGAAGAGGCACCTGCCCCATGGTGGACCCTCTATGTGGACAGTTCCTTGAACGTCAAAGGTAGCGGAGCAGGAGTCATAATTGAAAGTCCTAAAGGGATTATCTTGGAACAATCACTCAAATTTGACTTCGACGCATATAACAACAAAGCTGAGTACGAAGCCCTACTGGCTGGGCTGAAACTCGCTAAGAAGGTAGGGGCGAAACACCTTAGATGCTGGAGCAACTCAAAGTTAGTCACTAGGCAAATGAATGGATCCTATCAAACAAAGGACCCCCAGATGACAAGATACTACCACCTACCCTCCCAGTTGAAGAACGAATTCATTGAGTTTGAACTCAACCATATTCTAAGAGAACCAAATGAAAGAGCTGATCTGCTATCAAAATTGGCAAGCATAAAGAAAAAAGGCCAACACCGAACTATCATACAAGAAACAGTATCTGCCCCAAGTATTGACAAAGTTGTCTCTAATATCAACCCGATAGACCGAGAGTGGATGACCAAGGTATGAAACTTCCTGATAGAAGGAACCCTCCTAGAAAACCGAGAAGAGGCTAGAAAAATTAGAAGAAGGGCTAGTTACTACGTTATAGAGGGAGAAGACCTTTATAGAAGAGGCTTCACTGCACCACTACTGAAATGTGTCACTACTGAAATGTGTCACGAAGATTCAGACCGAGTATGTAATAAACGAGATGCATAAAGGAATATGTGGAATGCACTCAGGAGGAAAGGCCATAGCAGCCCGAATCCTACGAGCTGGATACTACTGGCTGACAATGCGACGCGACTGTGCCGAATATGTAAAAAAATGTGAATAATGCCAGAAATATGGCAACATATCCCACCTACCAGCTGAAGAATTATACAATGTCACAGCACCATGGCCTTTCACCATGTGGGGAGTAGACATATTAGGCCCTTTCTTGCTTGCTAAGGGACAAGTCAAATTCCTCCTGGTCGGAATCGACTACTTCACGAAGTGGATCGAAGCCGAACCCTTGGCCACCATCACTGCCCACAATGTTCAAAAATTCATATGGAAGAATATAATATGTCGATTCAGCATCCCCCACTCAATAATATCCGACAATGGTAAACAGTTCACCGAAAAGAACCTTGAAGAATTCTTCAAAAACCTCAGGATTCAGTACCGAGTGACTTCAGTGGAACACCCACAGACCAACGGGCAAATTAAAGCAGCAAATAAGGTGATACTTGGAGAACTAAAGAAATGAGTGGGCGACGCCAAAGGAAGTTAGGCCGAAGAGCTTCCCGCAATCCTTTGGGCATATCATTGCACACCGCGACCAACAATGGGGGAAACACCTTTCAAACTCTCATATGGATCAGACGCCATGATACCAGTAGAAGTCGGAGAACCCTCCCTATGAAGAGCAAATTTCATCCAGGAAAACAACGATCAATCACTAAGGCAGACACTCGACATGACCGAAGAGACCCTTAACAAGGTCCAAATCATAACAGAGGCCTGTAAAAGAAGAGTCGAGAAGAGGTATAATAGCAAGGTCAAACCAAGAAACTTTGAAGTCGGAGATCTGGTTTGGAGAAAGTACGAAGAAGCAAGAAAAGCTACAGGAGAGGGCAAGTTGGCAGCCAACTGGGAAGGCCCCTTCAAAGTAACCGAGTCACTAGGAAATGAAGCCTAGCGATTAGAGCATCCATCTGGTAAAGCCATCCCCCGAACTTGGAACGCGACACATTTGAAGTTTTATTACAGCTAGAAAATTGTAAGTGGTGATGTACTCTTTTTCCTACTTTGACATTTTTTCCCAAGAGGTTTTTTGTCAAAGAGGTTTTAGTGAGGCACACCCGATTTCTTTTGTTAATAAAACTCCCTTTCTTTTTACATCATCTATTTATATTCGACCGAGTAGACCAATCGAATACCGGCATAGAACACCACTTAGTGAGCGATACTCAGCATCCCGAAAGGAGAATGACCGAACTCCGATACAATAAACTAACCGCGTAGACCTTTATGAGGATATGTAAAGTGAGTTAGGAAAAATCGTGTAGACCTTTATAAGGATACAAAAAGTGAGTTTACATAAAAAACTGCGTAGACCTTTATAAGGATACAAAAAGCGAGTTAACAAATCCGAGTAGGCATTTAAAAGGATACAAAAATGGACCACAAACAACCAATACGAAGAATAGAAAAAAGGGCTATTCTTAAGAGAAAAATAAATTTCATTAAGATAAAAACCCTATTCGGTAGGCCGGGTACGAGCCTTTACAATAAAAAAGACAAAAATTCCTAAGACTAAGCAGCAGGTTGAGTGGAGTCGCCAGGAGCATCCTCACCCTCAAGGGTAGACTCGTCCACCAGCTCCCCCTCCTTGTTGACATCCTTATCAACATCAAAAAGAGAGGTGTCGGTGTCGTTCAGAAAATAACGAACTTGGAGAATAGCCTTTTTGAACCCAGCCTCGTGGGTCGAAATGACCTCATCTAAAACCTTGCCCAAATCAGCTTTAAGTTTGGCCTTCGAAGTAGCGGCCTCCTTTTTCACCCACGCAAGTTCGAGAGTGAGGCGCTCCACCTCAGCTTGCAGCCCCTGGGCTGAGCTCTCAGACGCAGCCAAAGAGTTTCAAATTTTCTTCCCGGCCCTCAGCCTCTTTTAACTTAGCCTCCGCCTCCTCCAAGGACCTCCGAGACTCCTCAGTAGATTAAAGAAGAGTCTCATTGGCCCGAGTAGTCTCAACCAAGGCTTGCTCAGCCTTAGCAGCAACCTCCTTCGCCATGACCAGCTCCCGGTGACCGTGGTCAAACTCCTTGGCAATTGCCCGCAAGCGAGCTTGGGAAGCAAGAGATAGCCTCCATCTAGAGCAGATGCCACGCATCCCTTAACATATCCTGTTCAGCTTAACCGAGATTGTTAGCACAGATGAGGGACTGGGGGTTAAAGTCCTTCCCCCAGAGCGAAGTCTGCCCATCCTTCATAGAAAGAAAGGCCGGGTGCTTCTCAAAGGTAGGACCCGCAACCTGAGCCCCAAGTGGACTCGGCTTCCCCTTCTTAGCAGGGACATCCCCCCTTGAACAGCCTCTTGTTGCTTTCTCTTCAGCGGAGGAGGAGGAGGATAAGGAATGGGAGAAGTTCGGACACCCTTAGCGGCAAGTTCCTTGCTCTTCAACTTCTCAAGCCTCTACTTCTTAGAGGTCTTGTAGTCAAACTTCCCCATTACAATTGTAAAAGAAACAAGAGTTAGCAAAAATAAAGTAAAAAAGAAAGAAAGCCAAATAAGAGATAATACTCACGATCCCAATCCTATCTCGGAGTCCGAGAAGTAGGAATCCCCACAATGACCTTGCAATTCAAAGAGCGTGGCAACTTGCACAGTGTGACCATGTCATCCTGATCCTCAGGAGACATATCAACAACTTGCCAAGATGGCAGCTTGATCGGAGCCCGGGTCTAGTAAAAAGGAAACCTCGGCCTCCCACGGCCATCAAAAAAGTCAATCTCCCCTTCCGAACCGTCCGGACACAAAAGAAACCACTCTTGAAATTCTTCCAAGAGGAGGTATAGGGACTGAGTATAGCTTGGCCAGGGATCCCGGTCAGGGAGACCCAACCACCCTGCTGACTCTCCTTAACTGTATAATGATGTAAAAAATTGGGGGCAGTAGGAGAGATGAAGAATTTACTACAAAGCACCAAAAATGCCTAAAGCGATGCCCAGGCATTCGGATACAACTGAGTAGGAGCGACGTTAAGCTCTCGAAGAACGTTGCTCTCAAACTTGTCGAACGACACTGTAATACCGAGAGTTGAAAACAAAACCTCACATACATAAGTAAAATGAGATTGATAAGGAAAGGCAGAGAAAAAGACACGCTCTTTAGGCCTGCAGGGTTCGGCATAGACCATGTCCGACCTTTCCGAGTGGCACAAATCAATCTCTTGAAGAAGGGAAGATAAAGCCTCTTCAGCCTGATACCAAAAGGAATAAGCACCCACCTCATCGGCTACCCAAGAATAACCAGGAGCGGTAATAGAAGGATAAACCTTCCTAGAACTCTTGGACTCTATGGGTTGTGAGAGAATGGGAGGAGGGAGAAGTGGCCAAGCATACTGAGTCTCAAGAGGATGATCCTCAATAGCCTCGGAATCGTCTAGGACTACTACCTCCCTGACAGGAACTGCTAAAGGCACTTGTGCGGGCTCGACGGATGGACGAACCACCCCGACATTCGCCGCCGATGCACCATCACTAACTCCACCAGAGTTAGAGCGGCGCAGGGGAGAACTATCATCGGAGCCCTCTCCGATGAGGAGAACCTCCGGCGCAAGCTTGCGACCTCCATTGGAGCGCCCTGATTCCCCTAAAAAGGAAGACATTTCAGATAACAAAGAACAATATCGGAGAACAGAAGGGCGTACTTGGACGAGGAAAAGAAGAAGAAAAAGCAAGGAGAAGGAGGAAAAAATGGCAGAAACAAGGAAAAAGCCGCCGGAGAAATGAAATTCGCAAGAGGAAAGTGAAACACCGGCGAGAACAGTGACCCTTATATAGGGTCCTAAGCATTTTGAATACAAAAAGGCGAAGCGGTCCGAACCGTTAGATCAAGACCCTTCACTAGACCAATCAACGACTAGAAAGGCTTGAGACCTTTGGGTATCCCTAGAACGTTTCAAAATTCAAAAACAATCATTGTCGCCACCCTTGGGAAGCGCCAACGACTTTAATAGGTCTGAAACGACGTCATCACCTAATGACATGATGCTTCTAGAACCGAACTCGGACCCATCCAAACAGAACGAGTAAACTCGACTGATCCAAATAAAATCCACATTCAGCGAAACCACTACTTAAGCTCTTACATGACTTCAGAGCTTGGGGTCATGTGTACTACTCGGACTCGACACTCCGCCGAGTAACTGATCTGGCCGAGTAGAGACTTCTCACTCGGACCAGGGAAGTAATAACAGAAAGCATATCTTACTATAAGAAAAGATAGAGAAAGATCAGAACACAAAATAATGATAGAAGATAGAATTATCTCTATCTTAATCATGAGATTTGAGGAGATTTGATAGAAAAATAACCTTATCAAATCTCCCACTTAATCCTATAAATACATCAATGATCCAACCCACCAAGGTACAAAATTCTCAATCCCAATTGTGATACCTCTCCTACCTCTGCACCTCTAACTTGAGCGTCGGAGTGTCTTTGCAGGTACACCCCCCATCAGTCACAAAGGAGATCCCGGCGGAGCCACCGCACTAGAAGGCTTACCAAAATTCGGTAAGAACATTTCCCATGTTTTTTGTTGTCTGAAGGAGAAAGAAAGACACTGTGTCATGCAACTGGAAATGCTAAAGCAACTATTTTATCTTTACAAATTTTAATCTAGTTATCAATCTCTTAAGAATGATATGAGATTTAAAAAAGAGTTTAATGATGATGCACTACTGTCATTTAATTACAAATCATTATTGGTATACTTTTAAGATTTTGTAAAGGTCAACAAACTTATCATATATAGTGATTTGTCATAATCTTTTTTCTCTTTAAAAAATTATGACGCATTCTCTTATGTCATTTTTTCTAAAAGTTATAACGTATGATAGAATTTATCTAATTGTATATTTGACCCTGTTTATTCCTCGTTAAACTTGGGTGCATTTAATGGAACAAAACTTTTAGATTATAAAGTAACTATTTTATCTTTATAACTTTTAATCTTTCATGAATAATACAGTATATATATTTAAAACAAGAATAACATGAGAATTAAAATATTATAACTCATTCTCTTTTGTCATTTTTAATATATATATATATATATATATATATATATATATATATATATATATATATATATATATATATATATATATATATATAACTTAGGTACGGTAGAATTTGTCTAATTATATTTGACCATGTTAAAGATTTCATATATTTGATAAATAAAGAGTAAATTATACGTTAACTGGTGAACAAAAGATTAAACAAAGATGATTTAAATGTGTTGAATTCTTTTATTTTTCTTTCATTTTTAAGAGAATTTCTTCTAATCATCTGCCATTTCGTCGAACAATTCATCTAACCATTTCACAGAAAATCTTTGTTCAACGTCTTCCATAATTTTATTCTATTTTATTTCTTTGAAATTAATTTTTTATTTTTATGCGTATTATTGTTAGACTAATAGTTGAACCACTTTTTTGGGAAGTATCTCTCACTTATCATCACATTTAACATTTATTATTAAAGAATACAATGTTAAATATGAAATAATAATTCTAATAGTCAATATATATATATATATATATATATATATATATATATATATATATATATATATATATATATATATATCACATTTGACTCTCTAATGGTTGCTTACGTAATATGATTAAATGCGTGACATATTATGATAATGTGTAAAATTTATGAGAATTAAAATTAATAAAAAAAATTACAGGATCAAAGATAAATTTATTTATATTTACAAAACATATTTAAACTTTAAAAGTTTAACCTTTTCAGTTAAAAAAAAAAAAAAAAAGTTTAACCTCTTATTCAACAACTTTTTAGTTTATTAACTACTTGTCAATAAAATTCTTTGCGTTTTTAATTATGTTACTCTGTCAATTAATTAAAACTCCATAATAATATCTCTATATTTTTTTATAGCCACACATGCAAAAAATTCAAAGGAGTTGACTAGACGCTATTCGTCATTTACGGGGCAAGAATAATTTTTATGATGTTCTATTCTAGCGTCGTTTACGGGGCAAGAAAATAATTTTTATTATGTTCTACTTTTTCGACAAAAATAATCGACCATTTTCTATTTTTATTTTTAATAAATCCATGTCTAAATTACATTTTCCAAATAATGATGTTCAAAAAATTATCGACTTAATTACGAATATGATCCTTCAAGTATTGCAATTGTACGATTTTAGTTTTACAGGTTGTAATTGTGACAATTAAGTCCCTATCACAAGGGAGAGTGAAAAAATGAAAAGACAGTATCAGAGTGACACAAAGTTTTGAGAATATACGAAAATAATTAATAAAATTAAAAATGGAAAAATATGAAATTTATTATTAATATGTGCGTTCTTGAGAGATATATGGTTAGAGTAAAAATTGGTTGGAGTTCTTAAAAATTAGGTGGCTTTGTGAGAACCACTAAAAATGAGTTAAGAACTCAAACTTGATTCTTGGCTGTAGATGCTCTTAGAGTATATCTAGCTAGCTGAAATTATTATAGTTAGAAGTTATTATGTAAAAGCAATTCTTATATAAAAACTCGTTACCTGTTTTAACATTAAAATATTGTTATAAGAAAAACTCGTTACCTGTTTTAACATGTTCTTTTATATATTATGCAAGAAACTATGGTAGGCAGGAGAGAGAGAATAGAGAAAAAAAAAAAAAAACAGTGGATCTTGGTTGCATAAAATGTTGACACCGGTAAATGTAAAAATGGTGGTTGGATAATTTTTATACAAGTATAGATAAGTGAATGTATTTTTTGCCTTAATTATAAAAAATAGGCTTAAAATTATTTTTGGTTCCTTAAATTTAGATTACTTTTATTTTTGGTTCTTCAAATTTAAATTTGTTTTTTTTTCCTAAATTTTGAAGAATGCTCTTTTAGTTTTAATTGTTAATTTCTTTTTATACTCTTAATTTATTGTACAATAAATTAATGAGAACTTACTCATTCCCTATGTAAGTATATACGTTCATTGTCTTATACTCATTAGCGGAAAAAAAAAAATATCCCTTGAATTTAGGGAATGGCATTTGTTTTCATTCTTTAAGTAGAGTTCATTAATTTAGGGAATGAGTTACGTATGGAAAGTCCACCCTTGTCTTGCGAAAGTAACCAATATGGAATTAAAAGGGACACAAAGCTTGGTTTTTAATGCACTTGTTCAGCAAAAAGTTGCACACGTTAGATCTCCTAACATCATGTTAAAACCTAACTAGATAAAATTCAAACCGGTATGGACGGGTTCAAAACTTTCTTTACAGGTGAAATGAGTGGTCTAGAATAATGAAGATTTTGCTGTATGAATAATGATGCAGCATGCAATAGAACTCATATCCTAAATTAATATTGGTTAGCAAACCTCGGATGCAAGCAGTTCCTCAGTGGCACATTCTTCCAACAGTGGTCGTGCTTGTTTAATATCCAAATGTTTACACAGTTTGGCAAGGCTATGCATAAACACCAAAAGAATTCCAAGCTTTTCTGTTTGTCAGTTGGAGTTTCATGTTAATGGGGACTAAGTGATCTTTCTCTTCTGTCATTCAATTCATTCCCATCATCATATATATATAAGGCTTTAACTAGAGGTGAAAATAGGTTAGGCCGTTCGATAGGAGTTTATGGCTTAGCCTACATCAGGTTTAGACCAAGCCAAACTTTTTTAGAAAATAGGTCAAGTCTCAGCTTTTATAAAAGAGTTAACTAAGTTTTTAATCCCTAAACTTTTTCAAAATCCGGTTTTTAGTCCCTAAAATTTAGTTTGACTGGTCAAGGTCTCTAAACTTTTTAAAAATTCTGTTTTTAGTCCTTGAACAAAATTTTGACCGGTCAAAGTTCCTAAAGTTTTAAAATTTCAGTTTTTAGTCCTTAAACTTTTTAAAAATTCAGTTTTTAGTCCCTGAATTAATGAGATTTCTGGGACTAAAAACCGAATTTTTAAAAAGTTTAGGGACTAAAAATCGAATATTTAAAAAGTTTAGGAACCTTGACAGGTCAAACTAAATTTTAGGGACTAAAAACCGAATTTTTAAAAAGTTTAGGGACATTGACCAGTCAAACTAAAATTTAGAGATTAAAAACCAAATTTTGAAAAAGTTTAGGAACTAAAAACTTAGTTAACCCTTTATAAAAACCTATTTGCTTAAAAATGTCAGGTTTTAGGTCATTCAAAAAGTCTTTTAGGCCTAACAGGCTGACTTATTTAAGTGAATATAAATAATATTTTTTTCATACTATTATTATTATATTAAATTTGTTAAAATGTATTAAAATGATATACTTATTTACCTCTTTTAATCATTAGACATGTTAATCTACATAAAGAGTCAAGCCTATAAGATTATTGAAAATAAATTTATACCTTATTTAGAAACATTAATTCAAGTAATATATATTCCCTTAAAAAAAGCCAGTAATATATATATATATATATATATAGGGGGCTGCTAATATCCACGCTAGTCTTTTTTAGTTGGTGTGTATTAGCAGTGCACACCAAAATATTTGGACAAAAAACCCAATTAGATTGTTTGTTCTAATGAATTTTACTTATGGATATTATAGTAATTTGATATTTAATTATTTAAAAATAAAAAATGTTTTTCTCTTTCCTCTCTCACTCGTTCTCTCTCCTCACTCAATCTCACGCCTCACCCCTCACTCGTTCTCTCTCCTCACCGTTCTCGCATCCCTCACAGGCCACAACCTCTCCTATGGCAATACTCAAATACTCCCTCATCCCTCACTATTCTTGATTGATTATTATTACTGTGAAATTTGTTATTATGAACATCAATTTTAATAATCATCTAGTCGCATATCCCTTCTATCTTTTTTTTGTTTGTTTTCATTAACGGCATGAAAATCTTTTATGGGAAGGGACAATGGGTTGTTAGGTGAGAGAGGAGAGAGAAATTCGCAAGGAGTGAATGTTGATTGAGAGAAAATAGGAAATAATGGGTTGTGATAGGAGAGAGAAATAATTTGTTTTTTAAATTAGATATTAAATTATTATAATACCCCTAAGATCAATGAACTAAAATAGAAGAAGTGATGGGTGTTTTTGTCTTAAATATTTTGGTGTAGCTTGCTAATGCACACCAACTAAAAAAGAGTAGGGTGGACATTAGCAGCCCTCATATATATATATATATATGTGTGTGTGTGTGTGTGTGTGTATAATACAATATTACATAATAATATAAAAAAGTGTAATTACTAATATGTCTATTTAGGCTTATAGGCCAATAAGCCTACCAACTTTAAAGGCCTTATAACCAAATAGGTTTACAAGCAAGACCAGGCTTTTATGCATGTTAAATTATGTCTTTAAAAAAGGTCTACAATAGGTAAATATGCCAGGCTTAGGCTTTGTGTTTTTAATAAAGGTCATGATTAGGTCTACCAAAGTCTAGTTTACCCTAGTCTATTTCAACCCCTACTACAACCATAGAAATCAATTTCCTCGGTGCACCTAGCCACATTGCTTGATTCAAGTTTTTTCACATAGGATCTCAGAGTTTCCAAAAGGTTACAAATTTGTTATGTTGGTGGAGTTAGCATGATTTTTTTTTTAACCTTGGTTATTCAATAATGCTAGCTAGCTAATAAGTTAGAGTAAATTACGTTGATACCCTTGAGGTTTTTTGACATTGCATAAATTCTCTTTTCTTTTTCAGCATTTAGAACAACTTCTCTTATGGTGGAACACGATGTAATATTTTTCAAACAATTAAAGGGATTAGGGTAGGGATAGAAAAAGTGGGGGTATTTTGTGCTATTTCACCAAATCTTAGGGTGTCATTGTAATTTACTCTAAGTTATAACCTCATAAGTGTAAGGCATATCAAATTGCAACAGATGTTTCTATTTCCTCATTTAATAATTCAAAATTAACGTTTTGGAGTCTTCCATAAATTTGGAACTTTTCATGCAATAACACCACTCTCCATCTAATACTCATCTCAAAAGAAGAAAGTACATAGGATACATTTAACATGAGTATTTAGTTGCAACAAATAAGTTAAGGGACTGAACTTGCTACTATAAAAGATAATGTACAAAGACATACACAAGTCTCGACCACATACTTTCAAAAGATTTTTCTAATTTGACTTTACAGCTGCAGGGTGGTCGTCAAATAAAATTATTTCTACCACTTTACAACTACAATTTATTGCTCATTATCTTTCTCTGCAATGGCACCTACAAGAATTTGGCAATGGTGTTTGCAGCATGTAAAGCCCATTCTAAATTTAATGTTCAAACTGACTGAACTTCTAGAAGGGCTTTGGACTCTTGACAACCAGGTGATGGTGCACAATCTTTCAAGTGTTGGAGCTCATATGCATCATGCCCTTTGATTACCTTGAAAAGGACTTTTCACCTAATAAGAAAAAATGGAAAGTGATGAATAGATAGATGAGTTTGAATGTCTCAAGTAAGTCTTCTTCTAAATCTTAATTTATATCACACCATATCACATGGTGTACTTTTACAGCCAATCTTAAAATAACAATGATATTATGAACAAATAAATCAACATCTTAAGGAATGAAATTTCCTTTCATGTACAAAAATTATATTACGCAACTGATTCTCTCCTATACTAGTGATAAAGGAGAAATAAAAGAGTACAGTGGCAGCAATATCATGTCAAATTAGTCAGTGTTTTCATCTGAAGTTTGTTTGAAATTGGAATATAAAATATACTGATAAATCCTAGAAAAACAAAAAATAGACAAGTTGTGCAGAAAATTATGTATCAGATTATTTTACATTTAGTGTGTGTTTGGGTAGGTGTTTAATGTGATTTTTTCACGTTGAACATGAAAGCAATAATGGTGTAGCTTTAACTTTTGGACTTTGGAACGTGTATTTTTTCCGTTGAACGTACTCATAGTCCTCATCTATCATTATATTTTTATGATACGTTTTTCTGAATTCATAATGTATATATATATAGTGCTCCTAAAATCAAAACAAAAGGAATAAATAATCTCAGCAATATCTTGTCACTAGTTTTTGAAACCAATAAATAAAATTTTGTTTTTGTTTGTAGCTAGTGTGGTGTTGAGAAAGACAAGGTAGGGCAACACTTGTCTCTCGCCTAGACATTTTTACAATTTATAAGAATTTATGACCAGAAGACATATTAACAATTAGAGGTAATGTATGGATCAATATTAGAAAAGAATGCTAGAGCAAATGGAAGTGCCATAGCTTAAGCAAATTTGTATTCCAATAAGTGGTAAAGAAGGTCATATGCCAAAGGAAAGAGAACTTCTTTCTTTGATATTCCTCACAAAAATCTAGGTAACATCAACATACGACCAAGAATTTTAGTCTCAGAATATATCTAACCCTGTAAATCTACAAACATGCAGATTGACAATAGTAATAACTTTTCTTCAAAGTTATCACAATTATCATTAGATACACAAGAAATAACTTCATTAGATACATAATGGGCCTATTATTAAAAAAATTAAACTATTTATTTTGTAAAACAATATTATTTTTGAAACTATAAATTATAATAAGTATACTGAAAATATTTATTAGTATTTTTATTCTTTAATTTAATTATTTTTTATATTTAATAACAAAATGTTTCAAAACTTTATATAAGTGCATTGTGTGATCTTTTTATATTATTAAAACTTTCCTTAAATTTAGGAATGTTTGATTCCTTACTACTTCCCCTTAACATCAATTTTATGGGAAATATGATTCAAAAATATTTTTTCTTCAAAAAAAAATGATTAAAAAATATTTGCATATACGTAACATTTCTAACTATATAAAATCCTGAAATAAATAAAAAATATCCCTAATAAACTTCATAAATTAAAAATTTCATCGTAAACCACGGGAAGGAAATACTTGGGATGATACGAAGCACACCTCAATTCGATTTGTTGAATGAAACTGTTATACACCGAGCTGCTCATTGGGCTCATCCCAAATCCTTTCAAAACCTCCTTCGCTACTGCATAAGGGTGTTCTGGAAACATGCGAATCCTTTCAACCTGGATTGTAAAGATAGTTTGATTTTTGGCTCTGCTATTTAGGAAGTCAGAACATCTTTGGTCAAACACCACACACACGTGATCCTCTCCTGTACTAGTTAAGTACATTGTGACACTATCCTTTTTACCTTCACCCTCATCATCACTTATAGAGATGTCCACTGCAAATGTGTAAATGCTGACTTGGTACTGACCAATGACAAAGCAGAAAATGAAGCCGAGCTTGGGGGAAGGTGGAGCATAAGAGAGATCAATATTTATATAATTCTCTGTTGTCTTGTACTCCAACCACTCTGGAACACTGCTTCCTGGATACCCGTAATAACCTTGATAAGACCCAAAGTTATATGGATAATCATGGTAATTTTGAACATGATCGTGAATTAGTGCAGATAGGTGGTGGTTTGCAAATTTCATCACGTTGATTTGAGCATTCAACCCAATAGCCACTAGAGAGACTTCATCCAACTTTAAGCAATTCCAGAACTCCACTCGTTTCCTGTTTTCCTGTAATTGTTGAACAGCCGTTGAAGGAAACAATACACTCTTCAATGATATGCAGCCTCTGGCATTTAGAGTTTCAAGTGACAGGGGAAGCTCTGGTATTGTACGAAGCTTCCTGCAATTTTCTACATGTAGATGTAGCAGTTGTGTAAGATTGTTGATGGATGAAGGTAACATCTCAATGTCACTTCCTGATAGATGAAGCAATTTAAGCTTGCTTTGATGTCCAAATGATGAGGGAAGTGCTTTGACCTTCGTCCATTCTAATCTCAGTTCTTCCATATTCTCTGATATCAGTGATAATTCCCTAAGATTGTCACACCATTGAATGTTGAGATAAGTGAGGCTACATAAATGGGAATTCCTTCCGAGTTTTGTAAGGGAGCGGCAAAACTCAAGGTCCAATTTCTCTAGTTTGGGCAGAGAGAAAATAGATGGATGCACACTAGTCAACCTAGAACAACCTTCGAGAAGCAGTACTTCAAGATTTGTGGCTTTTGATAAATCTGGCAGCTCCTTTAACATCTTAGAGTTACTGAGGTCAACTTCTTTTAAATTCACCAGATTCTGTAATAAAATGAAAGAAAATGAACTAAATTAGTTAATTTTGTATTCCTTGAATTAACAGAAAATTATAACAGTGAGACACATATTTACCTTCACTCCATCCCAAAGTTTTTCCATTTTGCCACTTCTCAATTTCAATATTACAAGTTTTTCGCTAGAAAAATTATCTGGCAAGGATTTTAGAGGGCAACTATTCCAACTAAGAAATATTAGTTCACTTGTCCAAAATTTAAGCCCTTCAGCAACAATATCAACACTCCACTTGTGTTGATTGGGGTTGACACCAAGAATATCAAGTTCATCAAACCAATCAACTTTACCTTGCCCAGAAATTTCCAAAAATCGTAGTCTGCTCATCTTAGCAAGTATGCGAAGGCTCAACTTTTGCCTCTTAGTTTCTGGCAAGTGAAGCAGTATGCTTCTACTGGCCAGAGTACCCTGCGATCAATGTAGAACAAATATTTTATTTTTAAAACATAGTCAAAACCCACATTTCTCAATCACAAAAAAATAAAAAATGTTATTGAAAAGATTTTATATTTAGTTAGGCTTTAACCTTGTCATTTATCAATGCGTCACAAATGTCATCAGGAACCCATAACCGACTACGACTTCCAGGGTCTTCAATAGACTCTCGACAAACAATCTCCCAAGCCATTTCTTGTAAACTATCATGCATAGATACAAAATTATCTTTCGAGAAAGTTATAAGAGCTTTATCTTTTAGCCTTTCTAACCCAGCAACCACTGAATTATCACTTTCACCATGTCTTAATAGAGATTTTAGATAACCCATCGTTAGCTTTCTATCTAATCTAAAGAAAGAAACATGCAAGATCTAGAAAAATTTGTTTCTCTTTGCGATCTAGATCATCATAACTCAGTTTCATTATATCATAAACTTCTAGAAGAGGCATTTTTCCAAGCTTGTCAAGCTCACTTTCCCATACTTCCTTATTTTTTCTGCAAAGACGACGAGCCAAAACTTTAACAACTAATGGAATGCCTTTGGCATATCTGACCACCCTTTCTGATAGCCCATCGTACTCCCTTGGATGATCACTTTGGTTAATGGCATTCAATTTGAAAAGTTCAAGTGCTTTATCAAAATTGAATTCTCCAAGCTGGTATATCTCATCAGCTTTGTTAGCATTAAGAACTTGCTCATCTCTAGTTGTTATAATTATTCTACTACCCGATCCAAAATTATCAAGAGTTCCTAATAATTTTTCTAAGTGATCTAAATCATTCATATCATCCAAAACAATAAGAACCTTCATACGATGAATTCTATCATTAGGAAATGAATTTGATGTGCCAATTTTCACAGCATGTCCTAATAGTTCAGTAAAAATTTCTTCCTTCAAAGAATCTATTCCTTTTTTTCTTGATTGTTCTCTTTCATTGGCTAAAAAATAAGAACCCCGATATTCATACCGTAGTTTGTTAAATACTTCTTGTGCAAGGGTTGTCTTGCCGATACCGCCCATACCCCAAATTCCAATAAGACGTGTATCTTTTGGCTCTTTACGTATCAATGATTCTACATCTGCAATTTTTTTTCCAATTCCAACAATTCCTTTTGAGTTAACCAAGAGTTTACCCATCCTCATCATAACAAGTTTGACGATTTCTTCAAGTAGCTCAGCATCATCCCTATGTGACACAGAGAGAAATGTGTGTTAAAACTAATGTTGTTGATATTAACTCACCTATTCCGATTTTTTTTTTTGGAGGGGACATGGAGGGTGGACAGTTATTCAACTTAATAGGTCAAGTACTAAAAATTAAGTAAAAGGGTTTTGTTAGATGTATCTACAAATCCTTTTTAAAAGCATCATTTAGAAATTGAAATATATGTATTACTTGGTCGCAATTTTTGTTTTGGTGAAATTACTTGGTTGCAATTTAACCACTAAATTTCATGGACCAACAAAGTAGGATTGGTCCCATCTAGGGATGGGGAAATATTTGTACCCATGGATATCTTAGGATAAAATTCGTAATTGCTAAAAAATGAATAGTTAAATAGGTAATTATTGATCATTTAAGCAAATTTGTATATGTTAATAAACGGGGACGGGGATAGGTGTCAAGGTACCCGCCCTATGTGTGGCTGTTATTACCTAGTATAGTAAATTACTTAAATGTCCTTGTTTTAATATATACCACTACACAAGAATTAACTTCATAATCCCCATGTATTAATATATATAATTGTATCAAGTAATTGCGTAGAATAATGGAATAATTTTAGTTTTTTTGGCATTTAAAATATCTTTTTTTTTTAAATTATTAGAATGATTAAAAATTATTTTGTCCATTATTCATTCTTGTACTACAGCAGGTTGGGGAAATTGGATTTTATCTCTAAAAAGCTTAATGTGTCAATAGCTGCTAGTATAGCTTTCCAGTAAGAATTATTTGAGATTTGGGTGGGGGTTGTTATGTTTACATGGTCATTCATTAATGTACCCGTCTTACTAAACTTTGTCACATCTTGGACCAAGTTTAGTGTTTATAAATAATTTTTTATTTTTCTGATAAAAAATTAATTAAGAAAATGAAAATATTTTAAATTAAGATAATAAAATTATTTTTAGGTATATAATTCAATTAAATAATGTATTTATTATTTATATAAGTAAGGAAATTACATATAATTTACTTTTATAATTTATTATTAATTTTAATATATTATGAGCAGTGATTTTTATTGCTTTTATTATTGTTCTTACTTTTTACTTCCTTACTTTACTTTTAATATTGTACTTTTTAAAATTATAATTATATCGTACTTTTAAATTATAATTACATATAATTATATTTTTTAATGCTTATAATGAGCAGTAAATTATAAACATCTAAGTAAATTATAATTTTTTAAAAAAAAGTACAATGCTAAAAGTAAATTAGTGAATTAAAAAGTAAGAACAATATTAAAAGAAAAAAAGTCAATGTCCATAGTATTGGAAATTAAATAAAATTATAAAAGTAAATTATATATAATTAACTTATTTATATAAAATGATAAATGTAACTAGAGTTAAAAGTAAACAATATTTACTTAATTGATTTAAGAATCTACAGATAATCTAATTATCTCAATTTAAAATATTTTTTATTACCTTAAACATCTTAATTAATATTCTTTATATTCTTAGTCGTGTCATCGCTAAACTAACTAGAGTTCTAAAAAGAATATTAAGATTAAAAAATAGTAAATAACTTTAAAAGGACTATAACCAGATAGTTCTTCATTCAACAGTCTTCTATTTTTTTCTGGTTTTTATTCAGTTGTTCTACTTTTTTCAGCCTTTTTATTAGTTTTTTAATATCTATATACTATTAACTATATGTACTATTATTCATATATATTGTATTATTATAAATGGAAAAGAATATAATATTATATATAAATTATTGTTTTTTTTATAATTAAGTAAAAACATTTTAATAAATTGATAGTTAAAATGAATATTTTACTTTTACTTTAATTAATATTTTATCATAATTATTTTACTATTAATTATATAAACATTTTATTATTATTATTATTATTATTATTATTATTATTATTATTATTATTATTATTATATATATATATATATATATGAAGCGATTTGATATATGTCAACTTATTACTATTTGGACAAGACAAATAAAAGTTACATCCTTTTGCAATCTAAGCAACACGTTATAAAAATATGCATATAAATATATCATAGCTAGATATATTAATTGAACATTTATGGAGAAAAAAGAACTTACAGAAATTTTGATGACTCAATGCCGGATATTTTTGCAGATTTATTCAAAGCATCTCTCCACATTTGCACCTTGGTGGTCTCATATTTTGTCTTATGCTCATCAAATGCATTTTTGTAACTCTCAGAAGATTGATGTCCTACATGTGTGGGTTCAACCTCGTAGAAAACAGGGATTACAATTTGTCCATATTTCTCTTTGCAATCAAGTATTGTCACGAGTTCTTCTAAACACCAACGCGAAGAAGCATAGCCTTGTGAGAATATGATCAACGAAATGGATGATCCTTCAATTGCTCCAACAAGTGATGGCCAAATTTCATGTCCCCTCTCAAGTTGATCATCTAGAAAGGCATTTATTTGCTTACGTTTAAAAGCCTCTCTCAAATGGCTAAGAAATCCGTGACAGATGTCTGTTCCCCTGAAGCTAACAAAAACATCGTACGTTGTTTGTGGATCGATGCTGTCTGACATGGCTTTTCCTCTACAACCTTCAGTTTTCTAAATAACAGAGTCAGAGAAATACAACACCCAAACAAATAAGCAATTAAAAGAGAAATAAAATACACAGGATCTTTCTATCTCTACACTAGAATATGTATGAGGCACAAGGTAATTGAAATGAAAAAGAAAGTTAGGAATGAAGTAGAAAAATCATAGAGTTTATGAGACATAAACTTGATATTGATAACAAGTTCAAGTAAGGAAGGGAGAGGATGTCGTATGACAAATACAATACCAGCTTCTTCTGGATTAGCAAGCTTTCAAAACTGGGGCCTGACTTATTCACACACTGCAACTTGCCACCGACGATGGGAAATGTAGGGATCTTGGAAAATGTCAAACTGGGGGTGCAAAGCAAACAATCATAGTCCAAACACCATGTGCACCTACTGCTGTTATATACTAATTTATTTCCTCCCATAAGAAAGATAACTTTAAGGACAAACTCCATGTGCACCCACTGCTGTTAAATACTAATTTATTTCCTCCCATAAGAAAGATAAGTGTAAGGACAAACTCCATGTGCTCCTACTGCTATTAAATACTAATTTATTTCCTCCACCCACCATGTGCACAGAAAAAAATTGGAACGGTAGAGTTTGGATGCCTCTAATAAATCTTCTGATCAGTCTGTAATTTTATACAACAGGTCATATCTATCAAAATAAGATGAACAACCTTGAAAATCTGATTTTGTGAATGAAAATATTGCCATCATGTGGCAGCCACCAAATGTTTTTTTTTTTTTTTTGTCTCTATTTCCCCCTTCTAGCCAGCAGAGGAGGGAATGGGTAGTATAACTTCATAAGATACTTTTTGTTAAGAAAAGTAAAATTCTATTGTAAGGATTTGATTGATTTGTTCCTCTTTCTTACAATTTGGGTTTGGGTCTAACTCAATTCTACAAAATCAACTTATAAGGTGAAGATTGTCCCATATTTATATACACTAGTTTGGCCATATCAGTAGTTGATGTGAAATTTTCAACACTCTTGTCATGCGAATAAAAGTTAAATCATGTTCTTGTCGGGTGAAAATGACCTTTTGTGTGCGTACATGTAGGTGATTGGGAGTAAATAATTGTATTTGAAGTCAAATACTTCAAATAGAAATATAGGACACTTGAATTAAATTTAATTGAATATCTCTTTAATAGTAATTTAATAATTCTATTTGAATTAAATTTAATTGAATATTTCTTTAATAGTATTAAATTTATTTAATGAATATCAAATATTGACTTAAATAAATTATCTGATTAAAATTAAGCATTTCTTTTCAAACATTAAATAAATCAAAACTAAAATTTCAAAATAAAGAGGATAAATTTAGATATGACATTTTACTGATCCTTGTGTTATAGGATCCTTGAATTGTGAAAACTTGGAAGTTGTAACACGTTATATTACATTATACTAATCTGAAAAAAAAAATCATTTTAAGGGATTAATTTAATTATAAAAGTTTGTCAACAATATTTATTTTAGAACACCTAAGTTGTAAGCAACTTGGTGATCCTAAAATTATCTGGGGTGAAGGTGGAGGATAGTCATAAATTGCATACAATTATTGCTTGGCACAAATTTTACCAGTCTAAACCGATGGGTACGTGGTCTTGGATTTAAGGACTTACACAGCTTCAATAGAGCCATGGTTATGATGGTGGAGAAGCCGGATGCTTTATGGGTCAAAGTGTTGAAAAGTAAGTATAAAACTGGGGCTGACATTGTACCAAATGTTCAGAAAAAACAACAATAATGCTATGAGATTTGGAGAGCCATTTCAAGCACATGAAATGGATTTTGAAAGGGGGAAGATGGGTGATAGGTAATGGATTACGTATTAATTTTTGGTATGATGTGTGGCTTCCATCTGGAGTCAGCATCTCAGACCAACAAGTTACTGCAATCATTCCTATGGAGTTTATCAGTTTTACAGTAGCCAATTTTGTTACTGACCTTATTCCAGATTGGATTCAGGCCCGAATCTCCAGTATGGTTCCTCCACAAAATGATTTTACCTAGCAAGGATTTGCTTTCTTTAATACTTCCACTGCAAAATAAGTCAACAGTAGTAGCTACTAAGAGCAGAGCAATTTTGACAAAATAATAAGTTATAATAAGCAACAATAAAAACCATACCGTGTTCTAGCCAAATGGAGTTCTAAGAGCCAACTGATCAAAGATTCAAAGGTAAGGCATTCCACACCAACCTGTGAGAGAAAACATAATCAGAGAGAAAAGAGCTTAAAAAAAAAAACACATCACGCAACTAAACTTCATAACACGTAATCGTAAAATAAGAATAACATTTCTAAAAAACTCATGTTCAACTTCCTCCATGACCTCTAGTTTTCCCTGTTGAAGGAGGGACTGACAAGAAACCAAACAAACCAGACATGTGCTCCAAAGTCACCTCAAATATGGACCTTTTAAAATACTACATAGATATAATACCTCTGCCATTTCATAGAAGTAACTACATATATCAAAACACAAGGATTTTACTACATATATCAGAGGACTTTTAAATTGATTTGACTAATTTAAAAATAACAAATATGAACTTTTCATAGAAGAAACTAGTAACTACGTAGATATAATACCTCTGTCATTTCATTCCCACGTTCCCACATCCTACTTAAGAAACTCAATATAGTGTCATTCGGTTCTTGTTAATATCTGTAGATGTTATTCTTGGACTCTTTCTAAAAATAAAATCCAAGTCCAGTAAGCACTAACATTTTAATTTGAAAAAATAACACATTAAAATAAATGTAGATCAGTTTATAAAAACACATCCATTTACACCATTTGGGCTACCAGGAATGGACCCAAACTTGCGTTTAATGAAATGCATATAATTAATAATACACATCTATGAAATGAAACGCAAATCCAACTTACAAGAACATCTCACAATGCAAAGAACATCAACCTTTAACACAAGTCTTCTAGTGATGTAATCAAGAAACAACTTCTGCGCGCAGAGAAGGGTTATCTCACTACTACAAAAAAGACTTTTTAGATAGGTTAAAAATGACTTTTTAGATCGGTTGTACGGCCGATGTCTATGCAAGCGATATAGAAAGTCATACTTTTTTAAATCGGACAAGAACCGATCTGAAAAGTTACTTTTTAGATCGGTTATTTTTGTGACCGATGTAAAAAGTTATCTTTTTAGATTGGTTGTCTTTTATAACCGGTCTAAAAAGTGTAGTTTTTAGATCAGTTATTACTTATAACCGATCTAAAAAGTTTTTTTTTTTAAAAAAAAAATATACAATGCTTTTTGTTTATTTTCGTCCCTATAATACACACAACACACATTTAACATTAAAACTATATACAAAGTTGATTATTGTTATGAAGCATAATTCCTAATAAAATTTATACAAGAAGGCACACTAAACTATTAAAAAAATGAAATAGGATAAACTACTGACTATGTACAATTTCTTACTTAACATGAATCACAACTATATTTGGGTCAAATGGCTATGAACATCCTTAACGTGTCTCATATACATCCTTCCAGTAGCCTTGATGTCCGCTTTTCCCTTCTTTATCTTTCATCGGCAGCTTCCAAAGCTATATCATACATATTCATACATACAAAAGAGACGACAATATGGAGTGAGGTGTTTTGAACTTTCAATGTCATTTTTTATAGAAAGAGTAGAGACGTTTTCTCAGTCCAACACATAAACACACATATCTTCAAACAATGATATACTAAGGAGAACCTAGGGCTTTATTCTAAGTTCTTGTAAGTTATCATGTTTATCATAAACCTCATCATCATCATCATCATCATCAATTTCATCATCGTCGTATGGTTCCATACTCTCGACTGATCAACCACTGATCACAAATCAACCTTCGAGAAGCGATGGGGAGTATGTATACCTTTATTGCTGCCACAATCCTATACCTTTGTAGCCAAATATCAACTTGGTACCCTGACACCAATAATAGGCTTGGGTATACGGACCGGTCCGGCCCATTTAAGGCCCGACTCGCGAAATTGATTAAGGTCTATTTGAAATTGATTAAGGTCCTATTTGAATAAGTCACTTTATAAATAAAGAAAGAAAAGAAAATAAAATAAATTTCTATTGTAAGCTAAAAATATTTCATGCACAAGTTAAAATCAAATTATTGAAAAAGCTAAAATCAGCTTTTAGGAGAGCCTAAATGATTTTAACTTGTTCAAAAAATTGATTTTGACTTATGCATAAACTAATTTTAATTTATGATATAATTAATTTATTTTTTTCTTACTATTTTCTTCTTTTGTAAGTGCATACAGAAAAAACTTATCTAAACTGGGCTTAAATAAAATGAGTAAACTTTTTTTATATTTGAACTGTAAGACAATATTTTTTGTCCTTTAATATCTGTAAAATATTTTTTAAATACATATATACGAAAAAGATAAAAATTAAGTAAGAAATATAAATGCTGTAAAAAAAATGTAAATAAATATATACAGTGTCAATTACATAATTCAAAATTTGATGTTCAAAAAGTAGAACTCAAAAAATTAATTAAGCAAGGCCACTGTCAAGTATTTAATGGCACTAATCAGCTAAAGAACCACTAAATTAGTTAGTAAGCTCGCCTTAGAGCTCTACTGGTAGTCTAATGTCAGCAAAAACTTAAAATAAAATATGACAAAAAGAAAGCTAAGTATCTAAATTTTTAGCCAATTAACTTGGATCTTCATATTTGTATGTACTGTATTTTTAATGTTCAAGTGCCTGCTTGACACTCCATCTACAAGTTAATGAACTTATACAGAAATACATGTGTAACATTATAAATTGAACCACATTGGAGTAAAATCATGATATTTTACATTTTATGCAGATTAATTTTTTTCAATATATATATATATATATATATATATATATATATATATATATATATACACCTTGGTACAAGAAGGGGTAGCTTGGCAGATGGTCAAACTCCTGTCATAAATTATTTACACCACTTGCATGACTGTACATGTTACATACATCATACATGTACGAACCAGTGAAGTGAAATATGTTAGAATTAGGGGAAAAACAATTGAATTATTCAAGCAAAATAGGAAGTCTGGTGACACTGGTGTTTGCTGCTGCCACCTAGATACTGAGTAGCACTAGTTTTATTGCGGGCAACAGTAGATTTAGAGGGTTTTTTTCAGAAGGCACTTGATAATTTTGCTCGAGTTCAAGCTGTTGGGCAATGATTTCAGAACGTCTAGGAAGAAGTTCCAGATGTTCTCGACCAGGAATCACAATGTACTGTATTGCAAGCCAGACCTGCCAGAGAAGTAAAAGAAATTAAAATAATGTCAAAACTAAAGAGGTTTAGATATAAGAGTTTAATAGCCATGTATTATTAGTGTAAAATTTTACATGGTCAATTAACCAAAAGTCATCTATGATATAAGTAGCTTTCAATGTTGTTGTGCATTTGAGAGGATGAAACACCGAGGAGATCTACACTAATGAGTCACGAGCACACCACATAAGCAAACATGACACCATCTTCAACACAAAAACCTTAAGGCATTAGGTTTGCAGGTCTTTTCACTTATATGTTATTCAACTTGCCCATTTCTATCCAATGTGAGACTTCACCTTCACACTTGTACTCCAACAAATGTAATTATTATAAAAGTCCAAATTTAATTTGAGTCTGTAAAATGATGCACAAATCTGATGAAAGTTTAATTTGAGTTTTTACAGGCTAATTAAGCTTGGATGAGGGTTATGATTGAATCAAATTAAAAAAACTTGTGTTTAATTTGGATTCAAAATTTTAAACTAAATACTATATTTTATCCAATGAATTTGGATGGAACCACTTAACTCATCCATTTTGTCACCTCTACTTGAGAAGGATGTATGTAAAGAGAATAATGTATAAATAGCGTTATTGAAAATAAAAATATATTCCTACTGGTATTGATTGATAGAGAAAAAAGAAAAAACTGAACAGGAGCTGTATAATGTATAATTAAAAAACCGACCTCAGGCCTTAACCATGCCATAAATACTACTAGATGACATATCACTTGGAAATTATGGCTATAACGTAGTATAGCTCATTGCTGTCGATGGGTTAAAAATTCTACCCAAAGTAAATAACACGAAAAGACAATGGACTCCCTGGCTCTTCATATCGATCTTTCCATCAATGTATTATTGCATAATATATAATATATATCCACTAAGCGAAGTAGAAAAGGTGGACTAGACCATAGAGAATTCAGTTGGTAGTGAAGGGCACTCTTGTAATGATATAGTCCACACACATGGACGTTATTGTTAATTTAGTTTTGTTTATTATCCTATTTATGCCCCTGACCTTTCTTTCTTGCCCATCTCTTCATTTATAATTTAGTCAATGTCCCTCTCTCTTTCTCTGTCTCTCTATCCCTCTCTCTCCCCGTAGTTTTCTTCTCTTCATTGTGCTATATAGATAAGAGGAAAAGCTACTACAGTCTTTAGTGTTAGTTTCCACTTGCAAACGGGACAATCACCATGCTGCGACAAGGTAGGTTTAAAGAAAGGACCATGGACTTCTGAGAAAGATCAGAAGCTCTTAGCTCATATTGAAGAACACGGTCAAGGAAGCTGGCGTGCCTTGCCAGGAAAAGCTGGTATGTATATGTGTGTATATACATATATATATATATATATATATATATATATATATATATATATATGTGTGTGTGTGTGTACTATTTTGGTGTTAGTTTGATGCATATTGTTTATGAAGTGAGTAATAATATGTAAGTACGCATATATGAAATATTGCAATGTAGTTCAGTTGTAAAATGAAACTGCTTGCTGTTGTGTATATTCAGTGTTGTGGCAAGAGCTGCGGACTAAGATGGACCAATATTATCTTAGGCATGATATTAAGAGGGGAAAGTTCAATTTGCAAGAAGAGCAAACCATCATTCAAATCCATGCCCTTTTTGGAAACAGGTTTGGTTTCTTTCTTTGTTGAGTAGTAGGATATATGCTTCTATTTTTCACTTTGAAATCAATTTTTTTGCATATAGTTAGTCATTTGCTTAGTCTCAAAATGTAATTGATTTGTTTCTTAGTTTTCCATTGAGCAAGGTACTAGATAATTTCAAAACTCAAGACCCATTTTTTTTATTATTAAATGTGAAAGTGATATTTTTTTCTTTCCACAAATTAATATTTTCCAATTTTTGGAATTTTATTAGAAAAATAAAGAAAGCAATGATAATCATGCTACTGCATTTCACACCTCAACTAGATATTTTATTTTCATAATCATTCTACACTAACTATGAATCATTCTACACTAACTTGGTATTGGACTGAAAGAATAGCTAAAGATGCAGCAAGAGGGCACCTTGATAACAAAAACAAGTACGTGGTGGAATTTTGCTATGCCACAGATCCATGGGTTCTGTCGAATCTCAGAACTGGATTCTAGAATTGCATCATCAGTTCCATTGTCATCATTATGCTGTTGTTTGTTATGGCTACTGTCTGCACTGGAAAAAAATGCCATTGTCAATAGATAGATATGTTGTCGTGACTGAATTTTGTTGCATCATACTGCTTTCCTCACCTATACTGCATAGTGTTTTATATTTTGATCTTCCATCATGAGAGATGCTAAACTTTGACAGCTCTAGCAGTTCTTTCCTTGATAATAATTTCAATAGTGGCTGCTCATCCTTCTCAGAAGTCAATTTACTGCAAGTTGGATATTCTACAAAGCTTTGGGAAATTTTGGCTGCCACTGGAGACTTTGACTCCTGCACAGCCACATATTTGAAATTAATCAATTTGGTTACGGTTTTCCTTTCTACAATACACATCAACTACAATTATTTTGAAAGATACAAAATAGTGAACATAATATCATTTGATTTCAAAGGGGATAAAGATAACCGATCCCACTGCAAGGGAGTGATTTCAGAAATTAGAGTGACGTTGAGCGCTTTGATTCCGTGTGGTTCTATGATTTCGTGATTGTGCGTGAGGGAATTCTGTACGGTTCTATGATTTCATGATTGTGCATGAGGGAACTCTGTGATTCTGTGTAAGAGAACTCTTGACTCCAAGAAGTGATAAAAACCCCATTTGCAACGCTATGATTCCACAGTTCTGTGATTGTGCAAAACTGTTGTTTCAGAAAAACCCCATTTGCAACGCTATGAGGGAATTTTGTGATTCAAGAGCATGAATTGTTGTTTCAAAAAGAGTAGAATTATTTCAGAAAGAAGAAAGAACGTTGACCACCCTATCCCATTGAAAGAAGAAAGAAGGTTAATTATCCAATGGGTGTGTTTCTAAAAGAAATGCAACATATAGAGTACCTTGAACTTTGTCAC
Source organism: Pueraria montana var. lobata (assembly GCA_026413185.1). Taxonomy (NCBI): domain Eukaryota; kingdom Viridiplantae; phylum Streptophyta; class Magnoliopsida; order Fabales; family Fabaceae; genus Pueraria; species Pueraria montana. Next base: position 10,806,098 of record CM048651.1, on the reverse strand, counting down.
CAACTTCAGGGGTGTCCCATCCTTCACTTTCCTTGAGGAGTTTCTTCATCAGGCCCTGTTTCCCAATCTCCTTCTCCTCACTGACCTTGAGGACGAGGTTGCTGTTGTTGAGGTAGTCGCCGACGAAGTCGAAATCCTCGCTCATGGGCTCCGCTGCCGGCATGTCGAAACCCTCATCCATGTCTAAATTTAGGAATGCAGAGAGAACGAAGATTTGTGCTTTTGAGTTCAGAGAGACGTGAAGAAGAATGAGGAGGTGAAAGCCTAAGAATGAGAAGAGACATGACACATAGCCAGTTATGCTGGTGTGGCAAAAATTATTAGAGTGATGTGGCAGCAGTGTTATAAAACCCTGCCAGTCGGACCGGTTAGATTGAGAACCGGACCCATAGCTAGGTTGGTTTGCTTATTCGATTATTTGTGCATTTAACCCGATATCTACCTCATCAAACCAACTCAGACTCAGGTTGAACCAGTTAAACTGCCTTCGAATGCCTAGTTGCCTACACTCATACAAAGTCCAATTTTCAAATTTCAAAAGTAACAAAAACACTTGAATACAACAAATGGGTCCCTACAAGATTCGAGCCTTAGTCCATAACTTTACATAAAATTATCTTACCACCTAATCACGTTTCTCTTTTGTGATATAAATGACAAACATATAACAGTATATAATAATTAATTATTATTATCTTTTTTAAATGACAAACATATATCTACTACATATATTAATTTATGCTTTTTTAATTTATTCCTATTCATGATAACACATAAAACAATATATAATCGCTAATTATTATTATCTTTATCTTGATATGATTTAATATTTATGTGCTTTATATATCTTCACTAGACTTGTTCATAACCCTCCAACAATTTTTGTACTTAGTCATGAAAAATAACAAAAATTTCCTTAGTAATTTAATGACAATATCCAACAAAATAATTTATAGTAATAGATGATTATGTAAATTATAGTTTAGTCAATCCTCCTTTAATTTTTCTTTACTTTATCATGACAATAATTTTAAATTTGGAGTATGAATTGATCATATTTTTGTTAGCTATATATATATATATATATATATATATATATATATATATATATATATATATATATATATATATATACCGGGTCAACCAGTTCAATAAGTGACCCTTTGGTTCAACCATTGACCCACTAGTGCTTCAACCGAGTTGATGACTGGGTCTGTTTTCACAACACAGTGTGGCAGGATTTGCATATCAGAAATTATATATTATAAATAGATAAATAAATAGATTTTTTTTATTCTCTCTACTTTTGTATTTTTTTTACGGATTCTGCTAAAATATTTCTTGAATGTTGAGAAAATAATATGGCTTAAATATGTGTTTAATCCCTCAAAATTGGGGTCTATTTGTTTTAGTCCTCCAAATTAAAACTTGCATTTTTTAGTCCTTCAAATATGAGAAATGCGTGCATTAACTAGGTGTGTGACATGGCTAGCGTTTTGCAATTTGTAGCAGTTTTTAGCCACCAAAATTTGAGTTTTGTAACTTAAATTTCAAATACAATTTTTGACGGTTCACAAACTGCTAGAATCAAATCAAATTAAAAAAAATTATGATAATGCCTTTTCTTTTTCTTTTTCATGATCTGGAACCACACAACCTCAAATATCTTTTCACTTTTTCTCTTCCCTCTCGTGACACTAACACCCCATTAAAATAAAGCTATGCCTATTGAATCTTTTGTAAGTGAATTTGAGTAAATAATTCAACGAATTAATTAATTGATAGAATCTTATTACATAAAAGTATTCAGAAAAAAAAAATCTTATTAGGTAAAAGTACAAAATGAAGATAAAGAGGCAATGCAGTGAAACCTGGGAAGCATACAAAATGGATAATTTTGTGGAAGCTCTGCAGCTTTCTTCTTCACATAGGCTCTACGGCTCACAACAGCGAGGGTGGATATAAAAGGGCTCCTAGTTCTCGCATAGGTCTTCTTCTTCGGTTCTGACGTGCCGACAGGGTTCGCCAACTCGTCCGACCTGTGCGACTTCAATTCATTGTCCCAAAACAACCCTTCATCTACTTCCGCTTCCTAATCCTTTTTCCCCAAATTTCTAGGGTTTCTTATTTATCCATGGCTTCTACAAATGTTGAGTCCCGATGCTTTGTTGGTGGGTTCACTTGAGCCATCACGGTGGTTTGCCTCGGCATGCCGGTGTTCAATTTTGTGCTCCGTCGCAGGTGGCAGCGCATGGTAGCGAGGGTGGAGGAGATAAAGAGCCTCCTGGTTTGCCGCTGGCAACGATGGGTTTTAGCGAATCATGATGAGTTTTGGCAAATCGGAAAACGAGAGGGTGAATAAGATTAAGACCTTCATTTTACTGATTTAGGGCTTGGGGATTGTTATTAGTTGACTGGTAGTTGGCTCTACAGATAAGATTTGTTTCTGCAGATCTTCATTTTAAACTCATGTTTTTTATTTATTTTTTTACATATCCTGACAGTTTTTAACCCCCCAAAAAACAGTAATTAAAGAGTAAATTAAAAAACAAAATTTTCGCAATTAAAAACCACCACAAATCGCAACACCATTTGTCACATCACAGACTTAGTTAACGGTGTCATGATGGAAGGAGTAAAAAAAACATTACTCGATTTTGAGAGACTAAAAATATATTTAAGCCTAATAATATTCTTAAGTGCATTGTGTGATCTAAGCAATGTGATCTTTTTATAATATTAAAACTTTCCTTAAATTTGGGAATGTTTGATTCCTCGCTACCTCCCCTTGTGGGAAATATGATTAAAAAATATTTGCATATACATAACATTTCTAACTATAGATTTCCTAAATAAATAAAAGACTCCTAAAATTTCATAAATTAACAATTTCATGGCAAACCATGGGAAGGAAATACCTGGAATGATATGAAGCACATCTCAATTGGATTTGTTTAATGTAAGCCTAGACATTAAGTCATGCAATTCCATTTGTTGAATGAAACTGTTATATGTCGAGCTGCTTATTGGGCTCACCCCAAATCCTTTCAAAACCTTCTCCGCTGCTGCATTATCATAATCTTCACAGTCAATTTCCAGAAGTTTAAGCTGGATTGTAAAGCTTGTTTGATTTTTGGCTCTGCTATTTAGGAAGTCAGAACATTTTTGGTCGCACATCACACACACGTAATCTGATTCAATTTCCTCATATCTATCATTTATGCACATTATCACACTGTCCTCTTTACCTTCACCCTCAACATCACTTATAGAGATGTCCACTACAAGTGTGTCAATGGGGAATGGGTACTTACCAATGACAAAACAGAAAATGAAGGCCAGCTCGGAGGAAGATGGAGCATAAGAGAGATCAATAATTATATAATTCTCTGTTGTCTTGTACTCCAACCATTCTGGAACACTGCTTCCTGGATACGCATAATAAGCTTCGTAATTTTGAACATGATCGTGATTTGGTGCAGATAGGTGGTGGTTTGCAAAGTTCATCATGTTGATTTGAGCATTCAACTCAATAGCCACTAGAGAGACTTCATCCAACTTTAAGCAATTCAAGAACATCACTTGTTTCCTGTTTTCCTTTAATTGTTCAACCGCAGTTGAAGGAAACAATACACTCTTCAATGATATGCAGTCTCTGGCATTTAGAGTTTCAAGTGACAGGGGAATCTCTGGTATTGTATGAAGCTTCTCACAATTTTCAACATTTAGATATAGTAGTTGTGTAAGATTGTTGAAGGATGAAGGTAACCTCTCAATGTCACTTCCTAATAGATAAAGCGATTTAAGCTTGCTTTGATGTCCAAATGATGAGGGAAGTGCTTTGACCTTTGTCCTTCCTAAGCTCAGTTCTTCCATATTCTTTGATATCAGTGAGAATTCAATAAGATTGTTACACCATTCAAGGTCGAGATAAGTGAGGCTGCATAAATGGGAATTCCATCCGAGTTTTGTAAGGGACGTGCAGTAAGCAAGGTCCAATTTCTTAAGTTTGGGCAGAGAGAAAATAGATGGATGCACACTAGTCAACCCAAAACAACCACTGATAAGCAGTACTTCAAGATTTGTAGCTTTTGATAAATCTGGCAGATCCTTTAACTTCTCAGACCAACTGAGGTCAACTTCTTTTAAATTCACCAGATTCTGTAATAAAATGAAACAAAATGAACTAAATTAGTTAGTTTTGTATTTCTTGAATTAACAAAAAATTATAACAGTGAGGCACGTATTTACCTTCACTCCATCCCAAAGTTTTGTCATATTGACTCCAGGCAATTTCAATATTACAAGTTTTTCACTAGAAAAATTCTCTGGCAAGGATTTTAGAGGACAATCCACCCAACTAAGAAATATTAGTTCACTTGTCCAAAGTTTAAGCTCTTTAGCAATAATATAAACACTCCAAGCTTTTTGCAGCTTAGGCCAACTCAGCCACTTGTGTTGGTTGGGATTGACACCAAGAATATCAAGTTCATTGAACCAATCATCTTTATCTTGCCCCGAAATCTCCAGAAATTGTAGTCTGCTCATTTTAGCAAGTATGTGAAGGCTTAACTGTTGCTTCTTAAATGGTGGCATGTGAAGCAGTATGCTTCTAATGGCCAGAGTACCCTGCGATCAATGTAGAACAAAAATTTTAATTTTTAAACATCATCAAACCCCACATTTCTCAAGCACACAAAAAATTCAAATGTTATTGAAAAGATTTTACATTTAGTTAGGCTTTAACCTTGTCATTTTTCAATGCTTCACAAATGTCATTAGGATCCCACAACCGACTACGGCTTCCAGGGTCTTCAATAGACTCTCGACGAACAATCTCCCAAGCCATTTCTTGTAAACTATCATGCATAGATATGATATTATCTTTCGAGAAAGTTATAAGAGCTTTATCTTTTAGCCTTTCTAACCCAACAACCACTGAATTATCACTTTCACCATCTCTTAATAGAGATTTTAGATGACTCACCTTTAGCTCCGTATCTTTTAATCTAAGAAAGAAACATGCAAGATCTAGAAAAATTTGTTGCTCTTTGCGATCTAGATCATCATAACTCAGTTTCATTATATCATAAACTTCTAGAAGAGGCATTTTTTCAAGCTTGTCAAGCTCACTTTCCCATATTTCCTTATCTTTTCCGCAAAGACGACGAGCCAAAACTTTAAGAACTAATGGAATGCCTTTGGCATACCTGACCACCCTTTCTGATAGCTCATCATACTCCCTTTGATGATCACTTTGGTTAAAGGCATTCAATTTGAAAAGTTCAAGTGCTTTATCAAAACTGAATTCTCCAAGCTGGTATATCCCATTAGCTTTGTTAGCATTAAGCACTTGCTCGTCTCTAGTTGTTACAATTATTGTACTTCCTGATCCAAAATTATCAAGAGTTCCCAATAATTCTTCTAAGTGACCTAAATCATTCATATCATCAATAACAATAAGAACCTTCATACGACGAATTCTATCATCAGAAAATGAATTTGGAGCATGTCCTAATAGTTCAGTAAAAATTTCTTTCTTCAAAGAAATTATTCCATTTTTTCTTGATTGTTCTCTTTCATTGGCTAAAAAATAAGAACCTTGGTATTCATACCGTAGTTTGTTAAATACTTCTTGTGCAAGGGTTGTCTTGCCAATACCGCCCATACCCCAAATTCCAATTAGACGTGTTTCTTTTGGTTCTTTACATATCAATGATTCTACATCTACAACTTTTTGTTCAATTCCAACAATTTCTTTTGAGTTAACCAAAAGTTTAGCCATCCTCATCATAACAAGTTTGACAATTTCTTCAAGTAGCTCAGCATCATCCCTATGTAGCACACAGAGACAGAAATGTTATATCAGAAGGGCGGTACTGCAGAGGACGTGTTGTATGCTGAAAAGTGAAAATACAAGGTGGTGGAGTGGGGGAAAGTTTGTCTGGTCATTTTTTCAAGCATCTGATGGGCAAGGTGTGGATACGAGACGCAACAGAGAGTATGTTTTGTAGTGTCAGCAGTTTTTTATAACACAGTCATTATTTTGTCCTTTATTCATTCTTCTACAGCAGCAAGTTGGGGAGATTGGATTTTATCTTTAAAAGCTTAATGTAAGGGGCAAACAAAGGAAATAGCCGTGAGATAATGGAAGGAACAAGTGGCAGCAATTTGTGTTATTTTGGGGATATTAGTTTTATGGTGGGATCAGTTAAAACAACGTGCTGCTGGTAAAGCTTTCTAGTAAGCATTTTTTGAGGTTTGGGTGGGCGTTGTTATGTTTATAAGGTCATTCATATACTGTGTTTATAAATAAATTTTCATTTTGCTAATAACAAAGAGATAATTAAAGTAATGAAAAAAGTGTTTAATTAAGATAATAAGATTAATTTTAGGTGCATAATTTCATAAGTAATGTATTTATTATTTATATAAGGTAATTGCATATAATTTACCTTTTATAATTTATTTTTAATTTTTAATATAATATGAGCAGTGATTTTTATTGCTTAATTTTATTATTGTTCTTACTTTTTACTTCATTACTTTACTTTTAATACTGTACTTTTTAAAATTATAATTTCTTAAAATTATAATTTTATTGTGCTTTTAAATTATAATACATATAATTATATTGTACTTTTTACTTCTTACCTTACTTTTAATATTGTACTTTTTAATAATTTATTTTTAAATTATATGTACCTAAAAGTAATCTAGTTATCCTAATTTAAAATATTTTTTATTATCTTAATTATCTTAGTTACTATTCTTCATTTTGTTGGTCATGTCAACACTAAAGACTAAAAATGAATACTAAGAAAATATAAGGAATTTAAAAATAATAATAACTTTGAATGGTCTAAAACCAGATAGTTCCTCATTCAACACTCTTATATTTTTCTTTCTCGTTTTTATTCAGTTGTTCCACTGGTTGTGACATATTGAAAAATAAATTAAATTACAACCAGTCAAAATTAATGAATCGAAATGTAAAATTAACATCAATAGTAGCATATCAAAAGTAAATGAACAATATTAAAAGCATAATATATTGAAATAAATAAAATTATAAAAGTAAATAATATGTAATTATCTTATTGATATAAAATAATAAATATATTTCTTAATTGAATTATGCACCTAAAATAATCTAATTATCCCAATTTAAAATATTTTTTTATTACCTTAATTATCTTAATATTCTCTATTTTGTTAGTCATGCCAGCACTAAACTAATTAGACTTAAGAATAAGGACTAAAAGAAAATACTAAGAAAATATCAGGAATTTAAAAATAATAAATAATTTTGAAAACACTGAAACCAGATAGTTCCTCATTCAACACTCTTATATTTTTCTTTCTCGTTTTTATTCAGGTGTTCCACTTTTTTCAGCCTTTTTCTTAGATTTTTAATTAACATATGTGATATTATTCATACATTGTATTATTATAATAGGAAAAATGAAAAAATTATATTAGTACAAACTATTATTTTTATATATAGTTAAGTAAAGACATTTTAATGAATTGATAGTTAAAATGAATATTTTACTTTTATTTAAATTAATATTTTATTGCAATTATTTTATTATAATTATTTATATTATAGCTATGAATTCTCAGGAAAAAAAAAAAAAGAAGCTATGAACTATATGAATGGATTTGATATATGTCAACTTATTACTATTTTTGGACAAGACAAATAAAGGGCAGGGGGGCCTCCGCCCTCTCTCTTCATCTTCTTCATACGTTAAGATTTTTCATAGAAGGATCTATATATATATATATATATATATATATATATATGAGTAGGACTCCTGTGACAACACTTTCTAATGTGAGAATATGAGAACAATTAATAACACCCATCAAATCAAGATTAAAAATAATAAATGATTGAGATTAAAATATTTAAAATTCAAATTATATTTTAGGAAGTGATAATTAAGATCTTTTATAGATTTATTTTTTATTAGATTATATATTAGATCATAATTTGAATTTAAAATATTTTAATCCCAATCATTTATTATTTTTAATCTTGATCTGATGGTTGTTATTAATTGTTCTTAAGTTCTCACATAAGAAAGTGTTCTCACATGAATATATATATATATATATATATCAACATGCATACAAATATATTATAGCTAGCTATATTGAACATTTTGGAGAAAAAAGAGCTTACTGAAATTTTGATGACTCAATCCCGGATATTTTAGCAGATTTAGTCAAAGCATCTCTCCACATTTGCAGCTTGGTGGTCTCATATTTTGTTTTATGCTCATCAAATGCAATTTTGTAACTCTCCGAAGATTGATGTCCTACATATGTCGGTTCAACCTCATAGAAAACAGGGATTACAATTCGTCCATATTTCTCTTTGCAATGAAGTATTGTGACAAGTTCTTCTAAACACCAATGCGAAGAAGCATAGCCTTGTGAGAATATGATCAATGAAATGGTTGATCCTTCAATTGCTCGAACAAGTGATGGCCAAATTTCATGTCCCCTCTCAAGTTGATAATCTACAAAGGTGTTTATTTGCTTACTTTTAAAAGCCTCTCTCAAATGGCTAAGCAATCCGCGACGGATGTCCTGGCCTCTGAAGCTAACAAAAACATCGTAGGTTGTTTGTGGAGCGTTGTTGTCTGACATGGCTTTTCCTCTACACCCTTCAGTTTTTGAAATAACAGAGTTATTGAAAAACAACACCCAAACAAATAAACAATACATAGAATCTACACTGGAATATGTATGAGGCACAAGGTGATTGAAAAGAAAAAGGAAGTTAGCAATGAACTAGGAAAATCATAGAGTTTATGACACTTAAACTTGATACTGATAACAATTAACAAGTTCAGTCATATGACAAATACAATACCAGCTTCTTCTGGATTAGCAAGCTTTCAAATTAAGCCTTCCTTCCTCTTTTCTTTGTTTCTTTCCCCTTTTCAGCCTAAAACTGGGACCTGACTTATTCACACACGACAACTTGCCACCGACGATGGAAAATGTAGGGATCTTGGCAAAAGTCAAAATGGGCGTGCAAAGCAAACAATATATCATAGTCCAATCACCATGTTCACCTACTGCTGTTAAATACTAATTTATTTCCTCCCAGAAGAAAGATAAGTGTAAGGACAAACTACATGTGCACCTACTGCTATTAATTTATTTCTTCAAATAATTCTTCTGATCAGTCTATAATTTTATATACCAAAATAAGATGAACAAGTGCAGACTGGATCTTTCTTTGCCTCTATACCCGGAACATGTATGAGCCACCACAGGGTAACTGGAAAGGAAAAGAAAGTTAGAAATGAAGTGTAAAAGTCAGAGTTTATAAGGCAGAAACTTAATTGATATCTGCTAGTTAAAATGAGGAGGTAGAAGGAGCAGGATCATGTGATTTGAGAAATACAATATTAGCTTCTTCCTTTTCTGTGGCCAAATTAAAAATGAATAAATGATGGAGATGACAGTGAAGCAGTGTTTGGCCTGCAATATTATATAGCTCAGCTAAGTGATGGTTTTGTTTCAAAGTCAACTCTTACTCATGCATGTTAGAGCATCATCTTGCAAATTGCCAGCTACTACTGAAAAGAACATTTGAATCAATGAGTTTGAATGCATCAAACAATTCTTCTGCTTGAATAAATGTTTTTTTTTTTTTTATCCATGGGAATCGAAGACAATATCAAGGGACTTACAACACTCACTCTGTTCAATTAACTGAGCTAGACCCCTTTGGTCTTGAATAAATGAGTTTAATTATAAGTCGGGACTTTTCTTAATTTTTTTTAAAAGACTTTTCTTAATTTTTGTTATTAGTTCATAAAAAATGAATATGTTGAAACTATATGATTAATTTAATGCATAAGCACAAATATTTATTAGTAACTATAGGTAGAGAAGTCTAATGTGACAATGTTGGAACAAGAAGTACTAACAACACACCCTTTAAGACGATCACGGATCCTCTTCCGTTTTGGAGCCAATTGCAGGTGTAGTTAAAAAATTATCACCATTGGATTATACGAATCCCTCTTATTGTGCTGCCACATTTCCATTTTCCTTTTTTTTTTTTTTTTTCACTTAGTTGGTTCTCTCCGTAGATGACACTCTCACAATAAAACATAAAGAATAAATTATGTATTTGGTCCTTATACTTTTAATCAAACTTGGCTTTAGTCCCAATAATTTTAAATTGATTAATTTGGTCCCTATGCTTTAAAATATAAGTTAAGTGGATGTAGTCCCTGTGCACGATTAAAAATTGAGGGACACAAAATACATTTTATTTTAAAAAAGAAGGTAATTAAATTTATGGCATACCCTCTAGTTTTGTTCTTTCTTAAGAAGAGGAAGCCATATGGATAGAATGCTGGATCAAAAAATTCAAAAGGAGAGAAGAGCTTTCTGGGTTCAACCTATAAGTAGTTAAGAATTATAAGAGTGTATTTGTTTCAAGTCATACAAATTTATTCTTCGGAATGTGTGTGTTGGAAATGAATCATTCCCATGTTTGGTACAAGCTTTAAAAAATTATTCTCGAGCATGATCTATTCCCAGGAATATATATTACACATGATTTATCCCCTTTCTATTCTCATATAAAATGGTGGGAATCCTATATTTCTATGAGAATGAAAGTTATTTTCTGTTTTATTTAAAATAACTTTCCCTGAAATAACTTTCCACTTTCACTTTATTCTATTTTATTTTTTATTTTTAAATATTTTTATTTATAATTGAACTAAAATTTAAAATATTCCTCTTTTTATGTTTAAACACCCAATGATTCCTTCTGGACCATATCACCTATATCATTGCACAAATACATGATAAAGATTCTTGATCTTCTAAATGCATCCATCGAGACATCCATGAATTTAAACCACATTGGTTGGATTTGCTTGCATGTACAAAATATAAAAATTTTCTTGATTGTCACAGCATTTTGACATCAAATTTTTTTTAAAATATTTCAAGGAATGTTATGTAGTTACCAAACATGTTGATGTGAATAATATCCCCAGTAATAATATTCTTGGAACTATCATTTCCAACAGTATAATTTAATCTGCAAAACAAATGTTCCTAAAAGTTGACTGGGGTTTTATATATGCTAAAAGTGGGTGTCAGCATGTAGGAAATCATCTCACCGCCCTGGTAATTGAGACGTGTTCATAGCTTAATTAGACCATTTTTTGTGGTTCGATCCTTGGACACAACCTAACACCTGTTTTATCATGTTCTTGCGGAAATGGCATTTATTGTCATTCTTTTAGTAGAGTTTCATTAATTTAGGGAATGATTTATGAAGGTCCATCATTGTCTTGCGAAAGTGACCTGTACAAAGCTTGGTTTTTAATGTACTTATTAGCAAAAGGATGCACACATTAGATCTTCTAACATCATGTTAAAAACTAACTAGATAAAATTCAAACCGATAGGAAAAGGTTCATGAATACTGAATATTATTGATTTCAACTACCATTAAATAATAATATTCAGTATTCATGAACCATTTGAAATCACTTACTCATTAATCTTAAGGGAAGCAAACAACTTTCTTTTCTTCCACGTTATTTATTTCCATCAAGTGACTTGAAACAGGAATGTGTTTGTGTGCACATAATGGTTATTAATGAAGTGTAACTTGAACTGAAATTTTAAAGTGGTTGAATAATGCATATTTTTCATATTTATTTGTGTTTCTTGGGTCATATCTAAAAGCTCTAGCATCAATTTTTTTTTTTTGTTATCATATTTTAAACATAAACATATAACTTTCAATAGTCTAATATAAATTACATATAATTAATCTTTAAAAAAATTAGGTATGTAAAATATTAGTTATCTTAACAATAAAATTAAAAGAATTAATTAAAATCTCCTTATATATAAGAGAAAGTAGGTGATGCAATGATATTGTAAAAAAGTTTTACACCATCGTCCAATCAAAATTCACAATGAATGGTAAATTTGTTGACTTTTACAATAACCGCTTTAAAAGTCATACCAACAGTGATTTATAATTGGTTGATAGTGTAAAATATCTTTACTCTATCAGTACATCACTATTAAACTCTATATATAAATGTATAAGTTTATATGTGTTCTCATTGCTGTAACTGAATATCAGAACTAATTTCAAATATATATATTTTGTCTTCAAAATTCAAAGACACTTCTAACATGTACTAGCTTAATAACCCATGTTTTGCATGGGTGTTGAGTTTATAATTTATAATTTTTTAATTTTTAATTTTTTTATATATATATGTGTTAGTATGTATATGTAAAAAATATATAAAATTAATTATGAATATTGATATATATTTAAATAATTTTATATTTACACATGTCTTACATCATTTTAATCTATATAAACATTTGTTTTAAAACACTATTATCTTTATAAAGATATTTGCATTTATATATAATTTAAATATATACAAAATTTTAATAAAAAAATATTAATGATAACAAAATTTATAATATATTTTGTAATTATTAATTTTTCTTTAAAAATATAGTTTCATCATAAAGAAGATAAATGTCTCATGTTAACTATTAAAAAAAATTGTGGGCAATTGAACTTATGGATCAGTATATTATAATAAAAATATTAATGATCAATACAAAAATAAGATAATGCATATAATGATATTTTAATCATATTTTATTTAGGCTAATAACTTATAGACTGTAAAATTTTCTTTAGTAATTTCAAGTAAGCATGACAAAGAGCCCAGAACTCATGGGTACCGACCCAAATCCGACCCGACTTTGATGGGAGTACCCAGTTTGACCAGGTATAGATGCGGGTACAGGTATTATCCAATTTTTTTTAATGGAGATGGATGGATATGTAACTATCTTCGTACCCATACCCGCCATTGTTATATATATATATATATATATATATATATATATATATATATATATATATACTCAATTTTTTTGTCGCAACATATATATACAATTAACTATAATTTTATTGTTATAATTTTATTTTTATAATAATAATTAAATAACTAATTTAAAATTATATATTTAACCTGTCTCTTTTATACTCGAACCTAGCTTGCCTTTTGTGAGGATGGGGACGGGGAGCCAGTGGCGAACCTACGTATGTTTCAGGGGGTGCACTTGCACCCCCTCACTTTTTAAAAACTATATATAAATATCTTAAATGTGTATATTTCGTCCTCCCTAATTTTGTATATTTGAACCCCCTGACTTAAGTTTTTGCTCCTTTCATACTAATAATTATTAATTCTTATTTTTTAAATAGATTGTCCCCCCTAACTTAGGGTCCTAGATCCGCCATTGTGGGGAGCGCCTAACATTATTATGCTTATGTATAGAAAATAACTATGTTATTGAAGTTCGTTAGTTATAATTCAATTCATGATCATATGCATGAAAGTAAAACTTGAAAAATACATCATTATGGACATAACCAACAATAAATTATAACAAATTAAATGGTAAATGTATACATTTGAATCAAAATATATGTTTATGTAGTAATTATATTTCTTATAAAGTGTAATATTTCTCTTTCAAGACAATATATTAAAAATAAATTAAAAATGTGCAATGTTATCTTTATTTAAATTATTTAAAATATAATTACAAAGTAATAATTATAAATATTAAAATATAATATTTTAAAACTTATAAAATAGATTTTTGTGCCTAAATAAATTAACATATTAGATATATCTTTTAAGATTTATTTTATTAAATTATTGTGTCTAAATAAAAAAAAATTCATATTAATTATATGATGTTGATTATTTAGTGAAATTTGATCTATTTTGATTGGTGAGTTTTGACGAGAAGAGTATTTAAAATAATTTAATCGACTCAATTATGTAGACATTGGATAAAAATGAGAAGTTTAAATAAAAGAAAATTGATGAAGAAAAATCAAACTTACTTAATTTTCACAAATAAAAAAGACTCAATTAACTTGAAAAAATGGAAAGATTAAAATTGTACATAGAGACATAACATAGACTATAAGGATAAAAGGTAAAAATAAATCTATTTTGAATTTTGAATTTTGAATATTCCTCAATACATTCTAAAATGAATCTGAACATTTATCTCACATCCACGTGAATCTAATAAAAACATTACATATGAGTGAAAAGTTCATATTCATAAATATTGTAACAAATTAATGGTAAAATGGTAAAGATTGATCTACTTAAATTTAATTTAAATTATTCATTTTAATGACATGATTATAATATTGTAACAAAATAATGATAAAGATTGATCTACTAAAATAAATCTCGCAATATTTTTAAATTTAAATTTACTTTAAATTTTGAAACAAAATATATAATAGTGTTATTTATTAATTTGAACCAATATATATATTTGCATTACAAACTTATGAAATAAAAATAAATATAATTGCAAGATTTGAATAAGAATATAATTGGGTTATCAATTTTAATTTTTAAATTATAAAATTATATTGATTAGAATTACCTTAATTAATATATTGATGTATGTTTTATGAATTAAAAATGAAAAAAAAAACTATTTGTATTTCAAGTACAAATTTTTTAGAGATGCATATGCTTAAAATGATTCTTGCGATATTTTTAAATTTAAATTTAAATTTGAATCAAAATATATATTAGTGATATTAATTAATTTGAATTAGAATATAATATTTATAATAATAGTTTGTATTTAAAAATGGAAATTTGAATTTAATTAGTATTATCAATTAATATGAATTAAACAATTTAAAATTTCAAAACATAAATATCTTAAAATATTGATCATGTTTTGAATATGAATATGAATTTAAATTAGTGTTATAAATTAATATGAATTACACAATTTAAAATTTCAAAGTATAAATATCTTAAAATATTGATAATGTTCAAATTTTATTATACATGTATATATAAATATTGTTTAAATCGTCAATTATATATTTGCATTATAAAATGAGAAAAATGATTATGCACTGACAGTGTAAAAAGTTTTACACCGTCATCCAATCACAACTCACCATGTATGGTAAGTTTGTTGACTTTTAAAAATTATCTTAAAAGTCATACCAATGGTGATTTGTGATTGAATGACTGTGTAAAATAGTTTTACATTGTCAGTGCATCACCATTAAACTCTTATAAAATATGAGATAAAAAATCTAATTGCTCAATTTCTTTATTTTAATTTGTTATAATTTTGAATTTGAATATGGATTGGAATTTAAATTAGTGTTATCAATTAATATGAATTAAACAATTTAAAATTTCAAATCATAAATATCATAAATATTGATCACGTTCAAATTTGAATACGAATATAAATTTAAATTATTGTTATCAATTAATTGAATTAAACAATTTAAAATTTAAAGTCACCATAAAAATAAAATCATCATTTCGGTGGGAAAAGAATTAATTTGATGTTGCCACGTGGCATCAACTTATGTGGCAAAACATTCTTTTATATAATATAATTGATTTGATATATTTTCTTATACTTTTAATAAGAACTAAATTATTTAAATTAGCATTTTATCTTTTCAATCTATCATTTTTAATATCTTTTGTTCTACCTTTCAAAAAAATATTTGTTGACTTTTACAATAACTACTTTAAAAGTCATACCAACAGTGATTTATAATTGGTTGAAAGTATAAAATAGTCTTACACTGTCAGTGCATCATCATTAAACTCTATATATAAATGTATAAGTCTATATGTGTTCTTATTGCTGTAACTGAATATCAGAACTAATTTCAAATATATATTTTATCTTCAAAATTCAAAGACACTTCTAACGTATATTTGGTATACATTCTTATAATTTTAATATCAACTGAATTATTTAAATTAGCATTTTATCTTTTTCAATGTATCATTTTTAATTTATTTAGTTCTACCTTTCAAAAAAAATATTTATAGTTCTAACTTGAATTTCAATATTTTTTAAAAGAAATTATCAATAATTAAAAATAATAATATATCACAATATAAATTATTTACCATAAATCTAAAATATAATTTTAAATAATAAAAATATAACTTATAAGTACAAATATATTTATTAATTGAATATTTTAATTATAATATAATTTGTATATTTAAAAAAAATTATTATAAATTTTAGTTACATAAAATAAACATTTAGCCTATGCAATGCACGGCTTAAAATACTAGTAAAATAAACAAAATTAGAGGAGGTCCCGTGCACGTTTGCTTTTGCATGAGGACAAAAATCAATACTCAATCCAGATTGATTGAATGCATTTTTTAAATAAATATATATAAAAAAAAATGTATGGCTTAACTATTAATTGGTTGACCTGAACCAAAAGATACTATCATTGCCACCCAATTAGAAAAATATTTTAGTTGGATATATGAATTCAAATAAATATATTATATATTAATTTTTTAATTTAAGTGAAATATAGAAATATAAATTAAAATAAATATATTTTAAAGCTATTAAACTATATAAATAGATATACTTAGTTTTTTTAATTAAAAAACCTAATTTAAACATAGAAAAATAAAATAAAAGTGATGTGTAAGGTGAGGATCGTCCTAGCCTTATAAGCACTACTTAATGTCATATCTCTAGTTGATGTGAGAACCTTTTTGGTTACCCCTTTCATAGGTAGCCCTTTTCAGCTTAGAAATGACTCTAATTAAGATGACTTTTCAATAGTTTCCTATATTCAAGTCCACCATCAATAGCAAGTGGAAGTTTAATTATGCTCCTTGAGCCAAACTTTCAAAATGTATTTTATTAGTCAACTATGCAAGAAAGTGGTTCATGACTTGATGCTTTACATTAGTTCAACTTTTTTTTTTTTTTTCATTCAAGATTAACTAAAAGCAAGGCCTGTCCTAACATTTTAAGGGCACAGGGCAGAATAATAATAACGAGCCCTTATATATGAAAATTCAAAAATATAAATATATATTACATAAAATATAAATATGTAATTTATTCAAAATAATATGTTTGATTACATTAAGTGAATAACACAATTTTAATAAATTTCAAAAAAAAATGTCTCACATTTTTCATTTAATTTACTCATATTTCCATCTATCATTTAATTTACACTTCCAAAAAAAAATATTCATACAGAAATATTTATATATAAGAACACCCTATATAAAAAAAAAGAAGCAAATTTGCATAATATGTATATATAATTTTTCTATAATGATTTTATAAAATTTTATTTTTTCATAATTTTTCCCCATTTTCTTTCTCTCCCTCATTTATCTTCCTTTCTCATCACATTTTGTATTAGATTTCACATTTTCTCTCTCTCTTCTTCATGTTTCTCTCCCAAAAATCTACAACCATCATTTTCAATTTTTAAAGATTTTCTATTTTTCCTAGATGTTTTTAATAAAAATATTATTTAATTGTTTGAAGTAGAAAATATATTATTCTTATTATTCTCAGGTTAAAAAATAAATTTTCCTTCAATAAAAATTGATGGTCAATTATTCTTTTAAAACTTTAAACATGTTATTTAAAATAAAGATTTCCTATCATTAGAATTGCTACAATGAATTTTAAAAATTAAATCTCTATTCTCCAACTGCAATTCTATAGTCTTGCATCTTTCTTTTTTTTAATTTATATAAATTTGGTTTTTATGATATGTGGCCAATTATTATGATTATTTTAGTTGTGGGTTAAATTTAATATATTAATTTTAAAATTATAATTTAATTTTTTATATTTGGCCCCTAAAAAAAATGCTTAGTTCTATCCCTATCATCTATTATCTACAAAATATCATCATTTAATATTAAAACTTACATATATTTATGTTCTTTAGTAATATACTAATTTTAGTTTTAATTCCTTTATAATTTAAGTTTTAATTTGTGTTTCTTATCTTGTTAAAAAAACAAACACATCTATTATTAAAGATCCTTTACATGTTGATATGTCACAATTAACTAGAAATTTATTTAACATTGGTTTATGAATATAACCATTAGAAGAGAAAAAAAAAACTAACAATTAAAAGAATGATATTTTTTAATCACATGTCATATTTTAATTTGAATAAAATGAGATATAAAATCAAATAATAATTTTAATCCATTTATAAAATAATACAACTTTTTTTTTTACTATATATATATATATATATATATATATATATATATATATATATATATATATATATATATATATATATTAATTTTGGGCCTCCCCTAGTCGTGGGCCCTGGGCATCGCCCCTCCAATCAAGAGCCAGGGCCGGGCCTATCTACGAGAGACAAAATAAATCAAGACATGAAATTCCAAAAATTTGGGATGATCTTCTAAGTTTCAGTGCTTGCAAGGGATGATCTTTCCAAAATTTGCATTTGTTGGACAGAATATAGCATTTCTCCTTATCGCCTTGACCCCTGTTACACTGCTGGCATGGCACTAGGTGATGAGAAGTTGTTTCATATGCCAAAAAAAAGCTTCATCTTCCTCAGGTTTTCTAATCATATATTGAAATGATCCAGTAAAAGATATGGTTAAAGCATTAAAAAAGAAAATATAATTGCCCGTAATAAGATCATAATACAAATTTCATAGATATCAAGGCACAAATACTCGTCAAAGTAAATAGCTAATTGGTCAATTAATTGGTTCCCAAGACCAACAGCTCCACTTTTGTTTTCATATCTTAAAAGTATGACATAAATTTGATGGATGCTTATGCAGGCTATTATTAAAAAATAAAAAAAAATAAAAAAAAAACCCACAAAAGGAACACCAAACTGTGACCTCTACTTAAGTATCATAACCATGAAGGTTATGTTACTTGTTAATATTGCAAGTCCATTTTAACTGTTTGACAATATGTCAATATCTTACATGCTTCAACTGAATCTGATACTCTGGTAGATGTGTTCTATTTTAAAACCTTGTGAAGAATGCCAAGATTATACCAGCCAAAGGCTTTAAATATGTGATGTCATCGGGCTACTCAGAATCAATTATGAATTCTTATCCAACGTGAAACAAAATATGTCAAAATTTATCTAAAATTAATTGTGGACTCAGAATCAATTTTGTAACGTGAAACCAAACAACATCCACCCCTCCCCTCCTTTTTCCACCTTTCTCTCAAATTTACATGCAAGAAGCCCATTATCATTTTTAGATACTTTTTTCTTTGCTAAAATAAAACAATGCAGGTGAGCGAGTAAAAAAGGTGGCAAGCCAGTGGAGCTAACTGCGTTGCAGTGACAAAAAAAAAAAAAGGCACCAGTGAGACCATTCAAATGATTGCACCTCTTTTCCCTTGTTGGAAAATAAAGAATACAATGAGGGTAAAATGAAGCAGATATACAAGGAAAAGCAACACAACGAAAGCCATACAGTGCATCCATAAATTTGAAACATCATATTAAAAAGGGCTGCATGGCGTCTTCCAGTGACTTACTAAACTCAGTTCTCACAAGCATAAAAAAGTATTTACTCTATTAATCTGATTGTAAGCAAAGGTTTATTAAAGTCTTTGATCTTCAAGAAATTCAATAGCAAAGACATAAAAAATATCCCATTTAAAATATTTTATTAAGGAACTCACTGAGATTCAGGCTGGAGGTGATTCAGGTTGTGAGTTATAACACAACTATATGGTCTCATTTTTGCTTTCACGTTTACATTACAACAGTAAGTTATGTCAAACCAAACTGTGACATAAACTAAAGTAACGTCACTGTAGTTTGTTTAGTTACAATCCACATTTAACCATTGTTGTTAAAATTACACAATTTACTTGAGAGAAAGAAAAGGCAATAAGGGTGTCACATTAAAGTTTATCTGCTGTGTTTCTAAATCTATACTGTGAAGGGTACAAGGTGAACCAGTGCTAGAGAGTTAATACACATTTAAATTCACCTTTAGAAGAAGACAGTACCTAAAATGACTTGGATTTTTGGAGCACAGTGAAAGTGTTTGTTTTACCTCTGGAAAAACTCGAAGAGTTATGCAATATAGGACCAGTGAAGTACTTGCTTTTGCCAAACTGTTGTGCCATTCCCATACACTTCATATTCATTAACAGCTCGGGCATACTTCTGTTTGTAACATTGTTTTGCAACTTGAAAATTTTCCTGTTGGTAAGAGTATGTCAAATAAAGTCTCAGAAAGATTTTTAACAAGAAGGAGAAAGAAAGCATTCATGATGTCCCTACCGCTTCTTTGATATGTGAAACACTATACTTAAATATGCAACTATCCAGTTCATACTGCACTTTATGAAGGTTGCTATGTATTATTCTTAGCAGGATTTTTAATCTTGAAAATTATTGCTTCAAGATTAAATAGCCTACACAGTAAGTCAATCTTGAAACACATACGATTCATCACTTTTTGCATCTTAATAACCCTTCAATGAGCATATATAGTACTAGTAAGGTAGCGTTTGGTCTAACTTTTTCCATAGCTTAAAAGTTACTTTATGAAGTTTAAGTTAAAAATAAGAGCTCCAAATAAAAAGTTAAAGTTGTTTGGTAATTTTCTAATTTATTAAGTTTCAAAGTCACTTTTAGATTAAAATTTCCCACGTAAAATGTTCTGTATCTTGGGATTTGAAATATAGAAGGAAAAGGGAGTGAATTTTGATGACTCTATTTATGGGGCTTAATAGGAAGCAAAGCGAAACAGGGACCCAAATGGTTAATAAGCTGGGAAGAATTTTAGTTTAACACCCATTACAATAGCTCCACAAAACAAAACAAAACTCACTCCTTTCAAGAATTTATACGGTAGAGACCCCCTCACATACTTAAGAACAACTATCCCTTTAGCAGGGGACGAGGTCAACAAATTAATGATAGAGAGGGAAGCCTTATCCGACTTGAGAGTTAATTCGCTGAAATCACAAGATCAGGTAAGGAGCCAATGATTAGTTAGATTAATTACTATAAAAGGAGGGAAAAGACTGTAAATGGGATCATTCAGTTAGTTGTTAAGAACTGAACTGTATTCTATAATCATTCCTTAGCCTAACAGTTTGGGGCTTCTCTTGCACTTCATACCGTGAAGGCTCTTTCAATAGAAGACCATTGTTTCTTCCCCCAATTGTCTATTTTCCCTTTACTCTCTGATCCAGTCTTATCACAATTTAGTTGACACAGGAGTGGAAAAAATGAAAATATAGATCACAAGTAGATAAGGAAAAGTTTGGTTGTAGGTATAAATTTGTATATATATAAACAGATAAAAGTATAGGCTTTGGATAGTTTGTAAGTATGAAGAAAATGAATGATTGACAACTTTGTGCTCAGAATGAGCTAGTTATTTATTAATATGTTTATTTAAAAAAAACCTGCCAAATTGTTACAATGACCCTCTTCTGTCCTTACAAAACTTCACCCCTGCATCCCATGTATGAAATATGTAATCTATCAATTTAATCATTTTACTTTGATACATTACTGAACTTGAGTGTTTATTAGACCTACTACTGACTGTACTTTGTGAAATGAAGTCCATTTCAACCGTATTGTAGGATATAACAAGACAACAAATAGGGGTATATTAAACCTCAAGCATATACACAACCACATTCATGCATTGCATTTTAGAAATAAGTTCACTTTAGGCAACATTTAAAATTATAGCAAGGTTCTTTGTGTACTAAAAAAACTTTACCTTATTCGCAAGAGAACCGTGTTTTAATGTAGAGACTAGAGACAGCAGAACCAAAAGGTTCCATCAGGGAACAGAGATTGTAGCATCCACCTTTGGCAACTGATCCCAGACTCCAAAGCCACCATGTCCCCTACTTATAGAGATTTAACTTCAATGCAACATCAACCACAATTCCACCAGACACGTGCCCCAAGACCATGGGTTTGTTGACGAAGAAATTAGCACATACCATTGTCTAACAACAGAAAAAGCATCCAAAGCAGGATAGTAACATATAGTCATATACCAGAGAGGCAGAGAGCTAATAAGTGAAGCAGTCCCTTGGAGTTTCTGTCCAGACTTGCATGGCCATGAACATGTCTCCAACAATACATTGTTCAATCATAGCCCCTTTCCGCCGAGCTCACATTGCCAAAAAGCTTCAAGTGTAAATTGGCTGGATGCACCACGTGATAATTGAATTGAAAAATTCCTTGCAAAATGAAAATTTACTAAAACTCAATACAAGATTTTTATTGTGAGATGAAAACATCCACCAGTTATTGAATATATGCGCAAAGTTTAATCATGAATATTTATTAGTATTTTTATTCTTTAATTTAATTATTTTTTATATTCAATATCAAAATGTTTCAAAAGTTTATATAAGTGCATTGTGTCATTGTTTTATATTATTAAACTTTCCTTAAATTTGGGAATGTTTGATTCCTCGCTACCTCCCCTTTACAACAATTTTGTGGGAAATATGATTCAAAATATTTGCATATAGGTAACATTTGTAACTATAGATTTCCAGAAAACCCATTAAAAAAAAAAATTCCCCTACTAAACTTCTTAAAATAAAGATTTCATCGTATCTTAAACCACCAGAAGGAAATACCTGGATGATATGAAACACAGCTTAATTCGATTTGTTTAATGAAAGCTAGACATTGAGTCACGCAATTCCATTTGTTGAATGAAACTGTTATATGCCGAGCTGCTTATTGGCCTCACCCCAAATCCTTTGAAAACCTCCTGCCGTACTACAATAGGAGATCCTCCATAATAAATTTCCCGAATTGTAACCTGGATTGTAATGCTTGTTTGATTTTTGGCTTTGTCATTTAGGAAGTCAGAACATCTTTGGTCGTACAACACATACACGTAGTCTGATTCAATTTTCCCATGTATACCATATAGGCGCATTCTGACACTGTCCTCTTCACCTTTACCCTCAACATCACTTATAGAGATGTCCACTTCAAGTGTCTCAATGCAGAATGGGTACTGACGAATGACAAAGCAGAAAATGAAGACCAGCTTGGGGGAAGGTGGAGCAGAAGAGAGATCAATAGTTATAAAATTCTCTGTTGCCTTGTACTCCAACCATTCTGGAACACTGCTTCCTGGATACATGTAATAATAATACTTGTAATTCTGAACATGATCGTGATTTGATGCCGATAGGTGGTGGTTTGCAAATTTCATCACGTTGATTTGGGCATTCAACCCAATAGCCACTAGAGAGACTTCATCTAACTTTAAGCAATTCAAGAACATCACCTCTTTCCTGTTTTCCTTTAATTGTTCAACAGCCGTTGAAGGAAACAATACACTCTTCAATGATTTGCAGTCTCTGGCATCTAGAGTTTCAAGTGACAGGGGAAGCTCTGGTATTGTATGAAGATTCCTGCAATGTTGTACATTTAGATATACCAGTTGTGTAAGATTCTTGAAGGATGAAGGTAAACTCTCAATGTCACTTGCAAATAGATGAAGCAATTTAAGCTTGCTTTGATGTCCAAATGATGAGGGAAGTGCTTTGACCTTCGTCCTATCTAATATCAGGTTTTCCATATTCTCTGATATCAGTGAGAATTCCCTAAGATTCCAACAACCACTAAGGTCGAGATAACTGATGCTGCATAAATGGGAATTCCTTCTTAGTTTTGTAAGGGACTTGCAGAGAACAAGTTCCAATTTCTCAAGTTTGGGCAGAGTGAAAATAGATGGATGTACACTGGTCAACCTAAAGCAACAACAGAGAAGCAGTACTTCAAGTTTTGTGGCTTTTGATAAATCCGGCAGCTCCTTTAACTTCCTAGAGAAACCGAGGTTAAGTTCTTTTAAATTCACCAGATTATGTAATAAAATGAAACAAAATGAACTAAATTAGTTAATTTTGTATTCCTTGAATTAACAGAAAATCATAACAGTGAGACACATATTTACCTTCACTCCATCCCAAAGTTTTTTCATATTGCCTCCAAGCAATTTCAATATTACAAGTTTTTCGCTAGAAAAATTCTCTGGCAAGGATTTTAGAGGGCAATTATACCAACTAAGAAATACTAGGTCACTTGTCCAAAGTTGAAGCCCTTTATCAACAATATCAACACTCCAAGCTTTTAGCAGCTTGGGCCAACTCAGCCACTTGTGCGACCAATCATCTTTATCTTGCCCATGAATTTCAAGAAATCGTAGTCTGCTCATCTTAGCAAGTATGCGAAGGCTTAACTTTTGCTTCTTGGTTTGTGGCATGTGCAGCAGTATACTTCTAACGGCCAGAGTACCCTGCAATCAATGTAGAACAAAAAATTTAATTTTTAAACATCGACAAAACCCACATTTCTCAAACACACAAAAAAAATTCAACTGTTATTGAAAAGATTTTACATTTAGTTAGGCTTTAACCTTGTCATTTTTCAATGCTTCACAAATGTCATCAGGATCCGATAACCGACTGCGGCTTCCAGGGTCTTCAATAGACTCTCGACGAACAATCTCCCAAGCCATTTCTTGTAAACTATCATGCATAGATACAATATTATCTTCTGAGAAAGTTATAAGAGCTTTATCTTTTAGCCTTTGTAACCCAACAACCACTGAATTATCACTTTCACCATCTCTTAATAGAGACTTAAGATAACTCACCTTTAGCTCTGTATCTTTTAATCTAAGAAAGAAACATGCAAGATCTAGAAAAAATTGTTGCTCATTGCGATCTAGATCATCATAACTCAGTTTCATTATATCATAAACTTCTGGAAGAGGCATTTTTCCAAGCTTGTCAAGCTCACTTTCCCATACTTCCTTATTTTTTCCGCAAAGACGACGAGCCAAAACTTTAACTACTAATGGAATGCCATTGGCATAATTGACCACCCTTTCTGATAGCTCATCGTACTCCCTTGGATTATCACTTTGGTTAAAGGCATTCAATTTGAAAAGTGCAAGTGCTTTATCAAAACTGAATTCTCTAAGTTGGTATATCTCATCAGCTTTGTTAGCATTAAGCACTTGCTCGTTTCTAGTTGTTACAATTATTCTACTTCCTGATCCAAAATTATCAAGAGTTTCAAATAATTCTTCTAGGTGATCTAAATCATTCATATCATCAAGAACAACAAGAACCTTCATACGACGAATTCTATCATTGGAAAATGAATTTGGAGCATGTCCTAATAGTTCAGTAAAAATTTCTTTCTTCAAAGAAATTATTCCATTTTTTCTTGATTGTTCTCTTTCATTGTCTAAAAAATAAGAACCTTGATATTCAGATCGTAGTTTGTTAAATACTTCTTTTGCAAGGGTTGTCTTGCCAATACCGCCCATACCCCAAATTCCAATAAGACGTGTATCATTTGGCTCTTTACGTATCAATGTTTCTACATTCGCAATCTTTTGTTCAATTCCAACAATTCGTTTTGAGTTAACCAAGAGTTTACCCATTCTCATTTCAACAAGTTTGACGATTGCTTCAATTAGCTCAGCATCATCCCTATGTGAGACAAAGACAGAAATGTGTGTTAAAACCAATGCTGCTGATATTAACTCAACTATTCCGATTTGGGGGGGGGGGGGGGGGTGGCGGTATTCAACTTAATAGATCAAGGGGGGGGGGGGGGGGGGGGGGGGGGGGGGGGGGGTATTCGACTTAATAGATCAAGTACTAAAAATTAAGTAAAAGGGTTTTGTTAGATGTATCTGAAAATCCTTTTTGAAAGCATCATTTAGAAATTGAAATATATTTAAATGTATTACTTGGTTGCAATTTAACCAGTGTTTTATGATAATTATTTATATAATAGCTATGAACTTACATTAATATTTTATCACAATGATTTTACTATTAATTATATAAATATTTAATGATAATTATTTATATAATAGCTATGAACTTACATTAATATTTTATCACAATGATTTTACTATTAATTATATAAATATTTAATGATAATTATTTATATAATAGCTATGAACTATATGAATGGATTTGATATATGTCGACTTCTTACTATCTGGACAAGATAATTAAAGGTTACATCCTTTTGCAATTTAAGTAACATGCATGTTATGAAAATATGCATATAGCAGGCTATATTGAACATTTATGGAGAAAAAAGAGCTTACTGAAATTTTGATGACTCAATGCCGGATATTTTAGCAGATTTATTCAAAGCATCTCTCCACATTTGCACCTTGGTGGTCTCATATTTTGTCTTATGCTCATCAAATGCATTTTTGTAACTCCCAGAAGATTGATGTCCTACATGTGTGGGTTCAACCCGATAGAAAACAAGGATTACAATCCGTCCATATTTCTCTTTGCAATGAAGTATTGTCACGAGTTCTTCTAAACACCAACGTGAAGAAGCATAGCCTTGTGAGAATATGATCAACGAAATGGATGATCTTTTGATTGCTCCAACAAGTGATGGCCAAATTTCTTCTCCCGTCTCAAGTTGATCATCTACAAAGGCATTTATTTGCTTATTTTTAAAAGCCTCTCTCAAATGGCTAAGAAATCCGCAACGGATGTCCTGGCCCCTGAAGCTAACAAAAACATCGTACGTTGTTTGTGGATCGTTGTTGTCAGACATGGCTTTTCCTCTACAACCTTCAGTTTTCGAAATAACAGTGTCAGAGGAAAACAACACCCAGAAAATAAACAATAGACAGAGAAATACAATACACAGGATATTTCTGTCCCTACACTGAAATCTGTATGAGGCACAAGGTAATTGAAACGAAAAAGAAAGTTAGGAATGAAGCAGAAAAATCATAGAGTTTAAGAGACATAAACTTGATATTGATAAATACAATAGCAGCTTCTTCTGGATTAAACTTTCCACCGATGATGGCAAATGTGAAAAGAAGGGATCTTGGAAAATCTGAAAGTGGGGGTGCAATGCAAACAAATAATCATAGTCATTAACACGCGGTTTAACTCAGTCCCATAATAAAGATAAGTGAAAGGACCCACTGCTATTAATTTATTTCCTACAACTACATGCGCATAAGACATACGGTAGAGTTTGAATGCCTCTAATAATTCTTCTTATCAGTCTGTAATTTTATATACCAGATCTTATCTATCAAAATAAAATGAATTACCTTGAAATTTTGATTTTGTGAATGAAAATATTGCCTTGATGTGACAGCCACTAAATGCATTTTTTCCCCCACTCTATTTCCCCTTTCTAGACAGCTGAGGGAATGGGTAGTATATGCTACTTATTTATATATCTAATAGAAAAGAGAACCCTCATTTGTCACATGTCACTCTCTCAAAAAAATTTCCCTCCAACTTTTTTCTTTTTCTTACTTTTTTGTTTTACTTTTTTGTAATTTTTTCAATTTTTTTTTTTGTTTCTTTTTTCTTTTCTATTATCTACATAAGGAAATTTGATCATTGCTATTGCCACTATTTTTTAACATATATTGTTTTATACTTTTTATATATTTATATTATTTATATTTTTATTACATTACTATTTTATATCTTTTATTTATAAAATTTTATATTCATAAAAAATATGTTATTATATGTTTTAAATGAATAATAAAATTTATATTAATTATTTAATATATTTACTACAAAATAATATTTGGGTTCTATGTTTTATAATTTTATATGTGAAGATTATATGTTTTATACTTTTTATATATTTATATTATTATATTATTTATATTTTTTATTATATTACTATTTTATATTGCATAAAAATGTTATTATTTATATTAAATGTATGATAAATTTATATAATTACTTATTCAAATTAATTATCTATTTATCTAAAAGAGTTAGACTCTATCATCACAATTTAATTTAATTTTTTACTATGTTATTTTTAACATACTTTCAACATATAATATCGTTATAAATTCTTCATGAAAAACTGATTGAAATTTTGAGACAAAATTTTTAACTTAGTAGGTTTTCTTCTCACGTTTCAAAGATAATACTAAAAATCTATTAACAAGTCATCTTACACAAGTGCTTACTAATGAAATATAAATTATCTATTAGAGAATAAAATAATAATTTGTTAGTATCCATTGACGTTAGCAGGATCTCTTTCAACTATAAGACTCGATCTTACATAAGCATGTTTTCTATTACTAAGAATAAATAAGCGAACTTAATTAGAGTCAAATATTGTGTACAAATTTTTGTTAATATATTAGATGTGGTTGAAATTTTATTTCTAATGGTGGTGAAGTCATTGTACAAAATATAAGGATATTATTGAATGCTTATAGTTGGTCAAGAAGTGGATTAACCTTAAGTTTTTTTTAATAGTTAAAGCTATATTTTCTTTTCAAAGAGAGTTGATAATTCTTGAGTCAACACATAATTTATTGTATATCCACACATAGCTTATATATATTGTATTTTTTTATTTTATATATCAATAGTATTTTAATTTTAAATATTTTGAATTAATCTAGAAAAATAAAATGGGTAAAAAATAGTTTACGCAATAAAGCCTTATTGAAATAAATTTACAACATTATCATCCAAATTTAAAACTAAGATAATTTTATATCATATTATTTAGATTTAAAATATGTATAGTTTTACTATAAAAAATAATTTTATTTTGCATCACATTAATTGTTTTTACATTTTAAATATTAAAACAAAAAAGTTCTCAATATCGCGGGAGAGGGACATTAATTTTGATGTTTGTAATTATAAGTAAATTTTTCCTATACTGTTCCAATGTTTACTTTTGTCTCACCAAAGAAAATATAAATATATATTATATTATTTATTTTTAAATAAATAATTATACATATAAATCATTTTATAATATGTATAAAGATGAGTGTAACTCGTGCGAACGCACAGGTCACTGGCTAGTTGTTAGGAAAAGTAAAATTCTCATGTATGGACTTTGATTGATTTGTTCCTCTTTCCTACAATTGTGATGAAAGAAAACAAAATAAAAACATAAACCGAAATATGATGAGGTGTTTGTGCATTAAAGATACGTTGTAATTACTAATTGATTTTTATCATAAGTACCTACTTTTTAATTTCTATTTACGTTATCCAATCTTTGGGCTAATTTAAAAATATAAAATTTAAATGAATATTTCTTTAATAATAATAAATTTATTTAATCAATACCAAATATTGAGTTAAATAAATTATCTTATTAAAAATTAAGCTTTTCTTTTAAAACATTCAATAAATCAAAACTAAAATTTCAAAATAAAGAGGATGAATTTACACATGACATTTTACTGATCCTTGTGTTATAGGACACTTGAATTGTGACAACTTGGTGATTGTACTAATCTTGAATTTATATATGACATTTTACAATATATATTACATCATATTAATCTTTAAAAAAATATTTTAAGGTATTAATTCAATAATTATAAAAGTTTGTTAACAATAGTTGGTGATCCAAAAATTTTATATTTCATTATACTAATCTTAAAAGAAAATTAATTTATTTTAAGGGTTTAATTTATTTGTGATGTCAAATCTACCATATATTTTCTAATTTTATTTTATCAATTTTTTATTTCAAACTATAGTGCGTTACTGACAATGATGTGATATACACTAGTGTCCAACCTGTACTATGTACGGGATATATATTTAGTTGTAGGCTCACAAATACTATATTTTATATGAAAAATATCATGTTTAAAAAATAAAAAAGATTTAAATTACGTTAAAATTAAATATTTTTGAAATTTAGAAATGTAAAATGATAAAATATATTTTGAAATTAGAAAACATACATGTTGTGGAGTGTTTGATAATAAGAATGCAAAATCAAAGTGGATTATCACATAAACAACTTCTAATCCATTAGTCACGTAAATGAAATCTCTAATGATGTTTGGGCAATGAGACTAAAACATATATTTTTCAAATTACATGACGAAAAAAATCAATTTTAAATTTGGGTGACCAAACCAAATTTACCCTAAATTTGAGAGAAAAACATATTTAACTCTTTATGTTATTTAAAGTTTATAAACAATATTTTGAATAATTTAAAGTATAAAAATTAATTAAATTTGATACAAACTATTGAAATCAAATATTTCTTGAAATAAATTATTATTTTAATCTCTAATAGACAATTTATAGTTCATTAGCACTTATGTAAGATGAGTTGTTATAAGTGTTTAATATTATTTTCTATTTAAGAGAAGAAAATATACTAACTAATAAGTTCACTAATTAATGTAGGTATTTCTTTTCTTTAACATAACTTTGCTATATTAACTAATCATAGAAAAGTATATTAGTTGTAACAATTACTTAAAAGAGTGATATTTTTATCCAAATATTTCAATCAATTTTCTATTAAAGATTTCTATAATGATATTATTTGATATTATATGTTGTAAGTATATTAAACTTAACAAAATATAAATGAAATTAAATATAAAATAAAATATTTTAATTTACTATAAAAATTATATATTTTAAAGAAAAGAACAATACAATATAATATGTGTAATTATAGCAGTACACATGCTTAATAATCTTATTTGAATTTTTTTAAAAGTTTATATAAAGAAATATTTTTATTTATTTTAATTATTAAAAATAATATATATTTTGTATTATATAGTAAAAATTATTATACACCTGATATTAATTGTGCATGACATGAATAATCATATAATATTAAATGAGTTTACCATTCATATAACATTTAAGTTTATAGCCTTTCTAATGTTAAGTCCAATAAATACTGTTTTATTTCATTATATCTCTTACTTATATGTCTCTCCCACGCGCATATATTATCTTTAATCAATTCGAGTATTGAATATATCCAATTCTCTTATTTCTTTTGTTCATGGCTCTACTAATTAAGGGTAGTTAATCCTCCAAAAAATGATTATTTTTCTTGTTGTGAATAAATTATAAGTGGCGTGTTCTATTTAGAGAAACTTCTTGTTTTCAAATGACTTGCTAGATTACTACTTGAAACAGTTATATACTTTTTTTGTACTCTAATGGCTAGCTATCTTCTATATATGTTAATATGGAATTGCGTTAGTTTACTTTATTTAGCTACTTAGCTGTATGTGCATAGTTCTCTTGTTTGTTTATCTCGAAGATACAATTACACAGTTTATTATGTAAGTCAAGTACAACACAATTTAGTTTTATGAAAGTCAACAGATCTTCAGTTCAACAAAACTTAAGCTATGAGGGGCAAGACTTGTGGAAAAAAAAAAAAAATACCAAGACTTGTGTTCCAAACAATTGCTTTGCTCCTTCCCATCATCTTCTTAGAACAAAGTACATTATTTACTTGTTTTGCTATAATTGGATGAATATAAAACAAGTCAAAAAGACATTCCAATGTAATTTTCTGTGAACATTCGTTTAGTCCCCGGAGGTATGAATGTTCACATATATCAGAGAGAAAAACAAAAGACAAAGCAAACTGGGCCCTGACTTATTCACACCGATGATGGCAAATGTCAAAAGAAGGGATCTTGGAAAATGTGAAAATGGGACTCACTGCAAAGCAAACAAATAATCATGCATAGTCATTAATCGGTCCCATAATAAAGATATATAAGTTTAAGCACCCACTGCTGTTATTTTATTTCCTCCCACGGTCCTACCCACTTGCAAACTAATAATTCTTCTTATCAGTCTGTAATTTTATACACTAGATCATATCTATCAAAAGAAGATGAACAACTTTGAAAATCTGATTTTGTGAATCAAAATATTGCCATGATGTGGCAGCCACTAAATGCTGTTTTTTTTTTTTTTTTTTTGTCTATATTTCCCCTTTCTAGTCAGCAGAGGAGGGAATAGGAAGTATAAGAAAAGTGAAAAAAAATAATAATTGTGAATTGTGATGAAAAAAAAAACTAAATAAAAATATAATCCGAAATATGATGAACTGTTTGTGCATTAAGGATACATTGTAATTACTAATTGATTTTTATCATAAGTACGTATTTTTTTATTTTCTATTTACGTATTCCAATCTTAATTTGGACTAATTTAAAAATATAAAATTTAGTTGAATATTTCTTTAATAATAATCAATTTATTTAATGAATATCAAATATTGACTTAAATAAATTATCTGATTAAAATTAAGCATTTCTTCTATAACATTAAATAAATCAAAACTAAAATTTCAAAATAAAGAGAATGAATTTAGATATGATAATTTATTGATCCTTGTGTTATAGAACACTTGAATTGTGAAAATATTTTAAGGGATTAATATAATTATAAAAGTTTGTTAACAATATTTATTCTAAAACACCTAAGTCGTAGCCACTTCTTGTCAAAAAAAAAAGGTTTAGCGTCTTAGTGATCCGAAAATTTATTTTAAGGGATCAATTTAATTGTTACGTCAAATCTACAATATATATTTTTACATTTATTTTATGAAATTTTCATTTCAAACTATAGTGCATTACTGACAGTGTTTGATGTGATATAGACACTAACGTCCAACCCATACATGGTACAGGATATATATTTAGTTGTAGGCTCACAAATATATTTCATATGAAATTGCGTTATATATCTAATGGCTAGTTATATTCTATGTTAATATGGAATTGCATTAGTTTACTTTATTGAGCTGAAGGGCAAGACTTGTGTGGAGAAAGATACTGCCATGATACCCCTCCTTTACTTATGTAAAGTATTCCAGACAATTGCTTTGCTCCTTCCCATCTTCTTCTTGGAACAAACTACATTATTTACTTGCTTTGCTATAATTGGATGAATATAAAACAAGTCAAAAAGACATTCCAATGTGATTTTCTGTGAACATTCTTTTAGTCCCCGGAGGTATGAATGTTCACATATATCAGAATTGCTTGCCAGTACACGACAATAAGAGAGAAAAACAAAAGAGAAATCCAAGCATCATCGTAAGATTTGCCATTAGATTGTACCTACCACTCAAGTTATTCTAGATAAAATTTAGACCCTTTTAAATTCTTTATCAAAATATGTTTGTTCTTTTTAAGTGTTTATCAAAATAAATATGTTACTCAATTTAGATTGTAAGCCACCAATATACTCTAGCAAATGCTAATTACACGGAAATGGCCTTGGTAGGTTTGTTAGAGAAACCAAAACTAATGAGAAATGAAGTCATATTTAAATTGATGAATTTAATATCGGGGCAGTTTAGAATTTTTGAGGAACCAGTAAAAAAGTTAATGGACAGAAATCATTTAGGTTCCACCTTGGATCCTTAGAACAGTAAACTTTATAAGGCAGAGTAAAATTTTCTCATTAAGTTGCGAGCTAAACAAGTATTAAAATGAAAAAGAATTTAGTTTTATTTGGCACACAAAAGCTTATTTTACTAGCTTATTTGTATAAGCTACTAGCCTTTTCTTTTTCTTTTTCATTTTTATCCCATTAATTTACTTGATATATTTTTTTTTACCTTTTTTAATCAAATAATTAATTTTATAGATTTTTTTGTGTGCAGAAAATTAGTATCGGCTCAAAGAGTGCACAACTTCTAACACAGCTGTGGGATGGATGGTACAAACTGCAGTGCCATACACAGTTGTTGAGAATAAGAAATTCATTCATTTGAGACTTGTATTGCATGTCGCAAGGTAAAGCCTGAAACATATAGGTAGTTGTATTGTAGGGGTTTTTATTTTTTAACTTTGAGAGTATCCAAATATAATAGAATATCAATATGGTCAGGGAGAAAAGTTTTGCCTCTGAAGTTAAGGGTGCTTAATTACTTAATTATTTATCAATAGATGTGAAGACCGTTGAATTATTTATTTTACCACTGGTTAGTTAGTATGTTGAATATATCTGTTATGACAGGAGCCAAAATATTTTATATTATCACCCTGTGGCCATTCATGGTTTGATATGGAAGTTTAATTTTCCAATCAACTGCCAAGTAAAATATTTGACATTACCATGAAAAGAGTCATAAAATTTATGACTAATTAAACTTGCCCGTGATTCGCATTTAGTGAATGTATGACACTTGAATATGCAATGGGTTAGGCTAAGGTGGAGTTTTAATCACCGGTGAAAAAGTATTTTTTAATCTGCTGTAGTAGGTTTTTCACCTGCTACCAAAATATTTTTTATTTATTCAAGTGTGGGACTTCATCAAAACTAAACTAAAAGCCTAGACACAAACACTTAAAAACTTTCTTTAATTCTTCAAGCTTGTCCATCATCTCCATAGTCTTGATTTCACATATATAACTTTTAAAGTAATTATTACACAATTCAATAATTTTCTATTATGTGACAATATATTTTTTTATCATTAAAAAAAATCTTTTATATTATTGGTCTATTTTAATTAAATTAATAAAATTATATGTGTGCATGTAAATTTCAATCTAAATTTCAATTCAAAATTTTAATGCAATCTAAATATAAAATTTCAAATTTTTTTTTTAATATTTCAATTCAAATTTTATTTTATTATTTACATTAGATTAACTTACGAATACTCCTAATTCAATCCAAACTAAATTAAAATGTATATACATTACCTAGGTTGATCTAAAAAATATATACATTATTCTAGAAATAGGGTTGACTACTTAAGTTGCGAGGATGTTTGTGTCATTTACCTTTTCTGGAAAAAAAAAAAAAAAAAAAACATTAGGTGCCACACGAATATTTTATCAAGCCACACATGACATACTACAGCAGATTAAAAAATACTAAATTTTTTAACATATTTTGAACATCAATACTAAAGAAATACGCTAGTGTAGAAAGATAAGCACCAAGCTACGCTACTAGTAAAATAGTCATAGTCATAATGGTTGCCATGGTTGATCTGTCAGCTAAATTTTCTTGAACACAAAGCAAACCAATATGGATGCATCTCAACATTTCATTTCGTGAATTGCTGTTTAGTGATGGATCTACAATGTTTTAAGCCGTCCCCTCCCTCCAGTTTCTCCATGTCTGCAAAAATTTGTTATTAAGTGATGGATTCCACTTTGCATTAATGTTTTGGAGCAAGTAATCTTCTAATACATACTTTTATATGACAAAAGAAGAAATAATATGGAGAAAGGAAGACTTACATAGCTCAGTAGATCCTCCACATTCTCCCCATGATGAATGCCAATGTTTTTCTGGCTGCTTATGATCTCAAGAACCAGTACACCAAAACACATCCGATTTCACTAAAAATTGTCCATGCATTGCATACTCAGGTGTCATATATCCACTACATGCCAATATGGATAGGCTGAATTAGTCATATATATTAAGACTATTTCCAGGGTCATAAATTTTCATTCTGCTTCAGTTGCTAATGCCAATGATATTCATAACAAAGCTTTAATTTTTAATTCCTAGTACTGTGTAAAAGTATTTTACTTTAATTTTGAATTATGACATCATTATAAAAAAGCTTGTTGTTTATAGCTACTACTTAAAAGTCATACTCTTTAAACAAAGTAGTAATACAGGATTCAATGATAATGTTAAAAATTTTCCTTGATTTATTATTTGAAATTAAAGTCTTAACAATTATTAAGCTATAGCATATTCTAATACTTACTAGGTTCCCACAATTCAACTTGTATTTGCTCCAGTTTGATCCAATAAAACCAGTCTTGCCGTGCCAAAATCTGCTATCTTAGGATTTATATCTTGGTCTAGGAGAATCTTGCTTGCTTTGAGATCACGATGTATAACACGCAGATAGAATCTTCGTGAAGGTAGAGAAGGCCTCGAGCAATACCTCTAATGATTTTGTAGCACACATCCCCCTTTCTTGGTTGGATCTGCATATACAGACATGAATTTTGGCGGTATATGAATATTTAGGCTTTGTCCTAAACCAGAAGTGAAATATAGAAAAATAGTCTAATTATGCAGTCATTCAGACATACCAAATATGAATCAAGGCTTTTATTAGGAACAAATTCATAGACGAGTAGCCTTTCTCTTCCTTCCAAGCAGAAACCAAGTAGTCTAACTAAATTTCCGTGCTGAAGCTTGGCCACTAAAAGCAATTCATTCTTAATTCCATATCTCAGTCAGGTTAATATTTTGGTAACTGGTGGTATAGCATGTTTTGATGAAAATGTGATGTGTATCTAAATTTGACAGAGTTATTTACCCAGTAAAAGACTCCAAATTCCACCTTGTCCAACTTTATTAGAATTGGAGAAGTCTTCTGTAGCAACTCGTATTGTGTCAAAGGTGAATTGCAATGACTGAGCAATGTTAATTTCATCATCATCTTCATTAACTTCACATGGGGAACGAATTTAAACTAATGAAATTTTCTGTTATGTTACAAGCATAGTCACATAATTCGCAATACTCTCGGTACGTGGTACGGGTACGCGGTACGTGGTACGCGACCTTAAAAAGAATTGGTACGTGAGGGGTATACATAGATAAATTAGCATATTATCAATATTTTTTTTATCTACCTAAAACATTACTCAAAGTAAAATTTAAAATATCATAAAAAAAAAAATAACTTCAATTATTAATTAAATAAGATAAAATAAGGCTATATTTTAAAATGTCAAATTGGGTATATTACTATATTTCTATGTTCTGATTCCTTTGATATTTCACTACTGAAGAGAAGTGCTGGGGAATTAAAAATGTTTAATTGCATTTCAATTGTCAATGTATCCAACTTTTATCGAGAAGAGTGTTTTTGACAGTAGAAATGACCAGCACTTTAATTTATACAAATAAATTAATATTTTATTAATACTTTTATTGAAATCAACACGCATAAACCAACAAAAATTTATCAAACAAAAACAAAACCCTTTATCTTCTTTCAGTCGTTGTTTTCGTTTGGCCTCCTTCTCATATTGTTCATTCATCAAGTTCCCAGAGGAGAAGCTGCCGCTGCACTACTCCTCAACCAATATGGAAAAAGAAGGTGAGCTTGTCACAAGGCGTCTCTTCAAAGCTTGGTTGCTGCTTCTGCTAATGGCTTTCCTGCCTGCAATCTTCCATCTTCCCTGCGGGTTCTTCTCTTCCAAAATTTCATTGACGAATTTGAACGAACCGTACCGCGAATTGGTACGTACGAACCAATTCGCGGTTCGGCAGTGTTTTAACGAATTATGTGACTCTGGTTACAAGCACAATAGTGCTGCTGGTGCCGTCAAAATTGAAAATCGGGATGTGTTACTTCCGAAACAGTATGTATTTAACTAATAACTGCCTTTTTCAGTTTTTCTTACCTTCTTAGCAGTGACATATTCATGCTTTGAATTATTGAAAAATTTTCATATTCTGTATGTATAATAGATTGTGTGTAGTTAAATTATAGTTCACAGGAAAGAATTACTCTAAATTATGACAGCTTTGTCAGAGGAATATGTGTGGTGTATTTACACAATATATTGCACGAACAAATTACATGAGTTCCATTGTATTTTGGGTTAAGACTAGGAGAAATGCTAACGACACACTCTCTATCACACTCTTTTGAACACACTATCCATGATTGGTTAAAATTTATTGGAAATCACAAATTTTTATGATCCCGCTTATTGTTTAATGACTCACTCTCCTAATTTTGTAGTTTTAAATAAATTCCAACCAATGATAGAGTGTGTGTTGGGAGAAGTGTGTTAGAGAGTGTGTTGCTAACACTCCTCTAAGACTAGAAGATTTGATGATGAATAAATATCACCCCCATGACCAAAATCTAGGAGGGTGTAGCTCAGTCATTGAAGCTTCATTTTCTGTTTCTTGTGCTGATTTAAATACCGGTTCACTTGACGCTGTTGCTCTTGAATTATACTCCCATGTCTGCATCTCTGGAAGGCTTCTAGTTCTATAAAATGCAGGTTCGGAAGGAATTGGGAGACAGAGAGAAGAGCTATTAAGCAACAGTATAATGGCAGCCATGATTGGTCTGTCGGCTAAATTTTCTTGAACACAGAGTAAACCAATGCGGATGCATCTCATCATTTCATTTCGTGAACTGTTGTTTAGTGATGGATCTACAATATTAATAGTTGTCCCCTCCTTTCAGTTTCTCCATGCCTGCAAATTTTTTTTATTAGATCACGGACTCCACTTTCTATATTAATGTTTTGGAGCACGTAACCTTCTAATCCATACTTCTAAATGGCAAAGAAGAAAAAATAGTAACAAAAGGAAGACTTATGAAGCTTATTAGATCCTCCACATTCTGGCCACTGTTTTTCTGGCCACTTACGATCTCAAGAACCAGTACACCAAAACTGAAGACATCTGATTTTACCAAAAATTGTCCATGCATTACATACTCTGGTGCCATATATCCCCCACATGCCAATATGGATAGAATTATTAGTCATAAATGTTATGACTCTTCTGCCGGTCATAAATTTTCATTCTGTTTCAGTTGCTAATGCCAATGATTTTCATAACAAAGCTTTAATTCTAAATTCCTATTACTGTAAAAGTATTTTACGCTATCACTCATTCATACAAAGCTGAAAGATTATAATTTATAGTAACAACTACTTGAGACTCAAACTGTTCGAATAATCTACTAATTCATGATTTGGTGAAAATTAATGTTAAAAGTTCTCATTGATAGTTGATTGAAATTAAACTCTTAACAATTAATAAGCTATAGCATATTCTAATACTTACTGGGTTCCAACAATTATTCTTGTATTTGCTTTAGTTTGATCCACTAAAACCAGTCTTGCTATGCCAAAATCTGTTATCTTAGGATTCATCTCTTCGTCCAAGAGAATGTTGCTTGTTTTGAGATCACGATGTACAATACGCAGTCGAGAATCTTCATGAAGATAGAGAAGGCCTTGGGCAATACCTCTAATGATTTTGTAGCGCATTTGCCAATCCAATTGTACTCTCTTGGTGGGATCTGGATTTACAGCCATATGTGAATAGTTAGGCTTTGTCTTTAACCAAAACTGAAATATAGAGCAACAATCTAATTATGCAGTCATTAAGACGTACCAAATATAAAGTAATCAAGGCTTTTATTTAGAACAAATTCAAAGACAAGTAGCCTTTCTCTTCGTTCCAACCAGAAGCCAAGTAGCCTAACTAAATTTCGGTGCTGAAGCTTGACCACTAAAAGCACTTCGTTCTTAAATTCTATATCTCCTTGTTTGGATTCGCTTGACAACCTTTTGACTGCAATCATCTGCCCATTGGAGAGTGTTAGCAATAGCAACCGGAATTCTAAAGAAAAGAGTAATCACACGCACACACACAGACACGAGATTTAACGAGGCTCGGTAAGTGTGCCTATGTCCTCGGGAACAGAGCAGCTGTTTCTATTATTGTTATTTTGGCCAATAGGATTACATCAATTTATATAGAATAAACCATGATACAGACTTACAATATCACCCTTATACCGTACTACGGGGCTAAAGCCCCACACACACAACCCACTTATTTCATAACCCAACAAGTGGCCCAAGCCCAATCAGCTCACTCATAGAATATGAGCCATGCACAACAATCTCCACCTTGGCGAATATTAAGCCCCGTGGAAGATAACAGCAAGTCCACCCCATATCTTGTATGTCTCATGGGTTGGGGGGTCCAGTCATGTCTAGAACCGAGCAACATTCAACAAGTTCAAGCAATGCTTAAACTTGTTAGCTGTGACTGCCTTGGTTAACATATCGACTGCATTCTCTGAAGTGTGAACCTTCCTGAGCAAAATCTGACCAGATGCCATCAACTCCCTGATCTTGTGGAACCTCACATCAATATGCTTGGTTCTAGCATGATACACTTGATTCTTTGCCAAATCAATAGCACTCTGACTATCACAATGCAACTGAACTCCATCTTGCTCAATGCCCAACTCCCTTGCTAGCCCTGTGAGCCACACAGCTTCTTTACTAGCCTCTGCTACTACCATGTACTCTGCTTCAATTGTTGACATTGCCACATTAGACTAAACAATGGACTTCCAACAAATAGGCCCACCTGCAAGAGTAAAAACATACCTTGTTGTAGACCTCTTGTCATCCAAATCACCAACATAATCAGAATCCACATAACCCACAACTGAAGGATCACCCTGTTGACTGCCAAACATGATACCATGCCCTGTTGTACCCTTTAGGTACCTGAAGATCCACTTCACTGCTTCCCAATGTCGCTTCCCTAGCTTCGACATAAACTTACAGACTTGGCTTACAGCATGTGCCAAATCTGGTCTAGTGCAAACCATAGCATACATCAGGCAACCAACTGCATTGGCATAAGGAACCTTTGACATGTATTCCACCTCTTCATCTGTCTTTGGGCACTGATCTATAGAAAGCTTGAAGTGGTTTGCAAGTGGAGTACTCACTGACTTAGCATTACTCATGCTAAACTTGTCCAGCACCTTCTCAACATAGCCCTACTGTGATGAGAGCCATAGTCTTCTGGACCTCCTATCCCTGTGAATCTCCATCCTAAGAATCTTCTTGGTAGGACCCAAGTCCTTCATGTCAAACTCCTT
This sequence comes from Pueraria montana var. lobata, assembly GCA_026413185.1. Lineage (NCBI taxonomy): Eukaryota > Viridiplantae > Streptophyta > Magnoliopsida > Fabales > Fabaceae > Pueraria > Pueraria montana. The sequence goes on along the minus strand of CM048651.1, from coordinate 10,765,666 downwards.
TCCCAGCATGGATTTCAATTCATTCACATCACGCAAATGGTTACCAGCAATCAACATATCATCCACATAAAGTAGCAGAAAAATAAAAGAGCCATCATCAAGGCTCTTTACATAAACACAGCAGTCATACTCATATCGCCTATAGCCAATCCGAAGCATGTAAGAATCACAACGCTTGTACCACTGCCTTGGAGACTGCTTCAATCCATACAGAGACCTTTTCAACTTACAAACTAGCCGACCCGGTCCATTTTTACTTAACCCCTCTGCCTGCTCCATGTTAATCTACTCCTCTAGATCACCGTGAAGAAAAGCTGTCTTCACATCCATCTGCTCAAAGTGCATATCTCGACTGGCTACCAAGGCTAACACTACCCTGATAGAAGTATGCCTCACGACTGGGGAGAAAACCTCATCATAGTCAATCCCCTTCTACTGTGAATATCCTTTTGCTACTAGGCGAGCTTTGAACTTTTCCCCTTCTTTTTCTGATACTGGAGGTTTCCTCTTGTACACCCATTTGCATCCTATGGCTCTCTTGCCTGGAGGAAGCTCAACTAGCTCCCATGTCTGATTCTTTCGCAAAGACTCCATCTCCTCCACCATAGCACCCATCCATTTTTCTTTCTCCTAGTTGTTCATAGCCTCTTGAAAGGTAGACAGGTCTACTGAACTGGTGAGAAGTGCAAAAGAAGCCAACTCTTCAAACCCATATCGGACAACGGGTTTAATAGTGCGATGTTCTCGATCTCTGACGAGAGTGTACTCCTACAGTCTTGTTGGACTAACTGGTCTAGGCTCAGGCGCAAGTATGGTCTCAGGTCTTGGACTACATGGTTCTGCCCTCTTAGGAATCACCGGCAGCTTCTTAAAGTCCACCTGAACCTCCACGGAGCTAGGGGAAGCTCCATCTGGTACTGGTACATGTGTCTCAACTGTTTATGGCATCATGGACTGCTCATCAAACACTGCATCTCTACTGATCACCATCTTCTTGGAAGCTGGATCCCAAAACTTGAACCTCTTCACACCTTTGGAATAACCTACGAAAACACACTTTTTCAACTTTGGATCAAGTTTAGATCTTTCATCACTGGATACATGCACAAAAGCAGGACACCAAATATTCTTAAATTATTAAAATCAACCGAGTTACCTAACCAGACTTCTTCTGCAACTTTCCTATCCAATAAAGCTCGTGGTGATCGGTTAAGCAGATAACATGCCATGTTCACCACCTCTGCCCAAAAGCCTTTGGAAAGGCTAGCATTCAACCTCAGACATCAGGCTCTTTCAGTAAGGGACCTATTCATCCTCTCTACAACACCATTCTGTTATGGTGTTTTCTGCACTAAGAAGTGTCTCTGAATGTCATGTTCCTCACAGAATTTCTAAAACCGTGAGTCTGTGTACTCCCTGCCATTATCAAACCTTAAATACCTAACTTTTCTACCTATCTGGTTCTCCTCCTCAGCCTTCCACAACTTGAACTTCTCAAAGACTTTGGATTTCTGTTTCATGAAGTACACCCAGACCTTGTGAAAAAAACATCAATGAAAGAGACAAAATAATGGGAACCACCCAAGGACGGATCTCTAGTAGGACCCCACACATTAGTATGCACATAGTCTGGGATCCCCTTGGTGGCATGCTTCGCAGCTTTAAACCGCACTCTGGACCGTTTCCTAAGCACACAGTACTCACATAAGTCTAACTTACAGCTCCAAACTCCCTTCAAGAGTCCTCTCTTATGAAGCTCCACCATCACACGCTTACTGAGATGACCTAAATGCATATGCCATAATCTGGTAGCATCATGTTGCGATTTTGGCAAGCGTACCAAATCGTTCAAGTAACCAAGGGTAAGTCAAGTATCGTATCCACATGGACTTGAACAATAATCGGGTAAATAATAGCAAAATTTAATGGACTACCAAAATTGAAAATTTAAGTAACCAAATTTAAAGACAAGTGCATAAAACATTAAAGAGTAAAAAGGAAGAATTTTGGTTGAGAATATTAAAGAACACTTTGTGCGCGTAGAAAACGAGGTTTATATCAATGGTGGGAATTGTCAGGGTTTGACTTCATTGAATCAACCTAACATGCATTAAGAATTTTCCTGTTTGGCTCAAAGAAGGGTGCAAGGGATTTTAGGTAAGCTAGAAAGGCCAATGGTTAAAATAGCAAAGATGGCCTTGATCACTTCCAAGCAACATGCAAGCAACAAGATTCAAGAGATTCAAGCAAAACCATATGAATGTTGGTATCAACGGTGTCACTCAATTTCATTCAGTTACTTCTCACCGTGGTTGTTGATCTCATCAAGAAACAAGGGTGTATATGCAACATGTCAAACACATCAAACCCAATTTGAACCAATCACAAATGACCAAGAATGCAACCACAAAACATGTCTCAAATTAAAATCAATTTGTAAAAAATCATCATTCAATTCATGCTCAACGGGACAAGCCAACAATTACACAAGCCACATCATTATTTTCCAAAACTAAAATCAAACAAAAGTAGTAAAAGAAAAGAAAAAGAAGAATAACTTACCTCACTACTCATTATCAGGCCCATCCACACCCCTTTGGCCAAGAAGGTGCTGGTCCCCAGCTCTTAGTGGTCAATCAACATGGGCCAGAGCATTCGTCACTTCAAGCGATGGTAGAGCACCGGATCTGAGAGTTGAAAGTAGATCTAGCCTTGACAAAAGTGGTGATGGTTCCGTGATATAAATCGGATTGGAGGTCCAAGATGGTGTGGTCACACGTGGGGTGCACGGATCTGGTTCACTGAGGTGCGCGTGCGGAGGTGGTCCTGCAGCACGGGTCACAAACGCGAGGAACTGGAGGTGTGGTGACGACACGCGGTTGAGAGGGAGAGTGCGCGTTGCAGTCACGCGAGGAGAGAGAAAGCGGCGTGGGATGCACGGGGCGCAAGGAAGGGCTGCTGGTGCGAATCGAGCGCGCGACGAGGAAGAAGAAAAAGGTAGCACGCGGAGGAGGTGGACGGCATGCGTCTTGGGGAGAGAGAAGACCAGAGGAGAGAAAAGATGAGGTTATTTTTGCATATCTGGGCTTGGTAGGCACTGTAGTGGTTGTATGGTGGTGGATCTGATGTTTGTGGTGGTGATTATGGTGTTTGTGGTGGTGGTTATGGTGTTTGGGGGAGGAGAAGGGTTAGGGAAGAAGAAGATGAAGAGAGTGTGCAATGGATTACACAAGCTGTCCACATTTGTCAATGGCCCAATAGAGATTAGATTGCACAGGGTGTGCAAAAGGGATGCATGGTTGTGCAACTTTCGCTAAATTGAATATTCTCTTGATTCTTCATCGATGCAAGATGCATGGGTGTGCGCTCTGATTGCACAGTTGTGCAACTTTAGTCAAAAAATAAAGCCTCTTGTAGCACAAGATGCACAAGTGTGCACTCGGGTTGCACAGTTGTGCAACTCGCGTCGATTTTTTTGCATTTCCATCAGCGCAAGATGCACAGGTGGGCGCTCATATTGCACGATTGTGCAACTCGCATCATTTTTTTTATTTTTATTTTTTGGATGCTTTCCCAATATCTTCATCATATGCATAGTAACCTGAAACAAGACAAGAGAAACACCCAAAACAGAAAATAGAATATGCGTAATAAAGAAAATGAATTCAAAATAAAGACCAAATTAAGAGAGAAAAGAGAAAGAAAGCTGGGTTGCCTCCCAGTAAGCGCTTCTTTAACGTCACTAGCTTGATGGATGAGTGACCTCAAGGGTCACAAATATGAATGGTTGTGGTCAACCCCAACCCCCCTAGGGGGACTCACAGAGTCACAGACATTGAAAGTTACCTCTTCATCTTGCACTTTAAGCTTAAACTCTCCTTTGCCAACATCAATTAGACCATCAACATTCTTCATAAAAGGTCATCCTAAGATGATGGGAATCTGTGAATCCTCCGCCATGTCCATGACAACAAAATCAGCGGGAATTGTGAATTTGTCGACCTTCACCAGCATGTTTTCCACCACCCCATAAGGGTATATAATGGAGCGATCAGCAAGCTGTAATGTCATGTGAGTTGGTTTTACCTCCACATCTCCAACTCTCTTTAGCATAGATAGGGGCATCAGGTTGATGCTCGCCCCCAAATCAAGCAACGCTTTATTAACAGAAAGGTTCCCAATGGTGATGGGAATAGTAAAGCTCCCAGGGTCCTTATGTTTGGCAGGCAATGTCTTTTGAATTATAGCACTACACTCCGCTTCCAACTCAATGGTATCCTTCTCAATGAACTTCTTTTTCCTTGTCAAGAAGTCCTTCAAGAATTTGGCATAGATTGGAATTTGCTTCAAGGCTTTCGAGAATGGGATGTTGATGTAGAGTTGTTTGAGAATGTCTAAGAACCGAGCAAATTGTCTCTCCTTATCAATTTTTGTTGGTGTTTAAGATAAGGGAGCTTTGTAATGAGAGGTGCTTTGGCTCTTAACTTTTCTTCCTTGGCTTTCCGAGCTCTAGCCCACTTCATCTTTGAGTCCCCATCTGTGCTTTGAACTCCAACCTTCTTCACTTCAACTTCCTCCACTACTTCATCATCTCCATTCACCATATCACACTCTGACCCATTAATTGCAAAGATTGCACTGTAGTTAGCCTTGGGATTGGTCTGAGTGTTGGCTGAAAAGCCACTCTTAGTGTACTCTGCCAATTCCGCCACCTGTTTTGCAAGTTGCCCAACTTGAGTCTCTAAGTTTCTGAGAGAGGCATCAGTGCTCTTCTGATTAGAAATAGAGACTTGCATAAAATCAGTGAGAGTCTCTTCCAACTTCGTTGTGCGGTCATCGAGGTTGGGCTTCTGTTGGGAAGATCTTTCATCAACTCCTTTATCAAAGACAGGATGAGTCTGAAAGCCACTATGGTTAGAATTGTTACCGTAGAAATTATGCTTCCCTTGGCCATAGTTGTTTTGTCTCCCTATATAATTCACCTCTTCCTCTTGTGTGCTGGAAGTATAAGGACAATGCTCTACATGATGATCACCCCCACAAATTTCACAACTAAGCACTCGATGATGTGATTGAGAAGGGGAAGCTTTCATTAACTGTTGAGGAAGATTGGACACTTGCACCTTGAGTGCTTCCACCTGGGCTAGAATAGCATCTTGAGAGTTGAGCTCCATTACTCCTCTGTGTGGAGCTCTATCATGTTGAGCTTCAAAATCACTGGATGCCATGTTTTCAATCAATTCTACAGCTTCCTCCAGTGACTTACTTTTAATCACTCCTCCACCAGCTGCAGCATTAAGCATCACCTTTGTTTACCCCGTCAAACCCCCAAGGAAGATGTAGAGTTGATTAACCTGTCCAATCCCATGGTTAGGGCACTTCATCAAGAGAGTCTTGTATCTCTCCCAAGTTTCATGGAGTGACTCATCATTCCTTTGGTGGTAGCCCAATATGTCAATCTTTGCTTGGCTTTTCTTGACTTCAGGGAAGAACCGATCCAGGAACTTTCTTTCCACTTCAGTCCAAGTGGTAAGACTTTGAGATGGGAGGTTGTTGAGCCACTTCAATGCATTTCCTATGAGGGAGAAACGGAACACCCTCATATACAGGCTCTGCTCTTCATTCTGAGCCACCCCTGCTGTGCCGCACAGATCATAAAAAGTGGTCAAATGGTTGTAGGGGTCTTCATTTTCTAAACCAGCAAACGCATGTTGACTGAGAAGTGTGAGCAAGGCTGGCTTAGCGTCAACTATGCGGTTGGCGTTCCTTAGCCTGGTGATACTAGAGAACACTCTTAGACCATTATTGTTGACATGATCCGCAAAAGTTCTCCTGGCAGGCTATTCTTCTCCTACCATTTCCTCTTCAGATGTGGTGGCCTCTTCGTCTGAACTGGAAGGTTGTTCTGAATGGGGATTAGAAGAGCTCTCTTCCAGTGTCAACTGTTTCACTAGTTGCTTTGCCTCTCTGGTTTGGGCACTGATGCACCGAGCAGTCTTCTCAATTTCAGGAATGAACAAGAGATCCTCGGGATTAGTTTTGCTCCTTGTGCCAAAAGTACCTGGCATGCACAAAATCACACATAACTAGAGCAGCTACAAAGATAATTAGCACCGGATGAGAGAGAAAAAAATAAAATAAAATAAAAATAAAATGCGAAAGAATAAAAGAATGTTTAAAGACCACAAAAATTTACTAAAAATTTTGCCCAATTACTGAGACACAAGTCCCCAGCAACGGCGCCAGAAACTTGTTGCAATTTTGGCAAGTGTACCAAATCGTTCAAGTAACAAAGGGTAAGTCAAGTATCATATCCACAAGGACTTGTATGATAATCGGGTAAATAATAGAAAATTTTAATGGACTACCAAAATTGAAAATTTAAGTAACCAAATTTAAAGACAAGTGCATAAAACATTAAAGAGTAAAAAGGAAGAATTTTGGTTGAGAATTTTATCAAACACTTGGTGCGCGTAGAAAATGAGGTTTATATTAATGGTGGGAATTGTCGGGGTTTGACTTCATTGAATCAACCTAACATGCATTAAGAATTTTCCTGTTTGGCTTAAAGATGGGTGCAAGGGATTGTAGGTAAGCTAGAAAGGCCAATGGTTAAAATAGCAAAGATGGCCTTGATCACTTCCAAGCAACATGCAAGCAACAAGATTCAAGAGATTCAAGCAAAACCATATGAATGTTGGTATCAACGGTGTCACTCAATTTCATTCAGTTACTTCTCACCGTGGTTGTTGGTCTCATCAAGAAACAAAGGTGTATATGCAACATGTCAAACACATCAACCACAATTTGAACCAATCACAAATGACCAAGAATGCAACCACAAAACATGTCTCAAATCAAAATCAATTTGTAAAAAATCAACATTCAATTCATGCTCAATGGGACAAGCCAACAATTACACAAGCCACATCATTATTTTCCCAAACTAAAATCAAACAAAAGTAGTAAAAGAAAATAAAAAAGAAGAATAATTAGGAATTACATGAAAGATTATCCAATTACATCAAACCCCAACAAAAGTGGATTTAGCTACGCATAGCCATGGGGGAAGAAGCAAAAGATGGAAAATCAATGAGGGGTGAAGCCAAACGCGTTAAACCCACGTCCCGGAGCTCTCCTCTCTTTTCGCATACGTAGTATCGTGACCCCTAGACTAGAATAGAAAATCCTTATTTAAGGCTATGGGCTAACAAGGGTTTAAGCCTAAAAGAGATCAAAATAGAAGAAAAAAAAATTAAGATAAATCTCGCAGAGCTTGATGCACAGGTGTGCACGGGTGTGCAACGCTTTCAAACACTTTAAAAATTGCACAGGCACTTGCACAGGCATGTGATTTGGTTTGCACAGGTGTGCAAAGCTCTCAGAACTTCCAAAAATGCTCTTTTTGCCTCCACAAGACTTCCAAAGCTCTAAGCTTTAACCCAAATGATCTTCAACGCATCAAATCTCTCATGGAACATCCCCATTGCTTACTCTAAGCTTCACATAAGTTCCTAAAAACACAAGAAAACAACCCAAGATCAAGCATAAAAGGGTAAAAACAAGAAATTTCTAACTAAACCAAACTTTTATTCAAAACTTAACTAAATGGAGGATAAACAAAGCTCAAAAGCATAAAAGATGTCGAATAATTACCCCTAACTACTAAAAAGTAGGAATATAAGGCAATTATCACATCATCATCAGACTTAACAGATGCAACACGGCCTACAACTGGTATCAGATGGTGCTTAACCCTAGTACGAAATTCGAAGTGGGGAAGTTCAATGGAACTGGGAATTTTGTAGTGTGGCAGAGGAGGGTTAAGGATATGTTGGCTAAACTCTAAGGGCCTAACGGTGGAGAGCGCGATGGTAGCCATGGTTAAGCTCTGATACTAGTTATTAGCAATAGCAATCGAAGTTTTAAAGATAAGAGTAATCACACGCGCGCACACAGACACAATATTTAACGAGGTTCGACAATTGTGCCTACGTCCTCGGGAGCAGAGTGGCTATTTCTATTATTGTTATTTTGGCCAATAAGGTTACATCAATTTATATAGAATAAACCACGATACAAACTTACAATATTACCTCTGTACCGTACCGCGGGGCTAAAGCCCCGCACCCCAACCCACTTATTTCATAACCCAACAACAAGTGGCCCAAGCCCAATCTGCTCACTCATAGAATATGAGCCATGCACAACAGAGAGCCTACCTTGAAAATATATCTCTGTCAGGTACGGTAAATATTTTGCTGACTGGTGCTATTGCATATTTTGATGTGTATCTGAATTCAATAGTTACTAACCCAGTAAACAGCTCCAAATCCACCTTGTCCAAGTTTATTAGAATCAGCAAAGTTTCCTGTAGCAACTTGTATTGTGTCAAAGTTGAATTGCAATGACTCGGCAATTTTAATTTCTTCGTCATCTTCATCTTCTTTAACTTCAATTGGGGAACGAATGTAAGCTAGTTAGTTTTTCAAATACGTTAATATTACATTGTATGTAGTTTAGTTATTATTTATAGGAAAGAATTAATCTAAATTATGTCAAAACATATATGCCTTTCTACAAAGTTTTTCTCTACATTTATGATTCACTGTTGTAACAATATAGTAGTTAGTTGAAAATAAAAACATCACAGTAAATTGATACTTAGACTTGCCTAGAAGGTTTTTCCTTGCCTTCCACCTCCTTAAATATAGGCAGAGACAAATAAGCAAAACAACAATAGCAGTAGGCACAATTACAGCAGTGACAATTAGTGTTGTCTTGCCACTTTCTGTAAAACCAAGAATCCTATGCTTGGTTAGATATTTTAAGGATTAAGGATAATAAAATATCAAAAAGTTTAGTAACTAATTATAATGACAACTACATTTTGGGGAAGTGTCATTGGTGAAGGGAGATGGTGGTGGTGGTGGTGATACCTCTGGGTCATCTAACACAGTCGTCTGTTCGTAGAAGGTGTTGTTTTTGAATCTAATAATATAATTGGGTCTAACAACTCTACCTCCTATCTTGTCATTGCAACACTCTTGGATTTCTGAGATAGCTCCGATCAAGCAGTTTTTGCAGTCTTGCTCAGACAAATCAGGCGTGCACTATGCATAAGTGAATTGTTGTGCATCAGAGGGGGAGGAAACATTGGGGAGATCTTCACCAATGGGCCTCGAGCACACCACATAAGTGAACTTGACACCACCTTCAACCTAAAACCTTAAGGCATTAGGTTTGTGACGCTGGCTATTTTGGGTTAGGTAAGTAAGTCTCGTACCGTGAGAAAGATATAATAACCGTTGGATTTTGAGATTAATGTAGGACTATCGTACAACCGTCCACACTGAATTTTTTTTTTTTTTTAAAAAAAAGGGATTTTTTTTTTCTGTTTAATTTTTTTTTATTTTTAAAAATTACTATTTTTCTCCATTGTTATTTATTGATGTGGGATTACCATACAACTGTTTACACTAGATTTTTTTTTAAAAAAGGGATCCTTCTTCTTCTGTATTAAGTTTCTAGTGACTTTTAACCGCTGCAAATTTTTTGGTGGTCATAAATGTTTATTTTTGTAACATTTTTTGTGATTTCAGAAAATCTAGTGTTCGAGATTTTGATTTTTTATTTTATTTTTTAACATTTCTGACAGTTTTAGTTTGCCAAAAAATTTGCGGTAGTTAAAAACCACTAGAAACTTTAAACAGAAGAAGAATGATCCCTTTTTAAAAAAAAATCTAGTGTAAACAGTTGTATGGTAATCCCACATCAATAAACAACAATGGAGAAAAATAGTAATTTTTAAAAATAAAAAAAAATTAAACAGAAAAAAAAAATTCCCTTTTTTTAAAAAAAAAAAAAAAATTCAGTGTGGACGGTTGTACGGTAGTCCTACATTAATCTCAAAATCCAACGGTTATTATATCTTTCTCACGGTACGAGACTTACTTACCTAACCCAAAATAGCCAGCGTCTAGGTTTGTAGGTCTATCCACTTATATGTTGCTCAACTCACCCATTTCTACCTAATGTGGGACTTTACCTTCACACTTATATTCCAACAATCTCCCCCTCATGTGTGAGTCTCTTCCACATGGTAGCTTCCCCTCAAGCGAAAGCCATTTTTCACCACGAGTATCCAATGATGCCGCCTTTAAAGCTTAACCATGCTCTAGTACCTTGAACCGTCATTCCACCGTTTCACGGTGCGGGACATGCTGCCTGGCCTCCATGTATAGACCCATCGCCAAGAAGACTTTCGATACAAGGGATCCCCATGCCTATACCTGGATCCATCGCCAATTCCATTATACTCGTCTGAGTCAGTCACCTGATCAAACCATCGGCTCTGATACCAATTGTTGTGCATCGGAGGGGGAGGAAACATTGGGGAGATCTTCACCAATAGGCCTCGAGCACACCATATAAGTGAACTTGACACCACCTTCAACCCAAAACCTTAAGGCATTAGGTTTGTGGGTGTAACACCCTGAAAATTTCAACCTAATAAGTATGAATGTGAGAGATTTAATTAGAAAATTTTCTTGTTAGGGAGAATTGTAACGTTGTAGTTTTTCTAATTGTATGATTAAGTGTTTGATTAATACTGAAAGAGCAAACTAAATTTAAATTATGTTGATTGATATAATGATTAACTTAACTTCTATGTTTTGTTATTGGCCATAGTGTTATTGTGAAATTTTTTAGACTTTTACGTGAGTTCCGTAAGTTGTAGAAAAAGGGAAAAAAATAAAAGAAGGGGGTGTCCTTAGAGAAAATATGGGTGCAAATAGCAAAACTTCAAATTTTATCCAACCATTTACGTGAACAAGCTTCCTTCTTTCTCTCATTCATTCTATTCATTGTTCCTTTCATACGAAGCTCTCTTCTCTCTTTTTTTTTTCTCTGCTGGCCGAGAGCTACCAAGGGAGAAGGGAAGCCATTTTTGTTGCTTGGCTGGTTGCAAACAAGACTTGGTGGTCTACTCTTAATTACCAACTGCTCATCTTCTCTTCCTCTCTCTCAGCTGAACCAAAAACCCAAGGTGAGGGGGACTCTTTGTGGATTCTGTTTTTAGTCTAAGGGTGGTTGAGAGTTAGGGGGCTCAATCACCTACAGCATGCCTGCCCCTCTTTGGCTGTTGTGTGTGTTTGTTTGAATGGTTGAATGTAAAAAGTTGATGAAATGGGTTTGAAACCCTTGGCAGTGGCTGTGTGAGTGCATGTCCTGGCTTTAGTGTTGTTTTTGTTCTTTTGAAACTGAGTGGAAAGGCCCCTGGAACAAGGGAATCCATGTCCAATTTTCGTAGAATTAATTGATGAAGGTTGCATGTTGAAAACAAACTCCAAAACAATGGAACAGTGGCTGTCAGGTTCGCGTGTCCCTGGACAGCTCCCACGGTTTTATGATTTTTAGAAGATCTAACCGTTGGTTTTTCATGAAATTTACTTTGAATGAAAATAGACACAAAAAGGAACAACTTTTATTTTAACACCATGGAGAAAAAACCTCTTCTTAAAGTTCATCCGTGGCTTTCAAAATGGATGTTCTGTTTTCAAGTTTCCCTGGAACATGTCTCGGTTTTTCTCAAATTCCCAGTTGTGTGCTTAATGGTTATTTTTCATTTTTAAACTATTAAAAACTATACAAAACAAGATTTTTAAAAATATAAATTACAAAAATTATCATGTCCAATTTCTAAATTAACTTTTAAAAAGAAACAGGGCAAGGGTTTTCGAGCGCTGTTTTGAGTCTGAAACTTAGGCTGTTAGATACAAATTTACTGGGAACAATAGGGAAATAATTTGGGGGCAAGGTTATACTTTTAGAAAGATAAAGATGTTACCTTTATACTGTAAAAATTTCAGCTCAAAACAAGTTTGGGAAGTGGGAGAAATTTACATTTCTTTAAGCTATGTTCAGTGAGCACTCAAAATTCAGGGCTGCTGACTTAGAAAATTTTTATGAAATTTTCTAGATGTTGATTTTATAATTGGGATACCTTTATATAAAATATATTTCAAGATCTTCGATTTGATACAAAAATTTTTAAATTCCGAGGTCATTTGCTTGTATCAGTGAGAGCTCACATTTAGTACTGCCAATGAAAATTTGACTAAATAGTCAAATGTGATTGTTAACACTTGTATTTTTATAACTTTACCTTCAATTAATATTTTGATTATGTGAGATAATGGATAGAATACAACCACTATTATGATTGATTAATTCAAGTCTCAGGGAGGAAAACCTTGAGTATTTGATATGTGAAAGTGTAATTTTCTCTATTTTGGTGATAGTAGTTTGAATCTTGTGGTGAAATTGTTTGTTGGTGTGATGTGTTTACAAGACTTGATGCGACTACTTGTAATAACTGGAATTAATTTCTAGTGTCAATAGCAGGATTGCTATTCAAAGATAAATATCTTTCTTTTATCAAATCATAAGACATTTGAGAGGGTAAAGAATATATAAAACATAATAAAATTGTCCGAATTGTGCTGAGAACCGAAAAGAGGAAGGAACCTCTAGTTCCAAGTCGTGTGAGATGGTTGAACGAGTGTGTTCGTGGACAAACTTGATTGGACAATTGTGGAAGAGGTTGTGTGGGGGCTTCAACTGTGGTGAGCGATATGCTCGTGAGGAATGGGGTCGGAATATGTGACCACTGTGGTGGTGGAGAGTGGATCTCCGTACGGTATGTCAGGGACATACGTTGTGGAAGACTGTCGTTCAGTACCTTTGGCAGTGAACCCACACCAACCTATAAGAGATGAACCTGATGAGAGGGGGTGGTTGAGGAGTCAGTCCTCAAAGATTGGATGACCTCACGAGTAGTACTTGAGGTGTGCTCGCTAACTTGCTATTTCTTGGGGATCTGGTGCTGAGTTTGTGGTCGAGTTTCCATAGTGCTGACTTGGCAATCCCGACAAATGCGAGGCACAATCGTGTTGGTGAGAGCCCTGTCATTGTACCGTGGTGAAGGGTGTACTCCCAGCAAGTCATCCGACTTAAATATGTGTAAGACCACTGAGTTCTGGGAGTTCCAGTGTGAAATAATTTACAAGAATAGTTGTGGAAACGAATAGGTTTCGAGTGTGACCGTTAGAGGACCACATCGTGGTGGCTAGTAGGATTGTGTATGTGACTATGAAGTCATTCTGTGTGTACTGTTTGATGAAGCAGAGAGTTCACCCTCTGTTTTTTTTTTTTGGAACCGATGGCAGTACCTGTATATGTCATAAAGACATTATCTTCATCATCTTCGTCACTTTTCGTTTGGAGGTTGGTCTAACATGTAGGGTTGGGTATTAGTGATGTCTGCTCTGAGACTAGGTTTTCCTCTTTTTATGTATTTGGATATGGGTAGACCTAGGTTTCAGATTTTTGGTATGTACATTCAGCTTTCGTACTATGTTACCCTATGTATTTGGTATACACTTTGGGAATGTACATATTACTGTTATTTGGAAAAAATATTTGGGATATGAAAATCTCTGGTTCATGTACATATGTATATTTTATAGCCAGAGTTATTTACTTTATTTATTCTATTTTACTCACTTTTAAATGTATATTTACAATTGAGGCGGCGATACGCAACTTCCGAAATTAATTAATGAAAAGTCTTAAAAAAATTTAGTAAAATTCCGATCTATATCTATGTTTTATTAACTTCATAGTTTTTGGAAAATTTAAAGTTAGTTAAAATGCCTATTGAATTAAAATAAGTTTAAAAATGAGAATATATGTAAACCCGGATTTAGGGTGTTACAGTGGGTCTATCCACTTATATGTTGCACAACTTGCCCATTTCTACTCAATGTGGAACTTCACCTTCACACTTATATTCCAACACGAATATGGTTTGAGAATTTGTAGCAGTTGCATTGCCCGTGGCATACTTACGACGAGAGTCACTTGATGCAGCAATGTCTGTTAGCTTCCTCGTAAAGTTATCGCACACTTTATTGAACTGGTCTGCATCAATTGCATTGTATGGGTTCGCCAAGGTAAAAGCAGGATTAGTTTCCATGGAGCAGAATATTGGGTGGTTCGAGTAGGGCAGCACGCATTTGTCAGAGACTACAATGTAAAAAATTGACTCCTTCTAGTTTGGACAAAGCTATTTGAGAAGGGATCCGGAATCATTGAGCCAACTATTGCACTCATCCGGGTTTTGATCGCCTTTGCTGAGACCAATGGCGTATACTTTGTCAGGGTCTCGGCCATACGAGAAATTGTAGTAACCATAGTTAATTTATGTGTGGGAAAAGGGTGTTGAGGTTGCTGTGATAGGAGTTGTTGGTTATGTAGTTCCCTTGGCTGTTATCACACTTTACGCGTAAGTCTGGCAGGTCGCTGGCTGGAGAGATTAATTTTAGAAATAGAAAATAAAGAAAGAAAAGAAGGATGCAAGAAACGGCAGCCATAGATGTATGAATGAATGATCATAAAAATAAAGGATATATATTCGCAAGTCTTGTTCACCATTCAGTTTTTTTATAGAGAAACAGGGTCATTCTTCTAGAGGATTATAAGCCCCGTCTGTTTCCATACTTCATAATTCTCAAGTCTCGAACTTGTTCATTTTCCTTATTGATCTGTCTAGTGGTTTAAAGTTTGAACTTGGGGTGTCTCTCACTCTGTCAAACGTGGGACTCAACCCAGGCTCTGGATTATTGGATTCTAATAAAAACAAGAGGTAAATGCTACATAAATGTTTCCTGTACTACTCGGACTCAGCACTCCACCGAGTAGCTGACCTGGCCGAGTAGAGACTTCTCACTCGAACCAGGGAAGTAATAACGGAAAGCATATCTTACTATAAGATAAGATACAGAAAGATCAGAACACAAAATAATGATAGAAGATAGAATTATCTCTATCTTAATCACAAGATTTGAGGAGATTTGATAGGAAAATAACCTTATCCAATCTCCCACTTAATCCTATAAATACATCAATGATCCAACCCACCACGGTACGAAATTCTCAATCCCTATTGTGATACCTCTCCTACCTCTGCGCCTCTAACTTGAGTGTCGGAGTGTCTTTGTAGGTATACCCCCCACCAGTCACGAAGGAGATCCCAGCGGAGCCACCGCACCGGAAGGCTTACCAAAATTCAGTAAGAACATTTGGCGTCCACCATGGGGCTCGGTGAAACTATTCCCAGCCACACCGATTAAAGCGACACAATCTCAATGGCAACAACCCAGGGCAAAACAACGAACCATGAAAAGTGACCACAGGGGGCAGAAACCCAAATCCAGGGCACAATGCCTCCAGGGGATACCCAAGGTGGTAACCCCAACAACGTGGCGCCCTTCCCGCATCAGGCACTTAAGAATCACCCGTTGATCCAAGCCCTGCAAAGGGAAGTCAACATGCTAAAGCAGAACAGCGTAAAAGAGATAGAGGACCTTCGCAAAGAGAACACCACCCTCCAAGAGCAGTACCAGAAACTACAGGAGGACCTGAATGGCCTCTCGACTACCCAAGCCACTGCCAACTGACTGTCGACGGCCCATGCAACCGCCAACAGACATCCTAATCGAATAGAGCAGGATGATACTACCTGGAACGAGGCAGACCGAATAGCAACCCACTTGGAGTCCAGACTCGTCTTAGGATCACGGGCACCTCCAATACGAAACTCAATGCCCGAGACAACGAGACGACACTCGTTCGTAGATGGTATCATGGAAACTCCACTACCGACCGGGTGGAAGCCCTTGTCCATGAACCGTTATGATGGCTTAACCCACCCAGACGAGCACATCGACGCGTTCGTCAAGCAAGTGAACCTGTACACAAACGACGATGCCATCATGTGTCGTGTGTTTCCAACAACTTTGAAGGGAGCAACGTTGAACTGGTACACGCACCTCTCCCCTCACTCGATCGATTCATTCGCCACATTGGTCGCTCGTTTCGGTGCTCAATACGCTATGAGTCGACCCCATCACTTAACAGCAGAGGCATTAGCCAACATTCGGCAGGAGGACAACAAGTCCCTCAAGGACTTCATGGAGAGATTCGTCGAAATCTCCATCAAGATCTGGGACTTGAATCCTCAAGTAGCACTGACCGCCATGCTGATGGTGCTGAAATCCGGACCCTTCTCGGATAGTCTTTGCAAGAAGTCACCCCATGACATGGACGAGCTCAGAGCAAGAGCAACAGGATACATTCAGATGGAAGAAATGATTAAGTTCAGAGAACGAGTCAGAGGTGAGTCCTTTAAGAGGCAGGTGGAACGCGAGAAACCGGGAACAAGCCGAGAGTGGAGTAACAGATCTAGAGTCGATAGACCACCTCGCACAAGGTTTACTCATTACACCCCTCTAACAGATAGAAGAGCACGGGTTCTAGAAGCCTGTAGTGTCGAGCTGATAAGTCTGCCTACTCGGAACCGCTCCCAAGAAAAGCAGATAGGTCCAAGTTTTGCAAATACCATCGAGTGCACGGACACGCCACTGAAGATTGCACCACCCTGAAGGATAAGATTGAAAAACTTATCCAACAGGGCAAATTGCGATGCTTCGTCCGAGACGACAACTGAAAGTCTAAGTGAGAGCGAACCCGAGACCGGGAAGACTGATAATTGCCTAATATTACTATATTTTGTAGTGATTCTGTGGGCAATTAGTTGATATTTTCCATGCTTTTGAGCTTTGTTTATCTTCATTTTAGTTGAGTTTTAATAAAAGTTTAGTTTAGTTAGGAATTTCTTGTTTTTACCCTTTTATGCTTGATCTTGGATTGTTTTCTTGTGTTTTTAGGAACTTATGTGAAGCTTAGAGTAAGCAATGGGGATGTTCCATGAGAGATTTGATGCGTTGAAGATCATTTGGGCTAAAGTTTAGAGCTTTGGAAGTCTTGCGGAGGCAAAAAGAGCATTTTTGGAAGTCCTGGGAGCTTTGCACACCTGTGCAAACCAAATCACATGCATGTGCAAGTTTTTAAAGTGTCTGAGAGTGTTGCACACCCGTGCACTTGGAGTGCACACCTGTGCATCGAGCTCTGCGAGATTTATCTCTATTTTTCTGTTTTGATCTCTTTTGGGCTTAAACCCTTGTTGGCCCATAGCTTTAAATAAGGATTTTCTGTTCTAGCCTAGGTATCAAAAATACTTTGTACGTGAAGGAAACAAGAGGTCCGAGACGGGAGCTTAATGCGTTTGGCTTTCTCCATTCTTTCTCCATCTCTTGCTTCTTCCCCCATGGCTATGCGTAGCTAAGTTCTCTTTTCGTTGGGGTTTAATGTAGTTGGACCTAATTTCATGTAATTACACTCTTCTCTTTATTCAATTTTAGTATTGTTATTGTTCTTCTTCCACTCTTAATGCTTGTGTTTGGCCTGATCAACCAATTGCATGATTCTATGATTTCAATTGTAATTGGGAAATTCTTTTGAATTGCGAACTGAAGAAGACAACCAATCGTTTTTATGCCTAGGGATAGGGTAAAGAGGATTGGTCATCACTAAAACCCTTTTTCTTAATGCAAATACCTTGGTTACACTAATTCAAGGAATTGATAGTGGAATCAAGGGATTTAGGCTCTTTTGCTTAAGGAATTAAGATTTGAGTAATTTTGTGGGTTGATGATAACTAAAATTTAATTGAATAAGATTGAGTTGTGATTGCATGTTAGGAAGTCCAACGAAGTTAAACCCCGGCGATTTATTTTAATTGATTTAAACACATTTTCTGCGCACACCAAGTGTTTGCTAATTTTCTACAACCCAATTTCTCCCTTTTTACTCTTTAATTTTTATGCACTTGTCTTTAAATTTGGTTACTAAATTCTCAATTTTCGCAGTCCATTAAAATTTACTTTTAATTACCCAATTATCATACAAGTCCCTGTGGATACGATACTTTACTTACCCTTTGTTACTTGAACGATTTGGTACACTTGCCAAATTCGCAACAAAGACGATCACGATAGAAAATCCAGACGAATGGAAAAGTCCCGCCAGGAGCAACCGACTAAACCTCCCGAGACTCGACTCCGAGGCGTTATTAACACGATAGTAGGAGGATTTGCCGGAGGAGGAAGCTCGAGCTCGGCAAGGAAAAGACACCTGCGCAGCCTCCGATCAATCAACTCGGCTTTAATAAGCCCTAGAACACACAGAAAAATGCCTCCTATAACTTTCACAGATGCAGATTTTAAAGGCATAGAACCCAACCACGATGACCTGGCAGTGGCTAAGGTTGAGGTCGCTAATTGGTTGGTGTGTAAAGTCTTAGTCGACCAAGGCAGCTTAGTAGATATCCTATACTGGTCAACCTTCATACAGCTAGACATCCCAGAAAGTAAGATACAGCCGTACACTGAACAGCTAGTCGGCTTTGTAGGTAAAAAAGTCGATACCAGAGGCTACATTGACCTCCTCACTACCTTTGGAGATGAGGAGAAGGGGTCCAAGACTATCACAATCAGGTACCTCTTAGTCAACGCTCTTACTTCATACAACATTCTCATAGGCATGTCGACACTTAATGAATTAGGGGCAGTAATCTCCACCCCACACCTAGCGATGAAATTCCCTGGTTCGAAAGGGAAGATAGTGACAGTTAAAGCTGATCAGGAAACAATCCGTGAATGCTACTTAGAGAGTCTAAGAATAGCTAGCGGCAAAAAGGTCCCAGAATCAACAATAAAGCACGTAGCATGCATTTCGCTCGCGACACAACCAACAGAGGAAGTCGATCTCGAACCCAGGGAGGTCGAGCCGAGAGCAGAGCTTACAGAGGAGGTAAAATCCTTCCAGATAGGAAAAGAAGCAAAGCAATGCATAAAACTCAGGACGCAGCTAGCAAACGAAACCGAGAACGCAATCGCCAGGGTCCTATTAGACAATGCCGTCCTGTTCGCATGGTCAGCCGCCGACATGCCTGGAATCGACCCAAGCTTCCATTGTCACAAGCTTGCCATCTGTCCAGAGGCCAAGCCAATCTCCCAAAAGAAGAGAAAACTCGGGGCCGAAAGAGGAAAATCGATCAAAGAAGAAATTGAAAAACTACTCAGTGTTGGCTTCATAAGAGAAGTTCAATACACCACATGGCTTGCAAATGTGGTGATGGTAAAGAAAGCAAACGACAAATGGAGGATGTGTACTGACTACACATACCTTAACAAAGCGTGTCCAAAAGACTCATACCCGTTGCCAAGCATCGACAAGCTAGTAGATGGAGCAACCGGCTATCCGATCCTGAGCTTTTTGGACGAGTACTCTGGGTATAACCAGATACCCATGTTCCCACCAGATGAAGAAAAGACAACATTCATAACTGACACGACCAACTACTATTACACTGTAATGCCATTCAGGCTGAAAAATGCGGGAGCAACATACCAGCGTCTGATGGACAAGATTTTCGCGGACCAACTTGGCCGAAACCTGGAAGTCTACGTCGACGACATGATCATTAAAAGCAGAGAACCGAACTTACACTCAGGAGACTTAGCCGAAATTTTTGCCGAGATTAGAAAACATAACATGAGGCTAAATCCTGAGAAATGTGTATTCGAAGTACATGGCGGAAAATGCTTAGGCTTTATGCTCACACACAGAGGCATAGAAGCTAATCTGGAGAAATGTGTAGCCATCATTAGCATGAGAAGCCCGAGTAACATGAACGAAGTACAAAGGTTAACTGGAAGGCTGTCATCCCTATCCTTTTCTTGCCAAAAGCGGCAGAGGTAGCCAGACCCTTTTTCCAACTCCTTAAGAAGCAACAGGTGTTTGAATCGAATGAAGAGTGTGAAGCAAGCTTTTTAAAGATAAAAACACTACTCTCATCACCACCAATCCTAACGCGACCTGAACCTGGCAAAGACTTAGTGTTATACCTAGCAGTCTCGGGAGACGCAATCAGCTCAGTCATTATTCAAGAAGAAAATCAAACGCAAAAACCAGTCTACTACATAAGCCGAGTGTTGAAAGATGCTGAAACCAGGTACCAGATGATAAAGAAGCTAGCACTAGCCCTGGTCACTTCAGCACAACAACTACGACCATACTTTCAGAGCCATCAAGTGGTGGTGCGAACAGACCACCCAATACTACAAGTACTGAGGAAGCCAGAATTAGCCGGAAGAATGATAGCATGGGCAGTCGAGTTATCCAAGTTCGACATCAAGTATGAACTGAGAGGACCTATCAAAGCACAGTGTCTAGCCGACTTCATTGCAAAGCTAGCACCAGTAGAAGAGGCACCTGCCCCATGGTGGACCCTCTATGTGGACAGTTCCTCGAACGTCAAAGGTAGCAGAGCAGGAGTCATAATTGAAAGTCCTAAAGGGATTATCTTGGAACAATCACTCAAATTTGACTTCGACGCATATAACAACCAAGCTGAGTACGAAGCCCTACTGGCTGGACTGAAACTCGCTAAGAAGGTAGGGGCGAAACACCTTAGATGCTGGAGCGACTCAAAGTTAGTCACTAGGCAAATGAATGGATCCTATCAAACAAAGGACCCCCAGATGACAAGATACTACCACCTACCCTCCCAGTTGAAGAACGAATTCATTGAGTTTGAACTCAACCATATTCTAAGAGAACCAAATGAAAGAGCTGATCTGCTATCAAAATTGGCAAGCATAAAGAAACAAGGCCAACACCAAACTATCATACAAGAAATAGTATCTGCCCCAAGTATTGACAAAGTTGTCTCTAATATCAACCCGACAGACCGAGAGTGGATGACCAAGGTATGGAACTTCCTGATAGAAGGAATCCTCCTAGAAAACCGAGAAGAGGCTAGAAAAATTAGAAGAAGGGCTAGTTACTACGTCATAGAGGGAGAAGACCTTTATAGAAGAGGCTTCACTGCACCACTACTGAAATGTGTCACGATTCAGGCCGAGTATGTAATAAACGAGATGCATAAAGGAATATGTGGAATGCACTCAGGAGGAAAGGCCATAGCAGCCCGAATCCTACGAGCTGGATACTATTGGCTGACAATGCGACGCGACTGTGCCGAATATGTAAAAAAATGTGAAGAATGCCAGAAATATGGCAACATATCCCACCTACCAGCGGAAGAATTATACAATGTCACAGCACCATGGCCTTTCACCATGTGGGGAGTAGACATATTAGGCCCTTTCTTGCTTGCTAAGGGACAAGTCAAATTCCTCCTGGTTGGAATCGACTACTTCACGAAGTGGATCGAAGCCGAACCCTTGGCCACCATCACTGCCCACAATGTTCAAAAATTCATATGGAAGAATATAATATGTCGATTCAGCATCCCCCACTCAATAATATCCGACAATGGTAAACAGTTCACCGAAAAGAACCTTGAAGAATTCTTCAAAAACCTCAGGATTCAGTACCGAGTGACTTCAGTGGAACACCCACAGACCAACGGGCAAATTAAAGCAGCAAATAAGGTGATACTTGGAGAACTAAAGAAACGAGTGGGCGACGCCAAAGGAAGTTAGGCCGAAGAGCTTCCCGCAATCCTTTGGGCATATCGTTGCACACCGCGACCAACAATGGGGGAAACACCTTTCAAACTCTCATATGGATCAGACGCCATGATACCAGTAGAAGTCGGAGAACCCTCCCTATGAAGAGCAAATTTCATCCAGGAAAACAACGATCAATCACTAAGGCAGGCACTCGACATGACCGAAGAGACCCTTAACAAGGTCCAAATCAGAACAGAGGCCTGTAAAAGAAGAGTTGAGAAAAGGTATAATAGCAAGGTCAAACCAAGAAACTTTGAAGTCGGAGATCTGGTTTGGAGAAAGTGCGAAGAAGCAAGAAAAGCTACAGGAGAGGGCAAGTTGGCAGCCAACTGGGAAGGCCCCTTCAAAGTAACCGAGTCACTAGGAAATGAAGCCTAGCGATTAGAGCATCCATCTGGTAAAGCCATCCCCCGAACTTGGAACGCGACACATTTGAAGTTTTATTACAGCTAGAAAATTGTAAGTGGTGATGTACTCTTTTTCCTACTTTGACATTTTTTCCCAAGAGGTTTTTTGTCAAAGAGGTTTTAGTGAGGCACACCCGATTTCTTTTGTTAATAAAACTCCCTTTCTTTTTACATCATCTATTTATATTCGACCGAGTAGACCAATCGAATACCGGCATAGAACACCACTTAGTGAGCAATACTCGGCATCCCGAAAGGAGAATGACCGAACTCCGATACAATAAACTAACCGCGTAGACCTTTATGAGGATATGTAAAGTGAGTTAGGAAAAATCGCGTAGACCTTTATAAGGATACAAAAGTGAGTTTACATAAAAAATTGCGTAGACCTTTATAAGGATACAGAAAGCGAGTTAACAAATCCGAGTAGGCCTTTAAAAGGATACAAAAATGGACCACAAACAACCAATACGAAGAATAGAAAAAAGGGCTATTCTTAAGAGAAAAATAAATTTCATTAAGATAAAACCCTATTCGGTAGGCCGGGTACGAGCCTTTACAATAAAAAAGACAAAAATTCCTAAGACTAAGCAGCAGGTTGAGTGGCGTCGCCAGGAGCATCCTCACCCTCAAGGGTAGACTCGTCCACCAGCTCCCCCTCCTTGTTGACATCCTTATCAACATCAAAAAGAGAGGTGTCGGCGTCCTTCAGAAAATAACGAACTTGGAGAATAGCCTTTTTGAACCCAGCCTCGTGGGTCGAAATGACCTCATCTAAAACCTTGCCCAAATCAGCTTTAAGTTTGGCCTTCGAAGCAGCGGCCTCCTTTTTCACCCACGCAAGTTCGAGAGTGAGGCGCTCCACCTCAGCTTGCAACCCCTGGGCTGAGCTCTCAGACGCAGCCAAAGAGTTTCAAATTTTCTTCCCGGCCCTCAGCCTCTTTTAACTTAGCCTCCGCCTCCTCCAAGGACCTCCGAGACTCCTCAGTAGATTGAAGAAGAGTCTCATTGGCCCGAGTAGTCTCAACCAAGGCTTGCTCAGTCTTAGCAGCAACCTCCTTCGCCATGACCAGCTCCCGGTGACCGTGGTCGAACTCCTTGGCAATTGCCCGCAAGCGAGCTTGGGAAGCAAGAGATAGCCTCCATTGAGAGTAGATGCCACGCATCCCTTAACATATACTGTTCAGCTTGACCGAGATTGTTAGCACAGCTGAGGGACTGGGGGTTAAAGTCCTTCCCCCAGAGCGAAGTCTGCCCATCCTTCATAGAAAGAAAGGCCGGGTGCTTCTCAAAGGTAGGACCCGCAACCTGAGCACCAAGTGGACTCGGCTTCCCCTTCTTAGCAGGGCCATCCCCCCTTGAACAGCCTCTTGTTGCTTTCTCTTCAGCGGAGGAGGAGGAGGAGAAGGAATGGGAGAAGTTCGGACACCCTTAGCGGCAAGTTCCTTGCTCTTCAACTTCTCAAGCCTCTACTTCTTAGAGGTCTTGTAGTCAAACTTCCCCATTACAATTGTAAAAGAAACAAGAGTTAGCAAAAATAAAGTAAAAAAGAAAGAAAGCCAAATAAGAGATAATACTCACGATCCCAATCCTATCTCGGAGTCCGAGAAGTAGGAATCCCCACAATGACCTTGCAGTTCAAAGAGCGTGGCAACTTGCACAGTGTGACCATGTCATCCTGATCCTCAGGAGACATATCAACAACTTGCCAAGATGACAGCTTGATCGGAGCCCGGGTCTAGTAAAAAGGAAACCTCGGCCTCCCACGGCCATCAAAAAAGTCAATCTCCCCTTCCGAGCCGTCCGGACACGAAAGAAACCACTCTTGAAATTCTTCCAAGAGGAGGTATAGGGACTGAGTATAGCTTGGCCAGGGATCCCGGTCAGGGAGACCCAACCACCCTGCTGACTCTCCTTAACTGTATAATGATGTAAAAAATTGGGGGCAGTAGGAGAGATGAAGAATTTACTACAAAGCACCAAAAATGCCTGAAGCGATGCCCAGGCATTCGGATACAACTGAGTAGGAGCGACGTTAAGCTCTCGAAGAACGTTGCTCTCAAACTTGTCGAACGACACTGTAATACCGAGAGTTGAAAACAAAGCCTCACATACATAAGTAAAATGAGATTGATAAGGAAAGGCAGAGAAAAAGACACGCTCTTTAGGCCCGCAGGGTTCGGCATAGACCATGTCCGGCCTTTCCGAGTGGCACAAATCAATCTCTTGAAGAAGGGAAGATAAAGCCTCTTCAGCCTGATACCGAAAGGAATAAGCACCCACCTCATCGGCTACCCAAGAATAACCAAGAGCGGTAATAGAAGGATAAACCTTCCTAGAACTCTTGGACTCTATGGGTTGTGAGAGAATGGGAGGAGGGAGAAGTGGCCAAGCATACTGAGTCTCAAGAGGATGATCCTCAATAGCCTCGGAATCGTCTAGGACTACTACCTCCCTGACAGGAACTGCTAAAGGCACTTGTGCGGGCTCGACGGATGGACGAACCACCCCGACATTCGCCGCCGATGCACCATCACTAACTCCACCAGAGTTAGAGCGGCGCAGGGGAGAACTATCATCGGAGCCCTCTCCGATGAGGAGAACCTCCGGCGCAAGCTTGCGACCTCCATTGGAGCGCCCTGATTCCCCAAAAAAGGAAGACATTTCAGATAACAAAGAACAATATCGGAGAACAGAAGGGCGTACTTGGACGAGGAAAAGAAGAAGAAAAAGCAAGGAGAAGGAGGAAAAAATGGCAGAAACAAGGAAAAAGCCGCCGGAGAAATGAAATTCGCAAGAGGAAAGTGAAACACCGGCGAGAACAGTGACCCTTATATAGGGTCCTAAGCATTTCGAATACAAAAAGGCGAAGCGGTCCGAACCGTTAGATCAAGACCCTTCACTAGACCAATCAACAACTAGAAAGGCTTGAGACCTTTGGGTATCCCTAGAACGTTTCAAAATTCAAAAACAATCATTGTCGCCACCCTTGGGAAGCGCCAACGACTTTAATAGGTCTGAAGCGACGTCATCACCTAATGACATGATGCTTCTAGAACCGAACTCGGACCCATCCAAACAGAACGAGTAAACTCGACTCATCCAAATAAAATCCACATTCAGCGAAACCACTACTTAAGCTCTTACATGACTTTAGAGCTTGGGGTCATGTGTACTACTCGGACTCGGCACTCCGCCGAGTAGCTGATCTGGCCGAGTAGAGACTTCTCACTCGGACCAGGGAAGTAATAACGGAAAGCATATCTTACTATAAGAAAAGATAGAGAAAGATCAGAACACAAAATAATGATAGAAGATAGAATTATCTCTATCTTAATCATGAGATTTGAGGAGATTTGATAGGAAAATAACCTTATCAAATCTCCCACTTAATCCTATAAATGCATCAATGATCCAACCCACCAAGGTACAAAATTCTCAATCCCAATTGTGATACCTCTCCTACCTCTGCACCTCTAACTTGAGCGTCGGAGTGTCTTTGCAGGTACACCCCCCATCAGTCACAAAGGAGATCCCGGCGGAGCCACCGCACCAGAAGGCTTACCAAAATTCGGTAAGAACATTTCCCATGTTTTTTGTTGTCTTAAGGAGAAAGAAAGACACTGTGTCATGCAACTGGAAATGCTAAAGCAACTATTTTATCTTTACAAATTTTAATCTAGTTATCAATCTCTTAAGAATGATATGAGATTTAAAAAAGAGTTTAATGATGATGCACTACTGTCATTTAATTACAAATCATTATTGGTATACTTTTAAGATTTTGTAAAGGTCAACAAACTTATCATATATAGTGATTTGTCATAATCCTTTTTCTCTTTAAAAAATTATAACGCATTCTCTTAAGTCATTTTTTCTAAAAGTTATAACGTATGATAGAATTTATCTAATTGTATATTTGACCCTGTTTATTCCTCGTTAAACTTGGGTGCATTTAATGGAACAAAACTTTTAGATTATAAAGTAACTATTTTATCTTTATAACTTTTAATCTTTCATGAATAATACAGTATATACATTTAAAACAAGAATAACATGAGAATTAAAATATTATAACTCATTCTCTTTTGTCATTTTTAATATATATATATATAACTTAGGTACAGTAGAATTTGTCTAATTATATTTGACCATGTTAAAGATTTCATATATTTGATAAATAAAGAGTAAATTATACGTTAACTGGTGAACAAAAGATTAAACAAAGATGATTTAAATGTGTTGAATTCTTTTATTTTTCTTTCATTTTTAAGAGAATTTCTTCTAATCATCTGCCATTTCTTCGAACAATTCATCTAACCATTTCACAGAAAATCTTTGTTCAACGTCTTCCATAATTTTATTCTATTTTATTTCTTTGAAATTAATTTTTTATTTTTATGCGTATTATTGTTAGACTAATAGTTGAACCACTTTTTTGGGAAGTATCTCTCACTTATCATCACATTTAACATTTATTATTAAAGAATACAATGTTAAATATGAAATAATAATTCTAATAGTCAATATATATATATATCACATTTGACTCTCTAATGGTTGCTTACGTAATATGATTAAATGCGTGACATATTATGATAATGTGTAAAATTTATGAGAATTAAAATTAATAAAAAAAATTACAGGATCAAAGATAAATTTATTTATATTTAACAAACATATTTAAACTTTAAAAGTTTAACCTTTTCAGTTAAAAAAAAAAAAAGTTTAACCTCTTATTCAACAACTTTTTAGTTTATTAACTACTTGTCAATAAAATTCTTTGCGTTTTTAATTATGTTACTCTGTCAATTAATTAAAACTCCATAATAATATCTCTATATTTTTTGATAGCCACACATGCAAAAAATTCAAAGGAGTAGACTAGACGCTATTCGTCATTTACGGGGCAAGAATAATTTTTATGATGTTCTATTCTAGCGTCGTTTACGGGGCAAGAAAATAATTTTTATTATGTTCTACTTTTTCGACAAAAATAATCGACCATTTTCTATTTTTATTTTTAATAAATCCATGTCTAAATTACATTTTCCAAATAATGATGTTTAAAAAATTATCGACTTAATTACGAATATGATCCTTCAAGTATTGCAATTGTACGATTTTAGTTTTACAGGTTGTAATTGTGACAATTAAGTCCCTATCACAAGGGAGAGTGAAAAAATGAAAAGACAGTATCAGAGTGACACAAAGTTTTGAGAATATAGGAAAATAATTAATAAAATTAAAAATGGAAAAATATGAAATTTATTATTAATATGTGCGTTCTTGAGAGATATATGGTTAGAGTAAAAATTGGTTGGAGTTCTTAAAAATTAGGTGGCTTTGTGAGAACCACTAAAAATGAGTTAAGAACTCAAACTTGATTCTTGGCTGTAGATGCTCTTAGAGTATATCTAGCTAGCTGAAATTCTTATAGTTAGAAGTTATTATGTAAAAGCAATTCTTATATAAAAACTCGTTACCTGTTTTAACATTAAAATATTGTTATAAGAAAAACTCGTTACCTGTTTTAACATGTTCTTTTATATATTATGCAAGAAACTATGGTAGGCAGGAGAGAGAGAATAGAGGAAAAAAAAAAAAAAACAGTGGATCTTGGTTGCATAAAATGTTGACACCGGTAAATGTAAAAATGGTGGTTGGATAATTTTTATACAAGTATAGATAAGTGAATGTATTTTTTTGCCTTAATTATAAAAAATAGGCTTAAAATTATTTTTGGTTCCTTAAATTTAGATTACTTTTATTTTTGGTTCTTCAAATTTAAATTTGTTTTTTTTTCCTAAATTTTGAAGAATGCTCTTTTAGTTTTAATTGTTAATTTCTTTTTATACTCTTAATTTATTGTACAATAAATTAATGAGAACTTACTCATTCCCTATGTAAGTATATACGTTCATTGTCTTATACTCATTAGCGGAAAAAAAAATATCCCTTGAATTTAGGGAATGGCATTTGTTTTCATTCTTTAAGTAGAGTTCATTAATTTAGGGAATGAGTTACGTATGGAAAGTCCACCCTTGTCTTGCGAAAGTAACCAATATGGAATTAAAAGGGACACAAAGCTTGGTTTTTAATGCACTTGTTCAGCAAAAAGATGCACACGTTAGATCTCCTAACATCATGTTAAAACCTAACTAGATAAAATTCAAACCGGTATGGACGGGTTCAAAACTTTCTTTACAGGTGAAATGAGTGGTCTAGAATAATGAAGATTTTGCTGTATGAATAATGATGCAGCATGCAATAGAACTCATATCCTAAATTAATATTGGTTAGCAAACCTCGGATGCAAGCAGTTCCTCAGTGGCACATTCTTCCAACAGTGGTCGTGCTTGTTTAATATCCAAATGTTTACACAGTTTGGCAAGGCTATGCATAAACACCAAAAGAAATCCAAGCTTTTCTGTTTGTCAGTTGGAGTTTCATGTTAATGGGGAGTAAGTGATCTTTCTCTTCTGTCATTCAATTCATTCCCATCATCATATATATATAAGGCTTTAACTAGAGGTGAAAATAGGTCAGGCCGTTCGATAGGAGTTTATGGCTTAGCCTACATCAGCTTTAGACCAAGCCAAACTTTTTTAGAAAATAGGTCAAGTCTCAGCTTTTATAAAAGAGTTAACTAAGTTTTTAATCCCTAAACTTTTTCAAAATCCGGTTTTTAGTCCCTAAAATTTAGTTTGACTGGTCAAGGTCTCTAAACTTTTTAAAAATTCTGTTTTTAGTCCATGAACAAAATTTTGACCGGTCAAAGTTCCTAAAGTTTTAAAAATTCAGTTTTTAGTCCTTAAACTTTTTAAAAATTCAGTTTTTAGTCCCTGAATTAATGAGATTTCTGGGACTAAAAACCAAATTTTTAAAAAGTTTAGGGACTAAAAATCGAATATTTAAAAAGTTTAGGAACCTTAACAGGTCAAACTAAAGTTTAGGGACTAAAAACCGAATTTTTAAAAAGTTTAGGGACATTGACCAGTCAAACTAAAATTTAGAGATTAAAAACCAAATTTTGAAAAAGTTTAGGGACTAAAAACTTAGTTAACCCTTTATAAAAACCTATTTGCTTAAAAATGTCAGGTTTTAGGTCATTCAAAAAGTCTTTTAGGCCTAACAGGCTAACTTATTTAAGTGAATATAAATAATATTTTTTTCATACTATTATTATTATATTAAATTTGTTAAAATGTAGTAAAATGATATACTTATTTACCTCTTTTAATCATTAGGCATGTTAATCTACATAAAGAGTCAAGCCTATAAGATTATTGAAAATAAATTTATACCTTATTTAGAAACATTAATTCAAGTAATATATATTCCCTTAAAAAAAGCTAGTAATATATATATATATATATATATATATATATATATATATATATATATATATATAGGGGGCTGCTAATATCCACGCTAGTCTTTTTTAGTTGGTGTGTATTAGCAGTGTACACCAAAATATTTGGACAAAAAACCCAATTAGATTGTTTGTTCTAATGAATTTTACTTATGGATATTATAGTAATTTGATATTTAATTATTTAAAAATAAAAAATGTTTTTCTCTTTCCTCTCCCACTCGTTCTCTCTCCTCACTCAATCTCACGCCTCACCCCTCAATCGTTCTCTCTCCTCACCGTTCTCTCATCCCTCACAGGGCACAACCTCTCCTATGGCAATACTCAAATACTCCCTCATCCCTCACTATTCTTGATTGATTATTATTACTGTGAAATTTGTTATTATGAACATCAATTTTAATAATCATCTAGTCGCATATCCCTTCTATCTTTTTTTTGTTTGTTTTCATTAACGGCATGAAAATCTTTTATGGGAAGGGACAATGGGTTGTTAGGTGAGAGAGGAGAGAGAAATTCGCAAGGAGTGAATGTTGATTGAGAGAAAATAGGAAATAATGGGTTGTGATAGGAGAGAGAAATAATTTTTTTTTTAAATTAGATATTAAATTATTATAATACCCCTAAGATCAATGAACTAAAATAGAAGAAGTGATGGGTGTTTTTGTCTTAAATATTTTGGTGTAGCTTGCTAATGCACACCAACTAAAAAAGAGTAGGGTGGACATTAGCAGCTCTCATATATATGTGTGTGTGTGTGTGTGTGTGTGTGTGTGTGTGTGTATAATACAATATTACATAATAATATAAAAAAGTGTAATTACTAATATGTCTATTTAGGCTTATAGGCCAATAAGCCTACCAACTTTAAAGGCCTTATAACCAAATAGGTTTACAAGCAAGACCAGGCTTTTATGCATGTTAAATTATGTCTTTAAAAAAGGTCTACAATAGGTAAATATGTCAGGCTTAGGCTTTGTGTTTTTAATAAAGGTCATGATTAGGTCTACCAAAGTCTAGTTTACCCTAGTCTATTTCAACCCCTACTACAACCATAGAAATCAATTTCCTCGGTGCACCTAGCCACATTGCTTGATTCAAGTTTTTTCACATAGGATCTCAGAGTTTCCAAAAGGTTACAAATTTGTTATGTTGGTGGAGTTAGCATGATTTTTTTTTTAACCTTGGTTATTCAATAATGCTAGCTAGCTAATAAGTTAGAGTAAATTACATTGATACCCTTGAGGTTTTTTGACATTGCATAAATTCTCTTTTCTTTTTCAGCATTTAGAACAACTTCTCTTATGGTGGAACACGATGTAATATTTTTCAAACAATTAAAGGGATTAGGGTAGGGATAGAAAAAGTGGGGGTATTTTGTGCTATTTCACCAAATCTTAGGGTGTCATTGTAATTTACTCTAAGTTATAACCTCATAAGTGTAAGGCATATCAAATTGCAACAGATGTTTCTATTTCCTCATTTAATAATTCAAAATTAACGTTTTGGAGTCTTCCATAAATTTGGAACTTTTCATGCAATAACACCACTCTCCATCTAATACTCATCTCAAAAGAAGAAAGTACATAGGATACATTTAACATGAGTATTTAGTTGCAACAAATAAGTTAAGGGACTGAACTTGCTACTATAAAAGATAATGTACAAAGACATACACAAGTCTCGACCACATACTTTCAAAAGATTTTTCTAATTTGACTTTACAGCTGCAGGGTGGTCGTCAAATAAAATTATTTCTACCACTTTACAACTACAATTTATTGCTCATTATCTTTCTCTGCAATGGCACCTACAAGAATTTGGCAATGGTGTTTGCAGCATGTAAAGCCCATTCTAAATTTAATGTTCAAACTGACTGAACTTCTAGAAGGGCTTTGGACTCTTGACAACCAGGTGATGGTGCACAATCTTTCAAGTGTTGGAGCTCATACGCATCATGCCCTTTGATTACCTTGAAAAGGACTTTTCACCTAATAAGAAAAAATGGAAAGTGATGAATAGATAGATGAGTTTGAATGTCTCAAGTAAGTCTTCTTCTAAATCTTAATTTATATCACACCATATCACATGGCGTACTTTTACAGCCAATCTTAAAATAACAATGATATTATGAACAAATAAATCAACATCTTAAGGAATGAAATTTCCTTTCATGTACAAAAATTATATTACGCAACTGATTCTCTCCTCTACTAGTGATAAAGGAGAAATAAAAGAGTACAGTGACAGCAATATCATGTCAAATTAGTCAGTGTTTTCATCTGAAGTTTGTTTGAAATTGGAATATAAAATATAGTGATAAATCCTAGAAAAACAAAAAATAGACAAGTTGTGCAGAAAATTATGTATCAGATTATTTTACATTTAGTGTGTGTTTGGGTAGGTGTTTAATGTGATTTTTTCACGTTGAACATGAAAGCAATAATGGTGTAGCTTTAACTTTTGGACTTTGGAATGCGTATTTTTTCCGTTGAACGTACTCATAGTCCTCATCTATCATTATATTTTTATGATACGTTTTTCTGAATTCATAATATATATATATATATATATATATATATATATATATATATATATATATATATATATATATATATAGTGCTCCTAAAATCAAAACAAAAGGAATAAATAATCTCAGCAATATCTTGTCACTAGTTTTTGAAACCAATAAATAAAATTTTGTTTTTGTTTGTAGCTAGTGTGGTGTTGAGAAAGACAAGGTAGGGCAACACTTGTCTCTCGCCTAGACATTTTTACAATTTATAAGAATTTATGACCAGAAGACATATTAACAATTAGAGGTAATGTATGGATCAATATTAGAAAAGAATGCTAGAGCAAATGGAAGTGCCATAGCTTAAGCAAATTTGTATTCCAATAAGTGGTAAAGAAGGTCATATGCCAAAGGAAAGAGAACTTCTTTCTTTGATATTCCTCACAAAAATCTAGGTAACATCAACATACGACCAAGAATTTTAGTCTCAGAATATATCTAACCCTGTAAATCTACAAACATGCAGATTGACAATAGTAATAACTTTTCTTCAAAGTTATCACAATTATCATTAGATACACAAGAAATAACTTCATTAGATACATAATGGGCCTATTATTAAAAAAATTAAACTATTTATTTTGTAAAACAATATTATTTTTGAAACTATAAATTATAATAAGTATACTGAAAATATTTATTAGTATTTTTATTCTTTAATTTAATTATTTTTTATATTTAATAACAAAATGTTTCAAAACTTTATATAAGTGCATTGTGTGATCTTTTTATATTATTAAAACTTTCCTTAAATTTGGGAATGTTTGAATCCTCACCACTTCCCCTTAACATCAATTTTATGGGAAATATGATTCAAAAATATTTTTTCTTAAAAAAAATGATTAAAAAATATTTGCATATACGTAACATTTCTAACTATATAAATTTCCTGAAATAAATAAAAAAATTCCCTAATAAACTTCATAAATTAAAAATTTCATCGTAAACCACGGGAAGGAAATACTTGGGATGATAAGAAGCACACCTCAATTCGATTTGTTTAATGAAAGTCTGGCCATTGAATCACGAAATTCCATTTGTTGAATGAAACTTTTATACACCGAGCTGCTCATTGGGCTCACCCCAAATCCTTTCAAAACTTCCTTCGCTAATGCATAACGAACTTGTTCTGGAAACATGCGAATCCTTTCAACCTGGATTGTAAAGATAGTTTGATTTTTGGCTCTGCTATTTAGGAAGTCAGAACATCTTTGGTCATACATCACACACACGTGATCTGATTTAGTTATGTACATTGTGACACTATCCTTTTTACCTTCACCCTCATCATCACTTATAGAGATGTCCACTTCAAATGTGTGAATGCTGAATGGGTACTGACCAATGACAAAGCAGAAAATGAAGCCGAGCTTGGGGGAAGGTGGAGCAGAAGAGAGATCAATATTTATATAATTCTCTGTTGTCTTGTACTCCAAGCAGAAAATGCATGCATGCACACTAGTTTGGGCAGAGAGAAAATAGATGCATGCACACTAGTCAACCTAGAACAACCTACGAGAAGCAGTACTTCAAGATTTGTGGCTTTTGATAAATCTGGTAGCTCCTTTAACTTCTTAGACCAACTGAGGTCAACTTCTTTTAAATTCACCAGATTCTGTAATAAAATGAAAGAAAATGAACTAAGTTAGTTAATTTTGTATTCCTTGAATTAACAGAAAATTATAACAGCAAGACACATATTTACCTTCACTCCATCCCAAAGTTTTTTCATTTTGCCACTTCGTAATTTCAATATTACAAGCTTTTCGCTAGAAAAATTCTCTGGCAAGGATGTTAGAGGGTAATACTCCCAACTAAGAAATATTAGTTCACTTGTCCAAAATTTAAGCCCTTTAGCAACAATATCATCACTCCAAGCTTTTTGCAGCTTCGGCCAACTCAGCTTCAGCCAACTCAGCCACTTGTGCTGGTTGTCATTCAACCTATCATATTCGACTTGCCCAGAAATTTCCAGAAATCGTAGTCTGCTCATCTTAGCAAGTATGTGAAGGCTTAATTTTTGCTTCTTGGTTCGAGGCAAGTGAAGCAGTATGCTTCTAATCGCCAGAGCACCCTGCGATCAATGTAGAGCAAAAATTTTATTTTTTAAACATCATCAAAACCCACATTTCTCATACACACAAAAAATTCAAATGCTATTAAAAAGATTTTACATTTAGTTAGGCTTTAACCTTGTCATTTTTCAATGCTTCACAAACGTCATCAGGAATCCATAACCGACTACGGCTTCCAGGGTCTTCCATAGATTCTTGACAAACAATTTCCCAAGCCATTTCTAGTAAACTATCATGCATAGATACAAAATTATCTTCCGAGAAAGTTATAAGAGCTTTATCTATTAGCCTATCTAACCCAGCAGCCACTGACTTATCACTTTCACCATTTCTTAATACAGATATTAGAAAACCCACCGTTAGCTTTCTATCTAATATAAGAAAGAAACATGCAAGATCTAGAAATATTTGTTTTTCTTTACGATCTAGATCATCATAACTCAGTTTCATTATATCATAAACTTTTTGAAGAGGCATTTTTCCAAGCTTGTTAAGCTCACTTTCCCATACTTCCTTCTTTTTTCCGTAAAGACAACAAGCCAAAACTTTAACAACTAATGGAATGCCTTGGGCATAATTGACCACCCTTTCTAATAGATCATCGTACTCCATTGGATGATCACTCTGGTTAAAGGCATTCAATTTGAAAAGTTCAAGTGCATTATCAAAACTGAATTCTCCAAGCTGGTATATCGCATCAGCTTTGTTAGCATTAAGCACTTGCTTGTCTCTAGTTGTTACAATTATTGTACTTCCTGATCCAAAATTATCAAGAGGTCCCAATAATTCAGATAGGTGACCAAAATCATTCATATCATCAAGAACAATAAGAACCTTCATACGACGAATTCTATCATCGAAAAATGAATTTGGAGCATGTCCTAACAGTTCAGTAAAAATTTCTTTCTTCAAAGAAATTATTCCATTTTTTCCTGATTGTTCTCTTTCGTTGGCTAAAAAACATGAACCTTGATATTCAGACCGTAAGTTGTTAAATACTTCTTTTGCAAGGGTTGTCTTGCCGATACCGCCCATACCCCAAATTCCAATAAGACGGGTATCTTTTGGCTCTTTACGTATCAATGATTCTACATCTGCAATTTTTTTTTCAATTCCAACAATTCCTTTTGAGTTAACCAAGGGTTTACCCATCCTCATCATAACAAGTTTGATGATTTCCTCAAGTAGCTTAGCATCATCCCTATGTGACATGGAGAGAAATGTGTGTTAAAACAAATGTTGTTGATATTAACTCACCTATTCCGATGTTTTTTTTTTTTGGAGGGGGTAGGGAGGGTGGACAGTTATTCAACTTAATAGGTCAAGTACTAAAAATTAAGTAAAAGAGTTTTGTTAGATGTATCTACAAATCCTTTTTAAAAGCATCATTTAAAAATTGAAATATATGTATTACTTGGTGGCAATTTTTTTTTTTTGGTGAAATTACTTGGTTGCAATTTAACCACTAAATTTAACGGACCAACAAAGTAGGATTGGTCCCATCTAGGGATGGGGAAATATTTCTACCCATGGATATCTTGGGATAAAATTCATAATGGGTAAAAAATGGATAGTTAAATAGGTAATTATAAATCATTTAAATTATATATATATATATATATATATATATATATATATATTTGTATCAAGTAATTGCGTAGAATAATGGAATAATTTTAGTTTTGTTGGCATTTAAAATACTTTTTCTTCAAAAAAATTTATTAGAATGATTAAAAATTATTTTGTCCATTATTCATTCTTCTACTACAGCAGGTTGGGGAAATTGGATTTTATCTCTAAAAAGCTTAATGTGTCAGGTTTGTGTCAATAGCAGCTTTTGTCAATAGCTGCTAGTATAGCTTTCCAGTAAGCATTATTTGAGGTTTGGGTGGGGGTTGTTATGTTTATATGGTCATTCATTAATGCACCCGTCTTACTAAACTTTGTCACATCTTGGATCACGTTTAGTGCTTATAAATAATTTTTTTATTTTTTTGATAAAAAAATTAATTAAGAAAATGAAAAATATTTTAAATTAAGATAATAAAATTATTTTTAGGAATATAATTCCATTAAATAATGTATTTATTATTTATATAAGTAAGGAAATTACATATAATTTACTTTTATAATCTATTTTAATTTTAATATATTATGAGCAGTGATTTTTATTGCTTTTATTATTGTTCTTACTTTTTACTTCCTTACTTTACTTTTAATATTGTACTTTTTAAAATTATAATATATCGTACTTTTAAATTATAATTACATATAATTATATTTTTTAATGCTTATAATGAGCAGTAAATTATAAACATCTAAGTAAATTATAATTTTTTTTAAAAAAGTACAATGCTAAAAGTAAATTAGTGAATTAAAAGGTAAGAACAATATTAAAAGAAAAAAGTCAATGTCCATAGTATTTGAAATTAAATAAAAGTATAAAAGTAAATTATATATAATAGTAAATTATATATAATTAACTTATTTATATAAAATGATAAATATAACTAGAGTTAAAAGTAAACAATATTTACTTAATTGATTTAAGAACCTAAAAATAATCTAATTATCTCAATTTAAAATATTTTTTATTACCTTAATCATCTTAATTAATATTCTTTATATTCTTAGTCGTGTCAACGCTAAACTAGATAGAGTTCTAAAAAAAATATTAAGATTAAATAATAGTAAATAACTTTAAAAGGACTAAAACCAGATAGTTCTTCATTCAACACTCTTCTATTTTTTTTTTCTGGTTTTTATTCAGTTGTTCTACTTTTTTCAGCCTTTTTATTAGATTTTTAATATCTATATACTATTAACTATATGTGCTATTATTCATATATATTGTATTATTATAAATGGAAAAGAATATTATATTATATATAAATTATTGTTTTTTTATAGTTAAGTAAAAACATTTTAATAAATTGATAGTTAAAATGAATATTTAACTTTTACTTTAATTAATATTTTATCACAATTATTTTACTATTAATTATATAAAAAATTTATTATATATATATAGCTATGAACTATATGAAGCGATTTGATATATGTCAACTTATTACTATTTGGACAAGACAAATAAAAGTTACATCCTTTTGCAATCTAAGCAACACGTTATAAAAATATGCATATAAATATATCATAGCTAGATATATTAATTGAACATTTATGGAGAAAAAAGAGCTTACAGAAACTTTGATGACTCAATGCCGGATATTTTTGCAGATTTATTCAAAGCATCTCTCCACATTTGCACCTTGGTGGTCTCATATTTTGCTTTATGCTCATCAAATGCCTTTTTGTAACTCTCCGAAGATTGATGTCCTACATGTGTGGGTTCAACCTCGTAGAAAACAGGGATTATAATTTGTCCATATTTCTCTTTGCAATGAAGTATTGTCACAAGTTCTTCTAAACACCAACGTGAAGAAGCATAGCCTTGTGAGAATATGATCAACGAAATGGATGATCTTTCAATTGCTTCAACAAGTGATGGCCAAATTTCATGTCCCCTCTTAAGTTGATCATCTATAAAGGCATTTATTTGCTTACTTTTAAAAGCCTCTCTCAAATGGCTAAGAAATCCGCGACGGATGTCCTGGCCCCTGAAGCTAACAAAAACATCGTACGTTGTCTGTGGATCGATGTTGTCTGACATGGCTTTTCCTCTACACCCTTCAGTTATCTAAATAACAGAGTCAGAGAAATACAACAGCCAAACAAATAAACAATTAAAAGATAAATACAATACACAGGATCTTTCTATCTCTACACTGGAATATATATGTATGAGGCACAAGGTAATTGAAAAGAAAAAGAAAGTTAGGAATGAACTAGAAAAATGATAGAGTTTATGAGTTATGAGACATAAACTTGATATTGATAGCAAGTTCACGTAAGGAAGGGGGAGGATGTCATATGACAAATACAATACCAGCTTCTTCTGGATTAGCAAGCTTTCAAATTAAGCCTTCGTTTCTCTTTTCTTTCTTTCTTTTACCTTTTCAGCCTAAAACTGGGCCTTATTCACACACGGCAACCTGAATGGGAAATGTAGGAATCTTGGAAAATGTGAAAATGGGGGTGAAAAGCAAACAATTATAGTGCAAACACGCAGTTTGACTCAGTCCCATAACAGTGATAAGTGTAAGGACAAACTCCATGTGCACCTACTGCAACGGTCCCACCCACTTGCAACTACATGCTCAAAAGACATACGGTAGAGTTTGTACAATACACAGGATTTTTCTGTCTCTACACTGGAATATGTATGAGGCACAAGGTAATTGAAGAGAAAAAGAAAGTTAGGAATGAACTAGAATAATCAGAGTTATGACACATAAACTTGATATTGATAACAGGTTAAAGTAAGGAAGGGGGACGAAGTGATATGACAAATACAATACCAGCTTCTTCCTTCCTTCCTTCCTGACTTATTCACACAAGCCAACTTTCCACCGACGATGGCAAAGTGTACCCGGACCCTACGGGTACCCGCAAAAATATCCGCAAGCGGGTCGGGTAAATACCCGCTTATTGGGGCTGGGGCCGGGTCCGGGTATTTACCCGCAATTTTTTGCGGGTGCGGGTACGGGTACGGGTACTATAGTACCCGCCCCGCCCCGCCCCGCACCTACCATATATATATATATAATTAAAATAACTTAAATAAATAATTATGTTATATATATACTTTTCTGTAAAAAAAATTATATTTTCCATAAACTAACACTAATAGTAAAAGATTTATGTTATAACTTACAATAATTTTATATTTTATATTTTTAATATTATGTGTGGATGCTTTTAATGTTAAACTTGAATTATTTAAGCGTGAATTTTCAATTTATTTGTAATAATTTTTTAATTAATATTTTTATAGCTTAAATGCAATTTTGGTTCATCTATTTTGCACAATCCGCAATTTTGGTTCACCTATTTTAAAATAGAGACGTTTAGTCTCCAAATTTTGTAAAATATGTAATTTTGGTCCTTCCATCAAATTAAAAGTGTTGACTATTAAAAGATTAATGTTAACCTTAACGTGGTCCAAATATAGTGACGTGACACGAAATTATTTATTTGGTTTTTAATTATTTTAAATACTGATTAGAATAATTGATGAAAAATATATTTTAAAAAAAGTAATATCATTTATTTGACTACGACGTGCCATGTACTTCAACAATGTAGAACTAGTTTAAAATAAATGATTAAGACTTGTGATTTCTATTTTAGGACTCACGACTACCCCAACAATTAAAATCAATGTGACATGTGCTTTAGTGACGTAGATAAACAAATAATTATTACTCAGTATTTAAAATAATTAAAAAATAAATAAATAATCTCGTGTCACATCACTATATTTGGGTCACGTCAATGTCAACGTTAATCTCTTAACTGTCAATGCTTTTAATGTGATGAAAGGACCAAAATTACGGATTTTACAAAATTGGGGGACTAAATGTCTCTATAGAGAGACCAAGATTGCTGATTGTGCAAAATAGGAGGACTAAATGTCTCTATTTTAAAATAGGATGACTAAAATTACGGATTGTGTAAAATAGGGGGACCAAAATTACATTTAAGCCTATTTTTTATTGATTTATTAACTTCGTACATAAGTAAAGTGCGGGTAGCGGACGCGGGTATGGGTATATAGGTACCCAGCGGGTACGGGAATGGGGATTAAAGTTGCTACCCGCACGGGTATGGGGCCGGGTACGGGTCTTTTTTTTAAACGCGGGTATGGGGACGGGTACTATAGGACCCTACCCAGACCCTACCCATTGCCATCCCTAAATCGGTAGTATAAGATACTTTTTGTTAAGAGAAGTAAAAGGTTTAATTACTTTATTGTCTTCTAATACTAGTTTGAACTCCATTTAGGCGTGAATGCACATGTTAATGTCTCTTTATTTCATTTGCTTTGTTTACTTGATAAAAAGTATGAAAGCTGTACATTGTCAAATTAATATTTAAATAATTTGTGTGGCCTTTACTCAAGAAAAGTGGAAAAAAAATTGTGAAGTGTGATGAAAGAAAACAAAATAAAAACATAAACCAAAATATGATCAAGTGTTTGTGCATTTAAGATACACTGTAATTGCTAATTGATTTTGATCATGAGTACCTATTTTTTATTTTCTATTTACGTTATCCAATCTTTTGGACTAATTTAAAAATATAAAATTTAATTGAATATTTCTTTAATAATAATCAATTTATTTAATGAATATCAAATATTCACTTAAATAAATTATCTGATTAAAATTAAGCATTTCTTCTCTAACATTAAAAAAATCAAAACTAAAATTTCAAATAAAGAGCATGAATTTATTAGATGACATTTTATTGATCCTTGTGTTATAGGACACTTGAATTATGACAACTTAGTGGTTGTAACTGTAATGACCCATCTTCGTTACAGATTTGTTATACTAAAGATTTTATTTCATTAAATTTTATAAACTTTCTAATTAGTTTATTGATAAAATACTGGAGAATTTTTTTCTTCGATTCCCAAAACCAACAGATAAAATTTAAAGCTCAATTTATAAACATCTCCTATACAAAGCTTAACTAAATAAAACTATGTGTACCCGCCATCTCCAATGGCCTGACTTAAGGATCCAAATACATCTCAACAACATCAACAATCCTCAACCACGATAATAATTCATCCCCTATACACTAAAAGAGTTACTAAACCTCTTGGGAAGTAGTTCTCAACACTCCAACACGCCATTCGGAGTCAAAACATAGGGGTGGTACTTGGAAAGATATCCCACTAGGCGAGACCCCCGGGTCGCTTTAATGGGCCGGAGTTCTGGCGTGAAACTCACCCTTCCAAGTATACCAATTTTCTTGTCTATAAAAAAATCTTCCCAAAGGACATAGCTAACTCCTTTTTAACATATAGGAATGGTTCCAACACATAATTCACATATATCATCATCTCATCAACATTTCATTTCAATTTCTCAACAATACACATACACCTCAATAATAAATAATGTTCTCAACAAAATTTTAAGCACCTCAATCAACAATATAATAATCTCAACAACAAAGTCATTTTCTCATAGAAAACTTACTTACAAAATTCACACCTCAATAAATAAACATCACCATTCCAATAATTATATCATATTAACCAAATTGACCAAATAAGATCTATTTCTCTTTGGCAGTTTTGAATGTGAGCTCTCACTGATTGTATCATATGAGCTCGGAATTAAAAACTGTTTATATCAAATCGAAGCTCTTGAAATCTATTTTACAAAAAGGTATCTCACTTATAAAATCATCATCTAGAAAATTTTATAAAAATTTTCAAAGTCAGCAGCCCTGAATTTTTGAGTGCTCACTGAACATAGCTCAAAGAAATGTAAATTTCTCCCACTTCACAAACTTGTTTTGAGCTGGTCTTTTTACAGTAAAAAGGTAACATCTTAATATTTCTAAAAAGTTAACCCTTGACCCAAAATTATTTTCCTACTGTTCCCATTAAATTTATTTCTAATAGCCCAAGTTTCAGACTCAAAACAGAGCACAAAACCCTTGCCCTGTTTCTTTTTAAAAGGTTAATTTAGAAATTGGACATGATAATTTTTGTAATTTATATGGTTAAAAATCTTATTTTGTCTAATTTATAATGGCACAAAAACAAAAAAGAAACATTAAGCACACAAGTGGGAATTTGAGAAAAACCAAGACATGTTCCACGGGAAACTCGAAAACATAACAACCATTTTGAGAGTCATGGATGAACCCAGAGATGAGATTTTCTCTCCAAGGTGTCAAAATGAAAGTTATTCTATTTCATGTCTATTTTCATTCAAAACAAATTTGTGAAAAACCAACGGTTAGATCTTCTAAAAATCACAAAATCGTGGGATCTGTCCAGAGCTGGACGAACCAACAGCCACTGCCACTTTTATTTTTGGGTGAATCTCTCATTGAAAACCTTGTCAAACAATTTTAATAAAATTTGGGCATTGTCTCCTTTGTTTTAGGAGTCTTTCCAATCAATTTCAAAGATTAAAACAATTCAAAAACAGTACATACAAATCCCACACAGCCACTGCCAAAGGGTTTTCCAACCCATTCCATCAATTTTTTTTTTCATATTCAAACATTCAAACAAAATACACACAACAATCCAGATGAGGGGCATTCATGCTGTGTGTGATTGAGTCCCCTAACTCTCAATCACACTTAAACTGAAAATAGAAAAGCTTTCCTTACCCAACAACTTTGAGATTTCCTTGAGAGGGAGTTAAAGAGAGAAACTTTGTGGCTTTTGAGTGATATTTCCTTAACTTTTGCTATGGAATCAACTAGAAGAAACCTAAACCAACATCAAAACAGGCTTCAATCAAATTTTCATCCACCCATCAAAATTTTAATCCAAACCCACTTGATAAGTTCTC
Organism: Pueraria montana var. lobata; assembly: GCA_026413185.1. Lineage (NCBI taxonomy): Eukaryota > Viridiplantae > Streptophyta > Magnoliopsida > Fabales > Fabaceae > Pueraria > Pueraria montana. The sequence continues at coordinate 10,723,278 of CM048651.1, read as the reverse complement.
CAAGTAAGAAGAGGAATGAACCAAGAGATTAAGAATAAGGAAGAATTGAACTTATCCACTTGAAATCAATCAAAGGAAGCTCTAGAGAAGAAGAAACAAAGTCTTCTTTGAAGAAATTTCAAAAACCCTAGCTTTTGGGAGGAAAAGAGAAGCTCAGAAGAGAGGAGAGGAAGAAGAAAATGGGAGAAACGTGAAGATTCACGTGCAGATTGAAATTTATTCAACAAAATTACTTTTCGCACCTATCTTCCTCTAAGAACACCCCCCTTCTCTTATATTTTTTTTTCTACAACTTACGGAACTTACGTAAAAGTCTAAAAAATCTCACAATAACTATAGTTTTAAATTTAATTTTCTTTTACGGTATTTATCAAGCACTTAATATACGTTACGAAAAATTACAGTGTTACAGTAACACTTTATATTACATTATACTAATCATTAAAAAATATTTTAAGGGATTAATTTAATTATAAAAGTTTGTTAACAATATTTATTTTAGAACGCCTAAGTTGTAGCAACTTGGTGATCCTAAAATTTTATATTACATTATATTAATCTTTAAAGAAAATATATATTTAGTTGTAGGCTTGCAAATATATTTTATATGAAAAAATTATGTTTAAAAAATTAAAAAGATTTAAATTACATTAAATTTAAATATTTTTTAAATTTATAAATGTGAAATGATAAAATAATTCAACTGTTTTACAACTATATTGAAATAAAAATAATTTTATTAAATTTGTAGTACATTTAAATATGTTTTTTTGTCTCTTAAATTTAAGTTTGTCTTCAATCATCCAAATTTAAAATTAATTTTTTTAGTCTCTGTAATTTAAAAAAGTTTGGTTTAATCCCTTGCCAACTCCCCTCTGTCCAAACATCGCCATATTGAATACTTTGAAAAGAAAACATACATATTGTATGTAGGGTGTTTAATAATAATAATAATAATAATAATAATAATAATAATGCAAAATCGAAGTGAGTTATTACGTAAGCAACTTCTAATCCATTAGTGATGTAAATGAAATCTCTAACGATGTTTGGGCAATGAGACTAAAACATATATATATATATATATATATATATATATTTCAAATTACATGACTAAAAAAATCAATTTTAAATTTGAGAGACCCAAACAAACTTACCCTAATTTTGAGAAACGAAAAAACATATTTAACTCTTTATGTTATTTAAAGTTTATAAACAAAATTTTGAAAAATTTAAATATAAAAAATAATTAAATTTGATACAAACTATTGAAATCAAATATTACTTAAAATAAATTATTATTTTAATCTCTAATAGACAATCTATATTTCATTGGCACTTATATAAGATGAGTTGTTATAGGAGTTTAATATTATTTTCTATTTAAGAGAAGAAAATATACTAACTAATGAGTTTACTAATTCATGTAGGTATTTCTTTCTTTAACATAACTTTGTAATTCTCTCAATAAAAAAAACATAACTTTGCAATATTAACTAATCATAGAAAAGTATATTAGTTGTAATAAATACTTAAAAGAGTGATATTTTAATCCAAATATTTCAATCAATTTTCTATTAAAGATTTCTACAATGATATTATTTGATATTATATGTTGTAAGTATATTAAAATTAACATAATATAAATGAAATTAAAAATGAAAATAAAATATTTTAATTTACTATAAAAACTATTTATTTTAAAGAAGAGAATAATACAATATAATATGTGAAATTATATCAGTACACAAGCTTAATAATATTATTTTTTTTAAACTTTAATATAAAATAAATATTTTTTCATTTATTTAAATAATTAAAAATATTATATAATTTGTCTTATATTGTGAAAATTATTATACACCTGGGTTTTATATTAATTGTGCATGATATGAATATTCATATTATTAAATGAATTTACCATTCATTATTTTATAAATATTAAAACCATATAGTATATGTCATTATTAATATATCTAATAACAACAAATAGCTTTATATTTAATAAAAAAAATATTTAAATTAATTATAAAATATTTATGTGAGACATATTCACTCTATAACATAGTGGTGAATATAAAACTAAGTTTCATATAATTTAAATATTGAGTATAACAAAACTATAAATTTCAATATTGTAATGTAGAAATTTCAAATAACATTCCTATTACTATTAGATGTTAAAATGACTAAATATATAATATTGAATTTAATATTACACTTAAATTTAAATGTTATTGTAATTTTGAAATATCACTTGATAAAGAATTCAATTATTTTTTAAAATGATATTCAACAAAAAAAAAATGTTATTTTTCATGGACATATATTTGTATAATTAGTGTTGCTACAAATACCAAACACGATTAGAAAAAACAACAAAAGGTGAGTCGTGGACTAGGTAACTCTCTTTAAGAAGTTTCGTGGCTATGCCTGAATTGTGCAGCAGTCTATAGCATCATCGTCTCCAGGATAAAACAACCCTCCAAAATGAATCAAAAACCTCTTTGCACAGAAAAGAGTCCCACAAACTAACACTTCCACACAACTCAAATTGCTCAGAAACTCAAAATTAGAAATAACACACTTTTTAATTTTCAACTTCCGTGTGTATCTCTCTGCAGGTTTTTTCTTTTTCTTTTTCTATATATAAGCATACATAGTTGTACATGGTTTTTAAAACCAAATCCAAGTATTAACGTTAAAAGGAATTAACGTGTATACTTTAAAAACTCATTCAAATCACATAAAGCTGTTTTGTATAAGTCTGAACGTTCAAAAGATAGAAACATATATTTGAAAACTACATTCAAATCACATCAAACAAATGATTTAATAGTTATTAAAACCAATAAAACAAATTAAATGTGCTTCCCTTAAATTTAAAGATTCCAACGTTCAAAATATAATTAAAAGCATATAATTCAATTTCAAAATTTTAATAAATCATTTTACAATTAGTAGAGTGGTAAGAAAAGAAAATTTATATAATTAAGAAGAGTGATATAAATGAAAATGCACTATAGATTGAATAATGAAAACTTTCTAAAATTGATAAGTGAATAGGAAAAGTTATTTTAATAGAATGTTACACTTGGCCAGACTTGCCATTAAATGATTCTTAAATTTATATACTAAAGATTAGTTAAATAAAACAACAACTCCTTTTGGTATGGAAAGGGAGAATGCCTTTTTCTAAAGAGTTGGTACGCATGAATTTAATTGTTAGAATTTACTTATTTAATTTTATAGCCTTTCTAATGTTAACTCCAAGAAATACCTGTTTTAATTCATTATATTTCTTACTTATATGTCTCTCCCACACGCATATACTGTCTTTCATCAATTCAAATATTGAATATATCCAATTCTCTAATTTCCTTTGTTCATATGCCTTTACTTATGGTAGTTAATTCTCCAAAAATTGATTATTTTTCTTGTTGTAAATAAATTATAAGTGGCATGTTCTGTTTAGAGAAAATTTCTTGTTTTCAAATGACTTGCTAGATTACTTGAAACATTTATAAACCTTTCTTTTACTCAAATGGCTAGCTATATTCTATGATAATATGGAATTGCTTTAATTTACTTTATTGATCTACTTAGCTGTATGTGCATAGTTTTCTTGTTCGTTTATCTCGTAGATACAATTGCACAGTTTAGACGTCAGTATGATATAAGTCAAAAGTCACTGTTTAGTTTTATGGAAGTCATTCAACTAAACTTAAGCTGAGGGGCAAGAGTGTGGAAAAAAATACCGCGTATATGCATCATGATGTCCCTCCTTTTCTCATGTAAAGTGTTCCAAACAATTGCTTTGCTCCTTCCATCTTCTTGGAACAAAGTACATTATTTACTTGTCTTTCTATAATTGGATCAATATTAAAAGAAGTGAAAAAGACATTCCAATGTGATTTTCTGTGAACTTTCTTTTAGTCCCTGGAGGTGTGAAAAAGACATTCTAATGGCTAGTTATATTCTATGTTAATATGGAATTGCGTTAGTTTACTTTATTGAGCTGAGGGGCAAGACTTATGTGGAGAAAGATACCGCCATGATATCCCTCCTTTTCTTATGTAAATTGTTCTAAACAATTGCTTTGCTCCTTCCCATCTTCTTCTTGGAACAAACTACATTATTTACTTGTTTTGCTATAATTGGATGAATATAAAACAAGTCAAAAAGACATTCCAATGTGATTTTCTGAGAACATTCTTTAAGTCCCCGGAGGTAAGAATGTTCACATATATCAGAATTGCCTGCCAGTACACCACAATAAGTGAGAAAAACAAAAGAGAAAGCCAAGCACGATCGTAAGATTTGTCATTAGATTGTACCTACCACTCGAGTTATTCAAGATAAAATTTAGATCCTTTTAAATTCTTTATCAAAATATGTTACTCAATTTAGATTGTAAGCCACCAATATACTCTAGCAAATGCTAATTACACGGAAATGGCCTTGGTAGGTTAGTTAGAGAATTCAAAACTAACGGGAAATAAAGTAATATTTAACTTGATGAATTTTATATCGGGGCAGTTTATAATTCTTGAGGAGCCAGTAAAAAAAGTTAATGGACAGAAATCATTTAGGTTCCACCTTGGATCTTTAGAACAGTAAACTTTATAAGCCAGAGTAAAATTTTCTCTATAATTTGCGAGCTAAAAAGTATTAAAATGAAAAAGAATTTTTAGTTTTGTTTGGCACACGAGCATATTTTATTAGCTTTTAGCTTATTTGTATAATCTACTTCAAGTAGCTTATAAGCTACTAGTTTTATTTTTTTTTTCATTTTTATCCCATTAATTTACTTGAGATCTTTTTTTGATCTTTTTTAATCAAATAATTAATTTTATAGATTTTTTTTTGTGCAGAAAATTAGTATCAGCTAAAAGAGTGCACAACTTCTAACACAGCTGTGGGATGGATGGTACAAACTGCAGTGCTATGCACAGTTGTTGAGCATAAGAAATTCATTCATTTGAGACTTGTATTGCGTGTCACAAGGTAAAGCCTGAAACATATAGGTAGTTGTATTGTAGGGGTTTTATTTTTTAACTTTGAGAGTATCCAAGTATAATAGAATATCAATATATATGGTCAGGGAGAAAAGTCTTGCCTCTGAAGTTAAGGGTGCTTAATTACTTAATTATTTATCAATAGACGTGAAGACCGTGGAATTATTTGTTGCTATATATTTTATCACTGGTTGGTTAGTATGTTGAATATATCTTTTAAGGCAGGAGCCAAAATATTTTATATTATCACCCTGTGGCCATTCATGGTTTGTTATGAAAGTTTAATTTTCCAATCAACTGTCAAGTAAAATATTTTACATTACCATGAAAAGAGTCATAAAATTTATGACTAATTAAACTTGTCCGTGATTCGCATGTAGTGGATATATGACACTTGAATATGTAATATATGGTCAATTTTCAGCAAAATCAAATGTTTTTAGTTTCGGTGTAATGGTTCTTGAGATTGTAACTGGCAAAAGAAACACCGGTATTTTTCATAGGGAGAGCTTTGTAAGTCTTTTTTTTTTTTTTTTCTTGTCAAGATATCTTTCTTGTCCTTGTCATTAGAATAATAGGATTAGAAAATTATTTCATATTTCACATAACTGTACAGATGGAATATGAGAAGTAATTAACATCTGTAAATTGAACAAATTCATGTAGGTATGGCGAAACTAGAAGGATGGAACAACTACAAACATTGTAGATCATTCTTGGTCTCTAGAAATCGTATTTCACATGTGTAAGACCTTGAACTCTCGTGACCCAATTTATTTAAATTTTTTATAAAAATAAGTTATTTCATATTTAATTAAATGATGCAAAAATATTTATATAAATTATATTTATACAAGAACTTGTGGCTGTAGACTGTAGTTTCTATTCCAAGTCAACTTTGATCAGCCTCCGTGGACTGACTCTATATATAATATACAATTTTTCCAGATCTATGACAACTTGCAATGAGTGCATTGTATTACATTTTCCAAGTCAACTCAGGTCAATGCATTTTGCAGCGTCTTTCCTAATACAAGTCTGCACCACTTACTAATTTTCCTTTTCTCGGCCAGAGTGAAATAAGAAAAAATATAGAAGAAACAAAGCACTGGTATTTTACCACAGGGCACAAGCTGTGACAGGTTGTAAATAGCGAAGGAAACAGGAAATTTAGTATTAACAATAAATTTTGTCAGTGATATACTTCAAAAATAAGTACCAGGATTATAGTGATCTAATCAAGGTTTTAAATTGCGATCGCGGTCATGGTTGTGGTCGCGTTAAGGTTTTCACTTTCTCCCAGGATCCCATCATTCCCAATTTTTTTTCCCACTTCTCACGTGTCCCACTCACTATTGCTCATTAATAAATTTCAATTTTCAATTTTTAACTTTTAATTTCTCCCTCAATTACCAATTTTTTCTTCACTTCACACGTCTCCCTACCCCTCACTAATAGATATTTTGGGTATTTGTTGATTATAAAAAAAATTATCTTTTTAATTCTTAAACTTTTTAAACTTTTTGTTTTTAGTCCCTAAATTTTTTTTTTACTGATTTAGTCCCTTAATTTTTTTTTGTCCTTACTTTTAATCCCTTAACAGAAAAAAAAAATTAATGAATGTTGACTACGGAGAAAAAATTTAGAGATTAAAAACAAAAATCTTAAAAAACTTAGGAACTAAAAGAGATAATAAAAAAACAGGGGACAGAAGAGAAAAGAGAAACACATAATACACCGAAAACTGATAAGAGAAATAGTTTTCAATCAAATTAACGAATAGTTTTCAATAATGTAAATGTATGTAGTTATTTTGTTTAGAAATTATAAATATAAATAAATGATAATGATAAAATAATTAATAAACTCAATAGTTAAGAAGGGAATTTCTTTTTATTGAGTAATAAAAATTATTATTTTTCGCTGTTGTTAAATGCTTTGCTACTGTGACAAATCTCGTGTAAAATTTAGGCAACATGAAAAATATTATAATATAAATTTAAACGATAAAAAGAAAAGGCTTAACTGTAATTTTGGTCCTCTATTTTTCAAAATCCACAATTTTGGTCCTCTTATTTTAAAATAGAGACATTTAGTTCCTTTATTTTTCAAAATCTGCAATTTTAGTCTTCCTATTTTAAAATAAAGACATTTAGTCATCTAGTTTTCTAAAATCTGCGATTTTGATCATTCCATCAAATTCGAAGCGTTGACTGGTAAGAGATTAACCTGATCTGATCCAATTAAATTTAGTGACATAACACGTGATTATTTGTTTAATCCACGTTATAGTCAACTTTAATTTCTTAATAATCAACGCTTTCAGTTTGGCAAAAGTACCAAAATTGCAAATTTTAGAAAATTGAGAAACTAAATGTCTCTATTTTAAAATAAGGGGAGCAAAATTGCGGATTTTGAAAAATAAAGGGACTAAATGTCTCTATTTTAAAATAGGATGACCAAAATTGCATATTTTAAAAATAGGAAAACCAAAATTGCATTTAAGCCAAAAGAAAAAAACTAAATTAAAATTTTGGCCACTTTTAATTCTTCATATGCGATTTTGGTCCCCTATTTTTTCTAGGATTTTGGTCTTCGTAATTTATCAAATTTTTAATTTTAATTATTTTTTCGTTGAGTGGTAATAATCTCATTTAAGCTTTTTATAGTCACACATGGAATTAGAGAAGATTCAAAGGAGTAGCCGATCACAAAAGAAAATTAAACTATCAATTTCAAATTTATTTTTATTTCTGAAAAAATTCCACATCTAATTATTTTTCCAATTGATTATGTTCAAAAAGCATTTTAGTTCTTGCTAGCTTTGTAGCATTATCTGACTTTTGTTTGTTAAATGGTACAAGTGTTTCATAAAAATTTTCATTTTGAAGAAGTTCCTTCGTTATTCATAAAATCATGGTAGTTGAATCGGGATTCAAATCATGAAATCAGAAGACTCATTTTCTAAACCGTGAATCGAATCGTGACGTGAATCGTAAGATTCATGATCAATAATAAAACATAGAATATGCAACTTACAAAAACCTATTAAAGCACATATCATGATCAATAACTAAAAAAACATAACTCTAAGAGCATGAGATGCATGAGTTCTATTAAATATGAGTTTGTGAAGTCTTTATGTTAGTAGAATGGAACCAAAGCAATTAAATAGCTAAAGTCAAATAAGATAAGTTCAAGAGTGTTTTCTCAATTCCTTTTCATTTAATAATTTAAGCTTATATGCCTTTTCAATTTTTTTCATGAGAATTGGTGAAATAAAACAAAAATTAACGAATTCTTGAATTTTGTGAATCGTAAGATTCACATGATTCATTCTTGTGAATCGTAAGATCCACATGATTCATTCATGTATCGTAAAATACAAAGTTTTTTAAGATTCATCTTAAGATACATATCGGTAGGCAACCAAATCGTATCGAATCGTAAGATTTGAATCATGAATCGTAAGATTCTGATAACTAAGCATAAAATTATTTAGGCAGTATATCAAAGACTATGTTAAACAGCGAGTAGTATAAAGGAAGAAATATATACTTCTTCCATCTCTTTATAATTGTATTTTTATAAGAAATATTGTATACTTATTTATTTGTTTTAAAATTTTCAGACCCTATTAATTTGTCGTATAATACATCAATAATAAATTTAGCTAATAAGTGAAATTACATATTAATTAATTCAAAATGTCATATTAAAAAACTAAAAAGTAATTTTAGTATGAATGAAAAGTATTACTCATAATAATACTAATAAATGTTTCGGAGTAATTGTATTTCTTAATTTATGTAACATTACATTAACATATACTATTCTTAATTTCAATAATACAAATAAATGGAATGAGCGAGTAATAAAAATTAATAATAACTAATTTTATTAATTTTAGTGCAAAAAATAATATTATATCTTATATTGTTATATAGTAAACTAGAATGCTTTATAAATATGTCGTTGGTTCGAGTAGAGGTAGATTCGAATATTTTAATGTCTCGAATTCATGATGACTCCAAAAATAATTAGAATGTTTATTGTTAAGAACAAGAGTTTATTGTTAAGAACAAGATAACGGATTTTTGTTATCTTGTACCCATGTTATTTAGTTTTAATACACTGCAAGTAATTGTAAAAAATTATATTAATATTTCCCCTTTAATTAAGTTTTAAATTTATTTTCATTTTTTAATCAAAATTAAGGGTCCATTTGTAAAAACAACTTAATTAATATCTTATTCAATAAGTTCTTAGGCCCTATTTGAAAGAGCTTATCAATAACTTATTGAGACTTATCTTATGTTATAAGTGCTTATGTGAGTGTTTGGAAGAATTTATAAAAAGATCTTATAGATAATCCATAAGATCTTTTGAACTTATTTTTATAAGCTCTTCAGGGTAGCTTATTACAAGTGCTCATGCGCTACTTTCAAAAGTACCAAGGTTCGAGATCGAACGTTGAGCGTTCCGGTTTCATTTTTTTTTTTTTTTCGTTTTATATTTTTATTTTTCATTGTTTCTGCATAACATTTTTGTTCTTCCACTTTTTGTTTTTTAGCTTTCGTTATTTCCGCTTCACTGAGCGTATCAATCATATTTCTTCCTCTTTACTTTTCGTTCTTGTCCCCCAAAAAATTCATGATTCAAAAGATTTTTTTTCCTATTTATTGGAAACTTTCGTCACTCTCTTTTCTCATAACCCACACCTCTGTTAGAAACAAAAAATAGGAGAAAGGTAATTAGTCATTTTTTAGATTTATGATTCTTAATTTTTTTAGAAAAAAAAAAAGAAGGTAAATGGTAATTACTGATGATTTATTTTTAATATTTTTGTGAAATATAATGTTATTTTTAATTGTTTAGTTACTTTTAATTTTTTTTTTATTTTTAATCATATTTTGATTCTTAATTTTTTTAGTTTGTAAAATGAAACATTTTATAAGTGCTTATGTAACAATATATCCAAATACAATGAAATTGTGTAAGCACTTTTCAACATGTATAATCAAACGTAAACAACTTATTGAATTTTAAGTACTTATAACATAAGCTCTTGTGTAATAAGGACCTGTTTGTAAAAATAACTTAACAAGGGCCTGTTAGGAATAAACTAGAAAAATAATAGAGTTTATATGACACATAAACTTGATATTGATAACAAAGTTCAAGTAAGAAAGGGAGAGGATGTCATATGACAAATACAATACCAGCTTCTTCTGGATTAAGCCTTCCTTTCACACACGGCAACTTGCAAACAAACAATCACAGTTCAAAGACGCGGTTTGACGATCAGTCCCATAATAAACTCCATTTGCACCTACTGCTATTAATTTATTTCCTCCCACGGTCCCACCCACTCGCAACTCTATCTGCAGCTACTAATTTTTTTTTTCCCTTTTTAGCCAGCAGAGGAGGGAATGGGTAGTATAAGAAAAGTGAACAAAATAATAATTGTGAATTGTGATGAAAGAAAACAAAATAAAAACATAATCCGAAATATGATGAACTATTTGTGCATTAAAGATACGTTGTAATTACTAATTGATTTTTATCATGAGTACCTATTTCTTCTCTTCTATTTACGTTATCCATTCATTGGACTAACTTAAAAATATAAAATTTAATTGAATATTTCAATAATAATAATAATAATCAATTTATTTAATGAATATCAAATATTGACTTACATAAATTATCTGATTAAAATTAAGCATTTCTTCTATAACATTAAATAAATCAAAACTAAAATTTCAAAATAAAGAGGATGAATTTAGATGACATTTTATTTATCTTTGTCTTATAGTACATTATACTAATATTTAAAAAATATTTTAAGGGATTAATTTAATTATAAAAGTTTGTTACAATAATTATTTTGGAACACTTTTTTTTTTATGATCTTAGGTCAGAGATTTTTGGAACACCTATGTTGTAGCAACTTGGTGATCCTAAAATTTTATATTACGTTATACTAATCTTAAAACAAAATTAATTTATTTTAAGGGATTAGTTTAATTGTGCCTTCAAATCTACAATATATTTTTTCTAATTATATTTTATTAATTTTTTTTTCAAACTATAGTGTCACCGACAATGTTTGATGTGATATATACTAGCGTCCAACCCGTACTATGTACAGGATATATATATATAGTTGTAGGAATGTGAAATGATAAAATAATTTAATTTTTTTACAACTATATTGAAATAAAAAATAATTTTTATTAAATTTATAATAGACTTAAATATCTGTTTTTTTCTCTTAAATTTAAGTTTGTCTTTAGTCCTCTAAATTTAAAATTAATTTTTTAGTCTCTTTAATTTAAAAAAGTTTGGTTTAATCGCTTGTCCAAACCCCCTCAGTCCAAACATCTTCAGATTGAATACTTTGAAAGAAAAACATACATGATATATAGGGGGTTTGATAACAAGAATACAAAATCAAAGTGGGTTATCACGTCATCAACTTTTAATTCATTAGCTATGTAAATGAAATCTCTAACAATGTTTGGACAATGAGACTAAAACATATATTTTTTTTCAAATTACATGACTAAAATATTAATTTTAAATTTGGGGTAGCAAAACAAACTTATCCTAAATTTGAGAGAATAAAAACATATTTAAACTCTTTATGTTATTTAAAGTTTATAAACAATATTTTGAATAATTTAAAATATGAAAATTAATTAAATTTGATATAGACTATTGAAATCAAATATTACTTAAAATAAATTATTATTTTAATATCTAATAGACAATTTATATTTCATTGGCACTTCTGTAAGATGAGTTGTTATAGGTCTTTAATATATTTTCTATTTAAGAGAAGAAAATATACTAACTAATATGTTCATTAATTTTTTTTTTGGTATTAATATGTTCATTAATTAATATAGGTATTTCTTTCTTCAACATAACTTTGCAATATTAACTAATCATGGAAGGGTATATTAGTTGTAATAAATACTTAACATTAATTAATATGTTCATTATTTCCTCCCACGGTCCCACCCACTTGCAACTCTATGTGCAGCTACTAATTTTTTATTTTTTTTCCCTTTCTAGCCAGCAGAGGAGGGAATGGGTAGTATAAGAAAAGTGAAAAAAAATAATAATTGTGAATTGTGATGAAAGAAAACAAAATAAAAACATAATCCGAAATATGATGAACTATTTGAACATTAAAGATACGTTGTAATTACTAATTAATTTTTATCATGAGTACCTATTTCTTATTTTCTATTTACGTTATCCATTCATTGGACTAACTTAAAGATATAAAATTTAATTGAATATTTCAATAATAATAATAATCAATTTATTTAATGAATATCAAATATTGACTTAAATAAATTATCTGATTAAAATTAAGCATTTCTTCTATAATATTAAATAAATCAAAACTAAAATTTCAAAATAAAGAGGATGAATTTAGATGACATTTTATTTATCTTTGTCTTATAGTACATTATACTAATCTTTAAAAGAAATATTTTAAGGGATTAATTTAATTGTGCCGTCAAATCTACAATATATTTTTTCTAATTATATTTTATTAAATTTTTTTTTCAAACTATAGTGTCACCGACAATGTTTGATGTGATATATACTAGCGTCCAACCCGTACTTTGTACAGGATATATATATATATATATCTTGTAGGAATGTGAAATGATAAAATAATTTTTTTTACAAGTATATTGAAATAAAAAATAATTTTTATTAAATTTATAATAGATTTAAATATCTTTTTTTCTCTTAAATTTAAGTTTGTATTTAGTCCTCTAAATTTAAAATTAATTTTTTTAGTCTTTGTCATTTAAAAAAGTTTGGTTTAATCGCTTGCCCAAACCCCCTCAATCCAAAAATTGTTAGATTGAATACTTTGAAAGAAAAACATACATGATATATAGGGGGTTGAATGCAAAATCAAAGTGGGTTATCACGTCATCAACTTTTAATTCGTTAGCTACGTAAATGAAATCTCTAACAATGTTTGGACAATGAGACTAAAACATTTTTTTTTTCAAATTACATGACTAAAAATATTAATTTTAAATTTGGGGTAGCAAAACAAACTTATCCTAAATTAGAGAGACTAAAAACATATTTAAACTCTTTATGTTATTTAAAGTTTATAAACAATATTTTGAATAATTTAAAATATGAAAATTAATTAAATTTGATACAGACTATTGAAATCAAATATTACTTAAAATAAATTATTATTTTAATATCTAATAGACAATTTATATTTCATTGGCACTTCTGTAAGATGAGTTGTTATAGGTCTTTAATATATTTTCTATTTAAGAGAAGAAAATATACTAACTAATATGTTCATTAATTTATGTAGGTATTTCTTTTCTTCAACATAACTTTCAATATTAACTAATCATGGAAGAGTATATTAGTTGTAATAAATACTTAAAAGAGTGATATTTTTATCCAAATATTTCAATCAATTTTCTATTAAAGATTTCTATAATGATATTATTTGATATTATATGTTGTAAGTATATTAAAATTAACATAATATAAATGAAATTAAATATAAAATAAAATATTTTAATTTACTATAAAAATTATATATTTTAAAGAAGAGAATAATACAATATAATGTGTGTAATTATAGCAGTACACAGGCTTAATAATCTTATTTAAAATTTTTAAAAATTTATATGAAGTAAATATTTTTTCATTTATTTCAATTATTAAAAATATTATATAGTGAAAATTATTATACTTTTGTAGTATATATCTTATAAAGTATATTATTTTTCTTGTTGTAAATAAATTATAATTGGCTTGTTCTGTTTAGAGAAAATTTCTTGTTTTCAAATGACTTGTTAGATTACTTGAAACAGTTATATACTTTTTTTTGTACTCTAATGGCTAGCTATATTCTATGTTAACATGGAATTGCGTCAGTTTACGTTATTGAGCTACTATACAATCACACAGTTTACACGTCAATATTATATAAGTCAAGTACAATACAGTTTAGCTTTATGGAAGTCAACAGATCTTCAGTTCAACTAAACTTAAGCTGAGGGGCAAGACTTGTGGAAAAGTGTTCCATACAATTGCTTTGCTCCTTCCCATCTTCTTCTTGGAACAAACTACAATTATTTACTTGCTTTGCTATAATTGGATGAATATAAAACAAGTCAAAAAGACATTCCAATGTGATTTTCTGTGAACATTCTTTTAGTCCCCAGAGGTATGAGTGTTCACATATATCAGAATTGCCTACCACTCAAGTTAATATTCAAGATAATTAAAATTTAGACCCTTTTAAATGCTTTATCAAAATATGTTACTCAATTTAGATTGTAAGCCACCAATATACTCTAGCAAATGCTAATTGCACGGAAAAATGGCCTTCGTAGGTTTGTTAGAAAGTCCAAAACTAATGGGAAATGATGTCATATTTAACTTGATGAATTTTATATCGTGGCAGTTTAGAATTCTTGAGGAAGCCGGTGAAAAAGTTAATGGACAGAAATCATTTAGGTGGAATGTATTGTAGGGGTTTTATTTTTTAGCATTGAGAGTATCCAAGTATAATAGAATATCAATATGGTCAGGGAGAAAAGTTTTGCCTCTGAAGTTAAGCGTGCTTAATTATTACTACTTATTTATCAATAGATGTGAAGACCGTGGAATTATTTGTTACTATGTATTTTATCACTGGTTACGTTTTTTTTTTATTTTTTATCTGCAAATGTTAGTCTATTAGTTTGATTAGTTAGTGTATTGAATATATCTGTTACGGGAGGAGCCAAAATATTTTATAATATCACCCTGTGGCCATTCATGGTTTGTTATGAAAGTTTAATTTTCCAATCAACTATCAAGTAAAATATTTTACATTACCGTGAAAAGAGTCACAAAATTTATGACTAATTAAACTTGCCCGTGATTTGCATGTAGTGGATATATTTCTTGTTTTGATCCGTGGGAAGCAAACATGGTATTTGGGATTTAAAATAACTCACGCACCTGCTTAACCAACTGAGTTAGACCCCCTCGATACATGTAGTGGTCCTAGTGGATATATGGCACTTGAATATGCAATATATGGTCAGTTTTGAGCAAAATCAAATGTTTTTAGTTTGTGTAATGGTTCTTGAGATTGTAACTGGCAAAAGAAACGCTGGTATTTGTCATGGGAAGACCATTGTAAGTCTTTTTTATTTCTTGTCAAGATATCTTTCTTGTCCTTGCCATTAGAATAATAGGATTAGAAAATTATTTCATACTTCACATAACTGTACAGATGGAATCTATGAAGTAATTAACATCTATAAATTGAACTAACTCATGCTGGTGTGGCGAAACTAAAGGGATGGAACGACTACAAACATTGTAGATCATTCTTGGTCTTGAGAAACCGTATTTTACACGTGTCAGACCTTGAACTCTCGTGACCCAATTTATTTAAATTTTTTATGAAAATAAGTTATTTCATATTTAATTAAATGATGCGAAAATATTTATATAAATTATATTTATACAAGAACTAGTTTCTATTCCAAGTCAACTTTGATCAGCCTCTGTGGACTGACTCTATATATAATATACAATTTTTCCAGATCTATGACAACTTGCAATGAGTGCATTGTATTACATTTTCCAGGTCAACTCAGGTCAATGCATTTTGCAGCGTCTTTCCCAATACAAGTGTGCACCACTTGCTAAGTTTCCATTTTCTCAGCCAGAGTGAAATAAGAAAAAATATAGAAGAAACAAAGCATAGTATTTGCGACAGGTTGTAAATAGCGAAGGAAATAGGAAATTTAGTATTAACAATAAATTTTGTCAGTGATATACTTCAAAAATAAGTACCAGGATTATAGTGATCTTATTAAACATAAATAGAAGTTCCACTCCTTAATCATTTGTTGAAACTTGTTCAGATGCAAAATATCTGCATTCAGAAAATGGAGGTTCAGATGACCGAGGAAGATTAATTGTAGATTTAAGAAAGTGGTTTCCAATAAACAGATTGGATTTTGTGGTAGTTATGATCCTGTGTATACAAAGAATAAATGCAAGGGGAATTCGAGAAACCAGATTTTGAACATCAATACTAAAGAAATACATTAGTGTAGAAAGATAAGCACCAAGCTGCGCTACTAGTAAAATAGTCATAGTCATAACATACACTTCATAGGTCATATCACATCACAGGTTTCAGTCTCAGATTATTCAAACAAGACATTGCATGAACAAATAACATGATGGTGAATGAATATCACTCCCATGACCAAAATCTAGCGAGGGTACAGCTCAGTAATTGAAGCCTCATTTTCTGATTCTTGAGCTGATTTAATTGTTGATTCGCTTGATCTTGTTTCCCTTGAACTATACCCCAATGACTGCGTGCCTGGAAGGCTTCTAGTTGTACTGTTCACATAATATGCAGGTTCAGAAGCTACTGGGAGACAGAGAGAACACCTATTAAACATGAGCATAATGGTCGCCACGGTTGGCCTGTCAACTAAATTTTCTTGAACACAAAGCAAACCAATATGGATACATCTCAACATTTCATTTCGTGAATTGCTGTTTAGTGATGGATCTACAATGTTTTAAGCCGTTCCCTCCCTCCAGTTTCTCCATGTATGCAAAAATTTGTTATTAAGTGATGGATTCCACTTTACATTAATGTTTTGGAGCAAGTAATCTTCTAATACATACTTTTATACGACAAAAGAAGAAATAATATGGAGAAAGGAAGACTTACAAAGCTCAGTAGATCCTCCACATTCTCCCCATGATGAATGCCACTGTTTTTCTGGCCGCTTATGATAGAACCGGTACACCAAAACTAAAGACACCTGATTTCACTGAAAATTGTCCATGCATTGCATACTCAGGTGCCATATATCCACTGCATGCCAATATGGATAGGTTGAATTAGTCATATATGTTAAGATTATTTCCAGGGTCATAAATTTTCATTCTGCTGCTAATGCCAATGATATTCATAACAAAGCTTTAATTTTGAATTCCTAGTACTGTAAAAGTATTTTACTTGAATTTTGAATTATGACATCATTATAAAAAAGCTTGTTGCTTATAACTACTACTTAAAAAATTACATACTCTTTAAACAAAGCAGTAATACATGATTCGGTGATAATGTTAAAAATTGTATCTTAGGATTCATATCTTGTATTTGCTTGAGTTTGATCCACTAAAACCAGTCTTGCCATGCCAACATCTGCTATCATAGGATTCATAGCTTGGTCTAAGAGAATCTTGCTTGCTTTGAGATCACGATGTATAACACGTAGATGAGAATCTTTGTGAAGGTAGAGAAGGCCTCAAGCAATACCTCTAATGATTTTGTAGCGCATCCCCCTTTCTTGGTTGGATCTGGATATACAAACATGAATTTTAGCAGTATATGAATATTTAGGCTTTGTCCTAAACCAGAAGTGAAATATAGAGCAATAGTCTAATTATGCAGTCATTCAGACATACCAAATTCCACCTTGTCCAACTTTATTAGAATTGGAGAAGTCTTCTGTAGCAACTCATACTGTGTCAAAGTTGCATTGCAATGACTGAGCAATGCTAATTTCGTCATCATCTTCATTAACTTCACATGGGGAACGAATTTAAACTAATGAGTTTTCCTATTCTGCTACAAGCACAATAGTGCTGCTGGTGCCGTCAAAATTTAAAATCTGGATGTGTTACTTCAGAAACAATATGTATTTAACTAATAACTGCCTTTTTCAGTTTTTCTTACCTTCTTAGCAGTGACATATTCATGCTTTGAATTACTGAAAATTTTTCATATTCTGTCCGTATAATAGATTGTGTGCAGTTAAATTATAGTTTATAGGAAAGATTTACTCTAAATTATGACAGCTCATACATGCCTTTCTTCGAAGAACAGCCATAATACACACTTCCAAGACCAGATGAAGGTCATATCACAGGTTTCAGTCTCAGTTTGGACAGAGTAATATGTGTGGTGTATTTAAACAATATATTGCACGAACAAATTAATTACATGAGTTCCAAGACGTTGTATTTTGGTTTAAGATTAGAAGATTTGATGATGAATGAATATCACCCCCATGACCAAAATCTAGGAGGGTGTAGCTCAACCATTGAAGCTTTATTTTCTGATTCTTGAGCTGATTTAAATACCGGTTCACTCGATCCTGTTGCTCTTGAATTATACTCCCATGTCTGCATCTCTGGAAGGCTTCTAGTTCTAAAAAATGCAGGTTTGGAAGGAATTGGGAGACGGAGAGAAGAGCTATTAAGCAACAGTATAACGGCAGCCATGGTTGGTCTGTTGGCTAAATTTTCTTGAACACAGAGTAAACCAATGCGGATGCATCTCATCATTTCATTTCGTGAACTGTTGTTTAGTGATGGATCTACAATATTCATAGCTGTCCCCTCCTTCCAGTTTCTCCATGCCTGCAAAAATTTGTTGTTAGATCACGGATTCCGCTTCTATATTAATGTTTTGGAGCACGTAACCTTCTAATCCATACTTCTAAATGGCAAAGAAGAAAAAATAGTAACACAAGGAAGACTTACGAAGCTTATTAGATCCTCCACATTCTGGCCACTGTTTTTCTGGCTGCTTACGATCTCAAGAACCAGTACACCAAAACTGAAGACATCTGATTTCACCGAAAATTGTCCATGCATTACATACTCTGGTGCCATATATCCCCTACATGCCAATATGGATAGAATTATTAGTCATAAATGTTATGACTCTTCTGACGGTCATAAACTTTCATTCTGTTTCAGTTGCTAATGCCAATGATTTTCATAACAAAGCTTTAATTCTAAATTCCTATTACTGTAAAAGTATTTTACACTATCACTCATTCATACAAAGCTGAATGATTATAATTTATAGTAACAACTACTTAAGACTCAAACTGTTTGAATAATCTACTAATACATGATTTGGTGAAAATTAATGTTAAAAGTTCTCAGTGATAGTTGATTGAAATTAAACTCTTAACAATTAATAAGCTATAGCATATTCTAATTAACAATTACCGGGTTCCAACAATTATTCTTGTATTTGCTTGAGTTTGATCCACTAAAACCAGCCTTGCTATGCCAAAATCTGCTATCTTAGGATTCATCTCTTCATCTAAGAGAATGTTACTTGCTTTGAGATCACGATGTACAATACGCAGTCGAGAATCTTCGTGAAGATAGAGAAGGCCTCGGGCAATACCTCTAATGATTTTGTAGCGCATTTCCCAGTCCAATTGTACTCTCTTGGTTGGATCTGCATTTACAGCCATATGTGAATAATTAGGCTTTGTCTTTAACCAAAACTGAAACACAGAGCAACAGTCTAATTATGCAGTCATTAAGACGTACCAAATATGAAGTAATCAAGGCTTTTATTTGGAACAAATTCAAAGACAAGTAGCCTTTCTCTTCCTTCCAAGCAGAAACCAAGTAGCCTAACTAAATTTCGGTGCTGAAGCTTGGCCACTAAAAGCACTTCGTTCTTAAATTCTGTATCTCCTTGTTTGGATTCGCTTGACAACCTTTTGACTGCAATAATCTGCCCATTGGAGAGCCTACCCTGAAAATATATCTCTGTCAGGTATGGTAAATATTTTGCTGACTGGTGCTATTGCATGTTTTAATGTGTATCTGAATTCAACAGGTACTAACCCAGTAAACAGCTCCAAATCCACCTTGCCCAAGTTTATTAGATTCAGAGAAGTCTCCTGTAGCAACTCGTATTGTGTCAAAGTTGAATTGCTATGACTCAGCAATATTAATTTCTTCGTCATCTTCATCCTCTTCTTTAACTTCAATTGGGGAACAAATTTAAGCTAGTTAGTTTTTCGAATACGTTACAAGCACAATACTTCTGTCCGTGCAGTCAAAATGGAATATTTGGTGTATAATTTCTGAAACCAGAAGATAGCTCCCTATTTCTTACCTTCTTAGTTGTGAGTCAGTGACTCATGCTTTGAATTATTTAAAAAAATTCATAAACTGTCTGTTTAATATTAGATTGTATGTAGTTCAGTTATTATTTATAGGAAAGAATTAATCTAAATTATGTCAGAACATATATGCCTTTCTACAAAGATTTTTCTCTATATTTATAATTCATTGTTTTAACAATATAGTAGTTAGTTGAAAATAAAAACGTCACAGTAAATTGATACTTAGACTTGCCTACAAGGTTTTTCCTTGCCTTCCACCTCCTTAAATATAGGCAGAGACAAATGAGCAAAACAACAACAACAGTAGGCACAATTACAGCAATGACAATTAGTGTCGTCTTGCCACTTTCTGCAAAAACAAGAATGCTCTGCTTGGTTAGATATTTTAAGGATTAAGGATAATCAAATATAAAAAAGTATAGTAACTAATTATAATGACAACTACCTTTTGGGGAAGTGTCATTGGGGGAGGGAGATGGTGGTGGTGGTGGTGGTACCTCTGCGTCGTCTAACACAGTCGTCTGTTCGTAGAAGGTGCTGTTTTCGTATCTAATAATACAACTGGGTCTAACAACTCTACCTCCTATCTTGTCATTGCAACACTCTTGGATTTCTGAGATAGCTCCGATCAAGCAGTTTTTGCAGTCTTGCTCAGATAAATCAGGCGTGCACTGTGCATAAGCGAATATGGTTTGAGAATTTGTAGCAGTTATATTGGCCGTGGCATACTTACGACGAGAGTCACCTGATGCAGCAATGTCTGTTAGCTTCCTCATAAAGTTATCACGCACTTTATTGAACTGGTCCGAGTCAGTTGCATTGTATGGGTTCGCCAAGTTAAAAGTAGGATCAGTTTCCATGGTGTAGAATATTGGGCGGTTCGAGTAGCGCAGCAAGCATTTGTCAGAGACTACAATGTACAAAATAGCCTCCTTCCGGTTTGGACAAAGCTGTTTGAGAAGGGCACCGGAATCGTTGAGGCAACTGCGGCACTCATCTGGCTCAACATCTCCTCTGCAGAGACCAATGGCGTATACTTTGTCGGGGTCTCGGCCATATGAGAAATTGTAGAAACCATAGTTAATTTGTGTGTGGGAAGAGAAAGTGGACAAAAGGTTGTTGAGGTTGCTGTGATAGGTGTTGTTGGTTGTGTAGTTCCCTCCTTTGCTGTTATCACAGTTTACGCGTAAATCTGGCAGGTCGCTGGCTGGAGAGATGAAATTTAGAAATAGAAAAGAAAGAAAGAAAAGAAGGACGCAAGAAACGGCAGCCATAGATGTATGAATGAATGATCATAAAAATAAAGGATATATATTCGCAAGTCTTGTTCACCATTCAGTTTTTTTATAGAGAAACAGGGTCATTCTTCTAGAGGATTATAAGCCCCATCTGTTTCCATACTTCATAATTCTCAAGTCTTGAACTTGTTCATTTTCCTTATCGATCTGTCTAGTGGTTTGAAGTTTGAACTTGGGGTGTCTCTCACTCTGTCAAACGTGGGACTCAACCCAGGCTCTGGATTATTGGGTTCTAATAAAAACAAGAGGTAAATGCTACACGAATGTTTCCCGTGTTTTTTGTTGTCTTAAGGAGAAAGAAAGACACCCTGTCATGCAACTGGAAATGCTAAAGCAACTATTTTATCTTTACAAATTTTAATCTAATTATCAATCTCTTAAAGAATGATATGAGATTTAAAAAAGAATTTAATGGTAATGCACTACTGTCATTTAATCACAAATTATTATTGGTATACTTTTAAGATGATTTTTGTAAAAATCAACAAACTTACCGTATACAGTGATTTGTCATAATCCTTTTTCTCTTTAAAAAATTATAACTCATTCTCTAATGTCATTTTTTCAAAAAGTTATAACGTATGATAGAATTTATCTAATTATGTATTTGACCCTGTTTATTCCTCGTTAAACTTGGGTGCATTTAATGAACAAAACTTTTAGATTATAAAGTAACTATTTTATCTTTATAAATTTTAATCTAATTATCAATCCTTCATGAATAATACAGTATATATATTTAAAACAAGAATAACATGAGAATTAAAAAATTATAACTCATTCTCTTTTGTCACTTTTAAAATATATATATATATATATATATATATATATATATATATATATATATATATATATATATATAGTGAGACCCTAAACCCTAAACACTATATATATATATATATATATATATATATATATATCACATTTGACTCCCAAATGGTTGCTTACGTAATATGATTAAATGCGTGACATATTATGATAAAGTGTGGATGACTATTGACCATTATCTGTAAAATTTATGAGAATTAAAATTAATAAAAAAAATTACAGGATCGAAGATAAATTTATTTATATTTACAAAACATATTTAAACTTTAAAAGTTTAACCTTTTCAGTAAAAAAAAAAAAGTTTAACCTCTTGTTCAACAACTTTTTAGTTTACTAATTACTTGTCAATAAAATTCTTTGCGTTTTTAATTATGTTACTGTGTCAATTAATTAAAACTCCATAATAATATCTCTATATTTTTTGATAGCCACGCATGCAAAAAAGGAAGATTCAAAGGAGTAGACTAGACGCTATTCGTCATTTACGGGGCAAGAATAATTTTTATGATGTTCTACTCTAGCGTCGTTTACGGGGCAAGAAAATAATTTTTTATTATGTTCTACTTTTTTGACAAAAATAATCGACCATTTTTCTATTTTTATTTTTTTAATAAATCCACCTCTAAATTAATTTTTCCAAATAATGATATTTAAAAAACTATCGACTTAATTACGAATATGATCCTTCAAGTATTGCAATTGTACGATTTTAGTTTTACATGTTGTAATTGTGACAATTAAGTCCCTGTCGCAAGGGAGAGTGAAAAAATGAAAAGATAGTATCAGAGTGACAAGAAGCTTTGAGAATATAGGAAAATAATTAATACAAATAATTAATAAAATTAAAAATGGAAAAATATGAAATTTATTATTAATATGTGAGTTCATGAGAGATATATGGTTAGAGTAAAAATTGGTTGGAGTTCTAAAAAATTAGGTGGCTTTGTGAGAACCACTAAAAATGAGTTAAGAACTCAAACTTGATTCTTGACTGTAGATGCTCTTAGAGTATATCTAGCTAGCTGAAATTCTTAGAGTTAGAAGTTATTATGTAAAAGCAATTCTTATATAAAAACTCGTTACCTGTTTTAACATGTTCTTTTATATATTATGCAAGAAACTATGCTAGGCAGGAGAGAGAGAGAAAAAAAATAGAGAGAATAGAGAAAAAAAAAAAAAAACAGTCGTTCTTGGTTGCATAAAATGTTGACACCTGTAAATGTAAAAATGGTGGTTGGATAATTTTTATACAAGTATAGATAAGTGAATGTATTTTTTGCCTTAATTATAAAAAATAGGCTTAAAATTATTTTTGGTTCCTTAAATTTAGATTACTTTTATTTTCAATTCTTCAAATTTAAATTTGTTTTTTTTCCCCTAAATTTTGAAGATTGCTCTTTTATTTTTAATTGTTAATTTCTTTTTATACTCTTAATTTATTGTACAGTAAATTAATGAGAACTTACTCATTCCTTATGTAAGTATATACATTCATTGTCTTATACTCATTAGCGGGAAAAAAAATATCCCTTGAATTATGAGTAGTATTATAAAATATAAGGTTAACTAAATTTTTAGTCTTGAACTTTTTCAAAATTCAAATTTTAGTTTCTAAACAAAATTTTGTCTGGCCAAAGTTTATAAAGTTTTCTTCTGTCACAACTTTTAGACCCTACCGTTAAAGTGTATCATTAAATGATGACATGATGACCTCTGAGGTTGCCACGTGTCAGTTTTTTAATTATTTAATGTGGTTCATTTTTTAATTGCTAGAAATTTGCCAATCTATTATTTTCCGTTTGGCATATCTACATCTAAATATATTTGAAAGATTTATTTAGTAAATTTTTTTATGAACTTATTAAATTTTGGTCTGGTTTCAATTTCTACTTCAAGCCGGACGCCCACCACAAGGGAGTCAAAATTCATTAATATCTCTACACTTTAAGAATCATAAAAATATGTTTAATTTTACTTAGGTGTTTTTATGAAATTTATAGATAAATTTGTCCACAATATTTTATATATTATCAAATAATTGGTACAGCAGCACAATAAATTTACCCGTGTGACAGGAAAACTCATGGAAAATGTTCAACTTATATCCGCATAAATGAGGTGTATAGGTGGAAATAAAAAGAAAACGATAGAAAGAAAAAACGGAATGTTTTAAATGATGTAATGAAAAATTAAGAAAAGAATAAAATAAAAGTGAGATGAATAGCATATATAAATGTATGATAATATTAATTCCAATAGATTACGTTAATTTCCAATAGATTAATTCTTTTTTAATCAATCTCTTTGTGTTTAATCATTTTTTCTAAATTAGTTTATCTATGATCAATTGAGAATTAATTTAGAGAGAATAGTTTTGTCAGACCTTGGCCATAAGCTGATTAATAATTTAAGAAAAATTGGCAATTACATAATCATTTAAGGTTTTTCTAAAAACATGAACTAAGGGAATTGAGTACAAGTGAAGTAACAGTCTTGGGTTGTTTATCTGAAATTGTTCCCGTTAAAATACTGTCAGCTTATTCTTTTCTTTTTCTACAGAATATTTGATACCATCATTCTCTCAAATTGACGATTATTCTTAATTGTTTAGTTTTTATAAAATCAAATTATTTTGGGAATTCCCCTAGTCCTTTGGGTACGATATCTGGACTTAGGTCCACTATTACTACTAGTAGGGTACACTTGCCCTTCAGCGAACATATTTTACGCATCAGCTTCTCATCATGGCCTTCTAAAAACACATACTTGAGGTGAGATGACAACTTCTTCAACTTTTGACTATCCTTATCGATAAGATTCATATATTATACTCCCTCCGGAGTGAAATATAAGCAAAAAACAATTGCATGTGTGATGGACTAAAATATAAGCAAATTTTAACTAACTCTCTCCTATTTAATGATACAATCTCAAAAATACTCTTCATTTAATTAAACTAATTTTTTAAAGGGTGTGATTCAGGTTTTTTTTTTTTTTTTTTTTTTTTTTTTTGCTTATATTTCAGTCCAGAGGGAGTATCATTTTCTTTCCAATCTACTATGAAGATTAAATCTAGCCACAATTTCTTGATTGCCACCCAATCACTGTAGGAGGGTGTGATTTTTAATACTTCATTATTGATACAGTATCTTGATCTTTGGTTGCTTTGTACAACTAAGTCCATAATTATCTTTATTACCAACATCTCAGTTGCAGAGCACATCTATTCACCACTTAAGATTCTCACTCCCCGACACAAAACTAACCTGCGATACACCCACACTTCCTATGAATCAAAGCTTATATGCTTGGGAGAAGGGAAGAATGCATACATGCAGTACCTGTAGAAGCAAAAACGTAGTCACTGAAGCGATGTTCCATGATGCCCAAGACTTGTCATGACAGTCTTTTAAATATTGATGAACATGTGTCATGTGCCTGTTTGTCACAGATCTGAGCCATTTTGTACTAAAGTCATTTAATGAACTTTGAAAAATCCAAGTGTCGGGCTTAACGGACACATCTGGTCAGTCGCAATGTATATTCAACCAGTGGTCATGTAGGGAATCCTCATTTTCCTGTAAAGTTGGAGGGTCACGTATTTTCCAAATGAATTAGTTCATATTCAGGTTGGTCTCCCAAGTAAATATGAAATAATTAACTCAACCCCTATTGTGTAATTGGATGAACATTACGACCGATTAGTTAGAATATAAGCTTCATTCACCTGTCAAGTTTGAGGTTGGAGGACTACATACTTTTCAAGTCCCTTAACTGTACAATAGATCTGATGATGAAAGATCTTTAAAAATTACGAATCGAAGTGTTAACCACCAATATCCCAAGGGAGAACTCCTCCCGCAATACAAGGAACCTATCCCACAATAATAGGAAGTGCTATGCATGGGAGGATAAAATCAATTTTGAAACCCTAAAAGGTAGAACACATGTATACCTTTGAATGCTCTAGTCATTGGCCATCTTCAAATTGTCGTCTAAAGGTGTCTCTCATGACCGAAACATGGATTACTCGTTACATTTCATATAGATGTTGTTGGCTATTCATAGCCTTTAAAAATGACAAACATTGGATACCCATTTGCAATTATTAGAACCAAGCCCAACCATGGTAGTCCTTGATGTCAGACTTTACCTAGTGAGAAAAGACAAATGTCATTGCCATTTCTACATATTTCCTGCTTTTAATTATCTGGAACTGGAAGTCGCGTGATGTTCCACCGTTTCTTTTGGCTTAGCAAAAATAGTTATCGATAGAGTACGAGGAGCGCTAAAAAAATACATGAGGTTATTATGCTATTACATAATGATGTTCCACACAATTATGCACTTCTCAAGAAAATTTACATTAACTTCATTCAATCTCTTGTAATTTGGTTGTTTGTAAAAAGATGAACTTAATTTGAGAAACCTAACAGTTACGTGGCTATATATATATATTGGTCATTGAAATGGAATCCCATTACATAATATTGGTAAATGTTAATCTGAGTTGTACAGACTCGGAGAGAAATGCTCGATCAGCTCGTAGGATTATCATAGCAAAATAGTCTCGTGATGTTCCACCGTTTCTTTTCTTCTTTTTTCTTTTGGCTTAGCAAAAATAGTTATCGATAGAGTACCAGGAGTGCTAAAAAAATACACGAGGCTATTATTACATAATGATGTTCCACACAATTATGGACTTCTCAAGAAAACTTACATTAACTTCAATCCCTTGTATAGGAATACAAATCTCTACTAATTAATAATTTGGTTGTGTTTGTAAAATAATGAACTTAATTTGTTGTGAGAAACCTAACACAGTTACATATGGTTATATTGGTCTTTGAAATGGAATCCCATTATACATAATGTTGGTTACATTAAATCTGAGTTGTACAGACTCGGAGAGAAATACTGTGGTGGGATTATCATAGTTCGATTATATTCAATGGTGGGAAAGTGGCATTGTGCTTACAATACGGTGAGAACCATTCACACTATTTGTTGACTTTGTTCTTAATTTTGGCACTATTAGCTTGCCCAAGAGTTTATCCTACCTCAGTATATATAGCTT
This sequence comes from Pueraria montana var. lobata, assembly GCA_026413185.1. NCBI lineage: Eukaryota > Viridiplantae > Streptophyta > Magnoliopsida > Fabales > Fabaceae > Pueraria > Pueraria montana. The sequence continues at coordinate 10,696,067 of CM048651.1, read as the reverse complement.
AATTGGTTCCGGCCTGAAGGAGATATGTTTACATTGTTTTGTATTCCATTATATTTGTCAACGATTTCTTCTTAACCCATATTCTCTATTTGGTAGTGGACCACCAACATGGATCGGAGGTGGTGATCCATGCTGCCAACTATTATATATATGTTTTCTTCTTTTAAAATTTACAGTGATTTTGAGATTATTGTTTAGCAAGTGGTGGTATTGTTCCAATCTTTTGTAAATATTAATACTTTTAATTAGTTGATAATAGTTGTTTGTTAATATTTAGAAAGCTCAATTGTGTAAAAAAACAGTTAGATGAAAGTAGCATATAAGTTTGGACGAACTTTCTTCACACTAGAAGTTTCTCGTATTGACTTTGGAGTCTGGAAGGAATGAGTTCTATATATCAATGTTTAATCACAGGATTTTTGGATAAATTCCAAATATTATAACGATACATATTTCACTTGACAAAATACATTAATGATGAACATAACAATAAATAAAGACAGTTTGAATATTCTAATGATAACTAATTTTGCTGCTACGAATGAAGAATAACTTCTTCCTTTTCACAATATTGTGTCTAGAAAAATATTACTTCTTTTTGTCTGAAGAGCGTTGCTTTTTCAGTTGTTCGAATAAGCTTCCATCATAAACACCTCGAATTGTTTCTTTTTGCAGTAAGCCACTCTTATCTTTGGCTAGTTTGTAAAGGAGGTTCCATTCAACCACACTACCAATCCTGTAAGTGCATCATCGATCGGTTGCAACATATTAATAATTAATTACTATGTTTTACGGTAAAAATAGTATTAATTAATAAAAGGCTTAATTATAATTTTTACCCCAACTTTTTAATTTTTGGCAGATTTTATCCCTAACAAATTAATTTGGTGCATTTTACACCTACTTTTTTAAAAAGTTGCAAATTTTACCCTCTATAGTTTTGATGACGTAGCATGCTAAAATAGTTGTATTTTTTTACCCCCAACTTTTTATTTTTTGACAAATTTTACCCTTAACTATTTACTTTTTGGTGAATTTTACCCTCATTTTTTATGCTTATGTTAGCATGCCACGTCATCAAAATTGTGGAGGGTAAAATTTGTAACTTTTTAAAAAAGTTGGGAGTAAAATGTGCCAAATTAATTTGTTGGGGGGTAAAATCCACCAAAAATTAAAAAGTTGGGAGTAAAAATTGCAATTAAGCTTAATAAAAAAATGTAATTTCCATATAACAGATATGACAAACCAACCTTCCTTTCAAATCTTTAGGCTCTCTGTTCGCCCTTATCATCTTCTTCAACTCATCATATGTCAAAGCATTTGGATGTGTATGTGCATGCTTGCTGAAAATTTCTTCAAATTTTGAAGGAACAAACCTAAAAGATTTATCATAAAATACAGTAAGTAATAAAGATTTATCAATGACATTGAAAATATATAACGCAAATGTTTTATAATTAAATGACTAAAATGAAAGCAATAAAATATGAAAAAGTGGAATGTTTTTTATTAAATTACCTTCCTTCGGTATCATAGACTCCGGTGTCACTGCCATGTTTGCCGAGTTGAATATTCTTAATTTCAATTGGAAAAAGTAAAGATGGAAACTTTCCCTACACCATGAGAACTTGATCAGTGTGAATAGAAAAAAGAAAATTTATGAGCTATTCATTTTAATTTGTAGTATTTTAAATTCAAATAAGTTCTTAATCAATGATTACGGATCACTATCTCTGTATGAAATTAATTATTTTCACATAGTTTTCTCTGTTTTCTTCTACTTCTCAGTCTCTATCATTATATATATATATATATATATATATATATATATATATATATATATATATATATATATATATATATATATATATAAACTATACAAAATCATTGTACAAATAAAACATTTTAACCAAAATTATCAGATTTAAAAGCAAAAAAACGGTAGTATCGAGTCGAATATCTTGCAAATTATTTTGTGTGTACGTGGCGTTTTCTCGTTTTTAGAGCTATCAAATAGGCCGGGCCGGTGAGCCAGTCCGGCTTGGCCTGTATAACATTCAAGTTGTTATTTTTTGGGCCCGGCCTAGCCCTATATCTGGTCAGCAGGCCAAATTGGCCTGAATTCAAAATGAATAAAAAATAAGAAATAAATTTTAGATTTAAAAAATAAAATTAAAATCCCTTTTTTTTTTTGCAATGGAGGAGTATGTCATGCTTTTTTTTTTTTTGGTACAATATGAGATTTCTACCACTTAAGTTACGTGATGCTAGCTGCAATAGCTACACTACCCTTTTTTTTAACAGCAAAGGAATAATTCATTAAAAACTACACTACAAAGTAAAGCAATAGGATGCAGTATGGCCAATTAACCAAAAACGAATAAAATCACTCCACCAGGCAACGTACCCAGTGTACCTAGTTATGAAACCTATATTTTTTATTTAATACTAAATGCAACATATATTTTTTTTATTTAAAATTTTTATTATACCAGTCTTTGGGCTAGTTCGTGGCCTACGGGCCAGCCCGACCTAAGGTCATTTGGCTCGTTGGGCCAAGTGGGCCAGGCCAAAAAGGCTTGGTTCTATTTAGGCCATCTTTTTTAAAAACCCAGCCTGGCCTTATTAGCGGACTGGCCGGACCGGCCTATCGGGTCAGGTCCAAATTGACAGCTCTACTCATTTTGTCGGTCTGCTAGTAATCTAGTATACCAGAGAGTACCACTTTGTGGAAATAAATGCATAGATAAGTTATCAAAAAAAAAAATGCACCAATTAAAATATCAAAACAATGGAAGATTAGTTATTTTTTCAGACAATTTATCAAAGGGTGCTAGTATTTAAACACCTACAAAATTACAAGTAATTTATTAACATTTGATTATTTTTTTTCAATCTTTTTATAACATCACATTATTAATTATATTAATCACTTATCTCTCCTATCTTTCCACTCTCTTTTATTTAATGAAAAATCAATTTTCTTTTATTTAATTGGCACAATTTCTTTAGGGATAAGAATTTGAGTTTGTTTATACGCATTATTAAAGTAAAAAATATACATTATATTAATAAAAAAAATAATTAAGATAATTAAATATTACAATAAAAGTAATTATTATAAAAATTAATAAACTTGCTAAGATCAAATAATATAGAAACTCTTTATATTAATGGTACATGTCCTATACTTTAAGAATTTTCGAAGTTTGGCGAATGGATAAGATATTTTATGAGCAACTTGAATTGTGATGGAAGCAATATTGAACTTCCTCTCAGTCCACCGCTCATCAAAAGGATAAGATAACCGTTTTTGAATTGTGATGAGAGCAATATTGAACTTCATCTCACTCCACCGCTCATCAAATGCCTTTTTCTTGTACCAAATGCCTTTTTTTTTTTCATTATTAAAGCAATCACTACCGGAAAGTAGAAGAAATTTGAAAAATACATCATTTGACTTCTTCTTTTTTCTGCTGATTGAAATTTCATTTCGGTGTGATTTCGTAATATTCTAAAAGGAAAATATAAAAGAACACACTATTTAAGTTTTTTTAAACATATATGCTACCATAGAAACCAAAAATGTTGAGGTTAAAATACGAGGGGAATCACTCATATATACTCAAATACACAATTAAATAATGTGAGGAAATTAATAGTTTTAAGGGATGAAGAGATATATCGGACGAGTACTCTGACTTAGACCTAAGTTGATGAAAAGTGCAGTTCCAACAGACAACAATATCCCAATTCCAATTTCACGCAACCCTGCAATTATTCAAAAGCTTAGAAATGATAAACTCAAAAATTGATAAACAATATAAAACTGATTTTCTTCATAGAATTTATATCCTAAAGTAAGCAAATATACAAAATAAAAATATAAGCAAAAAAATTTTAGTTATTTGAAGTTAACGTGATAAATTATATATGATTATAGTTATGCTTGTAAAATCATCAAAACCTTTAATATTGTGAAAAAGTATGGGTAATAATACAACCAATTGATATTGCGATGGGTAATTTTGGAGGTTCCAAACACTTTGATGTGTTGCAGTCACATTCAATTGCAATTTTGGAACCCAAATTTAAAACCTTATTTAATTTAGGTTAGTTAAATTACGAGAGTTTAACTCAAGTTAATATATAAATGCATGTCTTGTGTTTTTCAATTCTAAACAGTTGTCAAATTCCATGTAATAGATGAAGGAAAATTGATGACATTAAAGGGAAAGGAAAAGCTTAGAAAACCTTGAAAAGTCTCCCATGGGTAGATGACACCATCTTTGTTCATGTCAAAGAATGCAGCATGCTTCTGCAGAACGTTCTCATCAAGTGGAATGGGTTTCTTCTCAATACCACCAGCTACTACTCCTGCAAACATGTACATTGGTTGAAGCAACATGTAAGTGGAAATGGTATTAGAGACCAAATTAAGCTACATTAAAAACAAAAATAAATTAAATTTATGGCTTAGTTAATTACCCTCTAGTTTTTTGTTTACTGGGACAGGTAAAGAAGCCATGTGGACAGAATGCAGAATCAAAAGCAAATTCAGAGCAAAAGGAAAAGAGGTTTTGGGATTAAACTCTAGGAATTCGAAGATAGTTAATGGTTACGAGTTGTGAGATTGGGATCATATATATATATATATAGGTAAAGGAATGCGTAACATGAAGCACAACCACCGCAATATGCATGTTATTGGACACGTGTTCAGAATCTCTTTGCCCATTTTTTTCGTTAACATAATAACCTAACAGCTGTATTAATTGGTCTGTTTTGTCATGTTCTTGTGGAAATGGCATTTTGTTATGTTATGTAGCAAAGTTCAAGATTTCACTGATTTTGTGTCCGAACGGCTGGATGGTTAAAGATTTAGTATGAAATAACTATAATTATCTCTTTCATAAGTTCATAAGTGTGAGTTTGAATTTTCTTGCATCACTTTTTTTCTGTTTGGTAGACGATTTTAATTTTCTTACTCACACTTAAAGACTATAATTAATTAAGTAATTGTGTAACAAAGTAAAATTACTTGTAGTTTTAGGGCCTATTTGGTTAAGCTTGTCCAGACACACTTCTATGAGATGAAAATAAGAAGAAAAACATGAAATAAATTTCTCCATATATTAAAATTAGAAAATGTGTGACTTTTTATAAACTAACTTGTAAAAATTCTCTCATATAATTTTTCTAGAAGATGTAAAACTTTTTACAAATTAGTTGATGTACAAATTAATTTTAGGTTACAAAGAAGCTTATTTCTTTTTTTTTTTTCTTCTTGTATAAGTATTTTTGGATAAACTAACTCAAACATATCCTTAGTATCTCTGCACCACTCCTATAATTAAGTCTCCGCTGATAATCACAACGTACTATTGACGTCCTGGCCGATATATTATCGTAAATATCTCTCTATTCTATATATCATTCTTTTTTTAATATAGAAATGATTTTGTGTCTTGTGGACGGGTTCTAGCATGCACAAACAACACGACTTTTGCACCGTGCGCAAGTGCTTTTGAGCCGTGCGATAAAAGTAATTTTAATCGATGGCTGGAATTCCAAATTGCATAACCGGACGGGAAAATAATGAGGTGGAATATTGTAGCCCTTTTTTGTGTGGGCCCCAATGTTTGTGATGGTTGGAGTTTATGTATTTGTTCAGGAGCATGTCCCCCTCCCAGTCTCCTTCATTGGTTACGTCTTCCTTTTTCCTTTTTCCTTTTTCCTTTTTCCTTTTTCTATATAAGAGCAAATCAACGTGGTTTTTTTGATCGAGCAGAAATATCTTCAACTCCACTCCTATCACCATTTACATTCATACCTGTTACAAATATTCAAAACAAAAAGCACCATAGTAAAACCCAAAGGACCATCACCATTTGCATCTAGTTAAATTAATCATAATCATAACTACAAAGTTTATACAATCTAATTAAATCAATCAATTGATTCTAAAAAATATATATACTAGTCATCATCAGTAATACTAACAAAATAACTTACTAAATGACTTACTTAAACTTCATCATATTATACAATTATATATTGTCCATCTTCAAATTTCACTAACCAATTCACAACCAGTACATTTTACAAACTTTCAAACTCAAATAAAATTGCCCGTCTAAAACACACAACAATTCAAATTTTGACAATGAAAATACAACATCATTCTTCAATTGCCAACGTACGGGGATGAACAAAAAGTGTATTATGTTGATTATATGTATACTTTGAATCAAAATGGTTATAATGAGTATATAATTACCAACATCATTACGGGGATTTAACAAAAAGTGTATTTTCACCAAATATTGTTTGGATACTTTGAATCAAAATTGATTTTGAGTACATAATTATCAAAATGGGTTTAATGTTTATATGTATATTTTTTTTCTATTATAAATAACTATGTGAATACTCCCTCCGGCTTGATATAAGAAAAAAAAAAACTTGGGTCTTGGATTTAAATATAAACAAATCTCAACTAATTTTAGTTCATTTAATGAGATCATTTTCAAAATACCCTTCATTTAATAGGGGCTTTAATTCTAATGACTCCTTATTATTTATATCAAATTCAAACTAAGGGAAATTTAGAAAAAATAACTTATTTTTTAATTGAGATTGATGCAATTAAATGTTGTCAATTTTCTTAGTTAGCGTAAAATAATTTTTTTGCTTATATTTAGATCCGGAGGGAGTATTTATATTAACATATTAAAAATAAGGCTTAAATTCATTTTGGAGGATTAAAATTGCACAATCGTAAAATTATAAGGACCGAAAGTGGATCAAAGCTTAAAAATAAATAGACATTTAATAATTTTTTACTTCATGTTAAATACTACCATAGTTATATGCAACATAAGTCAAATCATCAAAACCAAGGAAAGTAGTTAAATTAGTTGTTTTTAATTAATTCTACCATAAATTCAAATTTTATTTCAAAAATACCCTTTGCTTTAATTGATTGTCATAGGGAATAAGTGAGATGCATAGGAAATGAAGTTAACAATAAATTAAAAGTATAAAAGAAATTTAGTCATGAGTAACTTTAAAAACTAGTGATTGTTACTTATAATTAGGATCAAAGAAAAATTTAATTTGTTGCTTATAATTAGAACGAGGGGTAATATTAAATTAAAAAATTTTTGCATAATATGTTAACTTTTGAAATAGAATCCATATCTCTTATAAAAATATTAAAATTGAATAAATATAGCAAGACTTTTTATTATATTTTTTAAATCAGTAAATAATAAACATGAATAAGAGTATTAGTATAATGGTAAATTAGACAAAATCCAACTAGAATTGATTTTGGTAGAAGTAGAAGTTACTCCTACTTGCTTTAACTCTACCATGATTTTTTCCATTAAAATTGATTTTACTAAGATAACTAAACATGCAGGATTTTGATCAAAATCAAGTTGACCCACCTCATCATGTTCCATAATGATTTTAAACTTTAAAGCCAATCCTTAATTTACAATCCACGTGGAAAATAAATTTCATCAATTTATTTTTGTTCTTTATTTACAAACCTAGTGGATTATTACCTTTTTCAATTAATGTCATATAAGCTTTCCCGTCTTCTTTCAAAATATATATATATATATATATATATATATATATATATATATATATATATATATATATATAAAAGCTTTCCCGTCCGGTTATGCGGTTTGGAATCGCAGTCGTAGATTAAAATTACTTTTATCGCATGGCTAAAAAACACTTGTGCATGGTGCCAAAGCCGTGTTACTTGTACACGCTAGAATGCATCTGATTTTGTGTAGCTAGAGTTCTATTAGTTAGTTAATCATGCAAATGTGGCATGGCAATATCAAACTTGCATGTTTTAGCTTTTTCGTCCCCCACAAACTAACAATTTGTATTGACAGTTTGACACGTTTTATTGTGTTCATTCTTATGAAAATGACATTTATTTTGTTTTGTACTAGAGTTCAAGACGTGTAAGATGTTGTGCAGCAAAAGTAGGTCCTGCAAGCATAACCGCAAAAGTGACATGTATGGCAACTTCTAATCTGGTAATGGACACATATTCATCGAACCTTTACTCCGTTTTTCCTGTTTAGTTGACCAGCTTAACTATTTATATCACGTTCCTGAATTACATTTATGGTAATATTTTTTATTTCAATAATTGTGTATTGATAGTATAAAAAAAATTTATATTATCATCTGATCATAAATCATTATTAATGACTTTCAAGATAAGTCAACAGATTTATTATAGATGATGGTATGTGATTAGATAATAGTATAGAATTGTTTTATATTTTTAATACATAGTTTTCCCTCATATTTTTTGGTAGAGAAAAATATAGAGAAAGAGGGTCAAGATAGTAAGCTTAACCATCGAGCGCATGGATCAACTAGCGCAAGATTGTTTCATCTTAGTTAAAGGTCTCGAGTTTGACTCTTGGATATATAATTGAGTTAAATACTTGGATTTGTCGTCCATATTAGTCCTACTCGGCTCGAACATAATTTCTTCAATAGAAGATGCATGTGATCTATATCAAAAAAAGGATAGCTTAAAATAAAGAAAACTTCCAACTTTATAGGGTGTTTTATTTAGGGTTTAGGGCAAATGATTCACAATGGGCTAATAAATATAATATAGTTCAAAATATGTAACATTTTAAGCTATCAATCAAACTTTGGGTATTAATTAGAGATGGCAAAAATATTCATACCTATAGATATTTGTGAGTAAAATTTGCTATAAAAAATGGATAGCTTAATGGGTATGTATCCACATATTAAATAAATGGATTTTTTTTTGCATTAGCTAAGTGATGGCCTTGACGTCATCACAAATAAGGTTGTCACTAATTTATTTGCATCAACTGAAAGAAGCCATCATTCATTAGCAAGCCAATGCAAAAAAAAAAAAAGAGGAGAAAAAAAAAGACTTTACTGCCATTGTAATTGTAACACCCCTTGTTACATTGACTCTAAACCCGAAATACACACATTTTAGTTTTAGTTTAATTGAAACCTGAAATACAATAATAAATAACACATAAATAACACACCAATATCAGCCCATCGATCATCAATATTCATATCCATATCAATAGTACAAATCTCGTTACGTGTAACTAACCAAGCAAAACCCCACAAAAGATATACTTGATAAACAGAAATTTGTGTGTTTAAGTATGAGTTTTGACCTTAATTTGCTTTATTTTTATTAAGTTTATTGGAAAAACTCATGGACTTTTGTGAAGTGTGCAATAGTTAGGACAAGAGTTGAAAAATGTGGAAAAGTACAAAAAGTTGTTGAAAAAGAGCTAGAAAAGAGCACCAGTAAAGAACACAGCCATGTTGATGCTTAAAGGAGTAGAACACCCGTGCTGAATTGGGAGGACCGTGCTCTGATTTGCACAAAATGAGCCATCAACGTCAACATTTTTCGAGAACGGTCATGATCCTTACATCATGGGTGTGCTGATCTGAAGTTTGAATTTCAAATTAGCCTACCTAAAGAAGCATGGTCGTGTTGCCTTCCACGAGTCAGTTACAATTCTTGTATTATATATAGAAAATTGGAAGTGAGGGTTATGGTATCTTTTTGTTGTGTTTCCAAATTGGAGAGTTATGAGTGAGGAAGTTTCTGTGCAAGGAGCTTTAGCTAAGAGAGGACGTAAAGATCATTAATGGGGTTTGATACTATAAAGTTCTCTTCCCTTTGTAATCTTTATGTCGTTTATTGGAATTTCCTGCTTCCTTATGACCATGAGTGGCTAAATTCCTAAAGCCCAGATTGTGATGTAATTATACCTTGAACCTCGGTTCTGTTCTAATAAAATTCTCAATGCATTCGGTCAATTGTGTTTCATTATTGCTTTCATTGATATTTTAGAACTGATCACTCTAAACACTGATTAGTAGCATGTCAGTGATCATCTATTTGTGATTAATTGATCTGTGAAGGAATTGAATTTGTATAACCTTCATGATCAAACTAGTTGTATGAATTTCCAATGGATTAAATTCTCTTAATCAACCTCTTTGTGCTTAATCATTTGCCCTAAATTAATTCATCTATGACCAATTGAGAATTAAATTAGGGGAAATAGAGTAGCTAGACCATGGCCAAAGGCTAACTAATGACTTTAAGAGGACTGGTAATTGTAGAATAATTTGGGGTTTTCTTAGGATATGAATTGGGGGGAAAAGGTGCAAGTAAAGTCATAATCCTAGGTTTGTCTCGAGTTTGAGCATGGGGATGGAAAAAATGTGGTTGGGAGGGAAGATCCCACTAAAAGTGGCCAGCTAGGTTCTCAGGCAGAGATTAGTTATCAACAAAGTTTGTGGATGCTCCGCACCAATATCATGGTGACCCTAAAAATATAGTTGTTTTCTTTTGTAAATATAATTTTCATGAGGAATTTCCTTAATTTTATTGGAAAATAATGCAAAACAATTGCGATTTAGATGTAGCATCTCTAATGCTAAAGTGGTGTCTCACACTATATGGAAGGATGGAAGAATTTTCTCCTAGCTAGAAGTTTAGTGTGGCACGTAGTACCTAAGCTTATGCGCTAGTTCCAACACTAGAAATTGTTGACTTTCACTAGACACTTAACGTTGAGATGCCAGAGAGGAATTAATGCTAATGCAACTCTAGGTCATATGAATTTCACTAGCACTTAGTGTGGGAGACACTGTGTTGGCGGATAGTTTTGAGGGATTCCTAGATAGTTTTCGATCATCGTCTGCACCTAGCCAATGTTGGATGTTGGCAACTAAATTATTTTTACATTGTAACTAATTCTATAACGCAATTTATCCCATTCTAGTTGCTATAAAAGTCATTCTGCAAGGCCATTACTCAAAAATGTATTAGGAGATGACTTCTAACTACACTCAAGCCATTTGTCTCTAAAATTTCTCCATTTCCACCATTTAGGAGGCAACCCTTAGAAAGAAGCTTGAAGACTCAATGGAATCACCATCATCCATAATCATTTATAACTCTTTCATTTGTATTTTACCATGCTTTGCTAAATTCCACTACAAGAAAAAGGTTAATTACCAACAGATTTAAATCTGTCGGAAATATTAATTTACCGACAAATATTACTGACAGAATAATAATCCGTAGTTAAAATTAAATTTCCTACTGATTTTTACCGACAGATATATCCGTCGGTAATTTAATTTTATCAACGAAAATTATCGGCAGAAAATCTATCGTTAATAAAATCTAATTTTACCGACGAACATTACTGACAGAAAATCCGCCGGTAATAGAATCCGTGGGTAACATATAAAAATCTGTCGGAAATGATAAAATGAAAATATAAAAGAGAGAGAGAGAGAGCATTCCCATTTGTTAAATATGATTATATATGATGAAAAGTTTTATTATTCTTATTATTGATTAAAAAGGTTTATAAAATATATTTAAAAATAGAAAAATTTATATAAATATATTAATATAATATATAAAAATTCAAATAAATTGATAAGTATATATAATAATTTATTTTTTAATTTCTACTTTTAATTATAATTTTAAATAAATTACTTTAAATTATTTTATCTTTCAATATATATATATATATATATATATATATATATATATATATATATATATATATATATATATATATATTATTTAAAAAATAACGCACGCCTATACATATTTTTATTTAACATATGTAATTCACCTCTAATTAATTTAAACCATCCCTTTTGGTCCATGTGTTTTTTGGTTAGCAAATCACAATCACCATCTATATGATTGATTCATTTTGAAATTAATCACTCACCATTTCTGTGCTTGAATTGCTTATTCCAACACTAAATATCATGATCATCTTCATTGGCATCAATAACATTAAATAATTTCAATCTATTTTAATATTCATATTCATTCTTTAACCGTAGCCGCACTTGTGTTTCTGCATCATCTCCGATTTGCGACAATGGCAACCAAATGAGGAAGAAGAGAAAGGTCACTCAATCAATCATTCCTCAACCCTTCATCAATCAATAATTATTTTTTTTCCGTGTGTTACTGTGTTTGCAGTTCATAGCTGATGGAGTGTTCTTCGCAGAGCTGAACGAGGTTCTGACAAGAGAGTTGGCCGAGGACGGTTACTCCGACGTGGAAGTGAGGGTTACGCCGATGCGCACCAGAACCACCAGAGCCACCAGAACCCAAGTCGTTTTGCTTCTCGCCAGCGCCGTCGCTACTTCATCTCTCCAGCTCGAACAATAAATAATCAGGTACCAATACATAATTATAATAATATAATTTGTGAATTGTTTGTGTTTTAATGTTTGGTTTTGATTGGTTGGGGAATTAGGGAATTAGGCTTCATGAGTCTTCATTTAACAGATTAAGCTTTTATGAGAGTTGGTATTTGACATAAATTAATATCTGAAAAGTCTCTACGACTTTTGAACATGTAGCTTTTCTTGTTCTAAACAAAATTTATTGATGCCTGCTATCTTTTCAATAAATTCACTCTTGCTCTGTCATGAAGCCATTTGAGTACTACTATTGCTAGTCATGTACTTATATTATTAGCATCCTATGAAGCACGGACACGGACACCAGACACAGCTACAGTTTAAAACATAGAACACAGATACACGGCATATATATATATACTCCCTCCGGCTCTAAATATAAGCAAAAAAACTGTTTTACGTTAATTAAGAAAATTAGTTAACAACGTTTAATTGCACCAATCTCAATTAAAAAATAAATTATTTTCCTAAACTGTCCTTCATTGAAATTTGATATCAAGAATAAGAAAGAGACATTGGAATTAAAACCCCTATTAAATGAAGGGTATTTTGGAGATAGTTTCATTAAATGAACTAAAATTAGTTGAGATTTGTTTATATTTAAATCCAAGACTCAAGTCAATTTTTTGCTTATATTTGAAGCCGGAGGGAATATAATATATATATATGATCAACATGACAAAAATTTAAATTGATAATTAAGATTTATATATTTATCTTAACACAAGTTAGGAAAACCGAAAAGCAAGACGAACAGAGGGTGTACCAATTACGCGGCGTGAGAACCAATGATGTCAGCATATTCGAGAACGTGAACGTACAGAGGAGAAGGCAAAAATTACGTGAGAGAGGTTACTAAAATAGGTTAATTTTAAAAAGGATATTTTATTATCTAATCTTTTAGGTTCAGTTTTAAAAGTTTTGATAAAAAAAAATCAGAGGAGTGTCCGATGTGTGTCCGCATGTTTGGGCCGTGTCCAAGCTCAAAAAAAAAAAAAAAAAAAAAAGCTGGACACAACAAAAAAGTGTCCGACACCGCATCCATCACGTGTCCACGGCGTGTCGGTGTCGGAAGCACGTCGAAAACCTTGACATGGCATTCCTCTACCGTGTCCGTGCTTCCTAGTTAGCATCTTAGATGCCTATAGGCATGTGATTTCCATCAATTAAAACAAGTTCAGGCTTTATGAACTTAAGTGATCAGGTTTGTTAACTCAAATTACCATTTTCTTTAAGACCAAACATGGACTCATATTCTTATATTCCTTCCTTCTTAGTTCTGGTTTCATCATCTTAGCAACATTACACAGGTTAGAATATGCTTTTGCCTTCTTGCTACTGAATAGTAGAAAAGTTGTTATAATAGCAGGTTACTTAACATTTGTTTTACTACTGATCTTTTACCCTATCTCAGTCAGCAAACAAAGAAATTGACTGTAGGAGTATCATACGATTTTTAAGTTAGTAATAGGAACTTGATTCTTTCTCTGTTCTATGCCATTTTTTTTTGTTTCCAAATCCAAAAGAATTACAGTTCTAGCGGTCACCTTGCTTCTGTTGGAATTTCTTTTTCATGATAGTATCACAGATTCTTCTTGCTGTGAACTTATATTAGTATTTAATGTGTTTATTACAAATTTGACTTATAGTGTTTATTTAACATGTATAATTGGCTCTTCGGCACATTAAAAGTTTCTTTATCTTTTTTATTCATATACTACTGTTCAGCAGTTTTTTTATAATGGTAATGAGTAGGTCCTACTAAGGGAATGGTGAATCGTGCATTCTGTAATTTTCCCTTTTGTATAGTTTAATACTTTAATTAATACCAGGGTCTGAGATTTAGTGGAAGGGTAACTTGAAGAAGATAGTAACTATCAGTAGTAATTCTTATGGTTAAATTCACTGCTTTTAAAGAAGATAGTAACTTTGTAATTCTATATAATAATAATGGAGTCAATTTTTATATAATAGACGTGGTGCTTGACATTTAGGCTCTAATTAAGTGGAAACACTAGAGTATGACTTAGTGACTTATGAATAGCAATTTCATCTCATGAATGGTGGTGAACATTAATATCTATTTAAAAATGACACATTGTAAACCTTGATAAAAAAAAACATTGAGAGCCACGTACAAGTACTTATGGACATTTATAATTAATCATAATGATTTTATCCAAGATTCAAAAGGATATACTAATGCATGTAACAATAAAACATGTAATGCAAAATTTGTTCCTTCATTTAAAACATTGTTTTTTGATATTTTTTTTTAAAAAGGAAATTATCGATGATTGAACTATTAAAAGATTGCTTTTGAATTATCGAGAATGACTTAATCATAAATAACACGTGTCTATAGTTCTAATTTTAAAGATCATTTTAAGTCTAAAAAATAATACATGTCATTATTTACTTTTCTTATTTTTAAATTTTAATTTAATATATTTTTATACTATATATATATATATATATATATATATATATATATATATATATATATATATTATTTTTATTTTTAATTTTAGTTTTTATATCCAGTCCCATATCCAGCTTTATCTTGGGAGTATCTATGCTTAGCATGGCAATGGTAAATCAGCTGCTCACTCTCTAATCCCTACAATGCCTCTATGTATTATCAGAAAAATTAATTTCTCATCTTCTTATAGGAAACTATGTTCACTATCTTTATCATAGTTGGACATTTTAGTTCAGAATATTTCCTGTTATTGTTCTCTCTGTTTAATCATTATGCTAGATTTCAAGTGCTGTCCAACAAAAAACAGAGATTAAAGGGAAGGGACCTGATGAAAAAAAAAGGACATATCCAAAAAATTAAAAGGAACTTCTGCAAATACAGGTTCCAAAGTAGGATAGAGTGGAAAGGCCGGCTCTGGTTCGAGTAATAATGGCATATCACAAAGGTTATTTTGATAATAGCCTTACTTGCTTCTGTAAATAATAGCCTTGCTAAAATCTATTTAGGCCCCTTTTTTCCTTTACAATTATTTGTCTTAGTTATTTTGATATTGACAGCAAAAGTTTGAATTGAATTGGTTTAATTAAAAGCATGTCGATTTTATCTAAACTCTGTTTGGCTTTTGTCTAATGACTTATGTGTAGGAATCAGCTATACAAACAAAAAGGGAAGCTTTGACCTGATGCTTGTTGATGGTATGCATCACCTCCATTCATGATTATCTTTTTTTTTTTTTCTTCAGTTGCTGAGATGAGTTAACATTTCCGTTGACTTTTAGGAGCCAATGCACAAAACAATTCTGCTGGTGTCATTTCTCAATCTTTTGTGCCTGGAAAGACTGTTGTCTTAACGCCTGCAACTAATCTTAATATAATATGGGAATGGACTTGTGGAATGCATCTTCTGGTGGTGCCAAAGCTACAAAAATGAGACAATCAATCTGGTGTCCCGGGAGTTGTTGCCCTAGTTGAACAATGGAAACCCCTACACTTAGAAATAGGTTAATGACATTATTGGAATTTTTGTACTAGCATTTTGGGAGGGATACTAACGATAACATTTGGTACTTTTTTCATAGTACAATTGATGTAATAAGCATACATTTGATTAATTTATACATTATTATTTTGGCAATTCCTTTATTTCATTATGTTAATTTTAATTGAAATTTATCAAACCATGTAAATGTCAAATGCAGGGAGAAGCAACAAATGAACCCATGTATGTTTTTAATTATGAATGGTTTGACTTGATATAACTAATTTATATAGGATTCTAATTATTATAATAAACATCAATATAATCTTTTAAATTTATTAGGATTATGCCTTTTATATATAATATTATTAATTTGTAGCAGGATATGTATAATATAATAAGCATTTACAAATTGGTATTAAAAAAAAGAGTTAATTACACTGACCACCCCTAAGGTTTACTCTTATTACACCTAGTACCCCTCCATTTTTGAACATTACTTTAAGCACCCTAAAGGGGGGTAAGTGTAATATTTTTTAAACCTGAGAGGGGGGGTCAGTGTAATGATTTATGCCTATGAGGGGGGGTTAGTGTAACGAAAGTCCAAAAATTAGGGGGTTTTCTGTAGGGTTCAAAAATGGAGGGGTGCCAGGTGTAATAAAGGCAAACCTCAGGGGGTGTTCGTGTAATTTACTCTAAAAAAAATTCTTAACGACAAAATTACCGACGAATTTATCCGTCGGTAAATTAGATGATAATTACCAATGGATTAGTCTGTCGGTAATTACCTACGGATAATTCTGTCCATAATTGTGAATGGATTATTTTGTCGGTAAACCAATTGATATGTACCAGTGGATATTTCCGTCAGTAATTGTCGACGGATTCATCTATTGATAATTACCAACAGATATTTCTACTGATAAATCCGTCAAAAATTACTGACGGAATATAAAAATCCGTCAGTAATTTTTTTTCCAATGCCAATATTACCGACGGATTTTTGTGCTTACCAACGGATATTGGTCGTCAGTAATGACGACATTTCTTGTAGGGTTCATTGTAGTTAGAATTAGATGAATCCACTTCTAATCAATGCAGGTTCTTGTGAATTAGAGTAATCATATTTGTCTTAAAGCTCTCTGTCAACTAATCGTTGATAGATTGATTTTAAGTTATATGAATAATTAGGAATCTTGTGTATGTATGCTAGAACTAAGTTAATTGGCATGTATTAGGATCTGATTGAGAATAGTACTTCTTTATGTATGAGTTCTTTGAGATTTTTGTACTTAATGTTTAAATTAATCTTAATGAAATTATGGGAATAGGACATGTTAATCATAAAAGGGGTTTTTTTTTACTAAAAAGTCAGGTTTAATCTACCTTAGTGAAATCTAGATTTTTAATTCATGGGTATACTTGTATTGAATTTTGGGTGAAAATATTTGACGAAGAACTTAAAGTGATTCAAATCTAATCTAAGGTTTATTAGATGGGTACTTTTGTTTGTAGCAGTTTGACATTGAGATTGGAGATAAAAAGGAATTGAAAATAAAGCGGTTGGTCTGATCACTTATATATTTAGACAAGAGAAAGTGGTTGACCACAAAAGATAGTGGTTAACAGCAATTAAGGCAACTTTTTAATAAATGATAATTAATTTAGAAGTCCAAATAATACAAATTATAGATAAGTAACTCATAGAATTAAATCACTTAATTTAGAGGAATATTTTTATTTTTTTGCTAACCATGGGTATTGGTACGGATTATTTATAGCAGGAAGTAATGACTAAATTCCGTCAGGGACCGTAGATTCGAATCCTGGATGACTTGGTTAAGAAACACAAGTCGCTACCACTTGTGCCAACCAATGTTGGTCAATTTAGAGGAACTATACTTATATAGGAAGTTTTTCTCCTTTACGTAATAAAAACAAACTACTCCTGATATACTATTCATATTTTAATCTCGAATAAAAACCCTGATAAGTACTTGTGAACATATTACAAATTTACCTTCTTATTTCATAGACAAAGATACATTTAACTTAACAAATAAACCCACAGACAAACAACTTTGCTTTTTACAATACAAATTCCAAACATGATATGGATGACAGAGACAAATTTAACTTAACAAATAAACCCAAAACACACTTCTGAAATTTTAATGTATTATAGCCATCTGTTCTTAAAAATCAACATTACTACCTTGAACAACTTCTTCCTTTTTCACATTATTTGTCTATAAAAGATAAATTATATCATTAACTGATTGAATATTACTTCTTTTTGCGTGAAGAATGCTCCTTTTTCAACAGTTCAAACACGCTTCCGTCATAAACACCACGGATTGTTTCCTTCTGTAGAAAGCCATTCTTGTCTTTGGCAAGTTTAAAAAGGATTTTCCATTCAACCTCGCCACCAATCCTGTATTGCATTATGGTTGCAACATGTTAATGTTTTTCTTTTTCTTTTTTAATTTTTGAAGAGAAAAGAATAATAATTATTATTAATGAAAAATTTGATCCCATAACAGAAATGACAAACCTACCTTCCTTTCAAATCTTTTGGCTCTCTATTTGCCTTTAACATCTCCTTTAGCTCATCATATGTTAAAGCATTTGGATGATTATGTGCATGTTTTGTGAAAATTTCTTCAAATTTTGAAGGAACAAACCTAAAAGAATTATCATGAATTAATTAATACCAGCAAATTAAAGCAATAAAGATATATGAAATTAATGGAATGTATGAAAATTAACTATCAACTACCTTCCTTCAGTATCATAGACTCCAGTGTCACTGTCATGTTTACCGAGTTGGATATTCTTAATTTCGATTGGGAAAAGTAAAGATGGAAACTTTCCCTAGAATATAAGAATCGGATAAGTGTTAGCAGTAAGCCAGTAAGTACTTATAGATTAAAAAAAATGTTTTGAGGAGTTTGTATTAATTAATTATTTGTGCCTATTTCTCACCATTATTTAATTTAATGAGAACTGTTAAAAACTTTTATAAATAACCTTTAATAAATGATTTAGATGAGTCTCCACTTCATTGTGAATAATTCACAAAGATAAAATTTCACCACCCATTTCATATATAAAGCGAAAATAGCAAATATATGATAGTAGTATTATAATTGAACAAAGAGTGGCTCTCTATTTACTATAATTAAAAGTAAATGTTATCAGACTCATCACTCTACTTAATATATAACTTTTTGTTAAATTATATTTTGTCCTTCAAAATATTATAATTTTTTATGAGGTTTTCCATTTTTAAATAATTTTTATGTAGTCCTCATTTTTTTTTTCATTTCATATGTCGTCCCTTCTTAGTCTTTCATAGTTTTATCTATTAAGTGTTATTTTTTATTTGCTTTTAATCTTTTTAAATCACAATTAGGACCATACATTTAATACATTGCTAAAAAATTGCTTTTTGAATTATTTTTTTTAACATCAACAGTTTCAAGAATAAATAAATAAATAAATAACTTATTTTTTTAAATACGAATATAAAAATAATACACTATAACCCACGGGAATATAGATGGAGAATGCACTGCCATGCATGATAGATATGTACTAAAATGTCACATCACGTGCCTTAGCGATATGTAGTTTTCTTACATATTTTTTAATATTTTATTAATAAATAAATGTTGATATTATCTTATTTTTTATTATCTACTACAAGAGAAGTGCTATATCTTCTGAAATATATCTTACAAGTTACAAAATTCAATCCTTTGAATCAATTATGAGATTAATTCTTGGGCAGGGCTATAATAGAATTTTGGATAGTAAAATTTTATAAGTTCACGTTTATAATAAATCAATGTTGATACTATCAGATAAGTTTACTTTTATAATTAATAAAATTAACATAAAAACTTTTACCACAAAAATTATCATAAAATTTTATTTAATCATAAATATATATATTTTTTTTAAATATTATAATGCTTGGTTTGAACACATGTGCCACCACATACCAAATGACGAATTTGCACATTTATTTTGAATCTTTTGCACTTTTATTTTGGTATAATTAAGTGGTATCCATACCTGTGTGCCTCCATTCCACAGCATGACAAGTTACCGTTCATGTAGATTATTAGGGGGTTTTCTTCGTGATTTTAATGGAAATTAATTAGATTATTAGGGGGTTCTATGGTGTCATGGTGATATAGGCACAGTTGATATACTGAAGGCAGAATTGACAGCCTTACTTCAGGGAGGGATTAATTAAATGTTGATGCCATGAGATTTCCTTTCTGAGGTCTAGGCCCTAGTTGGTGTCTCTCTCTCGTTTCTGTTTTGAGTGTTTCTTCTTGCATCTCACAAAATTTCAAGTACACCCTCTTTATATTTGGAAGAGGGTAATCCAAAATGTAAAGCTGCATTTTGGATTATCCTTTATCGAATGTAAAAGCGTCCCCTCTCTTTCCATTTCAAAAAGGGTAATTCTTACTTTGTACATTTCAGATTACCTTTTCCAAAATGTAAATGGGGTGACGCTTAATATTTATGAGATGCATAAACAAATAGCCTTATATTTTTTGGTTTGTTATCTTATGTTACCAAAAAAATAAAAAAATTTCCTTTGTACTAGGTCAATCCATATTCAAGAGGAGATCGATTCCATGACCTTGATTAAGGAATGAGAATACCATACCACTCCCACAAAAGGACGTTCGGTTATATTTTTTACACTTATTGTATAGTTATTGGTCGAAAACTTTATTTTGAAAATAATAATAGGTGAATGATAAACGCCTAAAATTTAGGCATAAATAATATAGAAGTAATAATAAAATAAGATGAAATTTATTCAAATTAACAAAGAACTGATGTTAAAACAAGATGGTAATTTTTTTTTTCCAATCAAATACTCAAATAAACATGAAAATGTTAGAAAATAAAAGTTTTAAGGAATAAGGAGAAGTACTGGACGAGTGGATTGACTAAGAGCTAAATTGATGAATAAGGAAAGTCCAACGGACGCCAAGATCCCATTCCCAATTTCACGTAAGCCTGCATTTAATCATAAGCCACCATAAAAATGATAAACTTAAAAATTGATAAACTCTGTCAAACTTTTTTTTTTTTTAAAGAATTTAATTAAAATGCACTTGCAATTTAAAAGTTTTTTACACAGTGAACTAATTATATATTGTTATATACGATGAAATCTATTAACTTTTATAATAAAAAACCATACTTAAATTAATTTTTAATTAGTTGCTATATACGAAAAGTTTTACTGTGATATTGTATGAAAATTAAACTTTTTTTTTCCTCATACATGGGAAGGAACGTTAACTAATGACCAAAATGTTTTTCTGTTTTTTTTTTATGCCTTAATGACAAAAATGTTAAAATAACAGTCGCAGTTGTTAAAACCTACAGCATTTGTTGTTGTTGAATAAACCTAAAAAATTTATACTGTGGCCAAAAGTAATTGAGCAGTCACACTCATCTATAAAACCTTAATATTGCTATTAGAATTGCAATGACAAAGTATAATTGAAAACCTTAACGAAGACATTAAGGGGAAAGGAAAAGCATAGAAAACCTTGAAAAGTTTCCCATGGGTAAATAACACCATCGTAATTCTTGTCAAAGAATGCAGCATGCTTCTGCAGAACGTTTTCATTAAGTGGAATGGGATTCTCCCCAGCACCACCAGCTACTCCTGCAAATACATACATCGGTTGTAAGAACATAACGTGTTAGTGGAAATGGTATCTAGACAAAAGATACAAAAAATTAAAAATGAACAAAAATGATTTTTGGACACTCAAATATCTATTTCACATGCACCTAGTGAGAGAGAGATAAAAAAAGATTAAAGCATAAGTTTTTTTTTTTTTTTTTTGTGTACAAAATAGCTAGATGATATGATGTGATAGGAAAAGAGAGATAACGAAATCATGAGTGTTAACAAGATATTTGGAAATGTGGAAATGTCCAAAAATGGTTGCTAAAAAAATGAAAGGTAATTAAATTTATGACATACCCTCTAGTTTTGTGCTTTCTTCTGGGGCATGAGAGGAGGCCATATGGATAGAATTATGCTGAATCAATAAAGGAGCAAATTTAGAAGGAGAAGAGCCTTTTGGATTCAAGCTATAAGAAGATAGTTAATGATTATTACAATAGTTGATTTGGTATTATATTTATACTAAAAATGGGACTGTGGAAAGGCTAAGGTTTAGCGTGTATCACACCATCGCCCTGTTTAATGAGAGACTTTTTCATCATATATCTTAGACCGTTTTTTGTGGTTTTGGACAAGACCTAATAGCTGTATTAATCTGTTTCATCATGTTCTTGCGGAAAACGGCATTTATTTCATTTTTTTTTTATTAGAGTTCAATAATTTAGGGGATGATTTACGAAGGGAAAGTCCTCCGTTGTCTTGCAAAAGTGACCAATATGGAAACTTTCAATTTTAAAAGAGAAACAAAGCTTGGTTAACACTTATCTCCTGTTCAGCAAAAGATGCACATGTGATTATGAATAGTTTAGAATCTAACAGTTATCTTTTTGAAAAATAAACAAGTTTAACTCAAAGAAACCAAATTACACACAATGAAATTTATCACCTGTAAATAATTTTGACTGTGTAAAATATTTATTATTTTTACAAGTTTTACTTTGTTAGTGTTAAAAATATATTTAATTAATTTAAACCAAAATAACAAGTTTTACTTTTTTTTATTGTAGCACGAAGGGTAAGATAAATATTTTTTATCATTTTTACTTTGTTTAGTGTTCAAAATAAATTTAATTAATTAGCACATGCAAGCAAATTAATACATGAGCATGCATGAGACGTGCTTGTATTAAAGTTGTTAGGAGGTGCATGCCAAAAACAAAAGAAAAAATTGGACTGACATTAATGGTCTGTCGACTGTCGATAATAGGCAATATCATAATTGCTTTAACTTTCAAAGAGAATAATAAGGCTTTTTTTTTTACCGAACAGGAGTAATTTCTTTTTAAAAAAAGTGATAATTTTGCATGCAGAATGCAAAGAAAATAAAAGTATATTGAGTCTGTATTATTCAGTTCATTATGTTACATCATGTGTACCCATATAAAACTGATATATTTTATGATTTATCAACAAGCAATGCATTTTAATTGCTATTTTTTTATACAAATTAAGAAAAAATAACTATAAAAAAATAAAATTTGATAAGTAAAAAAGTATTGGATTAAGTAAAGGATAAAACTATTCTAAATGATAAAATGATAAAATAATTTTATTTAAGCAATAAAAGATAAAGTAAAAGATATAAATCTCAACACTCAACCTTAAGTTGGAGCATTGAAAGAATATGAACCTAACTTTTTAAATCTAAAATACAAAAAAATAATGCTCATCTTTATCCTATATAAAGAATCAAATATATCAAATTAGATAAGCAATCAATTATCTCATATATGTTACTATTACCCATCAACCAATCTTCATGGGACCACAACATTGTCACTAAAAAAAACCTGATCCATATTTAAGAAAAGCAAACTCCATAGTCACACTAATGATCTCATATTTGAGCTATAAGTAATTTCCTTATCAGTTAATTACCTAAAGTTACATGTGTCATTATAATATTAGTCTTTTAATTTAGTCAGTAATGGTCCGTTTGGAATGGTTGTAACTTTTTTGTTTTTAGTTTTTAAATGCATTTTTTAAAACAAAACTTGTTTGTTAAAATTAGAGCTGAAATAGTTTTTAACTCAAATTCAAAATATTTTCTCATTTATTTTTAAAACCAAGAAAAAAGGTTTTGTGAATTTGACTTTTAGTTTTAAAAAAACATACTCTTCTTACATTTAATAATGACCTTTCCCGGGCCCGACCACCACCACCATCACAGTCACTATCACCACTGTCACTGCCATCACCGCCGTCACTGTCACCACAGCCACCACCACCATCGACACTAATATTGTCACCACCACCACTACCATCATCTCCACCACAAATGTCGTCATCATCACCACCATACAAACACACCCTTAAGCTAATTTTAATAGGATAGTAACTTTCAAAATAAATTTATTTTGAAACTAAAAATTAGAGAAAAAAAACTAAAATCAAATTTTAAAAACTAAAAATTAGTGTGATATCCTTTTAAGTGTTTGGGAAATTTATTTAGTAACTAAATATTATTGAGAGATTAATATAGTAGCGCTTGTAAACTTTAAAACACAAGCTTGAGGGTTTGATCTATTACTATCTATAGTGGCTATAGTCATGGTAGAGTTTTTTCTCCTAACTACGTTATTTTTTTATTTTATTTATAAGACTAGAATCTGAGACCTTTTTTAAAGAGACTGAATCCAGTACCACTCAGATTAATAACTTGTTGGTTTTTTACTAGTACTTTCTCATTATAAATTTTGTATCTAAATGCATTCGTTTGTAATAATTTAGATATTCAACTGCAGTTTAAAATGTATAACTTTATGCTTACCGTTCGATGCTTCAATGTTGTTTCCAAACATAAAGCTTTTAAACCCCGAAAATTAGCATTTTCGTTTTATGATTACTGTTGGACGTGCCACACCGGGCTCAATCTATTATTTTATAATCTGATGTAGAGGCTTTTAGCCTTCTTTTCTGAATAATATATATCCAACATCTACTCCTCAAAAGAAAAAATGAAAATAAAAATATTCTGCTGAATTTGGAAAACAAAGCTATATAACTTGTGTGTACGTAAGCCAAGAGAATAGAATATTAAGGGGGGATTATTATATTTGGAAGCGTATATTATTTAATAAATTTAATTGTATTGTATTTGAGATCAGATATTCATTCTTAAGGAAAGCAAATAATCTTTCTATTCTTCCACGTTATCTATTTCCATCAAGTGGCTTGAGACTGGAAACTATGTTTGTGTGCACATAATGGCTCTTAATGATCTTGGACTAAAAGTTTAAAGTAGTTAAATAATGCATATTTTTAATATTTATTTGTACTTGTTGGGTCATGTCTAAAAGCATTAGCATCAATTTTTATTTTTATTTTTTGGTTATGTCGTAGTTTAAAAATAAAATATATCTTTCAATAATCTAATAATATAAATTACATATAATTAAACAATAAAAAAAATTAGGTATATATAGTATCAGTTATCATAATAATATAATTAAAAGAATTATCTAAAATCAAATTAAAAAAATAACAACCCCTGTGCTCTATTTTATAATTTATTTGGTTATTAAAAAAATTAACAAAACTAGAGGAGGTCCTGTGCTTTTGCATAGGAACAAAAATGAATACTCAATCCAGATTGATTGAGAGCATTTTTTTTCTTCAATAAATTTATAAAAATGAATGGTACAACTATCAATTGGTCATACTTTAAAATATTATTGACAAGCTGTTTAGCAGAAGAAGAAAAAAGCTATATAACATGACATTGATATTGGAAGTGGAGATATTCATTTTAAGTATAGATTAGCTTCCTACTTACAAAAATATAATTCTACATTCGTCTCTAAATATAAGACTTTTTTTATAAAAAAAATTATTTCTTTTTATAAGACTCTTTTTAAGTTATATCTTGCATTAATTTTTTTCAACAAAATATCTTTAATTACTTTATAATAAATATTAAAAATTAATAAGATAAATTCATTCTTTCTTTTATGAGAATGGGAGAAGATAACTAACATACATTAATTAAGTGAATAAAAAGTAATTAAGCAGAAAGAGTGAGATGACGAGCCTCAATAATTTTGAAGATAATTTTGAAAAAATAATATAAATTGTTAACAAATTTAATGTTACTAACTAAATTAATCACCTTTCTTAAAGAGTATGAATTAGTTAAAAGAATTTTATATTTAGGGACAAAAGTAATAGTTGAATACATGAATTCAAATAAATATCTCATCTACTGAATATTTTTAAAATTTAAGTAAAATATAGAAATTTAAATTTAAATTAATCTATTTTCAAATTATTAAACTATTCAACTAGATATAATTACTTTAAAAATATAATTTAAACATATATAGAAAGAAAGAAATTAAAATTGATGTGTATTTTTCTAAAAAAATCAAATTACTTTAAAAAGTATAATTTAATTTAATATATAAAAATAGAGATATAATTATTATTGCTATTATATCTATAAGAATTTAATTAAAATAATATATTAAGGTTCACTTAAATCAAACATAAATTTTATTATACTTATCTTATTTAATATCTTTTGTAATCATATTAAATTTCCTCAATGGAATATTTAAAAATAGCTCTAATATGATAAAAGTGTGTGTTTAGTTTCATTTGGAGAATTAATTTTGAGTTCAAAATCAATTTTAGAAAAAAAAAATTACATATTTGATTTCATGTCAAAGAAGAGTTCAAAATTAATTCTAACTTGAAACAACTTTAAATAACTTTTTTGTTAAATAAAAAAAATTGCTAAATTTTAATTCTAGCTTAGTTTTGTAATAAAAAAATATTCAAATATAAATTATATCACTTCATATCAATTTTAATCAAAATCAATTTCAAACTTGTGAATCACGTGAAAGTAATAAGAGGAACAATGCCAGCTGCAGCGACACCTGTTATGCTGAGTGGAAAACAAGTTATACGTGGCTTCTTCATTCAGACCCAGACAACACACTCTCTGGTGATGATGAACCACTAGTCACTTTCAGAAGCAATGTTGCGTTATTTGCTTGCTTTTGGTTTGGTATTGTCCATTTGATTATTTGTTCATATTATAAATTTTGTGGAATCTTGAATTCTTGATGTCCATGTAAAAAAATATGGAATATATCTTCTTTAAGACAAGCAATATTTTATTTTTTTCAATTGTCAACTGTCTCTCATACATATCCAGTAATTATTTAGGTTTCTTGTACAACTTTTTCTAAATATTTATAAAAAGAAAAAATAAATATATTAAATATATTAAATTTTTCTAATAAGTTAAAATCAATTTATAAATTTAAATTTTTAGAAATATTAAATGAGGATTTCTGTATAAATGAATTTTAACATATAAAAAAGTTTAACTTATTTTATTTTATTTTCTAAAAATACTTACAGAAAGTTTAAGTATTCCCACTTTTTATCTTTTCTTTTTCTTAATATTAATTTTATTTTGAGTTTAAATTTGAGTGGCAATTGGTTATTTTCAGAGCACGTTAGATTTCTTCTTACGTCTGAAATTGATTCTCATATTATAAAATAGAACTTTCATTTTCGTAGTAGAAAATATCATTAAATTAAATTCATTATTTTAAAATTTGTAACTAAAACCCTTTTGTCTGAATTTCAACTGCTCGTATTATTAAATTAATTTTTAAAATTTATCATTGTAAACTAAATTAGAGTATAATGTCTATAAAATGGCCTAACTTTTTAATTTTTTTTCTCAAAGAATGACATAAGTCATTCTTAATTTTTTAAAATTTAAAATTTGTATTCTTTTAACTTAATTATACATTTTAATAATCTTAAGTGCCTTTTTTTCGTATAATTTTTCAAAAATATATGTACATTAGTTATTCATTTCCTTTATAAAATTATTTTTTAAAATTACTCTCAAGTTATATTTTTAAAACTTACTCAAATTTAAAAATGTCTATATAATAAACAGATATTAATTTATTTAATTAATCATATATATTGAGAAATTCATGAGAAAAATGAATTCATTCATTTTTTTTTTTCTGTCTGAGATCCTTGATATTCATGTTGATTAATTTAATTTGAGATAGATGAACTCAATTAAGGGAATAAAGATTTCTTGACACCTATTTTTCGAATTCATAAATCTTGAATCTTGAATTATATTTAAAGGAAGTCGATCTCACTGACACTTAAATTAAAATAGTATTTTACTCAAGTTATTTTGACCTTCTTTTTTTTTTAGAAGGAGAAGTTACGGACTTATGGTTAAATAGAATTTTAAAAAAATAACAGGTTTAAAAAAATTAATAAAATAATAAGAAAAGGGTTTTTTTTTATATAAAGCTAATTTTCAGAACTTTAACATTTCTTTTATCCTTTTCATTCAATAATTTAAATCCTAAGTTCTAAAAATATAATATCTAATTTTTTTTTACATAAAATAACTTTTAAACTTAAAACATTATAAAATTATCAAATAAATTTAACATTAAATTCAAAACTCTTTTTTTTAATTTTTATTTTAGCCATAAAATAACTTTTGAATTTAAAAAAATATAAAAAATGCTACTTAATAAGCATTGATTATATATTCTTATGGGTTAATTATGTTTTTACTCCCTAAACTTTTTGCAAATTTCACTTTTAGTTCCTAAACAAAATTTTAAAAGTTTTTGGTCCATATAATTTTTCTTCTATTAGCAGTTTGTCTCCGCTATCAAGTAACAATGTTAATTAATTACATAACTAGTATGTTTACAATCCAGAGACTTGTCATGTAATTAAGGAGTCTGATTGGAGCAATCACGTGTAATTTTTTTTGTAAATTGTGTTTTTAATCCCTTATCTTTTAAGACCAATTGATAAAATCAAACTAATTGATGAGATTAAAAATATAGTTTACCAAATAAATTATGTGTGACTATCTTATAAGACTCATTAATGACATGACAAATTACTAAGCTATTATCACATTATCAGTTAACATTAATACTTGATAATAGAAACTAAATTTGTTAACATAGAAAAAGTATAGGGACAAAAAATATTAAAAAATTTGTTTAGGAACTAAGTGAAATTTTGAAAAATATATAGAAAAAAAAAAAAACTAACCCTACTCTTATATCGTGAGGTCAAATGTTGTTTATGGACTTTTTTCTTTGGTTCTTTACTTATAGGCTTTCTATTTGTATGTATCACTCTATGTCATTAACTTGGACATTTCTTCCTGCACCCAATAAACTTGAGCTAACAACTTTTTTTTATTAAAAAAGGATAATCCAGAATGTAAAGCTATATTCTAAATTATCCTTTCCATAATAAAAAAGGGATATTGCTTGAGTTTTTTTGGAGTGTAGGGAGCTAGGCCCATTAACTCTATGTTGAGTTAACTATTTTCATTCCTTCTGTAATATTTTTGGGGTAAATGCTTTTACTTCATGCACCCCCATTTTGCTTCCTGCACCCCCAAATTTTATAATATCCCCAAAGTGTCGTTTTGTTATAAAATACGGTTGTTTCTGCTGCACCTTAAAGCTACTTCTGCGTCCCTTGATACCCTTCAAATGTAGGGTTGTTTCCTTCCTAGGACTTCGAACTTGGTTCAACCTCCTCCGATACTCACTCCTTATTGCTGATGTTTGCAGCCTCCAACTTCACTTCGACTCTCCCACGAAGTTGGTGATTGTGTTGTGGAAGGTCGCCTTTTTCTTTAATCGTCCTCCTTGTGCTTTAATCCTCCTCCTTCTGCGCAGCCTTGACGGTGAACTTACTGTTTCAGGTAACATTAATTTTTTTTTATTACATCCATTGCTTTTCGGAGTAGGTTTTCCATAAGGTTCAATTATAATTTATACTCCGGAGAAGTTATTCCGTAATAATTGTACAAATGTTATGGAATGGGTAATCCGGAAAAATGTTAAATTTCGGAATAAGTGTCCCGTAAATGTGGGGATAAAATTATGGAATGCCAAATCCAGAAAAATAAAGATTTCTGGAATAGTCAATCAGAAAAAAAAGTTTTTTTTCGGAATGGTCATTCCGTAACATTGGTTAGTCATTTCCGGATTAACCATTCTGAATTGTTTGTGAGCTTGTTACGGAATTGTTGTTCTTTTCCGGATAGGGTATTTCGCAAGCTGAGTGAGACTGTTCCGGAATGGTTTATCTGGAAAACAAGCCAGAGAAGTTGTTCCAGAACATAATTGCAAGCTTCCAGAATTGTTGTTCCGGAAACAATTTTTTAAAATAAGAACAATCCAGAACGCATATTAATTGGAGTTACACACGATTATGTAAACCTTGCAGATGATTGATTATGAATTTGTAATGATAACTTTGACAATGTGATACTTTCATGATGTTGCTATGTTTACATATTTAAAAGTTGTAATTTAAATTATCAATGTTGATGTACCTATGCATTAGTGCCAACTGTTATTAATTTGCAAAGTCTTATTTGTGTTTATTATTAGTATTTTCTTCTAAAATTTTGACAGAACCTCCCCTAAAATATGGACATATTCAAATTACTTAAAAAAACCTGTTTAATAAAAATAACAGAAAATTCTACCAATTATAATATCACAATAACCATGTCCATTCATCGACATATAATAACATTAAAGGAAGTACTAAGTCAATAAGTTCATACAATTAAACCAACATCAAATGAAGTACTAAGTCAATACAATAACCACAATTAATAACATCACATGTCGGTTCCCCATACTCTTCGACCATCCGACCTCTCCTACCACCACCACCTCTCCTGCTATAAACATTTCCATCCGCAGTTACTCCACGCGCTAGTGTTAGTGCCTATTCAGTCTCAGAATATGCATCAGTGCCTTCAGTAACCATCCTTAAATCAATCATGTGTTGTAGGTGTGTACCAATCCTACGACATATGGCCTATAAAAACAAAACAAAAAAACAAAAAAACAATCAAGTAAATAGCACAATTGATTTACAATATAATTATGTAAAACTATAGATTTATGTATACTTACAACTACATGATGAATATCATGGGTGCTGGCTTCGAGTTCATCTTCCATGGCATCTGTCTCATGTCCCATTTCTGGTATCACTTGTGGGACAATATGAGGGGGAGCACTATGAGATGGTAGTACAAATGGGTGGGATACCCTGTGGTACTACTCCATGTACCCTGGAGCATAGTCATAGGGATCCACTGCCTGAATTGTTGGTTGTATCAAGTGTTAGGCAAAATGTAACCACCTCTCATCCATTTGCTGCGGGGTGGTAGGTTCAACAAAAAATACAAAAGGATGTTGAGGAATAGTCTGACAATATCCATATTGCCGTAAGACTCTCTCTGGTAAATGCAGATGCATATCTACTCCCAATCGAATGAATCCAGAGAACAACGATATCATGTCAAATGCACGACCTATCTTGTGCTCCTCATATGGCCTCCAACATACTCCATGTATGGTCAGCTCATCTATTTGCCTACGGTATGTGGCTAGGGATAATAGTTGTGCAGTTTTCCAATGGCTAACACGTGGTAATAATTTAGTGTATCTTCCAGCAAGTTCCCTCATCCCAATATCAGGAAAATGTTCATAGATCCATCCCTGTGTCACCAACAACAACAACAGATTAAGGTAGGTACATTTGTAAATGAATATAATACCAAAGTATTTGAAATGATTTTTATTTACCTGTAAAAGAGTGACATAACCACCTAGCTGCTTCGTTCTCTTAAAACTAGCATCACCCAGATGCTCATGCATGTATGTCAATGCAGTTGCACCCCAAGCATAACCCTCACACCCATGGAGGTCACGGAAAAGCTCTAAGAATGCCACTTCAACATAGGTTGAACTCTTGTTAGCAAATATGGTACACCCCACAAGATGCAACAAATATGCCCTAGCAGCCTGTGTCCATTGCATCTGATTACACCTTTCGGTATACACAACCCGTAACCAACTTAAACCGACATGTCCACCTCTAGTGAACGTTGTCTCCAAATCTGCTTCCTTGTCTGTATCACCAAGCAACTCCATTAATACAGGATTGGCCGCGTTAGCATCCATGTGCTCATAATTGTAAAAAGCACCAGTGATGGGAATATGTAGTAATGATGACATGTCATCAAATGTTATCGTCATCTCTCCCACTGGTAAAGGGAAGGTATTAGTCTCCTTATGCCACCTCTCCACAAAAGCAGACAACATTCCCTTGTCTGCTGTTACATAGTTGCATTTAGTCAATAGGGATAAGCCAGAATCATTGATCACACCCTGTATTTGCTCATATGGGGCACCAAAAAATTCCAGCCTTCCATGTGATACTATCTTGAGGTCACGACGATCCTACATGTATTTACTATTCATAATTAATAATAAATCAAGTATTAATCAATACAATAATCTTAATATATTTTAATAAATATTCAATTAAACTTAGTACTATACCAATCCATCCCACAACTCATGAGCTACATGATCACCATATGACATCAACAACGTGTCCTCGGGCCCACCGCCAAATACAACATCTTCAAGTGCTTCTACAACCTGTTGCTCCACATCCTCTATATGTTGATCAACATTATCTACTCTTTTAGCTCTTCGAGCCCGCCTACGTGCAGATGCAGTAGGTCTTTGATGTTCAGAAGGATCAACATTTCCACCTCTTGTTCGTGGCATCTGCATTTATATATCAAACCAAATATAAATGTCAGAAAATTATTACAGCCAACACGTTCGAGTACTCATTCCTTTTTTAAGTTAAATTACTCAACAAGAATAATCAAATGTCTAAATTCCTATTTATAAACTTTTATATCAATTTCATTGTCAAAATTATAGTACATTAATTTTTCTAAAATTCATATTATTTGAACAAAATAAATACCAAAGTGATATTATTAGGCAATAAACAAATGAATATTAATCATTTCAATATGAGATCATGATCAATGACAGTGACTTGCAATCACAGTGCACAACACCACAACTAAATAAATACCTTATCTAATTTCCAAAAATCAAATCAGAAATAAATTATCTATTTTTCAAAATCAATGATCAATACGTTCTAGAAAGGTTGATCCGAAAATATACATTCCGAAACAGGCAGTCCGAAGTATATTTCCCGTTTCCATAAAACGTGTTCTGTAACAGAACATGCATGTTCCGAAAAAGGTGTTCGGTAACATACATGCGATTCAGGACTACATTCTGGCATGCCAATTCCGGAATGTACATTTCCAGATCAACCTTTTCGAAACTAATTTCCTGTGTGGCACCCCTAACCCACCCAAGGAATGGAAAAAACAAGGTTCATAAAGGCTTTCAGGAGAAGGGCCTTACCTTTCAAGCATCCAACAAGCAACCAGCTCTTTCGCACCTTCACCAATGGCTCCTTCAACAATCACGCACAGCTGCCCAAAGGGGTGTCACGGGGAAGTACAGCCTGTCGCAAGGGAGAAGAGGGTGTCGCAGGGGAAGGGAAGGGTGTCACGATGGAGGGGAGAGGGTATTAGGGTACGCTGAATAGGAGGAGGTAAGGGGGTGCTATGTGGGTGCATCGAAATAGGGAGGGGGTGCTAAGGTTCTACAGAGGTGAGGGAAGGGTGCCATTATTTTTTAATGAAGGGTAACTTTGTACTTTCCTTATTGTCTGGGGTGCAGGAAGCAAAAATGAGGGTGCAAGAAGCAAAAATGAGGATGCAGGAAGTAAAAGCCTGTACTTTATTTGGATCCCACTAAAGCTCAATTGTCTTTCATTTAATTATTCAATTATAAGCTTTGGCTATTGCTATACCCACTTCCATTTTTTGCTAAGTACACTTCCCTTCCTTTTTTCTAAAATTAAATTATTTAAATAACCTTCTCCCTTTAAACCTTCTTCACTCCATCGCATACTCTCCTTTTCAATGCAACAATACAACTCCATTTTTTCATAGCAACAAAACATTCTCTTATCTTTCACCACACTCCTTTATCTTTTTCACTCACTTCATCCCTTCGATGTCTTGCTTTGATTTCCTTTTGTTCCTCCCTTGCTTAGTCTCTTGCTCTAGCGTTAGGGTTTTTTCATCCTTCAAACTTTAAGTTTCTGTATCAACATGCCTCTTAGAGTCGTTCAGATTGAAGGACCAATATCAATTATATGTTTTCTCCATTTCAATTGCTTCACTATTGTACAATTTTCCTTTATATGAGATTTTTAATGGTTCTAGTGTTATCTTTGAATATTTTTAGATGTTTTTCTTAACATTATGGAAAGTACTTTTTGGAATACAATTTTATTTTTTAAACACTTCGAAAAGTACTTTCTGGAACACAATTTTATTATTTTAATACTTCGAAAAGTACTTTCTGGAACACAAAATAGTATTCTGGAAAATACTTTTCAAAATGTTAAAAATTAAATTGTGTTCCAGAAAATACTTTCTGAAACACAATTATATTTTTTAGCATTCCGGATTTTCTGAAACACAATTATATTTTTTAACATTCAGGAAAGTACTTTCCGGAACACAAAATAGTATTTCGAAATGTTAAAAATAAAATTGTGTTAAGGGAAAATCAAAATATTGTTCAAAAAAAAAAGTGCATTCTCAAATAATGGTTTTATCTAAATGTTATGGGTCTAAAGGGTATATATATGATAAAAAAAAATGACTATGCACTGATAGTGTAAAATAGCTTTACATTGTCATCCAATCACAACCCACTATGTATGGGAAGTTTGTTGACTTTTAAAAAATCATCTTAAAAATCATATCAATGGTGATTTACGATTGGATGACTGTGTAAAATAGTTTTACACTGTCAGTGCATCACCATTAAACTCTTAAAAAAATAGAAAAAATTCAATGGGAGTGTACTTAGCAAAAAGGGGAGTGGATATAGCAAAAGCCATAAGGTTTTCATTCAGCTAACTTAGTTTATTTTTTTAGTTTCTTTTTGCACCTCATTTTTACTTGTATACTCTATCTGCATTTTTTTTGTAAAATAAATCCTTTTCTTAAATCTAAATTTTGAAATATATAAACGATAAAAGAGTTTTACAAATTGGTATTTCGAAAATTGGTTTTGAGAATGTATTCAACGAAACTAATTTCTGGAATACATTAAATACATTTTGGAAACCGACTACCAAAATTCATTTCTAGAACCTAGTGTTCGGAAAGAGAACATTTTGAGAGAAAAAATATAAAAAATTCAGAAGCAGGTGTATTAGTAAAAATAAGTTCTAAAAAGCAATTTTTTAAAATTGGA
The DNA here is from genome assembly GCA_026413185.1 of Pueraria montana var. lobata. Taxonomy (NCBI): domain Eukaryota; kingdom Viridiplantae; phylum Streptophyta; class Magnoliopsida; order Fabales; family Fabaceae; genus Pueraria; species Pueraria montana. The sequence continues at coordinate 10,661,335 of CM048651.1, read as the reverse complement.
TTGAGCTGGTTTTCTTTTTTGGCCCATGCTTCCTGCACCCCATAATTTTTGGCCTGCACCCCATTTCAATTTTAAAACAAACTTGAAATCCAAAAAATACTCAACGTCCCTTTTTCCCCTCTTCTTCCTCATTTGGTACCTAATCCTTTTCGTTACCTTGGTGCACCCCCTTCCCTCTTCGACTTTGTTGACATTTGCTGCAGCAAAGAAGAGTGCCACCACAGACCGCGCCGACAAATGGTGGCCACCACCCACCGCACCCCCTTACAGAGCCAACAACATTCGAAACACAGGTTCATATTTTTTCTGTTCATGCTTTTTTTCCGGATTAGCGTATTCCGTAAGTCAACTTGAGTTACGGATTGAGTAATCCATGAAGATCCGTAAGGCGTTCACGTAATATGGTTAGATATGTTTCCGGATTAAGTGATTAATGCATTAAGAAATTCGGAAGCCTAATCCAGATTGGCTGTTCCGGAAGAGTAAATTTTTTGCCTTAGTTTCGGATTAAGTAATCCAGAATATAAATTTTTTATTTCAGATTGACCTTTCTAGAATGAAAATTTTACATTTTGGATGACCTAATCTGGAACTAATGCAAAAAAAAATACTCTTCCAGATTAAGTAATCCGTAATGGGAGATGATATGTTGCAACAGGAAAGTTCATAACTCAGGCACCAACTAAAATGGATAGATGGCAACAGTATATTTTGCCGTAATTTGACATGCAAGAGATAAATTAATTGAGAGTAGATGTGATAGTTCCGATTGTTTTATTAAAGAAAAATTAGTAATCTGAAGGCAAACAAACAAGTGAATTAGTTCCAATTGTTTTATTAAAGAAACATTAAGAACAGAGATTTATCATTTAGGAAGAATGTCAGTACTATGTTGATAGCAACATGTTGAATTAGTTGTTGAAAGATGAGACCACAAATGGTTTTTAGTATTATCTATATCATTGTCTGTCTAATGCATGCCTAGCTAATTATGATAATCTTCCTTTCCTTTAATCCATTATTACCTTTTTGTAATTTACAAAAAGGTAATAATGGATTAAAGGAAAGGAAGATTATCATAATTAGCTAGATGAATTTTTACTTGGCTATATATTCTGGGTATGACACATTTTGATTAATCCAGCTTATTTTTGAAATCTGTAGACCATTTTTCTGCAGTAGAAAATCGATCCTGTTGTTAAGTTTGGGTGAGAAAAGCGAAGGAGGTTCACATTTCGGGAAAGTGAGTTGGGGTGAGAAAAGAACATATAAAAGAAAAAGGACAATTCGGAGATTTTGAATATTATAAAATAAAAAGGGGTACAGGAAGAAATTTGTGGGATGCAGGAAGCTAAATTATTTGAACATTGTATATTCTGGACCAAGAGAAAGAAAAACATTGGCCCATTCGGCTCACCATCTTTTTTCCTAAAAAAAGTTAAATTATTTGACATTAATTACGTTTAAAATATCAATTAAAGATTATTTTAAACATAAATTTTTTATTTATACAGAAAGACATATCATATGTTTTAAATAAATTATTTAATAAAATATTTTATTTCTATTATATAATAATATAAATGTACACTCAAGTATTAAAGATGTAAGACTTAATTAAAAGCTAATTCTATATATAACTTATTATATGTTATAGGAAAAATTTTAAAAACTAATTTTTATTTATAATATATATTAAAATATCTTACAGTTTGCCATAATATAATTTAAATAACAACAAGAAGAAAATTTATAATAAATAAAAAAATTATCATCTAATTGTGTGTGTGTCTTTATATATATATATATATATATATATATATATATATATATAATTTATTTGTTTATATAAATTAAATCGTAATATATATTTTTAATATATATTATAATATGAATAATTTGATCACCTTTTTATTGATGTTCAATTTTCATAAAAGTTGACACAAATAATTAAGGTAATATATAAAACAAACACTCATTTAGTTTTTACAAGAATAAGTTAGCAATTTGAATTTATAACTTGCTAATTTATTCTTTTTAAATAGTTTTTTTTAAAGAATATTCTTTTTAAATAGTAAGTAGATGTAAGTTAGTAAATAACGTACACTTTCTTTTTTAAAAGAAATACATTAATAAGTTACATCTTGAATGTATATTAAGATAATATTGTAGTTATAACTTCTAACGTAGAGAGATAGAGATAGAGAATTGTTATACCATCCACACCGTAATCCTTAGGAACTCTATTTGCCTTAAGCATCCCCATCAATTCATCAAATGTTAAAGCATCTAGATGTGTTCGTGCATGCTTACCGAAATTTTTTTCAAATTTCGAAGGAACAAACCTAATAGTCACAGCCTCAAGTTAGTAAATAGATTGTATTGACAATATGTTTCGAAATTATTTTTGTACTTCATAAATTATGAAGTCAGATTTGCAATTGAAAGGTCAATTAAAAGAAGTTGATCCCTAGCAAAGAAAATTAAGGCATGCTAATTTACTACAAGAAAATATTTTCTACTTTTATTTCCCACTTTTACTTTTAATTGCAAAAATGATATCTTATTTTTATTTTGTTTTCTATTAATTTTTAATTTTATATAGAAAATAGCAAAAATAATAGTATTTTTATTATTTTCAAAATAGATATTTAAAAATAAAAAATGAGAATAATGTATAATTATTAATTAAAGAGTTTAATGGTGATGCACTAATAGTTTAAAATAGTTTTACACTATCATCCAATCACAAATCTTGTAAAAGTCAACAAACTTGTCATAAATGGTAGTTTGTGATTGGATGATTGTTTAAAATAATTTTATACTATCAATGCATAGTCATTTTTCTCTTAATTAAAAGTAACATGTATAATCAAACAAGTCTTATCCAAATTAATTATGTAAATTGAAAAGAAATAAAGTATCATTGATTAGCTTTAGCTTTTATTTGTTTTTTTTTGGAAAAAAAAATTAGAACAATTACATTTAGATTATGACATGCACTTAAAATATCTATCTTCCTTAACCATCAATCCATCATATAGACACCAGAGTCACTTCCATGTTTGCCTGTCTAGATGTTTTTAACTTGAATTGGTAACAGTATAGAAGGAAACTTGCCCTACACCATGTACATGTCTAGAGTCGAGTTAATATCAAGCCAGTAAATAGTAGAAGAAATCAATTTCCTCCTCATGTAGGGAAGAAGTTCATTGAATATTTCAAGCATAAAAAAAAAAAAGAATTTTGCCATATTTTAAAAATAGTTAACAAGATATTATTTCCATAAGAACAACACCACCATATCAGTAGTCAATCTGTATGTAGCAATCTCAATTTGAACACATGTGGTATGAACAGTCAAAATCATTGATCCATGCATCACCAATTAAACTAGTTGATAAAGAAAGAACATTTTTCCATAGTGGTCATACCTAGCTTGAATTGAACTGTCTTCAGTAGAAGATACCTGTGATCTAGAAAAAAAAAAAAAGAACAAACATTTTCAGCACCTTCAATTATACTTATCTTGTATTAGTCATACTAGTTTTTTTGCCTGTGCATTGCACAAACTTTTATGTTAGGTGTAAATATTGTAATGACTCATCTTCGTTACAAATTTGTTATACTAAAACATTTTGTTAAATATAATCATATGAAACTACCTAGAAAATTTCCTCTACTTAACACACACATATGTATCTACTTTACTACATATAATGTACATCATCATATCATGGCTTTACGAAACTTAAAACATAAACCACATGTACATACTTCTCTTACAATGTAACCACATAAAAGCCTTATGTTGGTCCATTCTATACAAAAGACTATACAAAGGAAAGAAGGAATAGATTGAATCTTCACTCCCATGTTTGCTCCATCTACCAAGCCTCCATGAGGAGTCCACCTAGAAAGCCATGTGCTCCCCCAAACACAATGTCCGAGATCATCACAGGCCCGAACCACACGTGCAAACATTGCAAGGGTAAGCTTACCAAACAAAACTATACATAATAACTAAAAATGTTATACAAAACTTAGTTCATAAACTCAAAACTTAGTTCAACAATAAACACCAATAAACAACACCATCATGGCTCAACTATCTCAAATAGTTCATACAACATAGTTAAATCACCAATTATTAACATGCATCATCAAATCTCATGGATTTTATTTAATCAACAAATGTTATAAATCCTCAGTTTACATCAACAACATAAAACATCACCACTCATCATCATGAGCCATAAACATCATAAGTCACATCTGACATCAACTGTCACAATCTCAACATAATACAACCATCAGCATCCCTCATCACAAAGTGATGTATAACATAAACCACTAGACAACCTCAAAAACAAGACTGACTCTACTCTATGGAGTTTCAACATCATATGAGCGATCCCTCATAGGCCCCATCCCCTACCATAGTTTATACATTCTAACCATTTAGGGAGTCCCTTGAGCTGACCCTACGGGAAAAGTGTGGTTTTATCGAAAATAGACAAGTGCTATAGTGGCTTACCTCTATAGGTTTGCAAGACCTTACATCTATAGGGATTCACCAACTCGTCTATTCTATAGGCCCATTCCCGTTAGCCACCACGAAAACCCCCAACACTAGGTTGAGAGCCCACCAAGCATCCTCAACTTACGTGCCTACTCATATGTCTGTGCACCAACTGTGCACACCTATGCACTAACTGTGCAAATACAACATTTGGAATATTTTTGTGCACCAACTGTGTACCTACCATATTCTAGTGGCAAAACATATTTGGAGCCCCTTTCAGTCTTAGATACAGCACCTCTGTACCCGCCATCTCCAATGGCCTGACTTAAGGGTCCAAATACATCTCAACAATCAACAATCATTAACCACGACAACAATTCATCCCTTATACACTAAAAGAGTCACTAAACCTCTTGGGAAATAGTTCTCAACACTCCAACACGCCATTCGGAGTCAAAACATAGGGGTGGTACTTGGGAAGATATCTCACTAGGCGAGACCCCTAGGTCGTTTTAGTGGGCCAGAATTCTGGCGTGAAACTCACCCTTCCAAGTATACCATTTTTCTATAAAAATCTTCCCAAAGGTCATAGCTAACTCCTTTTTAACATATAGGGATGGTTACAATACAAGATTATCATTCGTTATCAACAATTCATATGCATCCCAATAATAATACATCCACCTCATCAAAACATAATTATTACAACAATAATGCAACTGCCTTACCATAATATAAACACCTCAAGAATAACATAGTCATCTCATAATTAAACATACTACATTTGTATAAACATTTTAACATCATATAAATAAAAAAGGGGAAAAGTTTCAAGAGAATTTCAAATAACCAAATTCTAACCCGGCCGCACCAACTTTCGTGTTAAGCCAGACATCTCTAGCCCGACCGCACAAACTCTCGTGTTGAGCCAAACATCGCTAGCCTGGCCACACAAACTCTCTTGCTGAGCCAGAGCTCTCCTGGAATGAATATTCGCTACTGACTCTCTCTAGCCTGGCCACGCAAACTTTCGTGCTGGGCCAGAGCTCCCCTGGAATAAATATTCGCTACTGACTCTCTCTGGCCTGGCAGCGTAAGCTCTGTCTTGCTGGGCCAGAAAAACTTTGGAACTGAATGTTCCATTCTGACGCCCTCTGGCCCAACAACACCAAAATTCATGCTGGGCCAGAGCGAAAATGGCTGCAACCTATGAGATTCATGGCTATAAATGACATACCCACTCATCCTAACCTTATAAAAAGACTCTCCCAAGCTCATAGACATCATCAATTCAAACATAAAACACCACCAAATCATTCAAAACAAATTAATTTAAAGCTTCCCTCAATAACTTTGAGATTTTTCTTGAAGGAGTTAAAGAGAGATACTTTGTGGCTTTTGAGTGATCTTTCCTTAACTTTTGCTATGGAATCAACTAGGAGAAACCTAAGCCAACATCAAAACAATCTTGAATCAAGATTTCATCCACCCATCAAAATTTTAATCAAAACCCATTTGATAAACTCTTGAAGGAAGAAGATGAATGAACCAAGAGATCAAGAATAAAAAAGAGATGAGCTTACCAACTTGTAATCAACCAAAGAAGCTCTAGGAATTAAGGAAACAAAGTCCTCTGAGTGAATTCCAAAAACCCAAACTCTTGAGAGGAAAAGAGAAGCTTAGAGAGGAAGGAAGAAATGAAGGAAATGAGGAACAAGAGAAGCTTTTGAACGTGCAAAAGCTTTAGGATTGGCTTCAATTTTACTACTTGCACCTATCTTACCTCTAACAACACCCCCCTTTTTCTACAACTAAAGGAAACTCACATATAAGTCCTAACAATCTCACCACCCACACTCTAAGCCTAACAATTGAAAATCTATCAATAACACTACGGCACATAACAAAATCAATATATTTATTAATTCTTTTATAATTATCATAAATTTAAATTTAATTTCCTCTTACAGTATTTATCAAGCAGTTAACATAAAATCACAATGTTACAAATATAATTATTGATTAACTTATCATTTAATTTTATCTAATTTATGTTTTGTATAAATACTTAAAAATGACTTTTGCAATTGAATATCTTTGTTGAAAGTTTTTTTGACAGCATCTTTGTTGAAAGTTAAGGAAATAAAATTTTCAAATATTTATCTTTTCATAAATATTTAATTATTTAATTTCACTACCTTTTAATAGAGTAAAATATGTTTCTTTTTTGTTTTTTAGTTAAAAAAAAGTATAATTCCTTAATTGCATTGTTTTTGCAAGATATATAATATAACTTTTATTTTCTTTTAAAAATATTAAGTGAATACAATTATTAACTAATTATATAAAAATATTATTTTATATCATATAGGAAGTAAAAAAAATAAATTATAATTAATTCCCTTTGAATTCTTAGTGGAAAATATACTTATCAATTGTTTATATACATCACCACCATTGTCTATCAAAGGCACTTCCTATAGACAATTCGAACACCGATCAAATTCTCCTTTTCAATTAGAGTCTCAGTACAATTAATCTTCTTCAAAGTATACATAAGTTTTGTTTCTTGTTAGCTCTTTCAACCTATCTCAACCTTAAATTTTTTTTCTTGTATAGCAAATCATCAACTTTCCAAGATTTCTATCAAAATTATCTTCTTGTATAAATATGAGAATGACAAAAGAACAACACATTCAAATATTGGTCTTTAAAACAATTTTTCAATTGAATTTGATTTTTTGTCATTTAATATTATTTAAACTAATTATTTAAAAGAAAATTCAAATTTGAATAAATAAAATAAAATATTAAATAAATTAGTTAAGTCGAAAGATAATAAATAAGCAAGAGAAAAGTAAATTTAAGTTTAAATTATTATGATAATGAATTAAAATTTATTAAAATTATAATACAACATAATTTCTTCCAAGTAATTTAAATTTTGGATGGGTTCAAGGTAATTATTCATCCTTTGAGTTAGGTATAAATTTCTCTTTGTATCTTCGTAGAAAATGTTTATCCCGGCTTGTTATATTTTATTCACACTTTCTATATTATATAAAATAAAACATTCAATAAATTAGTTAAGTTAAAAGATATTGAGAAAAAAATATATGTAAAAGAAAATCTTCAATGATTTAATTAAATGAGAAGTTAATAAATTCAAACTTAATAATGATTTGCTTAAAAATTAATTTTAGACATTAATTTTGCAAAGAGAAGATAGTAGATGGGCTTTTTTTTTTTTTGGCATGTAACTAAATATAAATTAGTTACGTAAAAATTAAATTTATTTTGATTAAAATCTTCAAAATATTAATTGGATGAGAAAAAATAAAATATATTCATATTGAAACTATTAAAACAATAAATTATAGAAAGATACTAAAGTTATAATGATTTATAGTATTTGATTAAATGCATAAATTTATATAATCATGAAAGAAATAAAATTAAATATGAAATGAGTATTATACAAACAATATATGTATATGCGTTCTGGTATATGAAATTCATTTAATTATAAAATTTAATGTTATAAAAAGATGGCTGAATCATATGGTTAAAAACCGTTCAACTCTGGGGTTACAAATTAGGCTATTTAACTCACTGTTCACGCTTTAATTAAAGAGCCACTACAAAATGTCAATTTTAACCTTGTTCAAAGAAAACCCTAGACACTTAATTATTATTATTATTATATATATATATATATATATATATATATTAATGATTATAATCTTCAAAATATTAGTTGGATGAGAAAAAATAAAATATATTCATATTGAAATTAGTAAAACAATAAATTATAGAAAGATACTAAAATTATAATGATTTATAGTACTACCTCTGGTTCTAATTATAAGCAGTATAAGACAAATCATCAATACCAAGGAAAATAATTATTACAGCTTTTTTTAATTAATGCTGCCAAAAGTTTAATTTTTATTCCAAAAACACCCTTTACTTTAAGTGGTTGTTATAGTGCATTGGGAATAGAGTAAATAATAAAGTAAGGGTATAAAAGAAATTTACTTTAAAAACTAGTGATTGTTGCTTATAATTAGGACCAAAGAAAAAGTCACTTTATTGCTTATAGTTAAGACCAGAGGTAGTATTTGATTAAATACAAAAAATTATATAATCATAAAAGAAATAAAATTAAATGTGAAATGAGTATTATACAAACAATATATGTATATGCGTTCCGGTATATGAAATTCATTTAATTATAAAATTTAATGTTACAAAAAGATGGCTGGATCATATGGTTAAAAATGGTACAACTCTGGGGTTACAGATTAGGTTATTTAACTCATTGTTCACGCTTTTATTAAAGAGCCACTACAAAATGTCAATTTTAACCTTGTTCAAAGAAAACCCTAGACACTTAACTACTTTATATATATTAATGATGATTTGTCTCATTCTCTTCTTTGAACCTTGGACATTCTGTTTCTCAATGCCCTCTTTCTTGCATTATCTACACCTACTCTTACGATGTCTAGATATTGATCTAAACTTAATTACCCTCTACTTGAACTACTCAAGTCAATCTCCTTAGATTTCCCACTAGAGCAAAACAAGTTAGTTGCTGGGTCATCATAAACATCAACATCATTATCGATCGTTTTCCATCTTCTTCACGACTCAATAAGGATTTTCACACCCAAATATAAGTGTTTCCCGAAAATGTTTGTAAGGAGGTGGAGAGCAAAAGCAACAACATTGTTGCTCAGTAGAAAATGAAGATGTTGTTCTCTAACAAATGAAAGAGCTTCAATTTATAGACTATAACTTCTTAAACTAACCATTCATTGACACACGAAGGAAACTTTTTTTCTTTTTTTTCTATACCACATTTTATTTTGCAGGCTAAAATAAAGGAGAGAGTACACCAAAAATAAATAAATAAAGGATCGAGAGACTTATAAGCTTTATGACCCTTCAAAATAACAAAAAGAAAAGAAAGCCACTCGTAACATATAATATAATTAGATGAAATTCGTGTTAAAATTATTAAATATTACTTACTCTTAGACATGTGGGTTTGGATTTAACTCAACCTTATAAAACCAACCAGCTTGTAAGGTGAGGGATGCCCCCCACTTATATACTCTATCTTGACTATATCTCTAGCCGATGTAGAACTTCAGTTTTTTCCAATACACCCCGTCACGCCCAGCACTTTTGGGCTTGGTGCGTAGATAATATGGTGGGTGGCTTTTTTTAATGGATCTATGATAGGATCTGATACCATCTTAGAATGTGGGTTTTGAGCCTAACTCAATCCCAAAAGCTAGCTCATAGGATGAGGGTTGTCCCCCACTTATATATTCTATCTTGGCCTTATCTCTAGGCGATGTAGGAGTTCCTAGAGGATGATAAACATGGGTGGTCCACCAATTGATTTAGGATAGGCTTTGATATCAGAACGTGGATTTTGAGTCTAACTCAACCCTACAAAACCAACTTGTAAGATGAGAGGTGTCCTCTACTAATATACTCTATCTTGGTCATAAATTGCGTGATAACCAATCCGATGCCTAGGGAGCATGGATTGTTTGGTGATTAGCATGCTCAAAATAATTTTGCACATGGACAGGTTAACTTAGCAAGGAGACCGTCTAACACTGTGGAAAACATTGGCATGCTGCATTTGGGACAATCCAATATGCAGGCTATTAAATGTCCTACTGAACTCTGAGTATCCATGGAATCAATTATCGGCAGGTAATCTACAAGGGATTGGGCAGCAATCCAGATTGTCATCAACCAATCCTCTATTGATAAATCTAGGGATTATAGTCAAAACTATGAAGAAATATGATGGCGTACAGTTAAAGCCGATGGAAGGCCCAATCTACCGAAAGTCGTATCCTGAATGGGTGGATAAGATGATACATTTACCTAAGGGATATAAAACTCCTGATTTCACTACTTTTTCAGGAGAGGATGGCAAGTCTACTCTAGAGCACATAGGCTGATTTACGGCCCAATGTGGGGAAGTAAGCCAGAACGAAAACCATAAGTTACTGTGATTTCCTTTATCCCTCAATAGAACCGCTTTTACATGGTATTCTTCGTTGCCACCTAATTCAATACAAAATTGGGCTGATATGGAGAGATGTTTTCTTGGTCGATTTTATAGGCCTCAACCAGAGGTTATGATAGAGGACTGAAAAACAACAAGAAGAGCTTAAAGTGGAGCTAAATATTAAAATAGGATTTTATGTAATTTGGGCTTAATGTGAACCTCTGTTGGGCCTTTTTATGTTTTTAATTATGTTTACTTTTAATTTGGGCCTTTTTAGTCATTTGGGCTTTTATTAATGGGCCTTGGGCCTTTAGGTTCATAGCTATAAATAGGGCCAAATGTGATTTTTGTAATCGGTTTTGACTCTCATTTAGAAATGAATCTTTGAAACTTTTGTGAGAGGAAACTTTTTAGGTTCTTAGGAACTGTCTTTGGTTCTTATCTTTGAATTTTCATATTCAAAGTGGCAAATCTTCCTCAACTTATCAATCCTTAGGGATTGTGGCGTCGTTCTTTCCATTTCTTGTCTCAATCTGCTTTTCCCTTTTCTTTCTAAATTTGTCCCTTGAATTTTGACCAAATTGAGATGTTGAATTTTGATCCGTAGAGGGGTACTCATCATTTGGTAATTCGGCATCTTGTGTTTGAAATTGCACATCCGAATTGGCTGACTCATGATCCGAATTTGGTTCGTCAATTTTGATGTTGTGTCCATCAAATTGAAGCTGATTGGTTTGTCAATTGTTTAAGCTGCTGCTGGAGTTGTTTCACGCTGATCTTGATAATTCCAAGCGATGGAATTTGTTCTTTTGTGCCAATTGAGTTTCGGTGGTGTGTGCTACATGTTCGTCAATTTCGTGGAGTAAACAAATGAAATTGTGGTGCTGCAATTAGCAATAATTCTGAAATTCCAATACATGCGGGGCTTGATTCAAATTTCAATTGAAATTGGATTTTCCTCAGTTTATCTCTTGTCAACAAATTCCATTCGGTGCCTTTGAATCCTCTGAATTCTCAAATCTGAATTGGAGCATCAATTTTGGGATCCGACTCTTAAGCTGCTTGCGTGACAATTGGTGTGTTCGTCAATTCCTTTGAATTTTGCTATTCGCTGCCCTTGTTTCCTTACGTCACCTTTTTGTGTTATTTGTACTAGTTTCTTATTCGCCAATTCTGATTCTTGTTTAAGGTTTGCGTCAGTTTTTGCTTCTAGTATATATGCCTATTATGTGTTCGTCATTTGTCCTTGATCATCGTGCTGTTTGTGTCAATTTATTTTTCCATCCATGAGTTTTTGTTGATTTTTTAGTGTTTGCACCTTGATTTAGCTTCGTCTATTGTTTGGTTCAGATCGTGGTGTTAAATTCTGGACTTAGTATTCTTGATGTTGTGTTCTTCTTTGTTCTTGACAGTGTTGACAAAACCCTTGTGTTTAATCCATAAAAATTTTGGTTTAAGTAAGTTTGGGTGTTTTTGAAAAAAAAAAAAAAGAATTGAAAAAAAAAAGAAAGAGAAAAAAAAAGTTACAAAAAAATTGATATTTGAAAAAAAGAATCTGCCTTATAGAAAGTCTTTCTACAATTGTTAAACTCTCTCATTCTGGGATTCTTGTTTTGTGTTGCTCTTATTCTTGAGTCTTCTTGTCTTTTCTTGGCATTCTCTTTTTGAGTTGTCTTTTCATTTGTTTTAGCTTTTATTGCTTGTCTCTAAATTTCCTTGGTTTTGTCTTTGAGTTGTCTCTTTCTTTGGACTCTTAAGTTGAGCTAAGATTTGTTACATCTTTCACTTTGAATCAAATTCTTGATTTGTGATTGGGAGTACTTCTTAAGAACTAAAGAGGAGTTTGAGTGGAAAAAGGCAAGTGTGCACATTATAGAAAAAGCCTCGAAAGAGAGAAAACGAGTGAACTTTGAGTGTAAACACGTGAGAAGTGTGGTGAGGTCCATAATTCTATTATTTGTGCTAACCATTTTCTTGCAGGGATGTATTCTTCATCTTATCATGGAAGTGATGGAGGTTGTGGGGAAGATGGGATTCAAAAGGAGAATATATTTCAAACTAGATGCTTGGTTTTAGGAAATGTGTGTTCTTTGATTATTGATGGGGGTAGTTGCATTAATGTGGCCAGCTCTAGGTTGGTTAGCAAACTTAACCTTAAAACCACCCCCACACCCTAAACCTCATTGTTTGAAATGGCCATGTGAAAAAGGTGAGTTGGTTGTAGCCGAACAAGGGTTGATGAGCTTTACCATTGGAAAATATAAAGATGATGTGCTGTGTGATGTAGCTCCCATAGAAACATGTCATATCTTGTTAGGTAACCCTTGGCAAGTTGAAAGAAATGTGAAATATCATAGGAAGACCAACAAGATTTCTTTTGGACATGAAGGACATAAGGTCAAACTTGCATCACTTTCACCTAAGGAAGCAAGTGAGGATCAAGTTAAGTTGAAAAAGAAAATAGACCAAGAAAGAAAAGAGTTACAAGAAAAAGAAATAAAAGAGAAAAAATAAGAGAAAAAAAATTGAGAGAAAAAGAGAGAGAAAAAGAAAAAGAGATGAGAGAAAGAGAAATAATTGAAAAGGAGAGTGAAAAAGAGAAAGCAAAAGATAAAGAGAATTGTGATTATTCTTGTTTTTATTCTAACTCTTTGTTTGATTGTGAAGATTTTCTTGTGAAAGAAATTGAAGATGAGTCCTCAAGAGGGGAGTGCAAAACTCTAATTTCTTCTTCTAAATTGGATTGTGAATTTAATTCTTCCTATAAATTTGATTGTGCACCTAACTATATAAATTCTTTTGTTTTGATGCCTAGGGAAGAATTGTTCATCAAGGATCAATGGGCAAAACAATTTGGAGAAGAAGTGGTTGCATATGAGGAACAAGGCAATCATTGGGAAAAGAAGATTTTGACTGACACCATTTTTCAACCTTGTGGTTTAATGGATATGTTCATCCAAGATGCTATTGATGTGCATGTGACTTATGTTTTGCATAATACTTATGATTTACATGTTGCATTTGTTTGGCATAAACTTGTTTTAGTTAATGGTGTGAAGCCTTTGGGACTTGAGATGGATTTAATTTTCATGAAGTTTGATGGTTTCTTTAGGCTTGTATTTGATTCTAGAGGATTGATATATAAGCACATAGATAATAAGAGATTTGCCTTTTTACGGGGTCCAAGTCTCAATAGAGATAGGATTTATTTATTTTATTTTTATTCCATATTATCTCAAAACTAAAACATGTGTCTCTTGTGTTGTTTTTGTGTTGTAGGTACCTTGGCTCCAAATTCGAGGTCAGATTTCCTTCAAGAAGGAGGGAATGATAGAGGACTGAAAAGCTACGAGAGGAGCTTAAAGTGGAGCCAAATATTAAAATAGGATTTTATGTAATTTGGGCTTAATGTGAACCTCTGTTGGGCCTTTTTATGTTTTTAATTATGTTTATTTTTAATTTGGGCCTTTTTAGTTATTTGGACTTTTATTAATGGGCCTTGGGCCTTTAGGTTCATAGTTATAAATAAGGCAAAATGTGATTTCTGTAATCGGTTTTGACTCTCATAGGAAATGAAGCTTTGAAACTTTTGCGAGAGGAAACTCTGTAGGTTTTTAGGAACTACCCTTGGTTCTTATCTTTCTTTGAATTTCCATATTCAAAGTGGCGAATCTTCCTCGACTTATCAATCCTTAGGGATTGTGGCGTTGTTCTTTCCATTTCTTGTCTCAATCCGCTTTTCCCTTTTCTTTCTAAATTTGTCCCTTGAATTTTGACCAAATTGAGATGCCAAATTTTGATCCATAGAGGGGTACTCATTAGGTTACCATTACTGATTTAATGGGTTTGAAACAACAGGTTAATGAGTCGGCAATGGAATTTATAGAACGATTCAGGAAGATGGCTAGTAGGTGTTCGGTACAATTTCCTGAAGTCGAATATGTAGCCATCATTATGGGGAATATGCATTCTCAACTATGAGAGATGTTAGTGGCACAAGAGTGCAACAACTTAAGTCAGTTGACCTTTAAAGCTTCACATGTTGAGCAGTTTATTTTGGACAAAGAATAGAGACAGTCCAACAAAGGGAATGGTCCTTATCTTGTGTCCATAATCAACACAGATGAATATGATATGATTTTGGCATAAATGAAGCAGAAATTATGGCAGTCGAGATTGTTAGAGGCAAGCCATATTCATGTCTGATTTTAAGGGCAGCAAAAGGAAAGGCCCCTAATATTACAAATGAGAAGATTGAATACTCATTTAATATTTCTAAGGCAGATCAAATTTTCGACTATTTGTTGAAGATTAGCATATTCATTTGATGAAGGGTCATAAGATACCTTCGGCAGATGAAGTAAAGGATAAGAGATATTGCAAGTGGCACAATTCATACAGCCATCATACTGCAAATTGTTTGGTATTTTGACAAATAATTCAAAAGGCTTGGAGAGAAGGAAGGTTTAAACTTGTCGATAAGAGTATAGCCGAGATGACTGTTGATATTGATCCATTCCCAAACATTGACATCAACATGGTTTCGTGCAGTCATAATAAAAGGAAAGAACATGCTATATAATGGCCGAAATAAATAGATGTGAGGGTCGGCATCCAGCCAGCCTCGAACTAGTGTGTTTGAAAGGTTAGGTAGGTAAAAATCCTTAGTGCCTAAAGGTATTTGGGCCCCTCACTAAACATTGTAGAGAAAACCAGAAAAAAGGTGCTTGTGTCGACAAGGGTTATCTTCCATGATGGGAAAAGGTCGATTAACTAGCCCTAAAGCTTTTGAAATGAGGCTGTTGGTGACTCTTTGCTTTCAGAACCATAATCGGCATAATTAGCAAAGGGATCAAGGCAAAAAGAAGCTACTGATTATAGATGATTCTCATATTCCTAAGGGAGGAAAGCCAATGGTCAAATTCAGGGTTGAAAACGGCATGAGAACCTTGAAGATTACTGTGAAGAATGGTGAAAGTTAGTGGCCGAATGATTAAGCCTTCGACTAATGTTAAAGAAGGAGTGTGGATTCAGAATCGACAGAAAGAGAAGGTCCAACAACTGAAACCTTTGACAAGAACCTAGAAAAGAAGGTTACAAAGGAAGAAATCAATTGAAAGAATGAAACAAGCATTAATGTTAATTGGTGAGGTTAAAAGGAAGGGTCAAAGAGAGATTTCTTCTCCAAAAGTTGCTGAAGCCTTATAGAAAGCCTTTGGTAGCGAAGAAAGCCAGTCATTGGCAGATTTCTTAACAAGAGATGATAGGTTGATGGGGAAGGAGATCTTACCAGGAACAATGGAAGGTGAAGAACATGTTGTGGCTCAATTTGAGCAGATAAAGGAGAGATAAGATGAGCTATATGTCGATTTACATGAGAAGATAATCGATCAACCAGGAGATCAACTGTCCTAGTTAATTGACCCATTGTTGGAACAAATCCTTGAAGATTCTTTGTTAGATTCTATGTTGGGAGATGAAGTTGATTTTCTGTCAGTCGAGATAAAGATAGTCAGTCTTATCCCAAGTGAATTTTGGGCTAGTGAAAGTCAGCCCGATAGGTTGGATGGAGATGTTTTTGTTGAAGAAGTCAAATGGGCAATGCTGATGGAAGTCCCTACCTAGTCAACTAAGGCAATGATATTTGAAAAACCAACTAAAGAAATCGGTAAGCACCTTAAACCATTATATATCAAGGCATATATAAACGGTAAGACATTAAGTCGAGTAATAGTAGATGGTGGAGCTGTATTAAATGTTATGTCAATTAATACATTAAAGAAGCTGGGTATGGTATTGACAATTTGACGGCTACCAACATGAAAATGATTAACTTCACTGGAGGAGATACATATGCATTAGGGGTTCTGGTTGTCGATATTACTATTGGGTCTAACACCAGGAAAATTGTTTTCTTTATAATAGACACCAAACCTACATATACTTTGTTGCTGGGGCGTGATTGGATACATGGGAGTAAATGTGTACCTTCCACATTACATCAAATGTTGATGTTTTGGGATGAAGATCGGGTAGAAATGGTTGATGTAGATAAAAGTCCTTTTGAAGCTGATGTTAGCATGGCTAAGGCTATCTTTGTTGACATGAAGACTAGAATTCTTATATAGTTCTCTCTTGTTATATTTTGGTTTTAATTTTAAATATGCCAATCATGTAAGGATGTGGCATTGTATTGCTTGTTATAGAATTAGGCATTTGAGTGATTAGATTTTAAACTTAGTTGATGCCTAGTAATAACCAAGAAGTCTAAGCAAGCTAGTTTGAATGATCTTTTTAGAAATTCTAAAGTAGTAATCGATTACATATTTTATGTAATAGATTACCACGTGTTTTAGTTATCTGGGAAAAGCTAAAATACATAGTGTAATCGATTACGCCTCGATTTAATCGATTACATAAGGCATTTTAGACTTTAAGTCTTGTTTCTGAAAGAATTTGACTAGTTTCTGTTTTAATTGATTACATCTCGGTTTAATCAATTACTATGGACACTTAAAGTTGTTTTAGAAGGAAGAAAGCTCGGTTTAATCGATTACATATCCATGTAACATATTAAAACGAACCCAGATCACTAAAGAAGATCTTTAAGAACAATTTAACAGGTTACATTATTGTGTAACAGATTAAATTGATTCTTGCCTTGAACCTAGGTTCCTCAAGAATGTTTTAACAGATTACGTGACTCATGTAACAGATTAAATCTGTTATATCTTTAAAATTTTATAAATAGAAACACCTTTCTCTCTCTCTCTCTCTCTCTCTCATTCTTAATGCTTTTCTAAAAATTAAGATTTACAAATACATTGAGAGAAAATCATCAAAAAGGTTCCAATGGCATTTGATCTTCATCATTATGAAATGGAAGAATCCAAAGAAAGATCATTTACTTGAAGAAATTATTGGTTCTTGAAGAGTTGAAATGTATTGATCTTCACTATAGGTGAAATCATTCTAAAACCTTGATCAATTTCGAAGTTAATTATTTTCTGAAACAGGGTTTTTCAGATTCTAATGGTAGGATTCTATTAGAAGGTGTTACTTTCTTTTCTTGTAGGGTTCAAGTCTAAAAAGTTTGTGTTTTGAATTTCTTGTGTGCAGTGTGTTTGTATCTTGAAATTTAAAATAGTGGAAGGTCTAACAAGGGTTGTTAGATCAACTGGATGTAGGTCTAATATGGATTGACCCAGTATAAATTCTTGTGTATCTTTGTTTCATCTCTATTTCTTATCCCATTCAAGTTATCAAGGTTGATCATCTAAATTTTCCTAATCAACAAAACTTTCTTAGAAAAACTCTGATTAGAAACTCTTTTTAAAATCTTTTTAGAATAATTGGATTCTTTAAAGAAGGAAGGTGAACAAGAGTTTTTGGAAAAGAAAAGAGGTTTTGAATTAAAAAAGTTTTGAAAGATCTATACACCCCTCCTCTAAATCTACTGCTCGATCTTACTATTGGTATCTAGAGCTAGTATCTTGTATTTTATTCAAGATTCCTTTTTTTGAAAAACAAGGATATGGCAATAAATCAACTACCCTTCGCTGAAGGTGCTTCAATTAATAGACCTTCAATGTTTTGTGGTGTAAATTACCCTTTTTGGAAGGTAAGAATGAAAATATTCATGGAGTCTGTTGATAGGGCCATTTGGAATGAGGTAATGAAAGGTCCATCTATTCCAAAGCATATTGTTGATGCAAACCTAGTTGAAAAACCATTTGATACTTGGACAGATGCATAAATTAAGAAAGCTCAATATGACTCAAAAGCAATGAACATTATACATTTTGCTTTAAATTCTGACGAGTTCTTTCATATGTCTCAATGCACCTTTGCCAAGGAAATGTGGGATCTAATTCAGGTCACTCACGAAGGTACAACGGAAGTTAGAAGAGCAAGGAAGAATACCCTCATTCAAGAGTACGAGACCTTCAGAATGTTGCAAGGGGAGACTTTGAGTGATGTTTAGAAGAGGTTTACACATATTGTAAATCATCTCAAAGGTGTGGGAGAGATCTTTGAAGAAGAAGAATTGAATTTAAAAGTTCTTAAGTCCCTAAACAGAACATGGCAACCTAAGGTGACAACTATTTCAGAATCAAAGGATCTTGCAGTAATGACCAATGCAGAGCTATTTGGAAAAGTAAGAGAACGTGAAATGGATATGTCAAGGATGGCAGAAGAAGAAGAGAAGGATAGAAAGAAAAGAGGTTTGGCACTTAAGACATTAGCTCCATCAAGTGATGAAAGTGAAGAAGAAGGAGTTGAAGGTTCAGATGCTGAAAACTTAACTCTTCTAGTAAGAAAACTCAGGAGATTTCTCAAGAAAAAGAATGGGAAAGGAAAAGGGTTTTAGCAGAAGAAATTTGTGAAGAAAAGTGAGACCTCATCCCTAAACTTCACTTGCTTCGAATGTGGTAAAACAGGGCACATAAAGATGGAATGTCCTATCTACCTAAAGAAGCAACAAAATGGAGAAAAGAAGCCTAGGAGCCAAGGAAAGAAGATAAGAGCCTATATAGCTTGGGAGGAAAATGCATCTAATTCCTCAAGTGAAGAAAGCAATGAAGAGGAAGCCAATCTCTGCCTCGTGGAAAAACAAGAAGAAGAAAATGAAAGCATTGTAAGTCTTTCTGATTTTGAACAAGAAGATAACTATGATCAATTACTTGATGCTTTTAATGAATTGCATAAGGAGGCTCAAAGATTAGCTTTTGCCAATAACACAAAGGAAAAATTAGATGGCATGTGGAAAAATGGGCTAATATGCAAAAAGAGTTATCATAATCAAAATCTATAAATGAAGCTCTTGAAAAAGAGAAGGAAAACTCTCTTAGCAATATCACTAATGTTTCCACTGATTCTCATTCCCAATGTGAAAATTGTAAGGCTATTAAATTGAAAAATGAATATTTACTAAAAACCTTATCAAAGTTTACAATGGGGAGAGATAATCTTGATGCACTCGTTGCACAATAAAAATGCATGCTAAATAGAGCTGGAGTTGGTTACACATTTGACAAAAAATAGAAATCTTATAAGAACTTTTTAAACTTTGTCAAAGCATCTAGCTCTCCATTTGTGTCATGCCATAATTGTTTGCATAAAGGACACTCCTCTAACAATTGCATGATCAAGAGATTGGGTGTTCCAAATAGGAGGTATAAATGGATCCCCAAAGGAACCAAGGAAACCACTAACCCCAAAGGACCAAAAATCACTTGGGTAACTAAATCCTCTGATTAATTTGTTTTGTAGGTGTGTTTGGGAGCCAAAGAGTCTTTATGGTACTTAGACAGTGGCTGCTCAAGACATATGAGTGGGGATAAATCAAGGTTTATCCGGTTGACTGCAAAACTAGGAGGGTTTGTGACCTATGGTGATAACAACAAAGGGAGAATTCTAGGTGTAGGAGATGTTGGTAATCCTCTTTCCACTATAATTGAAAATGTACTTTATGTGGATGGATTAAAACATAATCTTCTTAGTATAAGCCAACTGTGTGACAAATGATTTAAAGTATCTTTTAATGAATCATATTGTATGATATGTGATAGCCTTGACAATGTTAAGTTTGTAGGTAAAAGGGTTCATAACATCTACATGTTAAATATTGAACATGCATCCTTACCTCTTAAAACATGCTTAACTAGTAAAGATGATCTAGCTTGGTTATGGCATAGAAGAATTGCACACATACACATGTCTCATTTAAATAGATTGATTTCTAAAGAGTTGGTTCATGGTTTACCTAAACTTAAGTTTGAGAAGGACAAATTATGTGATGCATGTCAGAAGGGTAAACAAACAAGGGTATCCTTTAAAGTAAAGAAAGTAGTTTCAACTTCTAAACCCCTTGAACTTTTGCACATGGACTTATTTGGTCCCTCTAGAACTATGAGTCTAAGTGGTAGCTATTATGCTTTAGTAATTGTGGATGATTTCTCAAGATACACATGGACATTGTTTCTCTCTTTAAAGAGTAATGCTTTTAAAGCTTTTGCAAAACTGACCAAAAAGATTCAAAATGAAAAAGATAATTGAAAATCAAAGCCTTGAGAAGTGGTCATGGAGGGGAATTCCAAAATGAGGATTTTGAAAAGTTTTGTGAAGAAAATGGTATTGATCACAATTTTTCTACTCCTAGAACTCCACAACAAAATGGAGTTGTTGAAAGGAAAAATAGATCTCTAGAAGAACTAGCTAGAACTATGTTAAATGAAAATGATTTGCCAAAATATTTTTGGGCAGATGCAATTAGCATTGCATGCTAAGTTCTTAACAGAGTCTTAATTAGACCTCTTTTGAAAATAACCCCTTATGAACTATATAGAGGAAGAAAGCCTAACATATCACATCTCAAAGTTTTTGGTTGCAAATGCTTTGTATTGAACAATGGCAAAGAATCTCTTGGAAAGTTTGATGCCAAAGCGGATGAAGCTATATTTCTTGGATTTTCTCTCTCTAGTAAAGCTTATAGAATCTATAATAAAAGGACTCTTATTGTTGAAGAATCTATACATGTTGTCTTTGATGAATCCAACCCCCAAAAAGAGGGAAAGGTACCTTGTGATGATGATGATGCAGGTACAATTGAAGAACCTCCTCAAGCTGAAATAGAGATAAGGGAAGAATCATCAATAAGGAAAGATCAACATGAGGAATATTCTCTACCTAAAGAATGGAGGATTCCTAGAGATCTATCCATATCGAGAAGGGAGTATCTACTAGAACCTCTTTAAATATATTTTGTGAACATGTTGCATTTGTTTATCAAATTGAACCTAAAATAGTAGGAGAAGCCTTACTTGATGAGTTTTGCATTATGGATATGCATGAGGAATTAAATCAATTCAAGAGAAACGATGTATGGGAACTCATTCCATTGGATAAAACTGAACATAATAGGTACAAAATGGGTGTTTAGGAACAAGCTAGATGAATCCGGCTTTATAACCAAAAACAAAGCCAGGCTTGTTGCTAAAGGATATAACCAACAATAATGAATTGATTATGATGAAACCTATGCTCCTGTTGCTAGACTAGAAGATGTGAGATTACTTCTTGCCTTTGCATGCATTATGAACTTTAAATTGTTTCAGATGGATGTGAAAAGTGCTTTTCTAATTTCTAAATGGATTCATTGATGAAGAAGTTTATGTATCTCAACCTCCTGGTTTTATAGATCATAACTTTCCAAATCATGTATACAAGCTCAAAAAGGCTTTGTATGGGCTAAAGCAAGCCCCTAGACAATGGTATGAAAGATTGAGCAACTTTCTCCTGGATCAAAAGTTTGAAAGAGGAAAAGTTGATAAAACTTTTTTCATAAAAAGAACCTCTAAAGACATATTGTTAGTACAAGTATATGTTGATGATATAATTTTTGGTGCTACTAACAATTTTCTATGTGAGGAATTTGTGAAAAGTATGCAGGGGGAGTTTGAGATGTCAATGATGGGTGAATTGAACTTCTTCTTAGGACTACAAATCAAGCAATCAAAGCAAGGCACATTTCTCCATAAAAAAAAGTACTGCAAAGAGCTTCTAAAGAAGTTTGATATGGAAAATAGCAAAGATTTAGCTACTCCAATGGCTACAAATTGCTACCTTGATGTAGATGTCAAAGGTAAATATGTAGATCAAACAAAGTACAGGGGTATAATTGGTTCTTTACTTTATTTGACTGCCAGCTAGTAGACCAGACATTATGTTTAGTGTTTGCATGTGTGCTAGATATTAGTCCAATCCTAAATAATCTCACTATACTGCTGTAAAAAGGATTAAGAAATATCTAAAAGGAACTTTAGATGTGGGCCTATGGTACCCTAAAAGTGCTGAACCTATTG
The DNA here is from genome assembly GCA_026413185.1 of Pueraria montana var. lobata. NCBI lineage: Eukaryota > Viridiplantae > Streptophyta > Magnoliopsida > Fabales > Fabaceae > Pueraria > Pueraria montana. The sequence goes on along the minus strand of CM048651.1, from coordinate 10,638,906 downwards.
TTATAGGAGACTCAGATTCTGATTTTGCTGGATGTAAACTAGATAGGAAAAGTACTAGTGGAACTTCTCATTTATTTGACAATGGCTTATTATCATGGCATAGTAAGAAACAAGCATGTGTTGCCTTATCTACTACAGAGGCTAAATACATTATTGTTGGAAGTTGTTGTGCCCAATCTTTGTGGCTTAAACAACAATTATCCGATTTTGGTCTTCACTTTGATCATATACCTCTTAGATGTGATAACACTAGAGCCATAAACCTCACTAAGAACCATTTTTTACATTCTAGAACTAAACACATTGAAATTAGGCACCACTTTATAAGAGATCACATTCAGAAAGGTGATTATGGCATTGAGTTTGTTGAACAAACTCTTAACTAGCTGATATTTTCACCAAACCATTAGCTAGAGATAGATTTTATCAATTAAGAAATGAGCTTGGCATACTTAGTGAGTTAAACCTCACTCAAAGCCAACATTAGGAAATATAAATTCTCACTTGTATTATTATTTATTTGTTTTTCTATTTATGTTGTATGTATGATTGCATTTGTGAATTGCATCTATATGACTTTGTGTGAAAATAGCTTTTTAAACTCATTTTAAACATGTTTTTAAACAAAGGCTACATAAAGTAATCGATTGCATAGTTGAAACTAGCATTAAAATTGTTTTGAAGAAAATTTGCATTTCTTACTGTTTTAATCGATTACCCTTCGGGATAACCGATTACACATTTCAATTGTGTATAAAAAGCTTAAATTTGCATTTTTTTTCTTTACTGTTTTAATCGATTACAATATAGTTATAACCAATTACACTGATGTGAACAACTATAAGTCTAATTCTGGAAATCTGTAACCGATTACAACTGGATTGTAATCGATTACATGAGCTTTGAAACATTTTAAACCTCAACAGATGTGACTTTTGAGTATCCTTTCTCACTTATCCTTCAAACCCATTGAGTCTTCATAAAACCAGAGCAATTTTTGACCTTTTCTCTCACACAAAAACCTAACCTTTCATCAACCTCAACCGAGATTCCTATGGCTGATTCCCAAAAACCCAAGAGATCAAGAGCATTGCTAAGAAGAATGCTACTCCTCCTTCTCCTAAGACCAAGAAAAGGAAGACCTCTTCCAACAAAGAAGGTGGAACTAGCAAAGGAAAATAAACTGCTCCACCCTCTCCTCCTCTACAACCCCAACCACAGCTAAATCCATGATTCATCGATGAACATCGTGAATCTTCCTACCTTCAAACCTTTGCGGGCAAGGATTTGGTGACCCCTAAGTTTCTGAACTTGGAATGGCTCAAGGGAAAGAACTTCTCCTTCCCAACTATTCTTGAAAAACAAGGCCTCAACATTTTCACTCAGCTTCATGGCACCTGCTACCCTGACTTGGTAAGGGTTTTCTATACCTGTGCCTATGTGAATGAATTCAGGGTTCTTTGTTCTACTGTTAAAGGTGTTAAGATAGAGTTGTCTACTTCAGTTTTTAGTACTATTGGTGGAATTGAATTAGGTGGATTTAAACCAAATGTGGAAGAATTTAAGGAAATAGGAATTAGTTATAGCAAGGTTAATACTTATTTGGATTGTATGAGGAATCCAACTGAGCCACTTAAGAAGCGTTTTGGCACTAGCCCTCCTAAGATGGAAGACATATTACTAGCATATGTGATTACTTGGGTTCTTACACCCAGGGGGAGCAATCATGCTCAGTTGACTAATGATGATCTCATGATCATCTTTGCTTTGAAATACAAAATTAAGGTAAATTGGATTTTTGTTATTGTTGAAAACATGCTGAAGACAAGGAGACTCATTGATTATAAATGTCCATATGTTGTGTTTATCTTAAGAGTGATTGACCACTTCAAAGTGGATACAAGAGCAGAAGTAATTGATTTCACTAGGGATATACATGAAGTTAAGACTAAGGCACTAAAGCAAATGGGATTGGTTGTCACTGATGATGGATGGTTTCTTAAGGAAGATGCACCAGTGGATGTTGGTGATGATGAAGGACAGGAGGAAGAAGCTCCTCCATATGCTCAAGAGGTTGCATAAGATGAAGAAAAGCCTATGACACCATTTGAGAAGGTTGTCTTGGCAAAACTAGATGAGCTAATGCGAGTTCACAAGGAAGACTATCAAGTACTCAAGGATAGCTTTGAGAATATCTCAGCAAGACTTGATGAGCTCAATCTCCCCTTCCCTGAAGACTAAGACTTATGGCTGCTTCAATTAGATTTTGTTTTGCATATTTTGATTTCATGTCTTATATTAAAAACACTCTATTTTTACTTTCATTCTGAACTTTGATGCTTTAACTTTGGATGACTGTAATTTGGATTACATTTGAACACCTTGATGTTTACTTATATGCATTATCTACTTCTATATGATTTGTGCATACTCATTTGTGTATGATTCTGATCATAGCCATTTTGGCTTTTATTTGCCAAAAGGGGGAGTATGATTATATTTGGTAAATACTCTTTTTTTTTAGAAATTGTCCTAGATTGGTGTTTTAATCTTTTGACATTGCTTATATATCTTGTTAACCTATCTTGGGACAAGTGAATTTGAAAAGAACAGGTACAATGCTAAGAAAGTTTGGTCAAAAAAGTGTTTGGCATAATCAAAACCAAAAAAGGGGAGATTGTTGACATGAAGACTAGAATTCTTATATAGTTCTCTCTTGTTATATATTTTTGTTTTAATTTTAAATATGCCAAACATGTAAGGATGTGGCATTGTATTGCTTGTTTTAGAATTAGGCATTTGAGTGATTAGATTTTAAACTTAGTTTATGCCTAGTAATAACCAAGAAGTCTAAGCAAGCTATTTTGATTGATCTTTTTAGAAATTCTAAAGTATTAATTGATTACATATTTTATGTAACAGATTACCACATGTTTTAGTTATTTGGGAAAAGCTAAAATACATAGTGTAATCGATTACACCTCGAGTTAATCGATTACATAAGGCATTTTAGACTTTAAGTCCTGTTTCTGAAAGAATTTGACTAGTTTCTGTTTTAATCGATTACATCTCTGTTTAATCGATTACTATAGACACTTAAAGTTGTTTTAGAAGGAAGAAAAGCTTGATTTAATCAATTACATATCCATGTAACAGATTAAAACGAACCCAGATCACTAAAGGAGATCTTTAAGAACAATTTAACAGGTTTCATTGTTGTGTAACAGATTAAATTGATTCTTGCCTTGAACCCAGGTGCCTCAAGAATGTTTTAACATATTACATGACTCATGTAACATATTAAATATGTTATATCTTTAAAATTTTATAGAGATGCTCAAGAAGAAGTGGTTGAGATACAAGTTTAGCCAAAAACACTTGGGAGGCATTTTGCCCAGATTTTGGTGAAAGATTGGGAACCACAACCTCCTATTCAAAGGCTAACACCTTTGTTTGTAGCTCAGGATCCTTTGATCGATATAAATCTCAATACTAAGGAAGAGCCCTAAATGACAAAAGTGAGTGGATCATTGTCTGAGGAATAGAGAGAAAAGTTGGTTGAGTAAATTCAAGGATACTGAGATTGCTTTACGTGGGATTACCATGAAATGTCTGGTTTGTCTAGAGAATTAGTAGAACATCATTTGCCGATTAAATTAAGTTTTAAACCTCACAAGCAGCCACCAAGAAGGTTTAATCCTCAGCTGATTCCTCAAATAAAGGCTAAGATTGAGAGACAACTAAAAGCAGGATTCATCAGGATGGCAAGGTACACAAAGTGGTTGTCAAATATTGTACCAGTTATCAAGAAAAAAGGTAAACTTCGGGTATGTATTGATTTTAGATATTTAAATTTGGCCACTCCTAAGGATGAGTATGTTATGTCAATAGCTGACATGTTAGTTGATGCTGCTGCCACGCATGGAATTTTGACGTTTATGGATGGGCATTCAGGTTACAATCAGATATATGTTTCCAAATAGGATGTGCCGAAAACTGCTTTTTGGTGTCCTGGTGCCCTCGATATTTACATGTAGCTGGTTATGCCATTCGGTTTAAAAAATGCAGGAGTAACATATCAGCAAACCATGAACTATATTTTCCATGAGTTGATCGACAAGTCTATGGAAGTATATATAGAAGATGTAGTAGTGAAGTTTGGTGATTTTGAAAGACACTTGTATGATTTGGAACAGTCTTTGTTGAGAATGAGGTTTCACAAGTTAAAGATGAATCCAAAGAAATGTGCATTTGGCAAATTGGCAAGAAACTTCTTGGGATTTTTAGTACATAAAAAAGGGATAGAAGTTGACAAGAACATAGCGAGAGCTATGATAGAGGCAAGACCTATGCAAAATAAGAAAGAACTTCAAAGTTTGATTAGCAAAATTAATTTTCTTAGAAGGTTTATAACCAATTAAGCAGGTAAGTTGAAAGCTTTTTCACCGCTTTTGAAATTGAAAGGTGCTGAAGAATTTAGGTGGGAAATTGAGCATCAGGAGGCTTTTGAACAAATTAAAGAAGCTTTAGCAAATCCACCAGTATTGATGCCACTTGTACAAGGAAGCCCATTGAAACTTTACATATTGGCTGTTGAAGAGTCTATCTTTTAGCTCAGGATGTCGATGACGGTACCGAAAGGGCAGTTTATTACCTAAGTCATTTACTGGATGATGCTAAGACTAGGCATACACCAATAGAAAAACTTTTTTTTTATCATTATTTCATGCTTGTACAAAACTTGAGTATTACTTAATGCCAATGAAGAATTAGTTTTGTGCAAAATCGATATAGTGAAGTACTTGTTAAATCGACCTGTATTGCAAGGTAGATGAATGAAATGGGCTGTTAAACTAAGCATGTTTGCCTTAACATACGTACCTTTACGTGCAGTGAAAGGGCAAGCGTTAGCTGATTTCTTGGCTGAGCATCCTTGTGTTGAAATTGAAGAGGTAGCAACCGAAATCAGTAATTATATAGGTTTACAACCATGGATATTAATGTTCAATGGATCTAAAACTAAAGAAAGTGTTGGAATAGGAATTAAAATAACTGATCCATAAGGTAAAGTTTATATATTCATTAATCAGCATACACCTAATTATACTAATAATCAAGCCAAATATGAAGCTTTGATATTAGGTTTAAAAGTCTTGATTACCATGGGAGCCTAATATGTGCATATTTTGGAAGATTCTCGATTGGTGATTAGACAATTAAAAAGGCTGTATAGGTGTCACCATGAGGCACTAATTAAGAAATTTGAATTGGCGAACAAATTGCTTAACAAGTTTGACAATATTATTATTACTTATGTGTCTCGGGATGATAATGATGAGGCTAATGATTTGGCTCAGCATGCTTCAGGATATAAGACATGGGATAGTAAAGTTCATTTTGACGAGTATCCTCTGGTAGATTGTTTTGCTTTGAATGTTGATAAGCTGGATGATTGGCAGATAGAGTTAATTCGATATCTACAAGATCCTTCTCAAAAGGTGGATGTGAAGCTGAAACAAAAAGCTTTGAAGTATGTGTTGATTGGTGATGTTCTATTTCGAAGGATAGCTAACGGGGTATTGCTAAAATGCATTAGCAAAAAAGAGGCTATGAGAGTAATGGGAGAAGTCCATAAGGGGATTTGTGGAGCTCACCGATCTGGCCATGTGATGAAATGGACCATTAATCGGTATGGTTATTATTGGCCCATCATTATAGAAGACTATTTTCGGTATGCTAAAGGATGTGAAGAATGTAAAAAAAAAAACATGGCTCACTTCAAAGGGTACTTGCCGATGAGTTACATTCAGTAATTAAGTCGTGGCCATTTAGAGGATTGGCTATAGATATTATTGGGAAGGTTCATCCTCCTTCGTCAAAGAGACGTTCTTTTATTCCTTTGGCTACCGATTACTTTACTAAATGGGTTGAAGCTCAACTATGGTGAATGTTGCCTAGGAGGATGTCATTCAATCTATCCAACATCAGATAATATACTGATTTGGTATCCCTAAGACGATTACCACTAATCGAGGGACAATGTTTACTGGAGAAAAGGTTGTTGCTTTTATGCAGCAATATGGAATTAAGTTGGTTCGTTCAACACCATATTATGGTCAAGCTAAGGTAACCAACAAAATTTTGATCGATATGATTAAGAAAAATGTTGAGGATAAGCCTCGTAAATGGCATGAAAATATGAAGTCCTATGGGCTTGCCGAAATACTAAATGTAGGGCTACTGGTTTTACACCATTTCGTTTAACATATGGACAAGATGTTGTTTTGCCATTGGGGATAAATGTGAAGTCATTAAGGGTAGAAGAGTAGTTCATGTTGAATACTGATTATTACCAAGAATCTTTGCTAATTGAACTGGATTCGGTAAGTGAAGATAAATTAATGGCTTTAAAGAATATTTGGCTAAATAAAGCTAAGGTGGAAAAGGTTTATAATAAGCTTGTTCGGCTAAAATCTTTTATAGAAGGAGACTTGGTTTGGAAAGTTATTTTGCCTTTAGGGATGCATGATTCCGGCTTAGGTAAATGGTCACCAAATTGGGAAGGACCCTTCATTATCAGTAAAATCCTAAGCAATAGTTCGTATCGGCTAATGGAGATTGATGGAAAAGAGTTGAATATGAGCATTAACGACAAATATTTCAAAAGATAATACTACCCATTTGTATGGGAAGAAAATTCATATTCAAATTATAAGGAAAATTATTCAAAAATGGCTACAAGCCAGCCACTATAACTACCAAAATTTAAAAGAAAAAAAATAAAAGCTAAGGGTTTGCAGCAGAGGTTACACCATCGGTTGCCATAAGATCTTGATTTTCTGATGAGGGTCTAGGAATAGTTGCCGATGAAGTAGCGCCAGTAGCTGCTGGGTTAGTGGCAAGTTCATTCTCAATTTGGGTGAGTTGATCCCTCATGTTGTTCCAAGCTTTCATATCTTTGGCCAACCCTTCTCCACCAAGCTTGAAGTTGACCTCTAAGGCTTCCTTTTGATGCAAAATCACATCAATTTAAGTATCCAGATTAGTCGATTGCCTATAAAGATGGACACGTTGATCAGTAGAAGCGTTCAACTTGTCATTAGTAGCCTAGATTTGAGGATTAATTTCAGCTAACTCTTTTTGAATATGCTCCAAGGTGGTAGTAAGTTCAGCAACTCTTTGGTTTAGCCGATTCTGTTTGTCCTTTTGTAATCTCCTCTCTTCATCCATCTTCTTAAAGGTAGCAAAATATTAAGCTTTTTGGGTTTGTAACTCCCTGAATTGTTTCAAGTCGAAGGCAGCCAAATTATACTTATGTTTATGTTTGGCATGATTGAATGATAATTCGGTCACCTTCCTAGCCATGACTTAAAAAACTGCCTTATGAGATGCTGAGAAGTTTGATGAATGAGATAGCTTTAGCAGAGATATCCTTAGAGACCTAACATCATCATCAGTAAGGGGGATGTCTTGTTCCATTGACTATTTGACTCGGCCCCAGTGAGCTTGAATCAGAGTGGTGTCAATCAACATAGAAGGCATAGCTAAAGGAGACATGAAGTACTTAACGACCTGTTCATCAGACATGGAAGGAGGAGTTGAATGAGAAGGGGTGACAATAGGTTGAGGCTAAGGTGTATTACCGGAGGAGGAACAGTTGAGGAAGGCATTTCAGTAATGGGAATGGATGATCCTCCACTTGTTTCACTTTCAACATAAGGAGGATTTTGAAGAAAATCAGGTTCCTTCTCCTCGACGGCCTTTTCTTCCTTTATTTTGTCGATAACAATATTTTCCTATTTAGCAGTTATAAATTGGATTATGAAACTTGTAAGAATGAAGATAAATACCTCTTTGGTGGCCTGATCCTCGTCTTCATCATCATAAATCATCTTTCTCCTTTTTGGTTTATCGAGAGGAAGAATTTCTTCCTTCTATAGAAGGAATATCAGTGAGTATATACTGATGACATCGAAAGGATAGTTGAGGAAGTCGAATAAGCTAACCTCAGAAGACATAATAGGGACATCTTGCCGAGATGACGATTTAGTATTTCTTTTTGTGGTAGTCACGACAAGGGTGTCTGGAAGATTTTCCACATTAATCAGTTCCTTTGTTTGCCTTTTTTACCTATTAAGATGGTAAAAGAATATAGGTAAAGTAAGATAAAAAAAATGAAGGAATAATCACTAAGGTGTTGGAATTACCTGCAGGTGCAGAGGGAGCTAATATGGGTGGCTTGGTGTTTAGAGGAGGTGCCGATACTACCTTTGATTGAGTTTGTTGTTTTGGTATCGGTCTATTCAGCAGGGTTAAATATTCCTCTATGGTTTTAGGAAACATTTTTTCCTGAACCAAAGGCCACCAGTTGGTATATTCTGATGTTTCCCTAGGATCTCTCGAATAAGGGTTGAATTGGTACTGAGATAGCAAAGTTCTGGTCTCAACAGCTTGAGTTGCCAATTCAACATCATCAAAAGTAGGGCAAAAATTGACAGTTTTGCTAATGGTTGATGAAAGAGGGATGCCTTGATACAAAAGAAATGGCCGAGCAAAGCATTGAGGTATATAAGCTTCCACAGTCAACTTGTTGTTTTTGGAGGATGGCCTAATCCCATATAATAAATTCCTAGCAGTAAGAAAGCTACCCCAACCTAGTGTTTCTTTTCAACAATCGGCAAAAGTGCTAGGTTTACACCATTCATGATCACCCAACATTTGACTCTAAAGTTAGACATGGGTGGAGTAAAGTCAAAGGTCAGCCGAGATTCTGCATTCAAAAGATCTTGAATGAAATTGGCAATGGTTTTGCAAATAAGAGGGGTGGGGTTTAGGAAATGGCACAAGAAAGGTTTCTTGAAGTCCTCTTTGGCAACCTCAACAGATTCTTCAGTAGGGCAATGAATTATGGGAAATATCTGATAATCCAAAGTTTTAGAAACCAAAAAGGGCTGCCTGACCCACTAACATTTTTGGCAAGTGTTCATTTTGGTTATCATGCGGAAGAGTGAATGATACAACAAAGCCAAGAAGTAAGGGCCTAGTACAATCGGCTTGCCAGACATGATTAAAGAAATAACAATAGCAAATTCGCTAACAATGGCTTTAGCCGAAGTATAAACAAAGTACCTACTATACCAATATATTAGGAAAGCGGCATGCTCCTCATCAGTTACTGGTCCTTTTTTGTTCATATTGGCATTGATAAAAGCACCAAAGCCACTGCTGGTTCTGGAATAGTTGATGCCAAGATCGTCTTTAGCAAGGTCCTTCACGGCCGGAAGCTTTTCACCCCATGCTGAAAGTCCAAGGATCCATTGCACATCCCATAAAGTGGGACTCATCATGCCGAAAGGGAAGACGAATCCATTAACAGCAGTAGACCAGAAACTCATGAAGGCGAAGAGTAATGGCCAGTTAGGGCTAATATTTTGAAGAGAGAAAATAATCATCTCGTGAATTCCCCATCGTCTGCATTCATTTGCTAAGTCGTCTGCTTTCTTAGCATAAACCCTATTATACCAATCGGTATAATTTTGGGTAGTTTAAGGCCAAGTTTGAACTAAAGAAAGGAGCTTGGCTAACCGATAATCTTCAGTATTAATCGGTAAGGGAGTTGAGGTTGAGAAAAGGAAATTGTTAAGGAAATTTTTAACCTCAATCATTGAAAAAGTGGAAGGTTAAAGGATATAGATCCCATCTGATTTGAGAATGGGGCCTAGGTTTACATCATCATCAAATTGATCAAGATTGTCCTGATCAGTGGCCTCGACATCATCATCTTCATGCTTTAATACAGTGTTAGGATCAGCCATGTGAGCGATTATGTTGTAGAAAGCCAGATCAAAATGTTGCTAAAGGGCTTTTGGAAGAGAGAAATTGAAGGAATAGCAAAGATGAAGTTGGTGAAGGTTTCTTATAAGGGATCGATGTAGTTGAAAATATTATGTTGTTGAGATTTTTTTAGATTTAAGAAGAATTTGAAAGGAGAGATAAGCCGAAACTAAAAAGAAAGGTGAAGAGGTTGATTAATTGAAATGGTAATTTTTTAAATTCAAAAGTTAATGAGTTGATTGTAACGGTAAAATATTGATGGGAAAAATAACAAGCATCTTATCAACTTCATTACTAAGAAGTTGATAGATGTTGGGGGCATTTGTTGGTAACCAAAATCTAAAATTTTCGGTAACTATTGTTTGAGGATAACAAGGCCCAAAAGAGAAAATGTGGAGCCAGCTGAATTGGGCCATGATAAGATTTAAGCCCAGTTTTTAGATATTTTCAGTGGCTTTACTAATTTAGTAAATATCAAAGGCTGCTGAGAATATTAGAGACTAAGTTAAAGATACGGAAGAGCTAGCCAAAAATTTAGGAAAACATGGAGATAATAGAATGTAACCGTCAGATAATGATTTCGGTAGTTTGTAGGAAGTTGAGATAGATATTCTTCCTATAAATATGCATTGTTTAGCAACTGAAAAAGGACCTTCATCTCAAAATTCAAATCAATTTCATTATCTTTAAGTTTTATTTGCTATTTTCTTTATTGTTTTACCATTTTTATTGCTTATTATCGCCATTCAGTTTTAGATTTAGTATTCATCTACACCAAATACCTTATTGAGTAGTTTGGGGACTCATAGTTGAAGAGCAGATTTCCCTCTTTGACAAAAATCGTTTGATACTATTTTGGAATCGTGTTGAAGCTTTTAGTCGATCTAATCGGCTGATTTTCACATGACAATAGGTTTTATTAAGAAAAAAAAGGAGGACCAAGACTGCATTGGGCTTCTATTGAGAGTGTTGTGGCTCCATTGTGGGAAGCTCCATAACTGCAATATTGCAACCGTAACAAGTGTGCAGTCTGCAGTTTAGAACCCTACTAGAGTCCAAAGAAACCTCTCCTTTTATCCAAATAAAATTATTTTAATAACTTGCAAAGGGATATTATTTGCTAAAAATAATATTATTTAATTCATTAGGAAATAGTTATCCTCCTCTCTAAAATATGTAACTCCTATGGCACAAGAGTGATGGAGACTAGTGAGCAACATTTTTGTGAAGTTCCCAAAGTAAAAATTATGTTGAATGTCAGCGCTGTTTGTATAAGCTTTCATGAAGGTAGCTTTTCCATTTTGCACATTAGATTTGTTATTTCCTATGATTAATTTAGTTGATTAAAGTTTGAACCTAGAATTCTAAATTGTTAATGACAATGTGTAATAGTTCATGAGTTGGCTGAAGCTGAAAAAAAGTGTGGCTGTCTCAAGGCTAGTACAAAGTAACGTTACTCGATTCCTTACAACAATACTTATTGGCACATATTCTCCTTTCGTTGATCATATTATTGAAAAATATAATTTTTTCAACTATAGTACGTAATGTTGTTTTGTTGTATGCAGGGTGGTCAATATTGGGGCAACTGCTTTTGTAACTGATGCAAATACTTCTATATTTGGTGAACTGATGTTAGCACAGTAACAAGAGTGATTGTATATTTTGATTTTCTTGCTCGAATGTTAAAGAAATCTATTATTTTAGGGACATCAAAACATGCTTAAATGGCTTAAGCACTATTTTGTGTTATATTAGTTGTTTTTTAGTTTTAGGATTTACATTAGAAGTGAAGTATAAATTATCTTTTTAGTTGTAGGTAAGTTGTTGAGTCATAAGACGAATCATAACCCTCAATAATTTTGATTTGATGCAAACAAATACTAAGTTAAAAAGTTGTGTCTGAAAATGTTAACAGATGAAAGTGTTGTATCTGTGTCTGTATAAATAGACGATAGCAGACAGACGCTGGAATCTGATAGCATTTAAGGCATATATAGTTAATGCACTATCGTCTTTTATCTTGTCTACAGGGAATGTCTGAATATTCTTCCTAGGATCTATTGAAGTGCAAAAGGAGAGAAGAAAAGTCAAGTTCAAGTTTCCCTTCTCCTAAAAAGACACGTCACTGCAACAATGAGTACTTATCTAAGTAAAAGCATATTTGACTATTGGAGCATAGATATGGAGTGCCCCTTAAGGAAGATAAGTACAGTGCTTTATCAGGTCTAAGTGAAAGTTAGTGATAAACATTAAATGCAAGCATTAAATGCTCCAACAGAGACCCAGCTTCAGACGATAGTCAGACGCAAAGAGAAGGCCGTTTAGAGACAACGGTTACTTCCTCAACAAGGCTATAAATACCAGAAGTTTTTGAAGTGCAAGATACTTAAGTTACAAATTGCAACGAAGCATTCTTTTAAGCATTCAAATTCTTTCTGTATTCATCTCTTTCTAAGTTGTAAAAAGCTCTCAAATCACCTTGTACATCCTAAGAGAAAAAGACTGTAAGCTTACTTCCATATCCATCTGTAAGATGATAAGCTAGTATGTGTGCACCCAACCTTAAACAAATCTACTGATTTGTTTTAAAGCTAGAAGTGGCTTGGTAGTAAAGAATACTTGGCTTTTTTTTAGCTTGGAAAGGCTAGTGTAAAACTACTTGGGTCTAAGCCAAAAGTGACAATGAACAATACTTGTATCTTTGTGAGAAGATAGTGGAACTTGGTGGGTTGCCAAGAATTGGACATAGTCTTAGTGGTAGAGATGAACCAATATAAAATTTCTTGTGTGATTCTCTCTTTCTCTATATCTATTTTGATCTAACCTCGAGTTGTGATTTCGTTTTGTGAAAAATAAGATTTATTTGTGTTTCCAAACTTTGTCTGTGTTTTCGATTAAAGTCTGCTTTTGAAATCATACAGACGATAGCCTTTACGAAAATTTTATAAATCACAAATCAACCCCCCTTCTTGTGATTTTTGCCTTTACAAAAGTAGATAAGATGCATTTAACATGAGTATTTAGTTGTAACAGATAAGTTAAGGGACTGAACTTGCTATTACCAAAGACAATGTACAAAGACATACACAAGTCTCAGCCATATACTTTTAAAAGATTTTTCTAATTTGACTTTACGGCTGCTGGGTGGCCGTCAAATAGAATTATTTACTACCATCCTTCTCTACAATGGCACCTACAAGAATTTGACAATGGTCGATGCAGCAAGTAAAGCCCATTCTAAATTTATTGTTCAGCTGACTGAACTTCTAGAAAGGCTTTGGACTCTTGACACCCAAGTGATGGTGCACAATCTTTCAAGAGTTGTAGCTCATATGCATCATGTCCTTTAATTACCTTGAAAAGAAATTTTCACCTGATAAAAAAAAAATGAAAAGCATTGAATAGATGAGTTTGAATGCCTCAAGTAAGTCTTCTACTAAATCTTAATTTATACTAGACCATACCAAATGGTGTACTTTTACAGCTAATCTTAAAAAAAATGATAATATGAACAAATAAATCAACATCTTAAGGAATGAAATTTACTTTCGTATACAAAAAATTATATTATGCAACTGACTCTCTATTCTACTAGTGATAAAGGAGAAATAGAGAAATAAAAGAGTACAGTGGCAACAATATCATGTCAAATTAAAGTAGTCAATCTTTTCATCAGAAGTTTGTTTGAAATTGGAATATATAATATGGGGATAAATCCTAGAAAAACAAAAAATAGATAAGTTGTGCAGAAAATTATTTGTCAAATTATTTTACATATAGTTCTCATCTATCATTACATTTTTATGATACATTTTTCTAAATGCATAAAAAAAGAACGAAATATAGTACTCCTGAAACACCCCTCGTTAAATTGTCCCAATTCCATACATGAAGCTTGTTGTATTTAATTTTAATAAAAACTTAATTAATTTATTTATGAAAAATCGTGTAAATTTTTTGCGCATGTAAACGTGTTGCATAGAAGTAATGAATAACATATGAATGAAGAAACATCATCATTTTCATTAAACACAAATTGTCAAGTACATCGCGAAAACAGGATACAACGGAAAGAGATACAACAGAAATAAAGAAAGTGATACATCATCATTTCCCACCCCAGACCTATAGAGCAGTCTTTAAGCTACACACTCCCAAAAATCCAACTCGTCGTAACATTTATAACCAGCCTTCAGTGGGTCCTCGAACAAAAGGCACCTCCACTGCTCGCTCCATGAGGATGGGCATTGCGGCGTACTGACGAGTCCCTCGGTAAAGTGTAGTCCATTGTATCTGTTGACTGTAATGGTGTAGGTCCTTTCATCTCTATCTCGAATGCATCCTCCTCGTTCTCCCACTGCTCATGTGGTTTGTAGGCCATTCCCGTGTCCATATGATCAGCGCGTCCATCTTCGCGTTATGCAGTAACATACAGAGAAAACAGAAAGAAGTATGGAGTGAGGTTGTGATCTTTCAATGTTGATCCTTTGGAAAAGATCAAGACTTTTCTCACTCCAACACACAAGCAATCAATCACACACATATATATTCTAATCTACGGGAAACCTAGGGTTTCATTCTAAGTTCTCAAGGTTAGTTTCATCATGACCATCATCATCGTTATCATCATCATCGTCATCATCATCAACATCATCGTCGTATGGATCCATACTATCACTGATCATCAAATCAACCTTCAGGAAGCGATGGGGAGAAAGTATATCTCTAATCCTGCCACAATCCCATAACTGTGTAGCTCACAATCCACTTGGTACCTTGACACCAATACTGGCTGTCAGAAAAATATATAATCTCCTTAAGCGTAGTCAACTGGGTGAAACCCCCGCATGAGATATACCCTCCGCTCCATCATGAGTTGCCTCTGCGCTTATCGGGATGTTACAAGTTGGCACTATCATTCCCGGAATGTAGGGGGCAACCTACCCATTAGAACGTCACACACTCGATGCCTTCCATCCCTTAGACCTCTAGCTTGGGCCACACATCTCAACTCGCGGTGTGTCAAACCGTAGCTTCCCGCACCACATCCAATCGTACCTTCCGTCCAACTTGGCTAATCGAAGCCCTCAAGGCTCTAAGGTACTCACTCTCGGAATATTTCCGTAGAGTCTATCTAATCATAAGGGTCATTCTCACCCTTTATAAATCTATCTAGAATATATATTATCAAGCATACATTAGGACATGGTGCAAGAAGCGAATAATCACCATATCACCCAATATATATAACATTTCCATTTTCATGATGCAATCCACGTCATGATACCAACACATCAACATTACTATCTCCAAATATACAACATTGCCATTTTCATGATACAATCCAAGTCATGATACCAGCACATCAACATCCTTAATCCATTGACCATGGATAACACACATATATAATTATGTCAAGATAAAAACATGCCACAAAATGAGTATGATGACACATACATACATATATCCACAACCACATTGTGGTTACCTAATTAATTCCCTTACTGGTAAAATATGATATAATTGTAAGGTATTAACTAAGATAAATGTGTACTCTATTTATCTTAAGAAAGCATTTGTGTTTTAACAAAGTAACGGCATATGGTATTTAAAATAAAGCTGCACTTATTTATAAGGTCTCTCACATAACATAGTAACTTCTATTATAATAATATCTTTTCACATAATAGCTTATCTCCCTTAAAATAATCGCCTTTCACATAACATAATGTCTTATCTTGTGAAATAGATATTCATCACATATTCTAATAATTATAACAACAAATTTTAATTTATAAAACAATAACTTATATTTCTTTATCATAAAACCTTTATAACTTAAATTCCGTAAAACCCGTTTCAGCCCCTATAGCTTGGCAGAAACTTTGTTTCAAGTTAAAATATCAAATGATTTTTTCTTTGAACAACTGATGGCTTATTGGAAAGCCTAGGATGTCTATTTTCAAATCCACAAATCTCTCTTTAAGAAAAAATCTACAAAATTCTAAAAAATTCCTAGCACACACCTTGTCGGATTGAATTCCAAAACAAGACAGCCACTGTAATTTCAAAATAAAAAAGTCTTCTCAAATCAATTTTTATCAAAAAATTATTCTAAGAGGAAGAACTATATCTGTAGGTTTCAAATCAGTTGGAATTACTCAAAAACATCAAGTATTCAATTTTTAAGAAATTATTTACCAAAACTGTTTCAGACCTAAGTTTTTGGAGAAATCAGAACACAACCTCTAAATAAGATATTCGATATTAAATTGAAAACTTATCCATTTCCAATAAAATTTATATGACATTAAATCTTGAAATGTCTACTTTAAAATAAAGCTGGTCTTTTTCAAAAATTAATTTTCTACAAAGAGATATAATCAAAACAAGCCACTGAGGTCAGTCTCTTTCACACCTGAATAATGGTCACATTACAACAGCCATATCTTGGCCATTTGTTCATCTTTTTAAAACTTTTTTTTTGGTCAAAACAGAAGCCCTTCATGTCTAATTTCTAACAAATCCAATATCATTCAAAAATTCAATCTGTAGCTTGAGATATAAAAATAACAAGCAACGATGTTCATACGGGATTCAATCAGGCAACAACATACCAACACCAAAACCTCACTATTTCATGCATTTCATGGATCAAACTCACAATACTTCATGTAGATAAAATTATGGCAGTAACATTGTAACATTAGAACATCAAGATTCATGCATCATACAAGATCAAACAACACAAACATGGAGTAAGAGGACCTTGGGAGCCAAGATCCACCTCAACCCCTCCATAGAACAACATCATCAACATGAAAGATCAACCTCATTTCCCCCCATACCTCATGTGTAGCCTCCTAGGAAAGGTGGTGGTTGCTCCCTTTTCTTTCTCCTCCTAGATGAACACTCCAAGGGAAGAGCTAACCTCCAACCTTCTCCTCCTCTCTTGCTAGAACCTCCCTCCAACACTAGAATCACACTTTCTCTCAAAAACTCTCTAAACTTTGCACTAGGAAGTGCCTTGTTGTGGTGTGCTGAATGAGCTTGCATGAAGCTCTATTTATAGGGAGCTTGGAAGGTCCTAGAACCCTGTTGGCTGAAGATGAACATGTGGGGGTGGCAAAAATATCCAATGAGGGCAGCCTTGCTTGTAGGGAAAGTTTTGACTAAAATGATGGAGATTTTGTGTGTAAGTGGTGAAAGAGATGGCTTCCTTGCATGGGTTTAAAACCATCATTGGATCTGAAAAATCAGATTTCCTCTCCCTCTCTCCCTTCTCTTCTACGTGAATCTCTCTCTCTCTTTCACCCATTATATATTTTTTTTATCTATTTTGGATTAATTTTGAGAGAAACAAACTTTCTGTTTTATTCCTCTTAAGTTGTCCTGTCTTTGAAAAGTCAGTTACCCTATCAAATGAATTTTTATTTGCATGAAACTTTACTGTTGGGATCCTAAATATGTCTAGTTCAACATGATTTTATCAGATTTTTACAAAATTATATAATGGTTTAATTAAATGTGTTTTTGTCGCTGGTTACTGTCAGAATTTTGACAAAGCAACACTCAATAAATAATGCGCCAAATATTCTCTAGTTGGATATAAATTATGATATTTTACAGGAACATTATATACATATAATGGTATTATCCCTCCAAAAATTGTAAATAAATTCAAACTACAAAGGGAGTAAATTTCGAAAAACAAATGGCAGCTATTGTGCAGTAAAATTTCAGCATTTCCCTTTTAAGTTTTTAGGCATTTTATTTAACAAATGGCATATATTTCAGGCAATTCAATTATTAAAAATCACCACACAAGATCCAACTAATTAAGTTATTTCATAACTTACTCAATCAAATAAATAATTAAATTCACATTTTTTTAATTAGCAAATATTAACGTGCTAATTTAATAAATACATACAACACACAAAATTAACCAAATTAAATATATTTAAACACCCATAAAGAGATCTAATTAAGACTTGCAATAATTAAAATAAATCACATATCTTACCCATCATGAAATAAATTTCATGATAATAAAACTAGCAAACCACAAGATTAAAATACATAAGGAATTAACCGCAAATTTATCACATGTCAAATTCCTTTAAAATCAATCGAATGTATTTTAAGAAATAATTAAATTCCTTAAAATATATAAAAAAAATAGATACCTATAAGGTGAAAAATAGGATGTTACAACTCCTAATTAAAATTGAAACAAAAGGAATAAATAATCTCTCAGCAATATCTTGTCACTAGCTAGTTTTTGAAACCAATAAATAGATTTTTCTTTTCGTTTGTATTATGGTATCGAGGAAGTCAAGGTAGGGCAGCACTTGTCTCGCCTGGACATAACACCAACATACAACCAAGACTTTTAGTTTCAAAATATATTTGACCTTGTAAATCTACAAACATGCAGATTGGCAATAGTAATATGCCTAACTTTTCTTGAAAATTATGACAAAAAGGTTTGAATATGCTTGCATAATTTTGTTGTGATACCCTCTACCCCACATAGGTCTATTTATAGAAATAAGGTGAAGTGGAATATATTATTTACGAATTATTGAAAAACTTTCTCTTGAGATAAAAGGTATCACATAACTTCAATGTTTACAAAAACAATTGCTTAAACAATAATACTAGTTAAAATGCATTGGCTCTCCAATGGCCATTTAAGTCCATAACCAAAGTATTACAAGTTAAAACATAAGTCCAAATAAAAAATAAATACAAAGTCTAGCCCCGGTGTCACAGTCTATCAGAGCATTACAATCCAAATGAAAACATAAAGCAAATTGCTACAAAGTGAGGTCTAATCCTCTCCTCTAGCATTATCCTGGGCATGGTATTGAACTTCACCTGCAAATGGCGATCAACCTAAACACAAACAAGACAAATAGATAGGGGAGTGAGATACCTCTCACCACATAAAGAATATAAAGATTAAAAGCATTAAGTAACATACACCTTCATGCATGACAATCATTTGTCCCATAATCATACTATTACAAACATTCTCATACACACACATGCATTGTGATATGGATTTAACTTAAGACTCTATATGCATGTGGTATCAGTAAAACACTTGTGAAAGAAGCTCAAGAGGACATGCAAATGATAGATTTCCACACCATGGGTAACCTAGAATTACACTCTCACTGAGATGAGACTGCCAGCGGCGCGTTAGGGTTACCCAGTCTTGCAATGAAACTCCAATCCATGGGATCAGCATGGGCCACATGGAGATTCCAAACCAGATAATACCCCCAAGGACAGAGTCATACTAAAACTTATTCATGCCCTCCTCGGTTAGCTCAACAACATCCCTCAAAAAACACAACATGATATGATGCATGAGGCATACAAGACATCCATGGCATTTTCATACATACTATTACATGGTGGTCCCTGCCCTACATGGACTTAGGCCACATACTCGTCATTTCAAATCATTACCATGATGCCCCTTGATCCACCTCATGTACATGTTTACATCATACTTTCAACACAATCTTATAGGCTAACAGTTATAGCACGCCATCATTGAAGTAACATATACATATATACACATACCCTTAGTTTCTAACACAACATATTGCCACTTTATCTCTTATGTTACTATGACCTCCCTAGGGTATAATAATCATATCTAGAGTTATACTAACCCTATTAAGTTGATTCTTATCTCTCTAGAAAGCTAAGACAATTATCTACAACTTCTATTTTGACCTCAAACTCTAGTTCAATGGTTTACTATGTCTAAAGTTAGGAAGAACACAATTTGATTGCAAAACTACTTTGGCCCAGCGAGCCACGTTGTCTAGCGCAGCCAGAGGCTCCCTATAACTCACCTCACATTTTTCTCCCTATAACTCACCTAACATTTTGTCTCGTTCTGGCCCAGCTAGCCACTCTCTCTAGCCCAGCCAAAGGCTTCCAATGGCTCACCTTGCTACTGTCTCTTACCCAAGGTTTCTTATCACCCCAAAACTCACCCTAAGTGTACAAGACTCAAAATCCAACCCATACCAATCATCACAAACCACACAAATAATGGGAAACACCAATTAAATTAAACACATCAAATCACAAATTCACAGGATTCAATTCAAAGAACAACAAAAAGGGGTAAAACATCAAGAGTACACAAAATAACCAAATTATCAATCCAATACAAAATCAAGGTGCTTTAAGGTGTTCACAACCCGTCCAAGGTCCATAAACATAAACCTAATAGCATACACTTCTTCCCATGGCTCATTGCCATTAATACAATGAAGAGAAGACCCTCACTCCCCCTTACCTCGAAATAAGCTTCCTACGGCAAGGGATGTGAGCAACGGTGGCAATCCTCACGGTTTCCTTTTGTTCCTTCTCTCTAACTTCTCCCTTCTTCTATCTCATGACAACTAACCTAATTTTTCTCTCTAACTCCCCTTTTTATAAGACATGGGTGGGTTGTGACTTGTTGGGCTTAGTTCCTTATTGGGCTCTAGTTGCTCTCCCATGTTTTACTATCCTATTTCTATTAATCTAACGTTTAGATATAACAACAACAATAATAGTACAACTCACAACCCAATAATAATAATAATAATAATAATAACAACAACAATAATAGTACAACTCACAACCCAATAATAATAATAATAATAATAATAATAATAATAATAATAATAATAATAATAATAATAATAATAATAATAATAATAATAATAATAATAAATCATTAGATGAGTAAGATATGATCAGAAAATATATATACGATTCAAATATAAGCAAATTCTAAGATAAACTAAGATAAGATAATATAATATAACATAATATAATAACAACAATAACAACAACAACAACAACAACAACAACAACAACAACAACAACAACAATAATAATAATAATAATAATAATAATAATAATAATAATAATAATATTACAAGCAATATGACCACAAGGTCCTAATAAAGTTTTCCTTATGATTTATTTCTAACACTAAAAAATTGGGGTGTTACATTTGTCATTTGAGTAATCATTACTTGTAGTTGTTTGTTTCATAACTTACAAGGTCCATATGATAACTTTATATCAGAAGAACTCATGTTAATAACTTGCATGTTGTATCCAATTAAGTTCCTATAACATGATTACACATTCTTTTAGGGAACATTTGGTAGGGAGAAATTTTTTTCATATATAAGAATTATGAATCCTATGAGTTGTTAAAATCTGATTGATCAGCTATAAACATTATAGAGAATGTTTATGCATGTTTCTTATAAATCAAAGATATTCCTATATCTGGTTTTAATAGGTTTTTTCCAAATATACTAGTGTTTTTTTTTATTTCATTCAAAAATACCATTTTAGTGAGATAACTTCATTAGATACATAATGTGTTTATTTGTTTAAACTTTTTTTTTTAATCTAAAAAAAGCACATTTTTAAACAAAATAAACAATTTTTTGCTTTTTTATGTGTTTGTCTAAAACAACTTTTTTTTTTTTAAATAAATATTTTTTTTTTGCTTTTTTTTTAATGACAAATTGGTTCCATAACTTTACAACTTAATATCAATTTGGTCTTTGAAAAATACAACTTAATGTCAAGTTGGTCCTTGAATATTATAGCTTGATGACAAAATGATCCCATGAAACTAACAACAGGATGTAGTTGTCGCACTTTTTACAGATTTAGGAACTAAATTGGAATTTCCATTCTTTCAGGGACTAAATTGTAACCGGTTTAAACTTTCAGGGACCAAAATAGTCATTTACCCTTTTTAATTTTAAACAAACTAATCCAATATATTACTTGAAAACTTTAAAATTAAAGTTTGGGGTAAATGACCATTTTGGCCCTTGAATCTGTAAATCAGTGACAATTTAGTCCCTAAAAAATAAAAATAATGATTTAGTCCCTGAGTGTGTAAAAAGTGCAACAATTTCGTATTACTACTAAGTTTGTGAAACCATTTTGTCATTAAGTTGTAATATTCAAGGACCAATTTGACATTAAGTTATATTTTTTGAGGACCATAATTTGACATTAAGTTGTAAAGTTCAAGGACCAATTTGTCATGAAGTTGTAAGCAGGACATAATTGTCGCACTTTTTACATATTCAAGGACTAAATCAGAATTTTCATTCTTTTCAGGGACTAAATTGTCACCGGTTTACACATTCAGGGACCAAATTGGTTATTTACCCTTAAAGTTTTAAATAACTTTTATTTAGGGTAAATACCCATTTTAGTCCCTGAAAGTGTGAGGCGCTGACAAATTAGTCCCTGAAAGATTGAAAATTCAAATTTATTCCCTAAATGTGCAAAAAGTGTGACAAATTGGTCTTGCCGTTAACTCTCCTCCATTATCTCTAACGTGTGTGCCTACATGGCACTTCTAGTGATGATGTGGCAGCTGACGATTGCCACATGTCATCAACTTAGTTGCCACGTGTCATCTACGTGGTTGCTACATGTCAAAAGTTGACTTTTCAATTTAGTCTCTGAACTTAACAACTTATTGTCATTTTAGTTCCTGAACTTAACCACTTACTGACATTTTGGTCCATGAACTTAATCACATACTGTCATTTTGGTCCCTGAAAGCACTTTCAAATTTTCAATTAAGTCTCATGTTGCATGTAAATTATTAGCATAGACATTACCATATTCCCTTACTTCTATTTTTTATCCCTCATATTTTTCACATTTCTTTTACCAATTCTACCATTTAAATTATACTATAAATATGAAAATAATTTGTAAGTGATTACATAGCAGTAGTTAGCGGCTAAATCCAGGACATTACTAACAAGATTCTATAAGGTTCCAAACCATATCTTCTACCCAAATCAAGTTATTATCTTATATGGTATTAATATGCATAGAATGTTAGATTAATTAATTAATCTATTTTATGGAATAACATTAATCACGAAAAGACAATTAAGAAAAACTTGAGAATCACGAAAGGGAGAAACATGGAAGTTTTATAACAATTTCCTTACATACCCTTTAGATGGGGCAAGTGTAGTACATCTTGCCCCTGTTTTTTTATTCTTTGCAGTTTTCACATCGTTGTTCAAGGGTTGGGTATTAGAAGACATGACCCTCTGGTGGCACGTGAAGCACGTGTCATTTTCCATTCTTTTGATCACATTTGGAGTGTAGAGAATGTCAAATTTTAAGGATGAAGGAGGTGTAAGTGGAAGGGGTGGCATGGGATTCATGCGATAGATTGGCACATGATGGATGATCAAAGTAAAAGGATCAAGCATATCAAAAAATGTAAACAACAAAAGTTATTTTCATGAACTACTACCGTAAGGTATATATAGACATCAAAGAATTTTAAATGTAATGTTTACTTAAGAGTGTTGAAGAAGTTATTTGAAAACTTTTAATTAAATAAAATGTAACTTCTTAAAGAAGCTAGACAATGTTTATCAAGAAAAAAATTAAATAGCTTTTTAAGATGTCTTTGTGTTATTTTCCTATTAGAATTGATGTTTTAGTTGAATAAATGGCAAACTTTGCATGCATATACAAATATTAGAATTGCGGTTTAGGTCTATGGAACCGACGCAAACCAAACCAAACTGCATATGACACTCATGTTTACATTTTTTTTTTTCAGTTGGCCTATACGACACTCATATGATTGTGTTTTAGTACTTATGAGTTATCCTTTTAAAGGAGTACAACATTATATAAGTATCTAAGTGACGATATTCTTTGGAGTTTTGCTCCATCATGGATGAGTGTTTTTATTTGCTCGTCACATCCTCTTTGAGTCGTTGATGTATTTGTTCAAAGAAAGTGGAAGAAACGATGTTTTATGGTAGAGAAGTAGTTGTCTACTGCTAGTGGTAAGGTTAGGGTGATGTAACGGTGAAAAATTAAGGGTGAGGTGTTATTCCTTTTTTGACTTGTATTGCTGATATGCCTTTTTGTAATGCTTTGGTCAATCTTAACATTTCTTGTGTTTAGTCTTTATAATAAATATATTTTATTTTGCCTCTTCAAAAAAAAAAGTTGAATTAAAAACGGCAAAAATTGATCCAAAACAAACCACACAAGATTGGTTTGGTTTGGTTCGAATTTAATATTATATTCAAACCGAACCAAATCGCACCGCACATGATTTTTATGTTTGGTTCGGATGACTTTTAGACAAAAAACTGAATCAAACCACACTGCGAATACCCCTATTGCCAACTAATCTTTTATAATTTGAAAAGGTCAAAGATTATGAAGTAGTCACAACTCAAACATGCTCTAAAACAAGAGATTTTCATGATAATCAAATAGGAAAGGGATACAAAAAAGTTATATATTAACAATCCTTATTTGAGAAGATAATTAATTTTAATAAGATAATAATTTTTTTCCATTATAAGAACTACTTTTAAAAATAATTAAATTTATGCAAATTTTATTTTCATTTATTATGTAAATGATTTATCATTTTCCTTATGTAAATTATTTAATTTTTATTATTACTTGTTTTGTGTATATGATTTATATGGATAATATGTAAATGATTTATACATATAATAATATTTATAAATAACTAGTGTTTTAGCCCGTGCGTTGCACAGACTTATTAAAATTTTCGCTACCTTATTTATATAGCAAATAGAAAGAAATTAAAAAAAACAAAGAATTATATAGCATATTGAAAGAAATTTTAAAAAAGAGATAATTATAAAAGAAATTAGAAACTATAAAATTAAAATAAAAAAAAGATAAGGGAAGTTGTAACAAAGTAACTTTAATTTTTTTAATATTAACTTTGAAAATTGAAATATAAATTGGATTAAGGATTTAGAATTATTGACTAAAGAGAAAAATCTTCGAAATTGAAAAATAGAGTTAGAAAATCCGATAAATTAAATATTAAAAAAACAATAGATTAGAAAGTATAAAATTTGAAAAAAAAAATTATATAGTACAACGAAAGAAATTTTGAAAAAGAAATAATTATAAAAGAAATTAGAAACTATAATTTTTTTAAAAGAAAAAAAGGGAAGATGTAATGATGTAACTTTAATTTTTTTAACAATAAATTTGAAAATTGAAAAGTAAATTGAATCAAGGATTGGAATTATTGATGAAAGAGAGAAATATTTGGAATTAAAAAATAGAGTTAGAAAATCAGATAAAAGAAATATTAAAAAAAAGTCCAAAAGATTAGAGAGTATAAAATTTGAAAAAAAATTATATAGCACATCGAAAGAAATTTTGAAAAAGAGAGAAATCTTTGGAATTAAAAAATGAGTTAGAAAATCAGATAAAAGAAATATTAAAAAAAACCCAAAAGATTAGAGAGTATAAAATTTGAAAGAAAAAAAAAATTATATAGCATATCGAAAGAAATTTTGAAAAAGAGATGATTATAAAAGAAATTAGAAACTATAATTTTTTTTAAAGAAAAAAAAAAGAAAAGGGAAGATGTAACTTTAATTTTTTTAAATTAACTTTGAAAATTGAAAAGTAAATTGAATTAAGGATTTGGAATTATTTATGAAAGAGAGAAATCTTTGGAATTAAAAAATAGAGTTAAAAAACTGATAAAAAATATTAAAAAAAATATAGCATCGAATAAAGAAGTGAATGGAGGTAGTTATAGAAATATTGTGAATGTGTGGTAGTTACAAAAATTGATAAGAGAAATTTTAGAAAAAATAAAAAAACTAGAAGCATGTTAGGAGAGTGAACTACACCACTCAATGAGAGAAGAGTATTCAAATAAAAGTGAATGTGAGAGAGAGTGGGGAGCGTGAAGCAATAAGAGGAGATAATCTCTTAGTCATTTATATATATAAGGAGATTTATCATTATATTTTCTTGTACGTAAGATAATATAAATTTTAAAGATTAATTTAATTAAATTATAGGTTTGGTTAAGTTTTGTAGCAAAAATGTTTTTCCATAAACATTAAAATTATAAAATATATTTGTGGGATTATTAATAGTTTTTACTTAGTTTTTAACATCACTTTTTTATTCTCTCTAATTTTGATTTTTTTACGGATTCTATTAAAATATTTCTTGAATGCATGCGAAAATAATATTCTTAAATGATATGTTAATTAGTCTTTGTTAATTTTTAAAGAATTAAAAAAAAGTTTTTGGAAAAGTAGAATATTTAATATATTAAAAAATAAAACTATATATTTTGTAAAACAATTTTATTTTTGAAACTATAAACTATAATAAGTATACTGAAAATATTTAGTATTATTTTTATTCTTTAATTTATTTATTTTTTATATTTAGCAAAAAGATGTTTCAAAACTTTATATAATTGCATTGTGTAATCTAAGCAATGTGATATTTTTATATTAGTAAAACTTCCATTCCAATTTTGGAATGTTTGATTCCCACCACCCCCTCATGACATTAATGTTGTAGGCAGTGTTGTAAAAACTGACTCAACCATCGATCCAGTCAAGACACTGGGTTAATGAGTCAATAGTCGAATCGGTGGGTCACTTATTAAACTGGTTGACTCGGTATATATTAAAAATATATAATTTATATACATTATATATTAAATTTAAAATTTATTTATATATACATAATATATATTATATATACATATTATATACAAAATTTATTTATATAATCATAATATACAATACATATTATATATAAAATTTATTTATATATACATAACATAATATATATAAATAAAATTTGTAACACAAGTAACAAGTAAATTTAATGGTTCAGTTGGTTATATTTATTTTAGCAATTTGAATGGCCTGGGTATTTGGACTTGAAGTCAGGCCATTCAAGTTGAAACCGATACTGTGACCGGAACCCAGGTCATACTTCCAATTTCAATTTTGCTGTACTTACAGTTCCTAATTACCCATTTCAATTTCAATTTTCCTTTACGTTAAGAATTCATGGCTTGGTGCAGACCTATGTAGCCATGTGTCAGTGTAGACCTATGTGATGATAGCAGCGTGCAGGTGCAGCTGGTCCTTTGAGACTTGTGAGTGTGATAGTGTGTTGAATTATGTGTATTAGTAGATTGTGTTCAAGTTATCGGTTAGAAGGTTCAACCGGCCGATTAATTCACCGGTTTAAAGCCGGTTTGCTGACGTTAGCATGGACGAAAAACATTTCCAACCTGAAGAAAACACTGGTTGTGGGATATGATTCAAAAATATTTGCATACCTAACATTTCTACCTATAGATTCCTGAAAAAATAAAAATAAAATTCCCTAATAAACTTGATAAATTAAATATTTCATGGGAAACTACCATAAGGAAATACCTGGAATGATATGAAGCACAGCTCAATTCGATTTGTTTAGTGAAAGCCTAGACAATGAATCACGCAATTCCATTTGATGAATGAAACTGTTATATGACGAGCTGTTTATTGGGCTCACCCCAACTGCTTTTAAAGCCTTCTGCTGCGGTGCACTGTAAGTTGTTTTGAAGGATCTTTGTTTCCCCATTGTAAACTGGATTTTAAACCTTGTTTGATCTTCGGCTCTGCTATTTAGGAAGTCAGAACATCTTTGGTCGTACACCACAAACACATGATCTGATTCAATTTCCACAAATCTATCATTTATGCACATTATGAAATTGTCCTCTTCACCCTCTTCATCACTTACAGAGATGTCCACTTTAAGTCCGTAAATGGGGAATCGGTACTGACCAATGGCAAAGCAGAAAATGAAGCCCATCTTGGGGAAAGGTGGAGCAGAAGAGAGATCAATAGTTATATAACTCTCTGATGTCTTGTACTCCAACCACTCTGGAACACTGCTTCCTGGATACGCGTAATAAGCTTGATAAGGCGAATAATTATATCTACAATCATGGTAATTTTGAACATGATCGTGATTTGGTGCAGTTAGGTGGTCGTTTGCAAATTTCATCAAGTTGATTTGAGCATTCAACCCAATAGCCACTAGAGAGAGTTCATCCAACTTTAAGCAATTCAAGAGTAGCACATGTTTCCTGTTTTCCTTTAATTGTTCAACAGCCGTTGAAGGAAACAATACACTCTTCAATGATGTGCAGCCTATGGCATATAGAATTTCAAGTGACAGGGGAAGCTCTGGTATTGTCTGAAGCTTCCTGCAACTTTCTACATTTAGATATTGCAGTTGTGTAAGATTGTTGAAGGATGAAGGTAACCTCTCAATGTCAATTTCTGTTAGATGAAGCGATGTAAGCTTGATTTGATGTCCAAATGATGAGGGAAGTGCTTTGACCGTCGTCCATTCTAATCTCAGTTCTTCCATATTCTCTGATATAAGTGAGAATTCCCCAAGATTCTTACACCAACGAAGGTCGAGATATCGGAGGCTGCATAAATGGGAATTCCTTCCAAGTTTTGTAAGGGAGTCACAGCCAGAAAGGTCCAAATTCTCAAGTTTGGGCAGAGACAAAATAGATGGATGCACACTAGCCAACCTAGAACAACCACCGAGGAGCAGTACTTCAAGATTTGTGGCTTTTGATAAATTTGGCAGCTCCTTTAACTTCTCAGAGCAACTGAGGTCAACTTCTTTTAAATTCACCAGATTCTGTAATAAAATGAAACAAAATAAACTAAATGTAATATATTTTACATATCTAATTTTTTTATAAATAAAAAAATATAATTATATCGAATACAAAAACAATACTATTTTTTATTTCATATATAAGAAACCATAGGTACATTTTTCTAGTTCTAATTATAGAAACATTGATTTATTTTCAAATGTATTAATTGTATATTTTCTTTTATGCCCTTGATTTATTATGAAATTTATTAATGAGACACTCGATCATAATTAGATGCATTCATTGACCTATTAACATTTTAAGTCACACTCATTAGTGAAAAAAATTATTCTTTGAATTACGAATAATATCATTAAAAGTAACTACAACTTAAACTATTTAATTATATGACATTATTATGCATAAAAAAATTATATGACATTATTAATTAAAATTAACTAACTTAATTATTTTTATTGGTTTTGATAAATTAGTTATTTATTTCTTATGAATAAAGGTAATATATGAGAAAAGAAATATATTAGATGGATAAAATTTTGTGCAATTATATGTGGACAACTCAACATCACAAATACTTCACTAAAATCTATAATTTTGCTTTATCTCTATATCACATCATGTTATTTGGGGAGGGCATGGCCCCTACCAGTCCCCCCTCCCTCTGCCCCTGCTTGAATTAATAGAAAATTATAACAGTGAGAGATATATTTACCTTCACTCCATCCCAAAGTTTTGCCATATTGCCTTTTTGCAATTTCAATATTACAAGTTTTTCGCTAGAAAAATTCTCTGGCAAGCATTTTAGAGGGCAATTCTCCCAACTAAGAAATATTAGTTCACTTATCCAAAATTGAAGTCCTTTAGCAACAGTATCAACAATCCAAGCTTTTTGCAACTTGGGCCAACTTAGCCACTTATGCTGACCGGGGTTAACACCAAGAATATCAAGTTCATCGAACCAATCAACTGCACCTTGCCCAGAAATTTCCAAGAATCGTAGTCTGTTCATCTTAGCAAGTATGCGAAGACTTAACTTTTGCTTCTTGGTTCGAGGCAAGTGAAGCAGTATGCTTCTAATGGCCAGAGTACCCTGCAATCAATGTAGAACAAAAGTTTTAATTTTTAAACATCGTCAAAACCCACATTTCTCAAACACACAAAAAATTCAAATGTTATTGAAAAGATTATACATTTAGTTAGGCTTTAACCTTGTCATTTTTCAATGCTTCACAAATGTCATCAAGATCCCACAACCGACTACGACTTCCAGGGTCTTCAATAGACTCTCGACGAACAATCTCCCAAGCCATTTCTTGCAAAGTATCATGCATAGATACAGTATTATCTTTCGAAAAAGTTATAAGAGCTTTATCTTTTAGCCTTTCTAACCCAACAACCATTGAATTATCACTTACACCATCTCTTAATAGAGATTTTAGATAACTCACCTTTAGCTTTCTATATAATCTAAGAATGAAACAGGCAAGATCTAGAAAAATCTTTTGCTCTTTGTGATCTAAATCATCATAACTCAGTTTCATTATATCATAAACTTCAAGAAGAGGCATTTTTTCAAGCTTGTCAAGCTCACTTTCCCATACTTCCTTCTTTTTTCCACAAAGACGACGAGCCAAAACTTTAAGAACTAATGGAATGCCTTTGGCATAATTAACCACCCTTTCTGATAATTCATCATACTCCCTTTGGTGATCACTTTGGTTAAAGGCATTCAATTTGAAAAGTTCAAGTGCTTTATCAAAACATAATTCTCCAAGCTGGTATATCTCATCAGCTTTGTTAGCATTAAGCACTTGCTCGTCTCTAGTTGTTACAATTATTCTACTTCCTGATCCAAAAGTATCAAGAGTTCCCAATAATTCTTCTAGGTGACCTAAATCATTCATATCATCAATAACAATAAGAACGTTCATACGACGAATTCTATCAACAGAAAATGAATTTGGAGCATGTCCTAATAGTTCAGTAAAAATTTCTTTCTTCAAAGAAATTATTCCATTTTTTCTTGATTGTTCTCTTTCATTGGCTAAAAAATAAGAACCTTGATATTCAAACCGTAGTTTGTTAAATACTTCTTGTGCAAGGGTTGTCTTACCGATACCGCCCATACCCCAAATTCCAATAAGACGAGTATCTTTTGGCTCTTTACGTATAAATGATTCTACATCTGCAATTTTTTGTTCAATTCCAACAATTCCATTTGAGTTAACCAAGAGTTTACCCATCCTCATCATAACAAGTTTGACGATTTCTTCAAGTAGCTCAGCATCATCCCTATGTGAGACACAGAGACAGAAATGTGTGTTAAAACCAATGTTGTTGATATTAATTCACCTATTTTGTCTTTTTTTTGGGGAGGGTGGGGGGAGGGAGGTGTTCAACTTAATAGGTCAGGTACTAAAAATTAAGTAAAAGGGTTTTGATAGATGTATCTAGAAATCCTTTTAAAAAGTATCATTTAGAAATTGAAATATATTTAAATGTATTACTTGTTTGCATTTTTTTTGTGTGAAAT
Organism: Pueraria montana var. lobata; assembly: GCA_026413185.1. Taxonomy (NCBI): domain Eukaryota; kingdom Viridiplantae; phylum Streptophyta; class Magnoliopsida; order Fabales; family Fabaceae; genus Pueraria; species Pueraria montana. The sequence continues at coordinate 10,607,968 of CM048651.1, read as the reverse complement.
TACTTGGTTGCGATTCAACCACTAAATTCAATTGCCAAACAAAGTAGGATTGGCCCTATCTAAGGATAGGGAAAATATATGCACCCACGAATATCTGTGGATAAAATGTAATGGGTAAAAAATGGATAGTTAAATGGGTAATTGTAGATCATTTAAACAAATTTGTACCCGTTAATAAATGGGACGAGGATGGGTATCAAGGTACCCGCCCTGCGTGTGCCTGTTATTACCTCTTATAATAAATTACTTAAATGTCCTTGTTTTAATATATAACACTACACAAGTATTAATTTCATAATCCCCATGCATTAATATAATTGTATCGAGTAATAGTGTAGAATATTGGAATAATTTTAGTTTTTTTTTTTGGCCTTTAAACTACTTTTTTTTAAGAAAAAAATAATTATTAGAATGATTAACAATTATGGTTAAAATGATTTTTAAAATACTTTTAAAATACCTTTTATTTCTTTTAGTAAATATCCACAAATATGCATGGATTTTAAAAAAAAAAATCATGGGTAACCACTTAACGGATACCCGTGTGAGTATGAGGATGGGTACAAAGCGGATATTTATCTTGTAGGGCAGATAGCAAGGAGCTACTACTCTTGCCCACCCTGCCCCTATTACGGTTCCTATTCCCCTTAGTATTCTTTCTAGCATAGCAACATTGGCTAAATTTATATATGTGTTATAATAAATCATAAGCATATATTTTAAAACAAACACCTAATCAATTGGTCCTCTCTTCATGATTCTTTTTGGCTTAAATATGTTTTAACTTTGTGCTGATATGACACTGTTTGATTTTAGTCCTTGAATTTTTTTTTGTTACTTTTTAAATTCCTGACATTTCTTTGTGTTCTTTTATAGTCTTTACTATTAACTCTAGGTAGTTTAGTGCTGACATAACTAAAAAAATGAAAAAAAATATGAATCAAGATAATTAAGGTAACGAAGAAAATTTTAAATTAAGATAATAAGATTATTTTTAGGTTCATAATTCCATTAACTAATGTATTTATTATTTATATATAAGTAAGGTAATTACATATACTTTACTTTTGTAATTATTTTTAATTTTTAATATATTATGAGCAGTGATTTTTATTGCTTTTATTATTGTTCTTACTTTTACTTCATTACTTTACTTTTAATATTGTACTTTTTTTAAAGTGGTTATAATTTACTTAGACGTTTACAATTTAATTTTAATATATTAATGTTGTCTTTGGAGACAAAATCACAGCTTGTGACATATTAAAAAAATAAATTAAATTACAATCAGTAAAAATTAATGAATTGAAATGTAAAAATAACAATAAAAGTAACATGTTAAAACTAAATTATAAGCATCTAAGTAAATTATAATTTTTTATTTATAAAGTACATTGTTAAAAGTAAATTAGTGAATTAACAAGTAAGGACAATATTAAAAGCAAAAAAACAAAAAAAAAAGAGTCACTGTCCATAATATATTGAAATTAAATAAAATTATGAAAGTAACTTATATGTAATTAATTTATTTATATAAATTATAAATATATTACTTAATTGAATTACACACCTAAAAATAATCTAATTATTCCAATTTAAAATATTTTTATTATCTTAATTATCTTAACTAATATTCTTCATTTTGTTAGTCATGTCAGCACTAAACTAACTAGAGATAGTGATAAGAACTAAAAAACAATATAAGGAAAATTTTAGATTAAGATAATAAGATTATTTTTAGGTGCATAATTCCATTAACTAATGTATTTGTTATTTATATATAAGTAAGGTAATTACATATAGTTTAATTTTTTAATTTATTTTTAATTTTTAATATATTATGAGCAGTGATTTTTATTGCTTTTATTATTGTTCTTACTTGTACTTCATTACTTTACTTTTAATATTATACCTTTTTAAAGTGGTTATAATTTACTTAGACGTTTACAATTTACTTTTAATATATTACTGTTGTCTTTGGAGACAAAATCACAGCTTGTGACATATTAAAAAAAAAATTAAATTACAATCAGTCAAAATTAATGAATTGAAATGTACAAATAACATTAAAAGTAACATATTAAAAGTAAATTATAAGCATCTAAGTAAATTATATTTTTTTATTTATAAAGTACAATGTTAAAAGTAAATTAGTGAATTAAAAAGTAAGAACAATATTAAAAGCAAAAATAAAAAAGTTACTGTGCATAATATATTGAAATTAAATAAAATTATGAAAGTAAATTATATGTAATTACTTTATTTTTATAAAATTATAAATATATTACTTAATTGAATTACACATCTAAAAATAATCTAATTATTCAAATTTAAAATATTTTTATTATCTTAATTATCTTAACTAACATTCTTCATTTTGGCAGTCATGTCAGCACTAAACTAACTAGAGATAGTGATAAGAACTAAAAAACAATATAAGGAATTTTAAAATAATAAATAACTTTGAAAGGACTAAAACCAGATAGTTCCTCATTCAACACTCTTCTATTTTTCTTTCTCAGTTTTATTCAGCTGTTCCACTTCTTTCAGCCTTTTTCTTATATTTTTAATATCTATATACTATTAAATATATGTGATATTATTCATAGGGGACATATCTTATGAGAGGAAGGCATCTTATATAAGAGTAAGATGGTTAAATCTGAACCATATAAACATACATGGAGGGTCAAGCTTTAATGTTATGAGACTACTTAAAAAAGTCATGGACTTTTTAAAACACTCACATGACTTAGTGTGTTTTAATCTTGATCATTCAAATAAGATCTAGTGGTCAATATTTATTCCTCTCACTCTCATATAAAATAAGTTCTCTCACTAGATATATTTCCATTATTCATATGTTGTATTATTATTATAATAAGAAAAAATAAATTTAAAATTAAAATATTATATTATTATAAATTATTATTTTTATATATAGTTAAAATGAATATTTTACTTTTACTTACATTAATATTTTATCTCAATTATTTTACTATTAATTATATAAATATTTTATTATAATTATTTATATAATAGCTATGAACTATATGAATGGATTTGATATATGTCAACTTATGAAAATATGCATACAAATGTATAATAGCTAGCTATGGAGTATGGAGGAAAAAGAGCTTACTGAAATTTTGATGACTCAATCCCTGATATTTTAGCAGATTTATTCAAAGCATCTCTCCACGTTTGCACCTTGGTCTCATATTTTGTTGTATGCTTATCAAATGCATTTTTGTAACTCTCTGAAGATTGATGTCCTACATGTGTGGGTTCAACCTCGTAGAAAACAGGGATTACAATTTGTTCATATTTCTCTTTGCAATGAAGTATTGTCACAAGTTCTTCTAAACACCAACGAGAAGAAGCATAGCCTTGTGAGAATATGATCAACGAAATGGAGGATCCTTCAATTGCTCCAACAAGTGATGGCCAAATTTCATGTCCCCTCTCAAGTTGATCATCTATGAAGGCATTTATTTGTTTACGTTTAAAAGCCTCTCTCAAATGGCTAAGAAATCCACGACGTATGTCTGTTCCCCTGAAGCTAACAAAAACATCGTACGTTGTTTGTGGATCGTTGTTGTCTGACATGGCTTTTCCTCTACACCATTCAGTTTTCGAAATAACAGAGTTAGAGAAAAACAACACCCAAAGAAATAAACAATAGACAAAAAAATACAATACACTGTCTCTACAGTGGAATATGTATGAGGCACAAGGTAATTGAAAAGAAAAAGAGAGTTAGGAATGAAGTAGAAAAATCATAGAGTTTATGCATGACACATAAACTTGATATTGATAACAAGTTCAAGTGAGGAAGGGGGACGAAGTCATATGACAAATACAATACCTGCTTATTCTGGAATAGCAAGCTTTCAAATTAAGCCTTCCTTCCTTCCTCTTTTCTTTCTTTCTTTTACCTTTTAAGCCTAAACTGGGCCTTACTTATACACACGGCAACTTGCCACCCACGATGGGAAAATGACAAAATGGGGGGTGCAAAGCAAACAAATAATCATAGTCCAAACACGCGGTTTGACTCAGTCCCATAAGAAAGATTAGTGTACCTACTGCTATTATTTTATTTCCTCCGACACACCTATTACAACTACATTCGCAAAAGACATACAGTAGAGTTTGAACGGCTCTAATAATTCTTCTGATCAGTCTGTTATTATATATACCAGATCATACTTTATTCGAGGAGGGTTGTTGTCTGACAAGGACTTTTCCTCTATTTTAAGAATGTTGTTGTCTGACATGGGTTTTAATTACCTCTGCACCCATAGGTTTTCAAAATAACCAAGAGACAAAGTATGGTGTTGGATTGGAACAAGTGCAGACTAGATTTTTCTTTGCCTCTATACCCGGATAATGTATTAGCCACAACAAGGTAACTGGAAAGGAAAATAAAGTTAGAAATAAAGTGGAAAAGTCAGAGTTTATAAAGCAGACACTTAATTGATATCTGCAAGTTAAAATGAGGAGGTAGAAGGAGCTGGATCATGTGATATGAGAAATACAATATCAGCTTCTTCCTTTTCTTTGGCCAGATTAAAAATGAATAAATGATGGAGAAAAAAGTATAGCAGTGATTGGCCAGGAATATTATATAGCTACGTGATGGTTTGGGTGTTAGGGTTCAAAGTCAACTCTTGCTCATGCATGTTCAAAATTAAGATGCAAATAAATCGAAAGTTCCACAAATTTACATTAAGAATGATGTAAAATCTAATTGTTTCTTACCTTCACAGCCTGAAACTGCATCTACATATTTACACACACCAATGCGGTTGACTTGGTCCCATAATGGCTATTTCTATACAAAGACATACACATATCACATATGTTATTCAACGTGCAAATATTTGTTTTTGTAGCAGCTGCATGTTGGTCATTAAATAGAATTATTTCCTCCCATCCACCTACTACTGAAAAGAACATTTGAATCAATGGGTGTGAATGCCTCAAAAAATTCTTCTGCACGAATATATGAAGAAGATTGTTAGATAGATTGGAGAGCGTACCAAATCAAACAAGTAGTAAATGGATAAGTCCAAGTATCATTTTTCCAAGGGATTTGCTTGATATAGGCAATGTTCACATAAATACTAGCTAGACTAAACTTGTTTTCACAAGAAAGCGATAAAAACGTAAACTTTGGTTGGTTTTGTGAAAGATTATAACAGAACTAATGCATAACAGAAATTAAAAAGATGTTTTTGTGGTTTTAAAGTTAAACACAGCAGTAGACAGAGGTTAAAATAGATAAATAAAGATGTTGCGGGGGTTAGATCTCACCATTCTATACTCTCTTCTTGCATTAACACCTAATATATATTCTATTTGCATTTAAATGTTAAAATCAGTCAATAAAAACATTCTCAGCCCTAATTTCTTAGGTGCAGAGAGTCTTAGATTACTCCCCCAAGCCTTGATTTCTCAACAACTTAACAAAGCAACTAGCTTTAAGTTTAGTGACCACAAGATAACCCATGAACTAAGCTCCATTCCTAGACACAAAGTTCATGAGGTATATTGCTTCAATTCTAGACAACGAAAGTGTTTCCCAACAACAGTCATGTCCATGGATCATGCTAGGGGTGATCAAGCCACAACAAGCTTTAAGAAAGGAAGCAAAATACTAACTTTAAACACAAATATGCAGAATATATATAGATAATATCAAAAGATACAAGAGAGTTTTGAGAATGGTTACATCCAACCCCTTACAACTAAAGAAATCAGCCACTCATGGGCATGAGCAGCTGGAAAATACACATGGAAGGGAAGAAGAAGAGAAACACCAAGAACTAAAGAGAGAGCTTTTCTCTCTTACTAAAACAGTACAAAACGAGCTACAGAAAATTAGTTCTGAAAATGTTCCCAGCCTTCTAAACTTCTGAGGGTCAGTCCTTTATATACACGTGCAGAATTTCTTCAAAGTGACATTTAGCTCAGCCTGGGATTTTGGCTTGGCTGATTGGAAATTTCTGTACTTCAACAGATTTCTCCTGCAAAAGACCTTCCACTGCTTCCAAAGCTCAGAATGCAACTCCTAAATGTGTTCTTCAACTTCAATCTCCGATTCCTACAAAAATTGGGGCAAAACTCTAAGATATAACCAAAAACTAAAAAAACTAAAGTTCTAACTAAATTGCGAAATTAACATAAATCGAGTAAAACACCACTCCAAATAAGAGAAAAGGATAGATAATTGCCTTAAAAACTACTTGAAAAGTAAGTAATTAGAACAACTAACAACTCCCCAAAACTTGGAGTTTTGCTTGTCCTCAAGCAAAAGATAAAGACAACAACTAAATAACTATCTAAACTGAAAATAACTACCACTAAAATAGAAATCATGGATCAAGATCAATCCCATCCTAACAAATCCAAAACAAGCTTCCATCTAAGAATTGAAAAGGACCAAACCAATGATTTGAATTTGAAACATGGTGCCTTAAACCGAAACCATAACAAGGATGAAAGTACCTAGTTTCTCAAGAAATGAACCAAGCATAACAATCAAAATTTGACAAAATCCAAGAATGTTTGATTCTTTTCGCTCAAGTGTCTCACTCAAGCACCAATTGATTTAGGTGTTGAATTCTCTCACAGTCAACACACAATGGAAACCATAAATTAGTTTTGCTTTCCTTCTCAATGTAACAAAATTATGCACATAAATTAAGATCACAAGGACTTGATCAAGGTCTGAAATGTGGCTAGGTTTGAAAGGAAATTGGTTTTTCTAGATAGACAAAACACCATGAGATAAAGAGAGCAATCAATGCATTTTTCAGATTTTACCCAATCCCTCTTATTCTCTCACAATGATAAAGATACCAACTCCTTGCATTTCTCACATTTAAGCTCAAGAACATGCCACTATAATCACAACGAGTATCACAGCTTTTATTTCTTTTTGTTTTCCCTAATCTTCTTTTTCTTTTTCTTTTCTCATAATTTTTTTTATTTTTTGTATTTTACAGAACAAAAGATAAGCACAGCTGTGACACTTCTTTAAATTCAATGAAAGTGACCCACAATTGTTCCCAAGTTCTTCCTTTCATGCAAGATTTCCCCCAAACTTGTTCTAAACCCAACATATGAAATTGCTCTCCTATCCAATGGTAAGGAAAGTGAATTGTTTTTCAATTAGGCTCTTTGGGTTATAATGAAGAAATTTAATTCAATTAAGGCTCAAAGGGGCTGCACAAAAAGAATAACAGTAACAAGGGAAGGCTTTTTGGCTCTAGGATTCACAATCATCAAACACAATTGCCTTGATCATTTCTTTATTAACATGCAAAAATCATCACAAGAGAATTGTTCAAAACCAATAGTGGTGCCAAAGGTGGCACTCATAATCATTTGAGAATCACACAACTCACAGAATTTATTTCTTAAACATTCTTCAAACCTGTCATCAAAATCATGTTTTGCTTGAAACATTTTCTCAAAAACATATATGCATCCAAGTTATGCAAACGAAACATGCAGCCACAAAAATCAATCAAATCATGGTTTTGCAACACATTTTTCTTTAAAAAGCGCGAGAAGCAAGCAAGGATAACGCATGATGGAATTTTTCTAAAGACTTGAACAACGGTAACAATAAAATTAAACTTGCAAACACAAGCAAAGATACCAAGTTCAGAAAACAAATGAGCCTTGGCCAACATCACCAAAATAACAACTAAACTAATAGCAAACCCACAACGTAACTAACCATGCACTGAAATTGAAAAACTGAAATTATAAAAGCAGAAAAATAAATTATCCTGGTAAAATTGGGATTAAACAAACAAATCCCCCATCAAACATCATCATCTTCCTCTGCCTCAGGACTGCCATACTCCTCTTCTTCCTCCACTTCACTTTCCTCGTCTGCCATGGCTTCATCCCCCACAGCAGCTCCTTGGTCTCCAACCTCTGCAGCAGCATCATTTCTAGCAGCAACACCATTTCCATCAGCAGCATCAACAGCAGCTGCACCCCCCAAAAAGATAGGTCTGTTCCCAGGCCATGCAGTCATAGCTTCAAACTCAAAAGGGGATGGCCAATGGAGACGTCCATGAGGTCTCGGTGCTGCATGAGCCATGCTGAAAATAGAAAAGAAACAAAACAAAAAATAAAACAGGAGACAGAAGAAATGAAATAAGTTAGTACAAAAACTAAGAAACAAGAAATAGGAAAATAATTTAAAACATAATTGAAACACAACACGTAAGAAAAGAAAAGAAAAATAGAACAAGAAATTAACAATAAATTAAAAGGATAACTGAGAATCCATAAACAGCAAAGGGATTTTGTTACACACATATGCAGGAACCAGAACATGAATACTCAAATGTGCAGCAGTTTTGGCTTAGCTTCCACAAGGCAGCTTTGCCAAAATCCACTAATCATGCACTACTTCAGATTTTTCAAAAGATGTGGTTCCAACAAGTGTGGGTGACAAAATGAATAAGGCAAACAAAGTGGTCCCAGATCTCAGTCAAAGAAAAACACACATGAATGCAAAAAGAAAAACAAGAAGAAAAAGAAAAGGACAAAGGGTTGCTTTATGGGCAAAAAAGAACACTCACAACAGGGCCCATATGCTTCCCAAACACTAGCAGCAATAAACAGAAACTGTTAAACAAAACACAACAGCACAGGGACCCAAAACGTGGTCCCAAAACACAGAGAAAATAAGAACCTTCGAGGAATATTCAGAAAAACCAGAACTTGAACCATCAGTGGTCCCAAAAACAACGCAAAAGACAAGATCTACATAGATCCAAACATGAAAAACATGAACAGAAACTAAAAAGTTAAAAACAAAAGGAATAAAAGAAGGTTTCCCAAAAGATGAATAGAAAACACAAAGAGGAAAGGGGAAATAAGCACGTGCCTACACCCAACAGGGAAAGATATCCCAAAATGGCAGAAACAAAAGAAAAACACACAAAGTTTGCACTTTTTCAACACACAAAGGTAGAAAAAGACATACCCACTCAAGGGAAGCTTCAGAACAACAGAAAGAAAAGAAGGTTCTAGCAAAAGTTTTGACCTTTATCAACGAAAAGGGAAGAAAACAGAAAACCCAAACACAAAAGGTTAAAACTTTTACAATAAAAATAATAAAATAACAAGAACAGAAAAATTTTAAACATGCACATGCTTCAAAAACTGAAACGAAAATCAAAACGAAAAAGAAAAAGGGAAATGATAGTGCATAGATGCAAATGGACAGAACCCTAGAATCTTTTTCTGAAAAGAGATGAGAGTGACAAACAGAAAGGGAAAAGGGAATGACAGAAGCAACACTCACAAGTGGACAGAGAAGGGTTGTGCTCGAGGTAGAGATGGAGAGTAGGCTGAGAGGGAAGGGTCACAGTCCTAGTGATGATGGATGAGTTGAGAGATGAGGAAAGGTGATGATGATTATGGAAGAGGTAAAAGGAGTGGGGAGCAGAAGTGTGGTAGTATGGAGAAAACATGAAGGAATGGGAAAAAATGGGAAAAAAATGAAAGAAAGAATTTGATTGGTGGAGAAGGGGGGTTGGATTGGAAACGTAACAGTGACTGTTGTAGGGGAAAGAGGATTATGATTGGAGGGAGAGTGACATGGGTGATGTGATTGGTGGCAAAAGGGGTTGTGGCAAATGTAACAGTGGAGGTTGAGTGGGAAAGGAAACGAAAAGGGTGATTGTGACTAAGTGGAGACGTTATGGGGAAAAGACAAAAGTCTTGGGAAGCGGGAAAATTTGAAAAAGTGGAAAATAGCTTGGCCATGAAGCATGGCTTGGCAAAAAGCACGAATCTGGACAAGGATCACAAAGTGGCTTTTGGCTTAACCATGGAACGTGGGTAGACTAAAAAATGCATGGAATTTAAATTGTTGCTTTCAGAGGTTTTGGCTTGGAGTCAGTATCAGTGGCTTGAGCCAAAAGTCACTTGAGAGCAACTTTTGCACAGATATGACCAAAATGCGAATTATGCAGAATTGAGCCTAAGTACTGCAATGTAACAAACAAATGGGACATATGCAACTACAAAATGATGCTTCTAAATGATCACATTACAAAGAAACAAAATTAACACAAGCAACACACAAAATTCACAAAAGGATCAAACACATGAACTCTAAATGATCAAAACACATAACTAACTAAATCTAACACTTCATAATGTAGAATGTAGAAGTAAAAGGGCAAGAAAACTGGGTTGCCTCCCAGGTAGTGCTCTTTTAATGTCATTAGCTTGACATTTGGTGACCTTAAAGGTCACTTAGATGCAGAATTGTGGTCAACCTCTCAATCTCACCCCCCAAATAGGGCTTTAATCTCTGACCATTGACTGTCCAGTTTCTTCCTGTTGAAGGATCCTCCAAAATAACAGTACCATGAGGCTTCACCTCCTTAATGACGAAAGGGCCAGACCATTTGGACTTAAGCTTGCCTGGAAATAATTTCAGCCTTGAATTGAACAACAAAACTTTTTGATTAGGCCGCAAGTCTCTCTTCACAAGCTTTTTGTCATGATAGGCCTTCACTTTCTGTTTGTAGTGCTTTGAAGAATCATATGCATTGAGTCTCATTTCCTCTAACTCATGAAGTTGAATCTTCCTCTTTTCACCAGCCAAGGACTGATCAAAATTAAGGAACTTGAGAGCCCAATAAGCTTTGTGCTCCAATTCCACAGGGAGATGACAAGCTTTGCCATAGACCATTTGGAATGGAGATAGGCCAATTGGAGTCTTGAATGCAATCCTATATGCCCATAGAGTATCATCAAGCTTTACAGCCCAATCCTTTCTTGAAGAAGCAACTGTCTTCTCAAGGATCCTCTTGATTTCTCTATTTGAAACCTTAGCTTGACCATTGGTTTGAGGATGGTAAGGAGAAGCTACTTTATGTTTGACTCCATAATGCTTCAAGACTTTCTTCAATTGTGCATTGCAAAAATGGGAGCCTCCATCACTAATTAAAACTCTAGGAACACCAAACCGTGAGAAGATATTCTTCTTGAGAAATTTAATGACTGTTTTGGAGTCTCTTTTGGGGCAAGCAACAGCTTCTACCCACTTTGAAACATAGTCAACAGCCACCAAAATGTATTCATTGGAGAAGGATGAAGGTAAGGGGCCAACAAAATCTATACCCCAGCAATCAAAGACCTCCACTTCAAAAATGTTTTGAAGTGGCATCTCATTCCTTCTTGATATCCCTCCAGTTCTTTGGCATTTATCACAGCTTTGTACATGCTCATATGCATATTTAAAAATTGTAGGCCAAAAGAATCCAGATTGGAGGACCTTTGCAGCAGTCCTCTCTCCATTGTAGTGCCCTCCATAAGGTGAATTGTTGCAGTGCCACAGGATGTTCCTTGCTTCCTCCTTAGCAACACACCTTCTAAGTAAATTGTCAGCTCCAATTTTGAATAAATGAGGATCATCCCACACATAGAAGCGAGAATCCTTGAAAAATTTCTTCCTTTGGTGTCAATTCATGTCTGCTGGAATGATTCCACCAGCTTTATAGTTAGCCATATCCGCAAACCATGGCCTTTCTTGCACCACAAGCAATTTCTCATCAGGAAACTCATCAAGAATTTCTTTCTCAAGAGTGGTCACCTCATCATTTACAAGCCGTGACAAGTGATCAGCAACTTGGTTTTCACTTCCTTTCTTGTCCTTAATTTCAAGATCAAATTCCTGTAGCAACAAAACCCATTGAATGAGTCTAGGCTTGGAATCGGGTTTGGACAGTAAGTATTTAATTGTAGCATGATTAGTGTACACAACTACATTAGAACCAATTAAATAAGAACGAAAATTTTCCAATGCATATACTATAGCTAGCAACTCTTTTTCAGTTGTTGCATAATTCACTTGGTGTTCATTGAGCACCTTGCTAGCATAATGTATGGGATGAAAAATTTTATTCTTTCTTTGGCCTAGGACAGCCCCTACTGCATAATCACTAGCATCACACATGAGTTCAAAATCAATTTTCCAATTAGGTGCAGTGAGTATAGGAGCAGAGACTAAACTAGACTTCAAAAATTCCAAAGCAATTAAACATTCAGCATCAAAATTAAATGGTGTGTCCTTATTCAACAAGTTGCCCAATGGTTTGGCAATTTTGGAGAAATCTTTGATGAAGCACTTGTAGAATCCAGCATGTCCAAGGAAGCTTCGAATTCCTTTCACATTTGCTGGTGGTGGGAGCTTTTCAATGACATCTACTTTGGCTTTGTCAACTTCAATTCCTCTTGATGAAATTTTGTGGCCAAGAACAATTCCTTTGGTCACCATAAAATGGCATTTCTCCCAATTAAGGATGAGATTTGTCTCAGAGCACCTCTTCAAAATAGTTTCCAAGTTGGACAAGCACAATTCAAATGAACCACCAAAAACAGAAAAGTCATCCATGAAGACTTCTATGCATTTCTCCACCAAATCCGAGAAGATAGGTAGCATACACGTTTGAAAAGTGGCAGGTGCATTGCATAGCCCAAATGGCATCTTCCTATATGCAAAAACTCCAAAAGGACAAGTGAAGGTTGTCTTCTCTTGGTCTTTAGGATCCACAGCAATTTGATTATAGCCAGAGTAACCATCCAAGAAGCAATGGAAAGCTTGACCAGCTAGTCTCTCCAACATTTGATCCATGAAAGGAAGGGGAAAATGATCCTTCCTCGTTGCTTTGTTGAGCTTTCGATAGTCTATGCACATTCTCCATCCAATGACAGTTCTTATAGGAATCAACTCATTTTTCTCATTGCGGATAACTGTCATGCCATCCTTTTTAGGAACAACTTGCACAAGGCTTACCCATGCACTATCGGATATAGGGTAGATCAATCCAGCTTCCAAGAGCTTTAAGACTTCCTTTCTTATTTCTTCCTTCATCACAGGGTTGAGTCTTCTTTGAGGTTGAGCCACGGGTTTAAAATCATCTTCCATGAAGATCCTATGCATGCAATAAGAAGGACTTATCCCTTTGAGATCAGAGATAGACCATCCAATGGCTCCTTTGTTAGCTTTCAAAACCTCAATCAATTTCTCCTCCTCTGCAGTAGATAAGGAGTTGCTAATGATGACTGGTTTGCCACCATTTTCTTCAAGAAACACATACTTCAAATGAGGAGGCAACACCTTCATTTCACGTTTGGTTTCCTCCACCTTCTCATCTTTCTTCAAATCTTCAACAATTTCTTCATGTGAAGGAATTTCCTTCAAAGTATCGAGGCTTTTCAAGCATTCCTCAACTTCATTTTCTTCTTCTTCATTGAGTAGCTCGAATGCATCAATTAAAGCTTTCTCAAGAGGAGTGGAACTAGGTACATGCTTTCTAGAGGTGGTGTAAATTTCATCGAGAATATCCACTCTAAAGCATGATTTATCTTCACTAGGGTGCTGCATAGCTTCAAACACATTAAAAGTGACTTCTTCATCTTGCACCCTCATCTTGAATTTGCCATCACTAACATCAATCAAGGCATGGGCTTTCATCATGAATGGCCTCCCCAAAATGAGAGCAACTTCAGCATCCTCTTCCTTATCCATAATTATAGAGTCAACTGGGAATATAAATTTATCCACCTTTACTAGCAAATCTTCAACAACTCCATATGGAAGCTTAATGGTATGGTCTGCTAGTTGAAGTGTCATCCTTGTAGGCTTGATTTCTACATCTCCCACCTTGCTAAGCATGGACAGTGGCATAAGATTGATGCTTGCTCCCAAATCTAACAAAGCTTTTCCAATGGACAAATTTCCAATGGTGCAAGGAATGGTAAAGCTACCAGGATCTTTGTGCTTGAAAGGCAATAGCTTTTGAATTATAGCACTGCATCCAACTTCTAATTCAAATGTATCTCTCTCAATATACTTTTTCTTCTTGGTGAGGAGTTCCTTCATGAACTTAGCATAAGTTGGAATCTGTTCAAAGGCATCCGAGAAAGGTAGATTGACTTGCAATCTCTTGAAGATGTCTCAGAAACGTGCAAACTGCCTTTCTCTATCTTTCCTAGTTGGCACATGAGGATAGCGTAATCCTTGTGGGGGAATATAAATTGACTCTTTCTTCTTTTTCTCTTCTCTCACCCTCTGGTTTTTAGTCATTTTTGGCTCAGCCACCTCACTGATTTCACTTTTTTTTTTGCATTTTTCTCACTGATTTTCTCTTTCTCACTCAATTCTCTTTCACTCAGCTCATTTTTCTCTTCCTCATCATCTTTTACATCCTCCACAACTACCTCTTGCTCACTTTCCTCTCTACTCAATTCTCCCACAATTGTACCTCTCCTTATAGTTATAGCCTTGCATTGCTCCTTAGGATTTGCTTGAGTGTTGGCTGTAAATGCTCCACTTTTGAGTTCTGCCAAATCTGTAGCAAATTGTCCCATCTGCACTTCAATATTTTTGATGGAAGAATCCGTGTTCTTTTGGTTGGTTAGAGAGACTTGCATGAATTGATTGAGAATGTCCTCCAACTTAGAAAAACGGTCTTGATGAAGAGGTTGGTATTGTTGTTGATGACTTTGGTAAGGAGGTTTGTTCGAAGGGCCAACTTCTTACTTCCAACCAGTATTGTTGTTTCTCCACCCTTGATTGAAAGGTTGAGCATAAGGATTGCCTTGTCGGTTTTGGTTCCCCATATAATTGATTTCGTCTTGGCAACTTGGTGGCATGATGCATTGGCCACTTGAATGACCACCTCCACAAAGTTCACAGCAAAGAACTTGTTGAATGTTAGATTGAGTAGCTTGTAAGCCTTGGAGTTGTTGAGGCATCTTGGCAAGTTGCTTGGTGAGTGCATCAAGTTGTTGCGTGAGAAGCTTATTTTGAGCTAGAAGGGCATCCTGAGAATTTAATTCAAGAACTCCTATCTTCTGCACTTGCATGGGAGTTCTGTCATGTTGGACCTCATAGTCATTAAAGGCCATATTTTCAATGATTTCTTTAGCCTCATTCGGTGTCTTGTACATGATTTTGCTTCCAGCTGAAGCATCAAGCATAAGCTTGGTTTGAGGTCTAAGTCCAGCTAAGAAGGTGTTGATTTGAGCTGCCTCATTGAAACCATGAGCTGGACATTTCTTTAACAGGCCATTGAATCTCTCCCATGCTTCACACAAGGGCTCATCTGCTCCTTGAGTGAAAGTAGAGATAATTGTCTTCCTTTGGTTGATCTTGGATTGAGGAAAGAAACGGTTTAAAAATCTGTCAACCAGCTCGTCCCAAGTCAAGGGAGTGTTAGGAGGAATGGCTCTGTACCAATCATTTGCCTTTCCATCAAGAGAGAATGGAAAAAGACTGATCCGGATATAATCATCATTAACTTCATGAAGCTTCACAGTGTTGCAAATATCAACAAAAGTAGTTAAATGAGCATAAGGGTCTTCTTGGTCAAGACCATGGAACTTGTTTTGCTGAATCAAGTGGATGAGAGATGCCTTCATTTCAACATTGTAAGCCTGCACCTCTGGTCTAGCAATGGTGTTGAAGAATCTCGGCCCTGTGTTGGCACAATAATCATTCAAGGTACGCCTTGGTTAGTGCACTTCTTCTTCTTCTGCCATAATGAATTCCTCTTCTTTAGGAATGGATGTCAAAGACAGATCTGGTGAAACAAGAGAAAGTGATTTTTGGCTAGCAAGTCTTTCTAGAGCCTTCCTCTTCCTTATCCAGCTGTTGGTTTGTCTTGTTGTCCTTTCAATCTCCGGGTCGAAATACAAAGGATCAGCTGAACTTCTTGTGTGCATAAACAAAGAAAAAGAAAACAGAACACTAGAACAAAAAGTTAGCACAAGAAAACAACCACAACAGAAATAAAAACAAAAAGAATAAAAGAATAAAGAATAAAGCCTAGGATAATATGAACATGAAGTTGCCTAATATTCAGATGCAAATCCCTGGCAACGGCGCCAAAAACTTGTTAGACGGATTGGCAAGCGTACCAAATCGAACAAGTAGTAAATGGATAAGTCCAAGTATCGTTTTCCCAAGGGATTTGCTTGATATAGGCAATGTTCACATAAATACTAGCTAGACTAAACTTATTTTCACAAGAAAGCGATAAAAATGTAAACTTTGGTTGGTTTTGTGAAAGATTATAACAGAACTAATGCAGAACAGAAATTAAAAAGATGTTTTGTGGTTTTAAAGTTAAACACAGCAGTAGACAGAGGTTAAAACTGATAAATAAAGATGTTACAGGGGTTAGATCTCACCATTCTCTACTCTCTTCTTGCATTAATGCCTAATATATATTCTATTTGCATTTAAATGTTAAAATCAGTCAATAAAAACATTCTCAGCCCTAATTTCTTAGGTGTAGAGAGTCTTAGATTACTCCCCCAAGCCTTGATTCCTCAACAACTTAACAAAGCAACTAGCTTTAAGTCTATGCTAGGGGTGATCAAGCCACAACAAGCTTTAAGAAAGGAAGCAAAATACTAACTTTAAACACAAATATACAGAATATATATAGATAATATCAAAAGATACAAGAGAGTTTTGAGAATGGTTACATCCAACCCCTTACAACTAAAGAAATCAGCCACTCATGGGCATGAGCAGCTGGAAAATACACATGGAAGGGAAGAAGAAGAAGAGAAACACCAAGAACTAAAGAGAGAGCTTTTCTCTCTTACTAAAATAGTACAAAACGAGCTACAGAAAATGAGTTCTGAAAATGTTCCCAGCCTTCTGAACTTCTGAGGGTCGGTCCTTTATATACATGTGCAGAATTTCTTCAAAGTGACATTTAGCTCAGCCTGGGATTTTGGCTTGGCTGATTGGAAATTTCTGCACTTCAACAGATTTCTCCTGCAAAAGACCTTCCACTGCTTCCAAAGCTCATAATGCAGCTCCAAAATGTGTTCTTCAACTTCAATCTCCGATTCCTACAAAAATTGGGGCAAAACTCTAAGATATAACCAAAAATTAGAAAAACTAAAGAAGTTCTAACTAAATTGCGAAATTAACATAAATCGAGTAAAACACCACTCCAAATAAGAGAAAAGGATAGATAATTGCCTTAAAAACTACTTGAAAAGTAAGCAATTATAGCAACTAACAAAGATCACAGTAAACCAATCATTGGCCTCATCTCCATCAATTCCCCCCACCCCCGTCCTTTCCTTCTTCCCTCTTATGGCTTCATTGAGCTATACAAATATTGGCTAGAACATAGGAAAGAAGGGGAGGGATTGAAAATTAGATACGGTTTATGTTTTCCTATTTTTTACTAGCTTAATTATAAGTCGGAACAATAAGATAAAAATAAGTCTTTTTTTTTTCAAGCTCCAGTTTTGCTCTTCTTGTTTATGTGATTTTCTCTTTATTATTTTTTTAAAAGAATTTTCTTAATTTGTTATTAATTCATAAAGAATGAATATATTGAAAGTATATAATTAATTTAATGCATAATTATAAATATTTATTTTAATGTCATTTTAAAGATCTTTATTACTACCTTCGTCCTTTAATATAAGACTCTTTTAACTAATTCACACCCTTTAAGAAAATTGGTTAATTTAGTTAATAGCATTAAATTTGTTAACTATTTATATTATTTTTCCAAAATTACCCTTACAATTATTGAGACTAGTCATCTCTCTCATTCCACTTAATTACTTTCTACCTAGTGAATTAATGAGTGCTACTCATCTTGTCCAATCCTCATAAGAGAGAGAGTATATTTATCTTATTAATTTATAGCATTCATTGTAAAGTGATTAAGGGTATCTTAGTCAAAAAATAATTAATGCAAGAGACAATTTGAAAAGAGTCTTATAAAAAAGGACAATTTTTTTTTTTTAGAAAAGAGTCTTATATTTAGGGACGGAGGTAATAGTAACTATTATAGGTATAGAGAAGTCTAATGTGATAATGCTGGAATGAGCTAGGAATGCTAACAACATACTCTTTAACACGATCATGGATCCTCTTCCGTTTTGGAGCCAATTGCAGTTGTAGTTAAAAAAATTGTTGCCATTTCCTACTTTTTTTTCCCATTGGATTATAGGAGTCCCTCTAATTTGGTGCTATGTTTCTCTTTCCCTTTCCTTTTTCTTTTTTTCACTTCGTTGCTTCTCTCTCTTCGTAGATGGCATTCTCACAATAACAAAAATAAAACACTCCTCTCCCTCTCTACAAAGTAGGTTGCCAGAGAATGGCAAGTCATCACCAAAACAACTTCGTTCTCCACCACCACCCTTTCATGCCTACTTCTTTGCAACATAAATAATGAAGAAAGAAAGGAGAAAAATTGTTAGTGGTCTACTGCCCTGCTTAAGGTGAAAAAATAAGAGTGCAGAATATAAATTTACAGGTGTGGAAAGTCAATGGACCTGGATAAACATTTTAACTTGCTTTATAATTAAGCCTGCACCACTCACCCTGCATATCTAACTATGTGAGTCTCCTATTGGCCTTGTGTTGGTATGCTCTCAATCGACAAGCAATCGTTTGATGGTTCGCATGCCAACATTTTTTTTTATCGGCCACGACCTATCCCTCCCTCCTTTCTCCCTTCACTACCAAGCCAACCTTATAACTCCTTCGCGTGCCAACATGACTCACAGATTACAGATGGACCTTCGCCTATTGGTAATTCTGATATTATTTCAATGGAAAACAACTGTGACAACAATAATTTAGATATTAATTGAATGTTGGAAGACGACTTTAATGCATCACACATGTCATAAGACGACTTTAAATGATTGATTCGTGTGTGCAAACCAAACAATTAACCTTTTTGTTGAAGCACTAGAACCACAAGGTGTTTGATAACAGTTTAGAAGGAACAATAATCTTTGAGAAGGCTTAAATTAAGTCTTAAAGTGTCCTTGTTTCAAAATGTTTGAGAGATTTTAGCAGAGTTTTAACCTTTATAGGTCAAATGAACCCAAATATTCTTTTAAAAAAAACTGGGGCCTGACTTATTCACACCGATGATGGCAAATGTCAAAAGCAGGGATCTTGGAAAATGTGAAAATGAAAGCAAACAAATAATCATAGTCAAATTAATCAGTCCCATAATAAAGATAAGTGTAAGCACCCACTGCTATTAATTTATTTCCTCCCACGGTCCTACCCACTTGCAACTAATTTTTATTTATTTTTGGTGAACACCCAACTGCAATTAATAATTCTTCTTATCAGTCTGTAATTTTATATACCAGATCATATCTATCAAAATAAGATGAACAACCTTGAAAATCTGATTTTGTGAATCAAAAAATTGCCATGATGTGGCAGCCACTAAATGCTTTTTTTTTTTTGTCTCTATTTCCCCTTTCTAGCCAGCAGAGGAGGGAATGGGTAGTATAAGAAAAGTGAAAAAAAGAAATAATTGTGAATTGTGATGAAAAAAAAAACAAAATAAAAACATAATCCGAAATATGATGAACTGTTTGTGCATTAAGGATACATTGTAATTACTAATTGATTTTTATCATAAGTACGTATTTTTTTATTTTATTTTCTATTTACGTTATCCAATCTTAATTTGGACTAATTTAAAAATATAAAATTTAATTGAATATTTCTTTAATAATAATCAATTTATTTAATGAATATCAAATATTGACTTAAATAAATTATCTGAATAAAATTAAGCATTTCTTCTATAACATTAAATAAATAAAAACTAAAATTTCAAAATAAAGAGAATGAATTTAGATATGACAATTTATTGATCCTTGTGTTATAGGACACTTGAATTGTGAAAATATTTTAAGGGATTAATATAATTATAAAAGTTTGTTAACAATATTTATTCTAAAACACCTAAGTCGTAGCCGCTTCTTGTCAAAAAAAAATGTTTAGCAACTTGATGGTGAAAAAGATGGGGAATGGTTTGCAAACATTTTTTTGGACAGACCTGTGGGTGGGAGATCGGCCACTGAAGGAGTCATACCCACGTTTGTATCAAATTGCAGGAAATAAAGAAGTGGTTATCTCTGAGGTTGGAAAACAGACGGACCTAGCCTTGTCTTGGGAGTGGATTTGGAGACGACACCTTTTTTAGTGGGAAGAGGAATTGCTAAGTAAATTGGTTGATGAACTTCTTCAGGTTAATCAGTTAACTAATGAGCCTGATAAATGGACATGGAAACTCTCGGATCAAGGCTTTGTTAAAAATATTTGTTATGGATTAGTATCAATCAATAATTATCATATTATCTTTTAGTATCATCAATCGACAATTTAAGATAAGATAATTATCTTATGTATATTACGGATATTTTGGATTGGATTATGATAAGATTGATCCTGTGATGGGTTGGGTCAATCATTTAGTATATAGTCCATTGAGAGGTCCCTACCTACTGCTAGGGGATTATAAATTTGCTATCCCATTAAGCAAATTTACTGACTCTATCTGACACTCAAATTCTCTTAAACAATCCCCTAGAAAAGTGGGCAGAAATCCTCTCAAGAGTATTTCAAGGGTTTCTTCCGGCAAACAATTCTCATAGAGATGGATTCGAATCCAGGATAGTAATGATAACCTTCTTAAGTTTTATCACTATAATCACATGCTATAATTTGTATCTATCTATGTTGTTTATATATTTTTCCATCAATTGGTATCAGAGCCAACTTAGATACATTTTATAGCTGTTAATTGTGTGAACCCTATGATTTTGATTTCTTCGTTCCTATCCATGAAATTAAAATTAGTGGTTCTATTATTTTAAATTTAGTATGCGATAAAAGGACAATTTCGTAAGGTCCTCCTTTTTCTCAAATTTTGTTGGGTAGACTGAGAGAATTTACTGTTTGAAAATGCACAAATGTTTATGACATTTTTTTTTCCTTTTGCGTTTTCGATTTTGCCCCATTGAGTTGGTTTTCATAAAATAAAAATAAAAATTAGGGCTTTTGTTCATTGTTATTACTGGAATAACATATTAAAATCTTGTATAATTTCGTGACCAAATCTAAGAGAATTAAAAGTTTTTTTTCTCACGAAATACCTCTCTATACTGAGATAACCGGACAATAAAAATGTTAGCATATTGTTCACCGGTATAAATGTAGTTTATTTGGTAAAACATTGTTGCCTATATTCACGTGATACACACTTGTTAGTTTACTAGCAAATGTTAGATAAATAACTCTTACACTCCCAAATTGATATTTGCACCATGCGTTGGCATGCGTAACTGAGCACCAATTTTCTTTGAGTCAAATATCAATTATACGAAAGTGTTGGGTGCAGCCTATTTTACCATTCTTATCTTTAACCTTTAATCTGTCGGCAATTTAATTCTCCGTATTCATGAATCCAATTTGTTTCTTTGCTTCACGCAACCTGTTTAAGAACAAATTGTTATGTGATATATGATTAATGGTAAATGTGTGTCACGGGCTTGCATTAGTGCATTAGCATTCAATTGAATGCAAATATGAACCATATATGAATTTATCATTTGGTTGCTCGTAATGATTGTTGCCTTTTTTTTTTATTCAAAAGTTTGTTCGAGACAAAATTAAAAATTGTCATTTGGACCTTGTTTTACGGGTATTGGCATCAATAATTTGGACATCACGATATATTTATTTGATTAATTCGAGACTTAATTTGATATTTTAGATATTGTATTCTTGAATTTTGGACCTCAAAATTTTTGTGACAATTCCCTACTATTTTAGTGATTTTTTGGTATGGGATATTCTCTTTAATATTTTGTCACTATTGAGGAATTAATTTGAGGTCATTTTATGCATGATAATATTATGATTCTCCCCTTATATGCATAATTTTTCTCTCTTAATTTACATTACTATAACTCGCCTATCGTGGGTATGGTGATGTGAATTTATGTGTTAGTTGTACAATATCGTTATTAAAATTATGCATGATATAAATTGTCATTTTCTTTTGTGCATAATTTTGCTCTCTTAATTTGCATTATTATAACTCGCCTATCGTGGGTATAGTAATGTGAATTTATATGTTAGTTATACAATTATGCATGATATAAATTACCAATTCTATGATAAGCATAATTTTCTCTTAATTTACATAATTGTAATCTCACCTATCGTGGGTACATTTATGTGAATTTTGTGTTGGTTCTATCACATTAATAATAATTTTACCCTATCGGTATGTTGTTGTTAGTGTGATTTGTTGTTGCACAATGTACTTTTCTTTGCTTATGTTAATCAATTTCTTAGTACCCTATCGGTATTAGCATCTTGATAATATAAGTTACAGTACATTGTATTGTTGCACTTTTGTTTAGGGACTCTTTTCTGACTGAACTTTTCTTTCAAATCACACAATATTTTGTGATGTTCAGTTTTCCTCCCTAATTCTATCAAAACTTTTAATATGAGAAATTATGAGGCATAAGATTTTTCAGGCACTCTCTATAATGATCAGTGTTAGTCACTTTTATTTTTTTTATTTTTTCTTGTCATTATTTGGGTTGAAGAGTATCTGTTTTTTTAAATAAACATATGTAGTGAATTGTATATTATTTTATGTCATTTCTCTATATCAAGTAAAATTAAAATTGGCATATTTTTTAATGTTTTAATATACATTGTATTTTTTTTCACTACTATACTGTTCAAATCTAGACCCATCTATCATTCTTAATTTTGTGACAAATATGTGTCAAGTATATATTTTCTCTAATCATGTGCCTTAGTCAAAGAAATTTTGGATTATAATAAAAATTTAATTTGTTTTATGTTAATGGTGCAATTGGGCATTATTTCAAATCCTTTTATGCCAAGTTAATCCAAAGTCTGGATTAAATTCTCTATTGCCTTGTTATTGTTAAAGTGTTCACTTTTGAAATTATTGAAAATATTTTGTTGAACACTCTTTAAGGCAATTACAAACTATATCATTTATGTGTTTTATATGAATCATATTGATTTATATTTGGAGCTTTTCTCTTGAGATGACATTATGTAGTCTTATTTCAGTCATCAAAGCTCATTTGGTCTTATATATAACGATGAGTCATATTGATTTATATTTGGAGTTTTTCTCTTTAGATGACATTACATACTCTTTAAGTCATCAAAGCTCATTGGTCTTATAGTGACACTATGAACCTTTTAACTTGATTATGATTGCATATATGGATAAATTTGCAAATAAATTATTCTTATCCTTTTGAGATTATAAATATGCAAGAGTGTCATTATTTCTCAAAAATTTCTAGCAGAACTCTACAATCATTTCCTTTTTGATTGTTATAATACTTCATTTCGTAATCATATTCTAATTTTGATTTTAGTGGGAGTATTTTGCATCTTACTAGTTCTAGAGTTCTATTTTGAGATAAATATAAAATTGCTTTGTGTACTTTTGTAATATTGACTCAATTAAGTAAAACCAACAACTCTGTTATTGTACTCTCTCCAATGTAGAGATCATGAAATTAATATTATGGTTCTTACGATGATAAAGTCGTGTTTATTACATGCTAAGTTAAAGTGTTGTTAAGCATGTTTTGGTTTTCTTTGAATACGATTGTTGTTGAATATCATATTCTTTTGGCATAATTTTTTTGATAATTTGCATAATTCTATTATATTGATGATAATTATACCCTATCAGTGTGTTATTATTGATATAATTTGTTAAGATACAATGCACCACTTGTCCTACACTTATATCAGTTTTTTTGTTTGAGTAGCCATCAACATTGGAGTTTTTAATGATATAAGTTTTCTCTTGTGCATTATAGTATTATATTTCTTATTTATTGTGTATTTTGAGATTCTTGAGAGAGATCTCAACAAATAAGAAATTCTCTTTAATGAGACATGTTTTGGTTGTATTTGTATGGAACCATTTAACTCTCTGAGTATGTGACAATTTACACACGTGTTTCCTTGTTGTTTCATACTAGCCTCTTTGTCTAAACCTTTTATTAATTGGGCAATTTTATGCAATCGAATATTCTGAAATTTTTCCATTTACCTATCGCAATGCAAATTTGTTTAATGGAATATTTTATAGAAACAGATTGCTATCATGTGGGTAGTGGACATACCCTATCGGTATGACATTACTCGATATGGTTCTAGTGTGATAAAGATAATAGTTGAATTTTGTTTAGCTCTTTGGATATTTTCCTTAAAATTAAGTCAACTATTTTTCTTTATCAAGTGGGAGAATCTAGCATTTTGAAAGTAATGTCCTATAAATGGACTTTGTTGACACAAGATCTCTACCTCAAATGCCCAATTAATCATACATGAGTAACCAAATTTATTTGTCTTGATAAAATGATTTTCTTGTCACATACTATTTGTAATCACTTTGTTGTTAAGACCTACATTAAGGATTTTGTGATAGTCTCTTATAGAATATTGTTTTGTGATAACTCTCTATTGTCATATATCTTTTAGTGGACAATTCTTGATAGGACAATATAGGAATCCCAAATTTAAAGAGATTAATTTCTCTATACCATATTTTGTATGTTTGCTTATGGTATTTCAGATCGTAATTTTGTTGATGCTATATGCTTTAATTTGGGATATATAGTTAAACATATGTCCATCATAATTTGCTATGAGAGTTAGAGACTATTTGTTGCTATATCCTTAATATTTGTTGAGTATAGGTCCCATGTACTTCCGCTGCGTGTAACTAAATCTTATACTTAAGTGTGTGTAGATATTGTTTATAATTGTAGCACTTGAGTTTATGTTTTGAGTGAGTAATTGAAAACTTGCAAGTGATCCCATATTCTACTTCTAAATATTAGGGATTTTCTATCTCACTTATGTTTGTAAAGTAAAGGTTACCTTGTCTACATGATCCTTTTGAGGGTCAATATTCTTTGAGGATTAATATTTGTTATTATATGTGGTTAATTATGAAACCCTTTTGTAAAGCTATGTATTGATAGATGGATTGTATGTTGGGTTCATATTCTCGTTTCTAACCACTTCCCTCATTAATCCTACTCTACTCTACTTCTCTCTAATACGTATTTCTTTAAGAGAGAAAATAGTGAATTTTTTATTCACGTTATCTTACAGAGCTATAATCTCACTATCATTAGAGTATTTCAATTCTAGTGGGCTCTAATGAAAATCCTAATCTTATTTTTGGTATATAAAGGATTAGTGGGAGTATATAACCTTTTGTTATGTCTCGAGACTTATCAAATTTGTATTGTCATATATTCTTGTGCACATTTAATGATCATATGACATACTCTAGAAGGACTTTGTTATTTATTCTTGTCCTTTTGTGTTGAGGTACATAAAATCCATTGTATCTTAGTAGGCATATTTAGCGGATGTCAAGGCCATTTTGTTGGGAATTGCACAATTAGTCTTTTGGCATGCAATTATCTTGTGCATCTCTTTTACCCAAAACTTCACATTTTGTTTGGTCGAAATTTATAAGTATATTGTAAATACAATACTCCTATTGAGTATGATTCTCTACATTGTTGAGGTGCTTGTGATGATAGTACTCCTATCGAGTATAATTTTGCACCATTGAGGTACTTATGAATTTTATGTTTAGACCATTGATCTAAGTGCTTGCTCATATTGACATTTTGTGGCCACATTAATCTAGAGTATCGTTTCATTTAAGCTAGGTGTCTATGTCATCCCAGTAGGAAATTAATGGATTTCCTAATTGTCTTCGGGTTTACGTAGTCACTTATTTCGTGAAACTTAGATTAATTGAATGTCAAATATTCTAAGAGCATTTGTTGATTTAGCCCATCAGTGATCACTCTTGTTATTGGGCTATCGTGAGCACTTAGATGCATGTGAATTATGTTCTGGCCTTTGTAGCTTTTCATACTTAAATTGATTATAGTGTTGAAAGAAAACATTTGATTCATTGACCAAAGACTTAGTTATTGGAGCTTTTGAGAATTTTACAGCTCACATGTGTTTGATTAAGTCTTTTGATGTTTTGGGTTAGTGGGAGTCTGAAAACACTCTATCATGATATATGTATATAGTAATATTATCTTAGTAACATATCTCTTATAGCATTTTCAGATGCTTGGACCGTTGTTATGTGGCATATTTTGACTATTAAGCTATGCTATTTCGTATACTCTTTTCTTGTAAGAAATATGACTATTTGATGCGCAAGATATGTATCCCTATTGGATATTATTTTGTAGCATTAGAGATTTTAGATTTCTTACATTGTTATTGACAAATTATTGAAATTGTCGTTTTAGTCTTGATGATTCTTATTTTGATTATTGGTTAATACTATCCAAGTGGGAGATTGTTAAAAATATTTGTTATGGATTAGTATCAATCAATAATTATCATATTATCTTTTAGTATCATCAATCGACAATTTAAGATAAGATAATTATCTTATGTATATTACGGATATTTTGGATTGGATTATGATAAGATTGATCCTGTGATGGGTTGGGTCAATCATTTAGTATATAGTCCATTGAGAGGTCCCTACCTACTGCTAGGGGATTATAAATTTGCTATCCCATTAAGCAAATTTACTGACTCTATCTGACACTCAAATTCTCTTAAACAATCCCCTAGAAAAGTGGGCAGAAATCCTCTCAAGAGTATTTCAAGGGTTTCTTCCGGCAAACAATTCTCATAGAGATGGATTCGAATCCAGGATAGTAATGATAACCTTCTTAAGTTTTATCACTATAATCACATGCTATAATTTGTATCTATCTATGTTGTTTATATATTTTTCCATCAGGCTTCTCAGTAGGATCTGCTTATTCCCATCTTCTCAACCAAAGTTATAGCACAGCCGACCAACCAAGCTTCTATGATGTTTTCAAACACTTTTGGATATCTGACGTACCTTCTAAGGTATTAGTTTTCTCAAGGAGATTACTCCTCGACAAGTTACCCACGCGATCTAAACTGTCTAAACGTGGGGTGAATATCCATATTGCTTCCCAAATGTGCGTGTTATGTCAGGAAGTTGTCGAGGAGGATAGAAACCATCTTTTTCTTACGTGCAGATTTACCTCTAATCTCCTGGCTGGGAATAGAAGCAGCTCTGCCACATGATATTTACTCTTTATATATGCAGCTGGGAGAATGTGTTAGGGGAAGGAAGGCAAGAAGATTAAAGTTTCTCTTTTGGCATGTTACATGCTGGTGTGTGTGGAATCTAAGAAACAAAATTATCTTCAGAGATGGCACCGCTGAATTCATGGTCTGCCTACATCAGATAAAGTCCATTTCATGTCAGTGGATGATATACAAAAGAGGGCCAAAACCAGGAATTCATTTCTCATCTTGGAGCATCAGCCCGATAGCTTGCATCCTAACTTGACTGCTATAACATTTTGTTCATACTTTGGGGATTTTTTGTGATGATTGGATTTAGTTAGTACATTAAGGTATATATGTATACTGTACAACTTGTACAGCTTTTGTATTGACCCATGACAACATCAAATTATATATAAACCCATTTTGCCTTTAAAAAAAAAATGTGTTGACACCTGTAAATGTAAAAATGGTGGTCGGACAATTTTTATACGAGTATAAATAAGTGACTGTATTTTTTGCTTTTATTATAAAAAACAGGCTTAAAATTATTTTTAGTCCCTTATTTTTTGTCCACAATATTGTATATATTATCTATATAAATAATAAATAATAATTGGTAATAAATTTACCCGTGTGACAGGAAAACTCATGGAAAATGTTCAACTTTTTTTTTTGGTACCCATAACATTGGTGCGGAATATCCACCAATTTTGCTGGTGACTAATCTTTGCCGTGGAACCTGGTTGGTTACCTTTAGTGGGGTCTCACCTCCCAACCTTGTTTTTTCCATCCACAAGACTCAAATTCGAGACCTTGTCTAAGGGGACTGAGTCCAGTACCACTCGGATCAATGACTTATTCAACTTACATCCACATAAATGAGGTGTATAGGTGGGAAAAAAGAAAGAAAAAATGGAATGTTTTAAATAATCTTATGAAAAATTAAGAAAAGAATAAAATAAAAGCAAGATGAAAAACATAAATAAATGTATAATAATAATAATAATAATAATAGTAATAATAATAATAATAATAATAATAATAATAATTCCTTCTAGTTTTGTGATTTCTGAGGAAACCATATGGATAGAATGGTGGATCAGAAAATTCAGGAGAGAAGAGCTTCCTGGGTTCAAGCTATAACAAGATAGTTAAGAATTATAAGAGTTGACTTTGGGGGTTTTATTATATAAGCTAAAAGTGGGTGTGTGAGACGGCTTAGCGTGTAGGAAATCATCTCATCGCCCTGGTAATTGAGACATGTTCATATCTTAGACCGTTTTTTGTGGTTCCTTGGACAAAAACCTAACATCTGTTTTATCATGTTCTTGTGGAAATAGCATTTGTTTTCATTCTTTAAGTAGAGTTCATTAATTTAGGGAATGAGTTACGTATGGAAAGTCCACCCTTGTCTTGCGAAAGTAACCAATATGGAATTAAAAGGGACACAAAGCTTGGTTTTTAATGCACTTGTTCAGCAAAAAGATGCACAAGTTAGATCTTCTAACATCATGTTAAAACCTAACTAGATAAAATTCAAACCGGTAAGGACAGGTTCAAAACTTTCTTTACAGGTGAAATGAGTGGTCTAGAATAATGAAGATTTTGCTGTATGAATAATGATGCAGCATGCAATAGAACTCATATCCTGAATTAATATTGGTTATAAGCAAACCATGGATGCAAGCAGTTCCTCAATGGCACATTCTTCCAACAGTGATCGTGCTTGTTTAATATCCAAATGTTTACACAGTTTGGCAAGGCTATGCATAAACACCAATAGAAATCCAAGCTTTTCTGTTTGTCAATTGGAGTTTCATGTTAATGGGGAGTAAGTGATCTTTCTCTTGGGTCATTCAATTCACTCCCATCATCATACATATATAAGGCTTTAACTAGAGATGGAAATAGGTCAGGCCATTCGATAGGAGTCTATGGCTTAGCCTACATCAGGTTTAGAACAAGCCAAACTTTTTTAGAAAATAGGTCAAGTCTAAGCTTTTATAAAAACCTATTTGCTTAAAAATGTCAGGTTTTAGGTCATTCAAAAAATCTTTTAGATCTAACAGGCAGACTTACTTAAGTGAATATAAATAATATTTCTTTCATACTATTATTATTATATTAAATTTGTTAAAATGTATTAAAATGATATACTTATTTACCTCTTTTAATTATTAGGCATGTTAATCTACATAAAGAGTCAAGCCTATAAGATTATTTAAAAATAAATTTATACCTTATTTAGAAACATTAATTCAAAATAGGTTTTTAAGCAAGTAATATATATTCCCTTAAAAAAAAAGCAAGTAATATGTGTGTGTGTGTGTATAATGCAATATTACATAATAATATAAAAAAGTGTAATTACTAATATGTCTATTTAGGCTTATAGGCCAATAAGCCTACCAACTTTTAAAGGCCTTATAACCAAATAGGTTTACAAGCTAGACCAAGCTTTTACGTAGGTTAGATTATGCCTTTAAAAAAGGTCTACAATAGGTAAATATGTCAGGCTTAGGCTTTGTATTTTTAATAAAGGTCAAGCTTAGGTCTACCAAAGTCTAGTCTACCCTAGTCTATTTCAACTCCTACTACAACCATAGAAATCAATTTCCTCCATGCACCGAGCCACGTTGCTTGATTTATGTTTTTTCACATAGGATCTCAGAGTTTCCAAAAGGTTACAAATTTGTTACATTGGTGGAGTTAGCATGATTTTTTTTTAACCTTGGTGTTTCAATAATGCTAGCTAGCTAATAAGTTAGAGTAAATTACGTTGACACCCTTGAGGTTTTTTGACATTGCATAAATTCTCTTTTCTTTTTCAGCATTTACAACAACTTCTGTTATGGTGGAACACGATGTAATGTTTTTCAAACAATTAAAGGGATTAGGGTACAGGTAGAAAAAGTAGGGGTATTTTGTGCTATTTCACCAAATCTTAGGGTGTCATTGTAATTTACTCTAAGTTATAACCTCATAAGTGTAAGGCTTATCAAATTGCAACATATGTTTCTATTTCCTCTTTTGATAATTCAAAATTAACATTTTTGAGTCTTCCATAAATTTGGAACTTTACATGCAATAACACCACACTCCATCTAATACTCATCTTAAAAGAGGAAAGTACAATAGATGCATTTAACATGAGTATTTAGTTGCAACAGATCAGTTAAGGGGCTTTACTTGCTACTATAAAAGATAATGTACAAAGACATATAGAAGTTTCGGCCACATACTTTCAAAAGATTTTTCTAATTTGACTTTATGGCTGCAGGGTGGCCGTTAAATAAAATTATTTCCTACCACTTTACAACTACAATTTACTGCCCATTATCCTTCTCTGCAATGGCACCTGCAAGTATTTGGCAATGGTCTCTACAGCATGTAAAGCCCATTCTAAATTTAATGTTCAAACTGACTGAACTTCTAGAAGGGCTTTGGACTCTTGACAACTAGGTGATGGTGCACAATCTTTCAAGTGTTGGAGCTCATATGCATCATGCCCTTTGATTACCTTGAAAAGGACTTTTCACCTAATATGAAAAAATGGAAAGTGTTGAAGAGATAGATGAGTTTGAATGTCTCAAGTAAGTCTTCTTCTAAATCTTAATTTATACCACACCATATCACATGGCGTACTTTTACAGCCAATCTTAAAATAACACAATGATATTATGAACAAATAAATCAATATCTTAAGGAATGAAATTTCCTTTCATGTACAAAAATTATATTACACAACTGATTCTCTCCTTTACTAGCGATAAAGGAGAAATAAAAGAGTATAGTGATAGCAATATCATGTCCAATTAAATTAGTCAGTGTTTTCATCTAAAGTTTGTTTGAAATTGGAATATAAAATATAGGGATAAATTCTAGAAAAACAAAAAATAGACAAGTTGTGCAGAAAATTATGTATAAGATTATTTTACATTTAGTGTGTGTTTGGGTAGGTGTTTAACGTGATTTTTTCACGTTGAACGTGAAAGTAATAATGGTGTAGCTTTAGCTTTTGTACCTTGGAACGCATGTTTTTTCCGTTGAACGTGGTTTCAACACTTAAACAAACACACTCATAGTCCTCATCTATCATTATATTTTTATGATACATTTTTTTGAATTCATAAAAAAAAAATATAGTGCTCCTAAAATCAAAACAAAAGGAATAAATAATCTCAGCAATATCTTGTCAATAGTTTTTGAAACGAATAAATAAAATTTTCTTTTTGTTTGTAGTGTGGTGTTGAGAAAGACAAGGTAGGGCAACACTTGTCTCTCGCCTAGACATTTTTACAATTTATAAGAATTTATGACCTGAAGACATATTAACAATTAGAGGTAATGTATGGATCAATATTAGAAAAGAATGCTAGAGCCAAGGGAAGTGCAATAGCTTAAGGAGTTTTGTATTCCAATAAGTGGTAAAGAAGGTCATATGCCAAAGGAAAGAGAACTTCTTTCTTTGATATTCCTCACAAAAATGTAGATAACACCAACATACGACCAAGACTTTTAGTCTCAGAATATATCTAACCCTGTAAATCTACAAACATGCAGATTGACAATAGTAATAACTTTTCTTCAAAGTTATCACAATTATCATTAGATACACAAGAAATAACTTCATTAGATACATAATGGGCCTATTATTAAAAAAATTAAACTATTTATTTTGTAAAACAATATTATTTTTGAAACTATAAATTATAATAAGTATACTGAAAATATTTATTAGTATTTTTATTCTTTAATTTAATTATTTTTTATATTTAATAACAAAATGTTTCAAAACTTTATATAAGTGCATTGTGTGATCTTTTTATATTATTAAAACTTTCCTTAAATTTAGGAATGTTTGATTCCTTACTACTTCCCCTTAACATCAATTTTATGGGAAATATGATTCAAAAATATTTTTTCTTAAAAAAAAATGATTAAAAAATATTTGCATATACGTAACATTTCTAACTATATAAATTTCCTGAAATAAATAAAAAATATCCCTAATAAACTTCATAAATTAAAAATTTCATCGTAAACCACAGGAAGGAAATACTTGGGATGATACGAAGCACACCTCAATTCGATTTGTTGAATGAAACTGTTATACACCGAGCTGCTCATTGGGCTCACCCCAAATCCTTTCAAAACCTCCTTCACTAATGCATGACGATCTTCTGGAAGAAGGCCAATTTCCCTAAGTGTAACCTGGATTGTAAAGATTGTTTGATTTTTGGCTATGCTATTTAGGAAGTCAGAACATCTTTGGTCATACATCACACACACGTGATCTGATTTAGTTTCCTCTGTTGGACCAGCTATGTACATTGTGATACTATCCTTTTTACCTTCACCCTCATCATCACTTATAGAGATGTCCACTGCAAATGTCTCAATGTTGAATGGGTACTGACCAATGACAAAGCAGAAAATGAAGCCGAGCTTGGGGGAAGGTGGAGCATAAGAGAGATCAATATTTATATATTTCTCTGTTGTCTTGTACTCCAACCACTCTGGTACACTGCTTCCTGGATACACGTAATAACGTTGATAAGACCCAATGTCATATG
This sequence comes from Pueraria montana var. lobata, assembly GCA_026413185.1. Classification (NCBI taxonomy): domain Eukaryota; kingdom Viridiplantae; phylum Streptophyta; class Magnoliopsida; order Fabales; family Fabaceae; genus Pueraria; species Pueraria montana. The sequence goes on along the minus strand of CM048651.1, from coordinate 10,575,349 downwards.
GATTATAATCACGGTAATTTTGAACATGATCGTGAATTGGTGCAGATAGGTGGTGGTTTGCAAATTTCATCACGTTGATTTGAGCATTCAACCCAATAGCCACTAGAGAGACTTCATCCAACTTTAAGCAATTCCAGAACTCCACTCGTTTCCTGTTTTCCTTTAATTGTTCAACAGCCGTTGAAGGAAACAATACACTCTTCAATGATATGCAGCCTCTGGCATCTAAAGTTTCAAGTGACAGGGGAAGCTCTGGTGTTGTATGAAGCTTCCTGCAATATTCTACATGTAGATATAACAGTTGTGTAAGATTGTTGATGGATGAAGGTAACCTCTCAATGTCACTCGCAAATAGATGAAGCGATTTAAGCTTGCTTAGATGTCCAAATGATGAGCGAAGTGCTTTGACCTTCGTCCCATCTAATATCAGTTCTTCCATATTCTCTGATATCAGTGAGAATTCCCTAAGATTCTTACACCATTCAAGGTTGAGATAAGTGAGGCTGCATAAATGGGAATTCCTTCCGATTTTTGTAAGGGATTCGCAAGACGAAAGGTTCAATATCTCAAGTTTGGGCAGAGAGAAAACAGATGGATGCACACTAGTCAACCTAGAACAACCTTTGAGAAGCAGTACTTCAAGATTTGTGGCTTTTGATAAATCTGGTAGCTCCTTTAACTTCTGAGAGTAACTGAGGTCAACTTCTTTTAAATTCACCAGATTCTGTAATAAAATGAAAGAAAATGAACTAAATTAGTTAATTTTGTATTCCTTGAATTAACAGAAAATTACAACAGTGAGACACATATTTACCTTTACTCCATCCCAAAGTTTTTTCACATTGCCTCTTTGTAATTCCAATATTACAAGTTTTTCGCAAGAAAAATTCTCTGGCAAGGATTTTAGAGGGTAATACTCCCAACTAAGAAATATTAGTTCACTTGTCCAAAATTTAAGCCCTTTAGCAACGATATCATCACTCCAAGCTTTTTGCTGCTTTGGCCAACTCAGCTTCAGCCAACTCAACCACTTGTGCTGGTTGTCATTCAACCTATCATCTTCATCTTGCCCAGAAATTTCCAGAAATCGTAGTCTACTCATCTTAGCAAGTATGTGAAGGCTTAATTTTTGCTTCTTGGTTCGAGGCAAGTGAAGCACTATGCTTCTAATGTCCAGAGTACCCTGCGATCAATGTAGAGCAAAAATTTTAATTTTTAAACATCATCAAAACCCACATTTCTCATACATACAAAAAATTCAAATGCTATTGAAAAGATTTTACATTTAGTTAGGCTTTAACCTTGTCATTTTTCAATGCTTCACAAACGTCATCAGGAATCCATAACAGCCTATGGCTTCCAGGGTCTTCCATAGACTCTTGACAAACAATTTCCCAAGCCATTTCTTGTAAACTATCATGCATAGATACAAAATTATCTTTCGAGAAAGTTATAAGAGCTTTATCTTTTAGCCTGTCTAACCCAGCAACCACTGAATTATCACTTTCACCATTTCTTAATAGAGATTTTAGATAACCCACCGTTAGCTTTCTATGTAATCTAAGAAAGAAACATGCAAGATCTAGAAAAATTTGTTGCTCTTCGCGATCTAGATCATCATAACTCAGTTTCATTATATGATAAACTTTTCGAAGAGGCATTTTTCCAAGCTTGTCAAGCTCACTTTCCCATACTTCCTTATCTTTTCCGCAAAGACGACGAGCCAAAACTTTAACAACTAATGGAATGCCTTGGGCATAATTGACCACCCTTTCTAATAGATCATCGTACTCCATTGGATGATCACTTTGGTTAAAGGCATTCAATTTGAAAAGTTCAAGTGCTTTATCAAAACTGAATTCTCCAAGCTGGTATATGTCATCAGCTTTGTTAGCATTAAGCACTTGCTTGTCTCTAGTTGTTACAATTATTGTACTTCCTGATCCAAAATTTTCAAGAGGTCCCAATAATTCAGATAGGTGACCAAAATCATTCATATCATCAAGAACAATAAGAACCTTCATACGACGAATTCTATCATCGTAAAATGAATTTGGAGCATGTCCTAACAGTTCAGTAAAAATTTCTTTCTTCAAAGAACTTATTCCAGTTTTTCTTGATTGTTCTCTTTCATTGGCTAAAAAATATGAACCTTGATATTCAGACCGTAAGTTGTTAAATACTTCTTGTGCAAGGGTTGTCTTGCCGATACCGCCCATACCCCAAATTCCAATAAGACGTGTATCTTTTGGCTCTCTACGTATCAATGATTCTACATCTGCAATTTTTTTTTCAATTCCAACAATTCCTTTTGAGTTAACCAAGAGTTTACCCATCCTCATCATAACAAGTTTGACGATTTCTTCAAGTAGCTTAGCATCATCCCTATGTGACACAAAGAGAAATGTGTGTTAAAACAAATGTTTTTGATATTAACTCACCTATTTCGATGTTTTTTTTTTTTTTTGGAGGGGGTAGGGAGGGTGGACAGTTATTCAACTTAATAGGTCAAGTACTAAAAATTAAGTAAAAGGGTTTTGTTAGATGTATCTACAAATCCTTTTTAAAAGCATCATTTAGAAATTGAAATATATGTATTACTTGGTCGCAATTTTTTTTTTGGTGAAATTACTTGGTTGCAATTTAACCACTAAATTTAATGGACGTCCAACAAAGTAGGATTGGTCCCATCTAGGGATGGGGAAATATTTGTACCCATGATATCCTGGGATAAAATTCGTAATGGGTAAAAAATGGATAGTTAAATAGGTAATTATAGGTCATTTAAACAAATTTGTACATGTTAATAAACGGGGGCCGGGACAGGTGTCAAGGTACCCACCCTATGTGTGGCTGTTATTACCTAGTATAATAAATTACTTAAATGTCCTTGTTTTAATATATACCACTACACAAGAATTAACTTCATAATCCCCATGTATTAATATATATAATTGTATCAAGTAATTGCGTAGAATAATGGAATAATTTTAGTTTTTTTGGCATTTAAAATACTTTTTTAAAAAAAATTTATTAGAATGATTAAAAATTATTTTGTCCATTATTCACTCTTCTACTACAGCAGGTTGGGGAAATTGGATTTTATCTCTAAAAAGCTTAATGTGTCAGGTTTGTGTCAATAGTAGCTTTTGTCAATAGCTGCTAGTATAGCTTTCCAGTAAGCATTATTTGAGGTTTGGGTGGGGGTTGTTATGTTTTTATGGTCATTCATTAATGTATCCGTCTTACTAAACTTTGTCACATCTTGGACCAAGTTTAGTGTTTATAAATAATTTTTTATTTTTCTGATAAAAAAAATAATTAAGAAAATGAAAAATATTTTGAATTAAGATAATAAAATTATTTTTAGGTATATAATTCCATTAAATAATGTATTTATTATTTATATAAGTAAGGAAATTACATATAATTTACTTTTATAATTATTTTTAATTTTAATATATTATGAGCAGTGATTTTTATTGCTTTTATTATTGTTCTTACTTTTTACTTCCTTACTTTACTTTTAATATTGTACTTTTTAAAATTATAATTATATCGTACTTTTAAATTATAATTACATATAATTATATTTTTTAATGCTTATAATGAGCAGTAAATTATAAACATCTAAGTAAATTATAATTCTTTTTAGAAAAAGTACAATGCTAAAAGTAAATTAGTGAATTAAAAAGTAAGAATAATATTAAAAGAAAAAAAATTCAATGTCTATAGTATTTGAAATTAAATAAAATTATAAAAGTAAATTATATATAACTAACTTATTTATATAAAATGCTAAGTATAACTAGAGTTAAAAGTAAACAATATTTACTTAATTGATTTAAGAACCTAAAAATAATCTAATTATCTCAATTTAAAATATTTTTTGTTACCTTAATCATCTTAATTAATATTCTTTATATTCTTAGTCGTGTCAACCCTAAACTAACTAGAGTTCTAAAAAGGAATATTAAGATTAAAAAATAGTAAATAACTTTAAAGGGACTAAAACCAGATAGTTCTTCATTCAACACTCTTCTATTTTTTTCTGGTTTTTATTCAGTTGTTCTACTTTTTTCAGCCTTTTTATTAGATTTTTAATATCTATATACTATTAACTATATGTGCTATTATTAATATATATTGTATTATTATAATTGGAAAAGAATATTATATTATTATAAATTATTGTTTTTTTTATAGTTAAGTAAAAACATTTTAATAAATTGATAGTTAAAATGAATATTTTACTTTTACTTTAATTAATATTTTATCACAATCATTTTACTATTAATTATATAAACATTTTATTATATATATATATATATATATATATATATATAGCTATGAACTATATGAAGCGATTTGATATATGTCAACTTATTACTATTTGGACAAGACAAATAAAAGTTACATCCTTTTGCAATCTAAGCAACACATTATAAAAATATGCATATAAATATATCATAGCTAGATATATTAATTGAACATTTATGGAGAAAAAAGAACTTACAGAAATTTTGATGACTCAATGCCGGATATTTTTGCAGATTTATTCAAAGCATCTCTCCACTTTTGCACCTTGGTGGTCTCATATTTTGTCTTATGCTCATCAAATGCATTTTTGTAACTCTCAGAAGATTGATGTCCTACATGTGTGGGTTCAACCTCGTAGAAAACAGGGATTACAATTTGTCCATATTTCTTTTTGCGTTTTAATATTTTCACGAGTTCTTTTAAACACCAACGCGAAGAAGCATAGCCCTGTGAGAATATGATCAAAGAAATGGATGATCCTTTGATTGCTCCAACAAGTGATGGCCAAATTTCGTTTCCCCTCTCAAGTTGATCATCTATAAAGGCATTTATTTGGTTACGTTCAAAAGCCTCTCTCAAATGGCTAAGAAATCTGCGACGGATGTCCTCGCCCCTGAAGCTAACAAAAACATCGTACGTTGTTTGTGGATCAATGTTGTCTGACATGGCTTTTCCTCTACAACCTTCAGTTTTCGAAATAACAGAGTCAGAGGAAAACAACACCCAAAAAATAAACAATAGACAGAGAAATACAATACACAGGATCTTTCTGTCCCTACACTGGCATCTGTATGAGGCACAAGGTAATTGAAACGAAAAAGAAAGTTAGGAATGAAATAGAAAAATCATAGAGTTTATGAGACATAAACTTGATATTGATAACAAGTTCAAGTAAGGAAGGGGGAGGATGTCATATGACAAATACAATACCAGCTTCTTCTTGATTAGCAAGCTTTCAAATTAAGCCTTCGTTTCTCCTTTCTTTCTTTCTTTTACCTTTTCAGCCTAAAACTGGGCCTTATTCACACACGGCAACTTGAATGGGAAATGTAGGAATCTTGGAAAATATGAAAATGGGGTGAAAAGCAAACAATCATAGTGCAAACACGCAGTTTGACTCAGTCCCATAATAGTGACAAGTGTAAGGACAAACTCCATGTGCACCTACTGCTTTATTTCCTCCCACGGTCCCACCCACTTGCAACTACATACGAAAAAGACATGCGGTAGAGTTTGAATGCCTCTAATAATTCTTCTGATCAGTCTGTAATTTTATATAACAGATCATATCTATCAAAATAAGATGATCAGTCTGTAAATAATTTTGTGAATCAAAATGTTGCCATGACTAGTTAGATATCCGTACGTTTGTATAAGTTGTCTTGATTTTTACGTATTTTTTTAGATGATTTACGTATATCATAATTTGTTTAAAAATAAATAATTTTTTATATTGCTTGAAAATAAATATTATATATACATTTGTTGCTCAATGGTAATAAGAAATCAAAACATGAATGATTAATAAGAATGATAGAACAAGAAATAGTTGACCTAGTTAATATTGTATAAATTGTATTAAAATAGTAACTTGAAACATATTAAAAAATTTAGCCTCACAATAACAAATGCCTTTGAAAGTGTTAATAAAAAAAACACCAGCAAAAATAACACAAGATTTCATGCATTTGCACAGGTCAGTCTCGTATAAATATTATTCCCAATATTTATACCTGTGTGCCAGCCTGATATCCCATATCCATGACCTGTGAGATGCGGTCATCATGTTACTCACACAATAGTCTCGATGCATCATTGTCTTCCAGGTTAACAATGATACTCGACTACAGACACTTTAAGATTGCGTTCTATTATTCAATGAATCTCACGTCATTGAATAACCCACATATTCTAAAGACGTTACCATATTATAAAATAAATAAAATAATAACTGAAATGTCTAATATATAAATCAAAGTCGTAATACAAATATAATCTAAAATGAATTGCCACTAGGGCTAACTCTAACATAAATAACTTTTAGTTCTCATATCATTTATAATAAAATTAAATAATGAAAATGCTAATAAAGTCTTGTAAATGTAATAATTTATTGTCTTAAAAATAAAAATAATAGATGATAAAAGGAAAACACTATTGAAAAGGAAAAGGAAAAGTAAGTTTAGTTGAATATTTTGTCTAAAAAAGAGAAAAAAAAACAATTATTTCCAAATTAAATACTATAAAAGAGAAATAAATTATTTATCTAAAAAGATTAAATATTCTATCTTCACAATAAATACTATAAAAAAATTAAATTAAATGCTATTATCTTCGCAATACAAATTGTAAAAGGAGAATAATATATTTTATCAAAAATTAAGAAAGAAAGAAATAGCACTTAAATGTTATTATCTGATCCCAAAATAAAAATTAATACTCTAATATTAAACTATATATCTTATATATTAAAAATTACAAATAAAAAAAAATTAGGGGGCCAAGGCCCCCCTTACCAACTTCCCTCCGTCCCTGTTTGTTAAATGCTTGATCAAACTCATTTGTTTAATTAAAGGCTTAATTGCAATTTTTATCCCCAACTTTTTAATATTTGGTAGATTTTACTCCCAACAAATTAATTTGGCGCATTTTACCCCAAACTTTTTTAAAAAGTTACAAATTTTACCCTATACAGTTTTGATGACTTTAGCATGTTAAAATAGTTGAATTTTTTACCCCCAACTTTTTCATTTTTGGCAAATTTTACCCTCAACTTTTTCATTTTTGGTGAATTTTACCCCCATTTTTTATGTTTATGTCAGCATGCCACGTCATCAAAACTGTGGAGGGTAAAATGCGCCAAAAATTAAAAAGTTGGGAGTAAAATGCGCCAAATTAATTTGTTGGGGGTAAAATCCACCAAAAATTAAAAAGTTGGGGGTAAAAATTGCAATTAAGACTTAATTAAATAAACAAACTCAAGCTTGAGATGAGAAAAAGGATCGTGCACTGACAGTGTAAAATTTTTACATTGTCATCCAATCATAACTCACAATTTATAGTAAGTTTGTTGACTTTTACAAAATTACCTTAAAAGTCATGTAAACAGTGATTTGTGATTAGATGACAGTGTAAAACTATTTTACACTGTCAGTGCATCACCATTAAACTCGCTTGAGATTGGACTCGATTATTTAAATAAGTCAAGCCAAGCTTTATAAACTCGACATTAATAGCTCGTGAATAACTCGCTTATATATATAATATAAAAAAAATTAAAATTACATAATTCCACAATATCATATCACATGTTTAGCACATATTTCTATTTATAGATTATTATTTAGTATTAAAATGTTTTATTAAATACTAAATTGATACAATTAAAAAATATTTAAGAATTTTTTTCACAAATTAAAAAATAATTAAGTTCTAAATGAGTTAAACAAGTCATGTTCAAGCTTTTAATTAGGTTCGTTTAAATAAATGAGCAGTGCATTTTTTTCACTAGTCAAGTCTAAATTTCTAGTGTTTGAAAATAAAGAAAAAGAAAGTTAGGAATGAAGTAGAAAAATCATAGAGTTTGAGACATAAACTTGATATTGATAACAAGTTCAAGTAAGGAAGGGGGAGGATGTCATATGACAAATACAATAACAGCTTCTTCTGGATTAGCAAGCTTTCAAAACTGGGGCCTGACTTATTCACACACTGCAACTTGCCACCGACGATGGGAAATGTAGGGATCTTGGAAAATGTTAAAATGAACCTACTGCTGTTAAATAGTACATACTAATTTATTTTCACCCATAAGAAAGATAAGTGTAAGGACAAACTCCATGTGCACCTACTGCTATTAATTTATTTCCTCCCACCCACTTGCAATTACACGCAAAAGACGTACAGCAGATTTTGAATGCATCTAATAATTCTTCTGATCAGTCTGTAATTTTTTTTTATAACAGTCTGTAATTTTGTGAATGAAAATGTTGCCATGATGTGGCAGCCACTAAATGCTTTTTTTTTTGTCTCTCTATTTCCCCTTTCTAGCCAGCACAGGAGAGAATGGGTAGTATAAGAAACTTTTTGTTAAGTAAAATTCTCTTGTAAGGATTTTGATTGATTTGTTCCTATTTCTTGTAATTTGCGTTTACACCATAGTTTTAAAAACCGATTCGGTGAAGATACTGGATCATTGGATCAAAAATCGAACCGGTAGATCATTAATTGAACCGTATGACCTGATCCTTACTAAAAAAATTTGAAAATTTCATAATCTGCCTTAATAAAAAGCAAAGAAAAAAAAGTCACATAATAATATTAATTAAAAAAAAGATATTTCAGATTTTAAAAAACTAATTATGAAATAATATACCTAATCAACAAAATATGATATATATCCTTATAATACTCAAATATTTTATAAGGATATATATCAGATTTTATTTATTAGGTATACTAAAGATAGTATATTAATGTAAGATATATATATAGTTGTTACATATATTCTTATAAATGCTATTGGTGTAGTGGTTAAGTATTTGTGGCTTTCCCGACAGGTTTAGGCATCGATCTTTGTCTAGACCACTAAAATTTTGTTTTTTTGAATAAACTAAAATTAAGTGTTGGAAGCATGTGTGAGAAGAACAGGCGCGTGAGATAATTAATGTGCAGCAGCATAAAGGAGCAACCAGCAGGCGCTGCAGCAGCACGGGACTCAAGGAGCAGCAACGCTTGGGATTCGGGAAAGACGAAGCAGGCTTAGGCTTGAAGAGCAGCACGTGACCTTTCTGAAATTTGGAAAAAATCGGTCCGGTCGGTACCGGTTTATACCGGTTAAATTCGGATTTGACCGATTTATACCGGATTAATAGCATGTTCGATCCGAAAGATAATTCGAACCGCTTGTACTTCTAGATCCCGGTTGGTCCAAACCGAGTTTTAAAATTATGATTTACACCTAATCTAACCTTATAAATTTGGTTTATAAAATAAAAATTATCTTCTATTTATATATATTATTTTGATAATAGGATTAATTGACGTGAAATCTCCTATACTCTTATCATGCGAATAAAAGTTAAATCATGTTTTTGCCAGGTAAAAGTGACCTTTTGTGCCCGTACATGTAGGTGGGTGGGAGTAGGGATGGCAACGAGACGGGTCGGGGGCGGGTTTGACTCTCTCCATCTCTATCCCCGCAAATGACGGGACGGGTACGGGTTTGGGTATAAAAGATGCGGGTTTAATATTTTAATACCCATCCCCATCGGGTTTTATCGGGTTCGGGTATACCCGCGGGTAATCCACTACACTATTTTTTATAATTTAGTTTACTTATATATTTTTAAATAAATCATATATTAAGTTATTAATTATGTTTTTATTCAAATAATATATATATATATATATATATATATAATTAATAACAAAGGAATTAAAGGCAAATAATTAAGAATTAAATTATATTTTTAGTTAAATGTATAATTTTAAGTTTGTTATTTAACTATTATTATAATTAAAATTATTTAACTATTAAGCTATTGAATTTATATTTTTAAAAATTATAATGTATATATATGTTGTGACAAAAAAATATAATAGTAGCGGGTATACTGGTACGGGTACGGGTATAGTTTAATATCCATCCCCGTCCCCATCCCCGTTTTAAAAATTCGGGTAATACCCGTATCCAGTCAAAGCGGGTATTCCCCGTCAAAGTCGGGACGGGTTAGGAGTGGTATCCACAAGTACAGGTTTATTTGCCATGGTGGGAGTAAATAATTCTATTAGAAGTCAAATATTTAAGCGTTGAATCTTTTGGAAGTATGTGTATGTCTTAGGCATAGCGACCTGTTTGGACTATGATTGATATTTATGCCTATCCTTCAATCCAACAATACCTCTGGGTCTTCAATCCAAACAAGCGAGAAAGATCCAAGCCAACGCCCAAAATACCATAAGGAATTCTTAGTTAGGTACAAACACAACACATTATCCTTACACACAAGCAATAAAAAATTTATAACTAATAAAATAAAAATGAATAAATTTATATGTAAAATAAAGAAACTAACATTTAAAACAAATAAATAAAATTCACAATTTTCTCTCCACTATTTTTACGTATAACCAATTTTCTTTTTATTTCTATATCAACATCTTTATCACCTAATAAAATTTGACATTAAATTTTACGTGAACTTTGTTATTTAAAAAATGTTAACCAATTTTTTTTAAAATCAACCTTATGATGGAAATAAAATATGTATATTCTAAGTTATTTTATTATGTACATTACAAAGTTATTTTAAATGATATATTACCTTAATATGATAAATAATCATTTAATCTATGAAATTATGAATTAGCTTTTAAATTTTTTTTAAAAATAATGGATAAGTACTAAATAGAAGAATTTGTATATATTGATAGATCATATAAGGTATGTTAATCACATGTATTGGTTTTATTTTTATTATAATATTCATGTGATTTTTTATTTATTTATTTTTTGATTAATGATTTTTTTTATATGTGTGTATTGTACCAAAAAAATTAAGTAAAAGAAAAAAATAGTCCCCATTGAAAGTCAAAGGTATTATGGTGTTAATATTTAAAAATTGAGACACACATAACAAAGGTTTTGATATATATAGAAATAAAAGAAAAGAGATATTGTTACATATAAATATTGGAGAGAAAATCATGGGACTTGATTATTTGTTTTAAATATTAGTTTCTTTAATTTTTAGGTTGGATTTATTTATTTTTTATTTTATTAGTTGTAAATTTTTTATTGGTTGTGTGTAAGGATGATGTGTTGGATTTGTGCCTAACTAAGAATTTCTCAAAAGCATTATGCCTAGGTGTGAATGCACATGCATGTCAATATCTCTTTATTTCATTTGCTTTGTAGATTTGTTTCACTTGATAAAAACCATCAAAGCTGTACATTGTCAAATTAATATTTAAATAATTTGCGTTGGCCTTTACTCAAGAAAAATGAAAAAAAATAAAAAATAGACAAAGAAATACAATACACAGGATCTTTCTGTCTCTACGCTGGAATATGTATGAGGCACAAAGTAATTGAAGAGAAAAAGAAAGTTAGGTATGAACTAGAAAAATCATAGAGTTTATGAGACACAGGCCTTCCTTCCTTCCTCTTTTCTTTCTTTCTTTTACCTTTTCAGCCTAAACTTGCCACCGACGATGGAAAATGTAGGGATCTTGGAAAATGTCAAAATGAGGGTGCAAAGCAAACAATCATAGTCCAAACACCATGTGCACCTACTGCTGTTATATAGTAATTTATTTCCTCCCATAAGAAAGATAAGCGTAAGGACAAACTCCATGTGCCCCTACTGCTATTAAATACTAATTTATTTCCTCCCACCCACCATGTGCAGAAAAAATTGGAACGGTAGAGTTTGGATGCCACTAATAAATCTTCTGATCAGTCTGTAATTTTATATACCAGATCATATCTATCAAAATAAGATGAACAACCTTGAAAATCTGATTTTGTGAATGAAAATATTGCCATGATGTGGCAGCCACTAAATGGTCTTTTTTTTTTTTTTCCTCTCTATTTACCCTTTCTAGCCAGCAGAGGAGGGAATGGGTAGTACAACTTTATTAGATACTTTTTGTTAAGAAAAGTAAAATTCTAGTGTAAGGATGTTGATTGATTTGTTCCTCTTTCTTACAATTTGGGTTTGGGTCTAACTTATAAGATGAAGATTGTCCCATATTTATATATACTAGTTTGGCCATATCAATATCGATGTGAAATTTTCAACACTCTTATCATGCGAATAAAAGTTAAATCATGTTCTTGTCGGGTGAAAATGACCTTTTGTGTGGGTACATGTAGGTGATTGGGAGTAAATAATTGTATTTGAAGTCAAATACTTCAAATAGAAATATAGGACACTTGAATTAAATTTAATTGAATATCTCTTTAATAGTAATTTAATAATTCTATTTGAATTAAATTTAATTGAATATTTCTTTAATAGTTATAAATTTATTTAATGAATATCAAATATTGACTTAAATAAATTATCTGATTAAAATTAAGCATTTCTTTTCAAACATTAAATAAATCAAAACTAAAATTTCAAAATAAAGAGGATAAATTTAGATATGACATTTTACTGATCCTTGTGTTATAGGACACTTGAATTGTGAAAACTTGGTGGTTGTAACACGTTATATTACATTATACTAATCTGAAAAAAAAAATCATTTTAAGGGATTAATTTAATTATAAAAGTTTGTCAACTATATTTATTTTAGAACACCTAAGTTGTAAGCAACTTGGTGATCCTAAAATTATCTGGGGTGAAGGTGGAGGATAGTCATAAATTGCATACAATTATTGCTTGGCACAAATTTTACCAGTCTAAACTGATGGGTACGTGGTCTTGGATTTAAGGACTTACACAGCTTCAATAGAGCCATGGTTATGATGGTGGAGAAGCCAGATGCTTTATGGGTCAAAGTGTTGAAAAGTAAGTATAAAACTGGGGCTGACATTATACCAAATGTTCAGGAAAAAAAAAGAATAATGCTATGAGATTTGGAGGGCCATTTCAAGCACATGAAATGGATTTTGAAAGGGGGAAGATGGGTGATAGGTAATGGATTACGTATTAATTTTTGGTATGATGTGTGGCTTCCATCTTGAGTCAGCATCTCAGACCAACAAGTTACTGCATTTCAAGAATTTATATGGTAGAGACCCCCTCACATACTGAAGAACAACTATCCCTTTAGCAGGGAACGAGGTCAACAAATTAATGATAGAGAGGGAAGCCTTATCTGACTTGCGAGTTAATTCGCTGAAAGCACAAGATCAGGTAAGGAGTCAATGATTAGTTAGATTAATTACTATAAAAGGAGGGAAAAGTGTGTAAATGGGATCATTCAGTTAGTTGTTAAGAACTTAAGATTTTGGTTGGGAGATCTCAGGTTTTTGAAGTCCTGAATTGTATCTATAATCATTCCTTAGGCTAACAGTTTGGGGGTTATCTTGCACCTCATACCATGAAGGCTCTTTCAATAGAAAACCATTGTTTCTTTTCTCTCTACTCTCTGATCCAATCTTATCACAATTTAGTTGACGTTAGAATGGAAAAAATGAAAATATAGATCACAAGTAGATAAGGAAAAGTTTGGTTGTAGGTATAAATTTGTATATATATAAACAGATGCAAGTAGGCTTTGGATAGTTTATAAGTATAAAGAAAATGAATGACTGACTACTTTGTGCTCAGAATGAGCTAGTTATTTACTAATAATACATTAATATGTTTATTTAAAAAAAAAAAAAAAAAAAACCTGCCAATTTGTTACATATATAAAATAAAATTTCAAAAAAAATGGTGACCCACAATGACCCTCTTCTGTCCTTTCGGAGCTTCACCCCTGCATCCCATGTATGAAATATGTAATCTATTAATTTAATCATTTTACTTCGATACCTTACTGAACTTGATTGTTTATTAGACCTACTGACTGTACTTTGTGAAATGAAGTCCATATGACAAGGCTACAAATAGGGGTATATAAGTATATTAAACCTCAAGCATATACACAATTACATTTATGCAATGCATTTTAGAAATAAACTCACTTTAGGCAACATTTAACATTATAGAAAGGTTCTTCGTGTGCTAAAAAACTTAAACTTATTCACAAGAGAACCATGTTTTAATGTAGAGGCAGCAGAACCAGAAGATTCCATCTGGGGACAGAGATTGTAGCAGTCGTCTTTGCAGAAAATAGAAATTGCATCTTTGCAACTGATCTCAGAGACTCAAAAGCCACCATGTCCCCTACTTTAAGAGATTTAACTTCAATGCAACATTATCTACAATTCCACCAGACTCGTGCCCCAAGATCATGGGTTTGTTGACGAAGAAATTAGCACATACCATTGTCTAACAACAGAAAAAGCATCCAAAGCAGGAAAGTAGCATATACCAGAGAGCTAATAAGTGATAATCACACCCCAAGGAGAAGAACAAAGTGAAGCACTGCCTTGGAGTTTCTGTCCAGACTTGCATGGCCATGAACATGTTTCCAACAATACATTGTTCAATCATAGCCCCTTTCCTCCGAGCTCACAGTCAGAAAGCTTAAAGTGTAAATTAGCTGGATGCACCACGTGATAATTGAATTGAAAAATTCCTTGCAAAATGAAAATTTACTAAAACTCAATACAATATTTTGATTGTAAGATGAAAACATCCACCAGTTATTGAATGTATATGCAAAGTTTAATCATGAATATTTATTAGTATTTTTATTCTTTAATTTAATTATTTTTATATTTAACAAAAAAATGTTTCAAAACTTTATGTAAGTGAATTGTGTAATCTAAGCAATGTGATATTTTTATATTATTAAAACTTTCATTAAATTTGGGAATGTTTGATTCCTCACTACCTCCCCTTAACATCAATTTTGTGGGAAATATGATTCAAAAGCATTTGCATATACGTGACATTTCTAACTATAGATTTCCAGAAAAAATAAATAATTTCCCCTACTAAACTTCTTAAATTAATGATTTCATCATAAACCACCGAAATACCTCGGATGATATGAAGCACAGCTCAATTCGATTTGTTTAATGAAAGCCTAGACATTGAATCACGCAATTCCATTTGTTGAATGAAACTGTTATGTGCCACGCTGTATATTGGGCTCACCCCAAATCCTTTTAAAGCCTCCTGCTGCAGTGCATTGTAAGTTGTTTCGAAGAATCTTCGCGTCCCCATTGTAACCTGGATTTTAAACCTTGTTTCATCTTTGGCTCTGCTATTTAGGAAGTCAGAACATCTTTGGTCATACACCACACACACATGGTCTGATTCAATTTTCTTATGTCCACCATTTATGCACATTATGACACAGTCCTTTTTACCTTCATCCTCACCATCACTTACAGAGATGTTCACTTGAATCACTTCAAGGAATGGGTACTGATGAATGACAAAGCAGAAAATGAAGCCGAGCTTGGGGGAAGGTGGAGCAGAAGAGAGATCAATACTTATATAATTCTCTGTTGTCTTGTATTCCAACCACTCTGGAACATTGCTTCCTGGATACACGTAATAAGCTTGATAAGACCAATGATTATACTCATAATCATGGTAATTTTGAACATGATCATGATTTGGTGCAGATAGGTGGTGGTTTGCAAAGTTCATCACGTTGATTTGAGCATTCAACCCAATAGCCACTAGAGAGACTTCATCCAACTTTAAGCAATTCCAGAACAACACCCGTTTCCTGTTTTCCTTTAATTGTTCAACAGCCATTGAAGGAAACAATACACTCTTCAATGATTTGAAGTCTCTGGCATATAGAGTTTCAAGTGACAGGGGAAGCTCTGGTATTGTATGAAGCTTCCTGCAATTTATTACATATAGATCTTGCAGTTGTGTAAGATTGTTGAAGGATGAAGGTAACATCTCAATGTCCGTTTCTGATAAATCAAGCGATTTAAGCTTGCTTTGTGTCCAAATGATGAGGGAACTGCTTTGACCTTCGTCCCTACTAAGCTCAGTTCTTCCATATTCTCTGATGTCAGTGAGAATTCCCTAAGATTCTGACAATAATCAAGTTTGAGATAACTGAGGCTACTTAAATGGAAATTCCATCCGAGTTTTGTAAGGGAGTGGCAGTCCCAAAGGTCCAATTTCTCAAGTTTGGGCAGAGAGAAAATAGATGGATGCACACTAGTCAACCTACAACAACCCCCGAGAACAAGTACTTCAAGATTTGTGGCTTTTGATAAATCTGGTATCACCTTTAACTTCTCAGAGCAACTGAGGTCAACTTCTTTTAAATTCACCAGATTCTGTAATAAAATGAAAGAAAATGAACTAAATTAGTTAATTTTGTATTCCTTGGATTAAGAGAAAATTATAGCAGTGAGACACATATTTACCTTCACTCCATCCCAAAGTTTTTTCATATTGCCATATTTCAATTTCAATATTACAAGTTTTTCAGTAGAAAAATTCTTTGGCAAGGATTTTAGAGGGTAATCGTCCCAACTAATATATATTAGTTCACTTGTCAAAGCTTTTTGCAGCTTGGGCCAACGCAGCCACTTGTGCTGGTTGCGGTTGAAACCAAAAATATCATCATAATCATAAAAATCATCAACAGAAATTTCCAGAAATCGTAGTCTGCTCATCTTAGCAAATATGTGAGGGCTTAACTTTTTCTTCTTAATTGCTGGCAAGTGAAGCAATATGCTTCTAGTGGCCAGAGTACCCTGCGATCAATGTAGAACAAGTATTTTAATTTTTAAAATCATCAAAACACACATTTCTCAAACACACAAAAAATTCAAATGTTATTGAAAAGATTTTACATTTAGTTAGGCTTTAACCTTGTCATTTTTCAATGCTTCACAAATGTCATTAGGATCCCATAACCGACTACGGCTTCCACGGTCTTCAATAGACTCTCCATGAACAATCTCCCAAGCCATTTCTTGTAAACTATCATGCATAGATACGATATTATCTTTCGAGATAGTTATAAGAGCTTTATCTTTTAGTCTTTCTAACCCAACAATCACTGAATTATCACTTTCGCCATCTCTTAATAGAGATTTTAGATAACTCACCTTTAGCTCTAGATCTGTATCTGATCTAAGAAAGAAACATGCAAGATCTAGAAAAAATTGTTGCTCTGTGATCTAGATCATCATAACTCAGTTTCATTATATCATAAACTTCTCGAAGAGTCATTTTTCTAAGCTTGTCAAGCTCACTTTCCCATACATCCTTATCTTTTCCACGAAGACGACGAGACAAAACTTTAACAACTAATGGAATGCCTTTCGCATAACTGACCACCCTTTCTGATAGTTCATCATACTCCCTTCGATGGTCACTTTGGTTAAAGGCATTCAATTTGAAAAGTTCAAGTGCTTTATCAAAACTGAATTCTCCCAGCTGGTATATCTCATTAGCTTTGTTAGCATTAAGCACTTGTTCGTCTCTAGTTGTTACAATTATTCTACTTCCTAATCCAAAATTATCAAGATTTCCCAATAATTCTTCCAGGTGACCTAAATCGTTCACATCATCAATAACGATAAGAACCTTTACACGACGAATTCTATCATCGAAAAATGAATTTGGAGCATGTCCTAATAGTTCAGTAAAAATTTCTTTCTTCAAAGAAATTATTCCATTTTTTCTTGATTGTTCTCTTTCATTGGCTAAAAAATAAGAATCTTGATATTCAGATCGTAGTTTGTTAAATACTTCTTGTGCAAGGGTTGTCTTGCCGATACCGCCCATACCCCAAATTCCAATAAGACGTGTATCTTTTGGCTCTTTATGTATCAATGATTCTACATCTGCAATTTTTTGTTCAATTCCAACAATTCCTTTTGAGTTAACCAAGAGTTTACCCATCCTCATCATGACAAGTTTTACGATTTCTTCAAGTAGCTTGGCATCATCCCTATGTGACACACAGAGATAGAAATGTGTGTAAAAACCAATGTTGCTGATATTAGTTTTCCTATTTCGATTTTGGGGGGGGGGGGGGGGGGGGGGGGGGGAGGTGGGAGGTGGGAGGTGTTCAACTTAATAGGTCAAGTACTAAAAGGTATCATTTAGAAATTGAAATATATTTAAATGTATTACTTGGGTGAAATTACTTGCAATTTTTTTTTTGGGTGAAATTACTTGGTTGCAATTTAACCACTAAAGTTAATGGACCAACAAAGTAGGATTGGTCCCATCTAGGGATGGGGGAAATATCTGTACCCACAGATATATGTGGATAAAATTCGTAATGGGTAAAAAAATGGATAGTTAAATGGGTAATTGCAAATCATTTAAACAAATTTGTACCTATATATTAATAAACGGGGGCGGGGGACAGCTATCGAGGTACCCACCCTGCATGTGCCTATTATTACCTATTATAATAAATTACTTAAATGTTCTTGTTTTAATATATAACACTACACAAGAATTAACATGTATTAATATAATTATGTTGAATAATAGAATAATTTTTGTTTTTTGGCCTTTAGACTACTTTTTTGTAAAAAAAAATTATTAGAATGATTAAAAATTATGGTTAAAATGATTTTTAAAGTTCCTTTTATTTCTTTTAGTAAATATCCAAGAATACGCATGGATATTTAAAAAAATTTGTGGGTAATCACTTAATGGATACTTGTGTGAGTACGAGGATGGGTAAGACGTGGATATTTATCCGGCCCTATTATTGTTCCTATTTCCCTTAGTATTCTTTCTAGCATAGCGATATTGGCTAAATTTATGTGTTTGTAATAACTCGTAAGCATATATTTTGCTGAAACAAATATATCCATTTAATATATTTTAAAACAAACACCTAATAAATTAGTCCTCTCTTCATGATTCTTTTTGGTTTAAATAAGTTTTAACTTCCTGCAAATATGACTCTATTTGGTTTTAGTCCTT
This sequence comes from Pueraria montana var. lobata, assembly GCA_026413185.1. NCBI lineage: Eukaryota > Viridiplantae > Streptophyta > Magnoliopsida > Fabales > Fabaceae > Pueraria > Pueraria montana. The sequence goes on along the minus strand of CM048651.1, from coordinate 10,556,528 downwards.
GAATTTTTTTTTTATTACTTTTAGATCACTAACATTTTCTTTGTGTTCTATTTTAGTTTTTACTATCAACTCTAGGTAGTTTAGTGGTGACATAACTAACAAAATGAAAAATATTAACTAAAATAATTAAGGTAATGTGCCTCAAAATTATTTATTAACTAAAATATTCTTAATTTTGTTAGTTATGTAAATGTAAGCACTAACCAACTAGAGTTAATGATAAGAACCGAAACACTAAGAAAATATAAAACATTTAAAAATAATAAATAAGTTTGAAAGGATTAAAATCAGATAGTTCCTCACAACACTCTTTTATTTTTCTTTCTCATTTTTATTCAGTTGTTCCACTTTTTTCAGCCCTTTTCTTAGATTTTTAATATCTATATACTATTAAATATATGTGATATTATTAATATATTGTATTATTATTGTAATAAGAAAAAATAAGCCAAATTAAAATATCATATTTTTATAAATTATTATTTTTATATATAGTTAAGTAAAAAAACATTTTAATGAATTGATAGTTAAAATGAATATTTTACTTTTACTTACATTAATATTTTAGCACAATTATTTAACTATTAATTACATAAATATTTTATTATAATTACTTATATAATAGCTATGAACTATATGAATGGATTTGATATATGTCAACTTATTACTATTTGGACAAGACAAAAAAGTTACATCCTTTTGCAATCTAAGTAACATGTTATATATATATATATATATATATATATATATATATATATATATATATATATATATATATATATATATATATATATATATATGCTAACTATATTGAAGATTTATGGAGGAAAAAGAGCTTACTGAAATTTTGATGACTCAATCCCGGATATTTTAGCAGATTTATTCAAAGCATCTCTCCAGGTTTGCACCCTGGTCTCATATTTGGTTTTATGCTCATCAAACGCATTTTTGTAACTCTCCGAAGATTGATGTCCTACATGTGTGGGTTCAATTTGGTAGAAAACAGGAATTACAATCCGTTCATATTTCTCTTTGCAATGAAGTATTGTCACAAGTTCTTCTAAACACCAACGCGAAGAAGCATAGTTTGTGAGAATATGATCAACGAAATGGATGATCCTTCAATTGCTCGAACAAGTGATGGCCAAATTTCATGTCCCCTCTCAAGTTGATCATCTATAAAGGCATTTATTTGCTTACTTTTAAAAGCCTCTCTCAAATGGCTAAGAAATCCGCGACGGATGTCCTGGCCCCTGAAGCTAACAAAAACATCGTACATTGTTTGTGGATCGTTGTTGTTTGACATGGCTTTTCCTCTACAACCTTCAGTTTTCGAAATAACAGAGTCAGAGGAAAACAACACCCAAACAAATAAACAATAAGCAAAGAAATACAATACACAGGATCTTTCTGTCTCTACACTGGAATACATATGAGGCACAATGTAACTGAAAAGAGAAAGAATGTTAGGAATGAAGTAGAAAAATCATAGAGTTAATGAGACATAAACTTGATATTGATAACAAATTCAAGTGAGGAAGGGGGAGGATGTCATATGAAAAATCACACCCGGCAACTTTCCACTGATGATGGAAAATGTCAAAAGAAGGGATCTTGGAAAATGTGAAAATGGGTGTAAAGCAAACACATAATCATAGTGATTAACACGTGGTTTAACTCAGTCCCATAATAAAGATAAGTGTAAGCACCCACTGCTATTAATTTATTTCCTTCCACGGTCCTACCCACTTGCAACTAATAATTCTTTTTATCAGTCTGAAATTTTATATACCAGATCATATCTATCAAAAGAAGATGAACAACTTTGAAAATCTGATTTTGTGAATCAAAATATTGCCATGATGTGGCAGCCACTAAATGCTTATTTTGTCTCTATTTCCCCTTTCTAGCCAGCAGAGGAGGGAATGGGTAGTATAAGAAAAGTGAAAAAAAAAATTGTGAACTGTGATGAACGAAAACAAAATAAAAACATAATCCGAAATATGATTAACTGTTTGTGCATTAAAGATACGTTATAATTACTAATTGATTTCTATCATGAGTACCTATTTTTTTATTTTCTATTTACGTTATCCAATCTTTGGACTAATTTAAAAATATAAAACTTAATTGAATATTTCTTTCATAATAATCAATTTATTTAATGAATATCAAATATTGACTTAAATAAATCATCTGATTAAAATTAAGCATTTTTATTACATTAAATAAATCAAAACTAAAATTTCAAAATAAAGAGAATGAATTTAGATATGACAATTTATTGATCCTTGTGTTATATAACACTTGAATTGTGACAATTTGTAACACTTTTTATTAAATTATACTAATCTTTAAAGAAATATTTTAAGGGATTAATTTAATTATAAAAGTTTGTTAACAATATTTATTCTAGAACACCTAAGCTGTAGCCACTTATTGTAAAAAAAAAAAAAAGTTGTAGCAACTTGGTGATCCGAAAATTTTATATTTCATTATACTAATCTTAAAGGAAAATTAATTTATTTTAAGGGATTAATTTAATTGTGACGTCAAATATACAATATATTTTTCTAATTTTATGTTATTAATTTTTTATTTCAAACTATAATGCGTTACCGGCAGCGTTTGATGTGATATACACTAGTGCCCAACCCGTACTATGCAGGGGATATATATTTAGTTGTAAGCTCACAAATATATTTTATATGAAAAACTTATATTTAAAAATTTAAAAAGATTTAAATTACGTTAAATTTAAATATTTTTGAAATTTAGAAATGTGAAATGATAAAATATATTTTGAAATTAGAAAACATATATGTGATAATAAGAATGCAAAATCAAAGTGGATTATCACATAAGCAACTTCTAATCCGTTAGCCATATAAATGAAATCTCTAACGATGTTTGGGCAATGAGACTAAAATATATATTTTTCAAATTGCATGACTAAAAAAATAATTTTAAATTTGGGAGACCAAAACAAATTTATCCTAAATTTGAGAGACTAAAAACATATTTAACTCTTTATGTTATTTAAAGTTTTAAATAATATTTTGAACAATTTAAAATATAAAAATTAATTAAATTTGATACAAACTATTGAAATAAAATAAATTATTATTTTAATCTCTAATAGACAATCTATATTCCATTAGCACTTATGTAAGATGAGTTGTGATAGGTGTATAATATTATTTTCTATTTAAGAGAAGAAAATACACTAACTAATAAGTTCACTAATTAATTTAGGTATTTATTTTCTTTTCTTTAACATAACTTTGCAATATTAACTAATCATAGAAAAGTATATTAGTTGTAACAAATACTTAAAAGAGTGATATTTTTATCCAAATATTTCAATCAATTTTCTATTAAAGATTTCTATAATGATATTATTTGATATTATATGTTGTAACTATATTAAAATTAACATAATATAAATGAAATTAAATATAAAAATAAAATATTTTAATTTACGATAAAAATTATATATTTTTTAGAAGTGAATAATACAATAAATATGTGTAATTATAGTAGTACACATGCTTAATAATCTAATTTAAATTTTAAAAAAATTATATAAATAAATATTTTTTTCATTTATTTCAATTATTAAAATATTATAAATTTTGTATTATATAGTGAAAATTATTATACACCTGATATTAAATGTGCATGACATGAATATTCATATAATATTAAATGAGTTTACCATTCATATAATATTTAATTTTGTAGCCTTTCTAATGTTAACTCCAAAAAATACTGTTTTACTTCATTATATCTCTTACTTATATGTCTCTCCCACACGAATATATTGTCTTTCATCAATTCAAATATTGAATTAATATATCCAATTCTCTTATTTCTTTTGTTCTTGCCTTTACTAATGGTAGTTAATCCTCCAAAAAATGATTATTTTTCTTGTTGTGAATAATTATAAGTGGCGTGTTCTGTTTTGAGAAAACTTCTTGTTTTCAAATGACTTGTTAGATTACCTTTTTTTTTTTTTTTTTGACAGAACTTGCTATCTAGATTACTTGAAACAGTAATATACATTTTTTGTACTCTAATGGCTAGCTATATTCTATGTTAATATGGAATTGCGTTAGTATACTTTATTGAGCTACTTGCTATATATGCATAGTTTTCTTGTTCATTTATTTCGTAGATACAATTACACAGTTTATTATGTAAGTCAAGTACAACACAATTTAGTTTTATGGAAGTCAACAGATCTTCAGTTCAACTAAACTTAAGCTGAGGGGCAAGACTTGTGTGGAAAAAAATAAAATACCGCGTATATGCACCATGATGTCCCTCCTTTTCTCATGTAAAGTGTTCCAAACAATTGCTTTGCTCCTTCTCATCTTCTTCTTGGAACAAAATACATTATTTTCTTGTTTTGCTATAATTGGATGAATATAAAAGAAGTCAAAAAGACATTCCAATGTGATTTTCTGTGAACATTCTTTTAGTCCCCGGAGGTATGAAAGTTGACATATATATTAGAATTGCCTGCTAGTACATGACAATAAGAGAGAAAAACAAAAGAAAAAAGCCAAGCACTTAAGATTTGCCATTAGATTGTACCAGCTACAACTCAAGTTAATATTCAAGATAATTAAAATTTAGACCCTTTTAAATTCTTTATCAAAATATGTTACTCAATTTAGATTGTAAGCCACTAATATACTCTAGCAAATGCTAATTGCACGTAAATGGCGGGCCATGGTAGGTTTGTTACAAAGTCCAAAACTAATGGGAAATAAGGTCATATTTAACTTATGAATTTTATATCGCGGCAGTTTAGATTAATTCTTGAGGAAGCCAGTAAAAAAGTTAATGGAAAAAAATCATTTAGTTCCACCTTGGATCTTTATAACAGTAAACTTTATAAGCCAGAGTAAAATTTTCTCTATAAGTTACAAGCTACTACCGCCGTTCCTTAACTTTTGATGTTTTAGCTTCTTTTTTTCCTCCCAAAACTCTTGATGTTTTACAAATTTCAAGTCTCATTAATTATTTTTTTCCACATAGACACCCCTATTTAATATTACCTAGATTTTCACAACTACTTCCATAATAGATATTAAATGAGGGTATTTTAGACTAAATGTATTATTTGTAAGTAGTATTAAATATTTCTTAAGCTACGTGCATTAACCTTAAACATCAAAAGTTAAGGAACAAGGTAGTGTATATAAGAAGTATTAAATGAAAAAGAAGATAAACAAAAAGCAGCATTATTATCAATTGTGTTACCCATTTCCTGAAACCATAGAGATATTTGGAACAGGGTCATTAACAAGCTTATAAATTAAGCCTTCCTTCCTTCCTTTCTATTTTCTTTCTTTCTTTTTACCTTTTACAGCCTAAAACTGGGGCGTGACTTATTCACTCAAGGCAACTTTCCACCAGTGATGGCAAATGTCAAAAGAAGGGATCTTGGAAAATGTGAAAATGGCAAAGCAAACAAATAATCATAGTCATTAATCAGTCCCATAATAAAGATAAGTGTAACCACCCACTGCTATTAATTTATTTCCTCCCACGGTCCTACCCACTTTCAACTAATAATTCTTCTTATCAGTCTGTAATTTTATATACCAGATCATATCTATCAAAATAAAATGAACAACCTAGAAAATCTGATTTTGCGAATCAAAATGTTGCCGTGATGTGGCAGCCACAAATTAAATGCTATTTTTTTTTTCTCTATTTCCCCTTTCTAGCTAGCAGAGGAGGGAATGGGTAGTATAAGAAAATTGAAAAAAATATCAATTGTGAATTGTGATGAAAGAAAACAAAATAAAAACATAATCCGAAATATGATTAACTGTTTGTGCATTAAGGATATGTTGTAATTACTGATTGATTTTTATCATGAGTACCTATTTTTTTTATTTTCTATTTATGTTATCCAATCTTTGGACTAATTTAAAAATGTAAAATTTAATTGAATATTTCTTTAATAATAATCAATTTATTTATATAGTGAAAATTATTATACACCTAATATGAATTGTGCATCACCAGGGTCATTCTTGACATTTTAATCCACAAAGCTTCGTTGATCGCCTCTCTGACAACTATGTACTCTGCCTCTGTGGTTGAAAGTGCAACAATGTGTTGTAGAGTTGCCTTCCAACTGACCGCATTATCAAACAAAGTAAAAACATACCATGTAGAAATGTTGTTTTAACATCAATTTGTTCAAATTCCATGTCAACATGTGCAACCACTAACAATAGAATTTGAATGGATGAATGCTTCTCCACATTTGCACCTTGGTTTCATATTTTGTTTTATGCTCATCAAATGCATTTTTGTAACTCTCTGAAGATTGATGTCCTACATGTGTGGGTTCAACCTCGTAGAAAACAAGGATTACAATCCGTCCATATTTCTCTTTGTAATGAAGTATTGTCACAAGTTCTTCTAAACACCAATGTGAAGAAGCATAGCCTTGTGAGAATATGATCAACGAAATGGATGATCCTTCAATTTCTCGAACAAGTGATGGCCAAATTTCATGTCCCCTCTCAAGTTGATCATCTACGAAGGCATTTATTTGCTTACGTTTAAAAGCCTCTCTCAAATGGCTAAGAAATCTGCAACGGATGTCCTTACCCCTGAAGCTAACAAAAACATCATACATTGTTTGTGGAGCGTTGTTGTCTAACATGGCTTTTCCTCTAACACCCTTTAGTTTTCGAAATAACAGAGTTAGAGAAATAAAGCACCCAAACAAATAAACTATAGACAGAGAAATACAATACAATACGCAGGATCTTTATGTCTCTACACTGGAATATGTATGAGGCACAAGGTAATTGAAGAGAAAAAGAAAGTTAGGAATGAACTAGAAAAATCAAAGAGTTTATGAGACATAAACTTGATACTGATAACAAGTTCAACTGAGGAAGGGGGAGGATGTCATGAAAAATACAATAACAGCTTCTTCTGGATTAGCAAGGTTTTCAAATTAAGTCCGTCTCTCTTCTTTCTTTCTTTTTACCTTTACAGCCTAAAACTGGGGCCTGACTTATTCACACACGGCAACTTTCCACTGACTATGGCAAATGTGAAAAGAAGGAATCTTGGAAAATGTGCAAAGCAAACAAATAATCATAGTCATTAACACGCGGTTTAACTCAAATCCATAATAAAGATAAGTGTAAGCACCTATTGCTATTAATTTATTTCCTCCCACGGTCCCATCCACTTGCCTCTAATAATTCTTCTTATCAGTCTGTAATTTTATATACCAGATCATATCTATCAAAATAAGATGAATAACCTTGAAAATCTGATTTTTTGAATGAAAATATTGACATGATGTGACGACCACTAAATGCTTTGTTTTTCCCCCCTCTATTTCCCCTTTCTAGCCAGCTGAGGGAATGAGTAGTATCAGCTCCTTTTTGTTAGGAAAAGTAAAATTCTCTTGTAAGGATTTTGATTTATTTGTTCCTCTTTCTTACAATTGTGATGAGGTGTTTGTGCATTAAAGATACGTTGTAATTACTAATTGATTTAAATCATGACACTACTATAAAATATGCATTCTACATCATCTAAGTGACATCGGTTATATGAAAATCAATGTAAAAAAATGCGCGGTGACATTTTTGTAAATAAAAGGACTTCGTTAACATCGGTTTTCATACGACCGATGTTATTAATCATCTTCAACATCGGTTATATCTCATAACTGATGTTGTTGGTACGTTTTCTGATTCCCTCCTAGGGGCTTTCGTTCTCACACTTTGTTTTCTCTCTGACTCACGCTCACTTCATTCTTCTCTGCCCCAACCCTTCTTCCTCTCTCGCGAACCCTCAACGGTGCTGTCATTTGAGGATCTTCACTGTCATCCACTGCTGCTCCTTCGTCTGTCGCCGCTGCTTCCTCTCACCAATCCCTTCACTCTCTTGCCGCTATTTAAAGTTGTCTCTGTTGCGATCTCTCTCTTACGCTCCCCAACAACCTCCGCCGTTTCTAACTCCTTCTGCGTCCATGTCATGCGTCGTTGCGAGATCGACCCAAACAACAACAAAGAAATGCGATTTGGACTCTCACACCCCCAGATCTAGAGATCTCAATGCAGATCTATGTCTCCACAAAGCGCGATCTAAACCGCGAGGCGAGATCTGGACTCTACTGCCATTGTCATAGTTGTACCACATCGTCAGATTTGAAGCCACGTGAACCATATACCTTCATACCTCGAAACACCGGTATGACCCCAAACCCCTCATCTCCTTCTCCTTACTCATGTTCATCCTCGAATCACACACCTTATGAACCACAGGTAAATGAAATACACCGCCATAGTTGTATCTGTTGCCATTATGTTATCAGGGGAATGACTAGATTGAGAAGAAAAGCATTTTGTCTTTGTTAAAGATAGTGAGTTTGAATAGAAGGACTAGTAGTAACTGTTCATCATGACTGATGCTTAATACTCAGTTTATCTTCCGAAGATTTTGCTTGGTAATATGCCTTTAAATGTGTTTTAGGATTTCTTTTTTCCCTGTATATTTCAGACATTGTTATTACCATTGTTAGAGGATGTCCCCCTCCCCTTACCGTTTCCCCTTTTAATAATTAGAAGGTTGTGTGTAGCAGATCCTTATTTCTCTGTTCACAATTGCAGGTTCGATATATTGTTTGGAGTTGGAGATAAAAAGCTGCTTAAAAAAATCAACAAAAAAGGTTAGTTCCCATATCAAATTGTCCAAATTTGTGGGATATTTATTGATATTGTTTTCTTTAATGGTTGCAGGTTCGATACATTGTCTGGAGTTGGAGATAAAAAGTTGCTAAAAAATATCAACAGAAAAGGTTAGTTCCCATATCCAATTGTCCAAATTTATGGAGTTGGAGTTGGAATATTTTTAACATTAAGAGTCATTTTAAGACTTAGAAGCAAAGCTTAATATTGAATAGATTATCATATACATGTATATAAATGGAAAACAAAAGAAACAAAAAAGATCAAATGAAGAAAAATTAACGTGTTTAAACTAGAAAGTGATTCTTGGTGTATAAGTGGCTATTTTTTATATGTACTTTCTACGTGTATATACATTTTGAAGGTGCTACAATTAATTTTCATTCAATACCATATTATCAATTTCTTATATTAATTATCTTAAGTTTGTGTTTTGAGTTGATGAGGACTTAATTTAACAGGAAAATGAAAGCTGAGGAGTAAGGATATTTTACCTTGGTACGCATATTATCATGGTCATTGTTCATAAAAATTATTTTGGAATTATTTCAACTTTTTAAATACAAACTCACATAGATATTCAAACCATTGAAAGCCTTTATCGGGATGGAGGAAACATTGAATCTTATTATTTATTTTGGAGTAATGCATATTCCATTATAATTTTTATCATTTTCTGTTTGTCTGCAGAGCAAAAGAAACAAAAAGTTTCTGAAATAAAGGCTGGAATTGATGAAGCAGAAGCTTTGGTAATTCTTTTTCTCCCCCATTAGCAAGCTGGCTTTATTTTTTCTGTATTCTGGGGTTCTAATGTGGTTTAGCTTATGAATTTTTAGATTAGAAAAATGGACCTTGAGGCAAGAAGTTTGCAGCCAAACATCAAGGGTGTGCTTCTTGCTAAGTTGCAATAGTATAAATCAGATCTCTATAAATCAGCCACCCATTTTTTTCTTCTAATGAATTTCTCCATTCAGAGAAAAGGTGACTACTAATTACCATTATTGCTTCTTATTGATAAGTCAGTTTGTAGTTATGGTAGTAATCTGTTAGTCCATGAAATACAAGGGGCTTTGTTAGAAAGAAGGGGAATGGACCTGCAATTGATTAGGCCCATTAAGAGTGGGTTTATGTTAGAATACCAGTAGATGTATATAAATAGGAAGAGGAGTTGAGAGAGATTTTGTCAAATTTGACCAGCCATGAACCGAAACTAACCTCTACCAGGAACGGATCTAGAAACCTATCAAAGGGATGGCTCGGTTTTTTATTTTTTCCCTTCTTATAATTGTTTAAATTTCTAACTTTTAATAAATAATAATTTTTAAATTTTTTTTTACTATTTTTATAGGTAAAATTGAAATTAATTTTTATTTTAAATGATAATAACATTAATCGTTACCATGATAACAACAAAAACACAACTAGTTTTATATAATTTTATACTAGTTATCATCTTAACTATTACAATAATAACAACAAACACAACTAGTTTTACATAATTTTATACTAGTTTACCTTAACTAGTATTATAATAACAACATATACAATTAATTTTACACAATTTTACACTAACTAATTTAAAAATATATATGTATATACATAAAAAATCTCGAGGGAAGGAATTTTACACTAGTTAATCTTAACTAGTATTATAATAATAACATACACAATTAATTTTATACAATTTTACACTAACTAATTTAAATATATATATATATATATATATATACACAAAAAATCCCGATGGAAGGGGGACCTGGCGCCCCTGCCTGCCCCCCTCTTCATCCGTTCCTGACCTCTGCAAAAGATAAATAGTTACTCCATGTATAATTTGTTTCTCTTGCAGTTAAGTTTTCTTGAAAACAAAAAAAAAAAAAAAATTCATGATTTTTTTGTTCTTTTGAAACATCATATTTTGACGTGAATATTTGTCAAGTTAGCCTCATTTTAGAATTTAAATCTGAAGGCTTTTCCTCATTTTTAAACACTACAGTTCTAGTCAGTTGGAACAGTCGACATTCTTATACAATATCTTTGGATTTTATGTGCAGTTCTTACCAATGTAAGTTCCTTTCACTTATTGCTTTATCGATTTATTGTCTATTTTTCCCTAGCCTTATTGTCCATTGGTGTAATTATGTGACTGACTGCAAAGTATTGAAGTACATTGACGCTAGTAGAAAAGAGGTTGAGATTGAACTGACCAAACTAGTGAAACTATGTTAGTGGGAGCAATGCAAGAGTTATTTATCAATTGAAAGCTTGAAAAAGTGTCACCAATGTCATCTTTTTAATTGGAATCATATGTAAAGGAGCAGCTTGAATAACTAATGTAAAGGAGGTATACGTGCTTCTTTATGCACTAAACTTTCTATTTCTAGAGTTTTTAAACACAATGGTGAAGGAATTTGATAATTTTATATATATTCTGTATGTTTTTTGACTTGTTGCAGTCATAAGTTGCTAGACATACCAGATATATATATCTATGTGTGGGTCACCTATGCAAGAGTTAAGGTATTTCTTTTACATCTCATTATATCTTATGCTTCCTAAGTAGCTTTAATTTTATGTGAAATCAGGGTCGTGACTTATGCTTGCTTGAGTTGGCAACTTTTGACTTGATGCTTATATATGATGCTATTTTAGACATCAAATAGAGAAAACCTTAGAAACTTAACTGAAAATTTGGAGATAAAAGTTTGTGTTTGACTAGGGGACCCCTTGACTGGATACTCGGATAGGGAGTATATGATTTAATTGTACATGTAGAAGTACATATTGTGCTCATGGGCACTGCAGACTATTCCTTTTTGGGTTCTTGGAATAATGGTTAAGATAGAATCCTTCATCCATCTGATCTCAAGATCCTCTTATCTTGTTTCTTCTGTGTCTATCTTTTATTACTAATATCTAGTTTTGCTTCTGAATTTTTGTTCTGCTTACAGGAATCTCCTCATCGTAGAGGTTATGAAACAAGCAGTGAATTTTTGTTCTGCTTACAATAATCTCAAGATCAATAATTACTTTTAATGGTTTTCTTTACTATACTTTTCTTGTCTTGTTTTCTGCCTTACTGTATCATGATCTGAACTTGAAAGAGGGGTGAAGTAAACATATCTAAACTATTGTAAAATAATAAAGTAGGGCCATAGAAAAAAACTTCCATGTGGTTGCCATATAATTGTGGCACAAGTAGCACATTCCTCCATATCTTGTTTTATTGTGGTTACTCTTCTCTTGATGCTACTATTTTTAGTTAGTCAATGAAATATTTGGTTGATCAACTCACTAATTTATGGCTTTATGCAGACCAGTTCTGATGGCACAAGAAATGAAATTGCAGGTCCTGTCTGAAGGGATTGGGCTCGTGGACTGATGGTTTTGTCTGAACAAATTGGGCCTGTAATACCTGGTACTAAGCATTTCTTATTTTCTTAGTGTGCTCTTGAAGCTTTATATTGTTCATAAAGACATATAGATTTTTTCGAGGATAGACAATTTTAATGATTCAACTATTTTTTACTCTACAAATTTAGGTCCCCAAACTTGTCATTCTCGAATTTCTTGGATCAATGATAGAAGGGCAACGCTTGAACTTTAATTTTGTGTACACTGGAGGGTTAGGCTTATGTTATCCATTGAATCTCATGTGTATATCATTGTGGCCATTGTACTTAAGGGTCATAGCATTTAAGTTAATATTTTAATATTACCTTAAGCTTTCAAAATCTATTTTCAATTGTGTTTTATCTTTACTCTAAATGAAAAGACCCTGCTCTTGCCTCCACTTCCTAGTTCTAAGGAACTTCTTTTTAATTATTTTAAATATCACAGATGATAAATTATGCTGCATTTAGGACTAAATTTAAAGAAAAAAAAATGACATTAATTCTGGTATGTTTCATACATGTTCATGTGTTTGCTTCAATTAGAGTTATTCATATTTTCTTTTCAAGCATGCTAAGAAAATAAATGCTAGTTTAGTGTGGTGTTTGGAGATTTCCTGGGAAAGGTTTTAGTATATGTTAAGTAATTTTAGGGTACTGATATTTTTGGTATATGTTACAAACAACTAAAAATTATATTGGTATTGAAATTGAGTGCCTATACTAATAAAAACTAGCATATTTTGTTTTTATAAAAAATAACGTTTTATGTCGGTTCTAATTAGAACCGATGTAAAAAGTACCTATACAACATCGGTTTTGTAAATAACCGATGTTATATAGGTACTTTTTACATCGATTGTGGCCACAACTGATGTAAAAAGTTGGCCGATTTACACATTTAACACACTTTCTACATCGGTTATTTACAGAACCGATGTAGAAAGGTGTTTTTCACATTGTTGAAAGTGCGACATTCGATACAAAGTTTATTTAACCGATGTTAAAGGCCTTTTTTGTAGTAGTGTGAGTACCTATTTTTTATTTTCTATTTACGTTATCATGACTAATATAAAAAAGGGGTCTAGCTCAGTTGGTTGAACAGGGTGTGTGAGTGTTGTAAACTCCCTGGTATTGTCTTCGATTCCTACGGATCAAATATAAAATTTAATTGAATATTTCTTTCATAATAATAAATTTAATTAATCAATATCAAATATTGACTTAAATAAATTATCTGATTAAAATTAACCATTTCTTTTAAAACATTCAATAAATCAAAACTAAAATTTCAAAATAAAGAACATGAATTTAGATGACATTTTATTGATCCTTGTGTTATAGGACACTTGAATTATGACAACTTAGTGGTTGTAACACTTTATATTACATTATGCTAATTATTAAAAAATATTTTAAGGGATTAATTTAATTATAAAAGTTTGTTAATAATATTTATTTTAGAACACCTAAATTGTAGCAACTTGGTGATCCTAAAATTTTATATTACATTATACTAATCTTAAAAGAAAATATATATTTAGTTGTAGGCTTGCAAATATATTTTATATGAAAAAATTATGTTTAAAAATTTAAATTAAGTTAAATTTAAATATTTTTGAAATTTAGAAATACAGAATAATAAAAAATAATTCAATTGTTTTACAACTATATTGAAATAAAAATAATTTTGTTAAATTTATAATATATTTAAATATTTTTTTGGTCTCTTAAATTTAAGTTTGTCTTTAATCCTCCAAATTTAAAATTAATTTTTTTAGTCTCTGTAATTTAAAAAAGTTTGGTTTAATCCCCTGTCAAACCCCCTCTGTCCAAACAATGCAGATTGAATACTTTGAAAGGAAAACATACATATTGTATGTAGGGTGTTTAATAATAATAATGATGATGATGATGATGATGCAAAATCAAAGTGAGTTATTACATAAGCAACTTCTAATCCATTAGTCACGTAAATGAAATCTCTAACAATGTTTGGGCAATGAGACAAAAACATTTTTTTTTTTTCAAATTACATGAGTAAAAAAAAATCAATTTTAATGAGGGACCAAAACAAACTTACCTTAAATTTGAGAAATGAAAAACATATTTAACTCTTTATGTTATTTAAAGTTCATAAACAATATTTTGAATAATTTAAAATATAAAAAATAATTAAATTTGATACAAACTATTGAAATTAAATATTACTTAAAATGAATTATTATTTTAATCTCTAGTAGACAATCTATATTTCATTAGCACTTATGTAAGATGAGTTGTTATAGGTGTTTAATATTATTTTCCATTTAAGAGAAGAAAATATACTAACTAATGAGTTCACTAATTAATGTAGGTATTTCTTTTCTTTAACATAACTTTGCAATATTAACTAATCATTGAAAAGTATAGTGGTCGTAATAAATACTTAAAAAACTGATAATTTTATCCAAATAATTCAATCAATTTTCTTTTAAAGATTTCTATAATGATATTATTTGATATTATATGTTGTAAGTATATTAAAAATAACATAATATAAATGAAATTATATATGAAAATAAAATATTTTAATTTAGTATAAAAACTATATATTTTAAAGAAGAGAGTAATACAATATAATATGTGAAATTATATCAGTACACAAGCTTAATAATCTTATTTTTTTAAAAATTTAATATAAAATAAATATTTTTTCATTTATTTAAATTATTAAAAAATTATGTATTTTGTATTATATTGTGAAAATTATTATACACCTGGGTTTTATATTAATTGTGCATGATATGAATATTCATATAATATTAAATGAGTTTACCATTCATTATTTTATAATTAAAACAATATAGTATATGTCATTATTAATATGTCTAAAAACTTTACATTTAATAAAAAATTATTTAAATTAATTATAAAATATTTATGTGAGACATATTCACTCTATAACATAGTGGTGAATGTAAAACTGTTTTTCATATAATTAAAATATTGAGTATAACAAAACTATAAATTTCAATATTGTAATGTAGAAATTTCAAATAACATTCCTATTACTATTAGATGTTAAAATAACTAAATATATAATATTGAATTTAATATTACACTTAAATTTAAATGTTATTGTAATTTTGAAATATGAGTACCGAGGGGGTCTAGTTCAGTTGGTTGAGCAGGATGCCTGAGTTGTTGTAAACCCCCTGGTATCTGTCTTCGATTCTTACATATAAAAAATTGAAATATGAGTTGATAAAAGAATTCAAATATTTTTTGCAATGATATTCAACAACAAAAAATTGTTATTTTTCATGGACATATATTTGTATAATTAGAAGAGTGGTAAGAAAAGAAAATTTATATAATTAAGAAGAGTGATATAAATGGAAATGCACAATAGATTGAATAATGAAAACTTTCTAAAATTGATAAGTGAATAGGAAAAGTTATTTTTAATAAGAATGTTACACTTGGCCAAACTTGCCATTAAATGATTCTTAAATTTATATACTATAGATCAGTGTTATTAGACCCGGTCATCAACTCGGCCGGGGTACTGGGCCACTGGGTCAGGGGTCAATTCGGTGAGTCAATAGTTGACACGCATGACTCAGCCTGTATTAAAAAATAATAAAAAATTCATAACCTGTAAACTTTTTAATAATTTTTTTTAATAATTTCATAACCTGTAAACTTGTACACTTTTTTTTGTGTGCAGAAAAGATAGCTTATAAACTTATACCCTTAAATATTTAAAGTTTAACAAAATTCAACACATTTAGAAGCATAGTTATGAACTTGTTCAAGAATCTTGAGCAACATATTTTTTTTCTAAAATTCAACATACACAACCTTAAGTTATAATTTAAAATATATCATTATCATCTATTTATTAAAAGTTAAAACTATCATTGTTGTACACTGGCAGACATAATCTAATATATATATACATATATATATATATATATATTTTTTTTTTTTATTTAGACAATACAATTTTTTCATTCATCTCATTATTGCTCTGATAAAAAATAATCATTTTTCAAACCAGTAAGTATATTGGATGAGATAAGATAAATACAAGTTTTACTCGTAGATAACAATATAAGCCAAGGAGAAAAGGCCAAATTGGAAGTGACAATAGCTTTATCATCTCAAATCCTAACATGCGGTTATGCTTGGTAAAAAAAAGTAAGCAAATATATAAATAACATAAGTGTAAGATATAAATTAAATTTTCTTATATGAGTGTTATTGTTCTCCTGAAAAAAAAAAAAAAAAAAAAAACCAAAATTCATGACCTGCCGAGTCAACCGAGTCACCGGGTCAACCTCCAAACCGGCTGAGTCAACCCGGGTCACACCGGGTCGATTGCATAACTGATCCGATTGGTGACTCGGACCGGTTGGGTGACCGGTTCCGGGTCAATGGGTCGACCCGGCCGGTCCGAGTCGGGTCTGATAACTATGCTATAGATTAGTTAAAGAAAACAACAACTCCTTTTGATATGGAAAGGGAGAACTACGCATGAATTTAATTGTTAGAATTTACTTATTTAATTTTATAGCCTTTCTAATGTTAACTACAAGAAATACCTGTTTTACTTCATTATATTTCTTACTTATATGTCTCTCCCACATGCATATACTGTCTTTCATTTGATCAAAATATATTGTCTTTCATCAATTCAAATATTGAATACATCCAATTCTTTTATTTCCTTTGCTCATATGCCTTTACATATGGTAGTTAATTCTCCAAACAATGATTATTTTTCTTGTTGTAAATAAATTATAAGTGGTGTGTTCTGTTTAGAGAAAACTTATTGTTTTCAAATGACTTGCTAGATTACTTGAAAGTTATATACTTTTTTTTGTACTCTAATGGCTAGCTATATTCTATGTTAATATCGAATTGCATTAGTTTACTTTATTGAGCTACTTAGCTGTATGTGCTTAGTTCTCTTGTTCGTTTATCTCGTAGATACAATTACATAGTTTACACGTCAGTATTGTTATATAAGTCAAGTACAACACAGTTTAGTTGTATGGAAGTCAACAGATCTTCAGTTCAACTAAACTTAAGCTGAGGGGCAAGACTTGTGGAAAATAAAATAAAATACAGTGTATATGCACCATGACATTATGTCCCTCCTTTTCTCATGTAAAGTGTTGCTCCTTCTCATCATCTTCTTGGAACAAAGTACATTTTTTACTTGTTTTGCTATAATTGGATGAATTAAAAGAAGTGAAAAAGACATTCCAATGTCATTTTCTGTGAACATTCTTAGAGTCCCCGGAGGTATGAATGTTGCATATATCAGAATTGCCTACTACTCAAGTTATTCAAGATAATTAAAATTTAGACCCTTTTAATTAAATTCTTTATCAAAATATGTTACACAATTTAGATTGTAAGCCACCAATATACTCTAGCAAATGCTAATTGCACGGAAATGGCCTTGGTAGGTTTGTTAGAAAGTCCAAAATCAATGGGAAATGAGGTCATATTTAACTTGATGAATTTTATATTGGGGCAGTTTAGAATTCTTGAGGAAACCAGTAAAAAACTTAATGGACAGAAATCATTTAGGTTCCACCTTGGATCTTTAGAACAGTAACCAAATTATAGCAAAACAAGTAGATAATGTAGTTTGTTCCAAGAAGAAGATGGGAAGGAGCAAAGCAATTGTTTGGAACACTTTACATGAGAAAAGGAGGGACATGGCGGTATTTTTTTCCACAAAAGTCTTGTGGAAAAAATAAAGTCTTTTAAGTTCTTTAGCTCGCAACTTATAGAGAAAATTTTACTCTGGCTTATAAAGTTTACTGTTCTTATAGGATGGTGCCTGCAAGTTGTCCTTCTACATTTTCTCTGTCTCTGTCACTCTCAACCTCCCTCCATCTTAAAAGGTATGACATAAATTTGATGGATGCTTATGCATGCTATTATTAAAATAAAAAATAAATAAAATACAAAGGGAAAACCAAACTGTGACCTCTACTTAAGTATCATAACCATGAATGAAAGCAGAAACGAGACCATAGCTGTATTTATGTTACTAGTCAATGTTGCATGTCCATTTTAACTGTTTGACTATATGTCAATATCTCACATTCTTCAACTGAATCTGGTACTCTGGTAGACATGTATTTTAAAACCTTGTGAAAGAATGCCAAGATTATACCAGCCAACAGCTTTAAATATGTCATGCCATAGTGCAACCATAAGAAAGCTTCTGATTGCAGTATTTGATTGATTACTGCACCATCTAAGAACCACCACAGTGGAGATCAAGCAAGGGACATGTCCGGGATCAATGTTCAAAGCATCGTGAAAAGCTTTTAATGTCTCTTTGTAAAGGCCCTTTGCTTTGTACATTGTACCTGTGAACTTCTGCTAGAACAAAACACATTATATAGAAATCTGAAGTAACTAAAATGGAAAAATTTACTGCTTAATGCTTACATTCCAACATCCACCCCTCCCCTTCTTTTTCCACATTTCTCTCAAATTTACATGCAAGAACTCCATTATCTTTTTTAAATACTTCTTTTCCTTTGCTAAAATAAAACAATGCAGGTGAGCGAGTAAAAATGGTGGCAAGCCAGTGGAGCTATTGGGTTGCAGTGACAAAAAAAAAACGCACCAGTGAGACCATTCAAATGATTGCACCTCTTTTCCCTTGTTGGAAATTAAAGAATACAATGAGGGTAAAATGAATAAGATATACAAGGAAAAACAACACAACGAAAGCCATACAGTGCATCCTTAAATTTGAAACATCATATTAAAAAGGGATCCAAGGAGTCTTCCAGTGACTTACTAACTCAGTTCTCACAAGCATAAAAAAGTATTTACTCTTTTAATCTGATTGTAAGCCAAGGTTTATTGAAGTCTTTGATCTTCAAGAAATTCAATAGTGAAGACATAAAAAAAAATATCCTATTTAAAATATTTTATTAATGATCTCCCTGATTCAGGCTGGAACTGATTCAGGTTGTGAGTTATAACACAACTATGGTCTCATTTTTGCTTTCACTTTGACGTTACAACTATAAGTTATGTCAAACCAAACTGTGACATCAACTACAGTGACGTAACTGTAGTTTGTTTAGTCACAATCCACATTTAACCAATGTTGTTAAATTACACAATATACTTGAGAGAAAGAAAAGGCAATAAGGGTGCCGCGTTAATGTTTTTCTTCTCTGTTTCTGTACTGTGAAGGGTACAAGGGGAACCAGTGCTAGAGAGATAATACACATTTAAATTCACCATGACAAGAAGACAGTACCTAAAATGACTTGGATTTTTGGGCTGCAGTGAAAGCGTTTGTTTTACTTCTGGAAAAACTTTATGCAATATAGGACCAGTCAAGGACTTGCTTTTGCCAAACTATTCTGTCATTCCCATACACTTCATATTCATTAACAGCTTCTGCTTGTCATCTACTGTAAGTGCAAAACATTGTTTTGCAACTTCATGTATTTTGTCAAGATATGAACTTGAAAAATATCCTGTTGGTAAAAGTATGTCAAATAAAGTCTAGAAAAGATTTGTAAAAATAAGGAAAAAGAAAGCATTCACGATGTTCCTACCACTTCTTTGATATCTTGAACACAATACTTAAATATGCAACTATCCAATTCATACTGCACTTTATGGAGGTTGTTAAGTATATTCTTAACAGGAAACATATGATAGGATTGACTAGTTTATACTTGATTATTTGATGATTTCAATCTTGAAAATTATTGCTTCAAGATTAAATAGTCTACAATGTAAGTCAATATGATCGAGGAAAGGATGGGACTATGTACTGATCTGAGATAAAGTAGAAGTGGTCCTTTTCCCTAAAGTCTAGAAGTGCATCACATAAGATTCATCACTTTTGGCATCTTAATATCCCTTCAAGGAGCAGAGCACTAGTAAGGTAGCGTTTGGTCTAACTTTTTCCATAGCTTAAAAGTTACTTTATGAAGTTTAAGTTAAAAATTTGAGCTCCAAATAAAAAGTTGATGTTGTTTGGTAATTTTCTAATTTATTAAGTTTAAAAGTCACTTTTAGATTAAAATTTCTTACGTAATGTGTTCCGCATCTTGGGATTTGAAATATAGAAGGAAAAACGAGTGAATTTTGATGACCCTATTTATGGTGCTTAATAGGAAGCAAACCTAAACAGGGACCCAAATGGTTAATAAGCTGAGCAGAATTTTAGTTTAACCCCAATTACAATAGCTCCACAAAACTCACTCCATTCAAGGCTTTATGGTAGAGACCCCCTCACATGCTCAAGAACAACTATCCCTTTAGCAGTGGATGAGGTCAACTAATTTAATCATTTTACTTTGATACATTACTGAAACTTCATTTCAGCTGTATTGTAGGAATTAGGATATAACAAGGCTACAAATAGGGGTATATTTAACCTCAAGCATATACACACCCGCATTTATGCATTGCATTTTAGAAATAAGTTCACTTTAGGCAACATTTAACATTATAGAAATGTTCTTCGTGTGCTAAAAACTTTACCTTATTCGCAAGAGAACTGTGTTTTAATGCAGAGACAGCAGAACCAAAAGATTCCATCAGGGGACAGAGATTGTAGCAGCCATCTTTGCAGAAATTGCATCTTTGGCAACTGATCCTAGACTCCAAAGCCACCATGTTCCCTACTTTTAAGAGACTTAACTTCAATGCAACATCATCTAAAATTCCACCAGACTCTTAAGATGGAAAACATCCACCAGTTATTGAATATATATGCAAAGTTTAATCATGAATATTTGTTAGTTTTATATTTAATAACAAAATATTTCAAAACTTTATGTAAGTACATTGTGTAAACTAAGCCATGTGATATTTTTATATTATTAAAACTGTTGTGCATCGGAGGGGGAGGAAAATACCGGGGAGATCTACACGAATGAGCCACGAGCACACCACATAAGCGAACCTGACACCACCTTCAACCCAAAACCTTAAGGCATTAGGTTTACGGGTCTATCCACTTATATGTTGCTTAACTTTCCCATTCCTACCCAATGTGGGACTTCACCTTCACACTTGTACTCCAACAATCTCCCCCTGCCTGGCCTGGCCTCCATGTATGGACCCACCTCCAGGAAGACTTTCGATACAAGGGATCCCCATGTCCATGCCCGGATCCATCACCAATCCACCATACTCGTCCGAGCCGGTCACCTGGTCGAACCATCGGCTCTGATACCAATTGTTGTGCATCGGAGGGGGAGGAAAATACTGGGGAGATCTACACGAATGAGCTACGAGCACACCACATAAGCGAACCTGACACCACCTTCAACCCAAAATCTTAAGGCATTAGGTTTGCGGGTCTATCCACTTATATGTTGCTTAACTTTCCCATTCCTACCCAATGTGGGACTTCACCTTCACACTTGTACTTCAACAAAAACTTTTCTTAAATTTGGGAATGTTTGATTCCTCGCTACCTCCCCTTATACTCAATTTTGTGGGAAATATGATTAAAAAATATTTGTATATACGCAACATTTCTAACTGTAGATTTCCTGAAAAAAATTAAAAAATTACCCTACTAAACTTCTTAAATTAAAGATTTCATCGTAAACCACCGAAAGTAAATACCTGGGGTGATATGAAGCACAACTCAATTCGATTTGTTTAATGAAAGCCTAGACATTGAATCACGCAATTCCATTTGTTGAATGAAACTGTTATATGTTGACCTGCTTATTGGGCTCACCCCAAATCCTTCTAAAAATCCTTGCTGTGGTGGACTGTAAGTTGCTTTGAACCATCTTTCTGTCCGCATTGTAACCTGGATTTTAAGCCTTGTTTGATCTTTGGCTTTGCTATTTAGGAAGTCTGAACATCTTTGGTCGTACACCACACACACATGGTCGGATTCAATTTCCACATATCTATCAGTCATGCACATTCTGACACTGTCCTCTTTACCTTCACCCTCAACATCACTTATAGAGATGTCCACTCTAAGTTCGGAAATGCGGTTGCAGTATTGACTAATGACAAAGCAGAAAATGAAGCCCAGCTTGGGGGAAGGTGGAGCAGAAGAGAGATCAACAATTATATAATTCTTTGTTGTCTTGTACTCTAACCACCCTGGAACACTGCTTCCTGGATACATGTAATAAGCTTGATAAGACCGATAGTTATATTCATAAGCAGGGTAATTTTCAACATGATTGTGATTTGGTGCAGATAGGTGGTGGTTTGCAAATTTCATCACGTTGATCTGAGCATTCAACCCAATAGCCACTCGAGAGAGTTCATCCAACTTTGAGCAATTCCAGAACACCACCCGTTTCCTGTTTTCCTTTAATTGTTCAACAACCGTCGAAGGAAACATTACAATCTTCAATGATTTGCAGTCTCTGGCATCTAGAGTTTCAAGTGGCAAGGGAAGCTCTGGTATTGTATGAAGCTTCCTGCAATATTCTACATCTAGATATAGCAGTTGTGTAAGATTGTAGAAGGATGAAGGTAAACTCTCAATATCAGTTTTTGATAGATGAAGCAATTTAAGCTTTCTTTGATGTCCAAATGATGAGGGAAGTGCTTTGACCTTCGTGTCTGCTAATCTCAGTTCTTCCATATTCTCCGATATCAATGAGAATTCCCTAAGATTCTTACACAGACCAAGGTTGAGATAAGTGAGGCTGCATAAATGGGAATTCCTTCCGAGTTTTGTAAGGGAGTCGCATCTGAAAAGGACCAATTTCTTAAGTTTGGGCAGAGAGAAAAGAGATGGATGCACACTAGTCAAGCTAACACAAAAACTGAGATCCAGTACTTCAAGATTTGTGGCTTTTGATAAATCTGGCAGCTCCTTTAACTTCTCAGAGTAACTGAGGTCAACTTCTTTTAAATTCACCAGATTCTGTAATATAATGAAACAAAATGAACTAAATTAGTTAATTTTGTATTCCTTGAATTAACAGAAAATTATACCAGTGAGAGACATATTTACCTTCACTCCATCCCAAAGTTTTTCCATATTGCCACTTTGCAACTCCAATATTACAAGTTTTTGGCTACAAAAATTCTCTGGCAAGGATTTTAAAGGGTAATTCTTCCAACTAAGAAATTTTAGTTCACTTGCCCAAGCTTTTTGCAGCTCGGGCCAACTCAGCCACTTGTGCTGGATGTGCAAGATACCAAGAATATCAAGTTCATCGAACCAATCATCTTTATCTTGCCCAGAAATTACGAGAAATTGTAGTCTTCTCATCTTTCCAAGTATGCGAAGGTTTAACTTTTGCTTCTTAGATGGTGGCAGGTGAAGCAGTATGCTTCTAATGGCCAGAGTACCCTGCGATCAATGTAGAACAAAAATTTTAATTTTTAAACATCGTCAAAACCCACATTTCTCAAGCACACAAAAAATTCAAATGTTATTGAAAAGACTTTACATTTAGTTAGGCTTTAACCTTGTCATTTTTCAATGCTTCACAAATGTCATCAGGATCCCATAGTCGACTACGGCTTCCAGGGTCTTCTATAGACTCTCGACGAACAATCTCCCAAGCCATTTCTTGTAAACTATCATGCATCGATATGATATTATCTTTTGAGAAAGTTATAAGAGCTTTATCTTTTAACCTTTCTAACCCAACAACCACTGAATTATCACTTTCATCATCTCTTAATAGAGATTTTAGATAACTCTCCTTTAGCTTTGTATCTAATCTAAGAAAGAAACATGCAAGATCTAGAAAAATTTGTTGCTCTTTGCGATCTAGACCATCATAACTCAGTTTCATTATATCATAAACTTCTAGAAGAGGCATTTTTTCAAGCTTGTCAAGCTCACTTTCCCATACTTCCTTTTTTTTTCCACAAAGACGACGAGCCAAAACTTTAACAACTAATGGAATGCCTTTGGCATAATTGACCACCCTTTCTGATAGATCATCATACTCCCTTGGATGATCACTTTGGTTAAAGGCATTCAATTTGAAAAGTTCAAGTGCTTTATCAAAATTGAATTCTCCAAGCTGGTATATCTCATCAGCTTTGTTAGCATTAAGAACTTGTTCGTTTCTAGTTGTTACAATTATTCTACTACCTGATCCAAAATTATCAAGAGTTCCCAATAATTTTTCTAGGTGATCTAAATCATTCATGTCATCAAGAACAATAAGAACCTTCATACGGCGAATTCTATCATTGGGAAATGAATTTGGTGTGCCTATTTTCACAGCATATCCTAATAGTTCAATAAAAATTTCTTCCTTCAAAGAAATTATTCCTTTTCTTCTCGATTGTTCTCTTTCATTGGCTAAAAAATAAGAACCTTGATATTCAGACCTTAGTTTGTGAAATACTTCTTGTGCAAGGGTTGTCTTGCCAATACCGCCCATACCCCAAATTCCAATAAGACGTGTATCTTTTGGTTCTTTTTGCATCAATGATTCTACATCTGCTATTTTTTGTTCAATTCCAACAAGTCCTTTTGAGTTAACCAAAAGTTTACCTATCCTCATCATAACAAGTTTGACTATTTCTTCAAGTAGCTCAGCATCATCCCTATGTGACACAGAGAGAAATGTGTTAAAACCAATGTTTTGTTGACATTAACCCACCTATACCGACGATTTTTTTTTTGGGGGGAGGGGGGGAGGGTGTTCAACTTAATTGGTAAAGTACTAAAAATTAAGTGAAAGGGTTTTGTTAGATGTATCTAAAAATCTTTTTAAAAAGTATCATTTAGAAATTGAAATATATTTAAATGTATTACTTGGTTGCATTTTTTTTTGGTGTAACTACTTTGCTGCAATTTAACCACTAAATTTAATGAACCAACAACGTAGAATTGGTCCCATCTAGGTATGGTTAAAGTATTTGCACCCATGGATATTCATGGAAAAAATTTGTAATGGGTAAAAAATGAATAGTTAAATGGGTAATCGAAGATTATTTAAACAAATTTGTACCCGCCTCGCTCATGCATGTTATTACCTGTTATAATAAATTATGGTTAAAATGATTTTTAAAATATTTTAAAATACCTTTTTATTTCTTTTATTAAATATCCACAAATACCCATGGATTTTTTTTTTTAAAAAAATGTGGGTATGTATCCACTTAATGGATACCCGTGTGAGTACAAGGATAGGTATGAAGCGGATATTTATCTAGCAAGGCAGGTAGCAAGGTGCTACTACTCTTACCCGCCTCGCCCGATTACCATCCCTATTCCCCTTAGTATTCTTTCTAGCATAGTGACATTGGCTAAATTTATATATGTGATTGAAATAACTCATAAGCATGTATTTTGCCATAACAAAATCTATCCATTTAATATTTTTAAAACAAACACCTATTAATTAGTCCTCTCTTCATAATTCTTTTTTGGTTAAATATGTTTGAAATGCATGCAAATATGACTCTTTTTTGTTTTAGTTCTTGAAAAAAGAATTCTTACTTTTAGATCCTTACATTTTCTTTGTGTTCTTTTTTAGTCTTTACTGTTAACTTTAGGTAGTGTAGTGCTAACATAACTAATATAATGAAAAATGTTAAGATAATTAAGGTAATGAAGAATATTTTAAATAAGATAATAAGAATACTTTTAGGTGCATAATTTCATTAAGTAATGTGTTTATTATTTATATAAATAAGGTAATTACATATATTTTACTTTTATAATTTATTTTTAATTTTTAAAATATTATGAGTAGTGATTTATATTGCTTTTATTAATGTTCTTACTTTTTACGTCATTATTTAACTTTTACATTGTACTTTTTAAAAATAATTATAATTTACTTAGACACTTATAATTTACTTTTAGTATATTACTTATGTCATAGTAGAAAAAATCATTGTTTGTGACATGGTAAAAAATAAATTAAATTACAATTAATCAAAATTAATGAATTGAAATGTAAAAATAACATCAAAAGTAACATTAAAATAAAAGCATATAAGTGAATTATAATTTTTAATTAAAAAAGTACAATGTTAAAAGTAAATTAGTGAATTGAAAAGTAAGAACAATATTAAAAGCAAAAAAAAGGTCATTGTCCACAATATATTGAAATTAAATAAATGTAAATTATATGTAATAACCTTATTTATGTAAAATAATAAATATATTACTTAATTGAATTACAATCCTAAAAATTATTTAATTCTCCCAATTTAAAGTATTTTTTATCATCTTATTTATCTTAGTTAATATTCTTCATTTTGTTAGTCATGTCAACACTAAACAAACTAGAGTTGATAATAAGGACTTAAAAACAATACCAAGAAAGTATCAGGAATTTAAAAATAATAAAGAATTTTGAAAGGACTAAAACAAGATAGTTCCTCCTTCAACACTCTTATTTTTCTTTCTTATTTTTATTCAGTTGTTCCACTTTTTCATCTTCTTAGATTTTTAATATCTATATACTATTAATTATATGTGATATTATCCATATATTGTATTATTATAATAGGAAACAAATAAAAATTAAAATATTATATTATTATAATTTATTATTTTTATATATAGTTAAGTAAAAACATTTTAATGAATTGATAGTTAATATGAATATTTTACTTTTACATACATTAATATTTTATCACAATTATTTTATTATAACTATTTATATAATAACTATGGATTATATATATATATATATAGAGAGAGAGAGAGAGAGAGAGAGAGAGAGGCATCAAGGTACACCAAGAGTAACTCTATATTTTGATAATTTATTTTCTTGAAATCTAATGGTTGAGATTACTCACTCTTAGAGTAACTTATCCCTCTCCTTGAGATAAACTCTAAAAGAGTTATTCTTCATCCGACTATTCATTTTCTTAGAATCTAATGGTTGAGATTAGTTAATATTAAAATCCCCATCCTCCCCCCCCCCCCCCCCCCCCCCCCCCCCCCCCCCCCCCCCCCCCCGTCCCCGCCCCCCTTATATACACACACACTAGAAGTTAAATATTTAAATATTTATATAAAAAAAATTGTCCCCCCCTCAATACGATCTGGATCCATGAGTAACATGTTATGAAAATATGCATACAAATATATAATAGTTAGCTATATTGAACATTTACGGAGAAAAAAGAGCTTACTAAAATTTTGATGACTCAATCCCGGATATTTTTGCAGATTTATTCAAAGCACCTCTCCACATTTTAGTTTTTTTTTTTTTTTTGCCTTTAAACTACTTTTTTGTACAAAAAAAAAGTTATTAGAATGGTTAAAAATGATGGTTAAAATGATTTTTAAAATACTTTTAAAATACCTTTTATTTCTTTTAGTATATATCCACGAATATGCATGGATATTTGGAAAAATTGTGGGTAAACCACTTAACAAATACCCGTGTGAAAACGAGCATGGGTATGAAGCGGATATTTATCTGGCAGGGTAGATAGCAGGAAGCTACTACTCTTGCCCGCCCCACCCTATTACCATTCCTAATCCCCTTAGTATTCTTTCTAGCATAGCGACATTGGTGAAATTTATATACGTGTTTGTAATTACTCATAAGCATATATTTTGCCGAAACAAAATCTATCCATGTAATATATTATAAAACAAACTCCTAATTAATTAGTCCTCTCTTCATGATTCTTAATTAGTCCTCTCTTCATGATTCTTTTTTGGCTTAAATATGTTTTAACTTCATGCAAATATGACTCTGTTTGGTTTTAGTCCTTGAAATTTTTTTGTTACTTTTAGATACGTGACATTTTTTGTGTTCTTTTTTAGCCTTTACTATTAACTCTAGGTAGTTTAGTGTTGACATAACTAACAAAAAGAAAAATATTAAGATAATTTTCATTTTTTTGAGGTTTGGGTGGGGGGTTGTTATGCTTATAAGGTCGTTCATTTATTGTGTTTATAAATAAATTTTCATTTTGCTAATAAAAAAAGATAATTAAAGTTATGAAAAATGTTTTTAATTAAGATAACAAGATTATTTTTAGGTGCATAATTTCAATAAGTAATGTATTTATTATTGATATAAGGTAATTGCATATAATTTACTTTTATAATTTATTTTTAATTTTAAATATAATATGAGCAGTGATTTTTATTGCTTTTATTATCATTCTTACTTTTTACTTCATTACTTTACTTTTAATATTGTACTTTTTTAAATTATAATTTTATTGTACTTTTAAATTATAATTACATATAATTATATTGTACTTTTTACTTCTTACTTTACTTTTAAAATTGTACTTTTTAATATGTATCTAAAAATAATCTAATTATCCTAATTTAATTTTTTTATTATCTTAATTATCTTAATTAATAATCTCCATTTTGTTAGTCGTGTTAGCACTAAACTAATTAGAGTTAATGATAAGGACTAAAAAAGAATACAAATAAAACATAAGGAATTTAAAAATAATAAATAACTTTGAAAGGACTAAAACCACATAGTTTCTCATTCAACACTCTTCTATTTTTCTTTCTCATTTTTATTCAGTTGTTCCACTTTTTTCAGCCTTTTTCGTAGATTTTTAATATCTATATACTATTAAATATATGTGATATTATTCATATATTGTATTATTATAATAGGAAAAAATAATATTATTATGAACTATTGTTTTTATATTTAGTTAAGTAAAAAACATTTTAATGAATTGATAGTTAAAATGAATATTTTAGTTTTACTTACATTAATATTTTATCACAATTATTTTACTATGAATTATACAAATATTTTATTATAATTATTTATATAAATGGCTGTATGAACTATATGAATGGGTTTGATATATAGTCAACTTCTGACTATTTGGACAAGACAAATAAAGTTACATCCTTTTGCATTCTAAGTAACATGTTATGAAAATATGCATACAAATATATTGAAAATTTATGGAGGAAAAAGAGCTTACTGAAATTTTGATGACTCAATCCCAGATATTTTAGCAGATTCATTCAAAGCATCTCTCCACATTTGCACCTTGGTCTCATATTTTGTTTTATGCTCGTCAAATGCATTTTTGTAAGTATCCGTAGATTGATGTCCTACATGTGTGGGCTCAACCTGGTAGAAAACAGGAATCACAAGCTGTCCATATTTATCTTTGCAATGAAGTATTGTCACAAGTTCTTCTAAACACCAATGCGAAGAAGCATAGCCTTGTGAGAATATGATCAATGAAATGGATGATCTTTCAATTGCTCCAACAAGTGATGGCCAAATTTCATGTCCCCTCTCAAGTTTATCATCTACAAAGGCATTTATTTGCTTACGTTTAAAAGCATCTCTCAAATGGCTAAGAAATCCACGACGGATATCCTGGCCCCTGAAGCTAACAAAAACATCGTACGTTGTTTGTGGAGCGTTGTTATCTGACATGGCTTTTCCTCTACACTGTTCAGTTTTCGAAATAACAGAGTCAGAGAAAAACAACACCCAAACAAATAAACAATAGACAAAGAAATACAATACGCAAGATCTACACCGGAGTATGTATGAGGCACAAAGTAATTGAAAAGAAAAAGAAAGTTAGTTATGAACTAAAAAAAATCAGAGTTTATCCATGACACATAAACTTGATATTGATAACAAGTTCAAGTGAGTAAGGGGGAGGATGTCATATGAGAAATACAATACCAGCTTCTTCTGGATTAGCAAGCTTTCAAATTACGCCTTCCTTCCTCTTTACTTTCTCTCTTACCTTTTCAGCCAAAAACTGGGCCTTACTTATACACACGGCAACTTGCCACCAACAATCGGAAAATGTGCAAAGCAAACAAATAATCATAGTCCAAACATGCGGTTTGACTCAGTCCCATAAGAAAGATAAGTGTACCTACTGCTATTATTTTATTTCCTACAACTTCATGCGCAAAAGACATACGGTAGAGTTTGAATGGCTCTAATAATTCTTCTGATCAGTCTGTAATTTTATATACAAGATCATACTTTATTTGAGGAGTGTTGTTGTCTGACAAGGATTTTTCCTCTATTTTAAGAATGTTGTTGTCTGACATGGGTTTTAATTACCTCTATACCCTTAGGTTTTCAAAATAACCAAGAGCAAAATGGTGTTGGATTGGAACAAGTGCAGACTTGATCTTTCTTTGCCTCTATACCCGGATAATGAATGAGCCACAACAAGGTAACTGGAAAGAAAAAGAAATTAGAAATGAAGTGGAAAAGTCATAGTTTATGAAGCAGAAACTTGATATCTGCAACTGCAAGTCAAAATGAGGAGGTAGAAGGAACTGGATCATGTGATATGAGAAACACAATATCAGCTTCTTCCTTTTCTTTGGCCAGATTAAAAATGAATAAATGATGGAGAAAAAAGTATAGCAGTGATTGGCCAGGAATATTATATAGTTACGTGATGGTTTGGGTGTTAGGGTTCAAAGTCAACTCTTGCTCATGCATGTTGTAGTGTACGTCATCTTGCAAATTGCCGGCCTTGCAGTTTAAGATGCAAATCAATCGAAAGTTCCACAATTTACATTAATAATGATGGAAAAACTAATTGTTTCTTACAAAGACATACACATATCACTTAACTACATATGTCACTCAACGTGCAAATATTTGTTTTAGTAGCTGCCTGTTGGTCATTAAATAGAATTATTTCCTCCCATCCACCTACCACTGAAAAGACCATTTGAATCAATGAGTTTGAATGCCTCAAACAATTCTTCTGCTCGAATAAATGAACAAGATCACAGTAAACCAGTCATTGGCCTCATCTCCATCAACTCCCCCCACCCCCTTCCTTTCCTTCTTCCCTCTTCTATCTTCATTGAGCTATACAAAGATTTTGCTAGAACATAGGAAAGAAGGGGAGGGATTGAAAATTAGATACGGCTTATGTTTTCCTGTTTTTTACTAGTTTAATTATAAGTCGGGACTTTTCTTAATTCTTTTTTTTAAATTACTTTTCTTAATTTTTGTTATTAATTCATAAAAAATGAATACATTGAAACTATATAATTAATTTAATGCATAACCATAAATATTTATTTTAATGTCATTTTAAAGATATTTATTAGTAACTATAGGTAGAGAAGTCTAATGTGATAATGTTGGAATGAGGAGTGCTAACAACACACTCTTTAACATGATCATGTATCCTCTTCCATTTTGGAGCCAATTGCAGTTGTAGTTAAAAAAAACTAGAAATGGACCCGCGCGATGCGCGGGTAAACTGGGGTCTTAGTTTTAGAGGTGATTTCTTTTAACTATGAAATGTAAGCTTATTACAAAAAATTTATTAGTCTTCACGTTGAAACAATATTTACAACGATATCTAGGATTTAATCTCTCTATATACCATAATCCAACACTGAATATACCTTCTTTGTAGAGATTTTATATCTCTTGGTATAGTGTGTGTATGACTAATTTCAAGGAGCATGACACTAAATTAATTATATATTGACTGTACAATCATGTGTTACAAATCGAATTTAGAGTTATATTGTATGTTACCGTCTCTTATTAACCACATATACGAATTAATTGTAATGCAATCCTATTGATGTTTTTCTTAAATATTATGTTTTACTATTCCATTTGAATATTGTATTATTCTATGCTTAATGAATTTTTTAACATTTATTAGAATGTTATTAGAGCATGTATCTTTTCAACTAAATTATAAGGCAATTTATGTCAATATTTTATCAAAATGAAAAATTGCATATTACCATTACCTGTGTAAGTTATTTATAATTATTAATAATTAATGCTATTTATTATTATTTTTCTATAGAAGACATTTTAATCAAATTCAATCTCTTAATTATAAATCATTATAATAATTTATATATATAACTACTAATTAAATACAATTTTAAATTATCAGTTACTCAGTCTTAATTGTAGAGGAATGCTAGCGACACTCTCTTTTTAACATTTTCCCTGTGATTGGCTGAAATTTGTTGGAAATAATTAATTTTGGTGGATATCTTTTTAACTAACAAATTGATAGATTTTTAAAATTAACAAAGTGGGCAGTTTTAATTAACAAATTGGTGGATTTTTAATATTATAAAAAAATGAGCTGTTTAATTAGCAAATTGATAGTTTTTAAAAATTAAAAAAATTGAGCAGTTTGAATTAATAAATTGGTAGGTTTAATAAAATTGTGTTGGATAGGATGAGTGATGATATAAATAAAAATGATTAGTAAAATCTAATGTAAAAAATTATTAGAAGTGATCATTACACTAACCATAAAATGTCTTAAAACAGTATAATATCAATCTAAGTGCAAGTTTTTTTTTCTTATTATGCCAATCCCCTTAAAAAAGAATTAACCAGTGTTGCTATTTTATTTTGTTAATGCACCACACTCTTTACCAACTATCCTTTAGGGGACTCCCTCTGTCCCTATTTGTAAGATCCTTTTAACTACTTCACATCCTTCAGATAAGAAAAATAGTTAATTTAGTTAGTCACATTAAATTTGTCAATAATATATATTGTTCTTCCAAAAATGTCCTTAACTTTTTTGAAATTAATCATCTCTCCACTTAAAATTAAGCAGGTCTTGACACATGTAGTGCTCTATGTTATGGAACATTTCACTTAGAGCTTTCCCACTGCGAAATATTCCGCAATAGTTTCTCATATTAAGGTCCTATCCTCCTTCAAAATCTTCCACAAATAAACAAAGGCAAAGTCAATTTAATAGTTAACTAGTATTAAAAAAAAGAGTGATGTTATACTGTTCTTGAGTGACATTCATAGTTATCTTCCTTTCTTCTTTCTCCTTTGCTCCAAGGAGGCTGCAAACCTCAAAAGCCTCATCTAATTAATAATAGGAATAAACACAAAAACAAAACAGAGAAAGAAAAATAAGAAAGCAAAAAGGAAATTATGAGAAGGCCATTTGGGTAATTTAAAAGAGAAAGAAAGAAAGAATAAGATCTTCATTTTCAACCTGAAATAGTATGTGTAAAATCAAATAGCATACTGCATACATATAGACTGCCTTCAAAAGTTTAGGAATGACTTTTCCATTTGCTATAAATTAGTTGAAACCTTTGCACATGGAATCAACCAAAGTGATAGATGAATGAAGAAGAACCAATGTGAAAGACAAAGAGAGTGAAAAGAGAATCACAAACTTAACAACGTCTGAGGCAACAAAGAAGGGGAAGTTAAAGGAAGAGCAAGAGAGAGAAAATTGAGTAAATTAAAAAACGGAAATGGGATAGGTAACTGCAGAAAAATGTTTAATGGCAGTTTAGTAACTGAAAAAAAGCATTTGTTTTAGACTTTAAACTCCTTGCTTGAGAGAATGATACGGGTGTAATGAATTTGTTTAAAATGTTAAAGAGTGTATAGCATAGAGTTAAAGGAGAAGAGTGTGCCACCTAAGAAAAAAAGCTGAAATGGATGAATCTCTGCTTTCTAAAAATCTGAGATGGCGATGTCACAGCCCGTGCCTCAGAATTTATATATTATAAATAGATTGTTGCCATTTCATATTTTTTTTCCCCATTGGATTATAGGAATCCCTCTAATTTGGTGCTATGTTTCCCTTTCCCTTTCTTTTTTTTTTTTTTCACTTCGTTGCTTCTCTCTCTTTCTAGATGGCAGTCTCACAATAACAAAAATAAAATACTCCTCTCTCTCTCTACAAAGTAGGTTGCCAGAGAATGGCAAGTCATCACCAGAACAACTTCGTTCTCCACCACCACCCTTTCATGCCTACTTCTTTGCAACATAAATAATGAAGAAAGAAAGGAGGAAATTTGTTAGTGGTCTAATGCCCTGCTTAAGGTGAAAAAATAAGAGTGCAGAATATAAATTTAAAGGTGTGGAAAGTCAATGGACATGGATAAACATTTTAACTTGCTTTATAATTAAGCCTGCACCACACACCCTGCATATCTAACTATGTCAGTCTCCTATTGGCCTGTGTTGGTATGCTCTCAATCGACAAGCAATTGTCTGATGGTTCTTCGCATGCCAACATTTTTTTTGATCGGCTAAATGTTAGTTGTTAATATGTCAGTTTTTGTTAGCGGGAGATTCGAATCTACGACCTATCCCTCCCTCCCTTCTCCCTTCACCACCAAACCAACCTTTTCACTCCTTCGCATGCCAACATGACTCACAGATTACATATGGACCTTCGTGTTGCGATTTTGGCAAGTGTACCAAATCGTTCAAGTAACAAAGGGTAAGTAAAGTATTGTATCTACAGGGACTTGTACGATAATTGGGTAATTAATAGCAAAATTAAATGGACTATGAAAATTGAGAATTTAGGTAACCAAAATTAAAACAAGTGCATAAATTAAATGAGTAGAAGAAGAGAAATTGAATTTGGTTAAATTCACTGAACACGTAGCGTGCGCAGAAATTGGGTTTAGATCAATGGAAGAATTACTTTGGGGTTTAACTTCATCAAGTCATCCTAACATGCAATCACTAATTTTCTTATTCAAATAAAATTTTGTTATCATCAACCCACAAATTTATTCAAACCTTAATCCCTTAAGTGAGAGAACCTAAGTCCTTTAATTCCACCATCAATCCCTTGAATTAGTGAAACCAAAGTACTTGCATTAGGAATAGAGGTTCTAACGGTGCCCAATCCTTTTTGGCCTATCCCTAGGCATAAAAAGTATTGGGTGTTCTCTCTAGTTCGCAATTCAATTAAATTTCCCAATTATAATTGAATATATAGAATCACGCATTTGGGTGATCAAGCCAAAAACAAGCATTACGCATAGAAGAGGAACAATAATGATGTTTAATTGAATAATAAAAGAGTAATTACATGGAAGCAGACTCGATAACATTAAACCCAATGAAGAATGGACTTAGCTATGCATAGCCATAGGGGAAGAAGCAAGAGGTGATGAAAGCATGGAGAACTGAGCCAAACACGTTCTAAGCCATTGTCGGACCTCTTGTTTCACTCTATGCACAATGTATCGGAACCTCGGACTAGGACAGAAAATCCCTATTTAAGACTATGGGCCAAAAAGAGTTAAAGCCCAAAAGAAAACAAAACAGAAAAATAGGGTTTTTCTCTCAGCTGCTCGTGCACAGGCTATGCAGTTTTTACACAAATTTGCACAGTTGTGCAAAGCACTAACTTCAGAATTTCAGAGTTTGCACAGGTGCACAGTTTGGTTGCACAAGCATGTTCCAAGGCTTCCAACAAGCTTCATTTGCTCTCACAAGACCTTCAAGGCTCTCAACTTCACCCCAATTGATCCTTGATGCATCATTCCTCTCGGGACATCACCAAAGCTTTCTCCAAGCTTCAACAAAGTTCCTAAAAACACACTAAACAACCAAAAGATCAAGTGTAAAAAGGGTAAAAATTAAAATTTCTAACTAAACCAAACTTTTATTCAAAACTCAACTAAATTGAGGATAAACAAAGCTCAAAAGCAAGAAGGGCATCGAATAATTGCCCATAAACTACTACAAAAGGTAGGAATATAAGGCAATTATCACTTCACCTATTGGTATTTATGATATTATTTCAATGGGAAACAACTGCGACAACAATAATTTAGATATTAATCGAATGTTGGAAGATGAAATAGACTGTTTTAGTTCTAGACAAAGTGTGAGAAAGGTTGTTGGAATGGAAAATTTAGTGTATAATTAAATATGTTGTTGCTTTTTAATTTGGAGAAAATTAATGATCTAGTGATTTATATTTTAAAATAAGAGTCAGATGTGCATAAATTCCTAATAGCTTATATGAACTGGGTTTGGAGTATAGTGAAAGAAAAGACCATAAGATGTTTAATTAAATTTTAAAATTAATTTCCCTTGAATCCTCATAAGCAAAATACTCTAGTTTTTGTTGAACTTTTTTTATGTCTAGGTTTAATATTGATAAATTAAAGCTAATTTATGTATGGATTATGGAAACCTCTTGGCAAACCAAAATGCATCACACATGTCATAAGACGACTTTAAATGATTGATTCGTGTAAGTGCAAACCAAACAATTAACCTTTTTTGTTGAAGCACTAGAACCACAAGGTGTTAGGTAACAGTTTAGAAGGATCAAGAATCTTTGAGAAGGCTTAAATTAAGTCTTAAAGTGTCCTTGTTTCAAAATCTTTGAGAGATTTTTGCAGAGTTTCAACCTTTATAGGTCAATTCAACCTAAATATTCTTTCAAAAGCCGCTCACAATTATTTGGTCCTGTAGAAGGTTTGGTCCTGTAGAAGGTTGAAACTTTCCAAAAAAACTCCCACAATTGACTTAGTTGTGCTTACAATACACTTCAGAAGCACCAGTCTACTTTCTGCACCTCTAATTATTCATAACGACAATTAGACAAAAGGACTCAATTGAAAAAATATAAAAGTTCAGGGACCTAATTGAAATTTTGATAAAAATATGGGATCCACTGATCAATTTAACCTTATACATACATATATATATATATATATATATATATATATATATATATAATTACATAATAATATAAAAAAATGTAATTACTAATAGGCCTATTTAGGCTGATAGGCCAATAAGCCTACCAACTTTTAAAGGACCTTATAACAAAATAGGCTTACAGGCCAGATCAGGCTTTTATGCTAGATCATGCCTTTAAAAAAAAGCTTACAACAGGTAAATAGGCCAAGTTTAGGCTTTGTGTTTTTAATGAAAGCAACACTCAAGACTATCAAAGTCTAGTATGCTCTGGCCTATTTCCACCCCTAGTTATAACCATAGAAACCATTTTCCTCCATGCACACAGCCACACCCATCCACGTTGCTTGATTTATGTTTTTTCACATAAGATCTGAGAGTTTCCAAATGGTTACAAATTTGTTATGTAGGTGGAGTTAGCAGGACTATTATTATTATTATTATTATTTTGTAACATTGGTTATTCAATAATGCTAGCTTATAAGTTAGAGTAAATTACATTGACATCTATTAAAGTTTTGTGAAATTACATAAATTCCCCCTGGATTTTTAGCATTTATAGCAAACTCCCTTATAGGGGAGCACGTGTAATATTTTTCAAACAATTAAACGATTAGAGTAGGGGTAGAAAAAAACATGGGTATTTTGTGCTATTTCACGAAACCTCAGGTGTCAGTGTAATATACTCCATCCTCCATCTAAGACGCATCTTAAAGGTTGAAAGTACATAAGAGGCATTTAACATGAGTATTTAGTTGTAACAGATAAGTTTAAGGGACTGAACTTGCTATTACCAAAGACAATGTACAAAGATACACAAGTCTCGAGCACAAACTTTCGAAAGATTTTTCAAATTTGAGTTTGCGGCTTCAGAATGGCCCGAGGCTGTCAAATAGAATTATTTCCTACCACTTACAACTACATTTTATTGCCCATTATCCTTCTCTGCAATGGCACTTACAAGAATTCGGCAATGGACTCTGCAACAAGTAAAGCCCATTCTAATGTTCAACTGACTAAACTTCTGGAAGGGCTTTGAACTCTTGACAACCAGATAATAGTGCACAATCTTTCAAGTGTTGGAGATCATATGCATCGATTGTGCCCTTTAATTACCTTGAAAAGAACTTTTCATCAGATAAGAAAAAATGGAAAGCATTGAATAGATGAGTTTGAATGCTTCAAGTAAGTCTTCTGCTAAATCTTAATTTATACCACAATGATAATATGAACAAATAAATCAACATCTTAAGGAATGTAATTTACTTTCAGAAACAAAAATTATACTACCTCCAGTCCTATATATATATATATATATATATATATATATATAAGAAACAAGAGGCAACATTTTCTTGGTCCTAATTATAAGAAATATAGGACTACTTTTAAGTGTATCTATTGCTAAATTTTCATTTTACCCATAATCAATTGTGAAGTCTATTAATGATAAACACTCATTTTCCCATAAAAGTGGATGCATTTATTGAGCTATTAACAAAACAAGGTACATTCATTGGTTGAAAAAAATTATCTTTTAAACAATAACCACCTCTTAAACCATTTAATGTCATAGGTAGTCTTGGAATAAAATTAAAGTTTATGACAAATTAACCAATCTAACCGCTTTTATTGGTCTTAATGAATTAGGTATTTGTTTCTTATATATAGTACCAGAGGTTCTATTACACAACTGATTGTCTCCTCTACTAGCAATAAAGGACAAATAAGAGTATAATGACAGCAATATCATGTCAAATTAAATTAGTCAGTGTTTTCATCTGAAGTTTGTTTGAAATTGGAATATATAATATAGGGATAAATCATAGAAAAAAAAAGATAGACAAGTTGTACAGAAAATTGTGTGTCAGATTATTTTACATATAGTCCTCATCTATCATTATATGTTTATGATACAGTTTTCTGAATCCATAAAAAATGAAAGAAATATAGTGCTCCTAAAATCGAAACAAAAGGAATAAATAATCTCTTAGCAATATCTTGTCACTAGATTTTGAAACCAATAAATAGATTTTTCTTTTCGTTTGTAGTGTGGTGTTGAGGAAGTCAAGGTAGGGCAGCACTTGTCTCTCGCCTGGACTTTTATACAACTTAGAATTTATGACCTGAAGACATTTTAACAATTAGAGGTAATATATGGATCAATATTCAAAAATAATGCTAGAGCCAAGGGAAGTGACATAGCTTAAGCAATTTTGAGTTCCGATAAGTGAATAAGTGGTAAAGAAGGTGATATGCCGAAGGAAAGAGCTTCTTTTTTGATATTCCTCACAAAAATCTAGATAGCACCAACATATGATCATGACATTCAGGTTCAGAATATATCTAACCTTGTAAATTTACAAACATGCAGATTGACAATAGTAACAGGGGCAGATCTACATGCAGAGCAATGGGGGCAATTGCCCCCACAAAGTAAATTTTTTTTTTACTTGAATATATTAAATATTTTTTTTGCCCCATAAAAAAATAGGTGTTACTCCCATAAGATATTTTTTTTAATAAGATGAACATAAAAAGTTGTAAAAGATAAAAGATAAAATAAATTCGTACTAATTTTACTCACTTTATCCTTTTATTTGTCACTGTTTCCAATTTCTCTAATACCCTTTTAATAAAGCTTATATTATTTTTCAATTGAGAAAATATTAGACTATTTTTTGCCCTTATTGAAGAAATTTTTTGGATACGCCACTGAATAGTAATCTGCCTAACTTTTCTTGAAAGTTATCACAATTATCACTTGGACTATATTCCTTACTGATAACAGTACATACATGCATATATACTAGTATCTTCCTTGTAAGTTTTGAGTATTCTTGCATACTGTTATCATTTGAG
Organism: Pueraria montana var. lobata; assembly: GCA_026413185.1. NCBI lineage: Eukaryota > Viridiplantae > Streptophyta > Magnoliopsida > Fabales > Fabaceae > Pueraria > Pueraria montana. Next base: position 10,517,138 of record CM048651.1, on the reverse strand, counting down.
TAATCTTTACTAGTAGTTGTTTGTTTCATAACCTAAAAGGTCCATATGATAACTTTATATTAGAAGAACTCACGTTAACAACTTGAATGTTGTAACCAATTAAGTTCCTATAACATGAAAATAATACACATTCTTTTAGGGAACAATTGGTAGGAAGAAAATTTTCAACATATAAGAATTATAAATCCTAGGAATTGTTAAAATCTGATTGGTTAGCTATAAACATTATAGAGAACGTTTATGTATGTTTCTTATAAATCAAAGATTTCTATATCTAGTTTCAATATATAGGATTTCCCAGATAGACAAGTGTTTTATTTTCATTCAAAAGTACCATTTTGGTGAAATAACTTCATTAGATACATAATGGGCCTATTTGTTTAAGCTTTTTTTTTTTTAATAAAATAAAAGCATTGTTTTAAACAAAATAATTAGTTTTTTGCTTCTTCTTTTTATGGGTCAGTTTGTCTTAAACTTAAAATAAGTTATTTAAAAAAAAAAACACTTTTTCAAGAAGTGATTGTTTAAGAAGCATATAGGATTTGTTTAATTAAAACAACATAAAACTGTTTTTTTTTTTTTTTACAACAAACAGTTTAGACAAACACATCAAAAAAGTAAAAAGTTGTTTATTTGATTAAAATGTTTGTTTTTTTTTTTTTAAAATAAGTTTAAACAAACAGACCAATGTGTTTGTCTAGAACTGTTTTTTTTTCTTATATTTTTCTTTTTTTTTTAATATTCAAATACTATCTACTTAAAAAATCACTTTTTTAAAAAGCACTTTTTTTTAGAAAAACTTTTTTAATTTTAAACAAACTGACTCAATATATTGCTTTAAAACTTTAAAATTAATGTTTTCAATAACTTTTATTTATCATAAGAAAATCTTTTTTTATACTATATTTTTGAAATGGGTCTTGCTAACCAATGCCTTAAAGGCACAGTTTAAGGAATTAAAAAGAGAAAATATTTATTATGAAAAATATAGGAGAGCACAAAAAAACTATGGGCAGCGTAATTTTGCACATCCCAATAAAAACTTTTTTCTTTTTAATTCCTTAACCAATGCTCTAAGGACACTGGTTAGCATTTGTCTTTTGAAATTATGAAAGAAAAAAATTCTTAACTTGACAAGAGTGTTCCCTTGTCTAATATATTATGGAATGCAATAGAGAAACTAAAATTAAGTTACATAATTTTCACAAGGGCTAAATCGGAAGTAGATAGAAAATGGTTCTCGTTGTCATTGAGAACCAATCTTTTATAATTTGAAAAAGTCAAAGATTATAGTGTAATCACAACTCAAACATTCTCTAAAACACGATATTTTCATAATAACCAAATAGGAAATGGATCCAAAATAGTTGTATTTAACAACAAATTTTAAAAATAATTAAATTTATGTAAATTTTATTTTCATAATATATATTTAATATATTCGAAAGATACATTTTAATTTACAAAGAAATGATACCAATGAATGAAAAGAAAAAAAAAACTCTCATTAAGCATTACTTTCAAGTTTCAAACAGCCAATAAACAGATTGAACTCCTACTGTACTTCTCATTCATGGATAGTTGATCCCAACATTAGAAAATCGTCCTTTGATCACGGGATTCTCATACTAATCTATTGTCTGCTGAAATTTCAATATCAAATAACCTCTTTCTGGCCTTGATAGCCTGCGTTAGTAATTAGTAAGGCCACATGATTCAAACAAAATACCTAAAGTAGTAGCCAGACGAAGAATTATATATATACTTTGTTGTACTTTTAAATTCGTGAAACAAGAATAGTAAATAACTAAATTTTAGGTTTTGGGGTTTTATACAAAGGGTAGAGAACATATTTATGCAACTTGTTATGGTAGAAAGTAAAATACATTGAACAAAAGCACCAACTTGTACACCAATCCAAAGTCCTTTTCCTCTCATTTTAGCCAAGAATACCACTATGTGTTGCCATCCCCAACCTCGAGCAACCCCTGAGCCAAAGTATTCTAAAACAAATTGAGACAATGCTTCTCTTATGTATAAAATTTACTTAACAACAGACAAGAGGGAATTTTACCTGCGAGAACACCTTGTATGCTGTCCAGTATGACAGATATACAAACCAGAGGAGCCATGACAGTGACGTGCTTAATCAACAACTTCCTTCTCATTGCTGAAAATAAAATTATAATAAGTATACTTAAAATATTTAATATATTAAAAAAATTAAACTATATATTTTGTAAAACAATTTTATTTTTGGAACTATAAATTATAATAAGTATACTTAAAATATTCATTGGTATTTTTATTATTTAATTTAATTATTTTTATATTTAATAACAAAATGTTTCAGAACTTTATATAAGTGCATTGTGTGATGTAAGCAATGTGATCTTTTTAGATTTAGTATTTTTTTTTGTATCCGTAGTAATCAAATACAGGTACCAGAAGGTTTACAATAACTCACGCACCCTGCTCAACTAACTGAGCTAGATCCCCTTGGTAAATTTGGGAATGTTGACGAAGGTTTGTCACTGCTTTCGGCAGTGAATACTTCGTACTAATACCAAAGTCAGCAAAAAAAAATTGTGGGAAATATGATTAAAAATATTTGCATATACATAACATCTCTAACTATAGTTTTCCTGAAAAAATAAAAATAAAAAATCCCTTGCTTAAAGATTTCATGGTAAACTACCGGAAGGAAATACCTGGAATGAAAGCCTAGACATTGAGTCACACAATTCCATTTGTTGTATGAAATTGTTATATGTCGAGCTGCTTATTGGTCTCACCCCAAATCCTTTTAAAAGCTCTTGCCGCAGTGTTCCCATTGTAACCTGGATTTTAAACCTTGTTTGATCTTTGGCTTTGCTATTTAGGAAGTCAGAACATCTTTGGTCGTACACCACACACACATGATCTGATTCAATTTCCACATATCCATCACTAATGCACATTTTGACACTGTCCTCTTTAACTTCACCATCAACATAACTTATAGAGATGTCCACTTCAAGTGTGGAAATGCTGAATGGGTACTGACCAATGACAAAGCAGACAATGAAGCCCAGCTTGGGGGAAGATGGAGCAGAAGAGAGATCAATAATTATATAATTCTCTGCTGTCTTGTACTCCATCCATTCTGGTACACTGTTTCCTGGATACACGTAATAAGCTTGATAAGATGAATGATTATATTCATCATAATCATTGTAATTTTGAACATGATCGTGGTTTGGTGAAGATAGGTGGTGGTTTGCAAATTTCATCACGTTGATTTGAGCATTCAACCCAATAGCCACCAGAGAGACTTCATCCAACTTTAAGCAATTCCAGAACATCACCCTTTTCCTGTTTTCCTTTAATTGTTCAACAGCCGTTGAAGGAAACAATACACTCTTCAACGATTTGCAGCCTGTGGCATTTAGAGTTTCAAGTGACAGGGAAAGCTCTGGTATTGTATGAAGCTTCCTGCAATTTTCTACATCTAGATATAGCAGTTGTGTAAGATTGTTGAAGGATGACGGTAGCCTCTCAATGTCACTTGCAAATAGATGAAGCGATTTAAGCTTGCTTTGATGTCCAAATGATGAGGGAAGGGCTTTGACCTTCATCCATTCCAATCTCAGTTCTTCCATATTATCTGATATCAGTGAGAATTCCCTCAGACTCATACACGAATGAAGGTTGAGATAACTGAGGTTGCATATATTGGAATTCCTTCCGAATTTTCTAAGGGAGTCGCAGCTCCAAACGTTCACTTTCTCAAGTTTGGGCAGAGAGAAAATAGATGGATGCACACTAGTCAACATTTTACAACCCGTGAGATCCAATACTGCAAGATTTGTGGCCGTTGATAAATCTGGCAGCTCCTTTAACTTCTCAGAGTAACTGAGATCAACTTCTTTTAAATTCACCAGATTCTGTAATATAATGAAACAAAATTAACTAAATTAGTTAATTTTGAATTCCTTGGAATAACAGCAAATCATAACAGTGAGAGACATATTTACCTTCACTCCATCCCAAAGTTTTTTCATATTGCCTCTTCGCAATTTCAATATTACAAGTTTTTCACTAGAAAAATTCACTGGCAAGGATTTTAGAGGGCAATTATCCCAACTAAGAAATATTAGTTCACTTGTCCAAAATTTAAGCCCTTTAGCAGCAAAATGGAAGAAATTCCCTTTTAGTTCACTCCAAGCTTTTTGCAGCTTGGGCAAACTCATCCACTTGTGCTTGTTGCTGTTGAAACCAAAAATATCATCATCAGAATTTTTCAGAAATCGTAGTCTGCTCATCTTGGCAAATATGTGAGGGCTTAACTTTTGCTTCTTAAATGCTGGCAAGTGAAGCAATATGCTTCTAGTGGCCAGAGTACCCTGCGATCAATGTAAAACAAATATTTTAGATTTTTAAACATCATCAAAACCCATATTTCTCATTCAAAAAAATTCAAATGTTATTAAAAAGAGTTTACATTTAGTTAGGCTTTAACCTTGTCACTTTTCAATGCTTCACAAATGTCATCAGGATCCCATAACCGACTACGGCTTCCAGGGTCTTCAATAGACTCTCGACGAACAATCTCACAAGCCATTTCTTGTAAACTATCATGCATTGATACAGTATTATCTTTCGAGAAAGTTATAAGAGCTTTATCTTTTAGCCTTTCTAACCCAACAACCACTGAATTATCACTTTCACCATCTCTTAATAGAGATTTTAGATAACTTACCTTTGGCTTTGTATCTAATCTAAGTAAGAAACATGCAAGATCTAGAAAAATTTGTTGCTCTTTGCGATCTAGATCATCATAACTCAGTTTCATTATATCATAAACTTCTAGAAGAGGCATTTTTGCGAGCTTGTCAAGCTCACTTTCCCACACTTCCTTATTTTTTCCACGAAGACGACGAGCCAAAACTTTAAGAACTAATGGAATGCCTTTGGCATAATTGACCACCCTTTTTGATAGCCCATCATACTCCCTTTGATTATCACTTTTGTTAAATGCATTCAATTGGAAAAGTTCAAGTGCTTCATCAAATTTGAATTCTCCAAGATGGTATATCTCATCAGCTTTGTTAGCATTAAGCACTTGCTCGTCTCTAGTTGTTACAATTATTCTACTTCCTGATCCAAAATTATCAAGAGTTCCCAATAATTTTTCTAGGTGACTTAAATCATTCATATCATCAACAACAATAAGAACCTTCATACGACGAATTCTATCATCGAAAAATGAATTTGGAGCATGTCCTAACAGTTCAGTAAAAACTTCTTTCCTCAAAGAAATTATTCCATTTTTTCTTGATTGTTCTCTTTCATTGGCTAAAAAATATGAACCTTGATAATCATACCGTAAGTTGTTAAATACTTCTTGTGCAAGGGTTGTCTTGCCGATACCGCCCATACCCCAAATTCCAATAAGACGAGTATCTTTTGGCTCTTTACGTATCAATGATTCTACATCTGTAATTTGTTGTTCAATTCCAACAATTCCTTTTGAGTTAACCAAGAGTTTACCCATCCTCATCACAACAAGTTTGACGATTTCTTCAAGTAGCTCAGCATCATCCCTATGTGACACACAGAGATAGAAATGTGTATTAAAACCAACAGAAAAAATTGCAGGAGGACAAAAGGCTGAAGAGAATGAACAAAACTTAAAGAACAAACAAATTTCACGTGTAAGTCCCAATAACAGCAACAAAGTGGAATATCATTTCGCTCTATCATAAGCAAACATTCAACCTAGTATCATTTACACCGAATTTAGCATTTCCAACTAAAATTTCCAGAAGCAAATAGAAAAAAAGGGTTTCTGATAGGTTATAGAAATACGATATATATACTCACAAAATATTGGTGCCAAATATCCAAAATTGGATTTTATCTCCAAGAAAAAAGTTAAATTGTTGGATTTTTCTAATGTCGAGACCAAATCCTTTTATTGCTTAGATTCTATATCATCCCATATTCAGAAATTGGTAAAACGATGAAAACAAACTGTACATTTTGTTCTATTTTGCCATTCTATTAATACAAAGCCCTAACTGAATCAAAACCCCCGTAAACAAACGAAACACAACATTTTTTTTTTCGCCTTGTATCTCCCAATTCCTATGTTTCCTTCTTTCTGCCACACTCTTCATCTTTGTAACATAGCCATCACGCTCCACGTATTCGGCAAACTCTACCGCTTGTGCGACTTAATAGAAGGGAGGCCATAGTAATGACAAATTAACAAGGGGTATTAAGTATAATAAATACAAAACACAGGGGAACCGATTGTAATTTGCTCTTAGTTTTATAATGGGATCATCTAAAACAATGTGCTGCTAGTATAGCTTTCTAGTAAGCATTTTTTGAGGTTTTGGCGAGGGGTTTTATGTTTATATGGTTATTCATTTATTGTGTACCCCTCTTACTAAAACTGTCACACCTTGGGCCAAGTTTATTGTTATAAATAAATTTTCATTATGCTGATAAAAAAAATTAAAGGTAATGAATAATATTTTAAATTAAGATAATAAGATTATTTTTAGGTGCATAATTTCATTAAGTAATATATTTATGATTTATATAAGTAAGGTAATTGCATATAATTTACTTTTATAATTTATTTTTAATTTTCAATATATTGTGAGCAGTGATTTTTATTGCTTTTATTATTGTTCTTACTTTTTACTTCATTACTCTACTTTTAATATTGTACTTTTTTAAATTATATATTTTTTTAAATTCTAATGTGAATGTAATTTTAAATTATAATTAATATAATTATATTGCACTTTTTTACTTCATTGCTTTACTTTTAATACTGTGCTTTTAAATTATAACTACATATATTTATATTTCTATTGCTTATAATAAGTAGTAAATTATAAGCATCTAAGTAAATTAATTTTTTTTATTTAAAAAAGTAAAATGTTAAAAGTAAATTAATGAATTAAAAAGTAAAAACAATATTAAAAGAAAAAAAGTCACTGTCCTAATATATTGAAATAAAATAAAATTATAAAAGTAAATTGTATGTAATTAACTTCTTTGTATGAAATATAATAAATATATTACTTAATTGAAATATGCTCCTAAAAATAATCTAATTATTCCAAATTAAAATGCTTTTATTACTTTAATTATCTTAATATTTTTTATTTTGTTAGTCATATCAACACTAAACTAACTACAGTTAATGATCAGGACTAAAAAAGAATACTAAGAAAATATAAGGAATTTAAAAATAATAAATAAATTTGAAAGGAATCAAACCAGATAGTTCCTCATTCAACACTGTTCTATTTTTCTTTATTTTTTTTATTCATTTGTTCCATTTTTTAACCTTTTTCTTAGATTTTTAATATCTATATACTATTAAATATATGTGATATTATTCATATGTTGTATTATTATAATAGGAAAAATAAGCAAAATTAAAATATCATATTATTATAAATTATTATTTTTATAAACAGTTAAGTGAAAACATTTTAATAAATTGATAGTTAAAATGAATATTTTACTATTACTTATATTAATATTTTATCACAATTATTTTGCTATTAATTATATAAATATGTTATTATAATTATTTATATAATAGCTATGAACTATATGAATGGATTTGATATATGTCAACTTATTACTATTAGGACAAGACAAATAAAGGTTACAACCTTTAGCAATTTAAGTAACATGTTATGAATATATATATATATATATATATATATATATATATATATATATATGTGTGTGTGTGTGTGTGTGTGTGTGTGTGTGTGTACATAATATACAAACACACACACACACACACACACACACAAACATATATATACTGCAAGAAATGAATGCAATAGTGATAAAATTTAGTGACAAAAAATGGTTTTTCGTCACTAATATCAGCGTCACTAAAGTTTTAGTGACACGATTTTTTAAAAATTACATGTAAATTGTTTCATCACAAAAGTTAATTATTTTTGTAATATATATATATATATATATATATATATATATATATAGAGCATTTATGGCGGAAAAAGAGCTTACTGAAATTTTAATGACTCAATCCTGAATATTTTAGCAGATTTATTCAAAGCATCTCTCCACATTTGCACCTTAGTCTCATATTTTGTTTTATGCACATCAAATGCATTTTTGTAACTCTCCGAAGATTGATGTCCTTTCATTATCATATAAGATAACTTCCTCTTTGTAACAGCCCGGGCCTACGTCTTTTGGGCCTACCCTTTGGGCCTACCCACCCTCACCGCCTACCCGCAACTGTTATTCATGACCTCCCCCCTCGTGGATGCGGGGGTTTTTGTGCTCCTCAGGAATCAAACTCAAGACCCTCCATGCTTAAGTCTTTAGTCAATGCATTCCTGATACACCAATTGAGCTAGCACATATTTATCCGGCAAGACATGTACAAAGAGCTACTAGTCTTGCCCACCTCACCCTATTACCGTTCCTATTTCTAGCATAGCGAGATTGGCTAAAATTATAATTGTGTTTGCAATAACTCATAATCATATATTTTGCTGAAACAAAATCTGTCAATTTAAAATATTTTAAAACAAACACCTAATTAATTAGTCCTCTCTTCATAATTCTTTTTTTTCTTCTCAAATATTTTTTAACTCCATGCAAATATGACTTTGTTTGGTTTTAGTTCTTGAAATTTTTTGTTACTTTTAGATCCTAACATTTTCTTTGTATTTTTTTTAGTCATTACTATTATCTCTGTCTAGTTTAGTGCTAACATAACTAACAAAATGAAAAATATTAATTAAAATAATTAAGGTAATGAAGAATATTTTAAATTAAGATAATAAGATTATTTTTAGGTTCATAGTTCCATTAAGTAATGTATTTAATATTTATATAAATAAGGTAATTACATATAATTTACTTTTATAATTTATTTTTAATTTTTAATATATTATGAGCAATGATATTTATTGCTTTTACTATTTTCGTTACTTTTTACTTCATTAATTTACTTTTAACATTGTACTTTTTAAAATAATTATAATTTACTTAGATGCCTATAATTTACTTTTAATATATTACTTTTGTCTTTGGAGACAAAACCACTGCTCGTGGCATATTGAAAAATAAATTAAATTACATTCAATCAAAATTAATTAATTGATATGTAAAATTAACATCAAAAGTAACATATCAAAACTAAATTTAAGTAAATTATAATTTTTTATTTAAAAAAGTACATTGTTAAAAGTAAAATACTGAATTGAAAACTAAGAACAATATTAAAAGCGAAAAAAAAGTCATTGTCCATAATATATTGAAATAAAATAAAATTATAAAAGTAAATTATATGTAATTACCTTATTTATATAATATAATAAATATATTACTTAATTGAATTATGCACCTAACGTAATCTAATTATAATATTCTTCACTTTTTTAGTCATGATAGTACTGAATTAATTTGAGTTAATAATAAGGACTAAAAAAGAATACTAAGAAAATATCATGAACTTAAAAATAATAAATTATTTTCAAAACACTAAAACCAGATAGTTCCTCATTCAACACTCTTCTATTTTTGTTTCTCAGTTTTATTCAGTTGTTCCACTTGTTTCAGCCTTTTTCTTAGATTTTTAATTAATATATGTGATATTATTCACAAATTGTATCATTATAATAGGAAAAAATGAAAAAAATATTATTATTTTTATACATAGTTAAGTAAAAACATTTTAATGAATTGATAGTTAAAATGAATTTTTACTTTTATTTACACATTAGTATTTTATTATAATTATTTTTCTTGGGGGGAGGGGGGGCTGAGCATGACATTAGTGCAGACTACGGAGTATCATGATGACTAATCTCTGCTAGAGAACCTGCCTGGCCATCTTTAGTGGGGTCTCTCCTCCCAACCAAGTTTTTTTTCACCCACAAGACTTGAACCGAAACCTTACTTTAGGAGACTGGGCCTAGTTCCACTCGGACCAACAACATGTTGATTTATTATAATTATTTATATAATAGCTATGATTTATTAGGAAAAAAACTATGAACTATATGAATGGATTTGATATATGTCAACTTATTACTATTTGGACAAGACAAATAGAGGTTACATCCTTGATGGATCCAGGGGTAGGCAGGGGCCCTCCCCCTTTTGTCATCATGATCTTCTTCACATGTTACAAATGGCTATATTGCAGTTAAGATTTTGCATAGTAGGATCTAATGGTGCAAATGATTATGCTGTAGTTTAAATATTGCACAATAAGATCTAATACAAAAGAAGGATAAAATACCATTAATAGATTACATTGTATACAAATTGTTTGGCACTTACTAACGAATTGTTTTTAACCAAAACTCAATTTATATATTCTTTTATCAATAAATATATATATATATATATATATATATATATATATATATATATATATATATATATATATATATTTGTAACAGATGGATTAATTGCTTATTGACTACTAATCATATGCAATTTCAAATCTCTCACATATACAGAGAAGGCAACACGTGTGCGGATAGAATTGCCTCTTTTGCTCTTAGTGTGCAGGACTTTTGTTGGTGGGATTCTTTGCCTACCTCTATTAACCGTGACATTTTTAGGAATAGGAATAGTCTTTCTAGCTATAGATTCAAATGAGTTTTGTTCTCTGGTTATATCCTGTCTTTTGTTGCATGGGTTTGGTTCATGTCCCCATGTCTGTTTTTTCTGTCTTTTTTATAATATTCATAGGGTTGCTTTTGGTTTGATAGAGTCAACGGTGCCAACCTGGTTGGGATGTTTGGCTTTATTGCTTCCTTAGCTCTCCTCTTTTTTGGATTTTATATATATATATATATATATATATATATATATATATATATATATATATATATATATATATATATATATATATATATAAGGAAAGATCCACTTACTCCAAAAATAAGTATAAAAGAGTTACTCTCCATCCTCACCATTCATTTTCTTGAAATCGAATGGTTAAGATTAGTTACTCATTATATAAAAAAAATAAATGGTGAGAATGAGGAATAACTCTCTTATACTTACTCTTGGAGTAAGTATATTCTCATCTCTCTCTCTCTCTCTCTCTCTCTCTCTCCCTCTCTCTCTCTCTCTCTCTCTCTCTCTCTCTATATATATATATATATATATATATATATATTAGAAGTTAAATAATTATATAAAAAAATTATCCCCCTTCAATATGTTTTTGGATCTGCCCCTAAGCAACATGTTATTATGCATACAAATATGTAATAGCTAGCTATATTGAATATTTATGGAGAAGAAAGAGCTTACTGAAATTTTGATGACCCAATCCCGGATATTTTAGCATATTTAATCAAAGCATCTCTCCACATTTGCACCTTGGTCTCATTTAGTTTTATGCTCATCAAATGCATTTTTGTAACTCTCAGAATTTTGATGTCCTACATGTGTGGGTTCAACATGGTAGAAAACAGGGATTACAATCCGTCCATATTTCTCTTTGCAATGAAGTATTGTCACGAGTTCTTCTAAACACCAACGCGAAGAAGCATAGTCTTGTGAGAATATGATCAACGAAATGGACGATCCTTCAATTGCTCCAACAAGTGATGGCCAAATTTCATGTCCCCTCTCAAGTTGATCATCTATAAAGGCATTTATTTGCTTACATTTAAAAGCCTCTCTCAAATGGCTAAGAAATCCGCGACGAATGTCCTGGCCCCTGAAGCTAACAAAAACATCATAGGTTGTTTGTGGATCGTTGTTGTCAGACATGGCTTTTCCTCTACAACCTTCAGTTTTCGAAATAACAGAGTCAGAGGAAAACAACACCCAAAAAATAAACAATAGACAGAAAAATACAATACAAAGGATATTTCTGTCCCTACACAGGAATCTGTATGAGGCACAAGGTAATTGAAACGAAAAAGAAAGTTAGGAATGAAGTAGGAAAATCATGGAGTTTATGAGACATAAACATGATATTGATAACAAGTTCAAGTAAGGAAGGGGGAGGATGTCATATGACAAATACAATACCAGCTTCTTCTGGATTAAACTTTCCACCCGAAGATAGCAAATGTCAAAAGAAGGGATCTTGGAAAATGTGAAAGTGGGGGGTGCAAAGCAAACAAATAATCATAGTCATTAACACGCCGTTTAACTCGGTCCCATAATAAAGATAAGTGAAAGGACCCACTGCTATTAATTTATTTCCTACAACTACATGCGCATAAGACATACGGTAGAGTTTGAATGCCTCTAATAATTCTTCTTATCAGTCTGTAATTTTATATACCAGATCTTATCTATCAAAATATGATAAATTACCTTGAAATTTTGATTTTGTGAATGAAATATTGCCTTGATGTGACAGCCACTAAATGCCTTTTTTTCTCCCTCTATTTCCCTTTTCTAGCCAGCTGAGGGAATGAGTAGTATATTGCTACTTATTGTTAGGAAAAGTAAAATTCTCTTGTATGGACTTTGATTGATTTGTTCCTCTTCCTTACAATTGTGATGAAAGAAAACAAAATAAAAACATAAACCGAAATATGATGAGGTGTTTGTGCGTTAAAGATATGTTGTAATTACTAATTGATTTTGATCATAAGTATCTACTTTTTAATTTGTATTTACGCTATCCAATCTTTTGGCTAATTTAAAAATATAAAATTTAATTGAATATTTCTTTAATAAGAATAATTTATTTAATCAATATCAAATATTGAGGTAAATAAATTATATGATTAAAATTAAGCATTTCTTTTAAAACATTCTATAAATCAAAACTAAAATTTTAAAATAAAGAGGATGAATTTACATATGACATTTTACTGATCCTTGTGTTATAGGACACTTGAATTGTGACAACCTGGTGATTGTAACACTTTATATTACATTATACTAATCTTTAAAAAAGTATTTTAAGGGATTAATTTAATAATTATAAAAGTTTGTTAACAATAGTTTGTGATCCGAAAAATTTATATTTCATTATACTAATCTTAAAAGAAAATTAATTTATTTTAAGGGATTAATTTATTTGTGATGTCAAATCTACCATATATTTTCTAATTTTATTTTATCAATTTTTTATTTCAAACTATAGTGCGTTATCGACAGTGATGTGATATACACTAGCGTCCAACCCCTACTATGTACGGGGATATATATTTTGTTGTAGGCTCACAAATATATTTTATATGAAAAATATCATGATTAAAAATTTAAAAAGATTTAAATTACATTAAATTTAAATATTTTTGAAATTTAGAAATGTAAAATGATAAAATATATTTTGAAATTAGAAAACATACATGTTGTGGGGTGTTTGATAATAAGAATGAAAAATCAAAGTGGATTATCAAATAAACAACTTCTAATCCGTTAGCCACGTAAATGAAATCTCTAACGATGTTTGGGCACTAAAACATATATTTTTCAAATTACATGACTAAAAAAATCAATTTTAAATTTGGGTGACCAAAACAAATTTACCCTAAATTTGAGAGAAAACATATTTAACTCTTTATGTTATTTAAAGTTTATAAACAATATTTTGAATAATTTAAAATATAAAAATTAATTAAATTTGATACAAACTATTGAAATCAAATATTACTTGAAATAAATTATTATTTTAATCTCTAATAGACAATTTATATTTCATTAGCACTTATGTAAGATGAGTTTTTATAAGTGTTTAATATTATTTTCTATTTAAGAGAAGAAAATATACTAACTAATAAGTTCACTAATTAATGTAGGTATTTCTTTTCTTTAACATAACTTTGCAATATTAACTAATCATAGAAAAGTATATTAGTTGTAACAAATACTTAAAAGAGTAATATTAACTAATGATATTATTTGATATTATATATATTGTAAGTATATTAAAATTAACAAAATATAAATGAAATTAAATATGAAATAAAATATTTTAATTTACTATGAAACTTATATATTTTAAAGAAGAGAATAATACAATATAATATGTGTAATTGTAGCAGTACACAAGCTTAATAATCTTATTTAAAATTTTTAAAAATTTATGTACAGAAATATTTTTATTTATTTTAATTATTAAAAATATTATATATTTTGAATTATATAGTGAAAATTATTATACACCTGATATTAATTGTGCATGACATGAATAATCATATAATATTAAAGGACTTTACCATTCATATAGCATTTAATTTTATAGCCTTTCTAATGTTAAGTCCAATAAATACTGTTTTACTTCATGGCTCTTACTTATATGTCTCTCCCACACACATATATTATCTTTCATCAATTCGAGTATTGAATATATCCAATTCTCTTATTTCTTTTGTTCATGGCTCTACGTTAATTAATGGTAGTTAATCCTCCAAAAAATGATTATTTTTCTTGTTGTGAATAAATTATAAGTGGCGTGCTCTGTTTAGAAAAAACTTCTTGTTTTCAAATGACTTGCTAGATTACTACTTGAAACAGTTATTTACTTTTTTTGTACTTTAATGACTAGCTATATTCTATATATGTTAATATGGAATTGTGTTAGTTTACTTTATTGAGCAACTTAGTTGTATGTGCATAGTTCTCTTGTTCGTTTATCTCGAAGATACAATTACACAGTTTCTTATGTAAGTCAAGTACAACACAGTTTAGTTTTATGGAAGTCAACAGACCTTCAGTTCAACAAAACTTAAGCTGAGGGGCAAGACTTGTGGAAAAAAAAATACCAAGACTTGTGTTCCAAACAATTGCTTTGCTCCTTCCCATCTTCTTCTTGGAACAAAGTACATTATTTACTGGTTTTGCTATAACTGGATGAATATAAAACAAGTCAAAAAGACATTCCAATGTGATTTTCTGTGAACATTCGTTTAGTCCCTGGAGATATGAATGTTCCTATATATCAGAGAGAGAGAAAAAAAAAAAAAAAAAAAAGGCAAAGCCAAGCACGATCGTAATATTTGCCATTAGATTGCACCTACTACTCAGTTAACATTCAAGATAATTAAAATTTAGATCCTTTTAAATTCTTTATCAAAATATGTTAATTTAGATTGTAAGCCACCAATATACTCTAGCAAATGCTAATTGTACGGAAATGGCGGGCCTTGGTAGGTTTGTTAGAAAGTTCAAAACTAATGGGAAATGATCTGGGTCATGTTTAACTTGATGGATTTTATATCGGGTCACTGGGGCAGTTTAGAATTCTTGAGGAAGCCAGTCAAAAAGTTAATGGACAGAAATCAATTTAGGTTCCACGTTGGATCTTTAGAACAATAAACTTTATAAGCCAGAGTAAAATTTTCTCTATAAGTTACGACCTACGAAGTATTAAATGAAAAAGAAGATAAAAAAAAAAAGCAGGATTATTATCAATTGTCTTACCCATTTCCTGAAACCATAGAGATATTTGGAACAGGGTCATTAGCAAGCTTATAAATTAAGCCTTCCTTCCTTCCTATTTTCTTTCTTTCTTTTTACCTTTACAGCCTAAAACTGGGGCCTGACTTATTCACAACCGATAATGACAAATGTCAAAAGAAGGGATCGGAAAATGTGAAAATGGGACTCACTGCAAAGCAAACAAATAATCATGCATAGTCATTATTTCCTCCCACGGTCCTACCCACTTGCAAACTAATAATTCTTATCAGTCTGTAATTTTATATACCAATCATATCTATCAAAAGAAGATGACCAACTTTGAAAATCTGATTTTGTGAATCAAAATATTGCCATGATGTGGCAGCCACTAAATGCTTTTTTTTGTCTCTATTTCCCCTTTCTAGCCAGCAGAGGAGGGAATGGGTAGTATAAGAAAAGTAAAAAAAAAAAAAAAATTCTGAATTGTGATGAAAAAATAAATAAATAAAAACATAATCCGAAATATGATGAACTGTTTGTGCATTAAGGATACATTGTAATTACTAATTGATTTTTATCATAAGTACGTATTTTTTTATTTTCTATTTACGTTATCCAATCTTAATCTGGACTAATTTAAAAATATAAAATTTAATTGAATATTTCTTTAATAATAATCAATTTATTTAATGAATATCAAATATTGACTTAAATGAATTATCTGATTAAAATTAAGCATTTCTTCTATAACATTAAATAAAACAAAACTAAAATTTCAAAATAAAGAGAATGAATTTAGATATGACAATTTATTGATCCTTGTGTTATAGGACACTTGAATTGTGAAAATATTTTAAGGGATTAATATAATTATAAAAGTTTGTTAACAATATTTATTCTAAAACACCTAAGTCGTAGCCACTTCTTGTCAAAAAAAAAAAGTTTAGCAACTTGGTGATCCGAAAATTTATTTTAAGGGATCAATTTTATTGTTACGTCAAATCTACAATATACACTTTTACATTTATTTTATGAAATTTTTATTTCAAACTATAGTGCATTACTGACAGTGTTTGATGTGATATATACACTAACGTCCAACCCGTACATAGTACGGGATATATATTTAGCTGTAGGCTCACAAATATATTTCATATGAAATTGCGTTATATATCTAATGGCTAGTTATATTATATGTTAATATGGAATTGCGTTAGTTTACTTTATTGAGCTGAGGGGCAAGACTTGTGTGGAGAAAGATACCGCCATGATACCGCTCCTTTACTCATGTAAAGTGTTCCAAACAATTGCTTTGCTCCTTCCCATCTTCTTGGAACAAACTACATTATTTACTTGTTTAGCTATAATTGGATGAATATAAAACAAGTCAAAAAGACATTCCAATGTGATTTTTTGTGAACATTCTTTTAGTCCCCGGAGGTATGAATGTTCACATATATCAGAATTGTCTGCCAGTACACGACAATAAGAGAGAAAAACAAAAGAGAAATCCAAGCACGATCGTAAGATTTGCCATTAGATTGTACCTATAACTCAAGTTATTCTAGATAAAATTTAGACCCTTTTAAATTCTTTATCAAAATATGTTTTTCTTTTTAAGTGTTTATCAAAATAAATATGTTACTCAATTTAGATTGTAAGCCACCAATATACTCTAGCAAATGCTAATTGCACGGAAATGGCCTTGGTAGGTTTGTTAGAGAAACCAAAACTAATGAGAAATGAAGTCATATTTAAATTGATGAATTTTATATCGGGGCAGTTTAGAATTTTTGAGGAACCAGTAAAAAAGTTAATGGACAGAAATCATTTAGGTTCCACCTTGGATCCTTAGAACAGTAAACTTTATAAGCCAGAGTAAAATTTTCTTATTAAGTTGCGAGCTAAACAAGTATTAAAATGAAAAAGAATTTAGTTTTATTTGGCACACAAAAGCTTATTTTAATGGCTTATTTGTATAAGCTACTAGCCTTTTCTTTTTCTTTTTCATTTTTATCCCATTAATTTACTTGACATATTTTTTTTTTTACCTTTTTTAATCAAATAATTAATTTTATAGATTTTTTTTTGTGCAGAAAATTAGTATCGGCTAAAAGAGTGCACAACTTCTAACACAGCTGTGGGATGGATGGTACAAACTGCAGTGCCATACACAGTTGTTGAGAATAAGAAATTCATTCATTTGAGACTTGTATTGCATGTCGCAAGGTAAAGCCTGAAACATATAGGTAGTTGTATTGTAGGGGTTTTTATTTTTTAACTTTGAGAGTATCCAAATATAATAGAATATCAATATGGTCAGGGAGAAAAGTTTTGCCTCTGAAGTTAAGGGTGCTTAATTACTTAATTATTTATCAATAGATGTGAAGACCGTTGAATTATTTATTTTACCACTGGTTAGTTAGTATGTTGAATATATCTGTTATGGCAGGAGCCAAAATATTTTATATTATCACCCTGTGGCCATTCATGGTTTGATATGGAAGTTTAATTTTCCAATCAACTGCCAAGTAAAATATTTGACATTACCGTGAAAAGAGTCATAAAATTTATGACTAATTAAACTTGTCCGTGATTCGCATTTAGTGAATGTATGACACTTGAATATGCAATGGGTTAGGCTAAGGTGGAGTTTTAATCACCGGTGAAAAAGTATTTTTTAATCTGCTGTAATAGGTTTTTTACCTGCTACCAAAATATATTTTTTTTATTTATTTTTTCTCCTGGTGGTAGCAGGTGAAAAACCTGCTGCAGCAGGTAAAAATCACTTTTCACCAGTGGATAACTTGCTGCAGCAGGTAAAAAACATACTTTCTCACCGGTAAGAAAGTGTTTAAAACTCCACCTTAGCCTAACCCAATATGCAATATATGGTCAATTTTCAGCAAAATCAAATGTTTTTAGTTTTGGTGTAATGGTTCTTGAGATTGTAACTGGCAAAAGAAACACGGGTATTTTTCGTGGGGAGAGCTTTGTAAGTCTTTTTTTTTTCTTGTCAAGATATCTTTCTTGTCCTTGTAATTAGAATAATAGGATTAGAAAATTATTTCATGCTTCACATAAGTGTACAGATGGAATCTATGAAGTAATTAACATCTGTAAATTGAACAAATTCATGCAGGTGTGACGAAACTAGAGGGATGGAACGACTACAAACATTGTAGATCATTCTTGGTCTCAAGAAATCGTATTTCACATGTGTCAGACCTTGAACTCTCGTGACCCAATTTATTTAAATTTTTAATAAAAATAAGTTATTTCATATTTAATTAAATGATGCAAAAATATTTATATAAATTATATTTATACAAGAACTTGTGGCTGTAGACTGTAGTTTCTATTCCAAGTCAACTTTGATCAGCCTCCGTGGACTGACTCTACATACAATATACAATTTTTCCAGATCTATGACAACTTGCAATGAATGCCTTGTATTACATTTTCCAAGTCAACTCAGGTCAATGCATTTTGCAGCGTCTTTCCCAATGCTAATTTTCCCTTTTCTCAGCCAGAGTGAAATAAGAAAAATTATAGAAGAAACAAAGCACTAGTATTTGTGACAGGTTGTAAATAGCGAAGGAAATAGGAAATTTAGTATTAACAATAAATTGTCAGTGATCTTATTCATTTGTTGAAACTTGTTCAGATGCAAAATATCTGCATTCAGAAAATGGAGGTTCAGATGACCGAGGAAGATTAATTGTAGATTTAAGAAAGTGGTTTCCAATAAACAGATTGTGTGGTAGTTTGATCCTGTGTATACAAAGAATAAATGCAAGGGGAATTCGAGAAACCATATTTTGAACATCAATACTAAAGAAATACGCTAGTGTAGAAAGATAAGCACCAAGCTACGCTACTAGTAAAATAGTCATAGTCATAATGGTTGCCATGGTTGATCTGTCAGCTAAATTTTCTTGAACACAAAGAAAACCAATATGGATGCATCTCAACATTTCATTTCGTGAATTGCTGTTTAGTGATGGATCTACAATGTTTTAAGCCGTCCCCTCCCTCCAGTTTCTCCATGTCTGCAAATATTTGTTATTAAGTGATGGATTCCACTTTGCATTAATGTTTTTTGCATTAATGTTTTGGAGCAAGTAATCTTCTAATACATACTTTTATATGACAAAAGAAGAAATAATATGGAGAAAGGAAGACTTACATAGCTCAGTAGATCCTCCACATTCTCCCCATGATGAATGCCAATGTTTTTCTGGCTGCTTATGATCTCAAGAACCAGTACACCAAAACACATCCGATTTCACTAAAAATTGTCCATGCATTGGATACTCAGGTGTCATATATCCACTACATGCCAATATGGATAGGCTGAATTAGTCATATATATTAAGACTATTTCCAGGGTCATAAATTTTCATTCTGCTTCACTTGCTAATGCCAATGATATTCATAACAAAGCTTTAATTTTGAATTCCTAGTACTGTGTAAAAGTATTTTACTTTAATTTTGAATTATGACATCATTATAAAAAAGCTTGTTGCTTATAGCTACTACTTAAAAAGTCATACTCTTTAAACAAAGTAGTAATACAGGATTCAATGATAATGTTAAAAATTTTCCTTGATTTATTATTTGAAATTAAAGTCTTAACAATTATTAAGCTATAGCATATTCTAATACTTACTAGGTTCCCACAATTCAACTTGTATTTGCTCCAGTTTGATCCAATAAAACCAGTCTTGCCGTGCCAAAATCTGCTATCTTAGGATTTATATCTTGGTCTAGGAGAATCTTGCTTACTTTGAGATCACGATGTATAACACGCAGATAGAATCTTCGTGAAGGTAGAGAAGGCCTCGAGCAATACCTCTAATGATTTTGTAGCACACATCCCCCTTTCTTGGTTGGATCTGCATATACAGACATGAATTTTGGCGGTATATGAATATTTAGGCTTTGTCCTAAACCAGAAGTGAAATATAGAGAAATAGTCTAATTATGCAGTCATTCAGACATACCAAATATGAATCAAGGCTTTTATTAGGAACAAATTCATAGACGAGTAGCCTTTCTCTTCCTTCCAAGCAGAAACCAAGTAGTCTAACTAAATTTCCGTGCTGAAGCTTGGCCACTAAAAGCAATTCATTCTTAATTCCATATCTCAGTCAGGTTAATATTTTGGTAACTGGTGGTATAGCATGTTTTGATGAAAATGTGATGTGTATCTAAATTTGACAGAGTTATTTACCCAGTAAAAGACTCCAAATTCCACCTTGTCCAACTTTATTAGAATTGGAGAAGTCTTCTGTAGCAACTCGTATTGTGTCAAAGGTGAATTGCAATGACTAAGCAATGTTAATTTCATCATCATCTTCATTAACTTCACATGGGGAACGAATTTAAACTAATGAAATTTTCCGTTATGTTACAAGCACAATAGTGCTGCTGGTGCCGTCAAAATTGAAAATCGGGATGTGTTACTTCCGAAACAGTATGTATTTAACTAATAACTGCCTTTTTCAGTTTTTCTTACCTTCTTAGCAGTGACATATTCATGCTTTGAATTATTGAAAAATTTTCATATTCTGTATGTATAATAGATTGTGTGTAGTTAAATTATAGTTCACAGGAAAGAATTACTCTAAATTATGACAGCTTTGTCAGAGGAATATGTGTGGTGTATTTACACAATATATTGCACGAACAAATTACATGAGTTCCAAGACGTTGTATTTTGGGTTAAGACTAGGAGAAATGCTAACGACACACTCTCTATCACACTCTTTTGAACACACTATCCATGATTGGTTAAAATTTATTGGAAATCACAAATTTTTATGATCCTGCTTATTGTTTAATGACTCACTCTCCTAATTTTGTAGTTTTAAATAAATTCCAACCAATGATAGAGTGTGTGTTGGGAGAAGTGTGTTAGAGAGTGTGTTGCTAACACTCCTCTAAGACTAGAAGATTTGATGATGAATAAATATCACCCCCATGACCAAAATCTAGGAGGGTGTAGCTCAGTCATTGAAGCTTCATTTTCTGATTCTTGAGCTGATTTAAATACCGGTTCACTTGACGCTGTTGCTCTTGAATTATACTCCCATGTCTGCATCTCTGGAAGGCTTCTAGTTCTATAAAATGCAGGTTCGGAAGGAATTGGGAGACAGAGAGAAGAGCTATTAAGCAACAGTATAATGGCAGCCATGATTGGTCTGTCGGCTAAATTTTCTTGAACACAGAGTAAACCAATGTGGATTCATCTCATCATTTCATTTCGTGAACTTTTGTTTAGTGATGGATCTACAATATTAATAGTTGTCCCCTCCTTTCAGTTTCTCCATGCCTGCAAATTTTTTTTATTAGATCACGGACTCCACTTTCTATATTAATGTTTTGGAGCACGTAACCTTCTAATCCATACTTCTAAATGGCAAAGAAGAAAAAATAGTAACAAAAGGAAGACTTATGAAGCTTATTAGATCCTCCACATTCTGGCCACTGTTTTTCTGGCCACTTACGATCTCAAGAACCAGTACACCAAAACTGAAGACATCTGATTTTACCGAAAATTGTCCATGCATTACATACTCTAGTGCCATATATCCCCCACATGCCAATATGGATAGAATTATTAGTCATAAATGTTATGACACTTCTGCCGGTCATAAATTTTCATTCTGTTTCAGTTGCTAATGCCAATGATTTTCATAACAAAGCTTTAATTCTAAATTCCTATTACTGTAAAAGTATTTTATGCTATCACTCATTCATACAA
Organism: Pueraria montana var. lobata; assembly: GCA_026413185.1. NCBI lineage: Eukaryota > Viridiplantae > Streptophyta > Magnoliopsida > Fabales > Fabaceae > Pueraria > Pueraria montana. Next base: position 10,494,973 of record CM048651.1, on the reverse strand, counting down.
AGCTGAAAGATTATAATTTATAGTAACAACTACTTAAGACTCAAACTGTTCGAATAATCTACTAATTCATGATTTGGTGAAAATTAATGTTAAAAGTTCTCATTGATAGTTGATTGAAATTAAACTCTTAACAATTAATAAGCTATAGCATATTCTAATACTTACTGGGTTCCAACAATTAGTCTTGTATTTGCTTCAATTTGATCCACTAAAACAAGTCTTGCTATGCCAAAATCTGTTATCTTAGGATTCATCTCTTCGTCCAAGAGAATGTTGCTTGTTTTGAGATCACGATGTACAATACGCAGTCGAGAATCTTCATGAAGATAGAGAAGGCCTTGGGCAATACCTCTAATGATTTTGTAGCGCATTTGCCAATCCAATTGTACTCTCTTGGTGGGATCTGGATTTACAGTCATATGTGAATAGTTAGGCTTTGTCTTTAACCAAAACTGAAATATAGAGCAACAATCTAATTATGCAGTCATTAAGACGTACCAAATATAAAGTAATCAAGGCTTTTATTTAGAACAAATTCAAAGACAAGTAGCCTTTCTCTTCGTTCCAACCAGAAGCCAAGTAGCCTAACTAAATTTCGGTGCTGAAGCTTGCCACTAAAAGCACTTCGTTCTTAAATTCTATATCTCCTTGTTTGGATTCGCTTGACAACCTTTTGACTGCAATCATCTGCCCATTGGAGAGTGTTAGCAATAGCAACCGGAATTCTAAAGAAAAGAGTAATCACACGCACACACACAGACACGAGATTTAACGAGGCTCGGTAAGTGTGCCTATGTCCTCGGGAACAGAGCAGCTGTTTCTATTATTGTTATTTTGGCCAATAGGGTTACATCAATTTATATAGAATAAACCATGATACAGACTTACAATATCACCCTTATACCGTACTGCGGGGCTAAAGCCCCGCACACACAACCCATTTATTTCATAACCCAACAAGTAGCCCAAGCCCAATCTGCTCACTCATAGAATATGAGCCATGCACAACAATCTCCACCTTGGCGAATATTAAGCCCCGTGGAAGATAACAGCAAGTCCACCCCATATCTTGTATGTCTCATGGGTTGGGGGGTCCAGTCATGTCTAGAACCGAGCAACATTCAACAAGTCCAAGCAATGCTTGAACTTGTTAGCTGTGACTGCCTTGGTTAACATATCGACTGCATTCTCTGAAGTGTGAACCTTCCTGAGCAAAATATGACCAGATGCCATTAACTCCCTGATCTTGTGGAACCTCACATCAATATGCTTGGTTCTAGCATGATACACTTGATTCTTTGCCAAATCAATAGCACTCTGACTATCACAATGCAACTGAACTCCATCTTGCTCAATGCCCAACTCCCTTGCTAGCCCTGTGAGCCACACAGCTTCTTTACTAGCCTCTGCTACTACCATGTACTCTGCTTCAATTGTTGACATTGCCACATTAGACTAAACAATGGACTTCAAACAAATAGGCCCACCTGCAAGAGTAAATACATACCTTGTTGTAGACCTCCTGTCATCCAAATCACCAACATAATTAGAATCCACATAACCCACAACTGAAGGATCACCCTGTTGACTGCCAAACAAGATACCATGCCCTGTTGTACCCTTTAGGTACCTGAAGATCCACTTCACTGCTTCCCAATGTCGCTTCCCTAGCTTCGACATAAACTTACAGACTTGGCTTACAGCATGTGCCAAATCTGGTCTAGTGCAAACCATAGCATACATCAGGCAACCAACTGCATTGGCATAAGGAACCTTTGACATGTATTCCACCTCTTCATCTGTCTTTGGGCACTGATCTATAGAAAGCTTGAAGTGGTTTGCAAGTGGAGTACTCACTGACTTAGCATTACTCATGCTAAACTTGTCCAGCACCTTCTCAACATAGCCCTACTGTGATGAGAGCCATAGTCTTCTGGACCTCCTATCCCTGTGAATCTCCATCCTAAGAATCTTCTTGGTAGGACCCAAGTCCTTCATGTCAAACTCCTTTCCCAGCATGGATTTCAATTCATTCACATCACGCAAATGGTTACCAGCAATCAACATATCATCCACATAAAGTAGCAGAAAAATAAAAGAGCCATCATCAAGGCTCTTTACATAAACACAGCAGTCATACTCATATCGCCTATAGCCAATCCGAAGCATGTAAGAATCACAACGCTTGTACCACTGCCTTGGAGACTGGTTCAATCCATACAGAGACCTTTTCAACTTACAAACTAGCCGACCCGGTCCATTTTTACTTAACCCCTCTGCCTGCTCCATGTAAATCTACTCCTCTAGATCACCGTCAAGAAAAGTTGTCTTCACATCCATCTGCTCAAAGTGCATATCTCGACTGGCTACCAAGGCTAACACTACCCTGATAGAAGTATGCCTCACGACTGGGGAGAAAACCTCATCATAGTCAATCCCCTTCTACTGCGAATATCCTTTTGCTACTAGGCGAGCTTTGAACTTTTCCCCTTCTTTTTCTAATACTGGAGGTTTCCTCTTGTACACCCATTTGCACCCTATGGCTCTCTTGCCTGGAGGAAGCTGAACTAGCTCCCATGTCTGATTCTTTCGCAAAGACTCCATCTCATCCACCATAGCACCCATCCATTTTTCTTTCTCCTGGTTGTTCATAGCCTCTTGAAAGGTAGACAAGTCTACTGAACTAGTGAGAAGTGCAAAAGAAGCCAACTCTTCAAACCCATATCGGACAACGGGTTTAATAGTGCGATGTTCTCGATCTCTGACGAGAGTGTACTCCTACAGTCTTGCTGGACTAACTGGTATAGGCTCAGGCGTAAGTATGGTCTCAGGTCTTGGACTACATGGTTCTGCCCTCTTAGGAATCACCGGCAGCTTGTTAAAGTCCACCTGAACCTCCACGGAGCTAGGGGAAGCTCCATCTGGTACTGGTACATGTGTCTCAACTGTTTATGGCATCATGGACTGCTCATCAAACACTGCATCTCTACTGATCACCATCTTTGGAAGCTGGATCCCAAAACTTGAACCTCTTCACACCTTTGGAATAACCTACGAAAACACACTTTTTCAACTTTGGATCAAGTTTAGATCTTTCATCACTGGATACATGCACAAAAGCAGGACACCAAATATTCTTAAATTATTAAAATCAACCGAGTTACCTAACCAGACTTCTTCTACAACTTTCCTATCCAATAAAGCTCGTGGTGATCGGTTAAGCAGATAACATGCCATGTTCACCGCCTCTGCCCAAAAGCCTTTGGAAAGGCTAGCATTCAACCTCAGACATCAGGCTCTTTCAGTAAGGGACCTATTCATCCTCTCTACAACACCATTCTGTTATGGTGTTTTCTGCACTAAGAAGTGTCTCTGAATGTCATGTTCCTCACAGAATTTCTAAAATCGTGAGTCTGTGTACTCCCTGCCATTATCAGACCTTAAATACCTAACTTTTCTGCCTATCTGGTTCTCCTCCTCAGCCTTCCACAACTTGAACTTCTCAAAGACTTTGGATTTCTGTTTCATGAAGTACACCCAGACCTTGCGAAAAAAATGTCAATGAAGGAGACAAAATAATGGGAACCACCCAAGGACGGATCTCTAGTAGGACCCCACACATTAGTATGCACATAGTCTGGGATCCCCTTAGTGGCATGCTTCGCAGCTTTAAACCGCACTCTGGACCGTTTCCTAAGCACACAGTACTCACATAAGTCTAACTTACAGCTCTAAACTCCCTTCAAGAGTCCTCTCTTATGAAGCTCCACCATCACACGCTTACTAAGATGACCTAAATGCATATGCCATAATCTGGTAGCATCATGTTGCGATTTTGGCAAGTGTACCAAATCGTTCAAGTAACCAAGGGTAAGTCAAGTATCGTATCCACATGGACTTGAACGATAATCGGGTAAATAATAGCAAAATTTAATGGACTACCAAAATTGAAAATTTAAGTAACCAAATTTAAAGACAAGTGCATAAAACATTAAAGAGTAAAAAGGAAGAATTTTGGTTGAGAATATTAAAGAACACTTTGTGCGCGTAGAAAACGAGGTTTATATCAATGGTGGGAATTGTCAGGGTTTGACTTCATTGAATCAACCTAACATGCATTAAGAATTTTCCTGTTTGGCTCAAAGAAGGGTGCAAGGGATTTTAGGTAAGCTAGAAAGGCCAATGGTTAAAATAGCAAAGATGGCCTTGATCACTTCCAAGCAACATGCAAGCAACAAGATTCAAGAGATTCAAGCAAAACCATATGAATGTTGGTATCAACGGTGTCACTCAATTTCATTCAGTTACTTCTCACCGTGGTTGTTGATCTCATCAAGAAACAAGGGTGTATATGCAACATGTCAAACACATCAAACCCAATTTGAACCAATCACAAATGACCAAGAATGCAACCACAAAACATGTCTCAAATCAAAATCAATTTGTAAAAAATCATCATTCAATTCATGCTCAACGGGACAAGCCAACAATTACACAAGCCAAATCATTATTTTCCAAAACTAAAATCAAACAAAAGTAGTAAAAGAAAAGAAAAAGAAGAATAACTTACCTCACTACTCATTATCAGGCCCATCCACACCCCTTTGGCCAAGAAGGTGCTGGTCCCCAGCTCTTAGTGGTCAATCAACATGGGCCAAAGCATCCGTCACTTCAAGCGATGGTAGAGCACCGGATCTGAGAGTTGAAAGTAGATCTAGCCTTGACAAAAGTGGTGATGGTTCCATGATATAAATCGGATTGGAGGTCCAAGATGGTGTGGTCACACGCGGGGTGCGCGGATCTGGTTCACTAAGGTGCGCACGCGGAGGTGGTCCTGCAGCACGGGTCACGAACGCGAGGAACTGGAGGTGTGGTGACGACACGCGGTTGAGAGGGAGAGTGCGCGTTGCAGTCACGCGAGGAGAGAGAAAGCGGAGTGGGATGTGCGGGGCGCAAGGAAGGGCTGCTGGTGCGAATCGAGCGCGCGACGAGGAAGAAGAAAAGGGTAGCACGCGGAGGAGGTGGACGACGTTCATCTTGGGGAGAGAGAAGACCAGAGGAGAGAAAAGATGAGGTTATTTTTGCATATCTAGGCTTGGTAGGCACTGTAGTGGTTGTATGGTGGTGGATTTGATGTTTGTGGTGGTGATTATGGTGTTTGTGGTGGTGGTTATGGTGTTTAGGGGAGGAGAAGGGTTAGGGAAGAAGAAGATGAAGAGAGTGTGCAATGGATTACACAGGCTGTCCACATTTGCCAATGGCCCAATAGAGATTAGATTGCACAGGGTGTGCAAAAGGGATGCATGGTTGTGCAACTTTCGCTAAATTGAATATTCTCTTGATTCTTCATCGATGCAAGATGCACGGGTGTGCACTCTGATTGCACAGTTGTGCAACTTTCGTCAAAAAATAAAGCCTCTTGTAGCGCAAGATGCACAAGTGTGCACTCGGGTTGCATAGTTGTGCAACTCGCGTCGATATTTTTGCATTTCCATCAGCGCAAGATGCACAGGTGGGCGCTCATATTGCACGATTGTGCAACTCGCATCATTTTTTTTATTTTTATTTTTTGGATGCTTTCCCAATATCTTCATCATATGCATAGTAACCTGAAACAAGACAAGAGAAACACCCAAAACAGAAAATAGAATATGCGTAATAAAGAAAATGAATTCAAAATAAAGACCAAATTAAGAGAGAAAAGAGAAAGAAAGCTGGGTTGCCTCCCAGTAAGCGCTTCTTTAACGTCACTAGCTTGATGGATGAGTGACCTCAAGGGTCACAAATATGAATGGTTGTGGTCAACCCCAACCCCCCTAGGGGACTCACAGAGTCACAGACATTGAAAGTTACCTCTTCATCTCGCACTTTAAGCTTAAACTCTCCTTTGCCAACATCAATTAGACCATCAACATTCTTCATAAAAGGTCATCCTAAGATGATGGGAATCTGTGAATCCTCCGCCATGTCCATGACAACAAAATCAGCGGGAATTGTGAATTTGTTGACCTTCACCAGCATGTTTTCCACCACCCCATAAGGGTATATAATGGAGCGATCAGCAAGCTGTAATGTCATGTGAGTTGGTTTTACCTCCACATCTCCAACTCTCTTTAGCATAGATAGGGGCATCAGGTTGATGCTCGCCCCCAAATCAAGCAACACTTTATTAACAGAAAGGTTCCCAATGGTGATGGGAATAGTAAAGCTCCCAGGGTCCTTATGTTTGGCAGGCAATGTCTTTTGAATTATAGCACTACACTCCGCTTCCAACTCAATGGTATCCTTCTCAATGAACTTCTTTTTCCTTGTCAAGAAGTCCTTCAAGAATTTGGCATAGATTGGAATTTGCTTCAAGGCTTTCGAGAATGGGATGTTGATGTAGAGTTGTTTGAGAATGTCTAAGAACCGAGCAAATTGTCTCTCCTTATCAATTTTTGTTGGTGCTTTAAGATAAGGGAGCTTTGTAATGAGAGGTGCTTTGGCTCTTAACTTTTCTTCCTTGGCTTTCCGAGCTCTAGCCCACTTCATCTTTGAGTCCCCATCTGTGCTTTGAACTCCAACCTTCTTCACTTCAACTTCCTCCACTACTTCATCATCTCCATTCACCATATCACACTCTGACCCATTAATTGCAAAGATTGCACTGTAGTTAGCCTTGGGATTGGTCTGAGTGTTGGCTGAAAAGCCACTCTTAGTGTACTCTGCCAATTCCGCCACCTGTTTTGCAAGTTGCCCAACTTGAGTCTCTAAGTTTTTGAGAGAGGCATCAGTGCTCTTCTGATTAGAAATAGAGACTTGCATAAAATCAGTGAGAGTCTCTTCCAACTTCGTCGTGCGGTCATCGAGGTTGGGCTTCTGTTGGGAAGATCTTTCATCAATTCCTTTATCAAAGACAGGATGAGTCTGAAAGCCACTATGGTTAGAATTGTTACCGTAGAAATTATGCTTCCCTTGGCCATAGTTGTTTTGTCTCCCCATATAATTCACCTCTTCCTCTTGTGTGCTGGAAGTATAAGGACAATGCTCTACATGATGATCACCCCCACAAATTTCACAACTAAGCACTCGATGATGTGATTGAGAAGGGGAAGCTTTCATTAACTGTTGAGGAAGATTGGACACTTGCACCTTGAGTGCTTCCACCTGGGCTAGAATAGCATCTTGAGAGTTGAGCTCCATTACTCCTCTGTGTGGAGCTCTATCATGTTGAGCTTCAAAATCACTGGATGCCATGTTTTTAATCAATTCTACAACTTCCTCCAGTGACTTACTTTTAATCACTCCTCCACCAGCTGCAGCATTAAGCATCACCTTTGTTTACCCCGTCAAACCCCCAAGGAAGATGTAGAGTTGATCAACCTGTCCAATCCCATGGTTAGGGCACTTCATCAAGAGAGTCTTGTATCTCTCCCAAGTTTCATGGAGTGACTCATCATTCCTTTGGTGGTAGCCCAATATGTCAATCTTTGCTTGGCTTTTCTTGACTTCAGGGAAGAACCGATCCAGGAACTTTCTTTCCACTTCAGTCCAAGTGGTAAGACTTTGAGATGGGAGGTTGTTGAGCCACTTCAATGCATTTCCTATGAGGGAGAAACGGAACACCCTCATATACAGGCTCTGCTCTTCATTCTAAGCCACCCCTGCGGTGCCGCACAGATCATAAAAAGTGGTCAAATGGTTGTAGGGGTCTTCATTTTCTAAACCAGCAAACGCATGTTGACTGAGAAGTGTGAGCAAGGCTGGCTTAGCGTCAACTATGCGGTTGGCGTTCCTTAGCCTGGTGATACTAGAGAACACTCTTGGACCATTATTGTTGACATGATCCGCAAAAGTTCTCCTGGCAGGCTATTCTTCTCCTACCATTTCCTCTTCAGATGTGGTGGCCTCTTCATCTGAACTGGAAGGTTGTTCTGAATGGGGATTAGAAGAGCTCTCTTCTAGTGTCAACTGTTTCGCTAGTTGCTTTGCCTCTCTGGTTTGGGCACTGATGCACCGAGCAGTCTTCTCAATTTCAGGAATGAACAAGAGATCCTCAGGATTAGTTTTGCTCCTTGTGCCAAAAGTACCTGGCATGCACAAAATCACACATAACTAGAGCAGCTACAAAGATAATTAGCACCGGATGAGAGAGAAAAAAATAAAATAAAATAAAAATAAAATGCGAAAGAATAAAAGAATGTTTAAAGTCCACAAAAATTTACTAAAAATTTTGCCCAATTACCGAGACACAAGTCCCCAGCAACGGCGCCAGAAACTTGTTGCAATTTTGGCAAGTGTACCAAATCGTTCAAGTAACAAAGGGTAAGTCAAGTATCATATCCACAAGGACTTGTATGATAATCGGGTAAATAATAGAAAATTTTAATGGACTACCAAAATTGAAAATTTAAGTAACCAAATTTAAAGACAAGTGCATAAAAAATTAAAGAGTAAAAAGGAAGAATTTTGGTGGAGAATTTTATCAAACACTTGGTGCGCGTAGAAAATGAGGTTTATATTAATGGTGGGAATTGTCGGGGTTTGACTTCATTGAATCAACCTAACATGCATTAAGAATTTTCCTGTTTGGCTTAAAGATGGGTGCAAGGGATTGTAGGTAAGCTAGAAAGGCCAATGGTTAAAATAGCAAAGATGGCCTTGATCACTTCCAAGCAACATGCAAGCAACAAGATTCAAGAGATTCAAGCAAAACCATATGAATGTTGGTATCAACGGTGTCACTCAATTTCATTCAATTACTTCTCACCGTGGTTGTTGGTCTCATCAAGAAACAAAGGTGTATATGCAACATGTCAAACACATCAACCACAATTTGAACCAATCACAAATGACCAAGAATGCAACCACAAAACATGTCTCAAATCAAAATCAATTTGTAAAAAATCATCATTCAATTCATGCTCAATAGGACAAGCCAACAATTACACAAGCCACATCATTATTTTCCCAAACTAAAATCAAACAAAAGTAGTAAAAGAAAATAAAAAGAAGAATAATTAGGAATTACATGAAAGATTATCCAATTACATCAAACCCCAACAAAAGTGGATTTAGCTACGCATAGCCATGGGGGAAGAAGCAAAAGATGGAAAATCAATGAGGGGTGAAGCCAAACGCGTTAAACCCACGTCCCGGAGCTCTCCTCTCTTTTCGCATACGTAGTATCGTGACCCCTAGACTAGAATAGAAAATCCTTATTTAAGGCTATGGGCTAACAAGGGTTTTAGCCTAAAAGAGATCAAAACAAAAAAAAAATTAAGATAAATCTCGCAGAGCTTGATGCACAGGTGTGCACGGGTGTGCAACGCTTTCAAACACTTTAAAAACTTGCACAGGCACTTGCACAAGCATGTGATTTGGTTTGCACAGGTGTGCAAAGCTCTCAGAACTTCCAAAAATGCTCTTTTTGCCTCCACAAGACTTCCAACGCTCTAAGCTTTAACCCAAATGATCTTCAACGCATCAAATCTCTCATGGAACATCCCCATTGCTTACTATAAGCTTCACATAAGTTCCTAAAAACACAAGAAAACAACCCAAGATTAAGCATAAAAAGGTAAAAACAAGAAATTTCTAACTAAACCAAACTTTTATTCAAAACTTAACTAAATGGAGGATAAACAAAGCTCAAAAGCATAAAAGATGTCGAATAATTACCCCTAACTACTAAAAAGTAGGAATATAAGGCAATTATCACATCATCATCAGACTTAACAGATGCAACACGGCCTACAACTGGTATCAGATGGTGCTTAACCCTAGTACGAAATTCGAAGTGGGGAAGTTCAATGGAACTGGGAATTTTGTAGTGTGGCAGAGGAGGGTTAAGGATATGTTGGCTAAGCTCCAAGGGCCTAACGGTGGAGAGCGCGATGGTAGCCATGGTTAAGCTCTGATACCAATTATTAGCAATAGCAATCGAAATTTTAAAGATAAGAGTAATCACACACGCACACACAGACACAATATTTAACGAGGTTCGACAATTGTGCCTACGTCCTTGGGAGCAGAGTGGCTATTTCTATTATTGTTATTTTGGCCAATAAGGTTACATCAATTTATATAGAATAAACGACGATACAAACTTACAATATTACCCCTGTACCATACCGCGGGGCTAAAGCCCCGCACCCCCAACCCACTTATTTCATAACCCAACAACAAGTGGCCCAAGCCCAATCTGCTCACTCATAGAATATGAGCCATGCACAACAGAGAGCCTACCTTGAAAATATATCTCTGTCAGGTATGGTAAATATTTTGCTGACTTGTGCTATTGCATATTTTGATGTGTATATGAATTCAATAGTTACTAACCCAGTAAACAGCTCCAAATCCACCTTGTCCAAGTTTATTAGAATTAGCAAAGTTTCCTGTAGCAACTTGTATTGTGTCAAAGTTGAATTGCAATGACTCGACAATTTTAATTTCTTCGTCATCTTCATCTTCTTTAACTTCAATTGGGGAACGAATGTAAGCTAGTTAGTTTTTCAAATACGTTAATATGACATTGTATGTAGTTTAGTTATTATTTATAGGAAAGAATTAATCTAAATTATGTCAAAACATATATGCCTTTCTACAAAGTTTTTCTCTACATTTATGATTCACTATTGTAACAATATAGTAGTTAGTTGAAAATAAAAACATCACAGTAAATTGATACTTAGACTTGCCTAGAAGGTTTTTCCTTGCCTTCCACCTCCTTAAATATAGGCAGAGACAAATAAGCAAAACAACAATAGCAGTAGGCACAATTACAGCAATGACAATTAGTGTTGTCTTGCCACTTTCTGTAAAACCAAGAATCCTTTGCTTGGTTAGATATTTTAAGGATTAAGGATAATAAAATATCAAAAAGTTTAGTAACTAATTATAATGACAACTACATTTTGGGGAAGTGTCATTGGTGAAGGGAGATGGTGGTGGTGGTGGTGATACCTCTGGGTCGTCTAACACAGTCGTCTGTTCGTAGAAGGTGTTGTTTTTGTATCTAATAATATAATTGGGTCTAACAACTCTACCTCCTATCTTGTCATTGCAACACTCTTGGATTTCTGGGATAGCTCCGATCAAGCAGTTTTTGCAGTCTTGCTCAGACAAATCAGGCGTGCACTATGCATAAGTGAATTGTTGTGCATCAGAGGGGGAGGAAACATTGGGGAGATCTTCACCAATGGGCCTCGAGCACACCACATAAGTGAACTTGACACCACCTTCAACCTAAAACCTTAAGGCATTAGGTTTGTAGGTCTATCCACTTATATGTTGCTCAACTCACCCATTTCTACCTAATGTGGGACTTTACCTTCACACTTATACTCCAACAATCTCCCCCTCATGTGTGAGTCTCTTCCACATGGTAGCTTCCCCTCAAGCGGAAGCCATTTTTCACCACGAGTATCCAATGATGGCGCCTTTAAAGCTTAACCATGCTCTAGTAGCTTGAACCGTCATTCCACCATTTCACGGTGCGGGACATGCTGCCTGGCCTCCATGTATAGACCCATCGCCAAGAAGACTTTCGATACAAGGGATCCCCATGCCTATACCTGGATCCATCGCCAATTCCATTATACTCGTCTGAGTCGGTCACCTGATCAAACCATAGGCTCTGATACCAATTGTTGTGCATCGGAGGGGGAGGAAACATTGGGGAGATCTTCACCAATAGGCCTCGAGCACACCATATAAGTGAACTTGACACCACCTTCAACCCAAAACCTTAAGGCATTAGGTTTGTGGGTGTAACACCCTGAAAATTTCAACCTAATAAGTATGAATGTGAGAGATTTAATTAGAAAATTTTCTTGTTGGGGAGAATTGTAATGTTGTAGTTTTCCTAATTGTATGATTAAGTGTTTGATTAATACTGAAAGAGCAAACTAAATTTAAATTATGTTGATTGATATAATGATTAACTTAACTTCTATGTTTTGGTATTGGCCATAGTGTTATTGTGAAATTTTTTAGACTTTTACGTGAGTTCCGTAAGTTGTAGAAAAAGGGAAAAAAAATAAAAGAAGGGGGTGTCCTTAGAGAAAAGGTGAACAAGCTTCCTTCTTTCTCTCATTCATTCTATTCATTGTTCCTTTCATACGAAGCTCTCTTCTCTCTTTTTTTTTCCTCTGCTGGCCGAGAGCTACCAAGGGAGAAGGGAAGCCATTTTTGTTGCTTGGCTGGTTGCATACAAGACTTGGTGGTCTACTCTTAATTACCAACTGCTCATCTTCTCTTCCTCTCTCTCAGCTGAACCAAAAACCCAAGGTGAGGGGGACTCTTTGTGGATTCTGTTTTTAGTCTAAGGGTGGTTGAGAGTTAGGGGGCTCAATCACCTACAGCATGCCTGCCCCTCTTTGGCTGTTATGTGTGTTTGTTTGAATGGTTGAATGTAAAAAGTTGATGAAATGGGTTTGAAACCCTTAGCAGTGGCTGTGTGAGTGCATGTCCTGGCTTTAGTGTTGTTTTTGTTCTTTTGAAACTGAGTGGAAAGGCCCCTGGAACAAGGGAATCCATGCCCAATTTTCGTAGAATTAATTGATGAAGGTTGCATGTTGAAAACAAACTCCAAAACAATGGAACAGTGGCTGTCAGGTTCGCGTGTCCCTGGATAGCTCCCACGATTTTGTGATTTTTAGAAGATCTAACCGTTGGTTTTTCATGAAATTTACTTTGAATGAAAATACACACAAAAAAGAACAACTTTTATTTTAACACCATGGAGAAAAAACCTCTTCTTAAAGTTCATCCGTGGCTTTCAAAATGGATGTTCTGTTTTCAAGTTTCCCTGGAACATGTCTCGGTTTTTCTCAAATTCCCAGTTGTGTGCTTAATGGTTACTTTTCGTTTTTAAACTATTAAAAACTATACAAAACAAGATTTTTAAAAATATAAATTACAAAAATTATCATGTCCAATTTCTAAATTAACTTTTAAAAAGAAACAGGGCAAGGGTTTTCGAGCGCTGTTTTGAGTCTGAAACTTAGGCTGTTAGATACAAATTTACTGGGAACAATAGGGAAATAATTTGGGTGCAAGGTTACCCTTTTAGAAAGATAAAGATGTTACCTTTATACTGTAAAAATTGTAGCTCAAAACAAGTTTGGGAAGTGGGAGAAATTTACATTTCTTTAAGCTATGTTCAGTGAGCACTCAAAATTCAGGGCTGCTGACTTAGAAAATTTTTATAAAATTTTCTAGATGTTGATTTTATAATTGGGATACCTTTATATAAAATATATTTCAAGATCTTCGATTTGATACAAAAAGTTTTAAATTCCGAGGTCATTTGCTTGTATCAGTGAGAGCTCACATTTAGTACTGCTAATGAAAATTTGACTAAATAGTCAAATGTGATTGTTAACACTTGTATTTTTATAACTTTACCTTCAATTAATATTTTGATTATGTGAGATAATGGATAGAATACAACCACTATTATGATTGATTAATTCAAGTCTCAGGGAGGAAAACCTTGAGTATTTGATATGTGAAAGTGTAATTTTCTCTGTTTTGGTGATAGTAGTTTGAATCTTGTGGTGAAATTGTTTGTTGGTGTGATGTGTTTACAAGACTTAATGCGACTACTTGTAATAACTGGAATTATTTTCTAGTGTCAATAGCAGGATTGCTATTCAAAGATAAATATCTTTCTTTTATCAAATCATAAGACATTTGAGAGGGTAAAGAATATATAGAACATAATAAAATTGTCTGAATTGTGCTGAGAACCGAAAAGAGGAAGGAACCTCTAGTTCCAAGTCGTGTGAGATGGTTGAACGAGTGTGTTCGTGGACAAAGCTTGATTGGACAATTGTGGAAGAGGTTGTGTGGGGGCTTCAACTGTGGTGAGCGATATGCTCGTGAGGAATGGGGTCGGAATATGTGACCACTTTGGTGGTGGAGAGTGGATCTCCGTACGGTATGTCAGGGACATACGTTGTGGAAGACTGTCGTTCAGTACCTTTGGCAGTGAACCCACACCAACCTATAAGAGATGAACCCGATGAGAGGGGGTGGTTGAGGAGTCAGTCCTCAAAGATTGGATGACCTCACAGAGTAGTACTTGAGGTGTGCTCGCTAACTTGCTGTTTCTTGGGGATCTGGTACCAAGTTTGTGGTCGAGTTTCCACAGTGCCGACTTGGCAATCCCGACAAATGCGAGGCACAATCGTGTTGGTGAGAGCCCTGCCATTGTACCGTGGTGAAGGGTGTACTCCCAGCAAGTCATCCAACTTAAATATGTGTAAGACCACTGAGTTCTGGGAGTTCCAGTGGCGACTGGCCAGTGTGAAATAATTTACAAGAATAGCTGTGGAAACGAATAGGTTTCGAGTGTGACCGTTAGAGGACTACATCATGGTGGCTAGTAGGATTGTGTATGTGACTATGAAGTCGTTCTGTGTGTACTGTTTGATGAAGCAGAGAGTTCACCCTCTGTTTATTTTTTTTTTTGGAACCGATGGCAGTACCTGTATATGTCATAAAGACATTATCTTCATCATCTTCGTCACTTTTCGTTTGGAGGTTGGTCTAACATGTAGGGTTGGGTATTAGTGATGTCTGCTCTGAGACTAGGTTTTCCTCTTTTTATGTATTTGGATATGGGTAGACCTAGGTTTCAGATTTTTGGTATGTACATTCAGCTTTCGTACTATGTTACCCTATGTATTTGGTATACACTTTGGGAATGTACATATTACTGTTATTTGGAAAAATATTTGGGATATGAAAATCTCTGGTTCATGTACATATGTATATTTTATAGCCAGAGTTATTTACTTTATTTATTCTGTTTTACTCACTTTTAAATGTATATTTACAATTGAGGCGGCGATACGCAACTTCCGAAATTAATTAATGAAAAGTCTTAAAAAAATTTAGTAAAATTCTTATCTATATTTTTGTTTTATTAACTTCATAGTTTTTGGAAAATTTAAAGTTAGTTAAAATGCCTATTGAATTAAAATAAGTTTAAAAATGAGAATATATGTAAACCCGGATTTAGGGTGTTACAGTGGGTCTATCCACTTATATGTTGCACAACTTGCCCATTTCTACTCAATGTGGAACTTCACCTTCACACTTATATTCCAACACGAATATGGTTTGAGAATTTGTAGCAGTTGCATTGTCCGTGGCATACTTACGACGAGAGTCACTTGATGCAGCAATGTCTGTTAGCTTCCTCGTAAAGTTATCGCGCACTTTATTGAACTGGTCCGCATCAATTGCATTGTATGGGTTCGCCAAGGTAAAAGCATGATTAGTTTCCATGGAGCAGAATATTGGGTGGTTCGAGTAGGGCAGCACGCATTTGTCAGAGACTACAATGTAAAAAATTGACTCCTTCTAGTTTGGACAAAGCTATTTGAGAAGGGCTCCGGAATCATTGAGGCAACTACTGCACTCATCCGGGTTTTGATCGCCTTTGCCGAGACCAATGGCGTATACTTTGTCAGGGTCTCGGCCATACGAGAAATTGTAGTAACCATAGTTAATTTATGTGTGGGAAAAGGGTGTTGAGGTTGCTGTGATAGGAGTTGTTGGTTATGTAGTTCCCTTGGCTGTTATCACACTTTACACGTAAGTCTGGCAGGTCGCTGGCTGGAGAGATTAATTTTAGAAATAGAAAAGAAAGAAAGAAAAGAAGGATGCAAGAAACGGCAGCCATAGATGTATGAATGAATGATCATAAAAATAAAGGATATATATTCGCAAGTCTTGTTCACCATTCAGTTTTTTTATAGAGAAACAGGGTCATTCTTCCAGAGGATTCTAAGCCCCGTCTGTTTCCATACTTCATAATTCTCAAGTCTCAAACTTGTTCATTTTCCTTATTGATCTGTCTAGTGGTTTAAAGTTTGAACTTGGGGTGTCTCTCACTCTGTCAAACGTGGGACTCAACCCAGGCTCTGGATTATTGGATTCTAATAAAAACAAGAGGTAAATGCTACATAAATGTTTCCTGTACTACTCGGACTTAGCACTCCACCGAGTAGCTGATCTGGCCGAGTAGAGACTTCTCACTCGAACCAGGGAAGTAATGACGGAAAGCATATCTTACTATAAGATAAGATACAGAAAGATCAGAACACAAAATAATGATAGAAGATAGAATTATCTCTATCTTAATCACGAGATTTGAGGAGATTTGATAGGAAAATAACCTTATCCAATCTCCCACTTAATCCTATAAATACATCAATGATTCAACCCACCACGGTACGAAATTCTCAATCCCTATTGTGATACCTCTCCTACCTCTGCGCCTCTAACTTGAGTGTCGGAGTGTCTTTGTAGGTATACCCCCCACCAGTCACGAAGGAGATCCCGGCGGAGCCACCGCACCGGAAGGCTTACCAAAATTCAGTAAGAACATTTGGCGCCCACCATGGGGCTCGGTGAAACTATTCCCAGCCACACCGATTAAAGCGACACAATCTCAATGGCAACAACCCAGGGCAAAACAACGAACCATGAAAAGTGACCACAGGGGGCAGAAACCCAAATCCAGGGCACAATGCCTCCAGGGGATACCCAAGGTGGTAACCCCAACAACGTGGCGCCCTTCCCGCATCAGGCACTTAAGAATCACCCGTTGATCCAAGCCCTGCAAAGGGAAGTCAACATGCTAAGGCAGAACAACGCAAAAGAGATAGAGGACCTCCGCAAAGAGAACGCCACCCTTCAAGAGCAGTACCAGAAACTACAGGAGGACCTGAATGGCCTCTCGACTACCCACGCCACTGCCAACTGACTGTCGACGGCCCATGCAACCGCCAACAGACATCCTGACCGAATAGAGCAGGATGATACTACCTGGAATGAGGCAGACCGAATAGCAACCCACTTGGAGTCCAGACTCGTCTTAGGATCACGGGCACCTCCAAGACGAAACTCAATGCCCGAGACAACGAGATGACACTTGTTCTTAGATGGTATCATGGAAACTCCACTACCGACCGGGTGGAAGCCCTTGTCCATGGACCGTTATGATGGCCTAACCCACCCAGACGAGCACATCGACGCGTTCGTCAAGCAAGTGAACCTGTACACAAACAACGACGCCATCATGTGTCATGTGTTTCCAACAACTTTGAAGGGAGCAACGTTGAACTGGTACATGCACCTCTCCCCTCACTCGATCGATTCATTCGCCACATTGGTCGCTCATTTCGGTGCTCAATACGCTACGAGTCGACCCCATCACTTAACAGCAGAGGCATTAGCCAATATTCGGCAGGAGGACAACAAGTCCCTCAAGGACTTCATGGAGAGATTCGTCGAAATCTCCATCAAGATCTGGGACTTGAATCCTCAGGTAGCACTGACCGCCATGCTGATGGTGCTGAAATCCGGACCCTTCTCGGATAGTCTTTGTAAGAAGTCACCCCATGACATGGACGAGCTCAGAGCAAGAGCAATAGGATACATTCAGATGGAAGAAATGACTAAGTTCAGAGAACGAGTCAGAGGTGAGTCCTTTAAGAGGCAGGTGGAACGCGAGAAACCAGGAACAAGCCGAGAGCGGAGTAACAGATAGAAGAGCACGGGTTTACTCATTACACCCCTCTAACAGATAGAAGAGCACGAGTTCTAGAAGCCTGTAGTGTCGAGCTGATAAGTCTGCCTACTCGGAACCGCTCCCAAGAAAAGCAGATAGGTCCAAGTTTTGCAAATACCATCGAGTGCACGGACACGCCACTGAAGATTGCACCACCCTGAAGGATAAGATTGAAAAACTTATCCAACAGGGCAAATTGTGATGCTTCGTCCGAGACGACAACTGAAAGTCTAAGTGAGAGCGAACCCGAGACTGGGAAGACGATCACGATAGAAAATCCAGACGAACGGAAAAGTCCTGCCAGGAGCAACCGACTAAACCTCCCGAGACTCGACTCCGAGGCGTTATTAACACGATAGTAGGAGGATTCGCCGGAGGAGGAAGCTCGAGCTCGACAAGGAAAAGACACCTGCGTAGCCTCCGATCAATCAACTCGGCTTTAATAAGCCCTAGATTACACAGAAAAATGCCTCCTATAACTTTCACAGATGCAGATTTTAAAGGCATAGAACCCAACCACGATGACCTGGTAGTGGCTAAGGTTGAGGTCGCTAATTGGTTGGTGTGTAAAGTCTTAGTCGACCAAGGCAGCTTAGTGGATATTCTATACTGGTCAACCTTCTTACAGCTAGACATCCCAGAAAGTAAGATACAGCCGTACACTGAACAGCTAGTCGGCTTTGTAGGTAAAAAAGTCGATACCAGAGGCTACATTGACCTCCTCACTACCTTTGGAGATGAGGAGAATGGGTCCAAGACTATCACAATCAGGTACCTCTTAGTCAACGCTCTTACTTCATACAACATCCTCATAGGCATGTCGACACTTAATGAATTAGGGGCAGTAATCTCCACCCCACACCTGGCGATGAAATTCCCTGGTTCGGAAGGGAAGATAGTGACAGTTAAAGTTGATCAGGAAACAACCCGCGAATGCTACTTAGAGAGTCTAAGAATAGCTAGCGGCAAAAAGGTCCCAGAACCAACAGTAAAGCACGTAGCATGCATTTCGCTCGCGACACAACCAACAGAGGAAGTCGATCTCGAACCCAGGGAGGCCGAGCCGAGAGCAGAGCTTACAGAGGAGGTAAAATCCTTCCAGATAGGAAAAGAAGCAAAGCAATGCATAAAACTCAGGACGCAGCTAGCAAACGAAACCGAGAACGCAATCGCCAGGGTCCTATTAGACAATGCCGCCCTGTTCGCATGGTCAGCCGCCGACATGCCTGGAATCGACCCAAGCTTCCATTGTCACAAGCTTGACATCTGTCCAGAGGCCAAGCCAATCTCCCAAAAGAAGAGAAAACTCGGGGCCGAAAGAGGAAAAGCGATCAAAGAAGAAATTGAAAAACTACTCAGTGTTGGCTTCATAAGAGAAGTGCAATACACCACATGGCTTGCAAATGTGGTGATGGTAAAGAAAGCAAATGACAAATGGAGGATGTGTACTGACTACACATGCCTTAACAAAGTGTGTCCAAAAGACTCATACCCGTTGCCAAGCATCGACAAGCTAGTAGATGGAGCAACCGGCTATCCGATCCTGAGCTTTTTGGACGAGTACTCTGGGTATAACCAGATACCCATGTTCCCACCAGATGAAGAAAAGACGACATTCATAACTGACACGACCAACTACTATTACACTGTAATGCCATTCGGGCTGAAAAATGCGGGAGCAACATACCAGCGTCTGATGGACAAGATTTTCGCGGACCGACTCGGCCGGAACCTGGAAGTCTACGTCGACGACATGGTCGTTAAAAGCAGAGAACCGAACTTACACTCAAGAGACTTAGCCGAAATTTTTGGCGAGATTAGAAAACATAACATGAGGCTAAATCCTAAGAAATGTGTATTCAAAGTACATGGCAGAAAATTCTTAGGCTTTATGCTCACACACAGAGGCATAGAAGCTAATCTGGAGAAATGTGTAGCCATCATTAGCATGAGAAGCCCGAGTAACATGAACGAAGTACAAAGGTTAACTGGAAGGCTGTCATCCCTGTCCTTTTCTTGCCAAAAGCGGCAGAGGTAGCCAGACCCTTTTTCCAACTCTTTAAGAAGCAACATGTGTTTGAATCGAATGAAGAGTGTGAAGCAAGCTTTTTAAAGATAAAAACACTACTCTCATCACCACCAATCCTAACGCGACCTAAACCTGGCAAAGACTTAGTGTTATACCTAGCAGTCTCGGGAGACGTAATCAGCTCGGTCATTATTCAAGAAGAAAATCAAACGCAAAAACCAGTCTACTACATAAGCCGAGTGTTGAAAGATGCTGAAACCAGGTACCAGATGATAAAGAAGCTAGCACTAGCCCTAGTCACTTCAGCACAACAACTACGACCATACTTTCAGAGCCATCAAGTGGTGGTGCGAACAGACCACCCAATACTACAAGTATTGAGGAAGCCAGAATTAGCCGGAAGAATGATAGCATGGGCAGTCGAGTTATCCAAGTTCGATATCAAGTATGAACTGAGAGGACCTATCAAAGCACAGTGTCTAGCCGACTTCATTGCAAAGCTAGCACCGGTAGAAAAGGCACCTGCCCCATGGTGGACCCTCTATGTGGACAGTTCCTCGAACGTCAAAGGTAGCGGAGCAGGAGTCATAATTGAAAGTCCTAAAGGGATTATCTTGGAACAATCACTCAAATTTGACTTCAACGCATATAACAACCAAGCTGAGTACGAAGCCCTACTGGCTGGACTGAAACTCGCTAAGAAGGTAGGGGCGAAACACCTTAGATGCTGGAGCGACTCAAAGTTAGTCACTAGGCAAATGAATGGATCCTATCAAACAAAGGACCCCCAGATGACAAGATACTACCACCTACCCTCCCAGTTGAAGAACGAATTCATTGAGTTTGAACTCAACCATATTCTAAGAGAACCAAATGAAAGAGCTGATCTGCTATCAAAATTGGCAAGCATAAAGAAAAAAGGCCAACACCGAACTATCATACAGAAAACAGTATCTGCCCTAAGTATTGACAAAGTTGTCTCTAATATCAACCCGACAGACCGAGAGTGGATGACCAAGGTATGGAACTTCCTGATAGAAGGAACCCTCCTAGAAAACCGAGAAGAGGCTAGAAAAATTAGAAGAAGGGCTAGTTACTACGTCATAGAGGGAGAAGACCTTTATAGAAGAGGCTTCACTGCACCACTACTGAAATGTGTCACGAAGATTCAGGCCGAGTATGTAATAAATGAGATGCATAAAGGAATATGTGGAATGCACTAAGGAGGAAAGGCCATAGCAGCCCGAATCCTACGAGCTGGATACTACTGGCTGACAATGCGACGCGACTGTGCCGAATATGTAAAAAAATGTGAAGAATGCCAGAAATATGGCAACATATCGCACCTACCAGCGGAAGAATTATACAATGTCACAGCACCATGGCCTTTCACCATGTGGGGAGTAGACATATTAGGCCCTTTCTTGCTTGCTAAGGGACAAGTCAAATTCCTCCTGGTCGGAATCGACTACTTCACGAAGTGGATCGAAGCCGAACCCTTGGCCACCATCACTGCCCACAATGTTCAAAAATTCATATGGAAGAATATAATATGTCGATTCAGCATCCCCCACTCAATAATATCCGACAATGGTAAATAATTCATCGAAAAGAACCTTGAAGAATTCTTCAAAAACCTCAGGATTCAGTACCGAGTGACTTCAGTGGAACACCCACAGACCAACGGGCAAATTAAAGCAACAAATAAGGTGATACTTGGAGAACTAAAGAAACGAGTGGGCGACGCCAAAGGAAGTTAGGCCGAAGAGCTTCCTGCAATCCTTTGGGCATATCGTTGCACACCGCGATCAACAATGGGGGAAACACCTTTCAAACTCTCATATGGATCAGACGCCA
Source organism: Pueraria montana var. lobata (assembly GCA_026413185.1). Taxonomy (NCBI): domain Eukaryota; kingdom Viridiplantae; phylum Streptophyta; class Magnoliopsida; order Fabales; family Fabaceae; genus Pueraria; species Pueraria montana. Next base: position 10,473,518 of record CM048651.1, on the reverse strand, counting down.
TGATACCAGTAGAAGTCGAAGAACCCTCCCTATGAAGAGCAAATTTCATCCAGGAAAACAACGATCAATCACTAAGGCAGGTACTCAACATGACCGAAGAGACCCTTAACAAGGTCCAAATCAGAGTAGAGGCCTGTAAAAGAAGAGTCGAGAAGAGGTATAATAGCAAGGTCAAACCAAGAAACTTTGAAGTCAGAGATTTGGTTTGGAGAAAGTGCGGAGAAGCAAGTAAAGCTACAGGAGAGGGCAAGTTGGCAGCCAACTGGGAAGGCCCCTTCAAAGTAACCGAGTCACTAGGAAATGAAGCCTAGCGATTAGAGCATCCATCTGGCAAAGCTATCCCCCGAACTTGGAACGCGACACATTTGAAGTTTTATTACAGCTAGAAAATTGTAAGTGATGATGTACTATTTTTCCTACTTTGACATTTTTTCCCAAGAGGTTTTTTGTCAAAGAGGTTTTAGTGAGGCACACCCGATTTCTTTTGTTAATAAAACTCCCTTTCTTTTTACATCATCTATTTATATTCGACCGAGTAGACCAATCGAATACCGGCATAGAACACCACTTAGTGAGCGATACTCGGCATCCTGAAAGGACAATGACCGAACTCCGATACAATAAACTAACCGCGTAGACCTTTATGAGGATATGTAAAGTGAGTTAGAAAAAATCGCGTAGACCTTTATAAGGATACAAAAAGTGAGTTTACATAAAAAACTGCATAGACCTTTATAAGGATACAAAAAGCGAGTTAACAAATCCGAGTAGGCCTTTAAAAGGATACAAAAATGGACCACAAACAACCAATACGAAGAATAGAAAAAAGGGCTATTCTTAAGAGAAAAATAAATTTCATTAAGATAAAAACCCTATTCGGTAGGCCGGGTACGAGCCTTTACAATAAAAAAGACAAAAAATTCCTAAGACTAAGCAGCAGGTTGAGTGGAGTCGCCAGGAGCATCCTCACCCTCAAGGGTACACTCATCCACCAGCTCCCCCTCCTTGTTGACATCCTTATCAACATCAAAAAGAGAGGTGTCGGCGTCCTTCAGAAAATAACGAACTTGGAGAATAGCCTTTTTGAACCCAGCCTCGTGGGTCGAAATGACCTCATCTAAAACCTTGCCCAAATCAGCTTTAAGTTTGGCCTTCGAAGCAGCGGCCTCCTTTTTCACCCACGCAAGTTCGAGAGTGAGGCGCTCCACCTCAGCTTGCAGCCCCTGGGCTGAGGTCTCAGATGCAGCCAAAGAGTTTCAAATTTTCTTCCCGGCCCTCAGCCTCTTTTAACTTAGCCTCCGCCTCCTCCAAGGACCTCCGAGACTCCTCAGTAGATTGAAGAGGAGTCTCATTGGCCCGAGTAGTCTCAACCAAGGCTTGCTCAATCTTAGCAGCAACCTCCTTCGCCATGACCAGCTCCCGGTGACCGTGGTCGAACTCCTTGGCAATTGCCCGCAAGCGAGCTTGGGAAGCAAGAGATAGCCTCCATCGAGAGCAGATGCCACGCATCCCTTAACACATCCTGTTTAGCTTGACCGAGATTGTTAGCACAGATGAGGGACTGGGGGTTAAAGTCCTTCCCCCAGAGCGAAGTCTGCCCATCCTTCATAGAAAGAAAGGCCGGGTGCTTCTCAAAGGTAGGACCCACAACCTGAGCACCAAGTGGACTCGGCTTCCCCTTCTTAGCAGGGCCATCCCCCCTTGAACAGCCTCTTGTTGCTTTCTCTTCAGCGGAGGAGGAGGAGGAGAAGGAATGGGGGAAGTTCGGACACCCTTAGCGGCAAGTTCCTTGCTCTTCAACTTCTCAAGCCTCTACTTCTTAGCGGTCTTGTAGTCAAACTTCCCCATTACAATTGTAAAAGAAACAAGAGTTAGCAAAAATAAAGTAAAAAAGAAAGAAAGCCAAATAAGAGATAATACTCACGATCCCAATCCTATCTCGGAGTCCGAGAAGTAGGAATCCCCACAATGACCTTGCAGTTCAAAGAGCGTGGCAACTTGCACAGTGTGACCATGTCATCCTGATCCTCAGGAGACATATCAACAACTTGCCAAGATGACAGCTTGATCGGAGCTCGGGTCTAGTAAAAAGGAAACCTCGGCCTCCCACGGCCATCAAAAAAGTCAATCTCCCCTTCCGAGCCGTCCGGACACGAAAGAAACCACTCTTGAAATTCTTCCAAGAGGAGGTATAGGGACTGAGTATAGCTTGGCCAGGGATCCCGGTCAGGGAGACCCAACCACCCTGCTGACTCTCCTTAACTGTATAATGATGTAAAAATTTGGGGGCAGTAGGAGAGATGAAGAATTTACTACAAAGCACCAAAAACGCCTGAAGCGATGCCCAGGCATTCGGATGCAACTGAGTAGGAGCGACGTTAAGCTCTCGAAGAATGTTGCTCTCAAACTTGTCGAACGACACTGTAATACCGAGAGTTGAAAGCAAAGCCTCACATACATAAGTAAAATGAGATTGATAAGGAAAGGCAGAGAAAAAGACACGCTCTTTAGGCCCACAGGGTTCGGCATAGACCATGTCCGGCCTTTCCGAGTGGCACAAATCAATCTCTTGAAGAAGGGAAGATAAAGCCTCTTCAGCCTGATAACCAGGAGCGGTAATAGAAGGATAAACCTTCCTAGAACTCTTGGACTCTATGGGTTGTGAGAGAATGGGAGGAGGGAGAAGTGGCCAAGCATACTGAGTCTCAAGAGGATGATCCTCAATAGCCTCGGAATTGTCTAGGACTACTACCTCCCTGACAGGAACTGCTAAAGGCACTTGTGCGGGCTCGACGGATGGACGAACCACCCCGACATTCGCCGTCGATGCACCATCACTAACTCCACCAGAGTTAGAGCGGCGCAGGGGAGAACTATCATCGGAGCCCTCTCCGATGAGGAGAACCTCCGGCGCAAGCTTGCGACCTCCATTGGAGCGCCCTGATTCCCCAAAAAAGGAAGACATTTCAGATAACAAAGAACAATATCGGAGAACAGAAGGGCGTACTTGGACGAGGAAAAGAAGAAGAAAAAGCAAGGAGAAGGAGGAAAAAATGGCAGAAACAAGGAAAAAGCCGTCGGAGAAATGAAATTCGCAAGAGGAAAGTGAAACACCAGCGAGAACAGTGACCCTTATATAGGGTCCTAAGCATTTCGAATACAAAAAGGCGAAGCGGTCCGAACTGTTAGATCAAGACCCTTCACTAGACCAATCAACAACTAGAAAGGCTTGAGACCTTTGGGTATCCCTAGAACGTTTCAAAATTCAAAAACAATCATTGTCGCCACCCTTGGGAAGCGCCAACAACTGTAATAGGTCTGAAGCGACGTCATCACCTAATGACATGATGCTTCTAGAACCGAACTCGGACCCATCCAAACAGAACGAGTAAACTCGACTCATCCAAATAAAATCCACATTCAGCGAAACCACTACTTAAGCTCTTACATGACTTCAGAGCTTGGGGTCATGTGTACTACTCGGACTCGGCACTCCGCCGAGTAGCTGATTTGGCCGAGTAGAGACTTCTCACTCGGACCAGGGAAGTAATAACATAAAGCATATCTTACTATAAGATAAGATAGAGAAAGATCAGAACACAAAATAATGATAGAAGATGGAATTATCTCTATCTTAATCATGAGATTTGAGGAGATTTGATAGGAAAATAACCTTATCAAATCTCCCACTTAATCCTATAAATACATCAATGATCCAACCCACCAAGGTACAAAATTCTCAATCCCAATTGTGATACCTCTCCTACCTCTGCACCTCTAACTTGAGCGTCGGAGTGTCTTTGCAGGTACACCCCCCATCAGTCACAAAGGAGATCCCGGCGGAGCCACCGCACCAGAAGGCTTACCAAAATTCGGTAAGAACATTTCCCATGTTTTTTGTTGTCTTAAGGAGAAAGAAAGACACTGTGTCATGCAACTGGAAATGCTAAAGCAACTATTTTATCTTTACAAATTTTAATCTAGTTATCAATCTCTTAAGAATGATATGAGATTTAAAAAAGAGTTTAATGATGATGCACTACTGTCATTTAATTACAAATCATTATTGGTATACTTTTAAGATTTTGTAAAGGTCAACAAACTTATCATATATAGTGATTTGTCATAATCCTTTTTCTCTTTAAAAAATTATAATGCATTCTCTTATGTCATTTTTTCTAAAAGTTATAACGTATGATAGAATTTATCTAATTGTATATTTGACCCTGTTTATTCCTCGTTAAACTTGGGTGCATTTAATGGAACAAAACTTTTAGATTATAAAGTAACTATTTTATCTTTATAACTTTTAATCTTTAATGAATAATACAGTATATATATTTAAAACAAGAATAACATGAGAATTAAAATATTATAACTCATTCTCTTCTGTCATTTTTAATATATATATATATATATATATATATATATATATATATATATATATATATATATATATATATATATATATAACTTAGGTACGGTAGAATTTATCTAATTATATTTGACCATGTTAAAGATTTCATATATTTGATAAATAAAGAGTAAATTATACGTTAACTGGTGAACAAAAGATTAAACAAAGATGATTTAAATGTGTTGAATTCTTTTATTTTTCTTTCATTTTTAAGAGAATTTCTTCTAATCATCTGCCATTTCTTCGAACAATTCATCTAACCATTTCACAGAAAATCTTTGTTCAACGTCTTCCATAATTTTATTCTATTTTATTTCTTTGAAATTAATTTTTTATTTTTATGCGTATTATTGTTAGACTAATAGTTGAACCCCTTTTTTGGGAAGTATCTCTCACTTATCATCACATTTAACATTTATTATTAAAGAATACAATGTTAAATATGAAATAATAATTCTAATAGTCAATATATATATATATATATATATATATATATATATATATATATATATATATATATATATATATATATATATATCACATTTGACTCTCTAATGGTTGCTTACGTAATATGATTAAATGCGTGACATATTATGATAATGTGTAAAATTTATGAGAATTAAAATTAATAAAAAAAAATTACAGGATCAAAGATAAATTTATTTATATTTACAAAACATATTTAAACTTTAAAAGTTTAACCTTTTCAGTTAAAAAAAAAAAAGTTTAACCTCTTATTCAACAACTTTTTAGTTCATTAACTACTTGTCAATAAAATTCTTTGCGTTTTTAATTATGTTACTCTGTCAATTAATTAAAACTCCATAATAATATCTCTATATTTTTTTATAGCCACACATGCAAAAAATTCAAAGTAGTAGACTAGACGCTATTCGTCATTTACGGGGCAAGAATAATTTTTATGATGTTCTATTCTAGCGTCGTTTACGGGGCAAGAAAATAATTTTTATTATGTTCTACTTTTTCGACAAAAATAATCGACCATTTTCTATTTTTATTTTTAATAAATCCATGTCTAAATTACATTTTCCAAATAATGATGTTTACAAAATTATCGACTTAATTACGAATATGATCCTTCAAGTATTGCAATTGTACGATTTTAGTTTTACAGGTTGTAATTGTGACAATTAAGTCCCTATCACAAGGGAGAGTGAAAAAATGAAAAGACAGTATCAGAGTGGCACAAAGTTTTGAGAATATAGGAAAATAATTAATAAAATTAAAAATGGAAAAATATGAAATTTATTATTAATATGTGCGTTCTTGAGAGATATATGGTTAGAGTAAAAATTGGTTGGAGTTCTTAAAAATTAGGTGGCTTTGTGAGAACCACTAAAAATGAGTTAAGAACTCAAACTTGATTCTTGGCTGTAGATGCTCTTAGAGTATATCTAGCTAGCTGAAATTCTTATAGTTAGAAGTTATTATGTAAAAGCAATTCTTATATAAAAACTCGTTACCTGTTTTAACATGTTCTTTTATATATTATGCAAGAAACTATGGTAGGCAGGAGAGAGAGAATAGAGAAAAAAAAAAAAAAAAAAACAGTGGATCTTGGTTGCATAAAATGTTGACACCGGTAAATGTAAAAATGGTGGTTGGATAATTTTTATACAAGTATAGATAAGTGAATGTATTTTTTGCCTTAATTATAAAAAATAGGCTTAAAATTATTTTTGGTTCCTTAAATTTAGATTACTTTTATTTTTGGTTCTTCAAATTTAAATTTTTTTTTTTTCCTAAATTTTGAAGAATGCTCTTTTAGTTTTAATTGTTAATTTCTTTTTATACTCTTAATTTATTGTACAATAAATTAATGAGAACTTACTCATTCCCTATGTAAGTATATACGTTCATTGTCTTATACTCATTAGCGGAAAAAAAATATCCCTTGAATTTAGGGAATGGCATTTGTTTTCATTCTTTAAGTAGAGTTCATTAATTTAGGGAATGAGTTACGTATGGAAAGTCCACCCTTGTCTTGCGAAAGTAACCAATATGGAATTAAAAGGGACACAAAGCTTGGTTTTTAATGCACTTGTTCAGCAAAAAGATGCACACGTTAGATCTCCTAACATCATGTTAAAACCTAACTAGATAAAATTCAAACCGGTATGGACGGGTTCAAAACTTTCTTTACAGGTGAAATGAGTGGTCTAGAATAATGAAGATTTTGCTGTATGAATAATGATGCAGCATGCAATAGAACTCATATCCTAAATTAATATTGGTTAGCAAACCTCGGATGCAAGCAGTTCCTCAGTGGCACATTCTTCCAACAGTGGTCGTGCTTGTTTAATATCCAAATGTTTACACAGTTTGGCAAGGCTATGCATAAACACCAAAAGAAATCCAAGCTTTTCTGTTTGTCAGTTGGAGTTTCATGTTAATGGGGAGTAAGTGATCTTTCTCTTCTGTCATTCAATTCATTCCCATCATAATATATATATAAGGCTTTAACTAGAGGTGAAAATAGGTCAGGCCGTTCAATAGGAGTTTATGGCTTAGCCTACATCAGGTTTAGACCAAGCCAAACTTTTTTAGAAAATAGGTCAAGTCTCAGCTTTTATAAAAGAGTTAACTAAGTTTTTAATCCCTAAACTTTTTCAAAATCCGGTTTTTAGTCCCTAAAATTTAGTTTGACTGGTCAAGGTCTCTAAACTTTTTAAAAATTCTGTTTTTAGTCCCTGAACAAAATTTTGACCGGTCAAAGTTCCTAAAGTTTTAAAAATTCAGTTTTTAGTCCTTAAACTTTTTAAAAATTCAGTTTTTAGTCCCTGAATTAATGAAATTTCTGGGACTAAAAACCGAATTTTTAAAAAGTTTAGGGACATTGACCAGTCAAACTAAAATTTAGATATTAAAAACCAAATTTTGAAAAAGTTTAGGGACTAAAAACTTAGTTAACCCTTTATAAAAACCTATTTGCTTAAAAATGTCAGGTTTTAGGTTATTCAAAAAGTCTTTTAGGCCTAACAGGCTGACTTATTTAAGTGAATATAAATAATATTTTTTTCATACTATTATTATTATATTAAATTTGTTAAAATGTATTAAAATGATATACTTATTTACCTCTTTTAATCATTAGGCATGTTAATCTACATAAAGAGTCAAGCCTATAAGATTATTGAAAACAAATTTATACCTTATTTAGAAACATTAATTCAAGTAATATATATTCCCTTAAAAAAAGCCAGTAATATATATATATATATATATATATATATATATATATATAGGGGGCTGCTAATATCCACGCTCGTCTTTTTTAGTTGGTGTGTATTAGCAGTGTACACCAAAATATTTGGACAAAAAACCCAATTAGATTGTTTGTTCTAATGAATTTTACTTATGGATATTATAGTAATTTGATATTTAATTATTTAAAAATAAAAAATGTTTTTCTCTTTCCTCTCCCACTCGTTCTCTTTCCTCACTCAATCTCTCGCCTCACCCCTCACTCGTTCTCTCTCCTCACCGTTCTCTCATCCCTCACAGGCCACAACCTCTCCTATGGCAATACTCAAATACTCCCTTATCCCTCACTATTCTTGATTGATTATTATTACTGTGAAATTTGTTATTATGAACATCAATTTTAATAATCATCTAGTCACATATCCCTTCTATCTTTTTTTTTTTGTTTTCATTAACGGCATGAAAATCTTTTATGGGAAGGGACAATGGGTTGTTAGGTGAGAGAGGAGAGTGAAATTCGCAAGGAGTGAATGTTGATTGAGAGAAAATAGGAAATAATGGGTTGTGATAGGAGAGAGAAATAATTTGTTTTTTAAATTAGATATTAAATTATTATAATACCCCTAAGATCAATGAACTAAAATAGAAGAAGTGATGGGTGTTTTTGTCTTAAATATTTTGGTGTAGCTTGCTAATGCACACCAACTAAAAAAGAGTAGGGTGGACATTAGCAGCCCTCATATATATATATGTGTGTGTGTGTGTGTGTGTGTGTGTGTGTGTGTGTGTGTGTATAATTCAATATTACATAATAATATAAAAAAGTGTAATTACTAATATGTCTATTTAGGCTTATAGGCCAATAAGCCTACCAACTTTTAAAGGCCTTATAACCAAATAGGTTTACAAGCAAGACCAGGCTTTTATGCATGTTAAATTATGTCTTTAAAAAAGGTCTACAATAGGTAAATATGTCAGGCTTAGGCTTTGTGTTTTTAATAAAGGTCATGATTAGGTCTACCAAAGTCTAGTTTACCCTAGTCTATTTCAACCCCTACTACAACCATAGAAATCAATTTCCTCCGTGCACCTAGCCACATTGCTTGATTCAAGTTTTTTCACATAGGATCTCAGAGTTTCCAAAAGGTTACAAATTTGTTATGTTGGTGGAGTTAGCATGATTTTTTTTTTAACTTTGGTTATTCAATAATGCTAGCTAGCTAATAAGTTAGAGTAAATTACGTTGATACCCTTGAGGTTTTTTGACATTGCATAAATTCTCTTTTCTTTTTCAGCATTTAGAACAACTTCTCTTGTGGTGGAACACGATGTAATATTTTTCAAACAATTAAAGGGATTAGGGTAGGGATAGAAAAAGTGGGGGTATTTTGTGCTATTTCACCAAATCTTAGGGTGTCAATGTAATTTACTCTAAGTTATAACCTCATAAGTGTAAGGCATATCAAATTGCAATAGATGTTTCTATTTCCTCATTTAATAATTCAAAATTAACGTTTTGGAGTCTTCCATAAATTTGGAACTTTTCATGCAATAACACCACTCTCCATCTAATACTCATCTCAAAAGAAGAAAGTACATAGGATACATTTAACATGAGTATTTAGTTGCAACAAATAAGTTAAGGGACTGAACTTGCTACTATAAAAGATAATGTACAAAGACATACTCAAGTCTCGACCACATACTTTCAAAAGATTTTTCTAATTTGACTTTACAGCTGCAGGGTGGTCATCAAATAAAATTATTTCTACCACTTTACAACTACAATTTATTGCTCATTATCTTTCTCTGCAATGGCACCTACAAGAATTTGGCAATGGTGTTTGCAGCATGTAAAGCCCATTCTAAATTTAATGTTCAAACTAACTGAACTTCTAGAAGGGCTTTGGACTCTTGACAACCAGGTGATGGTGCACAATCTTTCAAGTGTTGGAGCTCATATGCATCATGCCCTTTGATTACCTTGAAAAGGACTTTTCACCTAATAAGAAAAAATGGAAAGTGATGAATAGATAGATGAGTTTGAATGTCTCAAGTAAGTCTTCTTCTAAATCTTAATTTATATCACACCATATCACATGGTGTACTTTTACAGCCAATCTTAAAATAACAATGATATTATGAACAAATAAATCAACATCTTAAGGAATGAAATTTCCTTTCATGTACAAAAATTATATTACGCAACTGATTCTCTCCTCTACTAGTGATAAAGGAGAAATAAAAGAGTACAGTGACAGCAATATCATGTCAAATTAGTCAGTGTTTTCATCTGAAGTTTGTTTGAAATTGGAATATAAAATATAGTGATAAATCCTAGAAAAACAAAAAATAGACAAGTTGTGCAGAAAATTATGTATCAGATTATTTTACATTTAGTGTGTGTTTGGGTAGGTGTTTAATGTGATTTTTTCACGTTGAACATGAAATCAATAATGGTGTAGCTTTAACTTTTGGGCTTTGGAACGCGTGTTTTTTCCGTTGAACGTACTCATAGTCCTCATCTATCATTATATTTTTATGATACGTTTTTCTGAATTCATAATATATATATATATATATATATATATATATATATATATATATAGTGCTCCTAAAATCAAAACAAAAGGAATAAATAATCTCAGCAATATCTTGTCACTAGTTTTTGAAACCAATAAATAAAATTTTGTTTTTGTTTGTAGCTAGTGTGGTGTTGAGAAAGACAAGGTAGGGCAACACTTGTCTCTCGCCTAGACATTTTTACAATTTATAAGAATTTATGACCAGAAGACATATTAACAATTAGAGGTAATGTATGGATCAATATTAGAAAAGAATGCTAGAGCAAATGGAAGTGCCATAGCTTAAGCAAATTTGTATTCCAATAAGTGGTAAAGAAGGTCATATGCCAAAGGAAAGAGAACTTCTTTCTTTGATATTCCTCACAAAAATCTAGGTAACATCAACATACGACCAAGAATTTTAGTCTCAGAATATATCTAACCCTGTAAATCTACAAACATGCAGATTGACAATAGTAATAACTTTTCTTCAAAGTTATCACAATTATCATTAGATACACAAGAAATAACTTCATTAGATACATAATGGGCCTATTATTAAAAAAATTAAACTATTTATTTTGTAAAACAATATTATTTTTGAAACTATAAATTATAATAAGTATACTGAAAATATTTATTAGTATTTTTATTCTTTAATTTAATTATTTTTTATATTTAATAACAAAATGTTTCAAAACTTTATATAAGTGCATTGTGTGATCTTTTTATATTATTAAAACTTTCCTTAAATTTAGGAATGTTTGATTCCTTACTACTTCCCCTTAACATCAATTTTATGGGAAATATGATTCAAAAATATTTTTTCTTCAAAAAAAAAATGATTAAAAAATATTTGCATATACGTAACATTTCTAACTATATAAATTTCCTGAAATAAATAAAAAATATCCCTAATAAACTTCATAAATTAAAAATTTCATCGTAAACCACGGGAAGGAAATACTTGGGATGATACTAAGCACACCTCAATTCGATTTGTTGAATGAAACTGTTATACACCCAGCTGCTCATTGGGCTCACCCCAAATCCTTTCAAAACCTCCTTCGGTAATGCAGGACGATCTTCTGGAAAGATTTTCCTAAGTGTAACCTGGATTGTAAAGATAGTTTGATTTTTGGCTCTGCTATTTAGGAAGTCAGAACATCTTTGGTCATATATCACACACACGTGATCTGATTTAGTTTCCTCTTCTGCACCAGTTATGTACATTCTGACACTATCCTTTTTACCTTCACCCTCATCATCACTTATAGAGATGTCCACTTCAAATATGAAAAAGGTGACTGGGTACTGACCAATGACAAAGCAGAAAATGAAGCCGAGCTTGGGGGAAGGTGGAGCAGAAGAGAGATCAATATTTATATAATTCTCTGTTGTCTTGTACTCCAACCACTCTGGTACACTGCTTCCTGGATACACGTAACAAGCTTGATAAGACCTATGATTATATATATTATAATCATGGTAATTTTGAACATGATCGTGAATTGGTGCAGATAGGTGGTGGTTTGCAAATTTCATCACGTTGATTTGAGCATTCAACCCAATAGCCACTAGAGAGACTTCATCCAACTTTAAGCAATTCAAGAGTAGCACATGTTTCCTGTTTTCCTTTAATTGTTCAACAGCTGTTGAAGGAAACAATACACTCTTCAATGATTCGCAGCCGCTGGCTTTTAGAGTTTCAAGTGACAGGGGAAGCTCTGGTATTGTACGAAGCTTCCTGCAATCTTCTACATCTAGATATAGCAGTTGCGTAAGATTGTTGATGGATGAAGGTAACCTCTCAATGTCACTTGACAACAGATCAAGCAATTTAAGCTTGCTTTGATGTCCAAATGATGAGGGAAGTGCTTTGATCTTCGCCAGTCCTAAACTCAGACGTTCCATATTCTCTGATATGAGTGATAATTCCCTAAGATTCCTACACCAACCAAGGTTGAGATAAGTGAGGCTGCATAAATGGGAATTCCTTCCGAGTTTTGTAAGGGAGTCGCAAAACTCAAGGTCCAATTTCTCAAGTTTGGACAGAGAGAAAACAGATGGATGCACACTAGTCAACCTAGAACAACCTTTGAGAAGCAGTACTTCAAGATTTTTGGCTTTAGATAAATCTGGTAGCTCCTTTAACTTCTCAGAGTAACTGAGGTCAACTTCTTTTAAATTCACCAGATTCTGAAATAAAATGAAAGAAAATGAACTAAATTAGTTAATTTTGGATTCCTTGAATTAACAGAAAAATTATAACAGCGAGACACATATTTACCTTCACTCCATCCCAAAGTTTTTTCATTTTGCCACCTAGCAATTTCAATATTACAAGTTTTTCGGTAGAAAAATTCTCTGGCAAGGATTTTAGTGGGCAATACTGCCAACTAAGAAATATTAATTCACTTGTCCAAAATTTAAGCCTTTTAGCAACAACATCAACACTCCAAGCTTCTTGCAACAGCTTGGGCCAACTCAGCCACTTGTGCTGGTTGGGGTTGACACCAAGAATACCAGGTTCATTCAACCAATCATCATTATCTGCCCCAGAAATTTCCAGAAATCGTAGTCTGCTCATCTTAGCAAGTATGTGAAGGCTTAATTTTTGCTTCTTGGTTTGAGGCAAGTGAAGCACTATGCTTCTAATGTCCAGAGTACCCTGCGATCAATGTAGAGCAAAAATTTTAATTTTTAAACATCATCAAAACCCACATTTCTCATACATACAAAAAATTCAAATGCTATTGAAAAGATTTTACATTTAGTTAGGCTTTAACCTTGTCATTTTTCAATGCTTCACAAACGTCATCAGGAATCCATAACCGACTACGGCTTCCAGGGTCTTCCATAGATTCTTGACAAACAATTTCCCAAGCCATTTCTTGTAAACTATCATGCATAGATACAAAATTATCTTCCGAGAAAGTTATAAGAGCTTTATCTATTAGCCTATCTAACCCAGCAGCCACTGACTTATCACTTTCACCATTTCTTAATACAGATATTAGAAAACCCACCGTTAGCTTTCTATCTAATATAAGAAAGAAACATGCAAGATCTAGAAATATTTGTTTTTCTTTACGATCTAGATCATCATAACTCAGTTTCATTATATCATAAACTTTTTGAAGAGGCATTTTTCCAAGCTTGTTAAGCTCACTTTCCCATACTTCCTTCTTTTTTCCGTAAAGACAACAAGCCAAAACTTTAACAACTAATGGAATGCCTTGGGCATAATTGACCACCCTTTCTAATAGATCATTGTACTCCATTGGATGATCACTCTGGTTAAAGGCATTCAATTTGAAAAGTTCAAGTGCATTATCAAAACTGAATTCTCCAAGCTGGTATATCGCATCAACTTTGTTAGCATTAAGCACTTGCTTGTCTCTAGTTGTTACAATTATTGTACTTCCTGATCCAAAATTATCAAGAGGTCCCAATAATTCAGATAGGTGACCAAAATCATTCATATCATCAAGAACAATAAGAACCTTCATACGACGAATTCTATCATCGAAAAATGAATTTGGAGCATGTCCTAACAGTTCATTAAAAATTTCTTTCTTCAAAGAAATTATTCCATTTTTTCCTGATTGTTATCTTTCGTTGGCTAAAAAACATGAACCTTGATATTCAGACCGTAAGTTGTTAAATACTTCTTTTGCAAGGGTTGTCTTGCCGATACCGCCCATACCCCAAATTCCAATAAGACGTGTATCTTTTGGCTCTTTACGTATCAATGATTCTACATCTGCAATTTTTTTTTCAATTCCAACAATTCCTTTTGAGTTAACCAAGGGTTTACCTATCCTCATCATAACAAGTTTGATGATTTCCTCAAGTAGCTTAGCATCATCCCTATGTGACATGGAGAGAAATGTGTGTTAAAACAAATGTTGTTGATATTAACTCACCTATTCCGATGTTTTTTTTTTGGAGGGGGTAGGGAGGGTGGACAGTTATTCAACTTAATAGGTCAAGTACTAAAAATTAAGTAAAAGAGTTTTGTTAGATGTATCTACAAATCCTTTTTAAAAGCATCATTTAAAAATTGAAATATATGTATTACTTGGTGGCAATTTTTTTTTTTGGTGAAATTACTTGGTTGCAATTTAACCACTAAATTTAACGGACCAACAAAGTAGGATTGGTCCCATCTAGGGATGGGGAAATATTTCTACCCATGGATATCTTGGGATAAAATTCATAATGGGTAAAAAATGGATAGTTAAATAGGTAATTATAAATCATTTAAACAAATTTGTACATGTTAATAAACGGGGGTGGGGACAGGGTGTCAAGGTACCCGTCCTATGTGTGGCTGTTATTACCTAGTATAGTAAATTACTTAAATGTCCTTGTTTTAATATATATCACTACACAAGAATTAACTTCATAATCCCCATATATTAATATATATATATATATATATATATATATATATTTGTATCAAGTAATTGCGTAGAATAATGGAATAATTTTAGTTTTGTTGGCATTTAAAATACTTTTTCATCAAAAAAAATTATTAGAATGATTAAAAATTATTTTGTCCATTATTCATTCTTCTACTACAGCAGGTTGGGGAAATTGGATTTTATCTCTAAAAAGCTTAATGTGTCAGGTTTGTGTCAATAGCAGCTTTTGTCAATAGCTGCTAGTATAGCTTTCCAGTAAGCATTATTTGAGGTTTGGGTGGGGGTTGTTATGTTTATATGGTCATTCATTAATGCACCCGTCTTACTAAACTTTGTCACATCTTGGATCACGTTTAGTGCTTATAAATAATTTTTTTATTTTTCTGATAAAAAAAATTAATTAAGAAAATGAAAAATATTTTAAATTAAGATAATAAAATTATTTTTAGGAATATAATTCCATTAAATAATGTATTTATTATTTATATAAGTAAGGAAATTACATATAATTTTCTTTTATAATCTATTTTAATTTTAATATATTATGAGCAGTGATTTTTATTGCTTTTATTATTGTTCTTACTTTTTACTTCCTTACTTTACTTTTAATATTGTACTTTTTAAAATTATAATTATATCGTACTTTTAAATTATAATTACATATAATTATATTTTTTAATGCTTATAATGAGCAGTAAATTATAAACATCTAAGTAAATTATAATTTTTTTTAAAAAAGTACAATGCTAAAAGTAAATTAGTGAATTAAAAAGTAAGAACAATATTAAAAGAAAAAAGTCAATGTCCATAGTATTTGAAATTAAATAAAAGTATAAAAGTAAATTATATATAATAGTAAATTATATATAATTAACTTATTTATATAAAATGATAAATATAACTAGAGTTAAAAGTAAACAATATTTACTTAATTGATTTAAGAACCTAAAAATAATCTAATTATCTCAATTTAAAATATTTTTTATTACCTTAATCATCTTAATTAATATTCTTTATATTCTTAGTCGTGTCAACGCTAAACTACATAGAGTTCTAAAAAAAATATTAAGATTAAAAAATAGTAAATAACTTTAAAAGGACTAAAACCAGATAGTTCTTCATTCAACACTCTTCTATTTTTTTTCTGGTTTTTATTCAGTTGTTCTACTTTTTTCAGCCTTTTTATTAGATTTTTAATATCTATATACTATTAACTATATGTGCTATTATTCATATATATTGTATTATTATAAATGGAAAAGAATATTATATTATATATAAATTATTGTTTTTTTATAGTTAAGTAAAAACATTTTAATAAATTGATAGTTAAAATGAATATTTAACTTTTACTTTAATTAATATTTTATCACAATTATTTTACTATTAATTATATAAAAAATTTATTATATATATATAGCTATGAACTATATGAATGGATTTGATATATGTCAACTTATGTTAATATGCATACAAATGTATAATAGCTAGCTATGGAGTATGGAGGAAAAAGAGCTTACTGAAATTTTGATGACTCAATCCCTGATATTTTAGCAGATTTATTCAAAGCATCTCTCCACGTTTGCACCTTGGTCTCATATTTTTTTGTATGCTTATCAAATGCATTTTTGTAACTCTCTGAAGATTGATGTCCTACATGTGTGGGTTCAACCTCGTAGAAAACAGGGATTACAATTTGTTCATATTTCTCTTTGCAATGAAGTATTGTCACAAGTTCTTCTAAACACCAACGAGAAGAAGCATAGCCTTGTGAGAATATGATCAAGGAAATGGATGATCCTTCAATTGCTCCAACAAGTGATGGCCAAATTTCATGTCCCCTCTCAAGTTGATCATCTATAAAGGCATTTATCTGCTTACTTTTAAAAGCCTCTCTCAAATGGCTAAGAAATCCGCGACGGATGTCCTGGCCCCTGAAGCTAACAAAAACATCGTACATTGCTTGTGGATCGTTGTTGTCTGACATGGCTTTTCCTCTACACCCTTCAGTTTTCAAAATTACAGAGTCAGAGGAAAACAACACCCAAACAAATAAACAATAGACAAAAAAATAAAATACACTGTACTCTACAGTGGAATATGTATGAGGCACAAGGTAATTGAAAAGAAAAAGAGAGTTAGGAATGAAGTAGAAAAATCATAGAGTTTATGCATGACACATAAACTTGATATTGATAACAAGTTCAAATGAGGAAGGGGGAGGAAGTCATATAACAAATACAATACCCGCTTATTCTGGAATAGCAAGCTTTCAAATTAAGCCTTCCTTCCTCTTTTCTTTCTTTCTTTTACCTTTTAAGCCTAAAACTGGGCCTTACACGGCAACTTGCCATCCACGATGGGAAAATGACAAAATGGGGGGTGCAAAGCAAACAAATAATCATGCATAGTCCAAACACGCGGTTTGACTCAGTCCCATAAGAAAGATTAGTGTACCTACTGCTATTAGTTTATTTCCTCCGACCCACCTATTACAACTACATTCGCAAAAGACATACAGTAGAGTTTGAATGGCTCTAATAATTCTTCTGATCAGTCTGTTATTATATATACCAGATCCTACTTTATTCGAGGAGGGTTGTTGTCAGACAAGGATTTTTCCTCTATTTTAAGAACGTTGTTGTCTGACATGAGTTTTAATTACCTCTACACCCTTAGGTTTTCAAAATAACCAAGAGACAAAGTTTGGTGTTGTATTGGAACAAGTGCAGACTAGATTTTTCTTTGCCTCTATACCCGGATAATGTATTAGCCACAACAAGGTAACTGGAAAGGAAAAGAAAGTTAGAAATAAAGTGGAAAAGTCAGAGTTTATAAAGCAGACACTTAATTGATATCTGCAAGTTAAAATGAGGAGGTAGAAGGAGCTGGATCATGTGATATGAGAAATACAATATCAGCTTCTTCCTTTTCTTTGGCCAGATTAAAAATGAATAAATGATGGAGAAAAAAGTATAGCAGTGATTGGCCAGGAATATTATATAGCTACGTGATGGTTTGGGTGTTAGGGTTCAAAGTCAACTCTTGCTCATGCATGTTCAAAATTAAGATGCAAATAAATCGAAAGTTCCACAAATTTACATTAAGAATGATGTAAAATCTAATTGTTTCTTACCTTCACAGCCTGAAACTGCATCTACATATTCACACACACCAATGCGGTTGACTTGGTCCCATAATGGCTATTGCTATACAAAGACATAGACATATCACATATGTTATTCAACGTGCAAATATTTGTTTTTGTAGCAGCTGCATGTTGGTCATTAAATAGAATTATTTCCTCCCATCCACCTACTACTGAAAAGAACATTTGAATCAATGGGTGTGAATGCCTCAAAAAATTCTTCTGCATGAATATATGAAGAAGATTGTTAGACGGATTGGAGAGCGTACCAAATCAAACAAGTAGTAAATGGATAAGTCAAAGTATCATTTTCCCAAGGGATTTGCTTGATATAGGCAATGTTCACATAAACACTAGCTAGATTAAACTTGTTTTCACAAGAAAGCGATAAAAACGTAAACTTTGGTTGGTTTTGTGAAAGATTATAATAGAACTAATGCATAACAGAAATTAAAAAGATGTTTTTGTGGTTTTAAAGTTAAACATAGCAGTAGACAGAGGTTAAAACAGATAAATAAAGATGTTGCAGGGGTTAGATCTCACCATTCTCTACTCTCTTCTTGCATTAACACCTAATATATATTCTATTTGCATTTAAATGTTAAAATCAGTCAATAAAAACATTCTCAGCCCTAATTTCTTAGGTGCAGAAAGTCTTAGATTACTCCCCCAAGCCTTGATTCCTCAACAACTTAACAAAGCAACTAGCTTTAAGTCTAGTGACCACAAGATAACCCATGAACTAAGCTCCATTCCTAGACACAAAGTTCGTGAGGTATATTGCTTCAGTTCTAGACAGAAAGTGTTTCCCAACAACAATCATGTCCACGGATCATGCTAGGGGTGATCAAGCGACAACAAGCTTTAAGAAAGGAAGCAAAATACTAACTTTAAACACAAATATGCAAAATATATATAGATAATATCAAAAGATACAAGAGCGTTTTGAGAATGGTTACATCCAACCCCTTACAACTAAAGAAATCAGCCACTCATGGGCATGAGCAGCTGGAAAATACACATGGAAGGGAAGAAGAAGAGAAACACAAAGAACTAAAGAGAGAGCTTTTCTCTCTTACTAAAACAGTACAAAACGAGCTACAGAAAATGAGTTCTAAAAATGTTCCCAGCCGTCTAAACTTCTGAGGGTCAGTCCTTTATATACACGTGCAGAATTTCTTCAAAGTGACATTTAGCTCAGCCTGGGATTTTGGCTTGGCTGATTGGAAATTTCTGTACTTCAACAGATTTCTCCTGCAAAAGACCTTCCACTGCTTCCAAAGCTCAAAATGCAGCTCCTAAATGTGTTCTTCAACTTCAATCTCCGATTCCTACAAAAATTGGGGCAAAACTCTAAAATATAACCAAAAACTAGAAAAACTAAAGAAGTTCTAACTAAATTGCGAAATTAACATAAATCGAGTAAAACACCACTTCAAATAAGAGAAAAGGATAGATAATTGCCTTAAAAACTACTTGAAAAGTAAGTAATTATAGCAACTAACAACTCCCCCAAACTTGGAGTTTTGCTTGTCCTCAAGCAAAAGATAAAGACAACAACTAAATAACTATCTAAACTGAAAATAACTACCACTAAAACAGAAATCATGGATCAAGATCAATCCCATCCTAACAAATCCAAAACAAGCTTCCATCTAAGAATTGAAAAGGACCAAACCAATGATTTGAATTTGAAACATGGTGCCTTAAACCGAAACCATAACAAGGATGCAAGTACCTAATTTCTCAAGAAATGAACCAAGCATAACAATCAAAATTTGACAAAATCCAAGAATGTTTGATTCTTTTCACTCAAGCGTCTCACTCAAGCACCAATTGATTTAGGTGCTGAATTCTCTCACAGTCAACACACAATGGAAACCATAAATTAGTTTTGCTTTCCTTCTCAATGTAACAAAATTATGCACATAAATTAAGATCACAAGGACTTGATCAAGGTCTGAAATGTGGCTAGGTTTGAAAGGAAATTGGTTTTTCTAGATAGACAAAACACCATGAGATAAAGAGATCAATCAATGCATTTTTCAGATTTTACCCAATCCCTCTTATTCTCTCACAATGATAAAGATACCAACTCCTTGCATTTCTCACATTTAAGCTCAAGAACATGCCACTATAATCACAACAAGTATCACAACTTTTATTTCTTTTTGTTTTTCCTGTTCTTCTTTTTCTTTTTCTTTTCTCAGAACTTTTTTTTGTATTTTACAGAACAAAAGATATGCACAGCTGTGACACTTCTTTAAATTCAATGAAAGTGACCACAATTGTTCCCAAGTTCTTCCTTTCATGCAAGATTTCCCCCAAACTTGTTCTAAACCCAACACATGCAATTGCTCTCCTATCCAATGGTAAGGAAAGTGAATTGTTTTTCAATTAGGCTCTTTGGGTTATAATGAAGAAATTTAATTCAATTAAGGCTCAAAGGGGCTGCACAAAAAGAATAACAGTAACAAGGGAAGGCTTTTTGGCTCTAGGATTCACAATCATCAAACACAATTGCCTTGATCATTTCTTTATTAACATGCAAAAATCATCATAAGAGAATTGTTCAAAACCAATAGTGGTGCCAAAGGTGGCACTCATAATCATTTGAGAATCACACAACTCACAGAATTTATTTCTCAAACATTCTTCAAACCTGTCATCAAAATCATGTTTTGCTTGAAACATTTTCTCAAAAACATACATGCATCCAACCTATGCTAACGAAACATGCAGCCACAAAAATCAATCAAATCATGGTTTCGCAACACATTTTTCTTTAAAAAGCGCGAGAAGCAAGCAAGGATAACATACGATGGAATTTTTCTAAAGACATGAACAACTGCAACAATAAAATTAAACTTGCAAACACAAACAAAGATACCAAGTTCAGAAAACGAATGAGCCTTGGCCAACATCACCAAAATAACAACTAAACTAACAGCAAACCCACAACATAACTAACCATGCACTAAAATTGAAAAATTGAAATTATAAAAGCAGAAAAATAAATTGTCCTGGTAAAACGGGGATTAAACAAACAAATCCCCCATCAAACATCATCATCTTCCTCTGCCTCAGGACTGCCATACTCCTCTTCTTCCTCCACTTCACTTTCCTCATCTACCATGGCTTCATCCCCCACAACAGCTCCTTGGTCTCCAGCCTCTGCAGCAACATCATTTCTAGCAGCAACACCATTTCCATCAGCAACATCAACAGCAGCTGCACCCCCCAAAAAGAGAGGTCTGTCCCTAGGCCATGCAGTCATAGCTTCAAACTCAAAAGGGGATGGCCAATGGAGACGTCCATGAGGTCTCGGTGCTGCATGAGCCATGCTGAAAATAGAAAAGAAACAAAACAAAAAATAAAACAGGAGACAAAAGAAATGAAATAAGTTAGTACAAAACCTAAGAAACAAGAAACAGGAAAATAATTTAAAACATAATTGAAACACAACACGTAAGAAAAGAAAAGAAAAATAGAACAAGAAATTAACAATATTTAAAAGGATAACTGAGAATCCATAAACAGCAAAGGGATTTTGTTACACACATGTGCAGGAACCATAACATGAATACTCAAATGTGCAGCAGTTTTGGCTTAGCTTCCACAGGGCAGCTTTGCCAAAATCCACTAATCATGCACTACTTCAGATTTTTCAAAAGATGTGGTTCCAACAAGTGTGGGTGACAAAATGAATAAGGCAAACAAAGTGGTCCCAGATCTCAGTCAAAGAAAAACACACATGAATGCAAAAAGAAAAACAAGAAGAAAAGAAAAGGACAAAGGGTTGCTTTATGGGCAAAATAGAACACTCACAACAGGGCCCATATGCTTCCCAAACACTAGCAGCGATAAACAGAAAATGTTAAACAAAACACAACAGCACAGGGACCCAAAACGTGGTCCCAAAACACAGAGAAAATAAGAACCTTCGAGGAATATTCAGAAAAGCCAGAACTTGAACCATCAGTGGTCCCAAAAACAACGAAAAAGACAAGATCTACACAGATCCAAACCTGAAAAACATGAACAGAAACTAAAAAGTTAAAAACTAAAGGAATAAAAGAAGGTTTCCCAAAAGATGAACAGAAAACACAAAGAGGAAAGGGGAAATAAGCACGTGCCTACACCCAACAGGGAAAGATATCCCAAAATGGCAAAAACAAAAGAAAAACACACAAAGTTTGCACTTTTTCAACACACAAAGGTAGAAAAAGACATACCCACTCAAGGGAAGCTTCAGAACAACAGAAAGAAAAGAAGGTTCTAGCAAAAGTTTTGACCTTTGTCAACGAAAAGGGAAGAAAACAGAAAACCCAAACACAAAAGGTTAAAACTTTTACAATAAAAACAATAAAATAACAAGAACAGAAAAATTTTAAACATGCACATGCTTCAA
The DNA here is from genome assembly GCA_026413185.1 of Pueraria montana var. lobata. Classification (NCBI taxonomy): domain Eukaryota; kingdom Viridiplantae; phylum Streptophyta; class Magnoliopsida; order Fabales; family Fabaceae; genus Pueraria; species Pueraria montana. The sequence goes on along the minus strand of CM048651.1, from coordinate 10,451,323 downwards.
AAACTGAAACGAAAATCAAAACGAAAAAGAAAAAGGGAAATGACAGTGCAGAGATGCAAATGGACAGAACCCTAGAATCTTTTTCTGAAAAGAGATGAGAGTGAGAAACAGAAAGGCAAAAGGGAATGACAGAAGCAACACTCACAAGTGGACAGAGAAGGGTTGTGCTCGAGGTGGAGATGGAGAGTAGGCTGAGAGGGAAGGGTCACAGTCCTAGTGATGATGGATGAGTTGAGAGATGAGGAAAGGTGATGATGATTATGGAAGAGGTAAAAAGAGTGGGGAGTAGAAGTGTGGCAATATGGAGAAAACATGAAGGAATGGGAAAAAATGGGAAAAAATGAAAGAAAGAATCTGATTGGTGGAGAAGAGGGGTTGGATGGGAAACGTAACAGTGACTGTTGTAGGGGAATGAGGATTCTGATTGGAGGGAGAGTGACATGGGTGACGTGATTGGTGGGAAAAGGGGTTGTGGGGAAATGTAACAGTGGAGGTTGAGTGGGAAAGGAAATGAAAAGGGTGATTGTGACTGAGTGGAGACGTTATGGGGAAAAGACAAAAGTCTTGGGAAGCCTGAAAATTTGAAAAAGATCTGAGGGTTTGAAAAAGTGGAAAATAGCTTGGCCATGAAGCATGGCTTGGCAAAAAGCATGAATCTGGACAAGGATCACAAAGTGGCTTTTGGCTTAACCATGGAACGTGGCTAGACTAAAAAATGCATGGAATTTAAATTGTTGCTTCCTGTGGTTTTGGCTTGGAGCCAGTATCAGTGGCTTGAGCCAAAAGTCACTTGAGAGCAACTTTTGCACAGATATGACCAAAATGCGAATTATGCATAATTGAGCCTAAGTACTGCAATGTAACAAACAAATGGGACATATGCAACTACAAAATGATGCTTCTAAATGATCACATTACAAAGAAACAAAATTAACACAAACAACACACAAAATTCACACAACGATCAAACACATGAACTCTAAATGATCAAAACACATAACTAACTAAATCTAACACTTCATAATGCATAATGCAAAAGTAAAAGGGCAAGAAAACTGGGTTGCCTCCCAGGTAGCACTCTTTTAATGTCATTAGCTTGACATTTGGTGACCTCAAAGGTCATTTAGATGCAGAATTGTGGTCAACCTCTCAATCTCACCCCCCAAATAGGGCTTTAATCTCTGACCATTGGCTGTCTAGTTTCTTCCTGTTGAAGGATCCTCCAAAATAACAGTACCATGAGGCTTCACCTCCTTAATGACGAAAGGGCCAGACCATTTGGACTTAAGCTTGCCTGGAAATAATTTCAGCCTTGAATTGAACAACAGAACTTTTTGATTAGGCCGCAAGTCTCTCTTCATAAGCTTTTTGTTATGATAGGCCTTCACTTTCTGTTTGTAGTGCTTTGAAGAATCATATGCATTGAGTCTTATTTCCTCTAACTCATGAAGTTGAATCTTCCTCATCTCACCAGCCAAGGACTGATCAAAATTAAGGAACTTGAGAGCCCAATAAGCTTTGTGCTCCAATTCCACAAGGAGATGACAAGCTTTGCCATAGACCATTTGGAATGGAGATAGGCCAATTGGAGTCTTGAATGCAATCCTATATGCCCATAGAGTATCATCAAGCTTTACAGCCTAATCCTTTCTTGAAGAAGCAACTGTCTTCTCAAGGATCCTCTTGATTTCTCTATTTGAAACCTCAACTTGACCATTGGTTTGAGGATGGTAAGGAGAAGCTACTTTATGTTTGACTCCATAATTCTCCAAGACTTTCTTCAATTGTGCATTGCAAAAATGGGAGCCTCCATCACTAATTAAAACTCTAGGAACACCAAACCGCGAGAAGATATTCTTCTTGAGAAATTTAATGACTGTTTTGGAGTCACTTTTGGGGCAAGCAACAGCTTCTACCCACTTTGAAACATAGTCAACAGCCACCAAAATGTATTCATTGGAGAAGGATGAAGGTAAGGGGCCAACAAAATCTATACCCCAGCAATCAAAGACCTCCACTTCAAAAATGTTTTGAAGTGGCATCTCATTCCTTCTTGGTATCCCTCCGGTTCTTTGGCATTTATCACAGCTTTGTACATGCTCATATGCATCTTTAAAAATTGTAGGCAAAAAGAATCCAGATTGGAGGACCTTTGCAGGAGTCCTCTCTCCATTGTAGTGCCCTCCATAAGGTGAATTGTGGCAGTGCCACAGGATGTTCCTTGCTTCCTCCTTAGCAACACACCTTCTAAGTAAATTGTCAGCTCCAATTTTGAATAAATGAGGATCATCCCACACATAGAAGCGAGAATCCTTTAAAAATTTCTTCCTTTGGTGTCAATTCATGTCTGCTGGAATGATTCCACCAGCTTTATAGTTAGCCATATCCGTAAACCATGGCCTTTCTTGCACCACAAGCAATTTCTCATCCGGAAACTCATCAAGAATTTCTTTCTCAAGGGTGGTCACCTCATCATTTACAAGCCGTGACAAGTGATCAGCAACTTGGTTTTCACTTCCTTTCTTGTCCTTAATTTCAAGATCAAATTCCTGCAGCAACAAAACCCAACGAATGAGTCTAGGCTTGGAATTGGGTTCGGACAGCAAGTATTTAATTGCAGCATGATCAGTGTACACAACTACTTTAGAACCAATTAAATAAGAACGAAAATTTTCCAATGCATATACTATAGCTAGCAACTCTTTTTCAGTTGTTGCATAATTCACTTGGTGTTCATTGAGCACCTTGCTAGCATAATGTATGGGATGAAAAATTTTGTTCTTTCTTTGGCCTAGGATAGCCCCTACTGCATAATCACTAGCATCACACATGAGTTCAAAATCAATTTTCCAATTAGGTGCAGTGAGTATAGGAGCAGAGACTAAACTAGACTTCAAAAATTTAAAAGCATTTAAACATTCAGCATCAAAATTAAATGGTGTGTCCTTATTCAACAAGTTGCTCAATGGTTTGGAAATTTTGGAGAAATCTTTGATGAAGCGCCTGTAGAATCCAGCATGTCCAAGGAAGCTTCGAATTCCTTTCACATTTGCTGGTGGTGGGAGCTTTTCAATGACATCTACTTTGGCTTTGTCAACTTCAATTCCTCTTCTTGAAATTTTGTGGCCAAGAACAATTCCTTTGGTCACCATAAAATGGCATTTCTCCCAATTAAGGATGAGATTTATCTCAGCACATCTCTTCAAAATAGTTTCCAAGTTGGACAAGCACAATTCAAATGAACCACCAAAAACAAAAAAGTCATCCATGAAGACTTCTATGCATTTCTCCACCAAATCCGAGAAGATAGCTAGCATACACCTTTGGAAAGTGGCAGGTGCATTGCATAGCCCAAATGGCATCTTCCTATATGCAAAAACTCCAAAAGGACAAGTGAAGGCTGTCTTCTCTTGGTCTTTAGGATCCACAGCAATTTGATATAGCCAGAGTAACCATCCAAGAAGTAATGGAAAGCTTGACCAGCTAGTCTCTCCAACATTTGATCCATGAAAGGAAGGGGAAAATGATCCTTCCTTGTTGCTTTGTTGAGCTTTCGATAGTCTATGCACATTCTCCATCCCGTGACAGTTCTTGTAGGAATCAACTCATTTTTCTCATTGCGGATAACTATCATGCCACCCTTTTTAGGAACAACTTGCACAGGGCTCACCCATGCACTATCGGATATAGGGTAGATCAATCCAGCTTCCAAGAGCTTTAAGACTTCCTTTCTTACTTCTTCCTTCATCACAGGGTTGAGTCTTCTTTGAGGTTGAGCCACGAGTTTAAAATCATCTTCCATGAAGATCCTATGCATACAATAAGAAGGACTTATCCCTTTGAGATCAGAGATAGACCATCCAATGGCTCCTTTGTTAGCTTTCAAAGCCTCAATCAATCTCTCCTCCTCTGCAGTAGATAAGGAGTTGCTAATGATGACTGGTTTGCCACCATTTTCTTCAAGAAACACATACTTCAAATGAGGAGGCAACACCTTCATTTCAGGTTTGGTTTCCTCCACCTTCTCATCTTTCTTCAAATCTTCAACAATTTCTTCATGTGGAGGAATTTCCTTCAAAGTATCAAGGCTTTTCAAGCATTCCTCTACTTCATTTTCTTCTTCTTCATTGAGTAGCTCGAATGCATCAATTAAAGCTTTCTCAAGAGGAGTGGAACTAGGTACATGCTTTCTAGAGGTGGTGTAAATTTCATCAAGAATATCCACTCTAAAGCATGATTTATCTTCACTAGGGTGCTGCATAGCTTCAAACACATTAAAAGTGACTTCTTCATCTTGCACCCTCATCTTGAATTTGCCATCACTAACATCAATCAAGGCACGGGCTGTCATCATGAATGGCCTCCCCAAAATGAGAGCAACTTCAGCATCCTCTTCCTTATCCATAATTACATAGTTAGCTGGGAATATAAATTTATCCACCTTTACTATCAAATCTTCAACAACTCCATATGGAAGCTTAATGGTACGGTCTGCTAGTTGAAGTGTAATCCTTGTAGGCTTGATTTCTACATCTCCCGCCTTGCTAAGCATGGACAGCGGCATAAGATTAATGCTTGCTCCCAAATCTAACAAAGCTTTTCCAATGGACAGATTTCCAATGGTGCAAGGAATGGTAAAGCTACCAGGATCTTTGTGCTTGAAAGGCAATGGCTTTTGAATTATAGCACTGCATCCAGCTTCTAATTCAATTGTATCTTTCTCAATATACTTTTTCTTCTTGGTGAGGAGTTCCTTCATGAACTTAGCATAAGTTGGAATCTGTTCAAGGGCATCCGAGAAAGGTAGATTGATTTGCAATCTCTTGAAGATGTCTAAGAAACGTGCAAACTGCCTTTCTCTATCTTTCCTAGTTGGCACATGAGGATAGGGTAATCCTTGTGGGGGAACAGAAATTGACTCTTTCTTCTTTTTCTCTTCTCTCACCCTCTGGTTTTTAGTCATTTTTGGCTCAGCCGCCTCACTGATTTCACTTTTTTTTTTTTTTGCATTTTTCTCACTGATTTTCTCTTTCTCACTCAATTCTCTTTCACTCAGCTCATTTTTCTCTTCCTCATCATCTTTTACATCCTCCACAACTACCTCTTGCTCACTTTTCTTTCTACTCAATTCTCCCACAATTGTACCTCTCCTTGTAGTTATAGCCTTGCATTGCTCCTTAGGATTTGCTTGAGTGTTGGCTGTAAATGCTCCACTTTTTAGTTCTGCCAAATCTTTAGCAAATTGTCCCATTTGCACTTCGATATTTTTGATGGAAGAATCCGTGTTCTTTTGGTTGGTTAGAGAGTCTTGCATGAATTGATTGAGAGTGTCCTCCAACTTAGAAAAATGGTCTTGATGAAGAGGTTGGTATTGTTGTTGATGACTTTGGTAAGGAGGTCTGTTCGAAGGGCCAACTTCTTACTTCCAACCAGTATTGTTGTTTCTCCACCCTTGATTGAAAGGTTGAGCATAGGGATTGCCTTGTCGATTTTGGTTCCCCATATAATTGATTTCGTCTTGGGAACTTGGTGGCATGATGCATTGGCCACTTGAATGACCACCTCCACAAAGTTTACAACAAAGAACTTGTTGAATGTTAGATTGAGTAGCTTGTAAGCCTTGGAGTTGTTGAGGCATCTTGGCAAGTTGCTTGGTGAGTGCATCAAGTTGTTGCATGAGAAGCTTATTTTGAACTAGAAGGGCATCCTGAGAATTTAATTAAAGAACTCCTTTCTTCTGCACTTGCATGGGAGTTCTGTCATGCTGGACCTCATAGTCATTAGAGGCCATATTTTCAATGATTTCTTTAGCCTCATTCGGTGTCTTGTACATGATTTTGCTTCCAGTTGAAGCATCAAGCATAAGCTTGGTTTGAGGTCTAAGTCCAGCTAAGAAGGTGTTGATTTGAGCTGCCTCATTGAAACCATGAGCTGGACATTTCTTTAACAGGCCATTGAATCTCTCCCATGCTTCACACAAGGGCTCATCTGCTCCTTGAGTGAAAGTAGAGATAGTTGTCTTCCTTTGGTTGATCTTGGATTGAGGAAAGAAACGGTTTAAAAATCTGTCAACCAGCTCGTCCCAAGTCAAGGGAGTGTTAGGAGGAATGCCTCTGTACCAATCATTTGCCTTTCCATCAAGAGAGAATGGAAAAAGACTAATCCAGATATAATCATCATTAACTTGATGAAGCTTCACAGTGTTGCAGATATCAACAAAAGTAGTTAAATGAGCATAAGGGTCTTCTTGGTCAAGACCATGGAACTTGTTTTGCTGAATCAAGTGGATGAGAGATGCCTTCATTTCAACATTGTGAGCCTGCACCTCTAGTCTAGCAATGGTGTTGAAGAATCTCGGCCCTGTGTTGGCACAATAATCATTCAAGGCACGCCTTGGTTGGTGCACTTCTTCTTCTTCTGCCATAATGAATTCCTCTTCTTCAGGAATGGATGTCAAAGACAGATATGGTGAAACAGGAAAAAGTGGTTCTTGGCTAGCAAGTCTTTCTAGAGCCTTCCTCTTCCTTGTCCAGCTGTTGGTTTGTCTTGTTGTCCTTTCAATCTCCGGGTCGAAATACAAAGGATCAGCTGAACTTCTTGTGTGCATAAACAAAGAAAAAGAAAACAGAACACTAGAACAGAAAGTTAGCACAAGAAAACAACCACAACAGAAATAAAAACAAAAAGAATAAAAGAATAAAGAATAAAGCCTAGGATAATATGAACATGAAGTTGCCTAATATTTAGATGCAATTCCCAGGCAACGGCGCCAAAAACTTGTTAGATGGATTGGCAAGCGTACCAAATCGAACAAGTAGTAAATGGATAAGTCCAAGTATCATTTTCCCAAGGGATTTGCTTGATATAGGCAATGTTCACATAAATACTAGCTAGACTAAACTTGTTTTCACAAGAAAGCGATAAAAACGTAAACTTTGGTTGGTTTTGTGAAAGATTATAACAGAACTAATGCAGAACAAAAATTAAAAAGATGTTTTTGTGGTTTTAAAGTTAAACACAGCAGTAGACAAAGGTTAAAACAGATAAATAAAGATGTTGCAAGGGTTAGATCTCACCATTCTCTACTCTCTTCTTGCATTAATGCCTAATATATATATTCTATTTGCATTTAAATGTTAAAATCAGTCAATAAAAACATTCTCAGCCCCAATTTCTTAGGTGCAGAGAGTCTTAGATTACTCCCATAAGCCTTGATTCCTCAACAACTTAACAAAACAACTAGCTTTAAGTCTAGTGACCACAAGATAACCCATGAACTAAGCTCCATTCCTAGACACAAAGTTCATGAGGTAATTGCTTCAGTTCTAGACAATGAAAGTGTTTCCCAACAACAGTCATGTCCATGGATCATGCTAGGGTGATCAAGCCACAACAAGCTTTAAGAAAGGAAGCAAAATACTAACTTTAAACACAAATATGCAGAATATATATAGATAATATTAAAAGATACAAGAGAGTTTTGAGAATGGTTACATCCAACCCCTTACAACTAAAGAAATCAACCACTCATGGACATGAGCAGCTGGAAAATACACATGGAAGGGAAGAAGAAGAAGAGAAACACCAAGAACTAAAGAGAGAGCTTTTCTCTCTTACTAAAACAATACAAAACGAGCTACAGAAAATGAGTTCTGAAAATGTTCCCAGCCTTCTGAACTTCTGAGGGTCAGTCCTTTATATACATGTGCAAAATTTCTTCAAAGTGACATTTAGCTCAGCCTGGGATTTTGGCTTGGCTGATTGGAAATTTCTGCACTTCAACAGATTTCTCCTACAAAAGACCTTCCACTGCTTCCAAAGCTCATAATGCAGCTCCAAAATGTGTTCTTCAACTTCAATCTCCGATTCCTACAAAAATTGGGGCAAAACTCTAAGATATAACCAAAAATTAGAAAAAACTAAAGAAGTTCTAACTAAATTGCGAAATTAACATAAATAGAGTAAAACACCACTCCAAATAAGAGAAAAGGATAGATAATTGCCTTAAAAACTACTTGAAAAGTAAGCAATTATAGCAACTAACAAAGATCACAGTAAACCAGTCATTGGCCTCATCTCCATCAATTCCCCCCACCCCCTTCCTTTCCTTCTTCCCTCTTATGGCTTCATTGAGCTATACAAATATTTGGCTAGAACATAGGAAAGAAGGGGAGGGATTGAAAATTAGATACAGTTTATGTTTTCCTGTTTTTTACTAGCTTAATTATAAGTCGGAACAATAAAATAAAAAGAAGTCTTTTTTTTTTCAAGCTCCAGTTTTGCTCTTCTTGTTTATGTGATTTTCTCTTTATTATTTTTTTAAAAGACTTTTCTTAATTTTTGTTATTAATTCATAAAGAATGAATATATTGAAAGTATATAATTAATTTAATGCATAATTATAAATATTTATTTTAATGTCATTTTAAAGATCTTTATTACTACCTTCGTCCCTTAATATAAGACTCTTTTAACTAATTCACACCCTTTAAGAAAATTGGTTAATTTAGTTAATAGCATTAAATTTGTTAACAATTTATATTATTTTTCCAAAATTACCCTTACAATTATTGAGACTAGTCATCTCTCTCTTTCCACTTAATTACTTTCTACCTAGTGAATTAATGAGTGCTACTCATCTTGTCCAATCCTCATAAGAGAGAGAGTATATTTATCTTATTAATTTATAGCATTCATTGTAAAGTGATTAAGGGTATCTTAGTCAAAAAATAATTAATGCAAGAGACAACTTGAAAAAAGTCTTATAAAAAAGGATAATTTTTTTTTAGAAAAGAGTCTTATATTTAGGGACGAAGGTAGTAGTAACTATTATAGGTATAGAGAAGTCTAATGTGATAATGCTGGAATGAGCTAGGAATGCTAACAACATACTATTTAACATGATCATGGATCCTCTTCCGTTTTGGAGCCAATTGCAGTTGTAGTTAAAAAAATTGTTGCCATTTCCTACTTTTTTTTTCCCATTGGATTATAGGAGTCCCTCTAATTTGGTGCTATGTTTCTCTTTCCCTTTCCTTTTTCTTTTTTTCACTTCATTGCTTCTCTCTCTTCGTAGATGGCATTCTCATAATAACAAAAATAAAACACTCCTCTCTCTCTCTACAAAGTAGGTTGCCAGAGAATGGCAAGTCATCACCAAAACAACTTCGTTCTCCACCACCACCCTTTCATGCCTACTTCTTTGCAACATAAATAATGAAGAAAGAAAGGAGGAAAATTGTTAGTGGTCCTACTGCCCTGCTTAAGGTGAAAAAATAAGAGTGCAGAATATAAATTTACAGGTGTGGAAAGTCAATGGACCTGGATAAACATTTTAACTTGCTTTATAATTAAGCCTGCACCACTCACCCTGCATATCTAACTATGTGAGTCTCCTATTGGCCTTGTGTTGGTATGCTCTCAATCGACAAGCAATCGTTTGATGGTTCGCATGCCAACATTTTTTTTGATCGGCCACGACCTATCCCTCCCTCCCTTCTCCCTTCACTACCAAGCCAACCTTATAACTCCTTCGCATGCCAACATGACTCACAGATTACAAATGGACCTTCGCCTATTGGTAATTCTGATATTATTTCAATGGAAAACAACTGTGACAACAATAATTTAGATATTAATCGAATGTTGGAAGATGAAATAGACTATGTTTTAGTTCTTGAAAAAGTGTGAGAAAGGTTGTTGGAATGGAAAATTTATTGTATAATTAAATATGTTGTTGCTTTTTAATTTGGAGAAAATTAATGATCTAGTGATTTATATTTTAAAATAAGAGTCAGATGTGCATAAATTCCTAATAGCTTATATGAACTGGGTTTGGAGTATAGTGAAAGAAGAGACCAGAAGATGTTTAATTAATTTTTAAAATTAATTTCCCTTGAATCCTCATAAGCAAAATACTCTTGTTTTTGTTGAACTTTTTTTATGTCCGGGTTTAATATTGAAAAATTAAAGCTAATTTATGTATGGAATATGGAAACCTCTTGGCAAACTAAAATGCATCACACATGTCATAAGACGACTTTAAATGATTGATTCGTGTGTGCAAACCAAACAATTAACCTTTTTGTTGAAGCACTAGAACCACAAGGTGTTTGATAACAGTTTAGAAGGAACAATAATCTTTGAGAAGGCTTAAATTAAGTCTTAAAGTGTCCTTGTTTCAAAATGTTTGAGAGATTTTTGCAGAGTTTTAACCTTTACAGGTCAATTCAACCCAAATATTCTTTAAAAAAAAACTGGGGCCTGACTTATTCACACCGATGATGGCAAATGTCAAAAGAAGGGATCTTGGAAAATGTGAAAATGAAAGCAAACAAATAATCATAGTCAAATTAATCAGTCCCATAATAAAGATAAGTGTAAGCACCCACTGCTATTAATTTATTTCCTCCCACGGTCCTACCCACTTGCAACTAATTTTTATTTATTTTTGGTGAACACCCAACTGCAATTAATAATTCTTCTTATCAGTCTGTAATTTTATATACCAGATCATATCTATCAAAATAAGATGAACAACCTTGAAAATCTGATTTTGTGAATCAAAAAATTGCCATGATGTGGCAGCCACAAAATGCTTTTTTTTTTTTTTTTTGTCTCTATTTCCCCTTTCTAGCCAGCAGAGGAGGGAATGGGTAGTATAAGAAAAGTGAAAAAAAATAATAATTGTGATTTGTGATGAAAAAAAAAACATAATCCGAAATATGATGAACTGTTTGTGCATTAAGGATACATTGTATTTACTAATTGATTTTTATCATAAGTACGTATTTTTTTTTATTTTCTATTTACGTTTTCCAATCTTAATTTGGACTAATTTAAAAATATAAAATTTAATTGAATATTTCTTTAATAATAATCAATTTATTTAATGAATATCAAATATTGACTTAAATAAATTATCTGAATAAAATTAAGCATTTCTTCTATAACATTAAATAAATAAAAACTAAAATTTCAAAATAAAGAGAATGAATTTAGATATGACAATTTATTGATCCTTGTGTTATACGACACTTGAATTGTGAAAATATTTTAAGGGATTAATATAATTATAAAAGTTTGTTAACAATATTTATTCTAAAACACCTAAGTCGTAGCCGCTTCTTGTCAAAAAAAAATGTTTAGCAACTTGGTGATCAGAAAATTTATTTTAAGGGATCTATTTAATTGTTACGTCAAATCTACAATATATATTTTTACATTTATTTTCTGAAATTTTTATTTCAAACTATTGTGCATTACTGACAGTGTTTGATGTGATATATACACTAACGTCCAACCCGTACATAGTACGGGATATATATTTAGTTGTTGGCTCACAAATATATTTCATATGAAATTGCGTTATATATCTAATGGTTAGTTATATTCTATCTTAATATGGAATTCGTTAGTTTACTTTATTGAGCTGAGGGGCAAGACTTGTGTGGGGAAAGATACCGCCATGATACCCCTCCGTTACTCATGTAAAGTGTTCCAAACAATTGCTTTGCTCCTTCCCATCTTCTTCTTGGAACAAACTACATTATTTACTTGCTTTGCTATAATTGGATGAATATAAAACAAGTCAAAAAGACATTCCAATGTGATTTTATGTGAACATTCTTTTAGTCCCTGGAGGTATGAATGTTCACATATATCAGAATTGCCTGCCAATACACGACAATAAGAGAGAAAAACAAAAGAGAAATCCAAGCTAGATCGTAAGATTTGTCATTAGATTGTACCTACCACTCAAGTTATTCAAGATAAAATTTAGACCCTTTTAAATTCTTTATCAAAATATGTTTTTCTTTTTAAGTGTTTATCAAAATAAATATGTTACTCAATTTAAGTAACATGTGATGAAAATATGCATACAAATATATTGAACATTTATGGAGGAAAAAGAGCTTACTGAAATTTTGATGACTCAATCCCAGATATTTTAGCAGATTTATTCAAAGCATCTCTCCAAGTTTGCACCTTGGTCTCATATTTTGTTTTATGCTCATCAAATGCATTTTTGTAACTCTCGGAAGATTGATGTCCTACATGTGTGGGTTCAACCTCGTAGAAAATAGGGATCACAATCCATCCATATTTCTCTTTGCAATGAAGTATTGTCACAAGTTCTTCTAAACACCAACGTGAAGAAGCATACCCTTGTGAGAATATGATCAATGAAATTGATGATCCTTTAATTGCTCCAACAAGTGATGGCAAAATTTCATGTCCCCTCTCAAGTTGATCATCTAGAAAGGCATTTATTTGCTTACTTTTAAAAGCCTCTCTCAAATGGTTAAGAAATCCGCGACGGATGTCCTGGCCCCTGAAGCTAACAAAAACATCGTATATTGTTTGTGGTTCATTGTTGTCTAACATGGCTTTTTCCTCTACACCCTTCAGTTTTCGCAATAACCGAGTCAGAAAAAAAAAACCACCCAAACAAATAAACAATAGACAAAGAAATACAATACACAGGATCTACACTAGAATATGTATGAGGCACAAAGTAATTGAAAGAAAAAGAAAGTTAGGAATGAACTAGAAAAATCATAGAGTTTATGACACATAACAAGTTCAAGTGAGGAAGGGGGAGGAAGTCATATGACAAATACAATACCAGCTTTTTCTGGATTAGCAATTAAGCTTTCAAATTAAGCCTTCCTTCCTCTTTTCTTTCTTTCTTTCTTTTACCTTTTCAGCCTAAAACTGGGCCTTATTCACACACGGCAACTTGCCACCAAGGATGGGAAATGTAGGGATCTTGGAAAATGTCAAAATGGGGGTGCAAAGCAAACAATTATAGTCCAAACACCATGCCATGTGCACCTACAGCTGTTATATATATACTAATTTATTTCCTTCCATAAGAAAGATAAGTTTATAAGGACAAACTCCATGTGCACCTACTGCTATTAAATACTAATTTATTTCCTCCCACCGTCCTACAACTACATGCGCAAAAGACATACGGTAGATCATATCTATCAAAATAAGATGAACATGTGCAGACTAGATCTTTCTTTGCCTCTATTCCCAGAACACGTTTGAGCCACAACAAGGTAACTGGAAAGGAAAAGAAAGTTAGAAATGAAGTGGAAAAGTCACAGTTTATAAAGCAGAAACTTAATTGATATCTGCAAGTTAAAATGAGGAGGTAGAAGGAGCTGGATCATGTGATATGAGAAATACAATGTCAGCTTCTTCCTTTTCTTTGGCCAAATTAAAAATGAATAAATGATGGAGATGACAGTGAAGCAGTGATAGGCCTGGAACATTATATAGCTAAGTGATGGTTTGGGTGTTAGGGTTCAAAGTCAACTCTTGCTCAAGCATGTTCAAAATTAAGACGAAAATCAATCGAAAGTTCAACAAATTTACATTAATAATGATGGAAAAACTAATTGTTTCTTACAAAGACATGCACATATCACATAATCACATATGGCACTCAACGTGCAAATATTTGTTTTAGTAACTGCATGTTGATCATTAAATAGAATTATTTCCTCCCATCCACCTACTATACTGAAAAAAACATTTGAATCAATGAGTTTGAATGCCTCAAAAAATTCTTCTGCATGAATAAATGAAGATCACAGTAAACCAGTCATTTATTGTATAATTAAATATGTTGTTGCTTTTTAACTTGGAGAAAATTAATGATCTAGTGATTTATATTTTAAAAGAAGAGTCAGATGTGCATAAATTCCTAATAGCTTATATGAACTGGGTTTGGAGTATAGTGAAAGAAGAGACAAAAAGATGTTTAATTAATTTTAAAAATTAATTTCCCTTGAATCCTCATAGGCAAAATACTCTTGTTTTTGTTGAACTTTTTTTATGTTTGGGTTTAATATTGAAAAATTAAAGCTAATCTATGTATGGATTATGGAAAACTTTTGGCAGTTGAGCGTGGTAAAATGCATCACACGTCTTAAGACGACTTAAAATGATTGATTCGGGTAAGTGCAAACCAAACAATTAACCTTTTCGTTGAAGCACTAGAACCACAAGGTGTTTGGTAACATTTTAGAAGGAACAAGAATATTTGAGGAGGCTTAAATTAAGTCTTAAAGTGTCCTTGTTTCAAAATATTCATAGGTTGGCTTGTGTTGTGCATCACTCATTTTATGGGTCGGCAGGTGCTAGTGTGAAATGGAGCTGAGTAGAGCGTAGTGACAACATATGTCTTTTGGGGTTAGGCCACCTGGTTCTTGGGTTGGGGGTGTGGGGGAGAAGCCTCCTGCAGTACGATATATGAGTGATATTGTAATTTTGTATCATAGTTATTATATATACTAGTATTTGATATCCTATTTGCTCAATCAATAATAGAAACAACCACTATACTCCCGAGAACATAAGTACATTGCCAAACCTCGTTAAATTGTGTTTGCCTATGTGCATGTGTATTTGTTCTATTCTTTTTAAGAATTTGGTTGCTTGTTAATTAAGCAGCTAGGCTTCATGAAGAGTTCTGAGAGGAATATTTTAACACTCTGAACTTGGAGGAGACATTGATTTCAATAAGGCAAGAACAACTAGCTAAAGTTAACTAATAGAATCATTGTTTTTTTTTTTTTTTGAAAAAATATGTTTTTAATCCATGTACTTTGTAAAATTATTGGTTTTAGTCGTTGTACTTTACTATAAAACATTTTGTCCCTGGACTTTAAAAAATCAGTGTTTTTAGTCCCACAGGACAAATGTCACATAGGAAACAGTGTTAACAATGTCTATTTAAAGGGACTAAAAACACTTATTTTAAAAGTTCAGGAACCAAAATGTTCTATGGTAAAGTACAGGAACTAAAACCAAGAATTTTACAAATTATAAGGATTAAAAACATATTTTTTTCAATTTTTTTCATCGTCTAGCCTCTCTCGAGGTGTTGTTAAATTCTAAAAATGAATGGTCATATGATATTAACCAACTTCATATGCTTTTGGTGGATTTTTTAAAAACTTTTTACTCCATTTCTGTTCACACCCCCATTTGTTTCATGAGCTGGTGTGAAAAATTAAAGGAGTAGAAGTGGCCAAATAGAAAGAGTTTTGAAGGTGGAAGTGGTCGGCGATGGTGGTGGTCTTGAAAGGGTGGTGGCCGAGGATGAGGTTTTCAACATTATTCCAGTGATCGCTTGCCATTCTCCAGTGACCTACTTTCTAGAGAGAATACAGAAGAGTGTTTCATTTTTTTTTTATTTTGACAAAGCCATCAACGAAGAGAGAGAAGCGACAAAAAAAAAAAAAGAAGGAGAAATGTGGCACAATCAGAAGGATTCATATAATCCAACGACTACAATCTTTTTAACTGGAGCTGGAGTTGGCTCCAAAACAGGAGAGGATTTGTGCACCTTTAACACACTTCTTCTAATACAATTTATATTACTTACTAACTTTTATTAAAATCTATAAAATTATGAGTAAACTTCATTAAAAAAATAATGAGAGACTCAAACAATTTAGTTATTTTTAAAAAAATTCAACCCAAAATAAAAAACGTACTTGTTAAAAGAATGTGTTAAAAAATGTGTCACTAGCATTTATCTCATTAGAATACTTTGGCCAATATGTCAAAGCTTGAGTTAAAAGTTTATATCTAATACAAATATGCACTTTATTTTATACTCTCGTTCAATTTAGGCTAAAATATAATTTTAGTCTCTCATTTGAACTTTTTGTTTTAGTTTGGGCTGCTAAATTTAAAAAACTTCACTTTGGTTCCTTCAAGTGTCTCTACTAGACCAAATTTGTCTTTCTATCAGTTTACTACACTAACTTGGTCAACTTAGTGACACATGACAAATTGTGAGTGTAACACACTCTTTTCACATTGACTAATAATATTAATCATTGTTATTTATTTTAATTTATTATTAGATGCTTATGAATAAGTTAATTAAGTTATTAGGAAGCTTAGTGAATTTTTTTTAAGTGTGGACAACATATAATTAATTACATCTTAAGAATATCAAACCTTTCCAACATAAAATAATTACAAGAGAATATAATATCATACATCATTAAAAGTATATACATTAGCTCTAAGTAAAGCATACAACTCGTTGTCTAAAGGTCCTAGCCAGCCAACACATTCCTACAATGCTGACTCAAAATACATACATAATAAATTAAAAATAAATTTGAATTTATCCTCATATATATATATAGTGAGAGGACTTATCTTATATGAGAGTGAGAGGAATAAATATTGACCACTAGATCTATCTTGAATGGTCAAGATTAAAATAAACTAAGTCATGTGAGTTTTTTAAGAAGTCACATGACATTAAACTATGTCAATATTATATTTTCATCCTTATCGCTATTCTTCTTGTCTTTTTTCAAAATTCCTCAAGGTGTAGCTAGGAGGCTTGTTAGTATCCAAAGGAAATTTTTATGGGGAGGTGAGGAAGATAAAAAAAAATTGCATGGGTTAGTTGGGAGAGCATGTGTAGGCCTAAGAGTGAGGGAGGATTGGGTATTAGAGTTATCTATATTTTCAATGAGGCACTTATTGGCAAGTGGAGATGGGAAATGTTTCACCAAAGGGAGGCGTTTTGGGTGGAAGTGTTACAATCCAAGTATGGAGAGTGGAGGGGTTTAATAGATGAGGGAGACCATAAAGAAGCCTCTATATGGTGGAGAGATGTGAGGAGGGTGTGTGGAGGTACATGTGAGGAGAAATGGTTTGACAACACAATCTCTTGGAAGATAGGTGCAGGGAACTACTTCAAATTTTGGTTAGATGCATGGAATGGCCAACATTGTTTGGCACATACTTATCCTAGGCTTTTCATGAACTCTCTCCAACAAGACAAGATGATTGGTGAAATGGGAAGGTGGGAAAATAACTGTTGGTTGTGGGATTTAAAGTGGCAGAGGAGCTGGTTTTTGTGGGAGGAAGATTTGGTAAGGAGTCTGGAATATTCTATGAATAATACTGTGGTTAGTAGGGCAGGATACGACATTTGGGTGTGGGAGGGTGATAAATTTGGCATATACTCAGTAAACTCTGCATACCTTGCAATTTTTACTTTGAGGAAAGGCTCCAATCAGTCGAATATTTTCCAACATTTATGGAAGTTACAGATACCAGCAAAGGTGTCATGCTTCCTATGGAAAGTCTTCAAAGATAGATTGCCAACCAAACAGAATTTAAGGAAAAGAAATATACAGCTTCAGGGGAATGACTATCTGTGTCCCTTTTGTATGGCAGAGGAGGAGTCCGCCAATCATATTCTTTTTACATGTGATCAAGTGGATATGGTGTGGAAGAAAGTTTATAGCTGGATTAATGTCAAAACGACCCTCCCGGGTACAGCTAGTAATCATTTCTGGCAACACATGTGTATCTTTGGCAATTAACGGGAGAATGAGTTGTGGAAGGTCATATGGGCATCTGTAGTTTGGGTAATATGGAGGTGCAGAAATGGGTCTATCTTTAGCTGCAAAATATCATGTTTCTGTCTTGGTCCTGGCTGATGGCAAAGGATAAATCTTTTCACTACTCATATGTTCAATGGCAAGCAGCACCAGGGGCATGCAGTTTCAATGCAATCGCGGAATGCCGGAACGTGTGAAGTGTGCTGGGTGTGACAATAATGATGGAGTGTTGGTGCACAAGTTTCATATGCCTTGGTGTTGGCATGCAGGGAACAAAGTTGGATATCCTGCCGACTTATTTGCTGCAAAGAATTGTTATCGCATATGATGGTTAGCGTTGTGATTAATGCATCCAACACGCAATTGTCTGGCTAGTTTTTGTTACGTATTTACTTCATATTGGTTTGTTGTGGTAAGACAGGTGTCACTTAGCTAGTTACCTCTCAGAATATCACAAATGTTGGTGCTGGGGTATTGGTGGGTTTTAGTTATGGGTGGCCTCTGTTTAGCTTTGTACATCGTGTTGCAATAAATGGTTAGCCTTTATTTATGACAATTAGTTTTCATAAATATTGTCTAACCATTTTCTTTCTTGGGATTTTATTTGTGGTTTTAAACAGTATTGGTCATGTATTTTCTGGTACCTCTGGTACCGTAGTAATATATTTTTCTCTTGTTGCTGATTAAAAAAAAAGAGGCACATAAAGGAAATAGCCGTGAGATAGTGGATGGAACAAGCGGCAGCAATTTGTGTATTTTGGGGATATCAGTTTTATGCTGCCGGTATAGCTTTCCGGTCAGCATGTTTTGAGGTTTGGGTGGGGGTTGTTATGTTTATGAGGTCATTCATTTATTGTGTTTAGAAATAAAATTTCATTTTGCTAATAAAAAAAAAGATAACTAAAGTAATCAAAATGTTTTAAGATAATAAGATTATTTTTAGGTGCATAATTCCATTAAGTAATATATTTATTATTTATATAAGGTAATTGCATATAATTTACTTTTATAATTTATTTTTAATTTAAAATACAATATGAGCAGTGATTTTTATTGCTTTTATTATCGTTCTTACTTTTTACTTCATTCATTTACTTTTAATATTGTACTTTTTCAAATTATAATTTTATTGCACTTTTAAATTATAATTACATATAATTATATTGTACTTTTTAAATTATATGCACCCGAAAATAATCTAATTATCCTAATTTGAAATATTTTTTATTCTCTTAATTATCTTAATTAATATTCTTCATTTTGTTAGTCATGTGCACTAAACTAATCAGAGTTAATAATACTAAGAAAATATAAGGAATTTAAAAATAATAAATAACTTTGAAAGGACTAAAACCAAATAGTTCCTCATTCAACACTCTTCTATTTTTCTTTCTCATTTTTATTCCGTTGTTCCACTTTTTTCTGCCTTTTTCTTAGATTTTTAATATCTATATACTATTGAATATATGTGATATTATTCATATATTGTATCTATAATGGGAAAAAATAAAAAAAATAAAAATATCATACTATTATAAATTATTAATTTTATATATAGTTAAGTAAAAACGTTTTAATGAATTGATAGTTAAAATGATTATTTTACTTTTACTTACATTAATATTTTATCACAATCATTTTACTAATAATTATATAAATATTTTATTATAATTATTTATTTAATAACTATGAATTGTATGAATGGATTTGATAGATGTCTACTTATTACTATTTGGACAAGACAAATAAAGGTTGCATCCTTTTGCAATCCTAAGTAACATGTGATGAAAATATGCATACAAATATATTGAACATTTATGGAGGAAAAAGAGCTTACTGAAATTTTGATGACTCAATCCCGGATATTTTAGCAGATTTATTCAAAGCATCTCTCCAAGTTTGCACCTTAGTCTCATATTTTGTTTTATGCTCATCTCATATTTTGTTTTATGCTCATCAAATGCATTTTTGTAACTCTCGGAAGATTGATGTCCTACATGTGTGGGTTCAACCTCGTAGAAAACAGGGATCACAATCCGTCCATATTTCTCTTTGCAATGAAGTATTGTCACAAGTTCTTCTAAACACAGCGTGAAGAAGCATACCCTTGTGAGAATATGATCAATGAAATTGATGATCCTTTAATTGCTCCAACAAGTGATGGCCAAATTTCATGTCCCCTCTCAAGTTGATCATCTAGAAAGGCATTTTTTTGCTTACTTTTAAAAGCCTCTCTCAAATGGCTAAGAAATCCGCGACGGATGTCCTGGCCCCTGAAGCTAACAAAAACATCGTATATTGTTTGTGGATCGTTGGTGTCTGACATGGCTTTTCCTCTATACCCTTCAGTTTTCGCAATAACCGAGTTAGAAAAAAAAACACCCAAACAAATAAACAATAGACAAAGAAATACAATACACAGGATCTACACTAGAATATGTATGAGGCACAAAGTAATTGAAAGAAAAAAAAAGTTAGGAATGAACTAGAAAAATCATAGAGTTTATGACACATAACAAGTTCAAGTGAGGAAGGGGGAGGAAGTCATATGACAAATACAATACCAGCTTTTTCTGGATTAGCAATTAAGCTTTCAAATTAAGCCTTCCTTCCTCTTTTCTTTCTTTCTTTTACCTTTTCAGCCTAAAACTGGGCCTTATTCACACACAGCAACTTGCCACCAAGGATGGGAAATGTAGGGATCTTGGAAAATGTCAAAATGGGGGTGCAAAGCAAACAATTATAGTCCAAACACCATGCCATGTGCACCTACAGCTGTTATATATATACTAATTTATTTCCTCCCATAAGAAAGATAAGTTTATAAGGACAAACTCCATGTGCACCTACTGCTATTAAATACTAATTTATTTCCTCCCACCGTCCTACAACTACATGCGCAAAAGACTTACGGTAGATCATATCTATCAAAATAAGATGAACATGTGCAGACTAGACCTTTCTTTGCTTCTATTCCCGGAACATGTTTGAACCACAACAAGGTAACTGGAAAGGAAAAGAAAGTTAGAAATGAAGTGGAAAAGTCACAGTTTATAAAGCAGAAACTTAATTGATATCTGCAAGTTAAAATGAGGAGGTAGAAGGAGCTGGATCATGTGATATGAGAAATACAATGTCAGCTTCTTCCTTTTCTTTGGCCAAATTAAAAATTAATAAATGATGGAGATGACAGTAAAGCAGTGATTGGCCTGGAATATTATATAGCTAAGTGATGGTTTGGGTGTTAGGGTTCAAAGTCAACTCTTGCTCAAGCATGTTCAAAATTAAGACACAAATGAATCGAAAGTTCCACAAATTTACATTAATAATGATGGAAAAACTAATTGCTTCTTACAAAGACATGCACATATCACATAATCACATATGTCACTCAACGTGCAAATATTTGTTTTAGTAGCTGCATGTTGATCATTAAATAGAATTATTTCCTCCCATCCACCTACTATACTGAAAAAAACATTTGAATCAATGAGTTTGAATGCCTCAAAAAATTCTTCTGCATGAATAAATGAAGAAGATCACAGTAAACCAGTCATTGGCCTCATCTCCATCAATTCCCCCCACCCCCTTCCTTTCCTTCTTCTATCTTCATTGAGCTATACAAATATTTGGCTATAGAACATAGGAAAGAAGGGGAGGGATTGAAGCTTTATTGTATAATTAAATATGTTGTTGCTTTTTAATTTGGAGAAAATTAATGATCTAGTGATTTATATTTTAAAACAAGAGTCAGATGTGCATAAATTCCTAATAGCTTATATGAACTGGGTTTGGAGTATAGTGAAAGAAGAGACAAAAAGATGTTTAATTAATTTTAAAAATTAATTTCCCTTGAATCCTCATAGGCAAAATACTCTTGTTTTTGTTGAACTTTTTTTATGTTTGGGTTTAATATTGAAAAATTAAAGCTAATCTATGTATGGATTATGGAAACCTTTTGGCAGTTGAGCGTGGTAAAATGCATCACACGTCTTAAGACGACTTAAAATGATTGATTCGGGTAAGTGCAAACCAAACAATTAACCTTTTCGTTGAAGCACTAGAACCACAAGGTGTTTGGTAACATTTTAGAAGGAACAAGAATATTTGAGGAGGCTTAAATTAAGTCTTAAAGTGTCCTTGTTTCAAAATATTCATAGGTTGGCTTGTGTTGTGCATCACTCATTTTATGGGTCGGCAGGTGCTAGTGTGAAATGGAGCTGAGTAGAGCGTAGTGACAACATATGTCTTTTGGGGTTAGGCCACCTGGTTCTTGGGTTGGGGGTGTGGGGGAGAAGCCTCCTGCAGTACGATATATGAGTGATATTGTAATTTTGTATCATAGTTATTATATATACTAGTATTTGATATCCTATTTGCTCAATCAATAATAGAAACAACCACTATACTCCCGAGAACATAAGTACATTGCCAAACCTCGTTAAATTGTGTTTGCCTATGTGCATGTGTATTTGTTCTATTCTTTTTAAGAATTTGGTTGCTTGTTAATTAAGCAGCTAGGCTTCATGAAGAGTTCTGAGAGGAATATTTTAACACTCTGAACTTGGAGGAGACATTGATTTCAATAAGGCAAGAACAACTAGCTAAAGTTAACTAATAGAATCATTGTTTTTTTTTTTTTTTGAAAAAATATGTTTTTAATCCATGTACTTTGTAAAATTATTGGTTTTAGTCGTTGTACTTTACTATAAAACATTTTGTCCCTGGACTTTAAAAAATCAGTGTTTTTAGTCCCACAGGACAAATGTCACATAGGAAACAGTGTTAACAATGTCTATTTAAAGGGACTAAAAACACTTATTTTAAAAGTTCAGGAACCAAAATGTTCTATGGTAAAGTACAGGAACTAAAACCAAGAATTTTACAAATTATAAGGATTAAAAACATATTTTTTTCAATTTTTTTCATCGTCTAGCCTCTCTCGAGGTGTTGTTAAATTCTAAAAATGAATGGTCATATGATATTAACCAACTTCATATGCTTTTGGTGGATTTTTTAAAAACTTTTTACTCCATTTCTGTTCACACCCCCATTTGTTTCATGAGCTGGTGTGAAAAATTAAAGGAGTAGAAGTGGCCAAATAGAAAGAGTTTTGAAGGTGGAAGTGGTCGGCGATGGTGGTGGTCTTGAAAGGGTGGTGGCCGAGGATGAGGTTTTCAACATTATTCCAGTGATCGCTTGCCATTCTCCAGTGACCTACTTTCTAGAGAGAATACAGAAGAGTGTTTCATTTTTTTTTTATTTTGACAAAGCCATCAACGAAGAGAGAGAAGCGACAAAAAAAAAAAAAGAAGGAGAAATGTGGCACAATCAGAAGGATTCATATAATCCAACGACTACAATCTTTTTAACTGGAGCTGGAGTTGGCTCCAAAACAGGAGAGGATTTGTGCACCTTTAACACACTTCTTCTAATACAATTTATATTACTTACTAACTTTTATTAAAATCTATAAAATTATGAGTAAACTTCATTAAAAAAATAATGAGAGACTCAAACAATTTAGTTATTTTTAAAAAAATTCAACCCAAAATAAAAAACGTACTTGTTAAAAGAATGTGTTAAAAAATGTGTCACTAGCATTTATCTCATTAGAATACTTTGGCCAATATGTCAAAGCTTGAGTTAAAAGTTTATATCTAATACAAATATGCACTTTATTTTATACTCTCGTTCAATTTAGGCTAAAATATAATTTTAGTCTCTCATTTGAACTTTTTGTTTTAGTTTGGGCTGCTAAATTTAAAAAACTTCACTTTGGTTCCTTCAAGTGTCTCTACTAGACCAAATTTGTCTTTCTATCAGTTTACTACACTAACTTGGTCAACTTAGTGACACATGACAAATTGTGAGTGTAACACACTCTTTTCACATTGACTAATAATATTAATCATTGTTATTTATTTTAATTTATTATTAGATGCTTATGAATAAGTTAATTAAGTTATTAGGAAGCTTAGTGAATTTTTTTTAAGTGTGGACAACATATAATTAATTACATCTTAAGAATATCAAACCTTTCCAACATAAAATAATTACAAGAGAATATAATATCATACATCATTAAAAGTATATACATTAGCTCTAAGTAAAGCATACAACTCGTTGTCTAAAGGTCCTAGCCAGCCAACACATTCCTACAATGCTGACTCAAAATACATACATAATAAATTAAAAATAAATTTGAATTTATCCTCATATATATATATAGTGAGAGGACTTATCTTATATGAGAGTGAGAGGAATAAATATTGACCACTAGATCTATCTTGAATGGTCAAGATTAAAATAAACTAAGTCATGTGAGTTTTTTAAGAAGTCACATGACATTAAACTATGTCAATATTATATTTTCATCCTTATCGCTATTCTTCTTGTCTTTTTTCAAAATTCCTCAAGGTGTAGCTAGGAGGCTTGTTAGTATCCAAAGGAAATTTTTATGGGGAGGTGAGGAAGATAAAAAAAAATTGCATGGGTTAGTTGGGAGAGCATGTGTAGGCCTAAGAGTGAGGGAGGATTGGGTATTAGAGTTATCTATATTTTCAATGAGGCACTTATTGGCAAGTGGAGATGGGAAATGTTTCACCAAAGGGAGGCGTTTTGGGTGGAAGTGTTACAATCCAAGTATGGAGAGTGGAGGGGTTTAATAGATGAGGGAGACCATAAAGAAGCCTCTATATGGTGGAGAGATGTGAGGAGGGTGTGTGGAGGTACATGTGAGGAGAAATGGTTTGACAACACAATCTCTTGGAAGATAGGTGCAGGGAACTACTTCAAATTTTGGTTAGATGCATGGAATGGCCAACATTGTTTGGCACATACTTATCCTAGGCTTTTCATGAACTCTCTCCAACAAGACAAGATGATTGGTGAAATGGGAAGGTGGGAAAATAACTGTTGGTTGTGGGATTTAAAGTGGCAGAGGAGCTGGTTTTTGTGGGAGGAAGATTTGGTAAGGAGTCTGGAATATTCTATGAATAATACTGTGGTTAGTAGGGCAGGATACGACATTTGGGTGTGGGAGGGTGATAAATTTGGCATATACTCAGTAAACTCTGCATACCTTGCAATTTTTACTTTGAGGAAAGGCTCCAATCAGTCGAATATTTTCCAACATTTATGGAAGTTACAGATACCAGCAAAGGTGTCATGCTTCCTATGGAAAGTCTTCAAAGATAGATTGCCAACCAAACAGAATTTAAGGAAAAGAAATATACAGCTTCAGGGGAATGACTATCTGTGTCCCTTTTGTATGGCAGAGGAGGAGTCCGCCAATCATATTCTTTTTACATGTGATCAAGTGGATATGGTGTGGAAGAAAGTTTATAGCTGGATTAATGTCAAAACGACCCTCCCGGGTACAGCTAGTAATCATTTCTGGCAACACATGTGTATCTTTGGCAATTAACGGGAGAATGAGTTGTGGAAGGTCATATGGGCATCTGTAGTTTGGGTAATATGGAGGTGCAGAAATGGGTCTATCTTTAGCTGCAAAATATCATGTTTCTGTCTTGGTCCTGGCTGATGGCAAAGGATAAATCTTTTCACTACTCATATGTTCAATGGCAAGCAGCACCAGGGGCATGCAGTTTCAATGCAATCGCGGAATGCCGGAACGTGTGAAGTGTGCTGGGTGTGACAATAATGATGGAGTGTTGGTGCACAAGTTTCATATGCCTTGGTGTTGGCATGCAGGGAACAAAGTTGGATATCCTGCCGACTTATTTGCTGCAAAGAATTGTTATCGCATATGATGGTTAGCGTTGTGATTAATGCATCCAACACGCAATTGTCTGGCTAGTTTTTGTTACGTATTTACTTCATATTGGTTTGTTGTGGTAAGACAGGTGTCACTTAGCTAGTTACCTCTCAGAATATCACAAATGTTGGTGCTGGGGTATTGGTGGGTTTTAGTTATGGGTGGCCTCTGTTTAGCTTTGTACATCGTGTTGCAATAAATGGTTAGCCTTTATTTATGACAATTAGTTTTCATAAATATTGTCTAACCATTTTCTTTCTTGGGATTTTATTTGTGGTTTTAAACAGTATTGGTCATGTATTTTCTGGTACCTCTGGTACCGTAGTAATATATTTTTCTCTTGTTGCTGATTAAAAAAAAAGAGGCACATAAAGGAAATAGCCGTGAGATAGTGGATGGAACAAGCGGCAGCAATTTGTGTATTTTGGGGATATCAGTTTTATGCTGCCGGTATAGCTTTCCGGTCAGCATGTTTTGAGGTTTGGGTGGGGGTTGTTATGTTTATGAGGTCATTCATTTATTGTGTTTAGAAATAAAATTTCATTTTGCTAATAAAAAAAAAGATAACTAAAGTAATCAAAATGTTTTAAGATAATAAGATTATTTTTAGGTGCATAATTCCATTAAGTAATATATTTATTATTTATATAAGGTAATTGCATATAATTTACTTTTATAATTTATTTTTAATTTAAAATACAATATGAGCAGTGATTTTTATTGCTTTTATTATCGTTCTTACTTTTTACTTCATTCATTTACTTTTAATATTGTACTTTTTCAAATTATAATTTTATTGCACTTTTAAATTATAATTACATATAATTATATTGTACTTTTTAAATTATATGCACCCGAAAATAATCTAATTATCCTAATTTGAAATATTTTTTATTCTCTTAATTATCTTAATTAATATTCTTCATTTTGTTAGTCATGTGCACTAAACTAATCAGAGTTAATAATACTAAGAAAATATAAGGAATTTAAAAATAATAAATAACTTTGAAAGGACTAAAACCAAATAGTTCCTCATTCAACACTCTTCTATTTTTCTTTCTCATTTTTATTCCGTTGTTCCACTTTTTTCTGCCTTTTTCTTAGATTTTTAATATCTATATACTATTGAATATATGTGATATTATTCATATATTGTATCTATAATGGGAAAAAATAAAAAAAATAAAAATATCATACTATTATAAATTATTAATTTTATATATAGTTAAGTAAAAACGTTTTAATGAATTGATAGTTAAAATGATTATTTTACTTTTACTTACATTAATATTTTATCACAATCATTTTACTAATAATTATATAAATATTTTATTATAATTATTTATTTAATAACTATGAATTGTATGAATGGATTTGATAGATGTCTACTTATTACTATTTGGACAAGACAAATAAAGGTTGCATCCTTTTGCAATCCTAAGTAACATGTGATGAAAATATGCATACAAATATATTGAACATTTATGGAGGAAAAAGAGCTTACTGAAATTTTGATGACTCAATCCCGGATATTTTAGCAGATTTATTCAAAGCATCTCTCCAAGTTTGCACCTTAGTCTCATATTTTGTTTTATGCTCATCTCATATTTTGTTTTATGCTCATCAAATGCATTTTTGTAACTCTCGGAAGATTGATGTCCTACATGTGTGGGTTCAACCTCGTAGAAAACAGGGATCACAATCCGTCCATATTTCTCTTTGCAATGAAGTATTGTCACAAGTTCTTCTAAACACAGCGTGAAGAAGCATACCCTTGTGAGAATATGATCAATGAAATTGATGATCCTTTAATTGCTCCAACAAGTGATGGCCAAATTTCATGTCCCCTCTCAAGTTGATCATCTAGAAAGGCATTTTTTTGCTTACTTTTAAAAGCCTCTCTCAAATGGCTAAGAAATCCGCGACGGATGTCCTGGCCCCTGAAGCTAACAAAAACATCGTATATTGTTTGTGGATCGTTGGTGTCTGACATGGCTTTTCCTCTATACCCTTCAGTTTTCGCAATAACCGAGTTAGAAAAAAAAACACCCAAACAAATAAACAATAGACAAAGAAATACAATACACAGGATCTACACTAGAATATGTATGAGGCACAAAGTAATTGAAAGAAAAAAAAAGTTAGGAATGAACTAGAAAAATCATAGAGTTTATGACACATAACAAGTTCAAGTGAGGAAGGGGGAGGAAGTCATATGACAAATACAATACCAGCTTTTTCTGGATTAGCAATTAAGCTTTCAAATTAAGCCTTCCTTCCTCTTTTCTTTCTTTCTTTTACCTTTTCAGCCTAAAACTGGGCCTTATTCACACACAGCAACTTGCCACCAAGGATGGGAAATGTAGGGATCTTGGAAAATGTCAAAATGGGGGTGCAAAGCAAACAATTATAGTCCAAACACCATGCCATGTGCACCTACAGCTGTTATATATATACTAATTTATTTCCTCCCATAAGAAAGATAAGTTTATAAGGACAAACTCCATGTGCACCTACTGCTATTAAATACTAATTTATTTCCTCCCACCGTCCTACAACTACATGCGCAAAAGACTTACGGTAGATCATATCTATCAAAATAAGATGAACATGTGCAGACTAGACCTTTCTTTGCTTCTATTCCCGGAACATGTTTGAACCACAACAAGGTAACTGGAAAGGAAAAGAAAGTTAGAAATGAAGTGGAAAAGTCACAGTTTATAAAGCAGAAACTTAATTGATATCTGCAAGTTAAAATGAGGAGGTAGAAGGAGCTGGATCATGTGATATGAGAAATACAATGTCAGCTTCTTCCTTTTCTTTGGCCAAATTAAAAATTAATAAATGATGGAGATGACAGTAAAGCAGTGATTGGCCTGGAATATTATATAGCTAAGTGATGGTTTGGGTGTTAGGGTTCAAAGTCAACTCTTGCTCAAGCATGTTCAAAATTAAGACACAAATGAATCGAAAGTTCCACAAATTTACATTAATAATGATGGAAAAACTAATTGCTTCTTACAAAGACATGCACATATCACATAATCACATATGTCACTCAACGTGCAAATATTTGTTTTAGTAGCTGCATGTTGATCATTAAATAGAATTATTTCCTCCCATCCACCTACTATACTGAAAAAAACATTTGAATCAATGAGTTTGAATGCCTCAAAAAATTCTTCTGCATGAATAAATGAAGAAGATCACAGTAAACCAGTCATTGGCCTCATCTCCATCAATTCCCCCCACCCCCTTCCTTTCCTTCTTCTATCTTCATTGAGCTATACAAATATTTGGCTATAGAACATAGGAAAGAAGGGGAGGGATTGAAGCTTTATTGTATAATTAAATATGTTGTTGCTTTTTAATTTGGAGAAAATTAATGATCTAGTGATTTATATTTTAAAACAAGAGTCAGATGTGCATAAATTCCTAATAGCTTATATGAACTGGGTTTGGAGTATAGTGAAAGAAGAGACAAAAAGATGTTTAATTAATTTTAAAAATTAATTTCCCTTGAATCCTCATAGGCAAAATACTCTTGTTTTTGTTGAACTTTTTTTATGTTTGGGTTTAATATTGAAAAATTAAAGCTAATCTATGTATGGATTATGGAAACCTTTTGGCAGTTGAGCGTGGTAAAATGCATCACACGTCTTAAGACGACTTAAAATGATTGATTCGGGTAAGTGCAAACCAAACAATTAACCTTTTCGTTGAAGCACTAGAACCACAAGGTGTTTGGTAACATTTTAGAAGGAACAAGAATATTTGAGGAGGCTTAAATTAAGTCTTAAAGTGTCCTTGTTTCAAAATATTCATAGGTTGGCTTGTGTTGTGCATCACTCATTTTATGGGTCGGCAGGTGCTAGTGTGAAATGGAGCTGAGTAGAGCGTAGTGACAACATATGTCTTTTGGGGTTAGGCCACCTGGTTCTTGGGTTGGGGGTGTGGGGGAGAAGCCTCCTGCAGTACGGTATGTTGTCCATGGCGTGTAAAATCACAATTAAATAAGTCTGAGACGTGTGTTAGACACACTATCCTCAAGGATTTATCCGCGTAAAGCGCAAATCCCCAAGGATTTAACAGACTCTTCCCAATAATAGATTGGGGCAGCAAAACTAGCAAGCTCTCTCATAAAAATAACCCAGGATTTACAATGAAACAGTAGAAATAGTAGAGAGAAAAAGATGTGAGAGAGAACTCTCTAAAACCATCTGAAGCATAAGTATTTATAAAGAAAAGATAGGGTTTTTCAAACCACCAAAGACCAAGTCAAAGATAAGGTGAAACCTAGTCTGTTTCTAAAATCACCCAAAACCAAGTTAAAGATAAGTGAGACCTAGTCTAACTGACCAAGTCAATAAGACCAAGTCAAACAAAAGAAACTGTTTTTAATAAACTATAAATTAATTTAAAAAAGATTTTTATATTTAATTAAATAGACATGTTAACCTTTTGAAATATCAACAAAATATACAACACGGTATATGAGTGATATTGTAATTTTGTATCATAGTTATTATATATACTAGTATTTGATATCCTATTTGCTCAATCAATAATAGAAACAACCACTCTACTCCCGAGAACATAAGTACATTGCCAAACCTCGTTAAATTGTGTTTGCCTATGTGCATATGTATTTGTTCTATTCTTTTTAAGAATTTGGTTGCTTGTTAATTAAGCAGCTAGGCTTCATGAAGAGTTCTGAGAGGAATATTTTAACACTCTGAACTTGGAGGAGACATTGATTTCAATAAGGCAAGAACAACTAGCTAAAGTTAACTAATAGAATCATTGTTTTTTTTTTTTTTGAAAAAATATGTTTTTAATCCATGTACTTTGTAAAATTATTGGTTTTAGTCGTTGTACTTTACTATAAAACATTTTGTCCCTGGACTTTAAAAAATCAGTGTTTTTAGTCCCACAGGACAAATGTCACATAGGAAACAGTGTTAACAATGTCTATTTAAAGGGACTAAAAACACTTATTTTAAAAGTTCAGGAACCAAAATGTTCTATGGTAAAGTACAGGAACTAAAACCAAGAATTTTACAAATTATAAGGATTAAAAACATATTTTTTTCAATTTTTTTCATCGTCTAGCCTCTCTCGAGGTGTTGTTAAATTCTAAAAATGAATGGTCATATGATATTAACCAACTTCATATGCTTTTGGTGGATTTTTTAAAAACTTTTTACTCCATTTCTGTTCACACCCCCATTTGTTTCATGAGCTGGTGTGAAAAATTAAAGGAGTAGAAGTGGCCAAATAGAAAGAGTTTTGAAGGTGGAAGTGGTCGGCGATGGTGGTGGTCTTGAAAGGGTGGTGGCCGAGGATGAGGTTTTCAACATTATTCCAGTGATCGCTTGCCATTCTGCAGTGACCTACTTTCTAGAGAGAATACAGAAGAGTGTTTTATTTTTTTTATTTTGACAAAGCCATCAACGAAGAGAGAGAAGCGACAAAAAAAAAAAGGAGAAATGTGGCACAATCAGAAGGATTCATATAATCCAACAACTACAATCTTTTTAACTGGACCTGGAGTTGGCTCCAAAACAGGAGAGGATTTGTGCACCTTTAACACACTTCTTCTAATACAGTTTATATTACTTACTAACTTTTATTGAAATCTATAAAATTATTAGTAAACTTCATTAAAAAAAATAATGAGACTCAAACAATTTAGTTATTTTTAAAAAAATTCAACCCAAAATAAAAAACGTACTTGTTAAAAGAATGTGTTAAAAAATGTGTCACTAGCATTTATCTCATTAGAATACTTTGGCCAATATGTCAAAGCTTGAGTTAAAAGTTTATATCTAATACAAATATGCACTTTATTTTATACTCTTGTTCAATTTAGGCTAAAATATAATTTTAGTCTCTCATTTGAACTTTTTGTTTTAGTTTGGGCCGCTAAATTTAAAAAACGTCACTTTGGTTCCTTCAAGTGTCTCTATTAGACCAAATTTATCTTTCTGTCAGTTTACTACACTAACTTGGTCAACTTGGTCACACATGACAAATTGTGAGTGTAACACACTCTTTCACATTGACTAATAATATTAATCATTGTTATTTATTTTAATTTATTATTAGATTTTTATAAATAAGTTAATTAAGTTATTAGGAAGCTTAGTGATTTTTTTTAAGTGTGGACAACATATAATTAATTACATCTTAAGAATATCAAACCTTTCCAACATAAAATAATTACAAGAGAATATAATATCATACATCATTAGAAGTATATACATTAGCTCTAAGTAAAGCATACAACTCGTTGTCTGAAGGTCCTAGCCAGCCAACACATTCCTACAATGCTGACTCAAAATACATACATAATAAATTAAAATTAAATTTGAATTTATCCTCATATATATATATATATATATATATATATATATATATATATATATATATATATATATATATATATAGTGAGAAAATTTATCTTATATGAGAGTGAGATGAATAAATATTGACCACTAAATCTATCTTGAATGATCAAGATTAACATAAACTAAGTCATGTGAGTTTTTTAAAAAGTCACATAACATTAAATCTTGACCCTCCATGTATGGTTATATGGTCCAGATTTTAATGTGTCCTATATATATATATATATATATATATATATATATATATATATATATATATATATATATATATACTAACAAAATAAAGATCCTAATCAGAGCAGTCAACTAATACCTAGACTCTCCTTTTATCAATGACTATATTAAGGACTCCAATGCCTTGCGAGATCTCTCGGATGGATTGTCCTCTGAATCCTCGTCATCGATGTCAACTACTACCCATCATGCCACACTGGATACATATAACAAAATGAAAAGAAAGAAGGAGTGAGGCATTCTAATCCTTAACTTGTAAGTCACAAAATGTAATGTCAGGGTTCAGACAGAGTAATCACAGTTAGTGATTATCTAAAGTACGCTATGCAAAAGGGATCCTTTTGTTTTCTCTAAGTTATCATGAGGAACTTATTAAGACTCATAGGGATCCATATCCTCTAGACTATTTTGTGGTTCCTACCTTCATCCTACAGTGCACCCTACTATGATTTCCTAAATCCAACAAAACAAATGCCATCAATGCATAATTGCTAATCACCACAACATACGCCATTGGTGCATGATTCACCATTCCAATATTTCAACACATGCTATCAGTACATAGTTGTCAATAACCACAACATATGCCATTAGTGCATGGCTCACAATTCTAACAAAACACACATGACTAATGCATAATTGTCAATAACCACAACATATGCCATTAGTGCATGGCTCACCATTAATTTACTCATGGTCTATGCCTAGAGTTTCATCATTTTACAATTTTTTTTTCTGGAAATCCGGTAGAGTTTTCTCTGTTTCTCAATACTTTTCCACATACCTTAATACAGGTATGACAAACAAAATTTGATAACAACCTGGTAACAGTACAGATCACAATTCAATGTTTCAATCATCATATACAATACCATACCAAGAATCACAACCCATCTAAATTTTCCGTTCACCTCCAAACATAATAACAAAATAACAATTTATTAGCTATTCATTTAATATTCAAGCTTTTTAACTAAACTTTATTATTTGGTTAGTTTACTTCAGTATATTTTATAATTTAATATTTAACTTCTCTAGTTACATGTTCTATTAAAATTTAATTCTCATCCTACTAAAGTTTAGTAGAATCAGAACAAGTCAAATATTCTAATTGTCTTCGCTAACCTATTATCTATTCTTAAATTAAGATCTCACGTACTAAGTTCAATTAAATACCAATCTTCAACCTATCATAGTAAATAAAATTTACAATAGGTAATCTATCAAGATTGCTAATCTTTTTAAATAACTTAAAATTCTCTTTTAACTCACTAACTCAAATAAGTCAATTGAATTTATTCTAAACTATATTTGATCCCACTTTTAAAACATCATGACCGAATACATAAAGGAAAAGAGTTATCATATTTCATTTAAATTATTACTTTTCTAACTTGATTTTGTACACCAGTAGTCAATAAAAACCAAAGCACAATAACCTCTTTTTAAGACAAAAAGGACGAATCATTAATAAGCACCAAAAGCCCAATTTCTTCAACTCATTGTCTTCATATTTCAATCATAACATAACCATTTTATTATAAGTGAATAAAACATATTCCTTTCCTCACTTATCTATCGAGATTCAAGATCGTGTGCCTCAGCTTAAATTCCTGCGTCTCTTCAAGTGGTTCCAAACCATATACCAACTCATTTAATCACAGCTCATTTTTGTATACTATATACTCAAAGAACTAAAAATTAAATCAAGTTTCATTTAATATCACTACAACCCATGGTCTAAAAAAGAATTTTATTATATATACTGTAAAGAACTAAAAATTAAATCAAGTTTCATGTAATCACAGCTCATTTATTATATATTTATATATAAGATTTTGTTATTAGATAATAGTCTAAAAAAGTTTTACATTAACCCATAGTTTTAACACAGTGGTGTAAAGCCCGCCACGTTCACATGTAAAGGAACACGGGAGAACCCGTGTTCGATTCTCTCCATGTGCAAAATAATCTAAGACTCGTCTTAAAGGTGGAAAGTACATAAGATGCATTTAACATGAGTATTTAGTTGTAACAGGTAATTAGTTAAGGGACTGAACTTGCTATTACCAAAGACAGTGTACAAAGACATGCATACACAAGTATCGGCCACATACTTTCAAAAGGTTTTTCTAATTTGACTTTGCAGCTGTAGGGAGGCAGTCAAATAGAATTATTTCCTACCACTTTACGACTACGGTTTATTGCCCACTATCCTTCTCTACAATGGCACCTGCAAGAATTTGCCAATGGTCTCTACAGCAAGTAAAGCCCATTCTAAATTTAATGTTCAACCGACTGAACTTCAAGAAGGACTTTGGACTCTTGACAACCAGGTGATAGTGCACAATCTTTCGAATGCTGGAGCTCATATGCATCATGCCCTTTGATTACTTTTAAAAAGGACTTTTCACCTAATAAGAAAAAATGGACAGTGTTGAATAGATGAGTTTGAATGTCTCAAGTAAGTCTTCTTCTAAATTTTAATTTATACCACACCATATCACATGGTGCACTTTTACAGCCAATCTTAAAAATAACACAATGATAATATGAACAAACAAATCAACATCTTAAGGAATGATATTTACTTTCATATACAAAATTTATATTACGCTACTGATTCTCTCCTCTACTAGTGATAAAGGAGAAATAGAGACATTAAAAGAGTATAGTGACTGCAATACCATGACAAATTAAATTAGTCAGTGTTTTTATCTGAAGTTTGTTTGAATTTGGAATATATAATATAGGGATAAATCTTAGGAAAACCAAAAATAGACAAGTTGTGCAGAAAATTATGTGTCAGATTATTTTACATATAGTCCTCATCTATCAGTATATTTTTATGATACATTTTTCTGAATGCGTAAAAAAAGAACGATTTTAACAATCCATATTTGAGAAAATAATTAATTTTAATAAAATAATAATTGTTTTTTCTATTATAAGAAGTAATTTTAAAAATAATTAAATTTATGTAAATTTTATTTTCATTTATTATGTAAATGATTTAGCATTAGCCTTATGTAAATTATTTTTTTTTATTATTACTTGTTTTATGTATATGATTTAAATAGATAATGTGTAAAAGAATGACTTATACATATAATAATATTTATAAATAATTTATCATAATATTTTCTTGTACGTAAGATAATACAAACTTTAAAATGTTTTGTAGCAAAACTGTTTTTCCATAAACATTAAAATTATAAAATATATTGGTGTGATTAGTAATAGCTTTTGCTTAGTTTTTTAACATAAAAAAATTGTTCTCTCTAATTTTGTATTGTTTTTAAGGATTCTATTAAAATATTTCTTGAATGTTGAGAAAATAATATTCTTAAGTGATATGTTAATTAGTTCTTTGTTGATTTTGATAGAATTAAAAAAAGTTTTTGGAAAAGTATAATATTTAATGTATTAAAAAAATTAAACTATATATTTTGTAAAACAATTTTTTTAAACTATAAATTATAATAAGTATACTGAAATTTTTATTCTTTAATTTATTTATTTTTTTATATTTAATACCAAAATGTTTCAAAACTTTATATAAGTGCATTGTGTGATCTAAGCAATGTGATACTTTTATATTATTAAAACTTTCCTTATATTTGGGAATGTTTGATTCCTCGCTACCTCCCCTTAACATCAATTTTTTTTGGAAAATATGTTTCAAAAACATTTGCATATACGTAACATTTCTAACTATTGATTTCCTGAAAAAATAAAAAAAAAATTCCATTTGAAAATACCTGGGATGATATGAAGTACATTGAATCACGCATTTCCATTTGTTGAATGAAACTGTTGTATTTTGAGCTGTTTATTGGGCTGACCCCAAATCCTTTTAAAGCCTCATTGTAACCTGGATTTTAAACCTTGTTTGATCTTTGGCTCTGCTATTTAGGAAGTCAGAACATCTTTGGTCTAACACCACACACACGTGATCTGATTTAATTTCTCCTGTACCAGTTATGTACATTGTGAATCATGGTGAACTCTGAATCCGATAGTACCTCCAATGGATCACCAGAACCCTAAGTCCTCCAATTGCGCAAAGCACGATTTACATCGACAATGCGAAGGCTCTTTGGGATGATTTGCACGAACGTTTTTCCAAAGGTGACCATTTTCGCATTTCTGATTTACTTCAAGAAATTCATTCTTTGAGGCAAGGAGAGCGTTCTATCTCTGAATTCTTTACTGAATTGAAAACTGTTTGGGATGAATTGGAAGGTTTACGTGTTATTCCTGATTGTAGTTGTACCGTCAAATGTTCTTTCAATCTGATTTCATCGATTAAGCACCAACGCGAATCCGAATATGTTATCTGTTTCTTGAAAGGTCTTGGAGAAATGTATAGTACAGTTCGCACTCAGATCTTATTGATGGAACCCTTACCATCAATCAACAAAGTTTTTTCTCTTGTGCTTCAGCAAGAACGCCAATTAATTGGTGGAAGTCTTCATGAATCGAAAGTTTTGCTTAATTCTTCTGATAATCAACAAAATTGGAAAGGTCAAGGCAAAGGCAATGGAAGGGGAAGAGGCCGCACCTATTCAGGTTCAGGTCGTGGAAACAATTCAGTGAGACAATGCACTTTTTGCAATCGACTGAATCACACAGTGGATCAATGCTATTTGAAACATGGTTTTCCACCGGGTTTCAAATCTAAAAATGCTTCTGCGATCAACAATTCTGTATCTGATGAGAGAATTGATCCATCTGCAACTGAGAAGCCTTTACCTCAAGCAACTCAGCAACATACCAATCCTCATCAGTTCAGTCCTGAGCAGGTTCAACAGTTGCTAACTCTGTTACAACAAAACCATATTCAATCTCACACTGTCAATCAGGTTACTTCTGCTCATGTTGGTGAGTCTTCAACTCATCAACAACCATCAAATGACAACACCGGTAAAATTCTCCTCAATACCACCTCTTGGATTATTGATACTGGTGCTACTGATCACGTAACACAAACTAAATCTCATTTCACTTCCTTTTATCACATTAAACCTATCATAGTCACAATTCCCAATGGTACTACTGTCATTGCCAAACACTCAGGCACCGTCACCTTTTCTTATTCTTTTCAATTATACAATGTCCTATACATACCTACCTTCACCTTTAATATCATTTCTGTTCAACAATTAGTTCATTCTCTAAACTGCAAACTCATATTCTCTAATTCTTTGTGTCACATTCAGGATACCAATTCATTGAAGATGATTGGACTTGCTGAATTGCATCATGGCTTATACTATCTCACACAACCAGGAGCGCCCTTGATTCCTCATAATTCTTTTGTAAATATTGTTCATATAAGAGAACCTGATTCTGATTTTAACCTTTGGCATTTACGCCTTGGTCATCCTTCTTGTAAAATACTTTCTCAAATATGTGCTACTTTTCCACATGTTCAAAACAATATGTATAAAATTTGTGAGACTTGTCATTTGGCCAAACAATCACAATTGCCTTTTTTGTCACGCACTACTATTAGCACTAATCCCTTTGATTTAATTCACATAGACATATGGGGACCTTTAGCTATCCCCTCTTTGCATGGTCACAAATACTTTCTCACTGTTGTTGATGACTTTACCCGTCACACATGGATCTTTCTTATGAAATTAAAATCAGAGGCAAGACCTTTAATGCATAACTTTGTTACTTTTATCAAAACTCAATTTGGAATCACTATAAAATGCATCAGATCTGACAATGGTACTGAATTTAATGATCCCACTTTCTTTTCCACCCATGGCATTGTCCATCAAACTTCTTGCATAGAAACCCCTCAACAAAAGTCCATTGTTGAAAGAAAACATCGCCACATATTAAATGTTACAAGAAGTCTTTTGTTTCAAGCAAATTTACCCAAACACTTCTGGTCCTATGCTGTTTCTCATGCTGTTTATATCATAAATAGACTTCCTACCCCCACACTTCACCAAAAATCTCCATTTGAAATTTTATATAACCAACCTCCCACCTTACTCAATCTTAAAGTTTTTGGTTCCTTATGCTTTACCTCTACACTTGAACACCTTCGAACCAAACTTGATCCACGGGCTCGCAAATGCATATTTCTTGGTTTCAAATATGGAACTAAAGGATATGTAGTTTTCGACCTCACTTCTAGGGAAATTTCTATATCACGTAATGTTGTCTTTTATGAACATGTTTTTCCTTATTTCTCCACTCATAACTCTCCTCAAACCACTCACTTAACCACAACAGATTCCTTCAATTTTCTCCTTGAACCAATTCAACATTCCACTCCTCAAACAGCTATAAATTCTCATCCATCAGAACCTATGTTCACTGCAGATTCTCATCAACCTTCTCTGCCCCCTTCACCTACACCTCAACCTCTTCGCAGGTCATCAAGGGTTTCCAAGCCTCCTGATCATCTTCGAGATTTTCACTGCGAGATCAATTCAGCAAGCTCCTCTCATTCTTCTCATACTGGTAACTGTTTGTATCCTTTATCCTCTGTTCTTTCTTACCATTCTCTTTCTCCTTCTCATCGTCACTTCACTTTAGCTATTTATAACATCTCTGAACCCAAAACCTACGTCCAAGCCATTAAGTGTGAACATTGGATATGCTATGAAGGCTAAACTTGCTGCTTTAGCAGCAAATAACACTTGGTATCTAACTGATTTGCCGCCAGGCAAAGTGCCTATTAGTTGCAGGTGGGTTTACCGTGTTAAGCACAATGCAGATAGCACAATAGAGCGCTATAATGCTCGACTTGTAGCAAAAGGATATACTCAACAGGAAGGTGCTGATTATTTTGACACTTTCTCTCCTGTGGCGAAGCTAACTATGTTTCGTCTATTACTTGCTATTGCAGCCACTCAAAACTGGTACTTGCAGCAGCTAGATGTGGATAACGCTTTCCTCCATGGTGACCTTAATGAAGAAATTTACATGCAGCTTCCTCCCGGCCTGGTAACTAATAAACAGAATCAAGTTTGCCCACTTACCAAATCTCTATATGGATTAAAGCAGGCTAGCCGTCAATGGTATGCCAAGCTTTCATCATCCCTTGCATCACTTGGTTTCAAACATTCTCAACATGATCACTCTCTCTTTGTCAAAAGATGTGGTTCCTCTTTTACAGCTCTATTAGTTTATGTTGATGATGTGGTCCTTACTGGTGACTCTGCCTCTGAAATTGCTGCTGTCAAACAGCACCTTCATTCTGCCTTCCGCATTAAAGATCTTGGAAATTTGAAATACTTTCTAGGTCTTGAAGTCTCTCGATCTCAGCCTGACATTCACCTTTGCCAACGCAGATATGCACTCGACATTTTATCTGATTCTGGTTTGTTGGGAGCTAAACCTTGTTCTACTCCATTGATTAAGTAAAATAAACTTTTATATGATTCTGATGCTCCTTCTTATGATGCTGCTTCTTACCGGAGACTGATTGGTCGTCTTTTATACCTCACGACCACTAGACCAGACATTTGTTTCGCAGTTCAAACACTGAGTCAGTTTATGCAGGCCCCTACCGTTCATCACTATGAAGCAGCTACTCGTATTCTCAAATACATTAAGAGTTCTCCTGCACAAGGTTTATTTTTTCCTTATGCTTCTGATCTTCAGCTCAAGGCTTTTAGCGATTCTGATTGGGCCACTTGTCCCAACACTCACCGCTCTGTTACTGGATTTTGCATCTTCCTTGGCTCGTCATTGATCTCTTAGCGCTCTAAGAAGCAGACCACTGTTTCTAAGTCCTCTTCAGAGGCAGAATATCGTGCTCTAGCTTCTACCACTTGTGAATTACAGTGGTTAACTTACTTACTGCATGATCTTCAAGTTCCTTATACCAGTCCCACGTTACTCTTTTGTGACAGTGAATATGCCCGTCACATTGCATCAAATTCCAGTTTTCATGAAAGAACCAAGCATATAGAAATTGATTGTCACGTTGTTAGAGAAAAATTACAAGCTCAGCTCTTCTCTTCTTCCAATCAACTTGCAGATTGTTTTACCAAACCGCTGGATCCTTTGCCCTTTCGCACCTTTATGTCCAAGCTGGGATTGCTTTCTATTCACTCTCCAGCTTGAGGGGGGATGTTAGAATAGAATAACTACTGTTATTGTGTATTTTTAGTTAGTTACTTAGTTACTTTCTGATATAAGTCAGTTGAGTTAGTTAGCTAAAACGCTTGTTGTATATATAGTGTAACTCACTCTATGATTCAATGAATCAATTCATTTTTCTGTGCCACTTTTCTTAATAACGTAACAAGCTTGATAAGATCTGGTGCAGATAGGTGGTGGTTTGCAAAGTTCATCCAACTTTAAGCAATTCCAGAACTGCAATCGTTTCCTGTTTTCCTTTAATTGTCTAACAGCCGTTGAAGGAAACAATACACTCTTCAATGATTTGCAGTCTCTGGCATCTAGAGTTTCAAGTGACAAGAGAAGCTCTGGTATTGTATGAAGCTTCTTGCAATTGTGTACACTTAGACGTAGCAGTCGTGTAAAAATTGTTGAATGATGAAGGTAACCTCTCAATGTCACTTCCTGATAGATAAAGTGATTTAAGCTTGCTTTGATGTCCAAATGATGAGGGAAGTGCTTTGACCTTCATCCTTACTAAGCTCAGTTCTACCATATTCTCTGATATCACTTATCAGTGAGAATTCCCTAAGATTCTCACACCAACCAAGGTCAAGATAAGTAAGGCTGAATAAATGGGAATTCCTTCCTAGTTTTGTAAGGGAGTAGCATTTCCAAAGGTCCAATTTCTCAAGTTTGGGCAGAGAGAAAATAAATGGATGCACACTAATCCACCTAGAACAACCACGGAGAAGCAGTACTTCAAGATTTGTGGCTTTTGATAAATCTGGGAGCTCCTTTAACTTCTTGGAATAACTGAGGTCAACTTCTATTAAATTCACCAAAATGAAACAAAATGAACTAAATTAGTTAATTTTGTATTCCTTGAATTAACAGAAAATTATAACAGTGAGACACATATTTACCTTTACTCCATCCCAAAGCCTTTTCATATTGCCTTTAGGCAATTTCAATATTACAAGTATTTATCTGGCAAGGATTTTGGAGGGAAATAATTCTCCCAACTAAGAAATATTAGTTCACTTTTCCAAAATTTAAGCCCTTTAGCCACAATATCAACACTCCAAGCTTTTTGCAGCTTGGGCTAACACAACCACTTGTGCTGGTTGGGGTTGACACCAAGAATATCTTGCCCAGAAATTTCCAGAAATTGTAGTCTGCTCATCTTAGCAAGTGTGCGAAGGCTTAACTTTTGCTTCTTGGTTTTGAGGCAAGTGAAGCAGTAAGCTTCTATTGGTCAGAGTACCTTGCGATCAATGTGGAACAAATTTTTTTTTATTTTTAAACATCATCAAAACCCTCATTTCTCAAACACAAAAAAAATAAAAAATACTAATGTTATTAAAAAGATTTTACAGTTAGTTAGGCTTTAACCTTGTCATTTTTCAATGCTTCACAAATGTCATCAGAATCCCATAACCGACTACGACTTCCTGGGTCTTAAATAGACTCTCAACGAACAATTTCCCAAGCCATTTCCTGTAAACTATCATGCATAGATACAATATTATCTTTCGAGAAAGTTATAAGAGCTTTATCTTTTAGCCTTTCTAACCCAACAACAACTGAATTATCACTTTCACCATCTCTTAATAGAGATTTTAGATAACTCACCTTTAGCTTTGTACCTAATCTAAGAAAGAAACATGCAAGATCAAGAAAAATCTATTGCTCTTTGCGATCTAGATCATCATAACTCAGTTTCATTATATCATAAACTTCTAGAAGAGGCATTCTTTCAATCTTGTCAAGCTCACTTTCCCATACTTCCTTGTTTTTTCCACGAAGACGAAGTGCCAAAACTTTAAGAACTAATGGCATGCCTTTGGCATAATTAACCACCCTTTTTGATAGTTCATCATACTCCCTTTGATGGTCACTTTGGTTAAAGGCATTCAATTTGAAAAGTTCAATTGCTCGATCAAAACTGAATTCTCCAAGCTGGTATATCTCATCAACTTTGTTAGCTTTAAGCACTTGCTCATCTCTAGTTGTTACAATTATTCTACTTCATGACCCAAAATTATCAAGAGTTCCCAATAATTCTTCTAGGTGACCTAAATCATTCATATCTTCAAGAACAATAAGAACCTTCATATGACGAATTCTATCATCAATAAATGAATTTGGAGCATGTCCTAATAGTTTAGTAAACATTTCTTCCTTCAAAGAAATTATTCCATTTTTTCTTGATTGTTCTCTTTCATTGGCTTAAAAATAAGAACCTTGATATTCAGACTGTAGTTTGTTAAATACTTCTTGTGCAAGGGTTGTCTTACCAATACCGACCATACCCCAAATTCTAATAAGACATGTATCTTTGGGCTCTTTATGTATCAATGATTCTACATTTGTAATGTTTTGTTCAATTCCTACAAGTCCTTTTGAGTTAACCCACAGTTTATCAATCCTCATCATAACAAGTTTGACGATTTTTTCAAGTAGCTCAGCATCATCCCTAAGTGACATAGAGAGAAATGTGTGTTAAAACCAATGTTGTTGATATTAACTCACCTATTCCAAAGTATTTTTCTTTTTTTTTTTAGGGGGGGTGGGGGAGTGTTCAACTTAATAGGCAAGTACTAAAAATTAAGTAAAAGAGTTTTGTTAGATGTATCTAGAAATCTTTTTTTAAAAAAAGTATCATTTAAAAATTGAAATATATTTAAATGTATTACTTGGATGCAATTTTTTTTTTTTGGTGAAATTACTTGGTTGCATTTTAACCACTAAATTTAATGGACCAACAAAGTAGGATTGGTCCCATATAGGGATGGGGAAAATATCTGTCACGAATATTTGTGGTTAAAATTCGTAATGAATAAAAAATCGATAATTAAATGGGAAACCACAAATTATTTAAACAAATTCATACTTGTTAATAAACTAGGGTGGGGATGGATATCAAGGTACCTGTGCCAGACATGCCTATTATTATCTATTATAATAAATTACTTAAATGGGCTTGTTTTAATATATAACACTACACAAGAATTAACTTCATAATCCCCAAGTATTTGTGACGATCATAAGTTTGGACGAACTTTCTTCACACAAGAGGTTTCTCTTATTGACTCTGGAGTCTGGAAGGAATGAGTTCTATATATCCATGTTTAATCACATGATTTTTGGATAAATTCCAAATATTATAACGATACATATTTCACTTGACAAAATACATTAATGATGAACATAACAATAAATAAAGACACTTTGAATATTCTAATGATAACCAATTATAAACACCTCGAATATTGTGTCTAGAAAAATATTACGGCTATGTTCGGCAAGCCATTTCAGCTAGTTTCTAGCTTTTTTTACTAGCTGAAAAACTTGTTTGACTGTTCGATAAGCAAGTTTTTTATAGTAGCTTCTAGCATTTTTTGAAACACTACTTGAAGTAGCGTTTTTTAAACGCTTTTTAAAACGCTAGCTTCTAGCTTCTAGTTTTTTATATTTTATTCTCTTTTTATCCTTGAAATATTTATTAAACTTCCTTATTACCCTTTTTAAATAAATGAGGATTCTATTATTTATTTATTTATTTTTCACTCATTCACATGTATCACCTGCTCATCACTCTTTTTTTTTCTCCAATCTTCTTGCTCACTATCTTTTTTTCTCCATTTAAACTATTTTTAATTTTTATCAATTATTTTTTATTCTTTATTGTATTCTACTTGAGTATCTACTTAAGTGTATGTTTTTTTAT
Organism: Pueraria montana var. lobata; assembly: GCA_026413185.1. NCBI lineage: Eukaryota > Viridiplantae > Streptophyta > Magnoliopsida > Fabales > Fabaceae > Pueraria > Pueraria montana. Next base: position 10,407,670 of record CM048651.1, on the reverse strand, counting down.
CAATTAACTATTACGCTAATTAACGTAATAAAAATATAATAATGTTTACTTAAGTGTATTTTTTTTTACTTTATTTTAAACTTGACTAAAAATATTTTAAGATATAGTATAAGATTAATAGTAGAATACTAAATATGAAAAAAAAATGCAATAATTGAAAATAAAAATGTAATGGAAATAATTTATCTATGAATAAAATATTACAAGAGTTTAAAATTAATTAAAAAACTAAAATTATAACACCTCAAAATATATTTTTATCAATAAAATAAAATTAAAATTATATAAAAATATCATATAAATATGTCTATTTTTGTCATTTTACATTTTTCAGCTACTTTAATAGATAGTTTTACCGAACACTTATGATTTAATAAGCTAGCTTAACAGCTACCAGCTAGTTTTCAGCTTCCAACTAGCTTTCAGCTAGTTTCGCCGAACATAGCCTACTTCTTTTTGTCTAAAGAGCGTTGCTTTTTCAGTTGTTCAAATAAGCTTCCATTATAAACTCCTCGAATTGTTTCTTTTTGCGGTAAGCCACTCTTATCTTTGGCTAGTTTGTAAAGGAGGTTCCATTCAACCACACTACCAATCCTGTAAGTGCATCATCGATCGGTTGCAACATATTAATAATTAATTACTATGTTTTACGGTAAAAATAATATTAATTAATAATAAAAAAATGTAATTTCCATATAATAGATATCACAAACCAACCTTCCCATCAAATCTTTAGGCTCTCTGTTCGCCCTTATCATCTCCTTCAACTCATCATATGTCAAAGCATTTGTATGTGTATGTGCATGCTTGCTGAAAATTTCTTCAAATTTTGAAGGAACAAACCTAAAAGATTTATCATAAAATACAATAAGTAATAAAGATTTATCAATGACATTGAAAATATATAACGCAAATGTTTTATAATTAAATGACTAAAATGAAAGCAATAAAAATATGAAAAAGTGGAATGTTTTTTAACAAATTACCTTCCTTCAGTATTGTAACCCCCTTTTCTAATAAAATATTATTTAACTATTTAATTTATATTATACATAAAAGTTCTAATATATTATATTTTAAATCCAAAATAAATTCAGATTTACAATATTAACATTTACAGAAACGCTACTACAAAATATTTCTAAGAAATAAAATTATTATCTACCCAAAATATTCTCATCCTACAGCTCTGGTGATATCTGCATCTTTATCTTCTAACTAATCTTCAGTTACCTGCAATTTAAACTTCCCTAGATTCTAGGAACAAAATTTAGCAAATTAGACATTTAATTTCTATTATGAATTAAAATCAATATCAAACAGATACATTTCATATATTACTTAATCATTCACATAAAATGAATGCAATATGATTTATGCAAATGTAGTTTTGACTCAAAATCATTTTTGACCCTGCTCTATGGAGACTTCCCCTTTGAGAGTTTAATAAGTAATTGGCCTACCATTATGTACTGCAATTCAGCCATCAGCCCCTACTAAAGGCGAATAAACTAGACAGAATTAGGAGATCAGGATACCCAGAAAGGCCACCACGACCGCATCTCAGTCCAGATTCCGTCCACTTGTGAGATTGCCAATACCCTTCACCTCACAGACTATACAGTCCTGTCTAACTTACTCTGCTCACCCAATTTTTTTTATTTCTCATGACTACTGTAGTCCCGGTGCCAACAATATCATTTTAAAGTTCACGACTACCGCAGTTCCGATGTCAACATTTATCATTTCAAATGACTCCCGCAAACCCAGTGTCAACAATATCTTTTTATCTTTTAAAAATTCATGGCTACCGCAGTCCCGGTTAGCCAGCATCAATCATATCTTATTTTATATATATCAAAATCATTTCTCATTTGAAATCTTTGTGTTTCCCCCAAAAATACTCATGCATGCTCATGCCATGTGATAATGATCATAATTAAATAATTAACATTAAACAATCACATAAAGAAATATACAATTCAACAATTAACATTAGTATTTTACTAAGAATTTCAATTAGGTCACTACTATAAAAATTACTAAACTATCCTTGTTCTTTTTCTAAAATTCAATTTTTTGCCCTCAAATGTAAAATTACCAAATTACCCTTATTCTTTACTATTATTTTCGATTTTGCCCTTGATCTTTTCTCAAAATTCCAAAATTATCCTTAAACTTTCTAGAGCATATGAATTTACCATTTTACCCTTATGCTTTTCTATTATTTCCGAAATTGCCCTTGATCTTTTTATAAAATTCCCATTTTACCCCTAAACTTTCTAGAACCTATAAAATTACCATTTTACCCCTTAATATTTTTGTAATTTACAATTTTGCCCTTAAACTTTTTATCAAATTCCAAGATTACCCTTAAACTTTCTAGAACATATGAAAATACTATTTTACCCTTGAATATTTTATAATTTACTAAATTGTCCTTAAACTTTTTATAAAATTCCCAATATATCCCTACATGTGAAATGACTATTTTACCCTTGGTTATTTAATAAATTTTCACATGCTACCCTCCCTTCCTAGCCACGGCCGTGAATGTCTCTACCAAAATTCCAACATCTTCACAAAATCAACCAAGCAATTTCAATCAAAACAAACCAATCAAAGTTCAATCAATCATAACACATCATAAAATCAACCAGACATTACATCAAACACCAATTTCACACTTCTAACATCAAATTTATATAAGCCCTAAATCAATTTCATGGCTCTTGATCAATTCTTGAATTTAAACCTCAATACACGTTTCTCCTACTTCCAAGTTATCTAAATTTGAAATTAAATGCCAAGATTCTTACCTTGGATCCTTAATTTGATGAATAACCTTTGAATCCCTTTTTCTCCCTTTCTCTCTTGTATTCTTGAAATGTTTGGGTTCTTCTCCCAATTTCCTCTCTTTTGGCCGAAGCTATGCTAAAGGGTGTGAGGTTTTGGTTGATTTTTCTCTTAATTTTGGAAACTAAGATGAAGATTTTTAGGAAGGGGCAGCTGCAGCACCACTAACGGTTTTGGGTTTTGGAGAGCTAGCTTTTTGAGAGCTTTTGTCTTTGTCTTGGTTTCTCATTTGTTTATAAATTTTTCTCACCCAATTTCTTTTATTATACATGTCCAGCCCTTGGTCATGGGCAGCCAGTTTGGCCAAGCTTTTCAGCCCACTTGGACGGCCACAACAAGTTGCTTAGGTGACTTGCCAATTGCTTTGGTCAAATAGTCAAAAGTGTAGTTAATTATAGATTATTCTAGAATGTCTTAGGGCTTTTTAATTATCTTACAAACTAATTAGAATTTTAAGAAACTAACATCACCATTAAATTCCTCACTATCAAAAACCTTGGGTAGTGTCTTAATTATCTCTTAATCAAAGTCTAATTAGCTTAATTTAATTACATTAGAAATATTGAGTTGTCAAATTTTGATTGGTTAATACTTTTATTTTTATTTTTCTTAATTAAACAATGTTAATAATTATTCTAAGTATGTTATGATTAATAGAAAATTCCATAGGTGTCATATAAATTTTATCTTAATTTTCTACCTTAGAATTTTATCGTGATAATTTATCAGAGTTCTAACTTTCAAAAAATTCTAATAATTCAAAATTAGCATTTTAATTTCTCAACTGTATATATTTTAACTCTACATTCAATTATCTATTTATTAGATTACAATCTAGTCCAAAATGTTACACCAGAAAATTTATCCTGGACAGCTGTCTGACACAACTGTCCAGTCAACAAGCAATTCAAACAAAAACAAGGATATCAAAAGATTTAGAAAAATTTTCTAAATAGAACTGTATTAATTTTTATTATGAAAATATGTACAAAAAGTATTCTCTAAAATACAGTACATAATTTCTCATAATATTTATGGAAAAATATTTACAAACAGTAAAATAAAAATGAGGGTGTTACAATTCTCCCCCACTAATAAAATTTTGTCCTCAAAATTTCTAATACAACTATATAAACAAATGAGGATATTCTTCTCTCATTTTCTCCTCTAATTCCCAAGTGGCATAACCTCTTATATCATCCCAAATAACCTTAACCAGAGGAATGTCTTTACCTCTCAATTACTTAACCCTCTTGTCCTCAATCTTAACAGGCTTTGTTTCAAATGTTAGGTTTTCCTTTATCTGTATTTGATCAAGCTCAATGACATGTGAAGGATCTGAGATATATTGTTTTAGTTGTGACACATGAAATACATCATAGAGGTTTGACAAAAAGGGTGGTAAGGCTATTTGGTAGGCCACAGGTCCAATTTTTTTTTCAGAGGATTTGATAGGGTCCAATAAATTTTTGGAGTTAGTTTCTTAGACTTTATTGCTATACCAATCCCAGTTATTGGTGTGACTTTCAAAAATACATGATCACCTTCTTGAAATTCTAGGGGTTTTCTTCTTTTATCTGCATAGCTTTTCTGTCTGCTCTGTACAGTTTTCATTTTCTTCTGAATAAATTTTACCTTTTCAGTTGTTTGCTAAATGATGTCTGGTCCTATCAACAGATTTTCACCATCCTGATACCATACCAGTGGTGGCCTACATTTTCATCCATACAAAACTTCATAGGGAGTCATACCTATACTAGAATGGTAACTATTATTATATGTAAATTCTACTAAAGGTAATATATCTTCCCAGTTTCCTTTCTCTTCTAATGTACAGGCTCTTAAGAGGTCTTCTAATGATTGAATAGTCCTTTTTGTTTGACCATCAGTCTGAGGATGGTATGCTGAACTAAGATGTAATTTACTTCCTAAGGCTTTCTGAAATTCTCTCCAAAATTTAGAAACAAATCTAGGATCCCTATCGGATATGATACTAGTAGGTACTCCATGTAATCTAACTATTTCTTTTATATACAATTGAGCTAATCTTTCTAAAGAATACTTAATATTTATTGGAAGAAAATGTGCTGATTTAGTTAATCTATCTACAATTACCCAAATGGTATCACAATTCCTATTAGTTCTAGGTAATCCTACCACAAAATCCATTGATATACTATCCCATTTCCATCCAGGTATCTCTAAAGGTTGTAACATGCCAGATGGTTTCTGATGTTCAATCTTTGCTTTCTGACATGTTAAGCATCTAGCTACATATTCTACTACATATTTCTTCATCCTAGGCCACCAAAACATCTCCTTTAAATCCTTATACATTTTTGTAGTTCCAGGATGAATACTTAATTTACTTTTGTGTCCTTCCTCCAAAATTAATTCCTTTATTTCTTGATTGTTAGGTACACAAATTCTATTTTTAAATCTAAGAATTCCATCCTTTCCTAAATTAAATTCTTTTACTTTATCTGTTCCTATTAATCCTTTCTTTTCTTGAATAAATGTATCTACATCTTGTTCCTTCCTAATTTCTTCCAAAAAAAATCGTTAGCGATAGTAATCATTCCTAATTGAATTTTATCTTTTGTCCTAACTGTACATAAATTCAAATCTCTAAATTGTTCTATTAATTCTAATTATTTAATCATCATAGTTGATATGTATAATTTTCCTACTTAAAGCATCTACTACTACATTAGCCTTCACTGGATGATACATTAACTGAAAATCATAATCTTTAATAAACTCCATCCATCTTCTTTGTCTCATATTCAATTCCTTTTGATCAAACAAGTATTTTAAACTCTTATGATCACTATATACATCAAATCTAGACCCATATAAATAATGTCTCCAAATCTTCAAAGCAAAAACTATAGCAGCTAACTCCAAATCATGAGTAGGTTAATTCCTTTCATGCGGTCTCAACTGCCTAGATGCATAAGCTACCACTTTTCTATTTTGCATCAACACACATCCTAACCCTTGATATGAAGCATCACAGTATACCTCATAAGGTTCATTTGGGTCGGGTAAAACTAAGACTGGTGAGGTAGTCAATTATATTTCAATTCTTGAAAACATTTCTCACAACTCTCACTCCAAATAAAAGGTTTTTTTTCCTAGTTAATTCTGTTAAGGGTCCAGCTATTTTAGAAAAACCTTCAATAAACCTTCTATAATATACAGCTAATCCTAAGAAACTCCTAATCTCAGTTACTGTTTTAGGCCTTTCCCATTCTAAAACTGCTTCTACCTTAGAAAGATCCACACTTTATTCCATCTTTAGAAATTACATGTCCTAAAAATTTTACTTCTTCCAACCAAAATTCACATTTATACATCTTAGCATATAATTTTCTTTCTTTTAGAGTTTGTAATGTTATTCTAAGGTGATTTTCATGTTCGTCTTTATTCTTAGAATATATTAATATATCATCTATAAATACTACTACAAAATGATCTAAGTATGGTCTAAACACCCTATTCATATAATCCATAAATACTGCTGGAGCATTAGTCACTCCAAATGGCATCACTTGATATTCATAATGCCCATACCTAGTCCTAAAAGCAATCTTGGATATATCCTCCTTTTTAACTCTAATTTGATGATACCCAGACCTTAAATCTATTTTAGAGAATATTGTTGCTCCTCTAAGTTGGTCCATTAAATCATCTATACTAGGTAAAGGATATTTATTCTTTATAGTTACTTTATTTAATTGTTTATAATCTATACATAGCCTAGATCCTCTATCTTTCTTTTTAACCAATAATACTGGGGCCTACCATGGGGACACACTAGGCCTTATAAACTGTTTTTCTAACAATTCCTCCAATTGTTCCTTTAACTCAGTTAATTCCAACGGTGACATCCTATATGGTTGCATAGAAATTGGTCTAGTACTAGGCATCAAGTCTATACTAAATTCTATTTCTCTTTCAAGGGGCAAGCTAGGAACATCATCAGGAAAAACTTCAAGATACTCACTTACAACTGACACAGAGTCTATTTCCATTTTATCTTCCTTAGATTCAAGAGATGATAACATGTATTTTTGAATTTCACTCTTAAATGATATTTCTTTAGGTTGGATAGGCTTAAGTCTAGAAACATCAAGTTTAGGAAAAATTAAAGTTTTAGAGGCACAATTTATTAGGATACGGTTGGCTGCTAACCAATCCATTCTTAATATCACATCAAGGTCAATCAAGGGCAAACAAATCAAGTTCACAACAAATGATCTATTTCTGATGGTTATAACACAAGTCAAACATATTTTAGAGGTTAGGGTTGGTTTAAAAGTAGATACAGAAACAAGCAAAGTATAAGGTAATGGTGACACAACTAAACTCAGATTCCTAACACAGTCATCAAATATAAATGAATGTGTAGCACCTAAATCAAACAATACAGTCAACGACTTACCTTCCATTTATCCCGAGTCCTAATAGTTAATATCTCAATCCTACAACAATTCTAAACCATGATACACTATTTCAACCTTCAAAACATGTGAAAATATCCTTTAGAACAATTAGGCAATAACCATACTCTCAACATCTTATCATATTCCAAACATCAAGGTACCTTCAAAAATGTTTTACTTATTGCCTTTGATCTTCAAATGGTTGTTGAAAGACTTGATAGCATTGTTCTTGCTTTTGGAATATAACAACTTTAAACCCACATAGGTTTTGTTTTAGTCGTTTTCAAGTGAGGGTTTGTAGTGCCCTATGACACCATACTCTTATGCATCTTGTAAGGGCTTCTAGCTTGCATTACTTCTTTCCTTTTGCATAAAAGTTTGATGCAATATTACCTTTACTGGTTTTCCATTGACTCTTTGGTTTGTGAAGTTTAAGCTTTATGTGTTTTGGTGGAATACAAATACAAATGAGTTTTGGTGTGTTTAAAATATATTACAAGTTTGATCTATTCATGTTGAAGTGTATTTTGAAACTTTCATTTAAAAAAAAATGGCTTAAAAAATGTTTTATGATTTTAAACTTGTTGGGGAGTTTAAGCTTCTATTTGTATGTGTGTTTTGAACATCTCTTTTGAAAAATATATTAAAGTAGGTTTTAAGTGTTTAAGCTTAAAGGAGATTTCAGTTTTCCTTTATGTGTTTTGGAAACCTTTGATAAGATGAAAGTGAATGTTTTAAGTTAACATAAGTTCTCTTACTATATAAGCATTTTGACTTAAGTATTGAAAGGGAAAAGGTTTATGGAAAAGATCCTTGTTTTACTTATATGGGTTATATAGTACTGATAACGAGGGAATTAGTTAGTGAGAACCTGTCTGAAGGATAGTGACATAAGGATTGAGTGGGACTACTCGATGGGAAGATCAATTTGATCAAGATAAAGGATTGTGGAAAAGCTCAAGACTCGCTACAGGCGAACCAGTTGTGTGGTTATAAATAGTGTTATAACATTTTCACCACAAGTAAATTTCGAGGACGAAATTTTTCTTGTTGGGAAGAATTGTAACACTGTGATTTTTCGTAATGTATGAAAAAGTAATTAAATTTAAATTGTATTATTTAATGAACTATATAAATAAAATAGATTGTTTTGTTTATGTGATTATTGTGTGTTTAGTAGTTTTCGTAATAATTTTGGTTTTACGTAAGTTTTGTTATAGAAAAAGGGGGTGTGAGGTTAGAAAAAAATTGGGTACAAATAGTAAAAAGTCAATGATTTAATCGCTATTCCTTCTTTCTTTCCGTCATTTTCCTCATTTCTTCATTCTCATCCGTTTCTTCCTCCTCTGTTCACTCTCCCTTCTCTGTTCGCTTCTTCCTTCTCTCTTGGGTTGAAGTTTAGCTTGTCTCCTTCTATAGAACTTTTTGAATTTCTATCTAATTGGTAAGTTTATATCTTTTATTCTGAGATCTCTTGGTTAATTTTCCTCTTTCTACCAAGAAATTACTAAATGAGTTTTATTTAAAATTTTGGGTTGTGGATGAAATCTTGATTTAAGCTTATTTTGATGTTGATTTAGGTTCCTTTTAGTTAATTCCATAGCAAATTTAAGGAAATTTCAAGAATTTTGGGTAAGGGAAGCTTACAATTTTTCATGTATTCTTTAGTGTATGGATCTGTTGTGATGTGTATTGATTTCTGAAAGTAATGTTTTGATAATTTGTTTGTGATATAAGTTGATTGAATGGAAGTATATGATAGCTAAAAACAAAGTGCTTGCTGTCTGGTGCGTTATGTCTGTACATGTGTTAGTATTTTTGTGATAACTTTGGATGTGGTAAATGAAATTGAATTTAGTTTGTTGGAAATGAAAATAGACATCCAGGGCTACATTTTTGCCACAAGAACTGTCCAAAAATATTGAAAATCGAAGGAGTTATGATCTTTGAAAGTTGACTGTCTAGTCAGGAAAACGTGAATGAACATCGTACCTTGTTTTGCAATTCTGTATTTCCAAGAAAATCGTATTAAAAAACGAGTTATATGGTTAGAAAATAGACATCTCAAGCTTTATAACGGTGTATGGCATGCTTTCTAATTCATTATATTTCTATTTCAAAAGTTTCCTTGAAACTGACTCATCTGCAGGGAAGAAAATCTGTTTTCGAGATTTTTGAAAATTTTGGTTTACTTTCTACAATATTACATAGAGATTATTATTTTCATTCTTGAAAATTATATTTCCAGTGGTCTACAACGAATAGCATGCATGCCTCTCTTGTTGTTTGTGTTATGTTGCTTGATGTTTGAACTTGAGATATAGATGGAATGGGTTGGAAACCCTTTGGCAGTGGCTGTTTGGTTCGTCCAGCTCTGGACAGTCCGCACGGTTTTGTGATTTTCGGAAGATCTAACCGTTGGTTTTTTATGAAATTTGTTTTAAATGAAAATAGACACAAAATTGAGTAACTTTCATTTTGATGCTTTGGCAAGATAACTTCTTTTTAAGGATCATCCGTGACCCACAATGTGCCTGTTCTGTTTTGGTGTTCTGTTTGAAACATGTCTTGGTTTTTCCCAATTTTACACTTGTGTACTTGTCTTTTCATTTTCGTGTTTGCATCATTTAAAACTAGACAAATCAATCTTTTTAAACATATAATTTACAAAAATTATCATCTCCAATTTCTAAATTAACTTTTTGAAAAGGAATAGGGCAAAGGTTTTTGAGCTCTGTTTTGAGTATAAAACTTAGGCTGTTGGAAATAAATTTACTGGGAACAGTAGGGAAAGAATTTGGGGGCAAGTGTTACCTTTTTAGAAAGATAAAGATGTTATCTTTCTACTGTAAAAATTTCAGCTCAAAATAAGTTTGGCAAGTGGGAGAACTTTACATTTCTTTGATCTATGTTCAGGAGCACTCAAAATTCAAGGCTGACATCCGATAAAATTGGAATTTTAGAAAAAGAACAAGGATAGTTTAGTAATTTTCATAGTAGTGACCTAATTGACATTTTTAGTAAAATACTAATGTTAATTGTTGAATTGTATATTTCTTTATATGATTTTTTAATGTTAATTATTTAATTATGATCATTATCACATGGCATGAGCATGCATGAGTATTTTTGGGGGAAACACAAAGATTTCAAATGAGAAATGATTTTGATAGATATAAAATAAGAAATGATTAATGTTGGCTAACCGGGACTGCGGTAGCCATGAATTTTTAAAAGATAAAAAGATATTGTTGACACTGGGTCTGCGGTAGTCATTTGAAATGATAAATGTTGACACCGGAACTGCGGTAGTCATGAACTTTAAAAAGATATTGTTGACATCAGGACTGCGGTAGTCATGAGAAATAAAAACATTGGGTGAGCAGAGTAAGTTAGACAGGACTGTATAGTCTGTGATTATATAGTCTATGGGGTGAAGGGTATTGGCAATCCCACAAGTGGCCGGAATCTGGACTGAGATGAGGTCGTGGTGGCCTTCCTGGGTACCCTGATCTCCTAATTCTGTCTAGTTTATTAGCGTTTAGTAGGGGCTGATAGCTGAATTGCAGTGTGTAATGGTAGGCCAGTTACTTACTAAACACTCAAAGGGGAAGTCTCCATGGAGCAGGGTCAAAAATGATTTTGAGTCAAAACTGCATTTGCATAAATCATATTGCATTCATTTTATGTGAATGATTAAGTAATATATGAAATGTATCTAGTTGATATTGATTTTAATTCATAATAGAAATTAAATGCCTGATCCGGTAAATTTTGTCCCTAGATTCTAGGGAAGTTTAAATTGCAGGTGACTGAAGATTAGTTAGAAGATAAAGATGCAGAGATCACCAGAGCTGTACGATGACAATATTTTGGGTAGATAATAATTTTATTTGTTAGAAATATTTTGTAGTAGCGTTTCTGTAAGTTTTAATATTGTAAATCTGAATTTATTTTGGATTTAAAATAGAGTATATTAGAACTTTTATGTATAATATAAATTAAATAGTTAAATAATGTTTTATTAGAAAAAGGGGGTTACATTAATGGTATCAGAGCTCTGGTTATGCATCTCTAGGACTTGTGAGTAATTGGTCTATTATGTGTTTTGTTGTGTACCCTGATTGAAATTGTTTGTTTTGTATGAATTGTTTGTTTAGTTTGTTTGTTAAGAATATTCTGGGAAAAAGGGTAGTAACTAGATCTGAGATCTAAAACAGGTAAAGATGACAGGAAGGGGAAGAGGAAGAGGAAGACCAGTTACAAATCCCATAGCTGACAATGATAGTATAGTTGAGATGGCAAGAGCCATGAGGGAGATGGCTAATGCAGTGACCCATCAGATTGAGATATTGGCTAACCAGGCAATAGCTCATCATCAACCACCACCTGTTGACAGAACCACTTTGACTTATTTTAAAAAGCTCTACAATATTCTAGAAAAATCCATAATTTCCTACAATTTTTGACTTTTGACTACTTAATGAGCAAGTCACCCAAGCAAGCTTTGTTGGCTGTCCAAGTGGCTGGAGAAACTTGGCCAAATTGGCTACCCATGGACCAAATCTGGACGTGTAGGAAAAAATTAAATGGGGTGGAGAAATTTTTTTTATTAAAGCATAAGAAGTCAAGCCAAAATAAAAACCTACAAAGCTAGCAACCAAAATCTCAAACCCGTGAGTTTCCCCCACAACAGCCCTCTCCATTTCACTTCATCCTTTTTTGGAAGAAAGGATGAAGTGAAATGGAGAGGGCTGCTGTGGGGGAAACTCACGGGTTTGAGATTTTGGTTGCTAGCTTTGTAGGTTTTTATTTTGGCTTGATTTCTTATGCTTTAATAAAAAAAAATTCTCCATCCCATTTAATTTTTTCCTACACGTCCAGATCTGGTCCATGGGCAGCCAATTTGGCCAAGTTTCTCCAGCCACTTGGACAGCCAACAAAGCTTGCTTGGGTGACTTGCTCATTAAGTGGTCAAAAGTAAAAAATTTTAGGAAATTATGGATTTTTATAGAATATTGTAAAGCTTTTTAAAATCAGTCAAAGTGGTTCTGTCAACAGGTGGTGGTTGATGCTGAGCTATTGCCTGGTTAGCCAATATCTCAGTCTGATGGGTCACTACATTAGCCATCTCCCTCATGGCTCTTGCCATCTCAGCTATACTATCATTGTTAGCTATGGGATTTGTAACTGGTCTTCCTCTTCCCCTTCCTGCCATCTTTACCTATTTTAGATCTCAGATCTAGTTACTACCCTTTTTCCCAGAATAATCTTAATAAACAAACTAAACAAACAATTCATACAAACAATTTCAATCAGGGTACACAGCAAAACACATAATAGACCAATTACTCACAAGTCCTGAAGATGCATAACCAGAGCTCTGATACCACTAATGTAACCCCCTTTTCTAATAAAACATTATTTAACTATTTAATTTATATTATACATAAAAGTTCTAATATACTTTATTTTAAATCCAAAATAAATTCATATTTACAATATTAAAATTTACAAAAACGCTACTACAAAATATTTCTAAAAAATAAAATTATTATCTACCCAAAATATTCTCATCCTACAGCTCTGGTGATCTCTGCATCTTTATCTTCTAATTAATCTTCAGTCACCTGCAATTTAAACTTCCCTAGAATCTAGGGACAAAATTTACCGGATCAGGCATTTAATTTCTATTATGAATTAAAATCAATATCAAATAGATACATTTCATATATTACTTAATCATTCACATAAAATGAATGCAATATGATTTATGCAAATGCAGTTTTGACTCAAAATCATTTTTGACCCTGCTCCATGGAGACTTCCCCTTTGAGTGTTTAGTAAGTAACTGGCCTACCATTACGCACTGCAATTCAGCTATCAGCCCCTACTAAACGCGAATAAACTAGACAGAATTAGGAGATCAGGATACCCAGGAAGGCCACCACGACCGCATCTCAGTCCAGATTCCAGCCACTTGTGGGATTGCCAATACCCTTCACCCTACAGACTATATAATCACATACTATACAGTCTTGTCTAACTTACTCTGCTCACCAAATTTTTTTATTTCTCATGACTACCGCAGTTTCGATGTCAACAATATGTTTTTAAAGTTCATGACTACCGTAGTTCCGGTGTCAACATTTATCATTTCAAATGACTACCGCAGACCCATGTCAACAATATCTTTTTATCTTTTAAAAATTCATGGCTACCGCAGTCCCAGTTAGCCAACATCATTCATTTCTTATTTTATATATATCAAAATCATTTCTCATTTGAAATCTTTGTGTTTCCCCCAAAAATATTCAAGCATGCTCATGCCATGTGATAATGATCATAATTAAATAATTAACATTAAACAATCACTTAAAGAAATATACAATTCAACAATTAACATTAGTATTTTACTAAAAATGTCAATTAGGTCACTACTATAAAAATTGCTAAACTATCCTTGTTCTTTTTCTAAAATTCCAATTTTTTGCCTTCAAATGTAAAATTACCAAATTACCCTTATTCTTTACTATTATTTCCGATTTTGCCCTTGATCTTTTCTCAAAATTCCAAAATTATCCTTAAATTTTCTAGAGCATATGAATTTACCATTTTACCGTTATACATTTCTATTATTTCTGAAATTGCCCTTGATCTTTTTATAAAATTCCCATTTTACCCCTAAACTTTCTAGAACCTATAAAATTACCATTTTACCCCTTAATATTTTTGTAATTTACAATTTTGCCCTTAAACTTTTTATCAAATTCCAAGATTACCCTTAAACTTTCTAGAACATATGAAAATACTATTTTACCCTTGAATATTTTATAATTTACTAAATTACCCTTAAACTTTTTATAAAATTCCCAATGTATCCCTACATGTGAAATGACTATTTTACCCTTGGTTATTTAATAAATTTTCACATGCTACCCTCCCTTCCTAGCCATGGCCGTGAATGTCTCTACCAAAATTCCAACATCTTCACAAAATCAACCAAGCAATTTCAATCAAAACAAACCAATCAAAGTTCAATCAATCATAACACATCATAAAATCAACCAAACATTACATCAAACATCAATTTCACACTTCTAACAACAAATTTATATAAGCCCTAAATCAATTTCATGGCTCTTGATCAATTCTTGAATTTAAACCTCAATACATGTTTCTCCTACTTCCAAGTTATCTAAATTTGAAATTAAATGCCAAGATCCTTACCTTGGATCCTTAATTTGATGAATAACCCTTGAATCCCTTTTTCTCCCTTTCTCTCTTGTATTCTTGAAATTTTTGGATTCTTCTCCCAATTTCTTTTCTTTTGGCTGAAGCTATGCTAAAGGGTGTGAGGTTTTGGTTGATTTTTCTCTTAATTTTGGAAACTAAGATGAAGATTTTAGGAAGGGGCAGCTGCAGCACCGCTCACGGTTTTGGGTTTTGGAGAGCTAGCTTTTTGAGAGCTTTTGTCTTTGTCTTGGTTTCTCATTTGTTTATAAATTTTTCTCACCCAATTTCTTTTATTATACACGTCCAGCTCTTGGTCATAGGCAGCCAATTTGGCCAAGCTTTTCAGCCCACTTGGACGGCCACAACAAGTTGCTTAGGTGACTTGCCAATTACTTTGGTCAAATAGTCAAAAGTGTAGTTAATTATAGATTAGTCTAGAATGTCTTAGGGCTTTTTAATTATCTTACAAACTAATTAGAATTTTAAGAAACTAACATCACCATTAAATTCCTCACTATCAAAAACCTGGGGTAGTGTCTTAATTATCTCTTAATCAAAGTCTAATTAGCTTAATTTAATTACATTAGAAATATTGAGTTGTCAAATTTTGATTGGCTAATACTTTTATTTTTATTTTTCTTAATTAAACAATGTTAATAATTATTCTAAGTATGTTACAATTAATAGAAAATTCCATAGGTGTCATATAAATTTTATCTTAATTTTCTACCTTAGAATTTTATCGTGATAATTTCTCAGAGTTCTGACTTTTCGAAAATTCTAATAATTCAAAATTAGCATTTTAATTTCTCAACTGTATATATTTTAACTCTACATTCAATTATCTATTTATTAGATTACAGTCTAGTCCAAAATGTTACACCAGAAAATTTATCCTGGACAGCTGTCTGACACAACTGTCCAGTCAACAAGCAATTCAAACAAAAACAAGGATATCAAAAGATTCAGAAAATTTTTCTGAATAGAACTATATTAATTTTTATTATGAAAATATGTACAGAAAGTATTCTCTAAAATACAGTACATAATTTCTCATAATATTTATAAAAAAATATTTACAAACAGTAAAATAAAAATGAGGGTGTTACAATTCTCCCCACTAACAAAATTTCGTCTTCGAAATTTCTAATACAACTATATAAACAAATGAGGATATTCTTCTCTAATTTTCTCCTCTAATTCCCTAGTGGCATCACCTCTGATATCATCCTAAATAACCTAAACCAGAAGAATATCTTTACCTCTCAATTACTTAATCCTCCTGTCCTCAATCTTAACAGGCTTTGTTTCAAATGTTAGGTTTTCCTTTATCTGTATTTGATCAGGCTCAATGACATGTGAAGGATCTGAGATATATTGTTTTAGTTGTGACACATGAAATACATCATGGAGGTTTGACAAAATTAAAATGAATAAAAAAATAAGAAATAAATTATAGATTTAAAAAATAAAATTAAAATCCCTTTTTTTGTGCAATGGAGGAGTACGTCATTCTTTTTTTTTTTTTGTACTATATGAGATTTATGCCACTTAAGTTACGTGATGCTAGTTGCAGTAGCTACACTACCCTCTTTTTTTTAACAACAAAGGAATAATTCATTAAAAACTACTGATATGTATTTAAAAGGGGATCATGTATTCGAGGCCAGGATCTTACCTCTAGAAATTAAAAGGGAGAAATAGAGCTAAATTTAGGGAAATGCTTCTTTCTTATTCATCCATTTCAAAAATTCCATTATATATGGAACTCTTACTGCAACGGCATAAAAGGGAAATAACAAACTCATAACAACCCCATTCAATGGGTGACAACTCAACAATTCCTGCACCAGAATAATAGGAATAAAATCTAACACTAAATCCTAAAATCTAGTGTATGTAGTCATTCCATCCGGCAGGTCTGTTGTGAGTACGCTTGGGCCTTAACACGGTAAATGGTCCATCATCAGTAGTGCTAGGACCAGTCTCCTTGGTATCCTTGTAGCTATTATCACTCTCCCTGGGAAAAACACCTTATCCTCAAAGTCATAAGTGGTTGCCAAGGCCTGCCAATCTTCCCAAGTAGTGTCTTCCAAAGGAAGGCCCGACCATTGGACCAAAACTAAACGATGAGGAGGAATGGTTATGGTGTCCATCTTAGAGTTCAGAACAGACAAAGTGCGAACCATAGGCCGACCATCAACAAAAGTGTCAAGAAAATCCAAAGTAGTGGTGACATTGCCATGGTGAGGCTTGAAGAGGGAGCAATGAAACACATCGTGAATCTTAGCCATGGGATTGATGACCTCCAGAACTTGGAATAGGCCATAGTAGCGTTTACTTAACTTGTGGTACTTATCCCTAGAAATAGAATGTGGGCGGTAGGTGCGGAGTTTGACATAGACCCAGTCGCCAACCTTATAAGTAACCTCCCGACGATGAGCATTAGTTAAAGCTTTCATGGATTGATGGGCTTTGAGTAGCTTACGTCGTAACAATGCAAAGAATTCCTCGCTAGAGGAGAGAAAAGCGTCCACAACTTCAACAGAAGAAGAGCCAGTAAGATATTGAGGAATTGAAAGAGGTGGCTTGCCATATGTAATTTGAAATGGTGTAAGACCTGTGGCAGAGTGGGTGGAGGTGTTATAACACCATTCAACTAAGCCTAGGAACCGGCCCCATTGTGAAGGACGATGATGAACATAGAAGCGAAGGTACTGCTCCAGTATGCGGTTCAGAACCTCAGTTTGGCCATCGCTTTGAGGATGATAGGCTGTGCTCATCCGCAGTTTAGTGCAATTGAGCTTAAAGAGCTGTTGCCAAAATTTGCTCATAAAAATAGGATCACGGTCAGAAATGAGACTCCAGGGAAAACCATGTAATTTGCAAACCATATCTAGAAAGAGTTGGGCCACTTTGTGAGCATTGAAGCAAGTAGGGAGCATACCGAAATGACCACCTTTAGAAAATCGGTCAACCACGACTAAGATGACAGTGGAACCATGAAAAGAAGGTAAGCTTGTGATGAAGTCCAATGATAAATCCTCCCAAGGAGCCGAAGGACGAGGAATAGGCAACAACAATCCTGCAGGTTTTTGTGTGCTATACTTGGTGGCCTGACAAGTAGAACACTCTAAGATGAAACGTTGCATGTCCTGACCCATGCCGTGCCAGAAAAAGTTGGCCTTAAGGTGACTAAAAGTATTAGCAAGACCCATATGACCACCTAATGGGGACAGATGAAGCCCGGCCAACAATAGGGGAATGAAGGAGTTGTCCCTGTTGAGCCAAATGCTGCCTTTAAATAAGAGCAGCCCTAGGGAAATAGTGAAGCCAGAATGATTGAAAGGGGAATTGAGGACCCCTTGCTGCAAATTGAGGAACTTTGGGGAAATGCAAGCTCCTTTTTTAAGGTTATCCAGGAATTGGAAGTGAGGCATAGACAGAATCCAGAAAGCAGACCCAGTGGAAGGAGAGTCATGGACCTGGGAGAAGGCATATGCGACAGTGTTATGTGTACCCGCTTGGTACTGAATAGTGTAGTCATAACCGAGGATTTTAGCCAGATAAACATGTTTTCAAGAGTCTGAATGGCTTGAGTCATAAGTTCCTTAAGACTACGGTGGTCAGTGAGGATGACAAAAAGGTGCCCAAGCAAATATTGACGCCATCGTTTAACGGCAGTGGTAATAGCATGTAACTCACGAATGTAAGTAGAGGCACAAAGTAGTTTGGGGCAAAATTGCTTACTAAAGAAAGCAATTGGATGATTGTGCTGGAGAAGAATAGCACCCATGCCAGAGCCGGAAGTGTCAGTTTCCAAAATGAATGGGGAGGAGAAATCCAGGAGGGCCAACACCGGAGCTTGGGTCATAGCACGCTTCAAGGACTTAAAAGCAACTTGGGCTCAGGATTCCACCGAAACTGGTCCCGACGAAGGAGAAGCGTGAGGGGAGTCGCAATTTTTGCATAATCTCGAATAAACCTACGATAAAACGCAGTTAGTCCCAAAAAACCTTTCAACGATTTAACAGAATTGGGGGTGGACCAGTTAAGCATGGCCTGAATTTTGGTGGGAACGGGCTCAACACCTTGAGAAGAAACAATGTGGCCGAGGTATTCAATTCGACACTAGGCAAAAACACACTTGGACATCTTAAGGAAGAACTGGCCGTGCAGGAAAGTGTGAAGCACCTGTTGAAGGTGAGAAAGGTGGTCCTCCATGGTTCAACTATAGACGAGTATATCGTCAAAAAACACAAGAACGAAGTGGTGGAGGAAGGATTGAAGTATGGCGTTCATGATGGCTTGGAATGTAGCAGGGGCGTTGCAAAGGCCAAAAGGCATGACCAATACTCGAAGTGACCCTAGTGAGTGCAAAACGCCATTTTGGGAACATCCGCCGGATTCATCAAGATTTGATGCAAGCCCTGAGTGAGATCAAATTTGGAGAACCAACTCGCAGACCCTAAATCATCCAGAAGTTCGTCGATAGTGGGAATGGGAAAGTGATCCTTGACAGAAATCACATTGAGAGCACGAAAATCAACACAGAAGTGCCAGGAGCCACCTTTCTCGCAGACCAATAAGACCAGCAAGGAGAAAGTACTCCAGCTGGGTTGAATGTAACCCTGTTGAAGCATTTCCTGAACCTGCTTCTCAATTTCGTGCTTCTGAAAGAAGGGGTAGCGGTAAGGACAAACATTTACGGGGTTGGCATCAGGAAATAGGTGGATTGAATGGTCAGTAGAGCGTGGTGGAGGAAGGGAAGTGGGTTTGGCAAAGAGGTCGGAGTATTGTTGGAGAAGGGGTTGTAAGCCGGGGAGGTCGGGTAAGGGGTGAGTGTGTCGGAAGGAGAGGATATAGGGTATGGGTTGAGTTGGATGTGGAAGAAGGCGGCTGCCCAGTTGGTGTTGACGAGTCGGGTCAATTTGTAATGGGTCACCTCAGTTGAGCCTGGGCCTTGACACCCCTTAAGCTCCACGATTTGGTTGTCACGGTAAAAATGGAGTGTGAGGAGGTGTAATTAGTAACCACCGGGCCCAAAGACTTGAGCCAATCCACTCCAAAAACCAAATTGGATCCGGCCAAGGACATGATGAAGAGGTCCACCTAAAAGACATGGCCTTGGATGGTAACCGAGACGTCGTGGCAGATGCTGTTGCAAACTAGTTCGTTGCCATTGTCGACGAGTACTGTCAGAGGTGGAGTTGGTTGGGCGCGTAGGTTGAGGGAGCGAATAACCTTGTCCTGGATGTAGTTGTGAGTGTTGCCGCTGTCGATAAGGACGAGGACATCACGACCATTGACGTGACCAGGAATGCGAAGAGTCTCGGGGGCAAGGTTGCCGGAAAGGGCGTTTAAGCTGATCTGTGCGGGGGCACCACAGGAATCGGAGGAATCTCCGGGGTCAAGCTTGGGGGCATCTTCAAAGATGGGAGGCGGAGGAGGGTGTTCGCAAGCAGGGATGGAGGTGTCATAGGCAATGATCAGAAAGAAGAAGGACTTGCAGCTGTGGCCCATGCTAAATCGTTCATTGCAATGATTGCACAAGCCTTTCTCGTGGCTTTCGGCTAGCTAAGCTGGGGTGAGGTATTTGAAGGTGGTTTTGGGTGAGGTAGGTAACAGGGGAGGCAAAGGCGAAGAGGTAGGGGTTTGGGGGGTGGTGTAGGGTCTAGTACGAGGATGAAACGAAAAATTTCATATCCTGGAACTTATCCTCCTGAAGGCGAGCCAGGGAAGTGGCTTGGATTAAGGTGAGTGGTTGAAGGGTTATGACTTCCCAACGAATTTCCAGGGAGAGGTCAGAGATGAAGCAGCTCAACAGAAAAGGGGGAGGTAAACCCATAACGGGGTTAGCTAAGCTTTCAAAAGCAGTGAGATAGCTCGAAACCGATCCTATTTGGGTGAGTTTGAAAAGGGCCCCAAGGAGATTGTCATACTGGGAGGGAGCAAAGCGATACTCCAAAGCGGAAATGAGACCAGCCCACGACGAGATCTGACCATTGCGGCACATCCATTGAAACCAACCCAACACTGGATTGTCTAGGTAGAAGGACGCAATCTGGATTCGCTCCTCCTCAGGGGTGTTGTGGTAGTCAAAGAACTGAGAAATTTTAAAGATCCAGGACAGAGCATCGTTGCCTTCGAAACGTGGGACCTCCAACTTAAGATGACGGGGATTACCACGTAGCGGTGGTGGATGCTGGTTGGAGTGTGGAGTGCCCTGTTCGGACTGCGCATTCTCGAGGGTGGATATGCAAGTGATTAAGTCATCTAATTTGGAATTGAGGGAGCTCTGGGAATCGGTGAGAGCGGTTTGGGAGTGGGTGAGGCGAAGCACGGCATCCTCAAGGCGGGTGAAGGTCTGGTTGCGAGTGTTTTCAGCCATGGGAGGGTCAATGAAAGCATAAAAAATGATATGTATATAAAAGGGGATCCTGTATTCAAGGCCAGGATCTTACCTCTAGAAATTAAAAGGCAGAAACAAAGCTAAATTTAGGGAAATACTTCTTTCTTATTCATCCATTTCAGAGATTCCACTATATATGGAACTCTTACTGCAACGACATAAAAGGGAAATAACAAACTCGTAAAAACCCCATTCAATGGGTGACAACTCAACAATTCCTGCACCAAAATAATAGGAATAAAATCTATCACTAAATCCTAAAATCTAGTGTATGTAGTCATTCCATCCAGCAGGTCTGTTGTGAGTACGCTTGGGCCTCAATGCAGTAAATGGTTTATCATCAGTAGTGCTAGGACCAATCTCCTTGGTATCCTTGTAGCTATTAACTACACTACAAAGTAAAGCCATAGCATGCAGTATGGCCAATTAACCAAAAACCAATAAAATCCCTTCACCAGGCAGCATAGCCATCGTACCCAGTTATGAAACCTATAATTTTTATTTAATACTAAATGCAACATATATTTTTTTATTTAAAATTTTTATTATACCAGTCTTCGGGCTAGCCCGTGGCCTGCTGGCCAGCCCAACCTAAGGCTATTTGGCATGTTGGGCCAAGCGGACCAGGGCAAAAACGCCTGGTTCTATTTAGGCAATCTTTTTTAAAGCCCAGCCTGGCCTTATTAGCGGGCTGGCCGGGTCGGCCCGTCGGTCAGGCCCAAATTGACAACTCTACTCATTTTGTCGGTCTGCTAGTAATCCAGTATACCAGAGAGTACCACTTTGTGGAAATAAATGCATTGATTAAAATATCAAAACAATTGAAGATTAGTTATTTTTTCAGACAATTTATCAAAGGGTGCTAGTATTTAAACAAATACAAAATTACAAATAATTTATTAACATTTGTTTTCTTTTTATTTCAATCTTTTTATCACATCACATTATTAATTATATTAATCACTTATCTCTCCTATCTTTCCACTCTCTTTTATTTAATGAAAAATCAATTTTCTTTTATTTAATTGGCACAGTTTCTTTAGGGATAAGAATTTGAGTTTGTTTATACGCATTATTAAAGTAAAAAAATATACATTATTTTAATAAAAAAAATAATTAAGATAATTAAATAGTACAATAAAAGTAATTATTATAAAAATTAATAAACTTGCTAAGATCAAATAATATAGAAACTCTTTATATTATTGGTACATGTCCTATACTCTAAGAATTTTCGAAGTTTGGCGAATGGATAAGATATTTTATGAGCAACTTGAATTGTGATGGAAGCAATATTGAACTTCCTCTCAGTCCACCGCTCATCAAAAGGATAAGATAACCGTTTTTGAATTGTGATGAGAGCAATATTGAACTTCATCTCACTCCACCGCTCATCAAATGCCTTTTTCATGTACCAAATGCTTTTTTTTTTTTTTTTCTAAAATATGTTTTTGTCTCTCATTTTATCTAAATTTTTATTTTTAGTCCCTCATAAATTTTTTCTGTGTTTTTAGTCCCTCAAAAATTATTTTCTTTTGTTTTTAGTCCCTGACATTAATTTTAACTGTCAAGTGATGTTATGACGAGCATAATTTGTGCTTGAAAAATTTCTATTTAAGTTTCTAGCACTTTTTAACTACTGCAAATTTTCTGGCAAACTAAAACTGTCAGAAATGTTAAAAGAATAATAAAAAAAATCAAAACCTCAAACACCAGATTTTTTGAAATCACAAGAAATGTTAGAAAAGTAAACATTTGTAGCTGCCAAAAAATTTGTAGCGGTTAAAAGTCATTAGAAACTTAATTAGGAAATTTTCACACACACAATTTATGTTTGTCATGTCACCACTTAACAATTGAAATTAACGTAAGGGACTAAAAATAGAACAAAGCAATTTATGAGGAACTAAAAACAGAACAGAACAATTTATGAGGGACTAAAAACAGTAAAAAAAAAATTATGAGGGACTAAAAACAGAAATAAAGATAAAATCAGTAACAAAAATATATTTTACCCTTTTTTTCATTATTAAAGCAATCACTACTGGAAAGTAGAAGAAATTTGAATAATATATCATTTGACTTTTTTTTTTCTGCTAATTGAAATTTCATTTCGGTGTGATTTCGTAATATTCTAAAAGGAAAATATTAAAAAAAACACACACACTATTTAAGTTTTTTTTAAACATATATGCTACCATAGAAACCAAAAATGTTGAGGTTAAAATACAAGGGGAATCACTCATATATACTCAAATAGACAATTAAATAATGTGAGAAAATTATTAGTTTTAAGGGATGAAGAGATATACTGGACGAGTACTCTGACTAATACCTAAGTTGATGAAAAGTGCAATTCCAACAGACAACAATATCCCAGTTCCAATTTAACGCAACCCTGCAGGTATTCAAAAGCATAGAAATGATAAACTCAAAAATTGATAAATAATATAAAACTGATTTTCTTCACAGAATTTATATCCTCAAGTGAGCAAATATACAAAATAAAAATTTCAGTTATTTGAAGTTAACGTGATAAATTATATATGATAATAGTTATGCTTGTAAAATCCTCAAAACATTTAATATTGTGAAAAATTAAGGGTAATAATACAACCAATTGCTATTGCGATGGGTAATTTTGGAGGTTCCAAACACTTTGATGTGTTGCAGTCACATGCAATTGCAATTTTGGAACCCAAATTTAAAACCTTATTTAATTTAGGTTAGTTAAATTACGAGAGTTTAACTCAAGTTAATATATAAATGCATGTCTTGTGTTTTTTAATTCTAAACGGTTGTCAAATTCCATGTAATATAAGAAGGAAAATTGATGACATTAAAGGGAAAGGAAAAGCTTAGAAAACCTTGAAAAGTCTCCCATGGGTAGATGACACCATCTTTATTCATGTCAAAGGATGCAGCATGCTTCTGCAGAACGTTCTCATCAAGTGGAATGGGTTTCATCTCAATACCACCAGCTACTTCTACAAACATGTACATTGGTTGAAGCAACATGTAAGTGGAAATGGTGTTAGAGACCAAATTAAGCTACATTAAAAACAAAAATAAATTAAATTTATGGCTTAGTTAATTATCCTCAATTTTTTTGTTTACTGGGGCAGGTAAAGAAGTCATGTGGACAGAATGCTGAATCAAAAGCAAATTCAGAGCAAAAGGAAAAGAGGTTTTGGGATTAAACTCTACGAAGATAGATAATGGTTACGAGTTGTGAGATTGGGATCATATACATATATATATATATATATATATATATATATATATATATATAGGTAAAGGAATGCGTAACATGAAGCACAACCACCTTCATATGCATGTTATTGGACACGTGTTCAGAATCTCTTTGCCCATTTTTTTCGTTAACATAATAACCTAACAGCTGTATTAATTGGTCTGTTTTGTCATGTTCTTGTGGAAATGGCATTTTGTTATGTTATGTAGCAAAGTTCAAGATTTCAATGATTTTGTGTCCGAACGGCTGGATGGTTAAAGATTTAGTATGAAATAACTATCATAAGTGAGTTTGAATTTTCTTACATCACTTTTTTTCTGTTTGGTAGACGATTTTAATTTTCTTACTCACACTTAAAGACTATAATTAATTAATTGTGTAACAAAGTAAAATTACTTGTGGTTTTAGGGCCTGTTTGGCTAAGCTTGTCCAAAAACACTTCTATGGAAAAAAAATAAGAAGAAAACCATCAAATGAACTTCTTCATATATTAAAATTAAAAGATGTGAGACTTTTTATAAACTAACTTGTAAAAACTCTCTCATAATTTTTCTAGAAAATATGAAACTTTTTACAAATTAATTCATGTACAAATTAATTTTAACTTACGAAAAAACCTATTTCTTTTTTTCTTTTTATTTTCTTCTTTTATAAATATTTTTGGATAAACTAACCCAAACATATCCTCAGTCTCTTTGCACCACTCCTATAATTAAGTCTCCGCTGATAATCACAACGTACTATTAACGTCCAGGCCGATATATTATCGTAAATATCTCTCTATTCTATATATCATTCTTTTTTTAATATAGAAATGATTTTGTGTCTAGTGAACGGGTTGTAGCGTGCACAAATAACAAGACTTTTGCACCATGCACAAGTGCTTTTGAGCCGTGCGATAAAAGTAATTTTAATCGATGGCTGGAATTGCAAATTGCATAACCGGACGGAAAAATAGTTTTTAAATGAGATTGATGCAATTAAATGTTGTTAATCAACTTTCTTAGTTAGCGTAAAATAGTTTTTTTGCTTATATTTAGATCCGGAGGGAGTATTTATATTAACATATTAAAAATAAGGCTTAAATTCATTTTGGAGGATTAAAATTGCACAATCGTAAAATTATAAGGACCGAAAGTGGATTTAAGCTTAAAAATAAATAGACATTTAATAATTTTTACTTCATGTTAAATACTACCATAGTTATAAGTACCATAGGACAAATCATCAAGACCAAGGAAAGTAGTTAAATTAGTTATTTTTAATTAATTCTACCATAAATTCTAATTTTATTTCAAAAATACCATTTGCTTTAAGTGGTTGTCATAGGAAATAAGTGGAATGCATAGGAAATGAAGTTAACAATAAATTAAAGGTATAAAAGAAATTTAATCTTGAGTAACTTTAAAAACTAGTGATTGTTGCTTATAATTAGGACAAAAGAAAATTTTAATTTGTTGCTTATAATTAGGACAAGAGGTAATATTAAATTAAAAAAATATTTACATAATATGTTAACTTTTGAAATAGAATCCATATCTCTTACAAAAATATTAAAATTGAATAAATATAGCAAGACTTTTGATTATATTTTTTAAATCAATAAATAATAAACATGAATAAGAGTATTAGTATAATGGTAAATTAGACAAAATCCAACTAGAATTGATTTTGGTAGAAGTAGAAGCTACTCCTACTTGCTTCAACTCTACCATGATTTTTTCCATTAAAATTGATTTTACTAAAACAACTAAACATGCACGATTTTGATCAAAATCAAGTTTGACCCACCTCACCATGTTTCATAATTATTTTAAACTTTAAAGCCAATCCTTAATTTACAATCCACGTGGAAAATAAATTTTATCAATTTATTTTTGTTCTTTATTTACAAACCTCGTGGATTATTACCTTTTTCAATTAATGTCATATAAGCTTTCCCATCTCCTTTCAAAAAAAAAAATATAAGCTTTCCCATCCGGTTATACGGTTTGGAATCGCAGTCATTGATTAAAATTACTTTTATCGCACGGCTAAAAAACACTTGTGCATGGTGCCAAAGTCGCGTTACTTGTGCACGCTAGAATGCGTCTTATTTTGTGTAGCTAGAGTTCCATTAGTTAATCCTGCAAATGTGGCATGGCAACATCAAACTTGCATGTTTTAGCTTTTTCGTCCCCCACAAACTAACAATTTGTATTGACAGTTTGACACGTTTTATCGTGTTCATTCTTATGAAAATGACATTTATTTTGTTTTGTACTAGAGTTCAAGACGTGTAAGATGTTGTGCAGCAAAAGTAGGTCCTGCAAGCATAACCGCAAAAGTGACATGTATGGCAACTTCTAATCTGGTAATGGACACGTATTCATCGAACCTTTACTCCGTTTTTCCTGTTTAGTTGACCAGCTTAACTATTTATATCACGTTCCTGAATTACATTTATGGTAATATTTTTTATTTCAATAATTGTGTATTGATAGTATAAAATAAATTTATATTATCATATGATCATAAATCATTATTAATATGACTTTTAAGATAAGTCAACAGACTTATTATACATGATGATATGTGATTAGATAATAGTATAGAATTGTTTTATATTATTAATACATAGTTTTTCCTCATATTTTTTGGTAAAGAAATATATAGAGAAAGAGGGTCAAGATAGTAAGCTTAACCATCGAGCGCATTGATCAACTAGCGCAAGATTGTTTCATCTTAATTAAAGGCCTCGAGTTTGACTCTTGGATATACAACTGAGTTAAATACTTGGATTTGTCATCCATATTAGTCCTACTCGACTCGAACAGAATTGTCTTCAATAGAATATGCATGTGATCTATATCAAAAAAAGGATAGCTTAAAATGAAGAAAACTTCCAACTTTATAGGGTGTTTATTTAGGGTTTAGGGCAAATGATTCACAATGGGCTAATAAATATAATATAGTTCAAAATATATAACATTTTAAGCTATCAATCAAACTTTGGGTATTAATTAGAGATGGCAAAAATATTCATACCTATAGATATTTGTGAGTAAAATTTGCTATAAAAAACGGATAGCTTAATGGGAATGTATCCACATATTAGATAAATGGATTTTTTTTGCATTAGCCAAGTGATGGCCTTGACGTCATCACAAATAAGGTTGTCACTAATTTATTTGCATCAACTGAAAGAAGCCATCATTCATTAGCAAGCCAATGCAAAAAAAAAAAGAGGAGAAAAAAAAAGACTTTACTACCATTGCAATTGTAACACCCCTTGTTACATTGACTCTAAACCCGAAATACACACATTTTAGTTTTAGTTTAATTGAAACTCTTCTTTAATGTTATTATGAAATCTGGGTTAATTTTTCGTGCATGTGAAACGTGTTGCATATGAATAATAAATAACACATAAATGAAGAAAACATCATCATTTCCGTTGTCAAGTACATCATGGAAGCGAAATACAATGGGAAAAGATACATCTGAATAAAGAAAGAGATACATCATCTTATCCCACCCTAGACCTACAGAGCAGTTTATAAGCTACAACACCTAAAAACCAACTCATCATTACTTAGATGACATCTATAACCAGCATCCAAAGGGTCCTCGAATAGGAAGAGGGGCCATTGCTCGCTCCATGATGGTGAGGATGGATACTGCAATGTGCTAACAAGAGTCCCTCGGTAGAAGGTGGCGTATCCAGAGTGTAGTTCATCATATCTATTGAATGTGATGGTGTAGGTCCTTCCATCTCTATCTTGAACGCGTCTTATCATTCCCCATAGCTCACATGGACTATAAGTCACTCCCATGTTTTGTATGATCAGTGCATCCATCTTC
The DNA here is from genome assembly GCA_026413185.1 of Pueraria montana var. lobata. Lineage (NCBI taxonomy): Eukaryota > Viridiplantae > Streptophyta > Magnoliopsida > Fabales > Fabaceae > Pueraria > Pueraria montana. The sequence goes on along the minus strand of CM048651.1, from coordinate 10,379,622 downwards.
ATATAGTGCGATAACATACAAAAGAAATAACAAAGTGTATGGAGTGAGGTGTTGTTCTTTTGACGTCGTTTCTATGGAAAAGTCGAGACGTTTTCTCACTCCAACACACAAGCAAACACATACAATATTATCCTATGAGGAACCTAGGGTTTCATTCTAAGTTCTCAATGTTAGTTTCATCATGGCCATCATCATCATCATCAACACCGTCGTCATATGGATCCATACTATCGGTTGATCAATCACTTATCACAAATCAACCTTTGGGAAACTATGATGACTATGTATATCTTTGATCCACAATCCAAGGTACACTGACACCAATATCGGCCCATCGATCATCAATATTCATATCCATATCAATAGTAAAAATCTCATTACGTGTAACTAACCGAGCAAAACCTCACAAAAGATACACTTGATAAACAAAAATTTGTGTGTTTAAGTATGAGTTTTGACCTTAATTTGCTTTATTTTTATTAAGTTTATTGGAAAAACTCTTGGACTTTTGTGAAGTGTGCAATAGTTAGGACAAGAGTTGAAAAATGTGGAAAAGTACAAAAAGTTGTTGAAAAAGAGCTAGAAAAGAGCACCAGTAAAGAACACGGCCATGCTGATGCTTAAAGGAGTAGAACAACCGTGCTGAATTGGGAGGACCGTACTCTGATTTGCACAAAATGAGCCATCAGCGTCAACATTTTTCGAGAACGGTCATGATCCTTACATCATGGGTGTGCTGATTTGAAGTTTGAATTTCAAATTAGCCCACCTAAAGAAGCATGGTTGTGTTGCCTTCCACAAGTCAGTTACAATTCTTGTATTATACATAGAAAATTCGAAGTGAGGGTTATGGTATCTTTTTGTTATGTTTCCAAATTGGAGAGTTATGAGTGAGGAAGTTTCTGTGCAAGGAGCTTTAACTGGGAGAGGACGTAAAGATCATTAATGGGGTTTGATACTATAAAGTTCTCTTCCCTTTGTAATCTTTATGTCGTTTATTGGAATTTTCTGGTTCCTCATGACTATGAGTGGCTAAATTCCTAAAGCCCAGATTGTGATGTAATTATACCTTGAACCTCGGTTTTGTTCTAATAAAATTCTCAATGCATTCGGTCAATTGTGTTTCATTATTGCTTTCATTGATATTTTAGAACTGGTCACTCTAAACACTGATTAGTTGCATGTCAGTGATCATCTGTTTGTGATTAATTGATCTGTGAAGGAATTGAATTTGTATAACCTTCATGATCAAACTAGTTGTATGAATTTCCAATGGATTAAATTCTCTTAATCAACCTCTTTGTGCTTAATCATTTGCCCTAAATTAATTCATCTATGACCAATTGAGAATTAAATTAGGGGAAATAGAGTAGTTAGACCATGGCCAAAGGCTAACTAATGACTTTAAGAGGACTGGTAATTGTAGAATAATTTGGGGTTTTCTTAGGATATGAATTGGGGGGAAAAGGTGCAAGTAAAGTCACAATTCTAGGTTTGTCTTGAGTTTGAGCATGGGGATGGAAAAAACGTGGTTAGGAGGGAAGATCCCACTAAAAGTGGTTAGCTAGGTTCCCCGGCAGAGATTAGTCATCAGCAAATTAAGTTGGTGGATACTCCGCACCAATGTCATGGGGACCCCAAAAATACAGTTGTCTTCTTTTGTAAATATAATTTTCATGAGGAATTTCCTTAATTTTATTGAAAAATAATGCAAAACAATTGCAATTTAGATGTAGCATCTCGAATGCTAAAGTGGTGTCTCACACTATATGGAAGGATGGAAGAATTTTCTCCTAGCTAGAAGTTTAGTGTGGCACGTAGTACCTAAGCTTATGCGCTAGTTCCAACACTAGAAATTGTTAACTTTCACTAGAAACTTAGCGTTGAGATGCCAGAGAGGAATTAAAGCTAATGCAACTCCAGGTCATATGAATTTCACTAGCACTTAGTGTGGGAGAGACACTGTGTTGCCGGATAGTTTTGAGGGATTCCTGGATAGTTTTAGATCATCGTCTGAGACACCTAGCAAATCTTGGATGTTGGCAACTAAATTATTTGTATATTGTAACTAATTCTATAACGCAATTTAGCCCATTCTAGTAGCTATAAAAGTCATTATGCACGGCCATTGCTCAAAAATGTATTAGGAGATGACTTCTAACTACACTCAAGTCATTTGTCTCTAAAATTTCTCCATTTCCACCATTTAGGAGGCAACCCTTAGAAAGAAGCTTGAAGACTCAATGGAATCACCATCATCCATCATCATTTATGACTCTTTCATAGTTTACCATGCTTTGCTAAATTCCACTACAAGAAAAAGGTTAATTACCAACAGATTTAAATCCGTCAGAAATATTAATTTATCGACAGATATTACCAACGGAATACGAATCCGTAGTTAAAATTAAATTTTCGACGGATTTTTACCGACAGATATATATCCGTCGGTAATTTAATTTTATGGACGAAAATTACCAACGGAAAATCTATCGGTAATAGAATCTAATTTTATTGACGGAAAATCCGCTGGTAATAGAATCTGTGGGTAACATATAAAAATCTGTCGGTAACGATAAAATGAAAATATGAGAGAGAGAGAGAGAGAGAGAGAGAGAGAGAGAGAGAGCATTCCCATTTGTTAAATATGATTATATATAATGAAAAGTTTTATTATTCTTATTATTGATTAAAAAGCTTTATAAAATATATTTAAAAATAGAAAAATTTATATAAATATATTAATATAATATATAGAAATTCAAATAAATTGATAAGTATATATAATAATTTATTTCTTAATTTCTACTTTTAATTATAATTTTAAATAAATTACTTTAAATTATTTTATCTTTAAATATATATATATATATATATATATATATATATTTGGTGAATCTTTAAATATATTATCTTTAAATATATATTATTTAAAAAATAACACGCACCTATACATATTTTTATTTAACATATGTAATTCACCTCTAATTAATTTAAATCATCCCTTTTGGTCCATGTGTTTTTTGGCTAGCAAATCACAATCACCATCCTATATGATTAATTCATCCTGAAATTAATAACTCACCATTTTTGTGCTTGAATTGCTTATTCCAACACTAAATATCATAATCATCTTCATTGGCATCAATAACATTAAATATTTTCAATCTATTTTAATATTCATATTCATTCTTTAACCCTAGTGTCTCCATATGCCATAAATAGGGGTGAAAATAGTCAGGGTCAAGTTAGGCTTTGTTAGGTTTGAGCCTGGCAGTCGCAGCACCTGGCCCTGGTTAAAAGTATATGGCCTGAGCCTGACTTGTTTACCTGTCAAAGTTAACGGCCTAACCTACCCTACATGATAGTATGACCTAACTTACAAGACTGTTTAAGGGCCTACTTTGTCATAATTTAACGCTAAGGTAGAGGTCAAAATATATATGTTAAGGTTTGCGAGAATCGAATTTATGTTGTTTATATACAATATAAATATATTTTTAAGGTTTAATATAACATTCATGATAACTTATTTAAAAATATATTTTGTAATAAAACTTTTAAATAATACATAAATTTATGTTTCAATAGAGTTAATTATAAGTTTTAACTTGACTTTTTATGTAGATCAACATGTACATTTAAAAAGACAAAATAAATATAAGATTTAATACAATATAAATAATAATAATAATAACCAAATTATAATAATTAATTTCTATAAATATATTGCAATGTTATTAAATTATAATGTGGTATATTGATAATTATTAGTATTATTTAATTATTATAAATGTTATAATTGAGTAAAAATTAAGTTACTCTAAAAATTCAAAGTTAATACTCAATTTAATTTAATAATATAACATTTAAGAATGATTCAATTCTTATTTTAACCACTAAATATTAATTTTAAATTTATATAATATGTATATAAAAAAGAAGAAGATAGACTCAAAATATATGTTAGTGGGACTATTATTAAATTATTTAAAACATAGTCTATTCAGCTTAAAATTACTATTATTGCTAGAGGAGGATTGGGTACAAATGTAGCACGTTGGGAGAGAGAGATGACTAAAAATAGTTCAAGCCCACTGTGTGAACTAGAAAGAGAGACTGTTATTCATTGCATGAGGGACTGTTCGTATGCCAAATCCATATGGAACCAATTGGTTCCTATTTATACTAACCCTTTCTTTTTTTCAGGTGATTTGCAAAGGAGGAATAACCATGTATTCCATCAAGTATTATGGAGTACTAATCAAATGATGGCTCGGCTTGGGAGGATGATTGAAGCTTGGAATGCAAGTTTTGCAATGCAGAAGGTAGTGCCTGTTTCTTCCTCTAATGGGTATGATTGTTGGACGTGGACACCGGCAACTGATAATATTATTACTCTTAATTGTGATGGTGCTTGGTCCTATTCCTCTCAACTTGCGTCATGTGGTGGAGTAATAAGGAACGCTGAAGGCATGTTTCTTGGGGGATTTGTTTGCAATCTTGGTAAAAAGTCAATTTTAAAAGCAAAATTGTTGGTAATTCTTCATGGAATTAGAATGGCCAGGGATCGAGGATATATGCATGTAGAAGTCCAATCTGATTCCGGGGGATGCTATTAACCTCATCACAAATCATGACACAAATCATGAGTGCTATCATATTGTGCATGCAATTTTTGAATGTGTTGGCACATATATGGAAGTATCTTTCAAGCATATTTATAGGGATTGTAACAATACAGCTGATAGTTTTGCTAAACATGGTCTATCTATAGATCATGGTCTTGTTCTTTTTAATTATCCGCCAGTTTTTGCTCTAGATTCATTAAGGTCTGATTCCCTAGCCTTAATATGTAATTTCTTTTCTGGGTTTTTGCCCCTTTTATTCAGCAGCAAAAAAAAAAACCTAAAAATTATTAATTTTCAACAAAATTTTAATAATATATTCCCTTCACTACCCAGAAACTAAGGTTAATTTTTTCAACCCCAACCATAGCCGCACTTTGCGTTTCTGCGTCATCTCCGATTCGCGACAATGGCAACCAAATGAGCAAGAAGAGAAAGGTCACTCAATCATTCCTCAACCCTTCATCAATCAATAACTATTTTTTTTCCGTGTGTTACTGTGTTTGCAGTTCGTAGCTGATAGAGTGTTCTTCGCGGAGCTGAACGAGGTTCTGACAAGAGAGTTAGCCGAGGACGGTTACTCTGTCGTGGAAGTGAGGGTTACGCCGATGCGCACCAGAACCACCAGAGCCACCAGAACCCAAGCCGTTCTGCTTCTCGCCAGCACCGCTGTTTCACGCCAGCGCCGTCGCTACTTCATCTCTCCAGCTCGAACAATAAATAATCAGGTTCCAATAATAATTATAATAATATAATTTGTGAATTGTTTGTGTTTTACTGTTTGGTTTTGATTGGTTGGTGAATTAGGTTTCATGAGTCTTCATTTAACAGATTAAGCTTTTATGAGAGTTGGTATTTGACATAAATTACATATCTGAAAAATCTCTACGACTTTTGAACCTGTAGCTTTTCTTGTTCTAAACAAAATTTATTGATGCCTGCTATCTTTTCAATAAATTCACTCTTGCTCTGTCATGAAGCCATTTAAGTACTACTATTGCTAGTCATGTGCTTATATTATTAGCATCCTATGAAGCATGGACACTGGACACGATACGGACACAGGGACATAGCAAAAGTTTAAAACATAAGACACGGAAACATGACATATATATATATATATATATAGGAAATGCTAATGCACTCACACTCTTTTTTTAATATGAGTGCATTCGCAACCAACACCATAAAATTTGGACAAAAAAACCAATGAGTTTATTTATTGTAATAAGTTTAACTTAAGGATATTATAGTATTTAACTATTCAATTTAAAAATAATTTCTCTCTTCTCTCTGACCAGCATTAAATTTTTCAAATACTTTCTTCTCTCTCTTCTCTCATAGACATTAAATTTTCAATCTCTCTCCTCTCTCATCTCTCACCATACATATATAAATGTATTATAAAAAATTTTGTATTATGAAAAAACACTATAAATTAAAATATATATTTATTTAAAAAATATTAAGTGTGACTGATTCAAATTTATTTTAAAAAATAGTAATAATTGTACTATTTAAATGAATTTGAAAATTAACTAATTTTCTAAAAACAATTTATAGTAAAAGATAATAATAAAATACTTTTTTTTTATTTTTTTCAACCAAATTGTTTTTTTTACCTCTGCCAACGTTTTGAATTTTAACGTTATGCTTATTTAACGTTCCTTTTATATGCTTTTTATAAATTATGATTATAATAATAAAGAACATTATGTAATCTTAACGTTATGCTTATTTAATTTATATCAAAAACAGTTATTTTTAAATTTTTAAAAATAGGTAATCATTTCTTTATATGTTTTTAGTCATCATTTTTTTATATTTAATTGTATGATTATTGTGTATTATATAGAAATCAAAATTTTCATATTAATGTTATTTACTTCCCTTTAATATGTTTCTGAAATTATAAAAAAATAAAATATATTTATTTTCATAATACATTTAATATACTATGGTAGAGAGGAGAGAGGAGAGAGATTGAAAATTTAATGTCTATGAGAGAGGAGAGAGAAATTATTTTTTAAATTGAATAGCAAAGTACTAGGCTAAAAGACAAAACGGGGCAAAAAAAAAAAACTAATTACGAAAAAAGTGTGGAAAAAAAATAATTTACCTGCAGGGGTTGTTTTTGACACGTTGCACTGGGAGGCGCCAACTCAGTTGGCGCCTCCCTAATTTTTTTTTTGTCTCGTAGCGGGAGGCGCCAACTGAGTTGGCGCCACCCAAATCTTTAACTTTTTTTTTTTTTTGAAATGTCAAAGGTTGCTACACTTGAAATGGCGCCTCCCGTTACGGGACAAAAAAAAAATTCGGGAGGCGCCAACTGAGTTGGCGCCTCCCAGTGCAACGTGTCAAAAACAACCCCTGCAGGTAAATTGTTTTTTTTCTACACTTTTTTCGTAATTAGTTATTATTTTTTACCCAGTTTTGTCTTTTAGCCCAAAGTACTATAATATTCTTTAGTTAAACTTATTACAACAAAGAAACTCATTGGTTTTTTTGTCCAAATTTTATGGTGTTGGTTACTAATGCACTCATACTAAATAAAAGGTGTGAGTGCATTAGCATTCCCATATATATATATATATATATATATATATATATATATATATATATATATATATATGCTAGAACTAAGTTAATTGGCTTGTATTAGGATCTGATTAAGAATAGTACTTCTTGATGTATGAATTCTTTGAGATTTTTGTACTTAATGTTTAAATTAATCTTAATGGAATTATGGGAATAGGACATGTTAATCATAAAAGGGTTTTTTTTTTTACTAAAAAGTCAGGTTTAATCTACCTTAGTGAAATCTAGATTTTTAATTCATGGGTATACTTGTATTGAATTTTGGGTGAAAATATTTGACGAAAAACTTAAAGTGATTCAAATCTAATCTAAGGTTTATTAGATGGGTACTTTTGTTTGTAGGAGTTTGAGATTGGAGATAAAAAGGAATTGAAAATAAAGTGGTTGATCTGATCACTTATATATTTAGACAAGAGAAAGTGGTTGACCACAAAAGATAGTGGTTAACAGCAATTAAGGAAACTTTTTAATAAATGATAATTAATTTAGAAGTCCAAATAATACAAATTATAGATAAGTAACTCATAGAATTAAATCACTTAATTTAGAGGAACTTTTTTTTTTTTTTTTTTGCTAACCATGGGTATTGGTACGGATTATTCATAGTCAGAAGCAATGACTAAATTCCGTCAAGGACCGTGGATTTGAACCGTGAACCACTTGGTTAAGGGACACATTTCGCTACCACTTGTGTCAATCAATGTTGGTCAATTTAGAGGAACTATACTTATAGGAAGTTTTTCTCCTTTACCTAATAAAAACAAACTACTCCCGATATACTATTCATATTTAATCGCGGGGTAAAATACGTTTTTGGTCCCTCATTTTTCCATGATTTTTGTTTTTAGTCCCTCAATTTTTTTTTCTGTTTTTAGTCCCTAAAAAATTGTTTCATTTTGTTTTTAGTCCTTGACATTAATTTTAACTGTTAAGTGATGTCGTAGTGAGTAGAATTTACGCCTGAAAAATTTCTATCTAAGGTTCTAGCAGTTTTTAACTGCTGAAATTTTCTGGCAGACTAAAATCGTAAAAAATATTAAAAAAAATTAAAACCTCGAACACCAAATTTTCTGAAATTACAAGAAAATATTACAAAAGTAAACATTTTTTACAGCCAAAAAATTTGTAGCTGTTGAAAGTCACTAAAAACTTAATCAGGAAATTTTCAGACACAGTTTATGTCCGTCATGTTATCACTTATCCGTTGAAATTAACATTAGGGACTAAAAACATAACAAAACAATTTATGAGGGACTAAAAACAAAACAGAACAATTTATGGAAGACTAAAAACAGGAAAAAAAATTATGAGGGACCAAAAACAGAAATCATGGAAAAATGAGGGACCAAAAACATATTTTACCCTTAATCGCGAATAAAAACCCTGATAAGTACTTGTGAACATATTACAAATTTGCCTTCTTATTTCATAGACAAAGATACATTTAACTTAACAGATAAACCCATAGACAAACAAACTTTGTTTTTTACATTACAAATTCCAAACATGATGGATGACATAGACAAATTTAACTTAACAAATAAACCCAAAACACACTTCTGAAATTTTAATGTATTATTGCCATCTATTCTTAAAAATCAACATTACTACCTTGAACAACTTCTTCCTTTTTCACATTAATTTGTCTATAAAAGATAAATTATATCATTAACTGATTGAATATTACTTCTTTTTGCGTGAAGAATGTTCCTTTTTCAACAGTTCAAACACGCTTCCGTCATAAACACCACGGATTGTTTCCTTCTGTAGAAAGCCATTCTTGTCTTTGGCAAGTTTGAAAAGGAATTTCCATTCAACCTCGCCACCAATCCTGTATTGCATTATGGTTGCAACATGTTAATGTTTTTTTTTTTTTTTTTGACGAGAAAAGAATAATAATTATTAATAATGAAAAATTGGATCCCATAACAGAAATGACAAACCTACCTTCCTTTCAAATCTTTTGGCTCTCTATTTGCCTTTAACATCTCCTTTAGCTCATCATATGTTAAAGCATTTGGATGATTATGTGCATGTTTTGTGAAAATTTCTTCAAATTTTGAAGGAACAAACCTAAAAGAATTATCATGAATTAATTAATGCCAACAAATTAAAGCAATAAAGATATATGAAATGGAATGTATGAAAATTACTAACAACTACCTTCCTTCAGTATCATAGACTCCAGTGTCACTGCCATGTTTGCCGTGTTGGATATTCTTAATTTCGATTGGGAAAAGTAAAGATGGAAACTTTCCCTAGAACATAAGAACCGGATAAGTGTTAACAGTAAGCCATTAAGTACTTATAGATTAAAAAAAAGAGAAAAAGGACTATGCACTGACAGTATAAAATATTTTTATACTGTCATACAATCACAACCTACTATGAATGGTAAGTATGTTAACTTTTACAAAATTATCTTAAAAATTATATCAACAGTGATTTGTGATTCGATGACAACGTAAAATTGTTTTACACTGTCAGTGGATCACGATTAAACTCTAAAAAAAATGTTTTGAGGAGTTTGTATTAATTAATTATTTGTGCCTATTTCTCACCATTATTTAATTTAATGAGAACTATTAAAAACTTTTATAAATAACCTTTAATAATGATTTAGATGAGTCTCCACTTCATTGGATACCCATTTGCAATTATCAGAACCAAGCTCAACCATGGTAGTCCTTGATGTCAGACTTTACCTAGTGAGAAAAGATAAATGTCATTGCCATTTCTACATATTTCCTGCTTTTAATTATCTGGAACTGGAAGTCGCGTGATGTTCCACCGTTGCTTTTGGCTTAGCAAAAATAGTTATCGATAGAGTACGAGGAGAGCTAAAAAAATACATGAGGTTATTATGCTATTACATAATGATGTTCAACACATTTATGCACTTCTCAAGAAAATTTACATTAACTTCATTCAATCTCTTGTAATTTGGTTGTTTGTAAAAAGATGAACTTAATTTGCTGTGAGAAACCTAACAGTTACGTGGCTATATATATATTGGTCATTGAAATGGAATCCCATTACATAATATTGGTAAATGTTAATCTGAGTTGTACAGACTCGGAGAGAAATGCTCGATCAGCTCGTAGGATTATCATAGCAAAATAGTCACGTGATGTTCCACCGTTTCTTTTCTTCTTTTTTCTTTTGGCTTAGCAAAAATAGTTATCGATAGAGTACCAGGAGTGCTAAAAAAATACACGAGGCTATTATTACATAATGATGTTCCACACAATTATGGACTTCTCAAGAAAACTTACATTAACTTCAATCCCTTGTATAGGAATACAAATCTCTACTAATTAATAATTTGGTTGTGTTTGTTAAATAATGAACTTAATTTGTTGTGAGAAACCTAACACAGTTACATATGGTTATATTGGTCTTTGAAATGGAATCCCATTATACATAATGTTGGTTACATTAAATCTGAGTTGTACAGACTCGGAGAGAAATACTGTGGTGGGATTATCATAGTTCGATTATATTCAATGGTGGGAAAGTGGCATTGTGCTTACAATACGGTGAGAACCATTCACACTATTTGTTGACTTTGTTCTTAATTTTGGCACTATTAGCTTGCCCAAGAGTTTATCCTACCTCAGTATATATATAGCTTAATTGGTTCCGGCCTGAAGGAGATATGTTTACATTGTTTTGTATTCCATTATATTGGTCAACGATTTCTTTCTTAACCCATATTCTCTATTTGGTAGTGGACCACCAACATGGATCGGAGGTGGTGATCCATGCTGCCAACTATTATATATATGTTTTCTTCTTTTAAAATTTACAGTGATTTTGATATTATTGTTTAGCAAGTGGTGGTATTGTTCCAATCTTTTGTAAATATTAATACTTTTAATTAGTTGATAATAGTTGTTTGTTAATATTTAGAAAGCTCAATTGTGTAAAAAAAAAAGTTAGATGAAAGTAGCATATAAGTTTGGACGAAATTTCTTCACACAAGAGGTTTCTCTTATTGACACTGGAGTCTGGAAGGAATGAGTTCTATATATCAATGTTTAATCACAGGATTTTTGGATAAATTCCAAATATTATAACGATACATATTTCACTTGACAAAATACATTAATGATGAACATAACAATAAATAAAGACAGTTTGAATATTCTAATGATAACCAATTTTGCTGCTACGAATGAAGAATAACTTCTTCCTTTTCACAATATTGTGTCTAGAAAAATATTACTTCTTTTTGTCTGAAGAGCGTTGCTTTTTCAGTTGTTCAAATAAGCTTCCATCATAAACACCTCGAATTGTTTCTTTTTGCAGTAAGCCACTCTTATCTTTGGCTAGTTTGTAAAGGAGGTTCCATTCAACCACACTACCAATCCTGTAAGTGCATCATCGATCGGTTGCAACATATTAATAATTAATTACTATGTTTTACGGTAAAAGTAATATTAATTAATAATAAAAAATGTAATTTCCATTTAATAGATATGACAAACCAACCTTCCTTTCAAATCTTTAGGCTCTCTGTTCGCCCTTATCATCTCCTTCAACTCATCATATGTCAAAGCACTTGGATGTGTATGTGCATGCTTGCTGAAAATTTCTTCAAATTTTGAAGGAACAAACCTAAAAGATTTATCATAAAATATACAGTTAGTAATAAAGATTTATCAATGACGTGTTGAAAATATATAACGCAAATGTTTTATAATTAAATGACTAAAATGAAAGCAATAAAGATATGAAAAAAATGGAATGTTTTTGAACAATTACCTTCCTTCAGTATCATAGACTCCAGTGTCACTGCCATGTTTGCCGAGTTGAATATTTTTAATTTCAATTGGGAAAAGTAAAGATGGAAACTTTCCCTACACCATTAGAACTTGATAAGTGGTAGCTTTGAGTGTGAACATAGAAAAAAGAAAATTTATGAGCAATTCATTTTAATTAATTAGTAGTATTTTAAAAATCAAATAAATTATTGAATCAATGATTACACATCACTATCTCTCTCTATGACATTAATTATTTTCACATAGTTTTTTTCTCTCTTTTCTTCTACTGCTCTCATTATATATATATATATATATATATATATATATATATATAGAGAGAGAGAGAGAGAGAGAGAGAGAGAGAGAGAGAGAGAGGGAGAGAGAGAGAGATTTATTTATTCCAAGAATAAGTATAAGAGACTTATTTCTCATCCTCACCATTCATTTTCTTGAAATCTAATATAGATTTCAAGAAAATGAATAGTGAGGATGAGGAATAAGTTTCTTAGACTTACTCTTGGAGTAAGTGAATCTCTCCTCATATATATATATATATATATATATAGGACATATCTTATGAGAGGAAGATATCTCATATGAGAGTGAGATGATTAAATCTGGACCATATAACTATATATGGAGGGTCAAGATTTAATGTCATGTGTCTACTTAAAAAGTCATGTGACTTTTTAAAAAACTCACATGACTCAGTTTGTTTGAATCTTGACCATTCAAGATAAATTTAGTGGTTAATATTTATTCCTCTCACTCTTATATAAGATTAGTCATCTCACTAGATATATTTCCTCTCCCTATATATATATATATATAACCAAAAATATCTTTGTGGAAATAAATGCATCGATTAAAATATCAAAACAATTGAAGAATTAGATATGTGGTTTCAAACCATTTATTAGAGGTTATTAGATATTTGAATACGTATAAAATTACAAATAATTTATTTATATTTCTTATTTTTTTCTATTTCTAGAGTTTTTTTTTGTCACATCACATTATAAAACATATCAATCACTTATCTTTCATCTCTTCCTATTTCAACACTCCTTTTCAAATAAGAAAATAAGAAGAGAAAGGAAAGAAAATGATATATATTTTGAGAAATGCTAGGAACACTATCTCATACACTTTTTTGAAGACATTCTCTTTAATTGATTGAAATATATTGATAATGACAAATTTTTGTCAATCCCACAACATATTTAATAATTTTCTATCCTGATTTTGCACTTTTCAATCAGTTTTAACAAATTAGAGAGAGTATGTCCTAGTACTCCTTTTATTTATTTATTTATATATATAACTTCCCTCATTTGGTGTACAAGAAAACATGATAGGAAAGAAAAAAAAAAGTAGGACCTACTTAAATGCTCTTTCTTCTCAAACTGGAGAGAAACAGAATAAGAAAAAGTTAAATGGATAGAAAGAAAAAAAATACTTTTATTTATTATAATATTCTTTTTTTATATCATTCTATATACTTATCTCTCTTTTCTTTCCTTCCACTTTTTTCTACAACTAAATAATCTAAAAAATCATGTCACTTTCTATTTATTTTCTTTCTATGTTTTCGTTTTATTTTCTTTCTTTCCTAAATCAAACAAAGCATTAAAGTATACACACTTAAGGAGTGTCCAAGAATCAAATTCCCTTATTTAATTGTATAATTTATTTTTGGATATTAATTTGAGCTTATTTTCTATATATTATTAATGTAAAAAAATTACATTATTAACTAATAAAAAATTATGATTGTAAAAATAATTATTATAAAGTTATTAAACTTACTAAACTGTGATTGAATAATATAAAACCTCTTTACATATCCTATTTACTCTAAGATTTTTCGAAGTTTGGCGAAAGGATATAAGATATATTAGGAGCAACTTGTGAATTGTGATGGAAGCAAAATTGAACTTCGTCACATTCCACCTCTCATCAAAAGGATAAGATACTTTAGGGGCAACTGTTTGTGAATAGTGATGGAAGCAATATTGAACTTCATCTCACTCCACCGCTCATCAAATGTAATTTGTAATTTCTTGTACAAATAAACTAAACTAATGCCTTTTTTTATGATTCAGAATCACTACTGAAAAGTAGAAGAAATTTGAACAATACATCATTTGATGATTTTTTTTTTTTTTTTTGCTGAGTGAAATTTCATTTCGGTCGAAGTTCATAAAATTTTAAAAGGAAAATATTAAAAAACACACTTTCAGCTTTTTTAAACACACACACATATATGCTGGTACGATAAACACAATAAAAATGAAAAAAAAAACTGAAACTAAAATAGGAAGGAATCACTCAACCAACAATGTAAGAAAATAAGAATTTTTAAGGGATAAAGAGAGATACCGGACGAGTACTCAGACTGAGACCCAAGTTGATGAAAAGAGCAGTTCCAAAGGACAACAATATCCCAGTTCCAATTTCATGCAACCCTGAAGATATTCAAAAGCATAAAAATGATAAACTTAAAAATTGATAAGCAATATAAAACTGTTTTTCTTCATAGAATTTATCGGCTTTAAAGTGAACAAATCTATAAAACAAAAAAAATATAAGAAAAGAAATTCATTTATTTGAAGTTAATTAAGGCGATAAATTATAGGCTAAATTACACTTTTGTCCTTTATCTTATTTTTAAGATTCATTTAGGTCCTTCATCTTTTGAAAAATTCATTTTGGTCATTTATCTTTTAAATTTGAATTAATATGATCCTTTCAAAACAGTGATTGTTTTCAATTTAGAGACATGATTTTAAACCTTTTTTTTTTTTTATTGATTCAAGAAGTGAAACTTGTCTAGTTAGATTCACTTACATGAAAACTATGGAATCCAACTAATGTTCGAATAAAAAAGGGTATTAAAATGGTGAAAATCACGTGAAAAATGAGACAAGTTTCATGTGTTGAATTAGTAAAAAAAAAAAAAAAAGTTTCAAAATTGAAACCAATCACTATTTTTGAAAGACCAAATTGACTCAAATTTAAAAAATAAAAGACCAAAATAATTTTTTTAGAAAAATAAAGAATCAAAATTGTAATTGCAACCAATTAAGAATAAATGAAATAATGAAAATTTGCAACCAATTGCGATTGCAATGTGTAATTTTAATTTGGAGGCTCCAAACAATTGATGTCTTGCAGTCACTTGCAATTGCAATTTTGGACCCCAATTTAAAACCTTATTTTAGGTTAGCTAAATTAATTGTTAGTTTAACTCAAGTTAATATATAAATGCATGTCTTATTATTTAATTCTGAGAGTCAGATTATTTCATGTAATATAAGGAAAATTGATGACATTAAATGGCAAGGAAAAGCTTAGAAAACCTTGATAAGTCTCCCATGGGTAGATGACACCATCTTCATTCATGTCAAAGAATGCAGCATGCTTCTGCAGAACGTTCTCATCAACTGGAATGGGTTTCTTCTCAATACCACAACCAGCTACTACTCCTGCAAACATGTACGTACATTGGTTGAAACAACATGTAAGTGGAAATAGTATTGGAGACCAAAGCTACATTAAAAAAAAAAATTATGGCATAATTACCCTTTAGTTTTTTGTTTACTGGGGTAGGTAAAGAAGCCATATGGATGGAATGCTGAATCAAAAGCAAATTCAGAAGACAATAAGGAAAAAAACCTGTTGGGATTAAACTCTAGGAAGATAGATAGATAATGGTTACGAGTTGCGAGATGGGATCATATATATAGGTGTGGCCGTGTGGGAATGCGTAACATGAAGCACAACCATCACCATGCTAATTGGACACGTGCTCATAATCTTTACCCATTCATCTTGTCGTTGACATAACCTAACAGCTGTATTAATTGGTCTGTTTTGTCATGTTCTTGTGGAAATGGCATTTTGTTATGTAGCAAAGTTCAAGATTTCAATGATTTTGTGTCCAAACGGTT
Organism: Pueraria montana var. lobata; assembly: GCA_026413185.1. Lineage (NCBI taxonomy): Eukaryota > Viridiplantae > Streptophyta > Magnoliopsida > Fabales > Fabaceae > Pueraria > Pueraria montana. Next base: position 10,363,674 of record CM048651.1, on the reverse strand, counting down.
GGATGGTTAAAGATTTAGCATTATTATTTTTTATTCATTGAAATCAAAGACAAATACTAAGAAGTTTACAATCAACTGAGCTAAATCTCCTTAGTTGATTAAACCAACTGAGCTAAATCTCGTTGGTTGGTTAAAGATTTAGTATGAAATAACTGTAACAATCTCTTTCATAAGTTCATAAGTGTGAGTTTGAATTTTCTCTTACATCACTTTTTTCTGTTTGGTAGACGATTTTTCTTACTCACACTTAAAGACTAATTAGGTAATTGTAACAAAGTGAAATTACTTGTGGTTTGAGTCTCTGCAGCACTCTGCTGATAATCACAACGTACTATTGACGTCCTGGCCGATAATATCATATATATCTCTCTATTCTATCATTTTTTTCGAATAAAAAAATGATTTTCTGTAACTAGAGTTCCATCAGTTGATCCTGCAAAAGTGGCATGGCAACTTCAAACTTGCATGTTGAGTGGACACTTGTTCGTTGGATTTAAGTAGACACGTGTTGATCCAATCATAGCCAGTTTTCGCTGTTTGGTCCCCCCACAAACTAACAATTTGTATTGACATGTTTTATCACGTTCTTAATTGCAAATATATATAGAGAGAGAGAGGAGATTGCTAACATACTCTCACATGTTTTTTAGTTGGAGTAGGTTAGCATCCTACACCAAAAAAATTGGACCAAAAACCCAATTACTTCTTTTGTGATAGTAAATTTATTTCAGGGATAGTGTGCTAACCTACTCTAACTAAAAAACAGGTGAGAGTCGGTTAGCAATCCCCATATATATATATATATATATATATATATATATATATATATATATATATATATAAACTTCACTTGAAGTTATTAGAGCTGTCAGATTGAAACTTTAACTTCACCACAGCCATTGATTTGAATCAATTATGTAACATTCACTTGAACATTTTAGAGCCGTCAGACCGAAACTTTAACTTCACAGTAGCAGTTGATATGATTCAATTTGATCAAACATTAATAAAGAATTATTAATTTTAAAATAATGATTTACTATTGTTATAACTATTATCTTTTTATATATTTATTAAATAGAAATAGTGAAAACTAATAAAATAATGCATAATGTAGTATTGATTTAAAATTATATTTTTATATAGTTATTTACTTTTATTTTCTTAAGATTAATTTTTAAATTAATGATTTTTTTTAAATTGTAGAGTAAAATTTTTCTTGATAGGTGTATTAAAAAAGGAATCAGAAAATTTGATTTAATAGAAATTATAAATTGTTTAAGATATTACTATGTTTATAATTATTATCTTTTATATATTTATTAAATAGAATAAGAGAAAAATAATAAAATAAGAAATAATGTAGTCAAGGAAATTTATAATGCATCCTTATATATATATATATATATATATATATATATATATATATATATGTCTTAAAATTAAAAAAAATGCATCCTTATATATAATCATAAAGTAATAATTATTTTCAAAATTATCTTTTTAACAATTAATTTAAGGATAACTATTGTTAAATGAATTACAAGGTTAGTATTATTACTGCACAAATATATTAATAACATTAAAAATACTTTTTTACTTCTACTTTCTTGTAATTAATTTTTAAAATGTAGTGTTAAATTTCATTTATTGACTATTCATTTTTATTTAAATTTAAATATACACATTATGGAATTAAATTTAAAATAATTTATAATTAAAGCTACATATTTTAAGGTAACTAATTTATAATTTAAAATATTTTATAAATAACTAACATATTTTAAACCATATGAGATGTGTTTCTTCAAAAAAAAAACCATAGGAAACGTGAATTCTACTAATCATTTACCTAATCAGATTTAATGAAATTAATTATATTAAATTAGTATTTAATGATATTAAAACAGTGAATGAATCTGTTTTTAAATTGAATACTATTTATAGTTATTAATTTATATTAATATTATATTACCGTTTTAAATCATTGGCCATTAAATTAGTGGATTGCATTCTGTCTATATAAACTTGAGCTAAGTGTTTTTTTTTTTTTTTTTATTCTGATTTTAGTAGTATCTGATCTGATTATAATGTTGAAAGAGGTGCACATGTGAGAAGGCCCGTGCTTTTTTTTTTAGAAAAAAAATATAGCTTATTTATTCAATAGAAAAAGAGAGATTTTGTACATCAATTTGCACTAAGGAGGCCACCTGATTGGGAACCTCCTCCGGCCAATATTTTTCCTTAACTAAGAAAGCTAATGACCCTAACTTATCAGCAACCTTATTAGAATCTCTATTCACCCACAACACCTTGGATGAGTTACCTTATTAGAAACCCTAATTATTCATCCAACATGTTTTATTAAGCTAAATTTCTGATGAGTATCCCTTTATCATAATTAGTTCTTCAAATACATTACTATCATTTTGCAATGGTTTCTGAAATTTGGTTCTATTAACATATATTTTGATAGACGTAGTATGTAACACCAGCTCAGCGTGGCCCCACCCTGTAAAGCTCAAAGTAGAGAAGGGGTATCATGGAAAAACACTAGATTTATACCAATGTGTTGCATGGATTTATTTATATTATATATTTTTTATATTTTTAATTATTTTTTAAAGTATATTAGTCTCTTTTATTTTTATTTCAGTAATTTTTTATTTCTATTTCAATAGTCTACTTATTTTGCTATCTCTTTTTATTTCTCTTTTGGTAAGCATTTTTTCTAATTTTTATTCATCTATTTAATATTAAATATAGCATAATATTATATTAATACCTCTAATGTCATAGTTGAAGTAAAAGAGGTAAAAGAAATTTTACATAGAGATTAAAAAATAGATGTCAATAATATCTATTATATTTACATTTTATTTATAATTTTCATACAAATATAGCATTCTTATATTATTATTATTATTATAATAATAATAATAATAATAATAATAATAATAATAATAATAATAATAATAATAATAATATAGCATTCTTTCATAACAGTCAATCATAAAATATTATTATTTATTCTAATAAATTCAGACCTTAAAGAATAATAAATATCCGTTATATATAACAATTATAAAATAGTTATAGAGTCCCTAAAATGTTGTTGACTATGCAATAATAGTGTAGTCATTATTATTATTAATAAAGGTGTCTTCCTAAATTTGCTTAGAATGAAAAAAAAAAATAGTAAACATCTGGAAAGTAGCATGTAATAATTATTATTATACTAAAAAATTAGTAACACATATAAATAATTATTCTTATAAATAAATAAACAATCCTTATAATTATTAAATTATAAGATATAAAGTTTGGAACATATAAGAAAACTTACAGATAAATAACTTACTAATAATAATAATAATAGACAAATCTCATTGCAATCGAAAGTGTTCAATTTATTATTATATATTTCAAATTAATATCTTAAAAATATAATTTAAAATAATTAATAACTACATCTATTAAATAAAAACCATATTATTTAAACCAATTTAAAATAAATTTTCATTTTGAATATAAATACATTTCAAAATTATTAGTTACAAACAAAAATCAAATACATGTTAGCATAATATCCATAATAACGAAAAAAAACACTAAAATTTAAATAATTTTATATTCATATTTATTATATTCAATTATATTTGTTTTGAATTTATGCATTTCATATACTTTTTGCATCAGTATTATTACTTAGATAAAAAAAATTATAATAAATTCCAATAGACTTAATATTTTTTTTAATACAACAACCTTTTAATTAAAAATATAATTAAATATTTTTCTTATTTTTATTGTAATTTTATTTAATATATTACTAAGTATTTTAAAATTGATATATATATATATATATATATATATATATATATATATTTAAAAATTACTAAATATCAATATATAAAATCTACAAGTTAAACAAACCCGTGCATTGCACGGGTTTAAAATCTAGTAACTAAACTAAACTACACTGGTATTTCTTCAGATTTTTTCATATTACATGTGATATTCTTTTTTTTTTCCTATACTAAATTCATGTGTTTTTTAAAATTTGAAGAACAAATTCGTTAATATAAAAATATATAGATCTTGACTATTTTTAACTGGAAATGTAAAACTTAAAAACATACATTTCCTCCCTAATATTTAATTTAAGATGTTTGGAATGAACTGCTATATTGACATGATTTATATGCACCAAAAAAAAATTATGTACCAAAAAGAATATTGATATGTTTTATTGTGTTAATTCTTATGAAAATGACATTTATTTTGTTTTGTACTAGAGTTCAAGACGTGTAAGATGTTGGGCAGCAAAAGTAGGTCCTGCAAGCATAACTGCAAAAGTGACATGTATGGCAACTTCTAATCTGGTAATGGACACGTATTCGTCGAATCTTTACTCCGTTTTTCATGTTAGTTGACAAGCTTAACTATTTATCATGTTCCTGAATTACATTTATGGTAATATTTTTTTTTTTAATAATTATGTATTGATAGTATAAAATAATTTTATACTATCATCTGATTATAAATAATTATTCATATAACTTTTAAGATAAGTCAACAAACTTATTATATATGATGATATGTGATTAGATAATAGTGTAGAATTGTTTTATATTATTAATACATAGTTTTTTCTCATATTTTTTGGTAGAGAAAAATTTAGAGAAAAATGATAAGGATAGTAAGCTTAACCACCAAACGTATGGATCAATTAGTGCTAGATTGTTTCATCTTAACTAAAGGTTTTGAGTTTGACTCTTGAATATACAGTTGAGTTAAATACTAGGATTTGTCGTTCATATTGGTCCTACTCGACTCGAACATGATTGTTTGCTCGTAGTTTCTATTATTTTATTTATAATTAATTGCAACCCAATCAATTATTTTCTCTTGTTTTTTTACAGATTTGTTATTTGGGAACCACAACCAATCTCTAGGGTATGATATCCGGACTTAGGTCCACTGTTACTACTGCGTAGTGTAGCTTGTCCTTAAGTAATGGGAAGATGTTTCATCATGACAAGGGAACCAAAATCTTGTTAAATTGGACGGTGGGAGGTGGAGAAGGACGCATATGGAGGATGCGGTTGAAAAAGGCAACGACATCATGATCGTGATTGTAATTATGAGGTAGAGAATGAGATTAAGAGTGGAGGCTTGTTTCCCTTGCACTAGCTCGATAACGAAGAACAAAATGCGGAAACAAAGACATAGAGACAGAGAAGGAATGAGCAAACCTTAATCTTGACATTGCTACTCAAATATGAGGTGATGGTGGGTTTTGTTACTGCATAAAAAGGTAAGTAAAAAAGAAATGAGAATTTTGTAATACACAAGAAGACGAAGGAAAGAAAGAGGATGGAAGTCAACAATCATAAGGAATTGGGGCCAAGGATGAACGTTTGTGGCAGTGGCATTCAATACCTTCGACTATAAATATAGTACGCTATACGCATATGTGGTTTGTGCCTTTCATTCTTGTTCGACCATTTTAACCCCTGTGTAAACCGTTGTTGCATTACTTCTTAGAAGTAACGAAAAATGAAAATAAGCTTCAATCCTCTCCCTTTAGTCCTTCAACTTGTTTATTACTACTTCCATTCCTTTTTATCTATTTTTTAAGGTTGTTTTGTAGAAACCAAAAAAATCAATAAATTTTCTTGATTATAATAAACATTCTTGTTCAATGCATCAGAGTTCATCACGGAATAATGCATACTGGGTTAAGCTACCTTTCGACCACATAAAATGTAACATGGATGCAGCTATTTTTCAGGTATCATATTCCTTTGGTGTAGCATCTTGTATATGAGATTCACAAGGTTCTTTTATCACTGCTTTCTAGCTTGGCATGATGGAGTACCTTCATCATAAGAAGTGGAGGTTCTTGCTCTTCATAATGCAATTGGTTGGGCATCAGACATGCATCTTGACAATATCATCTTTGAAACTAATTGCAAAGAGTAGCTGACAGCATGAATTCAAGGTCATTCACGAATAATGAATTTGGTGAAATTCTCAGAACCTGTGCAGGAAAATTATCCTCTTTTCAAAACTGTCGTATACAATTTGTTTGTCGGCAAGCCAATTGAGTTGCTCATTGCTTGGCAAGGGCATCTAGATATTTTGCTTGTCGACATGTTTTTGATTTAAGTCCTACTTGTATTCAATCACTTATTTTAAAATGGAATGATATGAATTTCTTTCTTTCAGAAAAATAAAAAATAGTTGTAGGATTTCCTATTTTACCCCTTTTTCTTTCCACTCAACAATAACTGCATGTTTAAATTAAATTAATTAAAGATAAGGAGACAAGTAAGGGTATAATTGATAAAAGAGTCATTAATGTGATTTTGAACTTTACAAATGACAGATAAATAGGAAAAAAAATTCTCCAAAAATCCGAGAATTAAAAAGAAATGGAAGGAGCATTATTTTAATGTCAGAAAGTATGTTAATATTATTATTTTTAAGTCACACGACTTTTTAAATTTTAGACTAAAGTGAGTGACAAATTCTACTTACCTTCTTTAAATTTTATTACTTCTAGGAACTAAAGTGACAATTTCAAACACTTTCATGTACCAACAAAATCTTTAGTTCTTAAAAGATTTTGCTACAAAATTAGTCTCTTGAAAATTTCATTTGTCCCTAAATTAGTCATTGAAAGTATCTTGTCTTCCACCTCTAGCTTTCATAAGTACTAATTTGGTGAAATTTTAGATCTTTTCCTTCTAAAATTTAATCTATTACCAAATTAAAACCTTAGATTCCTTTTCTTTCATCGCTTTAGTCCTTTATAAGAACTAATATGGTAACATTTTATATTTTTTATGAGTTAGTTTTGTAATGTATTATTGTTCATAATGTAAGTTGTTGCATTTATTTTCTTCTCTTTGATTAAGACTTTCATTTGTTTGACATTCTTGATGGAAATGGTTTGGACAACATTCACTAAACTCATGTTTGATGCTCTTGCCAAATACTCAAATTTTCTCTTTGATTAATTCCTCAAATTTTCTTCTTTACCAATTACTAATTTTTTTCTTAGTGATTTCTTTAATTTGTCAAATGAAAATGTCCTTTCCAATTATCCCTTTCCCAAATTCTTGCCTCTCTCGTGCAAAAAATTATCTTCTTTCACCTAATATTTAATTTAATCTTATCAAATAATTTTCTTGCTAAAATTTTCTAATTTTTCCTCGATTTCCTCCTCAAAATAATCACTTCCTTATGGCAATCAAAGTGGACTTGGAAAAAGCGTATGACAAATTGAAGTGGGATTTTTTCACGGACACATTTAGAGATATTGGGTTTGAGGACAACTTCATTAACCTTATTTTATTTATGTTTATCCTTTGTGTCTTTTCAAGTTTTGGTTAATGGAGACCGTATTGATAGCTTCATCCCGAAAAGGGGAATCCGGCAGGGGGATCCATTATCTCCATACATTTTTGTCCTATGTATGGAAAGGCTGGCCCAAATGATTTAGAAGAAAGTAGATGAATGAGAGTGGAGGACTTTTTTTTTTTTTGGTCGGCAAAAAAATTATAATATTACTGTATGGGTACAGGAGGTGCCCAAGTCTATGTACATTGAACATATATAACTGACAACATATATCATTGGATACAATGCATTTATAATCCCCTGCAGAATAGATAAATGTTGTGTAACCAAATGTTAAAAAAAAACCTTGTCCCTACCCCATACTGACATAAATGTGCCCCAAAACAAAGCACTATTCCCCCTGTTCCATGTATTGGCCCCATTTAGGAATAAATATCAAGTGAACAGCACACAGTTGCATCCAAAAGCCAATGACCCCATGCAAATCATAATTGTCGTGACCCATCTAAGAGCGCTTTTAAAGACATCACCTCAAACAACTTCAAAACAAGCAGCAGAATTAGATTGCCATTGAGTAAAGGAAACCAAAAAATCTGGCGTCCCTTCCTTCATCCAGAGCCAAGCTAAAAACATAGAATCATCCCACATCTTTGTCCCATTAACAGCTCCCCCCTTAAAAATACATTGATTCATGTGTGCCCAGATACTCCATATTGACGCACACCAAATAAATTTCCATAATTCTTTTTTCTTCTTAGAGCCATTTTGGATAACATTTTGACTGAAGTGGGACTCTACAAAATTAGGCAAGGTCACCTGATATCCTAACAAAGAATACCATTTTTGCCATATCCAAAATGTCTTGCTGCAAGTAAACAAAACATGTTGAATAGATTCCTCCATCAGCCCACAAAGAGGACATGAGTAGTCATTGTTTGTGATCCAAATTCCCTTCCTTTTTAAGTTGTCCCATGTTGCAGCTCTATTTATGGCTGCCCTCCAAATAAAGAAACACACTTTTGGCGGAACTCTCAAGCTCCATAATTATGGGAAAAAAGAGGAAGGTTGAGAAATAACCTGCAGATTATGTAACACCTTATACCCCGAGCTTACAGAGTAACCACCACCACTGGAATCTGGCTGCCATATCCATTTGTCCTTCCTTGATGAGATCAGCATGACATTTTGGAGGAGTTCTCTAAATTCTTCGAATATCTGTGTCTTCCCATTGTAACCAATCCCTTCTCCAAATAAAGTTCCATTTCCACCCACTATCTACCCACCCACCCATATTGCTCACCAAATTTTGTTGTTGTTGTGAAACCATGTATAATCTAGGAAACAAAAAAGCAAGCATTTGTCCTTCATACCAAGCATCTAACCAAAACTTAGTTTTACTCCCATCTCCCAACTCCCATTTTAATGCATTGTCAAACCACCGACATTCATGTTCACCCTCACAAACCGAGACGAGGTCTCTCCACCATATAGATGCACCCTTATGACATTCATTTTTTGACAATCCCCTCCACCCCTCATACCTAGCCTCTAAAATATTTAGCCAGAGACTCTCCTTTTGGGAAAAGAGAGATCACTTCCATTTGACAAGTGAAGCATAATTAAAAATCCTTAAGTCTTTGATAACAACACCTCCGTTGTTTTTAGGACAACATATCCTCTTCCAACTTACCCATGCAACCTTTTTATGTCCCTCCGCAAAGGACAATTGTTTATGTTTCCATTTTGCCAATCTCTTCCTCACTTTGTTGACAATGGGCTTCCAAGTTTCCTCCTTTCTAGGATTAGCCCCAATGGGAATTCCTAGATAAGTGAAAGGAAATTCCATCAACCTACAATTAAGTAAGTTTGCAAATCTAAGTGCCACCCCCCTTTCCACCCCCAACACTCCAACACAACTCTTGAAAAAATTTACCTTGAGACCTGATACCAATTCAAAACACCTTAAAATACTTTTGATAGTGATCACATTTTTTAAGGTTGCTTCCCCTATGAAAATAGTATCGTCCGCATATTGTAACAAGTTCACCTCTACCTTATTCCTTCCCATCTTATACCCGTCAAACAAGCCTTTCCTTCTAGCCTCCCTCATCAAACCACTAAGCCCCTTTGCCACTTCAAGGAAAAGGAAGGGAGCCAAAGGGTCCCCTTGTCTTAGGCCCTTTTTGATACCAAACTCTTGAGTTAGGCTCCCATTCACCAAAATAGATACCGTACTAGAAGAAAAACAACTTCTAATCCAAGATACCCATTTCTCATAACAACCCAATCTCCTTAATATATAAAAGAGAAATTCCTAATTCACCGAATCGTATGCTTTCTCATAATCCACTTTGAAGAGTAGTAATTTCTTCTTTTTCCTTTTGGCTTCATCCACCACCTCATTAGCCGCCACCACACTATGAAGAAGAAATCGTTCACCAAGGAAAGCACTTTGTGAGGCATCTATCACATCGGAGAGAACTTTTTAAAATCTATTAGCCAAGACTTGTACATGCATCCCACCAAGGATATGGGTCTAAAATCACCTAAACCTTAAGGATCTTCTACCTTAGGGATCAAAGAGATGAAAGAAGCATTGGCACCCCTTGGAAAGACCCCATTAGAATGGAATTTATTCAAGAAAGTCAAAACTTCACCTTTAATAAGATCCCAAAAGTGCTTGATAAATTTGAAATTGAAACCATTGGGCCCGGGAAATTTTAGGCTACCACAATCCCAAATAGCATCTCTAACCTCTTTCTCTTCAAATTTTGATACTAGCCACCTCCCATCCTCTTGGGATAACTTATCAAAGTATACCCTATCCAACAAATGCCTATCTTCTCCATTCTCATTGAACCTTTCTTGAAAAAACTTCCTAACCTCCTACTTAACTATGGTTGGCTCCTCCACCCATGAACCGTCAACATTTAAACCTCTCAAAGCATTCCTCCTTCTCTTCCAAGTAAGAGTGGAATGAAAATATTTTGTATTGCTATCCCCCTCCACCACCCACTTAGACCTTGATTTTTGTCTCATAAGTGACTCATTATATGATGCAAGCTTCCAAAAGTCTTCTTGTAACTTTCTCCTTAACATATTGTCCTCCTCAGCTAACATACCCATTTCCTCCTTCTTATTCAACTCATTCATCCTTTTTCTCACTTCCATGTAATTAGCTTGAATATTTCCAAAATGCATCTTATTCCATTCCTTCAATCTTTGTTTAAGTCCCTTTAACTTTTCTTTAAGGACATAAGCCCCCCATCCGTGTATCTTCATGCTCCTCCAAGTGACCTCTACAAATTTTACAAACTCCTTTTCCTCTAACCAACAATCTAACACTCTGAATGGTTTGGGCCCCCAATCATAGCTAGAAGTTTTCATCAATAGAGGACAATGGTCGAAAATATTCCTATCAAGAACATATTGCATGCATCCTGGCCATCTTTGTAACCACTCATTGGTTACAAGAATTCTATCAAGTCTACTTTTTGCTTTACCGTTTGGCCTGTACCAAGTGTAGCTTCTCCCTGCCAATGGAATATCCTCCACCTTCATCTCTTCTATGAAATTGTTAAACTCCCTCATCTCCCCCCTTCCACCACCTCCTTTAGATGTCCCACACCTCTCATTATATCTCCTCACACTATTAAAATCCTCCATCAAACACCAAAGTATAACACTACTTCTCCCTTTTACCTCCCTCAACTCTTCCCACAGCCTTCTCTTTTCCTCTAAGCAACATCATGAGTAAATACTTACTAGAACTTCTACTTCCCCTTATTCTTTACGGACTCCTTCAACCCCAATGAAACCTTGTCCCATAAAGGATTGTGTTAGAAGGAAAGCCTCCGAATCCCATAAACACAACGACCCCCTGCATAATTAATAGCTGGATTTATCACCCATTCCACTCTTGGATTTCCCCATATATTAAGGCACATTTGTGGAGAGATGACATCTTTCTTTGTCTCTTGCACACTTAAGAATTGTACCTCTTCCTTAGCAATTAAGTTTTTAATCACCCGGCCCTTAATTCTGCCCCCCAACCCCCTTGTGTTAAATGTTAATATCTTCATATGACTCCTTTCCTACACTCCTCCCCTTGACACCCATGATTCTTCTTTGCCTAAAGATGATCCTTGGCTTCTAGATCAATCAACTTTTCCACGATAGTGTTGTCATCAATTTCAAAAGAAACTCCAAGTGATTTCCCTATTTCCCAAATCTTTTTAGCCTCTATGACATCGTTTTTGAGCCAATATCGCTTATTGCAGTTCCTATTGTTTGTCTCTGATAAAATGTTGCTTCTAGAAGGATGTACTCTTCTCAATTCGTTTCTTGTCAGCGAAATCAGACTGCCCCTCATGCTAGGTGACGATGCATTGTGGAACCCACTAGTTGAATCCCGTCTTTCTCCAAAAGTTCCCCTACACATACCTTCGACCATAGATGAGTCCTTCTGCATGTCAATCTTCTCACTGTGAATATCCCCTGTAGACTTTGTGTTAATTGCTACATTTGTTATCCCTGTTTTTAATCCTTTGGGCCTAAACTGTGTTCCGCTCTAGTGTCCCTACTATCTGCCTCTAATGCATCTGCCCGTTTACTTTTATACCTTTTTAGCCCATTTGAGTGTTGGGCTTCAGAAGGCCCAAATGAGTGACAAACCATTTCCCCCGAAGTTGACTTGAGGTTTTTAAATTTGACCACTTCTTGTACAACAGTCCTCTCTTCTATGTTATCTTCTTGAGCCCCTCGCCCCTCAACATCGGCCTTCTCTTGTGATTTCAAATCCTCTATATTACTCAGTCCACTTTTACCCACGTCAAGTACCAGACCTTCCTTTGTGTTTGACGTTTGACCCATTGAGATACTTCCAATGTCGCCTTCCACATGCAAAGGCTTCTTATTCATCACAGCTTCTGTTAATCCCTGCACATCTGTTAGTGGAACATCAATATTAGCTGGCACCTTACTTTTGAATTTTGTCTCCTTTTGAACAGAAAGTACATCTGCCCAGTCTTCCCGGAGCGTGTCCCCCAACCTCTGTGAAATGTCGTCACCACCGTAGACTCCTCGGAACTCCTCCCCCTCCTCCCCTGAACATTCAGAATTAGACGAGTGAATATCCATTCCTATTAGACTTCCCACCGAAGATTGTTCATCGTCCGACCGCAATTACACTGGTTGACCAACATAACATTCTCCTCCACCATCCTGATGCTACAACATCTTCCATTGATCATAACCTTTCATTTGATTAATTATCACAGGTGATGATACCTTTACAAGGATTCTGGAAAAGTCCAGTTTCTCCTTGTTCAAAGTATCTTCATCCATCTTAATATACACTCCCACTAAGCTTACGATCTTTTTAAAACAATCCTCCCCCAAGACATTTAATGGAACCCCAGATATTCATATCCAAACCAATTTGTTATTTGAGCGAATATCAGGGGACCATCTTTGCAAGGAATTGAAAATGGACCAAATGCCCTCGTCTGCCTCTTCTCTGTTTTGTTGTTTCGCCACCCTTTGTTCCATGTCTTCCCCTATCCCAGATATCAGCACTAAATCATCTCCTAGATACTTCAAGTTAACTTCTCCATTTTCTGTCCATACATAGCATTCATTTAGTTTGTCAAACATGGATGGGTCCTTTAGAATACCCACCCAGCTTTTGTTTAACCACTCATTCTTCTCCTCAACCATTATGTTTTGAATCCCCCATTGATCCTCATTCCTTCCTCCCCCTTTGAAATTATTTCTCGCTTGCCACCTTCTGCTACTACCAATGATCTGATTATAAGAGACCCTCGGTCTTGCATTGTTTTGTCGATGATTTTCGCTGGTTCCTGCTGTGTTATGCTATGGAAATCTACCTTGCTCCTTTTGAAATTTCTGCCTCGTATTTGCCCTTTGATACTTGGGAATATTGACGTTCATTTTCATAGTGCCTATTAAGATCTTATCAAGTTCTCCCTCCAGCTTCTTGGCATCTTTCACATCTAGGAACCTTACAAAACCATATCGCTCTCCCTAGTGGTTCTTCCTGTCTGCAATAAAAACCTCCCAAACTCTTCCCCACCGTTGAAAAATCTTCACCAAATCTACTCTGTTAAAAGCCTCCGGGAATTTAGAAAAGAAGTAAGTGGAGATGTTTCTTTGTTGTCTTCCCCTCCTGCGTACTACCATTTGCCACCCTTCTTCACCACACTTCTCCATCTTTTTCTCTGATTGCAGATCGTAACCAGTTGCTGAGAATGTCCTTAGCTATGTCTGCATATACATGCATGCCACTCATGAATGATTTACTTGGTGGAAATTTCCATCTTGTCGAAGTTGGAATAAGTGGGGTGAAGCCAAATTGGGTCATAGAAAAATTATATGCATGCTAACAAAGAAGGTAGGTGAAACCAGGTGAATAGTGTACGAGTGGAGGACGTTGAAGCTTAATAAACAGGGACCTCATCTTTCTCATATGTTCATGATCTTATTCTATTTGGGGAGGCATCGAGTGCCAAATGTAGGTTATCCTGAATTGTTTGAATTGTTTTTGTTCCTCATCGGAGAGTGGTTGTGAGAAAGGAAGAAACTTGAGTTTTCTTTTCAAAGATTGTTAACCGTTCAATTACTCGAAGGCTAACAAATATGGTTGGCTTTTCCTTATGTTTTGACTTAAGGAAATACCTTGGGATTCCCTTACTTCACTCAAGGAAAACAAAACAAAATATGCTCATATTTTAGAACATGCAAACCAGCACCACCAAGGGTGGAAAAGCAAGCATCTTGCTATGGCGGGCATAGTTACCTTAACTCAGAGTGTGGTACAAGCCATGCCTATTTATACCATGCAGTCTACCCTTATTCCAAAAGGTATTTGCAAAGAGATTTAAGGGCTTCAACATCGTTTTGTTTGGAATGCCAATGGGGATAAAAGGGCTTGGAGTACAGTGGCTTGGGAGTCTGTGTAAGCCTAAGTCTAAAAGGGGCTGGGGTTTAAAGATCTTCACTATTTGAACAAGGCCTTTATCATGAAGCTCACGTGGGAATTAACTGCCAATCCTCACTCTTTATGGGTGCAGCTTTTAAGAAATAAATATAATTGCGGCCAAGAACCAATACTAAGAGTGTGTTGCAGACCCAAGGACTCTCAGACCTGGAAAGGTATTGCTACTGTTTGAAGTAAGGTTATTGAGAATATTCACCAGGTAGTGGGTGACAACAAGACAATCAAATTTTGGAATGATATGTGGCTGCCATCGAGACCATCTTATGGAACTTAGTTATTTGAAGACCACCAAATAAAGATAGGGAGAAACTGGTTTCTTGTTATGTTAACGAATCTAGACAGTGGAGTCTCCGAGAGATAGTGAAGTACCTTCTTCCTTTTATTCTTAAGGAAATTGGAGCTTACTCACCTCCTTCTTTGGATCAGGGTGTGGACATGCCAACTTTTGCCTTAACTCCTAATGGTCAGTTCTTAGTGAAGTCTGCCTATGAGTGTTTGAAGGAGCTTAATCAAAATGCGGGGGCAATTATTTGGAAGATAATTAGGACATGGCAAGGTCCACACATAATTAAAAATCTCCTGTGGATTATTGCTAAACGAGGGTTGAAGACAAATGCTAAGCGAATGCTATGTGATATGGCAGAATGTGATATTTGCCCAATTTGTAAAAACCAATATAAATCTCAAATTCATATTACTGCCCTCGAAAACTTAAGTTTAAACATAATAGATATAATTAAAATTAAATGTTTAAAGTATATATCTGTCCTCGAAATTTTAGAGGTTAAAATTATATCATACATTTGATATATTTATATTTATATTTTTCACTTTATATTTCCTTCTTGCTGACTTTCAGTAATGGTTTTTTTTCTTTTCTTAATAATAATAATAATAATAATAATAATAATAATAATAATAATAATTAGTTTAGTTAAATAAATAAATACAGGAGCTTGATACCTTCACCGAAATTCAACATAAGACAGTTTTTGTTTTCTAATTAATTTTGGATATTTTATATTATTTTAAGAAATAGGAATAAGCACTCTTTTAAATATTGTGCCATGATATTAATATTCCATAATAATTTAATAGACTAATTTACCTATGTTTTTAAAAATATATTTTGTAAAATTGAGGGTATTACAACCTCTCACTCATCTTTTCCTTATTTCACCCTTTCCCCCTCCCCTCTAAAAATCTAGTCAACCACTTTCTACAAAGAACATAGGTGAAAATGGGAACACAAACAGAAAGCATGCTCAAGAGGGCAATGGCGCGAGGCAATGGGATCACACTTGCAAGTTTGATTTGGGTTTGTTGGTAACCGAAATTTAAAATTTTCGGTAGCTGTTGTTTGAGGATAACAAGGCCCAAAAGAGAAAATGTGGAGCTAGCTGAATTGGGCTGTGATTAGATTTAAGTCCAGTGTTTAGATATTTTCGGTGGCTTTATTAATTTAGTAAATATCAAAGGCTGCTGAGAATATTAGAGACTAAGTCAAAGATATGGAAGAGCTAGCTGGAAATTTAGGAAAACATAGAGATAATGGAACGTAACCGTCAGATCATGATTTTGATAGTTTGTAGGAAGTTAAGATAGATATTCTTCCAACGTCTATGCATTGTATAGCAACTGGAAAGGACCTTCAATTCAAAATTCAAATCAATTTCATTATATCTTTAAGTTTTATTTGTTATTTTCTTTATTGTTTTACCATTTTTATTGCTTATTATCGCCATTCAGTTTTAGATTTACTATTCAAGTACACCAAACACTTTCTTGAGTAGTTTGGGGACCCATAGTCGAAGAGCACATTTCCCTCTTTGACAAAAATCGTTTAATACTATTTTGAATCGTGTTGAAGCTTTTAGTTGATCTAATCAGTTGATTCTCACGCGACAATAAAATTGGCACACCCTGTGGGACCAAAGTAGGTGGATTGATAGCCAATTTCGAATTAGAAATCGAGTCGATTCTGTTCATGCATTCACGCTCTAGTAAGACTAAAGGAGAAATGGAACCAACTTAGAAAAAGACATGCAGTAGGAAAACTACTGAATCCATGACATTCGGTATGCCTACATCCATGATGTCAACAACATTGTCAACTCCGGTGTCAAATGTGTCCGCTCCACTTGCCGTTCTACTACCAATACCACGGTGGTGGGGATAAAGGCACTTACCGTAATGACGACGTCATTCATTAGGCAACAAATTGATTTGGGGATATATGATATATGTACTAGGTGTCAAACAGCTGGCAGATATAGTCAAACCTATGGTACATAATGAATATCATAATGCTAAGGAGTTGGACAGCAGATTATCTAGATCGGTTGAGAGCCCCGCAACATTCTCTACAAAGGGTGGAATACACAACCGAGTCAAGGTGTGGACTGGGAGTTTCACATTTTGGACATCCTACACTTCCAAGTCAGTCGAATGTGATTAAGCTAAATACAGTTTTGTTAGGACCTTCAATGGGGGTTCAACCAAATGCGTTTCAGGCAGTTTCACTTTTTCCAGGACAAGGCAACCCTGTTCAAGCACCATCAACTAGGATGGTTTTGCCAAATGTAGCAACTTTGCCTAATGTCCAGATGACAATTCCCTCGGTAGGATTTGCTTCGTCAGTCCAGCCGAATCAAGTCCAGGTTCCACATACTAATATATCACATATTGTTAATCCAATACCACCTTTCCAAAATTGAGTGATAACCAATCCAATGCCCAGGGGGCATGGATTGTTTGGTGATCAGCATGCTCAAAATAATTTTACATGGACAGGTTAACTTAGCAAGGAGACCGTCTAACGCTGGGGAAAACATTGGCATGCTGCATTTGGGACAATCCAATATCCAGGCTACTAAATGTCCTGCCGAACTCTGAGTATCCATGGAATCAATTATCGACAAGTAATCTACAAGGGACTAGGCAGCAATTCGGATTGTCATCAACCAATCCTCTACTGATAGATCCAGGGATTATAGCCAAAACTATGAAGAAATATTTTGGCATACAATTAAAGCCGATGGAAGGCCCAATCTACCGAAAGGCGTATCCTGAATAGGTGGATAAGATGATACATTTACCTTACCTAAGGGATATAAAACTCCTGATTTCACTATTTTTTCAGGAGAGGATGGCAAGTCTACTCTAGAGCACATAGGCCGATTTACGACCCAATGTGGGGAAGCAAGCTAGAATGGAACCATAAGTTACTATTGTTTCCTTTATCCCTTACTAGAACTGCTTTTACATGGTATTCTTCATTGCCACCTAATTCAGTACAAAATTGGGCTGATATGGAGAGATGTTTTCATGGCCGATTTTATATGCCTCAACCAGAGGTTACCATTACTGATTTAATAGGTTTGAAACAGCAGGTTAATGAATCGGCCATGGAATTTATAGAACGATTCAGGAATATGGCTAGTAGGTGTTTGGTACAATTTCCTGAAGTCGAATATGCGGCCATCGCTATTGGGAATATGCATTCTTAGCTATGAGAGAAGTTAGTGGCATAAGAGTGCAACAACTTAAGTCAGTTGACCTCTAAAGCTTCACTTGTCGAGCAGTTTATTTTGGGCAAAGAACAGAGACGGTCCAACAAAGGGAAGGGTCCTTATCTTATGTCCATAATCGACACAGATGAATATGATATGATTTTGGCAGGAAATGAAGCAGAAATTATGGTAGTCGAGATTGTTAGAGGCAAGCCATATTCATGTCTGACTTTAAGGGCAGTAAAAGGAAAGGCCCCTAATATTACAAATGAGAAGATTGAATACTCATTTGATATTTCTAAGGCAGATCAAATTTTTGACTATTTGTTGAAGGATTAGCATATTTGTTTGATGAAGGGTCATAAGATACCTTTGGCAGATGAAGTAAAGGATAAGAGATATTACAAGTGGCACAATTCATACAGCCATAATACTGCAAATTGTTTGGTATTTAGACAAATAATTCAAAAGGCTTGGAGAGAAGGAAGGTTTAAACTTATCGATAAGAGTATAGCCGAGATGACTGTTGATATTGATCCATTCCCAAACATTGACATCAACATGGTTTCGTGCAGTCATAATAAAAGGAAAGAACGTGCTATATGGAGGCCGAAACAAATAGATGTGAGGGCAGCATCCAGCCAGCCTCAAACTAGTGTGTTTGAAAGGTTAGGTAAGTCGAAATCCTTGGTGCCTATAGGTATTTGGGTCCCTCACCAAACGGTGTAGAGAAAACCAGAAGAAAGGTGCTTCTGTCGACAAGGGTTATCTTCCATGATGGGAAAAGGCCGATTAACTGGCCCTAAAACTTCTGAAATAAGGCTGTTGGTGACTCTTTTCTATCAGAACCATAATCGGCATAATTAGAAAAGGGATCAAGGCGAAAAGAAGCTACTGATTATAGATGATTCTCCTATTCCTAAGGGAGGAAAATGAATGGTCAAATTCAGGGTTGAAAATGACATGAGAACCTTGAAGATTACTGTGAAGAATGGTGAAAGTTAGTGGCCGAATGATTAAGCCTTTGACTAATGTTAAAAAATGAGTGTGGATTCATAATCAGCAGAAAGAGAGGGTACAACAACTGAAACCTTTGACAAGAACCCATAAAAGAAGGTTACAAAGGAAGAAATCGGTTGAAAGAATGAAAGAAGCATTAATGTTAATTGGTAAGGTTAAAGGGAAGGGTCAAAGAGAGATTTCTTCTCCAAAAGTTGTTGAAACCTTATAGAAAGCCTTTGGTAGCGAAAAAAGCCAGTCATTGGCAGATTTCTTAACAATAG
Source organism: Pueraria montana var. lobata (assembly GCA_026413185.1). NCBI lineage: Eukaryota > Viridiplantae > Streptophyta > Magnoliopsida > Fabales > Fabaceae > Pueraria > Pueraria montana. The sequence goes on along the minus strand of CM048651.1, from coordinate 10,344,490 downwards.
ATGATAAGTTGATGGGGAAGGAGATCTCACCAGGAACAATGGAAGGTGAAGAACATGTCACGACTCAATCTGATAAGATAGAGGAGAGAGAAGATGAGCTATATGTCGATTTACCTTAGAAGATGATCGATCAACCAGGAGATCAACTGTCCTAGTTAGTTGACCCATTGTTGGAACAAAGCCTTGAAGATTCTTTGTTAGATTATGTTGGGAGATGAATTTCATTTTCTGTCAGCCGAGATAAAGATAGCCAATCTTATACCAAGTGAATTTTAGGCTAGTGAAAGTCAGCCCGATAGGCTGGATGGAGATGTTTTTGTTGAAGAAGCCGAATAGGCAATGCTGATGGAAGTCCTTGCCTCGTCAACTAAGGCAATGATATTTGAAAAACCAACTAAAGAAATCGATAAGCACCTTAAACCATTATATATCTAGGCACATATAAACGACAAGACATTGAGTCAAGTAATAGTAGATGGTGGAGTTGTACTGAATGTTATGTCGATTAATACATTAAAGAAACTAGGTAAGGGTATTGACAATTTGACGGCTACCAACATGAAAATGATTAACTTCACTGGAGGAGATACATATGCATTAGGGGTTTTGGTCGCCAATATTACTATTGGGTCTAAAACCAGGAAAATTGTTTTCTTTGTAGTAGACACCAAACCTACATATACTTTGTTGTTGGGGCGTGATTGGATACATAGGAGTAAATGTGTACCATCCACATTACTTCAAATGTTGATGTTTTGGGATGAAGAGTGGGTAGAAATGGTTGATGCAGATAAAAGTCCTTTTAAAGCTGATGTTAGCATGGTTGAGGTTGTCTTTGTTGACATGAAGACTAGAATTCTTATATAGTTCTCTCTTGTTATATATTTTGGTTTTAATTTTAAATATGCCAAACATGTAAGGATGTGGCATTGTATTACTTGTTATAGAATTAGGCATTTGAGTGATTAGATTTTAAACTTAGTTGATGCCTAGTAATAACCAAGAAGTCTAAGCAAGCTATTTTGATTGACCTTTTTAGAAATTCTAAAGTAGTAATCAATTACATATTTTATGTAACAGATTACCAAGTGTTTTAGTTATCTGGGAAAAGCTAAAATACATAGTGTAATTGATTACGCCTCGGGTTAATCGATTACATAAGGCGTTTTAGACTTTAAGTCCTGTTTCTGAAAGAATTTGACTAGTTTCTATTTTAATCGATTACATCTAGGTTTAATCAATTACTATGGATACTTAAAGTTGTTTCAGAAGGAATAGAAAAGCTCGGTTTAATCGATTACATATCCATGTAACTGATTAAAACGAACCCAGATCACTAAAAAAGATCTTTAAGAACAACTTAACATGTTACATTATTGTGTAACAGATTAAATTGATTCTTGCCTTGAACCCAAGGGCCTCAAGAATGTTTTAACAGATTACGTGACTCATGTAACAAATTAAATCTGTTATATCTTTAAAATTTTATAAATAGAAGCACCTCTCTCTTTCATTCTTAATGTTTTTATGAAAATTAAGATTTACAAATACATTGAGAGAAGAGCATCAAAAAGGTTCCAAGGGAATTTGATCTTCATCATTTTGAAATGGAAGAATCCAAAGAAAGATCATTTACTTGAAGACATTATTGGTTCTTGAAGAGCTTAAACGTATTGGTCTTCACTACATGTGAAATCATTCTAAACCTTGATCAATTTCAAAGTTAATTGATTTCTGAAATAGGGTTTTTCATAGTCCAATAGTAGGATTCTATTAGAAGGTGTTACTTTCTTTTCTTGTAGGGTTCAAGTCTAGAATGTTTCTGTTTTGAATTTCTTGTGTGTGCAGTGTGCTTGTATCTTGAAATTTAAAATAGTGGAAGGTCTAACAAGGGTTGTTAGATCAACTGGATGTAAGTCCAATATGGACTGAACTAGTATAAATTCTTGTGTATCTTTGTTTCATCTCTATTTCTTATCTCATTCAAGGTATCAAGGTTGATCATCTAAATTTTCCTAATCAGCAAAATTTTCTTGGAAAAACTCTTCTTAGAAACTCTTTTTAAAATCTTTTTAGAATAATTGGATTCTTTAAAGAAGGAAGGTGAATAAGAGTTTTTGGAAAAGAAAAGAGGTTTTGAATTAAAAATGTTTTGAAAGATCTATTCACCCCCTCTAGATCTGCTACTCAATCCTACAATTGGTATCTAGAGCTGGTATCTTGTATTTTATTCAAGATTCTTTTTTCTGAAAAAAAAAAGGATATGGCAGCAAATCAACTACCCTTCACTGAAGGTGCTTCAATTAACAGACCTCCAATGTTTTGTGGTGTAAATTACCCTTTTTGGAAGGTAAGAAAGAAAATATTCATGGAGTCTGTTGATAGGGCCATTTGGAATACGGTAGTGAAAGGTCCATCTATTCCAAAACATACTGTTGATGGAAACTTAGATGAAAAACCATTTGATATACTTGAACAAATGCAGAAATTAAGAAAGCTCAATATGACTCAAGAGCAATGAACATTATACATTCTGCTTTAAATTCTGACGAGTTCTTTCGTGTGTCTCAATGCACCTCTACCAAGGAAATGTGGGATCTAATTCAAGTCACTCACGAAGGTACAACGGAAGTTAAAAGAGCAAGGAAGAATACCCTCTTTCAAGAGTACGAGACCTTCAGAATGTTGCAATGGGAGACTTTGAGTGATGTTCAGAAAAGGTTTACACATATTGTAAATCATCTCAAAGGCTTGGGAAAGATCTTTGAAGAAGAAGAACTGAATGTAAAAGTTCTCAAGTCCCTAAACAGAACATGGCAACCTAAGGTGACAACTATTTTAGAATAAAAGGATCTTGCAGTAATGACCAATGCAGAGCTGTTTGGAAAATTAAGAGAACATAAAATGGATATGTCAAGGATGGTAGAAGAAGAAGAGAATGATAGAAAGAAAATAGGCTTGGCACTTAAGACATCAGCTCCATCAAGTGATGAAAGTGAAGAAGAAGGAGTTAAAGGTTCAGATGATGAAAACTTAACTCTCCTAGTAAGGAAATTCAGGAGATTTCTCAAGAAAAAGAATGGGAAAGGAAAAGGATTTCAGCAGAAGAAATTTGTGAAGAAAAGTGAGACCTTATCCCCAAACTTCACTTGCTTCGAATGTGGAAAAACAGGGCACATAAAGTTGGAATGTCCTATCTACCTAAAGAAGCAACAAAATGGAGAGAAGAAGCCTAAGAGCCAAGGAAAGAAGAAAAGAGCCTAGATAGCTTGGGAGGACAATGCATCTAGTTACTCAAGTGAAGAAAGCAATGAAAAAGGAAGCCAATCTCTGCCACATGGCAAAACAAGAAGAAGAAAATGAAAGCATTGTAAGTCTTTATGACTTTGAACAAGAAGATAACTATGATCAATTACTTGATGCTTTTAATGAATTGCATGAGGAGGCTCAAAGATTAGCTTTTGCCAATAACACACTTAAAGGAAAAATTAGATGTCATGTGGAAAAATTAGCTAATATGCAAAAAGAGTTATCAGAATTGAAATCTATAAATGAAGCTCTTGAAAAAAAAACAAGGAAAACTCTCTTAGTAATATCACTAATGTTTCCACTGATTCTCATTCCCAGTGTGAAAATTGTAAGGCTATTAAATTGAAAAATGAATATTTACTGAAAATCTTATCAAAGTTTACAATGGGAAGAGATAATCTTGATGCACTCCTTGCATAACAAAAATGCATGCTAAATAGAGCTGGAGTTGGTTACACATTTGACAAAAAACTGAATTCTTATAAGACCTTTTTTAACTTTGTCAAAGCATCTAGCTCTCCATTTGTATCATGCCATTATTGTTTTTATAAAGGACACTCCTCTAACAATTGCATGATCAAGAGATTTGGTGTTCCAAATGGGAGGTATAAATGGATCCCCAAAGGAACCAAGGAAACCACTAACCCTAAAGGACCCAAAATCACTTGGGTACCTAAATCCTCTGATTAATCTATTTTGCAGGTGTGTTTGAGAGCCAAAGAGTCTCTATGGTACTTAGACAGTGGCTGCTCAAGACATTTGAGTGGGGATAAATCAAGGTTCATTTGATTAACTGCAAAGCTATGAGGGTTTGTGACCTATGGTGATAACAACAAAGGGAGAATTCTAAGTGTAGGAGATGTTGGTAATCCTCTTTCCACTATAATTGAAAATGTGCTTTATGTGTATGGATTAAAACATAATCTTCTTAGTATAAGCCAATTGTGTGACAAAGGATTTAAAGTATCTTTTAATGAATCATTCTGTATGATATGTGATGGCCTTGACAATGTTAAGTTTGTAGGTAAAAGGGTTCATAACATCTACATGTTAAATATTGAACATGCATCCTTACCTCATGAAACATGCTTAACTAGTAAAGATGATCTAGCTTGGCTATGGCATAGAAGAATTGCACACATACACGTGTCTCATTTAAATAGATAGATTTCTAAAGAGTTTTGGTTCATCGTTTACCTAAAATTAAGTTCGAGAAGGACAAATTATGTGATGCATGTCAGAAGGGTAAACAAACAAGGGTATCCTTTAAAGCAAAGAAAGTAGTTTCAACTTCTAAACCCCTTGAACTTCTGCACATGGACTTATTTGGCCCCTCTAGAACTATGAGTCTAAGTGGTAGCTATTATGCTTTAGTAATTGTGGATGATTTCTCAAGATACACATGGACATTGTTTCTCTCTTTAAAGAGTAATTCTTTTAAAGCTTTTGCAAAACTGGCCAAAAAGATTCAAAATGAAAAAGATTTGAAAATCAAAGCCTTGAGAAGTTGTAACACCCTAAATCCGGGTTTACATGTATTTGCATTTTAAACTCATTTTAATTTCATAGGCGTGTTACTTTATTTAATTCTCATAAAAGAGAGAAGAGATTATTTATTTATTCATTTTACAAAGCACCAAAGTTTGTTTAATTTTGTAAATCAAATGTAATTGTAAAAAAGGTAAGTTGGAATTTTGTCAAATTGTTAAAAAAAGTTCTATGTAAATTTTAAGTTCGAAAGTTGTGTTCCACTTAGTAATTAAAACGGGTTATTTATGTTTGCAAGAAACTAATTGCAACATCATTCAAACATAAATGGGCACTTAATTTCGAATTAATAAAATAAAGAACACAAGATAATTTGGTTGGTTATCAAGTATACACATATGCATGAAATAGAGAATTTCATACATCAAAATGTTTTCCGGAGCAATAGTAACATATATACATATATGCATTGCTCTAGGTATATACCAAATACATAGGGTAATAGAGTATGAAAACTGAATATACATAGTAAAAATCTGAAACCTAGGTCAACCCACACCTAAATACAGAAAAAGGTAAAAAAAAAATTAGTCTCAAAGTAGTCATCTCTAAACCCAACCTTGCATGTTAGACTAATCCAAAGAAATAGGATAGCGGGGGATCTTTGACAAGATCCTTAAGAAGAATCTAGTGGTCATCGTCCACGGGATCCTTCACAAAATCTTCCTCAAAGTTCTCCAAATCCTTCGTTAAAACCTTGACTCACTGTTTCCTAAGTTCACGACTAGTAGCGGATTCCCCTGACAGGCACCCCCAATTGCGCCTCCAATTCTTGGCATAATAGGGTTCGACAAAAGGTGGGAAGCGTCAGACCAAGCGTGAACTCCTTGGATGGTGTGGTATCGGGAACAGTAACGGGTACAAACCTTTGAAGATACTTCGAAAGAGAAAGGAGATGATGATAGCATCTTAGCGATCTCCACAGGTATTGCCACCGGTTTCTAAAATAAAAATGTAAGGGTGAACTCTCTGCTTCATCAAGCAAATCACACAGAAACGACTTTAAAAGTCACACACAATCCTGCTAACCACTGCGGGGTGGTTCTCGGACGTTCACACTCGGAACCTACTCGTTTCCATGACTTTTACCTGTAAACTGTAACACATTGGCCAGCTGCCACTGGAATTCCCAGAACTCAGTGGTCTTACATTCTTTTGAGTAGAATGACTGTTGGGAGTACACCCTCACCGTGGTACAAGGCAGGCTCTCACCAATCGAAGAGTGTCTCGTGGTTATGTCAGGGTTGCCAAGTCGGCTATGTGAACGAAAAGTCATAACTCGGCGCCTACCCTCCAAGGTCAACAGTGCCTCATGACCATCTCCCAGGTACCAATCTGTGGTCATTCATACTCTGAGGATTGACTCTTCAAACACTCTCTCACAGAGCTTTATCCATATTCATCACTGTGGGTTCCGCTGCCCATGGTACAAGACGGGATGAGTTGACGCCAAGCTGAGACCCTCATCTGCAAGCCGAGACCTTCATCGGCTCCAAACAAAATACATACAAACACACACACACACACACACACACATATATATGAGACCACCGTCTCCATAACCTCATAGGTTAACACGTCATTCGATCACCGCTTTCATCTCTAATCACAGTCAAAAATGTCACACGCGACTCTTTTCGCAATTCTGTTGCTCCGCTGTACACACGTGTCTCCGTTGCAGACTCTTGAAAAACACACTTTCACAATGCGCATCACAAAATCTTATTGAGTTTCATTCTTGGCTTCCCCTCTCAAATTCAAATTTTTTATTAATTAGTAACTTACCGACGATTCCTCCGCACAAGGGTCCTAGAATATTTATCTAAGTCCAAAGCACAAATTAAAGAGTTCATTTATTAAGCTTATAAAATAAATAAATTCTTAAGCCTAAATTAATTGTTCTCACTGTTGGAATTTATATTATTATTATTATTGCCGGTAAAATTTTCTCGGATTACTAGGACAGTGTCCTAGTCCACATAAGCACTCGTGTTCGAGTCTTATGCGCACAAAGTACAAACATCATAGAGAAGTACAATTCATACTATAGTCCACGTGACTGTACCACAGAGTGTTTCAAAACGCACAAATCACATGCACAGAGATGCCCTAGGTTCACATTCCAAAGGGTCTTACAATCACTTAAGGCAAGGGTAAGATTTACTTAAAATAGAATCCCTCCTTGGCAGTACCTAATCTTTGTTCAATTTTAGCAAACGATTTTTTTTTCCTGTGAATTTCTTATATCAAATTAAAGCCCTTAAAACCTATTTCTCAAAAAGGTAACCCAAACTTTCATATTAGATCTACAAAAATTAATAAAATTCCTAGAAGTTTGCAGGTCAGTATGTCCTTCACAGTGAGCATACCTCAAAGATGTGTAATTTTCTCAACCTTCCCAAATGAGATTTTAACTCAAATTTTTATAGTAAAAATCTAAAATTCATATCTTTCAGAAAAGAAAAACTAGAATTCTAATTCCTCCTACAATTTTCCCAGTAATTTCTTTTCTGAGACTTATGTCTCAAGTTCAAAATCTGGGATCCATGCATGAGTTTTGTTTACACCTAATTTGTTAAATTAGTAATTGTGGATGAAAATTTTCAAAACTTATATCATTTTAAAGCTATGTTTGTCTAGTTTTAGGAACAAAAATTATATTTAAAAAATGGTCATTACTTTGGTGTAAAACGCTCAAAAACTGAACCTTGTCCGAACCAGCTTCCACAAGATGAACAACCCCATTGCATGTCACGAATGAACATTCATTTGAGGTTATCTCACAATGGTCTCAAAATCAAAGTTGGTTCATTTTGAGTCTACTTTAACTGAGGATAAGTTTCATCAAAATCCAACAGCTAGATCAAAACTTATGTAGAAAAAAAGTTCAAAAATCAAACCTTGTCCGAACCAGTTTCTGCAAGCAGAATAGTCCCATTGCATGTCACGGATGAACCTTCATTTGAGGTTATCTCGCAATGATCTCAAAAGTAAAGTTTGTGAATTTTGAGGCTACTTTAACTGAGGACAGGTTTCATCAAAATCCAACGGCTAGATCAAAAGTTATGCACAAAAAAGTTCATAAACTGAACCTTGTCTGAACCAATTTCCGCAAGCAGAATAGCCTCATTGCATGTCACAGATGAACCTTCATTTGAGATTATCTTGCAATGGTCTCAAAATAAAAGTTAGTGCATTTTGAGTCTAATTTAACTGAGGACAAATTTCATCAAAATCCAACAGCTAGATCAAAAGTTATGCAAAAAAACATAAACACTGTCCAGGGCTTCTACATGAGATAGCCACTGCCAACACCAATTTTCGAATTTTGAAAATGCATGAGGGTTTTAGAAATGGGTTCTAACAAAAATTGGGCATGGTCTCCTTTGTATTGGAGCTATCCCATGAATTTCAGAAAAAAATAAGAAGATGAGGAGAAGGTTTGGATACAGTTAGAAGCCATTGCCAAAGGGAATTTCAAAACACAAACTCAACTAGATATTTTATTTCCATAATCATTCTACACTAACTATGAATCATTCTACACTAACTTGGTATTGGACTGAAAGAATAGCTAAAGATGCAGCAAGAGGGCACTTTGATAACAAATACAAGTGCGGGGTGGAATTTTGCTATGCCACAGATCCATGGGTTCTGTCGAATCTCAGAATTGGATTCTAGAATTGCATCATCTGTTCCATTGTCATCATTATGCTGTTGTTTTTATGGCTACTGTCTGCGTTGGAAAAAATGTCATTGTCAATAGATAGATATGTTGTCGTGACTGAATTTTGTTGCATCATATTGCTTTCCTCACCTATACTGCATAGTGTTTTATATTTTGATCTTCCATCATGAGAGATGCTAAACTTTGACAGCTCTAGCAGTTCTTTCCTTGATAATAATTTCAACAGTGGTTGCTCATCCTTCTCAGAAGTCAATTTACTGGAAGTTGGATATTCTATAAAGCTTTGGGAAATTTTGGCTGCCACTGGAGACTTTGCCTCCTGCACACAGCCACATATTTGCAATTTATCTATTTGGTTACAATTTTCCTTTCTACAATACACATCAACTACAACAATTATTTTGAAAGATACAAAATAGTGAACATAATATCATTTGATTTCAAAGGGGATAAAGATAACCGATCCCACTACAAGGGAGTGATTTCAGAAATTAGAGTGACGTTGAATGTAACACCCTCATTTTTATTTTACTGTTAATAAATATTTTTCTATGAATATTATGAGAAATTATGTACTGTATTTTATATAAAACTTTCTGTACATATTTTATAATAAAATTTATACAGTTCTATTCAGAAAAATTTCTTGAGACTTTTGATATTTTTATTTTTGTTTAAATTGCTTGTTGATTGGATAGTTGTGTCAGACAACTATCCAGGACTGTATTTTATAGAAACCTTCTATACATATTTTCATAATAAAATTAATACATTTCTATTCAGAAAAACTTTCTGAATCTTTTGACATTTTTGTTTTTGGTTGAATTGCTTGTTGACTGGACAGTTGTGTCAGACTGCTGTCCAGGATAAAATTACAGTGTAGCATTTTGGACTAGACTGTTTTCTAATAAAAAGATAATTGAATATAGATTAAGAATATATACAGTTTAGAAATTAAATTGATTATTGACTGGACAGTGGTGTTAGACAACTGTCTAGGATAAATTTTCCAGAGTAGAATTTTAGAGTAAACTGTAATTTAATAAATAGATAATTGAATGTAGATTTAAAATATATACAGTTGAGAAATAAAAACGCTAATTTTGAATTGTTAGAATTTTATGAGAATTTGAACTCAGAGGAATTATTACGGTAATAAAATTCTAAGGTAGAAAATTAAGATAAAATTTATATGACATCTAAGGAATTATCTATTAATTATAACATACTTAGAATAATTATTAAAATTGTTTAACTAAGAAAATAAAAATAAAATTATTAGCCAATCAAAATTTGACAAATTGACATTTCTAATGTAATTAAATTAAGCTAATTAGACCTTGATTAAGAGATAGTTAAGACACTACCCCAAGGTTTTTGATAGTGAGGAATTTAATGGCGATGTTAGTTTCTTCAAATTCTAATTAGTTTGTAAGATAATTAAAAAGCCCTAGATTTTTCTAGAAAAATCCTACTTTTTAAACTTTTTTGACTAATTAACCACACAATTAGCTAGTCTCCTAAGTAATCTATGTTGGACGTCCAAGTGGCTGGCCAATCTCACGTTAATGGACTGCTTTTGGGACTGCAGCTGGACGTGTAGTTCCTATTAAATTTGGTGGAGAAATTTTTTTTAAAAAAACACTTGAAATCAAAGCCAAAAGAAAATTTACAAAGCTAGCTTTCCTCACAACCCAAAACCGTGAGTTTTAAGGCAGCAGCAGCCCCTCCATTTCACTTCATTCTTTCTTCCAATTTAAAGAGAGGAACCAATCCAAATCTCACAATATTTAACCTACCTTAAGCCAAAGAGAAAAGATTTGGGAGAAAAGCTTAAAGATTTCAAGAAAACAAGGTAGAAAGGGAGAAAAGGGGATCCAATAGTTCTTCATCAAACTAAGGATATAAGGTCAGGATCTTGGCATTTAATTTCAATTTAGATAAATTGGAAGTAGGAGAAACATGTTCTTAGGTTTAATTTCAAATTTTGATCAAGAACCATGAAAATGGGAAATTGATTTGGGGCTTTTATATGTTTTGATGTTTGAAGCTTGAAATGGATGGTTGAAAAAAATGTTTGGTTGATTTTATGATATGTGTGATGAATTAAACTTTGGTTGATGTGTTTGAGCTTGATTGAGACTTGGTTTGGTTTGTTATTGATTGAAATTGTTTGATTGATTTTGTGAAATGTTGTTGGAATGGAAGGAAATCACTCACCGCCATGGCTAATTTTTAGGGATACCATGTGGAATTTTTCAAATAACCAAGGGCAAAATTGTAATTTCACATGTAGGGACACATTGGGAATTTTAGAAAAAGTTTAAGGGCATTTTCGGCAATAATTAAAAAGTATAAGGGTAATTAGGTAATTTCACATTTAGAGGACATAATTGGAAATTTATAAAAAGATTGAGGGTAATTAGGTAATTTCACATTTAGAGGGCACAATTGGAATTTTATAAAAAGATTGAGGGTAATTAGGTAATTTCATAGATTCTAGAACAATTAGGGACATATTCGGAATTTCATAAAAAGATCAAGGGCAAAATGGGAAATTTTAGAAAATAGTAAGGGTAACTTGGTAATTTCACCATTTGAGGGCAAAATTGGAATTTTATAAAAAGATAGGGGTATTTTAGCAATTTTCCATATTAAAGACTTAATTGGTATTTTAGTAAAAGTTTAGTAATTTTCATAGTAAATACATAATTATTATTTTAGTAAAAGTTTAGTAATTTTACCTAGTAAAGGATTGGTTAGTATTTTATTAAGGTATTGACGTTATAATGTTAATTAGTGAATTTTTATAATTTTTATGTGATTGATTAATATTAATTATTTGTTTATTAGCATCATTATCATATTGCATAAGCCTGAGTTCTTGGAAAATACAAAGATTTCAAATGAGAAATGAGTTTTTAAATGAGAAATGATTTTGTTGACTAACCGGGACTGCGGTAGTCATGAAAAATGAGTATTTTTGGGGGAATTAATTTTCAGGACTGTGTTGACTAACCGGGACTACGGTAGTCATGTATTTGAAAAGATGATTGAGATTATGAACAGATAATTTGATAGTCCTGAGAAATGGGTGAGCAAAGTAAGTTAGACAGGACTGCATAGTCTGTGATTATATAGTCTGTGGGGTGAAGGGTATTGGTAATTCCACATGTGGCCGTAATCTGGACAGAGATGCTGCCGTGGTGGCCTTCTGGGTGTCTTGATCTCCTAATTCTGCTAGCTTATTCGCGTTTAGTAGGGGCTGATAGCTGAATTGCAGTGCGTAATGGTAGGCCAGTTACTTACTAAACACTCAAAGGGGAAGTCTCAATGGAGCACGGTCAAAATGATTTTAAGTCAAAAGGATTTTAAGTCAAAATTGCATCTGCTTTATAAACTTGCATTTTCATAAAGCATACTGCATTTGCATTATTTATGTGAATTCTTAGTTATGAAATGAAATGTCATTGATTGTGATTGTTTTTCTATGTATTAGAAATTAAATGCCTGATCTGGTAAATTTTGTCCCTAGACTCTAGGAAAGTTTAAATTTCAAGTGCTTTGAAGATTTGGTAAAGGAAAGATGCAGAAATCACCAGAGCTGTAGGATATGAATATTTTGGGTAGATGATACTTGTATTAATTAGAACATTTTGTAGTAGTGTTTATGTAAATTTTAATTATGAAAAAAAAATGAACTTATTTTGGATTATAAAAAAAATGTATTAGTACTTTTATGTATAATTTAAAGTATTTAGTAAAATTTTATTTTATTAGAAGGGGGTTACATTGAACGCTTTGATTCCATGTTGTTCTATGAATTCATGATTGTGCGTGAGGGAATTATGTACAGTTCTGTGATTTCGTGATTGTGCATGAGGGACTTTGTGATTCTACGTGAGAGAACTCTTGACTCCAAGAAGTGCAAAAACCCCATTTACAACAGTATGATTCCAAGGTTCTGTGATTGTGCAAAATTGTTGTTTAAGAAAAACCTCATTTGCAACGGTATGATTCCAAGGTTATGTGATTGTGCAAAATTGTTGTTTCAGAAAAACCCCATTTGCAACGCTATGAGGGAATTTTGTGATTCAAGAGCGTGAATTGTTGTTTCAAAAAGAGCAAAATTATTTTAGAAAGAAGAAAGAATGTTGACCACTCTATCCCATTGAAAGAAGAAAGAACGTTAATTATCCAATGGGTGTGTTTATGAAAGAAATGCAACATATAGAGTACCTTGAACTTCGTCGCCAACTTCAGGGGTGTCCCATACTTCACTTTCCTTGAGGAGTTTCTTCATCAGGCCTTGTTTCCCAATCTCCTTCTCCTCGTCGACCTTAAGGACGAGGTTGCTGTTGTCGAGGTAGTCACCGATGAAGTCGAAGTCCTCGCTCATGGGCTCCATTGCCGGCATGTCGAAACCCTCATCCATGTCCAAATTTAGGAGTCGGAGAAAAAGAAGATTTGTGCTTTTGAGTTCAGAGAGACGTAAAGAAGAATGAGGAGGTGAAAGCCTAAGAATGAGAATAGACATGACACGTAGCCAGTTATGCTGATGTGGCAAAAATGATTAGAGTGATGTGGCAACAGTGTTATAGAACCCGGTCGGTCAGACCGGGAACCAGGCCCATAGCCTCTCAATTTTGCTTTAGCAGTTGCCTGCACACGTCTATCTCGACCCTACTCTCTGATGTACCTTCACCTTTATACCTACTGATGCCTAGTTGCCTACACTCATGCAAAGTCTAATTTTCAAATTTCAAAAGTAACAAAAACACTTGAATACAACAAATGGCTCCCTGCAAGATTCGAGCCTTAGTCCATAACTTTACATAAAATTATGTTACCACCTAATCACATTTCTCTTTTGTGATATAAATGACAAACATATAGCAATATATAATAGCTAATTATTATCTTTTTTAAATGACAAACATATATCTACTACATATATTTTATGCTTTTTTAATTTATTCATGTTCATGATAACACATAAAACAATATATAATAGCTAATTATTATTATCTTTATCTTGATATGATTTAATATTTATGTTCTTTATATATCTTCACTAGACTTGTTCATAACCCTCCAACAATTTTTGTACTTAGTAGTGAAAAATAACAAAAATTTCCTTAGTAATTTAATGATAATATCCAACAAAATAATTTATAGTAATAAATGATTATGTAAATTATAGTTTAGTCAATTCTCCTTTAATTTTTCTTTACTTTATCATGACAATGATTTTAAATTTGGAGTATGAATTGATCATATTTTGTTAGCTATATATATATATATATATATATATATATATATATATATATATATATATATATATATATATATATATATATATATATATTTATATATATTTTTTTAATATACACCGGGTCAACCGGTTCAATAAATGACCCTTTGGTTCGACCATTGACCCACTAGTGCTTCAACCGGGTTGATGACCGGGTCTGTTTTCACAACACAGTGTGGCAGGATTTGCATCTCAAAAATTATATATTATAAATAGATAAATAGATAGATTTTTTTTATTCTCTCTACTTTTGTATTTTTTTTATGGATTCTGCTAAAATATTTCTTGAATGTTGAGAAAATAATATGGTTTAAATATGTTTTTAGTCCCTTAAAATTGGGGTCTTTTTTTTTTAGTCCTCCAGATTAAAATTTGCATTTTTTAGTCCTTCCAATATGAGAAATGTCGGCGTTAATTAGGCATGTGACATGGCTGACGTTTCGCAATTTGTGACAGTTTTTAGCCACCAAAATTTGAGTTTTGTAACTTAAACTTCAAATACAATTTTTGGCGATTCACAAACCACCAAAATCAAATCAAATTAAAAAAATTGTGATAACACCTTTTCTTTTTCTTTTTCATGATCTGGAACCACACCACCATACATATCTTTTCACTTTTTCTCTTCTCTCTCATAACACTAACACCCCATTAAAATAAAGCTATGCCTATTGTATCTTTTGTAAGTGAATTTGAGTAAATAATTCAATGAATTAATTAATTAATAGAATCTTATTACATAAAAGTATTCAGCAAAAAAAAAAATCTTATTACATAAAAGTACAAAATGAAGATAAAGAGGCAATGCGGTGAAACCTGGTAAGCATACAAAATGGATAATTTTGTGGAAGCTCTGTAGCTTTCTTCTTCACCTATGAAGCCCGGATACTCCAAAAATGGAAAAGTATCGGTGTCGTACCCGTGTCGGACACCGATACGCCTCCGATACGTCCCGATAAGTATCCAAAAAGTATCCGATTTTTTTTTTTTTTTAATTGTAGGACACGGCTGGGATACGGCTTGGATACGGCTCAAGATAGCTGGCATACGGCTTAAGATGGCTAGATACGGCTCAAGCTGTTTCCGATACGGCTCCGATACGGCTTGAGCCACTTTTTGAAATTTTTAATATTTTATTTTTTTGAAGAATTTTTTTTAATATTTTATAATTTTATTGTTTTAATTTTAGGATTTTTAAAATAAAAAAGGTCCAAATGTAAACAAAAACACGACACACCCTTTTCCTCTTCTCCGAGCATGGCAACTCCTTTTCGATAGTTCTTCCGGTGAGGGGGTTTCTTTTTCCGGCAAGTGGGGTGAGTGGGTCTCTACACAATGCACAATTTCCCCCCTTCTTCAAGCACGACAACATCTCTCCTTGGTGGTTCTGCACATTTGTCATTTATCTGATGAGGGGGTCTTCCTGTTTGTGTGGTTTTGGTTTTGATAGGATATTTTGTTTGTGTGGTTTTGGCTTTGCTCAAACCATGCTTGAATAAATTTATTTTGCCACTCGACAGTTGTGTTTGTAGTGTTTGTTAAAACAGAATATGCATATTTGCAGTGTTTTATCAACACTCAAGATCATTTGCATAATTGCATTTTAACACCAACACTAATTGCATTTTATTTTGCATCCATATATAATTTTTTATATTTTTTATTAACGTATCCAGGACGTGTCGTATCCTTAATTTCAAAAAAATTGCCGTATCCCCGTATCCGTGTCGTATCGTACCCGTGTCGTATCCCGTATCTGGGCTTCATAGTTCTTCACATAGGCTTTACGGCTCACAATAGCAAGGGTGGAGATAAAAAGGCTCCTAGTTCTCGCATAGGGTCTTCTTCTTCAGTTTCGACGTGCCGAAAGGGTTCGCAAACTCGTCCGACCTCTGCGACTTCAATTCATTGTCCCAAAACATTCCTAATCCTTTTTCCCCAAATTTCTAGGGTTTCTTATTTTATCCCTGGCTTCTACAAATGTTGAGTCCCGATGCTTTGTGGGTGGGTTCACTTGAGCCTTCGCGGTGGTTTGCCTTGGCATGCCAGTGTTCAATTTTGGGCTCCGTCGCAGGTGGCGGCTCATGGTAGCGAGGGTGGAGGAGATAAAGAGCCTCTTGGTTTGCTGCTGGCAACGATGGGTTTTATCAAATCATGATGAGTTTTGGCAAATCGGAAAACAGGAGGGTGAATAAGATTAAGACCTTCATTTTATTGATTTGGGGCTTAGGGATTGTTATGAGTTGACTAGTAGTTGGCTCTACAGATAAGTTTTGTTTATGCAGATCTTCATTTTAAACTCATGTTTTTTATTTATTTTTTTACATATTCTGGCAGTTTTTAACCCCTAAAAACTGTAATTAAAGAGTAAATTAAAAAACAAAAGTTTGGCAATCAAAAACCACCACAAATCACAACACCATTTGCCACATCACAGACTTAGTTAACGGTGTGATGATGGAAGGACTAAAAAAAACATTACTCGATTTTGGGGACTAAAAACATATTTAAGCCTAATAATATTCTTAAGTGCATTGTGTGATCTAAGCAATGTGATCTTTTTATAATATTAAAACTTTCCTTAAATTTGGGAATGTTTGATTCCTCGCTACCTCCCCTTGTGGGAAATATGATTAAAAAATATTTGCATATACATAACATTTCTAACTATAGATTTCCTAAATAAATAAAAGACTCCTAAAATTTCATAAATTAACAATTTCATGGCAAACCACAGGAAGGAAATACCTGGAATGATATGAAGCACATCTCAATTGGATTTGTTTAATGTAAGCCTAGACATTGAGTCATGCAATTCCATTTGTTGAATGAAATTGTTATATGTCGAGCTGCTTATTGGGCTCACCCCAAATCCTTTCAAAACCTTCTCCGCTGCTGCATTATCATAATCTTCACAGTCAATTTCCAGAAGTTTAAGCTGGATTGTAAAGCTTGTTTGATTTTTGGCTCGGCTATTTAGGAAGTCAGAACATTTTTGGTCGCACATCACACACACGTAATCTGATTCAATTTCCTCATATCTATCATTTATGCACATTATCACACTGTCCTCTTTACCTTCACCCTCAACATCACTCATAGAGATGTCCACTACAAGTGTGTCAATGGGGAATGGGTACTTACCAATGACAAAACAGAAAATGAAGGCCAGCTTGGAGGAAGATGGAGCATAAGAGAGATCAATAATTATATAATTCTCTGTTGTCTTGTACTCCAACCATTCTGGAACACTGCTTCCTGGATACGCATAATAAGCTTCGTAATTTTGAACATGATCGTGATTTGGTGCAGATAGGTGGTGGTTTGCAAAGTTCATCATGTTGATTTGAGCATTCAACTCAATAGCCACTAGAGAGACTTCATCCAACTTTAAGCAATTCAAGAACATCACCTGTTTCCTGTTTTCCTTTAATTGTTCAACCGCAGTTGAAGGAAACAATACACTCTTCAATGATATGCAGTCTCTGGCATTTAGAGTTTCAAGTGATAGGGGAAGCTCTGGTATTGTATGAAGCTTCTCACAATTTTCAACATTTAGATATAGTAGTTGTGTAAGATTGTTGAAGGATGAAGGTAACCTCTCAATGTCACTTCCTAATAGATAAAGCGATTTAAGCTTGCTTTGATGTCCAAATGATGAGGGAAGTGCTTTGACCTTTGTCCTTCCTAAGCTCAGTTCTTCCATATTCTTTGATATCAGTGAGAATTCAATAAGATTGTTACACCATTCAAGGTCGAGATAAGTGAGGCTGCATAAATGGGAATTCCATCCGAGTTTTGTAAGGGACGTGCAGTAAGGAAGGTCCAATTTCTCAAGTTTGGGCAGAGAGAAAATAGATGGATGCACACTAGTCAACCCAAAACAACCACTGAGAAGCAGTACTTCAAGATTTGTAGCTTTTGATAAATCTGGCAGCTCCTTTAACTTCTCAGACCAACTGAGGTCAACTTCTTTTAAATTCACCAGATTCTGTAATAAAATGAAACAAAATGAACTAAATTAGTTAGTTTTGTATTTCTTGAATTAACAAAAAATTATAACAGTGAGACACGTATTTACCTTCACTCCATCCCAAAGTTTTGTCATATTGCCTCCAGGCAATTTCAATATTACAAGTTTTTTGCTAGAAAAATTCTCTGGCAAGGATTTTAGAGGACAATCCACCCAACTAAGAAATATTAGTTCACTTGTCCAAAGTTTAAGCTCTTTAGCTATAATATAAACACTCCAAGCTTTTTTCAGCTTAGGCCAACTCAGCCACTTGTGCTGATTGGGGTTGACTCCAAGAATATCAAGTTCATTGAACCAATCATTTATATTTTCCCCGAAAATTTCCAGAAATCGTAGTCTGCTCAACTTAGCAAGTATGCGAAGCCTTAACGTTTGCTTCTTGGTTCGAGGCAAGTGAAGCAGTATGCTTCTAATGGCCAGAGTACCCTGCAATCAATGTAGAACAAAAATTTAAATTTTAAACATCCTCAAAGCCCACATTTCTCAAACACACAAAAAATTCAAATGCTATTGAAAAGATTTTACATTTAGTTAGGCTTTAACCTTGTCATTTTTCAATGCTTCACAAATGTCATCATGATCCCATAACCGACTACGACTTCCAAGGTCTTCAGACTCTCGACGAACAATCTCCCAAGCCATTTCTTGTAAACTATCATGCATAGATACAATATTATCTTTCGACAAAGTTATAAGAGCTTTATCTTTTAGCCTCTCTAACCCAGAAACCACTGAATTATCACTTTCACCATCTCTTAATAGAGATTTTAGATAACTCACCTTTAGCTCTGTATCTTTTAATCTAAGAAAGAAACATGCAAGATCTAGAAAAATTTGTTGCTCTTTGCGATCTAGATCATCATAACTCAGTTTCATTATATCATAAACTTCTAGAAGAGGCATTTTTTCAAGCTTGTCAAGCTCACTTTCCCATATTTCCTTATCTTTTCCGCAAAGACGACGAGCCAAAACTTTAAGAACTAATGGAATGCCTTTGGCATAACTGACCACCCTTTCTGATAGCTCATCATACTCCCTTCGATGATCACTTTGGATAAAGGCATTCAATTTGAAAAGTTCAAGTGCTTTGTCAAAACTGAATTCTCCCAGCTGGTATATCTCATCAGCTTTGTTAGCATTAAGCACTTGCTCGTCTCTAGTTGTTACAATTATTGTACTTCCTGATCCAAAATTATCAAGAGTTCCCAATAATTCTTCTAAGTGACCTAAATCATTCATATCATCAATAACAATAAGAACCTTCATACGACGAATTCTATCATCAGAAAATGAATTTGGAGCATGTCCTAATAGTTCTGTAAAAATTTCTTTCTTCAAAGAAATTATTCCATTTTTTCTTGATTGTTCTCTTTCATTGGCTAAAAAATAAGAACCTTGATATTCATACCATAGTTTGTTAAATACTTCTTGTGCAAGGGTTGTCTTGCCAATACCGCCCATGCCCCAAATTCCAATAAGACGTGTTTCTTTTGGCTCTTTACGTATCAATGATTCTACATCTACAATTTTTTGTTCAATTCCAACAATTCCTTTTGAGTTAACCAAAAGTTTACCCATCCTCATCATAACAAGTTTGACAATTTCTTCAAGTAGCTCAGCATCATCCCTATGTAGCACACAGAGACAGAAATGTTATATCAGAAGGGCGGTACTGCAGAAGAAGTGTTGTATGTTGAAAAGTGTAAATACAAGGTGGTGGAGTGGCGGAAAGTTTGTTTGGTCATTTTTTCAAGCAGCTGATGGGCAAGGTGTGGATAGGAGACGCAACAGAGAGTATGTTTTGTAGTGTCAGCAGTTTTTTATAACACAGTCATTATTTTGTCCTTTATTCATTCTTCTACAGCAGCAAGTTGGGGAGATTGGATTTTATCTTTAAAAGCTTAATGTAAGGGGCAAACAAAGGAAATAGCCGTGAGATAATGGAAGGAACAAGTGGCAGCAATTTGTGTTATTTTGGGGATATTAGTTTTATGGTGGGATCAGTTAAAACAACGTACTGCTGGTATAGCTTTCTAGTAAGCATTTTTTGAGGTTTGGGTGGGGGTTGTTATGTTTATAAGGTCATTCATTTATTGTGTTTATAAATAAATTTTCATTTTGCTAATAACAAAAAGATAATTAGAGTAATGAAAAATGTTTTTAATTAAGATAATAAGATTAATTTTAGGTGCATAATTTCATAAGTAATGTATTTATTATTTATATAAGGTAATTGCATATAATTTACCTTTTATAATTTACTTTTAATTTTTAATATAATACGAGCAGTGATTTTTATTGCTTAATTTTATTATTGTTCTTACTTTTTACTTCATCACTTTACTTTTAATACTGTACTTTTTAAAATTATAATTTCTTAAAATTATAAATTTATTGTGCTTTTAAATTATAATTACATATAATTATATTGTACTTTTTACTTCTTACCTTACTTTTAATATTGTACTTTTTAATATTTTATTTTTAAATTATATGTACCTAAAAATAATCTAATTATCCTAATTTAAAATATTTTTTATTATCTTAATTATCTTAGTTACTATTCTTCATTTTATTAGTCATGTTAGCACTAAACTAATTAGAGTTAACGATAAAGACTAAAAATGAATACTAAGAAAATATAAGGAATTTAAAAATAATAAATAACTTTGAATGGTCTAAAACCTGATAGTTCCTCATTCAACACTCTTCTATTTTTCTTTCTCATTTTTATTCAGTTGTTCCGCTTTTTTCAGCCTTTTTCTTAGATTTTTAATATCTATATACTATTAAATATATGTGATATTATTCATATATTGTATTATTATAATAGGAAAAAATAAAAAACATAAAAATATTATACTATTATAAATTATTATTTTTATATATAGTTAAGTAAAAACATTTTAATGAATATTTTACTTTTACTTATATTAATATTTTATCACAATTATTTTACTATTAATTATATAAATATTTTATTGTAACTATTTATATAATAGCTATGAACTATATGAATGGATTTGATATATGTCTACTTATTACTATTTGGACAAGACAAATAAAGGTTACATCCTTTTGCAATCTAAGTAACATGTTATGAAAATATGCATACAAATTTATAATAGCTAGCTATATTGAACATTTATGGAGAGAAAAGAGCTTACTGAAATTTTGATGACTCAATCCCCGATATTTTAGCAGATTTATTCAAAGCTTCTCTCCACATTTGCACCTTGGTGGTCTCATATTTTGTTTTATGCTCATCAAATGCATTTTTGTAACTCTCAGAAGATTGATGTCTTACATGTGTGGGTTCAACATGGTAGAAAACAGGGATTACAATCCGTCCATACTTTTCTTTGCAATGAAGTATTGTCACAAGTTCTTCTAAACACCAATGCGAAGAAGCATAGCCGTGTGAGAATATGATCAATGAAATGGTTGATCCTTCCATTGCTCCAACAAGTGATGGCCAAATTTCATGTCCCCTCTCAAGTTGATCATCTACAAAGGCTCTTATTTGCTTATTTTTAAAAGCCTCTCTCAAATGGCTAAGAAATCCGTGACGGATGTCCTGGCCCCTGAAGCTAACAAAAACATCGTACGTTGTTTGTGGAGCGTTGTTGTCTGACATGGCTTTTCCTCTACACCCTTCAATTTTTGAAATAACAGAGTTATTGAAAAACAACACCCAAACAAATAAACAATAGACAAAGAAAAACAATACACAGGATCTACACTAGAATATGTATGAGGCACAAGGTGATTGAAAAGAAAAAGGAAGTTAGCAATGAACTAGGAAAATCATAGAGTTTATGACACTTAAACTTGATACTGATAACAATTAACAAGTTCAATCATATGACAAATACAATACCAGCTCTTTCTGTATTAGCAAGCTTTCAAATTAAGCCTTCCTTCCTTCCTCTTTTCTTTGTTTCTTTTACCTTTTCAGCCTAAAACTGGGATCTGACTTATTCTCACACGACAACTTGCCACCAACGATGGGAAATGTAGGGATCTTGGAAAATGTCAAAATGGGTGTGCAAAGCAAACAATATATCATAGTCCAATCACCATGTGCACCTACTGCTGTTAAATACTAATTTATTTCCTCCCATAAGAAAGATAAGTGTAAGGACAAACTACATGTGCACCTACTGTGCTATTAATTTATTTCTTCAAATAATTCTTCTGACCAGTCTATAATTTTATATACCAAAATAAAATGAACAAATGCAGACTGGATCTTTCTTTGCCTCTATACCCGGAACATGTATGAGCCACTACAAGGTAACTGGAAAGGAAAAGAAAGTTAGAAATGAAGTGTATAAGTCAGAGTTTATAAGGCAGAAACTTAATTGATATCTGCTAGTTAAAATGAGAAGGTAGAAGGAGCAGGATCATGTGATATGAGAAATACAATATCAGCTTCTTCCTTTTCTTTGGCCAAATTAAAAATGAATAAATGATGGAGATGACAGTAAAGCAGTGTTTGGCCTGGAATATTATATAGCTAAGCTAAGTGATGGTTTGGTTTCAAAGTCAACTCTTGCTCATGCATGTTAGAGCGTCATCTTGCAAATTGCCAGCCTTGCAGTTTAAGATGCAAATCAATCGAAAGTTCCACAAATTTACATTAATAATGATGGAAAAACTAATTGTTTTATTACCTTCACAGCCTGAAACTGCATCTACTTATTCACACACACCAACGTGCCACCAACTGGCTATTGCTATACAATTAAAGACATACACATATCACATATATGTCATTCAACGTTCAAATAATTTTTTTTTATCACATATATGTTGGTCATTAAATAGAATTATTTCCTCCCATCCACCTACTACTAAAAAGAACATTTGAATCAATGAGTTTGAATGCATCAAATAATTCTTCTGCTTGAATAAATGAGTTTTTTTTATATCCATAGAAATCGAAGACAGCAGCAAAGGGTTTACAACACTCATGCACTCTGTTCAACCAACTGAGCTAGACCCTTTGATCTTGAATAAATGGGTTTAATTATAAGTCGGGACTTTTCGTAATTTTTTTTAAAAGACTTTTCTTAATTTTTGTTATTAGTTCATAAAAAAAATGAATATATTGAAACTATATAATTAATTTAATGCATAATCACAATTTTTTTTTAATGTCATTTTAAAGATATTTATTAGTAACTATAGGTAGAGAAGTCTAATGTGACAATCTTTAAACGAGGAGTACTAACAACACACCCTTTAAGACGATCATGGATCCTCTTCAATTTTGGAGCCAATTTCAGGTGTAGTTAAAAAATTATCACCATTGGAATATACGAATCCCTCTTATTGTGCTGCCACATTTCCATTTCCCTGTCTATATACTATTAAAAATTCCTCTTTTTATATTTAAACACCCAATGATTCCTTCTAGACCATATCACCCACATCATTGCACAAATATAAGATAAAGATTCTTGATCTTCTAAATGCATCCATCGAGACATCCATGAATTTAAGCAAACAATATTAGAGGGTTCTATCCTTAAACTAAGTTTAGAGGCAAACCAAATTGGTTGGATTTCCTTGCATGTACAAAAAATGCAAAAGTTTTCTTGATTGTCACAGCATTTTGACGTCAATTTTTTTTTAAAAGATTCCAAAGAATGTTATGTGGTTACTAAAC
The DNA here is from genome assembly GCA_026413185.1 of Pueraria montana var. lobata. Lineage (NCBI taxonomy): Eukaryota > Viridiplantae > Streptophyta > Magnoliopsida > Fabales > Fabaceae > Pueraria > Pueraria montana. Next base: position 10,320,924 of record CM048651.1, on the reverse strand, counting down.
ATGTTGATGTGAATAATATCCCCAGTAATAATATTCTTAGAACTATCATTTCCAAGAGTATAATTTAGTCTGCGAAACAAATGTCCCTGAAAGTTGACTCAGGGGTTTTATATATGCTAAAAGTGGGTTTCAGCATGTAGGAAATCATCTCACTGCCCTGGTAATTGAGACGTGTTCATATCTTAATTAGACCATTTTTTGTGGTTCGATCCTTGGACACAACCTAACACCTGTTTTATCATGTTCTTGCGGAAATGGCATTTATTTTCATTCTTTTAGTAGAGTTCATTAATTTAGGGAATGATTTATGAAGGTCCATCATGGGGTCCATGCCAGCATGTAGGAAATGAACGATTGACTACTTTGTGCTCAGAATGAGCTAGTTATTTATTAATAATATGTTTATTTAAAAAAAACCTGCCAATTTGTTACAAATATAAAAGAAAATTTAAAAAAAAAATGGGGGACCTACAATGACCCTCTTCTGTACTTTCGGAGCTTCACCCCTGCATCCCATGTATAAAATATGTAATGTATTAATTTAATACATTACTGAACTTGATTGTTTATTAGACCTACTGACTGTACTTTGTGAAATGAAGTCCATTTCAACTGTATTGTAGGATATAACAAGGCTACAAATAGGGGGTATATTAAATTAAACCTCAGCATATACACACCCACATTTATGCATTCCATTTTAGAAATAAGTTCACTTTGGGCAACATTTAACATTATAGAAAGGTTCTTTGTGTGGTAAAACACTTTACCTTATTCACAAGAGAACTGTGTTTTAATGTAGAGGCAGCAGAACCAAAAGATTCCATCAGGGGACAGAGATTGTAGCAGCCATCTTTGGAGAAATTGCATCTTTGGCAACTCATCCCGGACTCCAAAGACACCATGTCCCCTACTTATAGAGATTTAACTTCAATGCAACATACCATTGTCTAACAACAGAAAAAGCATCCAAAGCAGGAAAGTAACATATATACCAGAGAGCTAATAAGTGATAATCACAGCCCAAGGAGAAGAACAAAGTGAAGCACTCCCTTCGAGTTTCTGTCCAGACTGATATTTGCATGGCCATGAGCATGTCTCCAACAATACATTGTTCAATCATAGCCCCTTTCCTCCGAGCTCACATTGCCAGAAACCTTAAAGTGTAAATATATATGCTAAGTATAATCATGAATATTTATTGGAATTTTTATATTTAATTGTTTTTTATATTTAATAACAAAACGTTTCAAAACTTTATATAAGTGCATTGTGTGATCTAAGCAATGTGATATTTTTATATTATTAAAACTTTCCTTAAATTTGGGAATGTTTGATTCCTCCCTACCTCTCCTTAACATCAATTTTGTGGGAAATATAATTCAAAAAAGATTTGCATATACGTAACATTTCTAACTATAGATTTCCAGAAGAAAAAAAATCCCCTACTAAACTTATTTTAAAGATTTCATCGTAAAGCACAGGAAGGAAATACCTGGGATGATATGAAACACAGCTCAATTCGATTTGTTTAACGAAAGCCTAGACATTGAATCACGCAATTCCATTTGATGAATGAAACTGTTATATGTCGAGCTGCTTATTGGCTTCACCCCAAATCCTTATAAAGCCTCCTGGTGTGCATTGTAAGTTGCTACAGAGAATCTTCGTGCCTTCGTTGTAACCTGGATTTTAAACCTTGTTTGATCTTTGGCTTTGCTATTTAGGAAGTCAGAACATCTTTGGTCATACACCACACACACATTATCTGATTCAATTTTCATACATCTATAACTTATGCTGATTTTGACACTGTCCTCCTTACCTTCACCCTCAACATCACCTATAGAGATGTCCACTTCAAGTGTGGAAATGCTGAATGGGGACTGACCAATGACAAAGCAGAAGATGAAGCCCAGCTTGGGGGAAGGTCGAGCAGAATTGAGATCAATAATTATATAATTTTTTGTTGTCTTGTACTCCAGCCACTCTGGAACACTGCTACCTGGATACACGTAATAACCTTGATAAGAGTAAGACTCCTTAGGTGTAGTGATTTAAGCTTGCTTTGATGTCCAAATGACGAGGGCAGTGCTTTGACCTTCGTCCCTTTTAAGCTCAGTACTTCCATATTCTCTGATATCAGTGAGAATTCCCTAAGATTACAACACCAACTAAGGTTGAGAAAACTGAGGCTGCATAAATGGGAATTCCTTCGGAGTTTTGTAAGGGAGTCGCAGCTCCAAAGGTCCAATTTCTCAAGTTTGGGTAGAGAGAAAATAGATGAATGCACATTAGTCAACCTAGAACAATCCCTGAGAAGCAGTACTTCAAGATTTGTGGCTTTTGATAAATCTGGTAGCTCCATTAACTTCTTAGAGTATTGGAGGTCAACTTCTTTTAAATTCACCAGATTCTGTAATAAAATGAAACAAAATGAACTAAATTAGTTAATTTTGCATTCCTTGAATTAATAGAAAATTATAACAGTCAGACACATATTTACCTTCATTCCATCCCAAAGTTTTTTTCATATTGCCATATTGCAATTTCAATATTACAAGTTTCTCGCTAGAAAAATCCTCTGGTAAGGAATTTAGAGGGTAATTCTCCCAACTAAGAAATATTAGTTCACTTGACCAAAAATTAAGCCCTTTAGCAACAATATCAACATTCCAAGCTTTTGACTGCTTGGGCACACTCATAGCAAGAATATCAACTTCATCGAACCAATCATCTTTATTTTGCCCAGAAATTTTCAGAAATCGTAGTCTGTTCATCTTAGCAAGTATGCGAAGGCTTAACTTTTGCTTCTTAGTTCGAGGCAAGTGAAGCAGTATGCTTCTAATGGCCAGAGTACCCTGCGATCAATGTAGAACAAAAATTTTAATTTTTAAACATCATCAAAACCCACATTTCTCAAACACACAAAAAATTCAAATGTTATCGAAAAGATTTTACGTTTAGTTTGGCTTTAACCTTGTCATTTTTCAATGCTTCACAAATGTCATCAGGATCCACAATCGACTACGGCTTCTAGGGTCTTCAGACTCTCGACAAACAATTTCCCAAGCCATTTCTTGTAAACTATCATGCATAGATACAATATTATCTTTCGAGAAAGTTATAAGTGATTTATCTTTTAGCCTTTCTAACCCAACAACCACTGAATTATCACTTTCACCATCTCTTAATAGAGATTTTAGATAATTCACCTTTAGCTCTCTATCTAATCTAAAAAAGAAACATGCAAGATCTAGAAAAATATGTTGCTCTTTGCGATCTAGATCATCATAACTCAGTTTCATTATATCATAAACTTCTGGAAGAGGCATTTTTCCAAGCTTGTCAAGCTCACTTTCCCATACTTCCTTATTTTTTCCGCAAAGACGACAAGCCAAAACTTTAACTACTAACGGAATGCCTTTGGCATAATTGACCACCCTTTCTGATAGCTCATCGTACTCCCTTGGATTATCACTTTGGTTAAAGGCATTCAATTTGAAAAGTTCAAGTGCTTTATCAAATTTGAATTCTCCAAGCTGGTATTTCTCATCAGCTTTGTTAGCATTAAGAACTTGTTCGTCTCTAGTTGTTACAATTATTCTACAACCTGATCCAAAATTATCAAGAGTTCCCAATAATTTTTCTAGGTGATCTAAATCATTCATATCGTCAAGAACAATAAGAACTTTCATATGACTAATTCTATCATTGGGAAATGATTTTGGTGTGCCAATTTTCACAGCATGTCCTAATAGTTCAATAAAAATTTCTTCCTTCAAAGAATCTATTCCCTTTTTTCTTGATTGTTCTCTTTCATTGGCAAAAAAATAAGAACCTTGATATTCAGACCATAGTTTTTTAAATACTTCTTGTGCAAGGGTTGTCTTGCCGATACCGCCTATACCCCAAATTCCAGTAAGACGTGTATCTTTTGGCTCTTTACGTATCAATGATTCCACATCTGCAGTTTTTTGTTCAATTCCAACAAATCTGTTTGAGTTAACCAAGAGTTTACTTGTCCTCATCATAACAATTTTGATGATTTCTTCAAGTAGCTCAGCATCATCCCTATGTGACACACAGATAGAGAAATGTATGTTAAAAGCAATGCATTGCATTTCAAAGATTTTTGGGGGGGGGGGGGGGTTCAACTTAATAGGTCAAAAATTTAAGTAAAAGGGTTTTGTTAGATGTATCTAGAAATCTTTTTAAAAAGTATCATTTTGAAATTGAAATATATTTAATTGTATTACTTGGTTGCAAATTTTTTTTTTTGGTGAAATTACTTCCTTGATATTTAACCACTAAATTTAATGGACCAACAAAGTAGGATCAGTCCCATCTAGGGATGGGGAAAATATTTGTACCCATAGATATTCATGGATAAAATTCATAATTGATAAATAATTATAGTTAAATGGGTAATCGCGTATCATTTAAACAAATATGTACCCATTTATAAACGGGTGCAAGGATGTGTATCAAGATACTTGCCCCATGCGTGCTGATTATTACCTGCTATAGTATATTACTTTAATGTCCTTGTTTTAATATATAACACTACACAAGAATTAACTTCATAATCCCAATGTATTAATATAATTGTATCGAGTAATTGTGTAGAATATTGGAATATTTTTTTAAATTTTTGGCCTTTAAACTACTTTTTTGTAAAAAAAAATAGTGATTAAAAATCATCATTAAAAAGATTTTTAAAATACATTTTATTTCTTTTAGTAAATATCCGTGAATACCCATGGATATTTAAAAAAATTGTGGGAATCCACTTAACGGATACCGGTATGAGTACAAGGACGGGTATGAAGCAAATATTTATCCAACAGGGTAGGTAGCAGGGAGCTACTACTCTTGCCCACCTGTCCTTTTTACCTTTTCCTATTCCCCTTTTCTAGCATAGCAACATTGGCTAAATTTATATGTGTTTGCAATAACTCATAAGCATATATTTTGCCAAAACAAAATCTAATCGTTTAATATATTTTAAAACAAACACCTAATTAATTAGTCCTCTCTTCATAATTCTTTTTTGCTTAAATATGTTTTAACTATATGCAAATATGACTCAGTTTGGTTTTAGTCCTTAATTTTTTTTTTTTTTTTTACTTTTAGATACTGAAGCTTAAATATGTTTTAACTCCATGCAAAATCTAATCATTTGTATTTTTTTTTTTAGTCTTTACTATTAATTCTAGGTAGTTTAGTGCTTACACAGCTAACAAAATGAAAAATATTAATTAAAATAGTTAAGGTAATGAATAATATTTTAAATTTAGATAATAAGATTATTTTTAGGTGCATAGTTATTAAGGAATGTATTTATTATTTATATAAATAAATTAATTACATATAATTTACTTTCATAATTCATTTTTAATTTTCAATATATTATGAGCAGTGATTTTTATTGCTTTTACTATTGTTCTTACTTTTTATTTCATTAATTTACTTTTAACTTTGTATCTTTTTAAAATAATTATAATTTACTTAGATGCTTATAATTTATTTTTAATGTATTACTTTTGTCTTTGGAGACAAAACCACCGCTTGGGATATATTGAAAAAAAATTAAATTACAATCAGTCAAAATTAATGAATTGAAATGTAAAAAGAACATCAAAAGTAACATATCAAAAGTAATTAATTATAAGCATCTAAGTAAATTATTATTTTTTATTTAAAAAGTACAATGTTAAAAGTAAATTAGTGAATTAAAAAGTAAGAACAATATTAAAAGCAAAAAAAAAGTCATTGTCCATAATATATTGAAATAAAATAAAATTATAAAAGTAAATTATATGTAACTACGTTATTTATATAAAATAATAAATATATAACTTAATTGAATTACACACCTAAAAATAATCTAATTATCCTTTTGTCAAAAAAGAAAAATCTAATTACCCTAATTTAAAATATTTTTTATTACCTTGATTAACTTAATTAATATTCTTCATTTTATTAGTTATGTCAACACTAAACGAATTAGAGTTAATAATAAGGACTAAAAAAGAATACTAAGAAAATATCAGGAATTTAAAAATAATAAATAGTTTTCTTTCTCTTTTTTATTCAGTTGTTCCACTTTTTTCAGCCTTTTTCTTAGATTTTTAATAAATATATGTGATATTTTTCATATATTGTATCATTATAATAGGCAAAAATAAAATAAAAATGTTATATTGTTGTAAAATATTATTTTTATATATAGTTATGTAAAAACATTTTAATGAACTGATAGTTAAAATGAATATTTTAATTTCATTTACATTAATATTTTATCATAATTATTTTATGATTAATTACTACTCCCTCCGTTCATATTTATAAGGCTCGATTGCCTAATTCACCACGAATAAGAAAAGTGGTTAATTTAGTTGATAGATATAAATTAATCTTAAATTTATATATATATATATATATATATATATATATATATATATATATATATATATATATATATATTCCAAACTACCCTTGTCATTTATACTCTTCTCTCTTTTCTACTACAAGCTAAGAGATAATTGTTTGCTAGTACAATTAATTACGGGTATTTTAGTCTAAAAATAGTTAATGGCAGGATCATTATGGACATAGTCTTATAAAAAGGAGCAAGTATCAATTCTAATTTGAGTCTTATAAATAGGAACGGAGAGAGTATATAAATATTATATTATAATTATTTATAAATGGTTATACTGCAGTTCAGATGACACTCTCACAATAAAAAATAATGAATAAAATATATATTTGGTCCTTCTACATTTAATCAAACTTGGTTTTAGTCTCTATAATTTTAAATTGATTAATTTGGTTCCTATGCTTTAAAAAATAAGTGGATGTAGTCTTGTGCATTGATAATGGAGGAATCAAATAAGGACTAACACGATTAAAAATTGAGGGACACAAAATACATTTTATTTTAAAAAAGAAAGTAATTAAATTTATGGCATACCCTCTAGTTTTGTGCTTTCTTAAGAAGAGGAAGCCATATGGATAGAATGCTGGATCAAAAACTTCAAAAGGAGAGAAGAGCTTTCTGGGTTCAACCTATTAGAAGATAGTTAAGAATTATAAGAGTGTGTTTGTTTCAAATCATACAAATTTATTCTTCGGAATGTGTGTTGGGAATGGATCATTCCCATGTTTGGTACAAGTTATAAAAAATTATTCTCGGGCATGATCTATTCCCAAGAATATATATTACACATGATTTATCCTCTTTCTATTCTCATATAAAACGGTGGGAATCCTATATTTCCATGGGAATGAAAGTTATTTTCTGAAATAACTTCCCACTTTCACTTTATTCTATTTTATTTTTATTTTTTAATATTTTAATTTATAATCGAACTAAATTTTAAAATATTCCTCTTATTATGTTTAAACACCCAATGATTCCTTCTCGACCATATCACCTACATCATTGCACAAATATAAGATAAAGATTCTTGATTTTCTAAATACATCCATCGAGACATCCATGAATTTAAGCAAACAATATTAGAGGGTTCTATCCTTAAACTAAGTTTAGAGGCTAACCAAATTGGTTGGATTTCCTTGCATGTACAAAAAATGCAAAAGTTTTCTTGATTGTTACAGCATTTTGACGTCAATTTTTTTTTAAAATATTCCAAAGAATGTTATGTGGTTACCAAACATGTTGATGCGAATAATATCCCCAATAATAATTAATATTCTTAGAAATATCATTTCCAAGAGTATAATTTAGTCCGTGAAATAAATGTCCCTAAAAGTTGACTAAGGGGTTTTATATATGCTAAAAGTGAGTGTCAGCATGTAGGAAATCATCTCACCGCCCTGGTAATTGAGACGTGTTCATATCTTAATTAGACCATTTGTTGTGGTTCCTTGGACACAACCTAACACCTGTTTTATCATGTTCTTGCGGAAATGACATTTATTTATTTATTTTTTATCCGTAGGAATCAAAGATACGGGAATTTACAATAACTCATCTACCCTGCTCAACCAACTGAGCTAAACTCCTCGGTAAATGGCATTTATCTTCATTCTTTTAGTAGAGTTCATTAAAAGAAATTATCAATAATTAAAAATAATAATATATCACAATATAAATTATTTACCATAAATCTAAAATATAATTTATAAATAATAAAAAATATAACTTATAAGTACAAATATATTTATTAATTGCATATTTTAATTATATATATAATTTATATATTTAAAAATGTTTATTTTATTATAAATTTTAGTTATATAAAATAAACATTTAGCCTATGCAATGCACAGATTAAAATACTAGTCAAATAAACAAAACTAGAGGAAGTCCTGTGCACGTTTGCTTTTGCTTGAGGACAAAAATCAATACTCAATCCAGATTGATTGAATGCATTTTTTTTAATAAATATATAAAAAAAATGTATGGCACAACTATTAATTTGTTGACCTGAACCAAAAGATACTATCATTGCCACCCAATTAGAAAAATATTTTAGTTGGATATATGAATTCAAATAAATATATTATATATTAATTTTTTTAATTTAAGTGAAATATAGAAATATAAATTAAAATAAATCTATTTTAAAGCTATTAAACTATATAAATAGATATAATTAGTTTTTTTTTTAAATCTAATTTAAACATAGAGAAAAAAAATTAAAAGTGATGTGTAAGGTGAGGACTGCCCTAGCCTTATAAGCACTACTTAAGTCATATCTCTAGTTGATGTGAGATCTCTAACCTTTGTGGTTACTCCTTTCATAGGTAGCCCTTTTCAGCTTAGAAATGATTCTAATTAAGACGACTTTCCAATAGTTTCCTACAGTCGGGTCCACCATCAATAGCAAGTCCAAGTTTAATTATGCTCCTTGAACCAAACTTTCAAAATGCATTTTATTAGTCAACTATGCAAGAAAGTGGTTCATGACTTGATGCTCTACACCAGTTCAAGTTTTTTTTTTTTTTTTTTTCATTCAAGATTAACTACGAGAGACAAAATAAATCAAGACATGAAATTCCAAAAATTTGGGATGATCTTCTAAGTTTCAGTGCTTGCAAGGGATGATCTTTCCAAAATTTGCATTTGTTGGACAGAATGTAGCATTTCTCCTTAACGCCTTGACCCCTGTTTAGAAACTGCTGGCATGGCACTAGGTGATGAGAAGTTGTTTCATATGCCAAAAAATGCTTCACCTTCCTCAGGTTTCCTAATCACATATTGAAATGATCCAGTAAAAGATATGGTTAAAGCGTTAAGAAAGAAAATATAATTTCCCGTAATAAGATCATAATACAAATTTCATAGATATCAAGGCACAATTACACAAATACTCGTCAAAGTAAATAGCTAATTGGTCAATTAATTGGTTCCCAAGACCAACAGCTCCACTTTTGTTTTCATATCTTAAAAGTATGACATAAATTTGATGGATGCTTATGCAGGCTATTATTAAAATGAAAAAAATAAAACCACAAAAAGAACACCAAACTGTGACCTCTACTTAAGTATCATAACCATGAAGGTTATGTTACTTGTTAATATTGCATGCCCATTTTAACTGTTTGACAATATGTCAATATCTTACATGCTTCAACTGAATCTGATACTCTGGTAGATGTGTTCTATTTTAAAACCTTGTGAAGAATGCCAAGATTATACCAGCCAAAGGCTTTAAATATGTGATGTCATCGTGCAACTCAGAATCAATTCTGGATCTATAGTCATTTATGAATTCTTATCCAACATGAAACAAAACATGTCAAAATTTATCTAAAATCAATTGTGAACTCAGAATCAATTCTGCAACGTGAAACCAAACAACATCCATCCCTCCCCTCCTTTTTCTACCTTTCTCTCAAATTTACATGCAAAAAGCCCATTATCATTTTTAGATACTTTTTTCTTTGTATAAATAAAACAATGCAGGTGAGCGAGTAAAAAAGGTGGCAAGTCAGTGGAGCTATTGGGTTGCAGTTAGACCATTCAAATGATTGCACCTCTTTTCCCTTGTTGGAAAATAAAGAATACAATGAGGGTAAAATGAAGCAGATATACAAGGAAAAGCAACACAACGAAAGCCATACAGTGCATCCATAAATTTGAAACATCATATTAAAAAGGGCTGCATGGTGTCTTCCAGTGACTTACTAAACTCAGTTCTCACAGACTGATCCCCTACTTATAGAGATTTAACTTTGGCAACTGATCCCAGACTCCAAAGCCACCATGTCCCCTACTTATAGAGATTTAACTTCAATGCAACATCAACCACAATTCCACCAGACACGTGCCCCAAGACCATGGGTTTGTTGACGAAGAAATTAGCACATACCATTGTCTAACAACAGAAAAAGCATCCAAAGCAGGATAGTAACATATACCAGAGAGGCAGAGAGCTAATAAGTGAAGCAGTCCCTTGGAGTTTCTGTCCAGACTTGCATGGCCATGAACATATCTCCAACAATAGATTGTTCAATCATAGCCCCTTTCCGCCGAGCTCACATTGCCAAAAAGCTTCAAGTGTAAATTGGCTGGATGCACCACGTGATAATTGAATTGAAAAATTCCTTGCAAAATGAAAATTTACTAAAACTCAATACAAGATTTTTATTGTGAGATGAAAACATCCACCAGTTATTGAATATATGCTCAAAGTTTAATCATGAATATTTATTAGTATTTTTATTCTTTAATTTAATTATTTTTTATATTCAATATCAAAATGTTTCAAAAGTTTATATAAGTGCATTGTGTCATCGTTTTATATTATTAAACTTTCCTTAAATTTGGGAATGTTTGATTCCTCGCTACCTCCCCTTTACAACAATTTTGTGGGAAATATGATTCAAAATATTTGCATATAGGTAACATTTGTAACTATAGATTTCCAGAAAAACCATTAAAAAAAAAAATTCCCCTACTAAACTTCTTAAAATAAAGATTTCATCGTATCCTAAACCTAGGGGTGGCAAATCAATCCGTTTATCTGTCATTCATCCAATCCATCCACTAGTAAATCCATCCAATCCATCCATTATAAAAAATAAAAACTAAATGGATTGGATCCAATCCATCCATTTAATTTCATGGATGGTTAATGATTCATCTACTATTTTGCAAAATCCAACGGATTCTCTAATCAATACCTAATGGATCAAAATTAATCCAACAAATATTTTCATATTTAAATCTTTCTTAAATTTATATTTTAAAATTTCTTTATAAAATATTTTTAGATATTATTTTAAAAATATATTTTTCAGTTGACGTCGACCGGGAAAGTTATCAACAATGTCGGTTAGGGTTTTTTTTCGACCAACGTCAATCGAGGCTATTTTTCGGCCGACCTCAACTAGGTTTTTTTGGGTCGACGTCGGCCAGAGTAGTTTTTAGCCGACATCGGCCAGGGTTTTTATTCGGCTGACCTCGACCATAATTTTTTTCGGTTGACATCGTTCGAGGCTGTTTTTCAGCCGACCTCAGCTAGGGTTTTTTTTAGCTTTTTTTTTTCAGTTGACGTCGGTCAGGGTAATTTTTGGCCAACCTCGACCAGTGTTTTTTCTATCGACAACGGCTAATAAATTTTTTGGCCGACCTCAATCAAGTTTTTTTTTTGGCCGACGTCGGCCAGGTGAGTTTTCAGCCGACCTGGACCATGATGTTTTTCAACTGACATCGTCTGAGGCTGTTTTTCAGTCGACCTTGGCTAGGGTTTTTTTTCGACCGACGTCGGTCAGGGCAATTTTTGGCCGACCTCGACCAGCGCTTTTTCGCCCGACATCGGCCGAGACTATTTTTTGGCCGACCTCAACCAATTGTTTTTTCGGCCGACATCGGCCAGGGCAGTTTTCGGCCGACCTCGACCATGATTTTTTTCGGCTATCCTCAGCTAGGGTTTTTGTTTCGGCCGCAATTTTTGGCCGACCTCGACCAGTGTTTTTTCAGCTGACATCAGCCGAGACTATTTTTTGGCCGACCTCAACCAAGTTTTTTTTTCGGCCTACATCGGCCAGGACAATTTTTGGCCGACCTCGGCCATTATTTTTTTGGTCGACCTCAGCTAGGGTTTTTGTTTCGGCCAACGTCAGCCAGGGCAATTTTTGGCCGACCTTGACCAACATTTTTTTGGCCGATGTTGATTTTTGGCCGACCTTGACCAACATTTTTTTGGCCGATGTTGATTTTTGGCCGACCTTAATCAGGTTTTTTTTTTGCCGACGTTGGCTAGGGCAGTTTTCGACCGACCTCGGCTATATTTTTTCGGCCGACCTCAGCTAGGATTTTTGTTTCGGCCGCTGTCGGCCAAGATTTTTTGTCGACTGACATCGGCCAGGACAAATTTTAGCCGACCTTGACCAGCGTTTTTTCTGCCAACATCGGCCGATATTGTTTGTTGGCCGACCTTAATCAGGATTTTTTTTTCGGTCGACGTTAGCCAGGCAGTTTTTGGCCGACCTCGACCATGATTTTTTCGGCCGACCTCAGCTAGGTTTTTTTTCTTCAGTCGATGTCAGCCGAGATTGTTTTTTGGCTGACCTAAACCAGGCTTTTTTTTTTCGGCCAACGCCAGCCAGGGCAGTTTTCGACCGGCCTCGGCCATGATTCTTTTTCGATTGACGTCAGCCGATGTTGGTTGGAATTTTTTAGCCAATGTCGACTAGGGCAGTTTTTGGCCGACCTCAACTAGGGGTTTTTCGGCCGACGTCGACCAGGGTAATTTTCGGTTGACCTCGACTAGGTTTGTGTTTTCGGCGGGGGAAGTTTTTAGTTGTCATCGGTCAGGGCTATTTTTGGATGACGTCGATCGGGGCTATTTTCAACCAACATCGGCCAGACTATTTTTCTATTGATGTTGGTCAGCGATGAATTCAACCGACATCGGTCAGGGCTGTCTTCGGCCGCCATAAGCTAGGTTTGGTTTTCGGCCGCCATCAACTAGGTTTGTTTTTTAGCCAACATCGGTCGGAGCAGGTTTCAGCCATCATCGGCCAGAGCTATTTTCGACCGACCTCAGCCGAGGCTGTTATTATTTTAAAATATGTTCTTAATTTTTAAAAATATATTCTTTCTAAATTAAAAATAATTATTTAAAAAACATATTATTTTTATGGATGGATTGGATATCCATCCATGAAAAATTTGTTAATAGATGGATTGGATGGATTTTTATCAAATGGATCGGATTGGATCGGATTTTTAAATCAATTTTTAATGGATCCAAATGGATTAATGGATTGTTTTGATCCGATCCGTTTTGATCCAGATTAAAATTTATTCGATCCATCCATTTTGCCACCCCTACCTAAACCACCAGAAGGAAATACCTAGATGATATGAAACACTACTTAATTCGATTTGTTTAATGAAAGCTAGACGTTGAGTCACGCAATTCCATTTGTTGAATGAAACTGTTATATGCCGAGCTGCTTATTGGCCTCACCCCAAATCCTTTGAAAACCTCCTGCCGTACTACAATAGGAGATCCTCCATAATAAATTTCCCGAATTGTAACCTGGATTGTAATGCTTGTTTGATTTTTGGCTATGTCATTTAGGAAGTCAGAACATCTTTGGTCGTACATCACATACACGTAGTCTGATTCAATTTTCCCATATATACCATATAGGCGCATTCTGACACTGTCCTCTTCACCTTTACCCTCAACATCACTTATAGAGATGTCCACTTCAAGTGTCTCAATGCAGAATGGGTACTGACGAATGACAAAGCAGAAAATGAAGACCAGCTTGGGGGAAGGTGGAGCAGAAGAGAGATCAATAGTTATAAAATTCTCTGTTGCCTTGTACTCCAACCATTCTGGAACACTGCTTCCTGGATACATGTAATAATAATACTTGTAATTCTGAACATGATCATGATTTGATGCCGATAGGTGGTGGTTTGCAAATTTCATCACGTTGATTTGAGCATTCAACCCAATAGCCACTAGAGAGACTTCATCCAACTTTAAGCAATTCCAGAACACCACCTGGTTCCTGTTTTCCTTTAATTGTTCAACAGCTGTTGAAGGAAACAATACACTCTTCAATGATTTGCAGTCTCTGGCATCTAGAGTTTCAAGTGACAGGGGAAGCTCTGGTATTGTATGAAGATTCCTGCAATGTTGTACATTTAGATATACCAGTTGTGTAAGATTCTTGAAGGATGAAGGTAAACTCTCAATGTCACTTGCAAATAGATGAAGCAATTTAAGCTTGCTTTGATGTCCAAATGATGAGGGAAGTGCTTTGACCTTCGTCCTATCTAATCTCAGTTTTTCCATATTCTCTGATATCAGTGAGAATTCCCTAAGATTCAGACAACCACTAAGGTCGAGATAATTGATGCTGCATAAATGGGAATTCCTTCTGAGTTTTTTAAGGGACTTGCAGAGAACAAGTTCCAATTTCTCAAGTTTGGGCAGAGAGAAAATAGATGGATGTACACTGGTCAACCTAAAGCAACAACAGAGAAGCAGTACTTCAAGTTTTGTGGCTTTTGATAAATCTGGCAGCTCCTTTAACTTCCTAGAGAAACCGAGGTTAAGTTCTTTTAAATTCACCAGATTCTGTAATAAAATGAAACAAAATGAACTAAATTAGTTAATTTTGTATTCCTTGAATTAATAGAAAATCATAACAGTGAGACACATATTTACCTTCACTCCATCCCAAAGTTTTTTCATATTGCCTCCAAGCAATTTCAATATTACAAGTTTTTCGCTAGAAAAATTCTCTGGCAAGGATTTTAGAGGGCAATTATACCAACTAAGAAATACTAGGTCACTTGTCCAAAGTTGAATCCCTTTATCAACAATATCAACACTCCAAGCTTTTAGCAGCTTGGGCCAACTTAGCCACTTGTGCGACCAATCATCTTTATCTTGCCCATGAATTTCAAGAAATCGTAGTCTGCTCATCTTAGCAAGTATGCGAAGGCTTAACTTTTGCTTCTTGGTTTGTGGCATGTGCAGCAGTATACTTCTAACGGCCAGAGTACCCTGCAATCAATGTAAAACAAAAAATTTAATTTTTAAACATCGACAAAACCCACATTTCTCAAACACACAAAAAAAATTCAACTGTTATTGAAAAGATTTTACATTTAGTTAGGCTTTAACCTTGTCATTTTTCAATGCTTCACAAATGTCATCAGGATCCGATAACCGACTGCGGCTTCCAGGGTCTTCAATAGACTCTCGACGAACAATCTCCGAAGCCATTTCTTGTAAACTATCATGCATAGATACAATATTATCTTCTGAGAAAGTTATAAGAGCTTTATCTTTTAGCCTTTGTAACCCAACAACCACTGAATTATCACTTTCACCATCTCTTAATAGAGACTTAAGATAACTCACCTTTAGCTCTGTATCTTTTAATCTAAGAAAGAAACATGCAAGATCTAGAAAAATTTGTTGCTCATTGCGATCTAGATCATCATAACTCAGTTTCATTATATCATAAACTTCTAGAAGAGGCATTTTTCCAAGCTTGTCAAGCTCACTTTCCCATACTTCCTTATTTTTTCCGCAAAGACGACGAGCCAAAACTTTAACTACTAATGGAATGCCATTGGCATAATTAACCACCCTTTCTGATAGCTCATCGTACTCCCTTGGATTATCACTTTGGTTAAAGGCATTCAATTTGAAAAGTGCAAGTGCTTTATCAAAACTGAATTCTCTAAGTTGGTATATCTCATCAGCTTTGTTAGCATTAAGCACTTGCTCGTTTCTAGTTGTTACAATTATTCTACTTCCTGATCCAAAATTATCAAGAGTTTCAAATAATTCTTCTAGGTGATCCAAATCATTCATATCATCAAGAACAACAAGAACCTTCATACGACGAATTCTATCATTGGAAAATGAATTTGGAGCATGTCCTAATAGTTCAGTAAAAATTTCTTTCTTCAAAGAAATTATTCCATTTTTTCTTGATTGTTCTCTTTCATTGTCTAAAAAATAAGAACCTTGATATTCAGATCGTAGTTTGTTAAATACTTCTTTTGCAAGGGTTGTCTTGCCAATACCGCCCATACCCCAAATTCCAATAAGACGTGTATCATTTGGCTCTTTACGTATCAATGTTTCTACATCTGCAATCTTTTGTTCAATTCCAACAATTCGTTTTGCGTTAACCAAGAGTTTACCCATTCTCATTTCAACAAGTTTGACGATTGCTTCAATTAGCTCAGCATCATCCCTATGTGAGACAAAGACAGAAATGTGTGTTAAAACCAATGCTGCTGATATTAACTCAACTATTCCGATTTTGGGGGGGGGGGGTATTCAACTTAATAGATCAAGTACTAAAAATTAAGTAAAAGGGTTTTGTTAGATGTATCTGGAAATCCTTTTTGAAAGCATCATTTAGAAATTGAAATATATTTAAATGTATTACTTGGTTGCAGTTTTTTCTTTTTTTGTTGAAATTACTTGGTTGCAATTTAACCAGGTTTTATGATAATTATTTATATAATAGCTATGAACTTACATTAATATTTTATCACAATGATTTTACTACTAATTATATAAATATTTAATGATAATTATTTATATAATAGCTATGAACTATATGAATGGATTTGATATATGTCGACTTATTACTATATGGACAAGATAATTAAAGGTTACATCCTTTTGCAATTTAAGTAACATGCATGTTATGAAAATATGCATATAGCAGGCTATATTGAACATTTATGGAGAAAAAAGAGCTTACTGAAATTTTGCTGACTCAATGCCGGATATTTTAGCAGATTTATTCAAAGCATCTCTCCACATTTGCACCTTGGTGGTCTCATATTTTGTCTTATGCTCATCAAATGCATTTTTGTAACTCCCAGAAGATTGATGTCCTACATGTGTGGGTTCAACCTGGTAGAAAACAGGGATTACAATCCGTCCATATTTCTCTTTGCAATGAAGTATTGTCACAAGTTCTTCTAAACACCAACGCGAAGAAGCATAGCCTTGTGAGAATATGATCAAAGAAATGGATGATCTTTCAATTGCTCGAACAAGTGATGGCCAAATTTCATGTCCCCTCTCAAGTTTATCATCTACAAAGGCATATATTTGCTTACTTTCAAAAGCCTTCTTCAAATGGCTAAGAAATCCGCAACGGATATCCTCGCCCCTGAAGCTAACAAAAACATCGTATGTTGTTTGTGGATCGATGTTGTCTGACATGGCTTTTCCTCTACACCCTTCAGTTTTCGAAATAACAGAGTCAGATAAAAAAAAACACCCAAATAAATAAATTAACAATAGACAGAGAAATACAATACACGGGATTTGATTTTTCTGTCTCTACATTGGAATATGTATGAGGCACAAGGTAATTGAAGAGAAAGAGAAAGTTAGGAATGAAGTAGAAGAATCATAGAGTTTATGAGACATATAAACTTGATATTGATAACAAGTTCAAGTAAGGAAGGGGGAGAATGTCATATGACAAATACAATACCAGCTTCTTCCTTCCTTCCTCTTTTCTTTCTTTCCTAAACCTTTACATCCTGACTGATTCACACAGGGCAACTTTCCACCGACGATGGCAAATGTCAAAAGAAGGGACCCACTGCTATTAATTTGTTTCCTCAAACGGTCCCACCCACATGCGCAAAAGACATACGGGAGAGTTTGGATGCCTCTAATAATTCTTCTGATCAGTCTGTAATTTTTATACCAGATCATATCATATCTATCAAAATAAGATGAACAACCTTTAAAATCTGATTCTGTGAATGAAAATACTGCCATGAATTGTGATGCAAGAAAACAAAATAAAAACATAATCCGAAATATGATTAACTGTTTGTGCATTAAATATACATTGTAATTACTAATTGATTTTTATCATGAGTACCTATTTTTTATTTTCTATTTACGTTATCCATTCATCAGGCTAACTTAAAAATATAAAATTTAATTAATATTTCAATAATAATAGTCAATTTATTTAATGAATATCAAATATTGGCTTAAATAAATTATCTGATTTAAATTAAGCATTTCTTCTATAACATTAAATAAATCAAAACTAAAATTTCAAAATAAAGAGGATGAATTTAGATGACATTTTATTGACAACTTAGTGGTTATAACACTTTATAGTAAATTATACTAATATTTTAAAAAATATTTTAAGGGATTAATTTAATTATAAAAGTTTGTTAACAATAATTATTTTGGAACACTTAAGATGTAGCGACTTGATGATCCTAAAATTTTATATTAGATTATACTAATCTTAAAAGAAAATTAATTTATTTTAAGGGATTAATTTAATTGTAAAATCTACAATATATTTTTCTAATTTTATTTTATTAATTTTTTATTTCAAACTATAGTGCTTTACCGACAGTGTTTGACATGATATACACTAGCGTCCAACCCGTACTATATATATTTAGTTGTAGGCTCACAAATGTATTTTATATGAAAAAATTATGTTTAAAATTTTTAAAAGATTTAAATAAAGTTAAATGTAAATATTTTTGAAATTTAGGAATGTGAAATGATAAAATAATTTGATTGTTTTACAACTATATTGAAATTAAAAATAATTGTTAGTAAATTTATAATAGATTTAAATATATTTTTTGTCTCTTAAATTTAAGTTTGTCTTTAGTCCTCCAAATTTAAAATTAATTTTTTTGGTCTCTGTAATTTAAAACATTTTGGTTTAATCCCTTGCTCATATTGTAACGACCAGCCTTCGTTACATATCTAATAAATAAAGATTTTATTGTTTTAAATTTTAAAGCTCTCTAATTAATTTATTGATAAAATAGTGGAAAATTTTTTCCACGATTTCCAAAGACAACAGATAAATAAAATTCAAAGCTCAAAATTTAAACCTCTTATACAAAGCTTAATTAAATAAAACTATGTGTACATGCATCTTTACACATGACAAATACACAATACCCCTAAACTAAACCATTCTATACAGAGACCAAACAAAAGAAGAGAAGGAAATGATCATGTCTTCAATCCCTCATACGTTGTATCCGTAATATCACCAAGGGAAATATCCACCTAAACTCCATCTGCTCCCCCAAACACAGTTCGAGATCATCCCAGTCACAACCACATTTGCCACAAGCAAGGGTAAGCTTACTAGAATAAACATATTTAAATAAAATTTGCTATTAGATAAAAACATAAAGATACATATATACTTTTCTCAACATTAAAACTTGGTATTTTAAAAGAAAGAATACATGTACATTTAACTTGTCATAAGGGATCTCATATACTCAACCAATCATCAACAACATAGTTCAAACATCCATTATCACATAAACCACCAAATATCATGAATTGCATCTAAGCATCAACCATCACAAATCCTCAATCACCATAGTACACCAACTATAAAAAGTCTCGTCATAAATCAATCCTCACAACTGTCATACACCAACAGCCACTAGGAAACCTTAAACCTCATATACTGACTCTACTCCATGGAATTTCAAAATCATATGAGCGGTCCCTCATAGGCCCCATCCCCTACCATAGTCTATACATTCTAACCATTCAGGGAGTCCCTTAAGCTGATCCTACCGGAAAAATGTGGTTTTATTGAAAATAGACAAGTGCTATAGTGGCTTACCTCTGTAGGTTTGCAAGACCTTACATCTATAGGGATTCGCCCACTCATCTATTCTATAGGCCCATTCCCGTTAGCACCACGAAAACCCCCAGCACTAGGTTGAGAGCCAACCGAGAACCTTTAACTTACATGCCCACTCATATACTTGTGCACCAACTGTGCACACCTATGCATCAACTGTGCAAATAAAACATTTGGAATATTTCTGTGCGTCAACTATGCACCCACCGTATTCCAGCGGCAAAACATATTTGGAGTCCCTTATAGTCTTAGATACGGCATCTCCATACCCGTCATCTTCAATGGCCTGACTTAAGGATCCAAATACATCTTAACAAACCACAATCCTCAACTACAACAACAATCCATCAACTATACACTAAAAGGGTCACTTAACCTCTTGGGAAGTAGTTCTTAACACTCCAACACGACATTCGGAGTCCAAACATAGGGGTGATACATGGGAAGATATCCCACTAGGCGAGACCTCTGGGTCGCTTTAGTGGGTCAGAGTTCTATCCCAAGTATACCATTTTTTCTATAAAAATCTTCCCAAAGATCATAGCTAACTTCTTTTTAACATATAGAGATGGTTACAATACAAGATTATCATTCATCAAATCAAACACCTCTAGTTCTCTCTATGTTATAAATTCACCATTTAAAAGAAACACGCTTAAAAACCCATCTAGCAATCATATAAGCTCAGAAAATATGAATTTCCTAACATAGATCTAGAACCAAAGTTGTGGCCTATCCAACATCCTCATTCAACATTTCAAATCTACACTCGCAATTATATTATACATCTCAAAGAATGTCAAACACACATTTAAAATGAATAATTACATAAGAAAATGAATACATATCACATTCATAACAAAACTAGGTTCTAGACTCAAAGCTAAATAAAAGCACCAGAGTTGACCAAAGTTGACTGGACGCTGGTCATCAGACGCTGGTCACTGGACGTTGGTACGTTGGATGCTAGTCACTTGACGCTGGTCATTGGACACTAGGTCACTGGACGCTGGTACGTTGGACAGGTCACTAGATCCTGGTCTGCAAAATCAGACGCTCACAAAATTTACGACGAACAGAACATCGTAACAGGGTTTTCTATAGAACCCAGGGCCTCCCAAAGGATCCCAAGCATCGAAAAACATGCCTCAAAGGTTTAGGGACAATTCCTAACACTTATAAGACTATTCCAAGGCAAAAACAACACATTATAACTACAAATTCATACAATTTCATCTTGGGTCACAAATCCCCCAAATCATCAAGAACACAAAAGAGGGAGAACTCATTGCACCATAATAATCAATCTCTGGGATATCAAAAGGGCAGAACTCCAAACATCATAACCCAACAATCAATTAGCACAACCTACCCTCAATTTCTCATAATCAACTCAATCAACCCCTCAATCAAGCTTAATCTTGAAAATCCCCAAATTTCCCCACACTACTACAAAAAAGGCTTTTAACATCGGTTAAAAAAGGCCTTTAACATCGGTTTAGAACCAATGTTGAAGCGAGCGATGTTGAAAGTGGGACACTTTCAACATCGGTTTTATAAACGATGTCAAAAATCACTTTTACATTGGTTCTAGATTTAACCGATGTAAAAAGTGTGTCAGACGTGTAAATTTGTTAAACTTTCTACATCGGTTGTGGCTTCAACCGATGTAGAAAGTGCCTATACAACATCATTTTTCAGAAGAACCGATGTTATTTAGGCACTTTCTACATCGATTGAATCTACAACCGATGTAGAAAGTCATTTTTTAAAAAAAAAAATTTGGTACTTTCCAGCTACAATTTATTAGCCAATTCCAGTATCAACAGAAGTATAAGTTCACTCTAATTTATCAATTTTTTCAATAACAAAGATGAAATCTCACTAA
The DNA here is from genome assembly GCA_026413185.1 of Pueraria montana var. lobata. Taxonomy (NCBI): domain Eukaryota; kingdom Viridiplantae; phylum Streptophyta; class Magnoliopsida; order Fabales; family Fabaceae; genus Pueraria; species Pueraria montana. The sequence goes on along the minus strand of CM048651.1, from coordinate 10,299,377 downwards.
TAATTAGATATGAGTGCACTCTATCCAGAAAGTGAGAACAATTAGGGACACAATTTGTAGAACCAAAGTCCTAAGGCTAATTATAATTATATCTAGAAAAGTAAATTGTAAATAGAAAAAAAAACAATGAATCAGATCTGTACCTGGATGTTCATGGCCTTCTTGTTGGCCTCTAATTGGCTACCTACACAATCAGAAAATAAAAATGAGAAATATAAAAAGGGATCTAAGAGGAACGCACATAATAGGATAAAACCAAAATGCCACACATTATCTAGGTGTACACACTGCTCTAGCAGTAAATATTTTATGCTTTATAATTGAGCTAAAGTTTAGCTACATGCGTACATAGATCATTTTCTGCATCTATTTTTTTTTCTTTTTTTCTTTTTCTGTTTAACAAATAGTATGAAAAACTCTTGGACAGATACCCATATTCTAAACTACAAAAATTGCATTAAATCTTATTGAACACTACCACAACACATAGGATACTGGAGCACCAGAAATAAAATAGATAATTGCAACAAACCAGATGTTAACAAAATAAGTAATTATATCTTCTTCCCTATAAACTAATTTCCAGATTAAGAGATTACATGTCAAATAAGTAAACAGAAATTTCAAGTGTCAAATATATTGTCTATCAAGAGATAATAAGAAAGTTAATTACATAGCTTTGTAGTCTTGGTTTTCTACTAGTTTGTTAATATTTAATACAAGACTTAAATGCATGAAGTTAACATTTCTAGATTATAATTTACCTAAAATCCAAAAACTACCTTAAAATAAAAAATTATCCTATTTCTCAAGCACATCAATGCCATATTTACTTGAAATAAAAATAAAAATTTCATAGGGTATTTTTTTAACTTACTTTGCAACAAATGGTGAGTTCCTTATCCATGTCCATCTCAAAATTATATAAGTACATTATTTGTAGGGAGTTCCAGTAGGCCAAGCAACATACATTGATAAAACTTTTTGGAAATCCAGAGCTTCCTTTGAGGTTAAGTCCTTTATTTGGACAACAGAGTGCTGAGTGATATGCTGCAGGTTCTTAGGCCCCATAAGGGTATTTGCCTTAATATTGTGTAGTGCTATTCTATTTTTTTTTCTCTAACTACAAAAAATGAATAACTACAATCATTGCAAATACCCTTGTATTTCATTATCTCAAAATTATGAAATGTTTTCTTTATTGATTGAATCTTTTACCAGTACAAAACTGCTAATCAGTTAGACGATAAAAAGACTCCTATGTAGCTCAAATGCCATAATGATATACATAACTTTCTGGGACAAAAATGAACAGAACAATCTAAACTATCAAAAAAATGAATTTTAGGGTAAACATACCTTTTCTGAAGCTTCTGTAACCCAAAACAATACCTCCACTTCCTTAGGTTCTGCAAATTTTTCATGAACCACTAGCGGAACACCACTTTTATCCTGTAATATCAAATACATGCATTATGAGAATGCAAAAATTCTAACATTATAAGACTAGAATTTATTTACTTGTTTTAATACTATATAAGATACGTTTTACCCCATCAAGATTGTAACTTAATTTTAAGTAAAGTTAAGCTAGGATGAAGAAACAAAGGCACAAAGTACTACTAATGGCACAAAATTAATTTTGCTATTGGTATACGGTTTTGAAAATTCAACCACCTACCTGTGGAACCTTATTCTGTTTTCCACAAGCAGCAATGCTTATAAAGGTCCAACAGTGAGGACCACCACTCTAGGAAATCAGTAGTTTCTTGGTATTATTGGCCATCCATGACACTGAATCAACTCCTCTCACAAAAGCTCCTTCAAAAGGACCTTCTGTGCTCCCTGGAAAAGGAAGAGGGTCCTCAAATGCTGCTAGAAGGGCCCATATTGAACTCAAATCCAACCTCTTAACACATTATTAATCAATACAATAGAAACAAAAAAATGAATAAAATAGTGCCTTAACAGAAAATGAAGCTGAAAAGAGTACTAGTCTATCAAATCAAATGAACCGAATAGGTTATCATAGACAAACCTTCATTTGTTTCGCAATAAGTGGTAATCCTGATGTCATAAGCAAGCGATTTGTGCATTTTCCTGTCAGCAAATATAGTTACAATAAGAAGCCAAAAACTGTACAAATTTTCAATTAATAGTACAATATCATAATAGCAATCCAACTAAATGAAGTCTATATAGAAATTAGTTCAGCAAGGACACATAGCTAAGAAAATATATGGTCAAGATGAACATATCAACTTACCATTTTGTTCAATAACAATGGCATCAAACTCGCCACAAGGCTTGCCATTTTCAATCAAGTGCCACATCCCATTGAACGACTCCAATTTACTGATCCAGCACGGCCTCACCACATTAACCAGTGCGGCAATCGAGATTCAAATGCAGGTTGTTAAAATCATTTGGTTTTCCAATAAATACAGAACACTGGAAAATCTATAGACATAATAATGATTGAAACATAATGCCAAATATTTGATATTTTCAGTTGAATCCTTTGCAAGTCAGTTTCCAAATCAAATTTCACTTTAATTTTATTTAGACACATGAAAAGGACTAGAAAGGTCCTCCTCTAGATAACTGCCAAGTTAAAAAATAAGCGTAAATATCAGGATAATCAAGTAGAGAGGCAGAAAATATGAAAAGTTTAACAATTAATATTTCAATGCATATTTACAACATATTAAGTAGCTAATATAATATGATTCAATATCAGTTATTCAACATGTCCTTCTGTCCTTAATTTATTATTAGAGAAACATTACCCACTCACAACATATTATAAAATCAAAATCTATATGAACATTCAAAGAATGATAAATTCATCCATACTCATCCATCACTATGACTCACATTGTTGGTTAAATGAAAACAAGGGACTTTAATTAGTGATAAGGATATTGATTAAAATAGATAAATTTAGGCTAAATGCTAATTAGTGATAAGGATATTGACTCTGACTATGAAGCTTTCATAAAAGTTTATTGGAAAAATTGGAAACACAATCTCCTATTAATATTGAAAATTACCTCATCTATAGTGAGCCCATCCAGGTTACTTTTGATGTGTTCTTTGGCTATTGTACTGATTTGATTACAAGAGAGTTCATGATCTAGCTTGTTGGTGGGAACTCTTGCAGTTATTTAGGAGGACTGCCAGGGGAAAACAATCAAAGACAATTCTGCAGGGAACTTATCCATAACTTGCTTGAGTATATCCTCAAGAACCTCAATCCCACACGCATAGAGCAACTGCTGCTTCTTGTTTTCTTCAAACTTTGTTCTTTTACTTCCACAGAACAATAAATTTTTTCCAGCAATTAATATATCAACAATTTGCAAAAGGCTATATAGCAAATTTCTTTAAAATTGAAAAGATCACTCGATAATATAAATTCAATTTTAATACACTAGACAGTAGAAAAATACAAAAGAGAAAGAGAGAGAGAGAGAAAATGATTCCAGTCTTGAAAATAGAAATTTAAAGTTAAACAATTCATACTCTTCTTTAATATTTGCCTGTTGAAGCCACTGCACAAATGCCCATGGTCTATTAAGGACTATGTAACCCTGTCATAGAGCAGAGATGAGTAAGACTCCACAAGAATAAGGAATAAACTAGTGAGAATATACATCTCTGCTTGTTGAAGTTCACTTATAATGCATTCATTTGTGCTTGAAACAAGTAAAATAGTCTAAGTATAAACTAATATAAGTATAAGAAAAACTAGTAAATTTGATCAAACACATGGTAGGCACGTAAATATGATCACGCACTCCCAAACAACACACTCGGAAGCCCCGGCGGCACCAAAGACTCTCCAACAAGAACCCTATCTCTCAACATCATTAACACAAACACCAAACTCTCATCATCATCGTTCCCTAACCCTCTTAGAACGTCGGGATACATCTTTCTCTGCTGTAAAACCCACCGCAACAGCCACGACTTCTCGAACTCCAAAAATGACATCGCGAATCCAACAAACGACTTCCGCAACAACCCTACCCTCGCTTTGTTCCTCCTTCTTTGGTGCTCCGACGCGATCCTCCCAAACTCGGCGAGCTTGAAATTGAAGTTCTTCGCCACCTCCGACTCCAAGCTCGCGCCGCACGATCTACCTGCGAGTAACAGTGCCACCTTCTGCCGCGCGGCACTCCTTGCTATTCACCTTTACCATTTGTCGTTCAAGCGTCCTGAGAGTGAGAAGCACCTTTACCATTTGGAATGAGAGTGAGTTAGGGATTTTGAGAATGAGGAAGCCCCTTTACCTGTTGGAGTGAGTTAGGGATTCAAAGAAACTTCAAGATAATATTACAAAATTGCCACCGGTTCTTTTCATAACATCGGTTATATATTAAGAACGATGAAGAAATCATAGATTTGACATCGGTCATCAAATAACCAATGTAAACAACATTAAAAAAATTACAATCCTGCCACCGCATTTTTTATTACATCATTTTTTAAATAACCGATGTTAAAATGGCGTTGTAGAAAGTCTTTTTTGTAGTAGTGCCACTTAGATTTTCAAAAGGGGAAAAGGGAAAAACAACACAATAATAATTCAACCAATCAATATTTCAATATCACAACACAATAGAGTATAGGATAGAGCTTTCCTTACCCAAAATTGACCCAAAACCTTGAAGAAGTAGCTATGGAGGAGACTTGGTGATCCAAGAATGATTTCTACTCAACTTTTGCTATGAAATCAACTAGAGGAAACCTAAACCAACACCAAAGTAACTTGACAACTAGATGACAGTGCACAATCTTTCAAGTGTTGGAGCTCATATGCATCGATTTGCCCTTTGATTACCTTGAAAATAACTTTTCATCTGATAAGAAAAAATGGAAAGCATTGAATAGATGAGTTTGAATGCCTCAAGTAAGTCTTCTGCTGAATCTTAATTTATACCACAATGATAATATGAACAAATAAATAAACATCTTAAGGAATGTAAATTACTTTCATAAACAAATATTATACTACCTCCAGTCCTATATATAAGAAATAAGAGGCAACATTTTCTTGGTCCTAATTATAAGAAACATAGGACTACTTTTAAGTGTATTTAGTGCTAAATTTTCTTTTTGCCCCTAATCAATTGTGAGGTCTATTAATTATAGACACTCATTTTCCCATAAAAGTGGATGAATTTATTGTGCTATCAACAAAACAAGGTATATTCATTGGTTGAAAAAAATATCTTTTAAAAAATAACCACCTCTTAAACCATTTAATGTCATGGGTAGTCTTGGAATAAAATTAAAGTTTATGACAAATTAACCAATCTAACCACTTTTATTGGTCTTGATGAATTAGGTATTTGTGTCTTATATATAGGACCAGAGGTTGTATTATGCAACTGATTGTCTCCTCTAATAAGGAGAAATACAATTATAATTGTATCGCCCTTGGGATTCAATGTGTCGACGACTCTCACTCTACGACACTTCACACACGATGATACTTCAACATCCTTATTGGTCAGAACCCTCCATTGGTCAGAACCCTTGGTAGGTAGCCCTTTTTGAGACATCGACAACTAGCTCGGTTGCTTTCAGGATTGTTGACTGTCCCAACAAACCAACACGAAACTTTTCAACGTGCTTTGTCGTCACTCGCACACTTCTTGGGAAACTTTCTAGGAGGTCACCCAACCCATAATTGCTCCAAGCCAAGCACACTTAACTGTGGAGTTCTTAAGTGATGAGCTACTGAAAAGAAGATGCATCTTGTTGGATCCCTCATCACTTAAGTAGCTTCTTTTCAGTAGCTCATCACTTAAGAACTCCACAGTTAAGTGTGCTTGGCTTGGAGCAATTATGGGTTGGGTGACCTCTACACCCAACCCATAATACTAATTAATTCTTTTAAGTATTCCTAAACTTTATAGTCCCATACCTATACAGCCTCTGGATCCCTCTCATTCTAATGTGATTTGCCCGGGGTGTTCAATAATGATAGCAATATCATGTCAAATTAAATTAGTCAATGTTTTCATCTAAAGTTTGTTTGGAATTGGAATATATAATATAGGGATAAACCATAGAAAAACAAAAGATAGACAAGTTGTGCAGAAAATTGTGTGTCAGATTATTTTACATATAGTCCTCATCTATCATTATATGTTTATGATACATTTTTTTGAATTTATAAAAAAAATATATATATATAGTGCTCCTAAAATCGAAACAAAAAGAATAAATAATCTCTCAGCAATATCTTGACACTAGATTTTGAAACCAATAAATAGATTTTTCTTTTCGTTTGTAGTGTGGTGTTGAGGAAGTCAAGGTAGGGCAGCACTTATCTCTCGCTTGGACTTTTTTTACAACTTATAAGATTTTATGACCTGAAGACATTTTAACAATTAGAGGTAATATATGGATCAATATTCAAAAAGAATGCTAGAACCAAGGGAAGTGCCATAGCTTAAGCAATTTTGAGTTCCAATAAGTGGTAAAGAAGGTGATATGCCGAAGGAAAGAGCTTCTTTTTTGATATTCCTCACAAAAATCTAGATAACGCCAACATATGATCAAGACATTCAGTTTCAGAATATATCTAACCTTGTACATTTGCAAACATGCATATTGACAATAGTAAGGGGCGGATCTACATGTAGAGCAATGGGGGCAATTGCCCCCACAATGTATTTTTTTTTACCTGAATATATTAAATTTTTTTTTTTGCCCCATAAAAAAATAGGTGTTGCTCCCATAAGATAATTTTTTTAATAAGATGAACATAAAAAGTTGTAAAAGATGAAAGATAAAATAAATTGGTACCAATTTTACTCACTTTATCCTTTTAATTTTCACTGTTTCCAATTTCTCTAATACCCTTTTAATAAAGCTTATATTATTTTTCAATTGAGAAAATATTAGACTATTTTTTGCCCTTATTGAAAAAATATTTTGGATACGCCACTGAATAGTAATCTACCTAACTTTTCTTGAAAGTTATCACAATTATCACTTGGACTATATTCCTTACTGATAACAGTACATACATGCATACTAGTATCTTCCTTGTAAGTTTTGAGTATGCTTGCATACTGTTATCATTTGAGTAATCGTTAGTAGTAGTTGTTTGTTTCATAACCTAAAAGGTCCATATGATAACTTTATATTAGAAGAACTCACGTTAATAACATGAATGTTGTAACCAATTAAGTTCCTATAACATGAAAATAATACACATTCTTTTAGGGAACATTTGGTAGGGAGAAAATTTTAATATATAAGAATTATGAATCCTATGAATTGTTAAAATCTGATTGGTTAGCTATAAACATTATAGAGAACGTTTACGTATCTTTCTTATAAATCAAAGATTCCTATATCTAGTTTCAATATATAGGATTTTCCCAGATATACAAGTGTTTTATTTTCATTCAAAAGTACCATTTTGGTGAAATAACTTCATTAGATACATAATGGGCTTATTTGTTTAAGCTTTTTTTTTTTTATAAATAAAAGCATTATTTTAAACAAAATAAGTAGTTTTCTGCCTTTTTTTTATGGGTCAGTTTGTGTTAAACTTAAAATAAGTTATTTAAAAAAAAACACTTTTTAAAGAAGTGATTGTTTAAGAAGCATATAGGATTTGTTTAATTAAAACAACATAAAACTGCTTTGTTTTTTTTTTAACAACAAACAGTTTAGACAAACACATCAAAAAAGTAAAAAGTTGTTTATTTGATTAAAAAGTTTTTTTTTTTAAAATAAGTTTAAACAAACAGGCCAATGTGTTTGTCTAGAACTGTTTTTTTTTTAAATATTTTTTCTTTTTTTTAATATTCAAATACTATCTACTTCTTAAAAAATCACTTTTTTATAGAAAAACTTTTTTTTTAATTATAAACAATCTGACTCAATATATTGTTTTAAAACTTTAAAATTAAAGTTTTCCATAACTTTTATTTATCATAAGAAAATCTTTATTACTATATTTTTGAAATTATGAAAAAAAAAATTCTTAACTTGACGAGAGTGTTCCCTTGTCCAACATATTATGGAATGCAATAGAGAAACTAAAGTTACATAATTTTTACAAGGGCTAAATCGGAAATAGACAGAAAATGGTTCTCATTGACAACCAACCTTTTATAATTTGAAAAGTCAAAGATTATAGTGTAATCAACAATCAAATATTCTCTAAAACACGATATTTTCATGATAACCAAATAGGAAATGGATCCAAAATAATTATATTTAACAACTAATTTTAAAAATAATTAAATTTATGTAAATTTTATTTTCATAATATATATTTAATATATTCGAAAGATACATTTTAATTTAACAAGAAATAATACCAATGAATGAAAAGAAAAAAAAATCTCATTAAGCATTACTTTCAAGTTTCAAACAGCCAACAAACAGATTGAACTCCTACTGTACTTCTCATTCATGGATAGTTGATCCCAACATTAGAAAATTGTCCTTTGATCACGGGATTCTCATACTAAAAGCTCTTGCCGCGGTGTCCCCCTTGTAACCTGGATTTTAAACCTTGTTTGATCTTTGGCTCTGCTATTTATGAAGTCAGAACATCTTTGGTCGTACACCACACACACATGATCTGATTCAATTTCCACATATCCATCACTAATGCACATTTTGACACTGTACTCTTTACCTTCACCATCAACATCACTTATAGAGATGTCCACTTCAAGTGTGGAAATGCTGAATTGTTCAACAGCTGTTGAAGGAAACAATACACTCTTCAACGATTTGCAGCCTGTGGCATTTAGAGTTTCAAGTGACAGGGGAAGCTCTGGTATTGTATGAAGCTTCCTGCAATTTTCTACATCTAGATAAAGCAGTTGTGTAAGATTGTTGAAGGATGAAGGTAGCCTCTCAATGTCACTTGCAAATAGATGAAGCGATTTAAGCTTGCTTTGATGTCCAAATGATGAGGGAAGTGCTTTGACCTTCATCCATTCCAATCTCAGTTCTTCCATATTATCTGATATCAGTGAGAATTCCTTCAAACTAATTCACGAATTAAGGTTGAGATAACTGAGGTTGCATATATTGGAATTCCTTTCGAATTTTGTAAGGGAGTCGCAGCTCCAAACGTTCACTTTCTCAAGTTTGGGCAGAGAGAAAATAGATGGATGCACACTAGTCAACATTTTACAACCCGTGAGATCCAATACTGCAAGATTTGTGGCCGTTGATAAATCTGGCAGCTCCTTTAACTTCTCAGAGTAACTGAGATCAACTTCTTTTAAATTCACCAGATTCTGTAATATAATGAAACAAAATGAACTAAATTAGTTAATTTTGAATTCCTTGGATTAACAGCAAATCATAACAGTGAGAGACATATTTACCTTCACTCCATCCCAAAGTTTTTTCATATTGCCTCTTCGCAATTTCAATATTACAAGTTTTTCACTAGAAAAATTCACTGGCAAGGATTTTAGAGGGCAATTATCCCAACTAAGAAATATTAGTTCACTTGTCAAAAATTTAAGCCCTTTAGCAGCAAAATGGAAGAAATTCCCTTTTAGTTCACTCCAAGCTTTTTGCAGCTTGGGCAAACTCATCCACTTGTGCTTGTTGCGGTTGAAACCAAAAATATCATCATCAGAAATTTTCAGAAATCGTAGTCTGCTCATCGTGGCAAATATGTGAGGGCTTAACTTTTGCTTCTTAAATCTGGCAAGTGAAGCAATATGCTTCTAGTGGCCAGAGTACCCTGCGATCAACGTAAAACAAATATTTTAATTTTTAAACATCATCAAAACCCATATTTCTCAAACAAAAAAATTCAAATGTTATTAAAAAGAGTTTACATTTAGTTAGGCTTTAACCTTGTCACTTTTCAATGCTTCACAAATTTCATCAGGATCCCATAACCGACTACGGCTTCTAGGGTCTTCAATAAACTCTCGACAAACAATCTCACAAGCCATTTCTGGTAAACTATCATGCATTGATACAGTATTGTCTTTCGAGAAAGTTATAAGAGCTTTATCTTTTAGCCTTTCTAACCCAACAACCACTGAATTATCACTTTCACCGTCTCTTAATAGAGATTTTAGATAACTTACCTTTGGCTTTGTATCTAATCTAAGTAAGAAACATGCAAGATCTAGAAAAATTTGTTGCTCTTTGCGATCTAGATCATCATAACTCAGTTTCATTATATCATAAACTTCTAGAAGAGGCATTTTTGCGAGCTTGTCAAGCTCGCTTTCCCACACTTCCTTATTTTTTCCACAAAGACGACGAGCCAAAACTTTAAGAACTAATGGAATGCCTTTGGCATAATTGACCACCCTTTTTGATAGCCCATCATACTTCCTTTGATTATCACTTTTGTTAAATGCATTCAATTGGAAAAGTTCAAGTGCTTTATCAAATTTGAATTCTCCAAGATGGTATATCTCATCAGCTTTGTTAGCATTAAGCACTTGCTCGTCTCTAGTTGTTACAATTATTCTACTTCCTGATCCAAAATTATCAAGAGTTCCCAATAATTTTTCTAAGTGACTTAAATCATTCATATCATCAAGAACAATAAGAACCTTCATACGACAAATTCTATCATCGAAAAATGAATTTGGAGCATGTCCTAACAGTTCAGTAAAAACTTCTTTCCTCAAAGAAATTATTCCATTTTTTCTTGATTGTTCTCTTTCTTTGGCTAAAAAATATGAACCTTGATAATCATACCATAAGTTGTTAAATACTTCTTGTGCAAGGGTTGTCTTGCCGATACCGCCCATACCCCAAATTCCAATAAGACGTGTATCTTTTGGCTCTTTACGTATCAATGATTCTACATCTGTAATTTGTTGTTCAATTCCAACAATTCCTTTTGAGTTAACCAAGAGTTTACCCATCCTCATCACAACAAGCTTGACGATTTCTTCAAGTAGCTCAGCATCATCCCTATGTGACACACAGAGATAGAAATGTGTGTTAAAACCAACAGAAAAATTTGCAGGAGGACAAAAGGCTGAAGAGAATGAACAAAATTTAAAGAGAACAAACAAATTTCACGTGCAAGTCCCAATAACAGCAACAAAGTGGAATATCATTTCGCTCTATCATAATCAAACATTCAACCTAGTATCATTTACACCGAATTTAGCATTTCCAACTAAAATTTCCAGAAGCAAATAGAAAAAAAGGGTTTCTGATAGGTTATAGAAACTATTTTTCATTATTCTTTCAAACAAACACGATATATATACTCACAAAATATTGGTGCCAAATATCCAAAATTGGATTTTATTTCCAAGAAAAAATTTAAATTGTTGGATTTTTCTAATGTCGAGACCAAACCTTTTATTGCTTAGATTCTATATCATTCCATATTCAGAAATTAGTAAAACGATGAAAACAAACTGTACATTTTGTTCTATTTTGCCATTCTATTAATACAAAGCCCTAACTGAATCAAAACCCCCCTAAACAAACGAAACACAACATTTTGTTTTTCACCTTGTATCTCCCAATTCCTATGTTTCCTTCTTTCTGCCACACTCTTCATCTTTGTAACATAGCCACCACGCTCCACGTATTCGGCAAACTCTACCGCTTGTGCGACTTAATAGAAGGGAGGCCATAGTAATGACAAATTGACAAGGGGTATTAAGTATAATAAATACAAAACACAGGGGAACCGATTGTAATTTGCTCTTAGTTTTATAATGGGATCATCTAAAACAATGTGCTGCTAGTATAGCTTTCTAGTAAGCATTTTTTGAGGTTTTGGCGAGGGGTTTTATGTTTATATGGTTGTTCATTTATTGTGTACCCCTCTTACTAAAACTGTCACACCTTGGGCCAAGTTTATTGTTATAAATAAATTTTCATTATGCTGATAAAAAAAATTAAAGGTAATGAATAATATTTTAAATTAAGATAATAAGATTATTTTTAGGTGCATAATTTCATTAAGTAATATATTTATGATTTATATAAGTAAGGTAATTGCATATAATTTACTTTTATAATTTATTTTTAATTTTCAATATATTGTGAGCAGTGATTTTTATTGCTTTTATTATTGTTCTTACTTTTTACTTCATTACTCTACTTTTAATATTGTACTTTTTTAAATTATATTTTTTTTAAATTCTAGTGTGAATGTAATTTTAAATTATAATTACATATAATTATATTGCACTTTTTTACTTCATTGCTTTACTTTTAATACTGTGCTTTGAAATTATAACTACATATATTTATATTTCTATTGCTTATAATGAGTAGTAAATTATAAGCATCTAAGTAAATTAATTTTTTTTATTTAAAAAAGTAAAATGTTAAAAGTAAATTAATGAATTAAAAAGTAAAAACAATATTAAAAGAAAAAAAAGTCGCTGTCCTACTATATTGAAATTAAATAAAATTATAAAAGTAAATTGTATGTAATTAACTTCTCTGTATGAAATATAATAAATATATTACTTAATTGAATTACGCTCCTAAAAGTTACTTAATTTAGTGACACGATTTTTTAAAAATTACATGTAAATCATTTCGTCACAAAAGTTAATTATTTTTGTAGTATATATATATATATATATATATATATATATATATATATATATATATATATATATAATAGCTAGCTATATTGAGCATTTATGGAGAAAAAAGAGCTTACTGAAATTTTAATGACTCAATCCTGAATATTTTAGCAGATTTATTCAAAGCATCTCTCCACATTTGCACCTTAGTCTCATATTTTTTTTTATGCTCATCAAATGCATTTTTGTAACTCTCCGAAGATTGATGTCCTCTCATTCTCATATAAGATAACTTCCTCTTTGTAACAGTCCGAGCCTATGTCTTTTGGGCCTACCCACCCTCACCGCCTACCCGCAACTATTATTCATAACCTCCCCCCTCGTGGACGCGGGGGTTTTTGCCCTCCTCAGAAATCGAACTCAAGACCCTCCACGCTTAAGTCTTAAGTCAATGCATTCCTGGTACACCAATTGAGCTAGCACATATTTATCCGGCAAGACAAGTACAAAGAGCTACTACTCTTGCCCACCTCACCCTATTACCGTTCCTATTTCTAGCATAGCGAGATTGGCTAAAATTATAATTGTGTTTGCAATAACTCATAATCATATATTTTGCTGAAACAAAATCTGTCCATTTAAAATATTTTAAAACAAACACCTAATTAATTAGTCCTCTCTTCATAATTCTTTTTTTTCTTCTCAAATATTTTTTTAACTCCATGCAAATATGACTTTGTTTGGATTTAGTTCTTGAAATTTTTTGTTACTTTTAGATCCTAACATTTTCTTTGTATTTTTTTTAGTCATTACTATTATCTCTGTCTAGTTTAGTGCTAACATAACTAACAAAATGAAAAATATTAATTAAAATAATTAAGGTAATGAAAAATATTTTAAATTAAGATAATAAGATTATTTTTAGGTGCATAGTTCCATTAAGTAATGTATTTAATATTTATATAAATAAGGTAATTACATATAATTTACTTTTATAATTTATTTTTAATTTTTAATATATTATGAGCAATGATATTTATTGCTTTTACTATTGTCCTTACTTTTTACTTCATTAATTTATTAACATTGTACTTTTTAAAATAATTATAATTTACTTAGATGCCTATAATTTACTTTTAATATATTACTTTTGTCTTTGGAGACAAAACCACTGCTCGTGGCATATTGAAAAATAAATTAAATTACATTCAATCAAAATTAATTAATTGATATGTAAAATTAACATCAAAAGTAACATATCAAAACTAAATTTAAGTAAATTATAATTTTTTATTTAAAAAAGTACATTGTTAAAAGTAAAATACTGAATTGAAAAGTAAGAACAATATTAAAAGCGAAAAAAAGTCATTGTCCATAATATATTGAAATAAAATAAAATTATAAAAGTAAATTATATGTAATTACCTTATTTATATAAAATAATAAATATATTACTTAATTGAATTATGCATCTAATGTAATCTAATTATAATATTCTTCACTTTTGTTAGTCATGATAGTACTGAATTAATTTGAGTTAATAATAAGGACTAAAAAAGAATACTAAGAAAATATCATGAACTTAAAAATAATAAATTATTTTCAAAACACTAAAACCAGATAGTTCCTCATTCAACACTCTTCTATTTTTCTTTCTCAGTTTTATTCAGTTGTTCCACTTGTTTCAGCCTTTTTCTTATATTTTCAATTAATATATGTGATATTATTCATAAATTGTATTATTATAATAGGAAAAAATGAAAAAAAAATATTATTATTTTTATACATAGTTAAGTAAACACATTTTAATGAATTGATAGTTAAAATGAATTTTTACTTTTATTTACATTAGTATTTTATTATAATTATTTTTCTTGGGGGGGGGGGGGGGGGGCTGAGCATGACATTAATGCAGACTACATAGTATCATGATGACTAATCTCTGCTAGAGAACCTGGTTGGCCACCTTTAGTGGGGTCTCTTCTCCCAACCAAGTTTTTTCTTCACCCACAAGACTTGAACCGAAACCTTATTTAAGGAGACCGAGCCCAGTTCCACTCGGACCAACAACATGTTGATTTATTATAATTATTTATATAATAGCTATGATTTATCAGGAAAAAAAACTATGAACTATATGAATGGATTTGATATGTGTCAACTTATTACTATTTGGACAAGACAAATAGAGGTTACATCCTTGATGGATCCAGGGGCAAGCAGGGGCCCTCCCCCTTTTGTCATCATGATCTTCTTCACATGTTACAAATGGCTATATTGCAGTTAAGATTTTGCATAGTAGGATCTAATGATGCAAATGATTATGCTGTAGTTTAAATATTGCACAATAAGATCTAATGCAAAAGAAGGATAAAATACCAGTAATAGATTACATTGTATACAGATTGTTTGGCACGTACTAACGAATTGTTTTTAACCAAAACTCAATTTATATATTCTTTTATCAATAAAGAAATATATATATATATATATATATATATATATATATTCGTAACAGATGGATTAATTGCTTATCGACTACTAATCATATGCAATTTCAAATCTCTCACATATATATACAGAGAAGGCAACACGTATGCGGATAGAATTGCCTCTCTTGCTCTTAGTGTACAGGACTTTTGTTGGTGGGATTCTTTGCCTACCTCTATTAACCGTGACATTTTTAGGAATAGGAATAGTCTTTCTATCTATAGATTCAAATGAGTTTTGTTCGCAACTTTTTTAAATGCGCCAAATAAATTTGTTGGGGTAAAATCTGTCAAAAATTAAAAAGTTGGGGGTAAAAATTGCAATTAAGCTTATTATTAAAGAATACAATGTTAAATATGAAATTATGCAATAATAATTCTAATATTCAATTTTTTTAAAATTACCTATTGATGAAAATTGATATGCCATGTGTTTAAACATGTTATATATATATATATATATATATATATATATATATATATATATATATATATATATATATATATATACATACACACACACACACACACACACACACACACACACACACACACACACACATATATATATATATATATATATATATATATATATATATATATATATATATATATATATATATATATATATATATATATATATAATCACATTTGACTCTCCAATGGTTTCTTACGTAATATGATTAAATGCGTGACATATTAGATAAAGTCAGAATGACTATTGACCACTATTTGTAAAATTTATGAGAATTAAAATTAATAAAAAATTACAGGATCAAAGATATTATTTATATTTACAAAATATATTTAATCATTAAAAAGTTTAACCTTTTATTCAACAACTTTTTAGTCAATTAATTACTTGTCAATAAAATTCTTTGCGTTTTTAATTATGTTACTGTGTCAATTAATTAAAACTAAATAATATATCTCTATATTTTTTGATAGCCACACATGCAAAAAAGGAAGATTCAAAGCAGTAGACGAGACGCCATTCATCGTGTACGGGGCAAGAATAATTTTTATGATGTTCTACTCGAGCGTCCTTTACGGGGCAAGAAAATAATTTTTATTATGTTCTACTTTTTCGACAAAAATAATTTACCATTTTTCTATTTTTATTTTTTAATAAGTCCACATCTAAATAAATTTTTTTTCCAAAAATAATGATGTTTAAAAAAATATCAACCTAATTACAAATTTGGTCCCTTAAACATTTCAATTGTACGATTTTAGTCTCAAATATTATAATTGTGTCAATTAGATCCTTCAAGCATAGTTATAAAAACCGGACCGGCCGATCGGACCGGGTCGACCGGGAACCAGTAACCTGACTAGTCCTGTTTAGCTATCGGACCGGATATGCAATCGACCCGGTTTGACCCGGCCGGGTTCGGTAAAAAACCGGTGACCCGGACTCGATTGACGCGGTTCAGTTGAGTTTTTTATTTTTATTTATTTTTTATAATTCTTGTAAACAATATAGTTATTTGGAATTCTTTCCATAATACCATTTGAAATCCATGACAAAAGTTAATTGCTAAATAGTATAATATAATATAATATAATAATATACTGCTATAACATTTTAATTACATTGTTAATAGCTAATTGCTTAATAGTATATAATAATATGTTCCTATAATATTATTTTGATGTTGACAATAATATATAATAGCTAATTATTATTTTCTTGATCTTGATATGATTTAATATTTGTTTGTTTTATACATCTTCACCATACTTGCTCATAGCCCTTAGACAACATTTATACTTATCCATGAAAAATAACAAGAGTTTCTTTAGTAATTTAATGATAATACCCAACAAAATAATTTATAGTAATAAATGATTATGTAATATTTATAGTTTGATCATGATTGATTTAATTTTAGAGTATGAATTATGGATTGATCACATTTTGTTAGCTATATTATATATATTTTTTAATTTTTTAATATATACCGGGTCAAACAGGGTCAATTAGTCACCCACCGGTTCGACCACTGACCCATCAACCCAGTGCCTCGATCGGGTCGATGACCGGTCCCGTTTTCACAACACTGCCTTCGAGTATGACAATGGAGAGTGAAAAAAATGAAAAAACAGTGTCAAAGATGACACGAAGCTTTGAGAATATAGGGAAAACATCAATAAAAAATAATAAAAAAAATTGAAAATGGAAAAATATGAAATTTATTATTAATATGTGAGTTCTTGAGAGATGTATGGTTAGAGTAAAAATTGGTTGGATTTCTTAAAATTTAGGTGGCTTTGTGGGGGTGGCTTTGTGGGAACCACTAAAAATGAGTTAAGAACTCGAACTTGATTTTTGGCTGTAGATGCTCTTAAAGTATATCTAGCTGAAATTCTTATATAAAAACTCGTGACCTGTTTTAACTTTAAAATATTTCTACTCCTAGTCTTTTATATTATAGAAGAAACTCACATGAGGGGGAACAATCTATTTAGCGGGAGAATCTGTGTTCAATCATCTCCGTGTGCAAAATTTCCTTGAGCCAGCAGCAGTCACGCACTGCGAGCGAGTTTAGTCTCTGACCTAGTGGGTTGGAGGACACCCGTGGTCTCTAACCCAAGACCAAAAAAAATTATATAAGAAACTATGCTAGGGCAGGAGAGAGAGAAAAAAAAAATAGAGAATAAAATAGGGGAAAAAAAATAGTGGATCTGGTTGCATAAAATGTTGACACCTGTAAATGTAAAAATGGTGGTTAGACAATTTTTATACAAGTATAGATAAGTGAATGTATTTTTTGCTTTAATTATAAAAATAGGCTTAAAATTAATTTTGGTCCCTTAAATTTAGATGACTTTTATTTTTAGTCCTTTAAATTTAAATTTACTTTTTTTTATTATTCCCTAAATTTTTGAAGATTGCTCTTTTATTTTTAATTGTTAATTATTTTTTCATACTCATAGTTTTTTTTTTTTTTTGAAGTAAAACACACTTATTTCATTTCATTCAAAATCAGAGAATAAGTACAATATGAAATCCGGTTAAGAACTTGGTTGCTAGCATATAATCTAGATACCCTAGCTAATTGATGAGCAACTTGATTAAGTTGCCTCCTTACAAAACTCACCGTAGAGTTTGAAAAAGTGTTAAATAAAGCTCTACGTCTAGATAAAATTAAGTGAAATTATGAAGAACCTTTTGTGTTTGCATCTGTACCATCTACCACGGCCTTGCAATCTGACTCAAAAATAATTTTTTCAGTATATAATTGTTGCGTCCATTGCAGAGCATGCACTAGTCCAATAGCTTCTGCCTCACGAGGTTCAGGAATCCCGGGCAAACATACTGTTTTAGCTTTGATAAAATCACCACGATCATTTCTAATACAGATTCCAACTCCAAAGCAATTATTGTCCTTAAAGATGGCTGCATCTACGTTACACTTCAGAAATCCAGTACTCATAGTTTACTTTATTGTATAACGAGAACTTAATGATTCCCTATGTAAGGATATACATTCTTTGTTTTATACTCATAAGCGGAAAAAAAAAAAACTATCCCTTAAATTATGAGTAGTGTTACAAAATATAGGAACCTGGCTGGTCACCTTTAGTGGGGTCTCACCTCCCAACCTTGTTTTTTCCATCCACAAGACTCAAATTCGAGACCTTGTCTAAGGGGACTGAGTCCAGTACCACTCGGATTAATGACTTATTCAACTTACATCCGCATAAATGAGGTGTATAGGTGGGAAAAAAGAAAGAAAAAAGGGAATGTTTTAAATAATCTTATGAAAAATTAAGAAAAGAATAAAATAAAAGCAAGATGAAAAACATAAATAATAATAATAATAATAATAATAATAATAATAATAATAATAATAATAATAATAATAATAATAATAATAATAATAATAATAATAATAATAATAATAATAATAATAATAATAATAATAATAATAATAATAATAATAATAATAATAATAATAATAATAATAATAATAATAATAATAATAATAATAATAATAATAATAATAATAATAATAATAATAATAATAATAATAATAATAATAATAATAATAATAATAATAATAATAATAATAATAATAATAATAATAATAATAATAATAATAATAATAATAATAATAATAATAATAATAATAATAATAATAATAATAATAATAATAATAATAATAATAATAATAATAATAATAATAATAATAATAATAATAATAATAATAATAATAATAATAATAATAATAATAATAATAATAATAATAATAATAATAATAATAATAATAATAATAATAATAATAATAATAATAATAATAATAATAATAATAATAATAATAATAATAATAATAATAATAATAATAATAATAATAATAATAATAATAATAATAATAATAATAATAATAATAATAATAATAATAATAATAATAATAATAATAATAATAATAATAATAATAATAATAATAATAATAATAATAATAATAATAATAATAATAATAATAATAATAATAATAATAATAATAATAATAATAATAATAATAATAATAATAATAATAATAATAATAATAATAATAATAATAATAATAATAATAATAATAATAATAATAATTCCTTCTAGTTTTGTGATTTCTGAGGAAACCATATGGATAGAATGGTGGATCAGAAAATTCAGGAGAGAAGAGCTTCCTGGGTTCAAGCTATAAGAAGATAGTTAAGAATTATAAGAGTTGACTTTGGGGGTTTTATTATATAAGCTAAAAGTGGGTGCGTGAGAAGGCTTAGCGTGTAGGAAATCATCTCATCGCCCTGGTAATTGAGACATGTTCATATCTTAGACCGTTTTTTGTGGTTCCTTGGACAAAAACCTAACATCTGTTTTATCATGTTCTTGTGGAAATGGCATTTGTTTTCATTCTTTAAGCAGAGTTCATTAATTTAGGGAATGAGTTACGTATGGAAAGTCCACCCTTGTCTTGCGAAAGTAACCAATATGGAATTAAAAGGGGCACAAAGCTTGGTTTTTAATGCACTTGTTCAGCAAAAAGATGCACAAGTTAGATCTTCTAACATCATGTTAAAACCTAACTAGATAAAATTCAAACCGATAAGGAAGGGTTCAAAACTTTCTTTACAGGTGAAATGGGTGGTCTAGAATGAGGATTTTGCCGTATGAATGATGATGCAGCATGCAATAGAACTCCTATATTAAATTAATAGTCGTTACCAAGCCTCGGATGCAAGCAGTGTTCCTTAATGGCACATTCTCCCAACAGTGGTCGTCCTTGTTTAATATCCAAATGTTTACACAGTTTGGCAAGGCTATGCATAAACAACAAAAGAAATCCAAGTTTTTCTGTTTGTCAATTGGAGTTTCATGTTAATGGAGTGAGTGATCTTTCTTTTGTGTCATTCAATTCATTCCCATCATCATACACACATATATAATGCTTTAACTAGAGGTGGAAATAGATTAGGCCATTTGATAGGAGCTTATGGCTTAACCTACATCAGGCCTATGCTAAGCCAAACTTTGTTAGGAAATAGGTCAAGTCTAAGTTTTATAAAACCTATTTGCTTAAAAATGTCAGATTTTAGGTCATTCAAAATGTCTTTTAGGCTTAACAGGCCGACTTATTTAAGTGAATATAAATAATAATTTTTTCATACTATTATTATTATATATATTAAATTTGTTAAAATGTATTAAAATGATATACTTATTTACCTCTTTTAATTATTAGGCATGTTAATTTACATAAAGAGTCAAGCCTATAAGATTATTAGTTCACAAAAAATAAAAAAAATAGCCTGTAATATTATTGAAAAATAAATTTATATCTTATTTAGAAACATTAATACAAAATAGGCTTTGAAGCAAGTAATATATATATATATATATATATATATATATATATATATATATATATATATATATAAGGAGGGATTCACTTACTCCAAGAGTAATTCTAAGAGACTTACTCTTCATTCTCACCATTCATTTTCTTGAAATCTAATGGTTGTAATGAGCAATTAATCTTAACCATTAGATTTCAAGAAAATGAATAGTGAGGATAAGGAGTAAGTCTCTTAAACTTACTCTTGGAGTAAGTGGATCCCTCCTCATATATATATATATATATATATATATATATATATATAAAGTGTAATTACTAATAGGTCTATTTAGGCTTATAGGCCAATAAGCCTACCAACTTTTAATGGCCTTATAATCAATTAGGCTTACAAACCAGACCAGGCTTTTATACATGTTAGATCTTGCCTTTAAGAAAGGCCTAGAATAGTTAAATAGGTCAAGTTTAGGCTTTGTATTTTTAAAAAAGGCCACTCTTAGGCCTACCAAAGTCTAGTCTACCCTAGTCTATTTCAACCCCTATTATAACCATAAAAGCCATTTTCCTCTGTGCACCCAGCCATGTTGCTTGATTTATGTTTTTTCACATAGGATATCAAAGTTTTCAAAAGGTTACAAATTTATTATGTTGGTGGATGTTAGCATGATATTTTTTTAACCTTGGTTATTCAATAATGCTAGCTAGCTAAAAAGTTAGAATAAATTACATTGACACCCCTGAGGTTTTTTTACATTGCATAAATTCTCTTTTCTTTTTTAGCGTTTACAACTTCTCTTATAAGGAATATGGTGTAATATTTTTCAAACAATTAAAGGGATTAGGGTAGGGGTAGAAAAAGTAGGGGTATTTTGTGCTATATCACCAAATCTTAGGGTGTCATTGTAATTTTCTCTAAGTTTTTTTTTTTGAAAAGCCAAATGAACAATTTATTTATTTAGACAGGCCATGAAATGTGACCCAACAAAGGTAGTAAAAAATTACAAATTGTCCCAATAGCTACCAAAGTATTTGCCTATACCAATAAAATGCATAACCTCTACTACAAAAGAATAAGAAAAATCTTAATTCACGAAGAGGCCGAAAGACTATCCATAAATTACTCTAAGATATAACCTTATAAGTGTAAGGCATATCTAATTGCAACATATGTTTTTATTTCCTCTCTTGATAATTCAAAATTAACATTTCTGAGTCTTCCATAAATTTAGAACTTTTCATGAAATAACACCACCCTCCATCTAAGCCTCATCTTAAAAGAGGAAAGTACATATGATGCATTTAACACATGAGTATTTAGTTGTAACATATAAGGTAAGGGACTAAACTTGCTATTACCAAAGATAATGTACAAAGACATACACAAGTCTCGGCTACATACTTTCAAAAGATTTTTCTAATTTGACTTTACAGCTGTAGGGTGGTCGTCAAATAGAATTATTTCCTACCACTTTACAACTACAATTTATTGCCCATTATCCTTCTCTGCAATGGCACCTGCAAAAATTTGGCAATGGTCTCAGTAGCAAGTTAAGCCCATTCTAAATTTAATGTTCAACTGACTGAACTTCTGAAAGGTCTTTGGACTCTTGACAACCTGGTGATGGTGTAGAATCTTTCAATTGTTGGAGCTCATATGCATCATGCCCTTTGATTACCTTGAAAAGAACTTTTCACCTTATAAGAAAAAATGGATGGCGTTGAATAGATGAGTTTGAATGTCTCAAGTAAGTCTTATGTTAAATCTTAATTTATACCAGACCATATCACATGGTGTACTTTTACAATCAATCATAAAAAAAAAAACCAATGATAATATGAACAATAAATCAACATCTTAAGGAATGAAATTTACTTTGATATACAAAAATTATATTACACAACTGATTCTCTCCTCTACTAGCGATAAAGGAGAAATAGAGACATTAAAAGAATATAGTGATAGTAATATCATGTCAAATTAAATTAGTCAGTGTTTTCATCGGAAGTTTGTTAGAACCAAAGACATTGGACAATGTCCAACCCCTCAAAACTATGATTTTGACTATAACAAACGATATTAAATTTTGAAGTATCTAATGAGTTTATTTGAACATTACAGGAAATACACCATCCAATACACTTATGGTATTGTAATCTCTTTACTTAAACTCTACACAGAACACTCTCTATATCGTCCAATCAGTTACATGGAACTTGTCTTTATAATATACCATCTAACGTCCAACGCGCTATAAACAAACAAGTGTCCAAGTGCATTGTGAAAACCAGTGTACAATACATTGTGATCTTTTGAGCGTCCAAAAAGGAGCTACTAACTTACACAAATATTTTTATCTAAGTTAGTTAGCGTCCATTCAAGATGTCTGTACACATACATATCACGAGGCCAATACACCTTCTAGAAGCTCTAAAATATTAAGTGTTTCCCTAGTATGATTTAAATGCTAATCATTTGAATTTGAGTGTGTACAAAAATAGCTCAACAGATAACGAATATTCCCTGAAAATTTCGTTAGTGGAACTTGTAGTGGAAAGGATTGTACCTTTGTCCCCCCCTTTCTCTTCACCCCAAGCTGCCACGTAGAAAGCTGCAGCTATAAGATACAACGAACACTTTTTTCATAGGCTTTGAATTCTACAACAGATCTTTTTTGGGAGAAAGAGCAGAGCAATTCTGATAAAATAATAAGATTTAAATATCAAATTGATCCCTGTAAGTTAGTGTTTTTTCATTCTTGGTCCCTATAAGTTTATTTTTTCAATTTTTGTCCCTGTAAGATGACACTTTTTCAATTTTGGTCCCTGTAAATTTTTTTGTTCATTTTTAGTTCATGTAAGTTTGCATGCTAAAATTAGAAGGACTAAAAATGAAAAAATTGAAATATTAAAAGGACTAAAATTAGAAAAACACAAACTTATAGTGAACAGAAAAGCTTACAGGGACCAAAACTGAAAAAACGCAAACTTATAGGAACTAAAATTGAAAAAGTGCGAACTTACATGGACTAAATTTATATTTAAGCACAATAATAACTCATAAGTTATAATAAGCAACAATGAAAACCATACTGTGCTCTAGCCAAATGGAGCTCTAAGAGCCAACTGATCAAAGATTCAAAGGTAATTAGGCATTCCACACCAACCTGTGAAAGAAAACATCATCAGATAGAGCTAAAAAAAAAACACATCGCGCAACTAAACTTCATAACAAGTAATCGTAAAATAAAAATAACATTTCTAAAAAACTCAAGTTCAACTTCCTCCATTACGACTAGTTTTGCTTGTTGAAGGAAGGACTGACAAGAAACCAAACAAACCAGACATGTGCTCCAAAGTCACCTCAAATATGGACCTTTTAAAATACTACAAACATATACCAGAATTCAGGGATTTTACTACATAGATATAATACCTCTGCCATTTCATAGAAGTAACTACATATCAAAACACAAGGATTTTTCTACCTATATCAGAGGACTTTTAAATTGATTTGACTAATTTAAAAATAACAAATATGAACTTTTCATAGAAGTAACTACATAGATATAATACCTCTGTCATTTCATTCCCACGTTCCCACATCCTACTTAAGAAACTCAATATAGTGTCATTCGGTTCTTGTCAATATCTGTAGATGTTATTCTTGGACTCTTTCTGAAAATAAAATGCAAGTCCAGTAAGTACTAACATTTTAATTTGAAAAAATAACACATTAAAATAAATGTAGATCAATTTATAAAAACACATCCATTTACGCCATTTGGACAGGGAGAAGAATGCCTTTGCACCTCTTGAGGAACTTCCAGCCGAGGTGATCCTTTTTACACAAGTCTTCTTGTGATGTAATCCGGAAACAACTTCTGCAGAGAAGGGTTATTTGTAAATCAATCTAACTAAGTGCGACTGCAATAGGAAACCATTTTGGGTATATGCTGATGAAGTTTATTATATATATTTGGCACTTAAAAATTGAGATATCGTTCCAACATTTTATTTAAGATCTTCATGGAAACATAGGAATCTTACAAAAAATCCTAGAAGATGTAAAAATAAATCTAAATATGCCTATTTGGATGCTCATTATTGATCACTCTAACTTTTGGATCATAGAAACACAATATTGACAAGATAAAGCTTTGAATTTTGTTTGTTGTTGTAATTACTTACTTTTCAAGTAGTCTTTAAGGCAATTATCTATCTTTTTCTCTTATTTGGATTTACTGAATTTCTGTTAATTTCGTAATTTAGTTAGAACTTCTTTAATTTTCTAGTTTTATGATTATATCTTAGTGATTTGCCCCACTTTTTGTAGGAAGAGGAGATTTAAGTGAAGATCACATTTTGGAGCTGCATTATGATATTTTGGAAATAGTGAAGGGTCTTTTAGCAATTTGTTGAAGTGCAGAAATTGCCAATCAGTCAAGCCAAATTTCCAGGCTAAGCGAAATGTCACTTTGAAGAAATTTTGTACATGTATATAAAGAGCTGACCCTCACTTATGAAAGAGACGGGGACATTTTCAAAACTCATTCTCTATAGCTCGTTTTGTACTGTGTTTTGGAGAGAAAAACTATCTCCTTAGTTCTTAGTGTTCTTCTTCATCTCCTTCCCCTCCATGTGTATTTTCCAGCTGTTCATGTCCATGAGTGGCTGAGTTCTTTAGTTGTAAGGGGTTAGATGTAACCATTCTCAAAACTTTCTTGTATCTTCTGATATTATCTATATATATTCTGCATATTTGTGTTTAATGTTAGTATTTTGCTTCTTTTCTTAAAGCTTGTTGTGGCTTGATCACCCATAGCATGATCCGTGGACATGATTGTTGTTGGGAAACACTTTTTTTGTCTAGATCTAAAGCAATATACCTCATGAACTTTGTGTATAGGAATGGAGCTTAGCTCATGGGGTTATCTTGTGGTCACTAGAGTTAAAGCTAGTTGCTTCATTAATATATTTGGTTTATGTCCCCCCGTGTTGTCTTTTTGTTTCTATCTTTTAATATATTTGGTGTGCTGATTATCATGGGTGAGGGTTGGGGTGCCAACCTAGTTGGGATCACTCCTCTCATTGCCATGCATTAGCATGCTGTTTCCAAAAAAAAAAAAAAAGGTTGCTTCATTAAGTTGTTGAGGGATCAAGGCTTAGGGAAGTAATCTAAGACTCCTTGCACCTAAGGGATTAGGGCTGGGAATGTTTTTATTGACTGATTTTAACATTTAAATGCAAATAGAATATATATTATGCGTTAATACAAGAAGAGAGTAGAGTTTGGTGAAATCTAACCCCTGCAATCTTTATTTATCTATTTTACCCTCTGTCACAGCTGTGTTTTCCTATAAAAACCACAAAAACATCTTTTTAATTTCTGTTCTGCATTAGATATGTTGTAACCTTTCACAAAATCAACCAAAGTTTATGTTTTTACTGTTTTCTTGTAAAAACTTGTTGGCTTAGCTAATATCTACATGAAAACTGCCTATATTACGTGAGTCCCTTGGAAAAACAATACTTGGACTTATCCATTTACTACTTGTTTGATTGGTGCACTTGCCAAACATCGTTAACAAGTTTCCCAAGTTTATTCGAGAAGAAGCTACCACTATGTCAGAGTCAACAAAATAACAAGGAACCAATCATGTAAGCAATTTCAACAAGAGATTGAGACAATATTATTTCTTTTCAAGTATTATAATTTTTAAATGAACATCGTGAACACAGGGAACCAAATTCGTACATGCAAAAATATTTATATAAATTATATTTATACAAGAGCTTGTGGCTGTAGACTGTAGTTTCTATTCCAAGTCAACTTTGATCAGCCTCCGTGGACTGACTCTATATATAATATACAATTTTTCCAGATCTATGACAACTTGCAATGAGTGCATTGTATTACATTTTCCAAGTCAACTCAGGTCAATGCATTTTGCAGCGTCTTTCCCAATACAAGTCTGCACCACTTGCTAATTTTCCCTTTTCTGAGCCAGAGTGAAATAAGAAAAATTACAGAAGAAACTAAGCACTAGTATTTTACCACTGGGCACAAGCTGTGACAGGTTGTAAATAGCGAAGGAAACAGGAAATTTAGTATTAACAATAAATTTTGTCAGTGATATATTTCAAAAATAAGTACCAGGATTATAGTGATCTTATTCATTTGTTGAAACTTGTTCAAATGCAAAATATCTGCATTCAGAAAATGGAGGTTCAGATGACCGAGGAAGATTAATTGTAGATTTAAGAAAGTGGTTTCCAATAAACAGATTGTGTGGTAATTTTGATCCTGTGTATACAAAGAATAAATGCAAGGGGAATTCGAGAAACCAGATTTTGAACATCAATACTAAAGAAATACGTTAGTGTACCAAGATAAGCACCAAGCTGCACTACTAGTAAAATAGTCATAGTCATAACATACACTTCATAGGTCATATCACATCACAGGTTTCAGTCTCAGATTGTTCAAACAAGACATTGCATGAACAAATAACATGATGGTGAATGAATATCACTCCCATGACTAAAATCTAGTGAGGGTACAGCTTAGTAATTGAAGCCTCATTTTCCGATTCTTGAGCTGATTTAATTGTTGATTTGCTTGATCTTGTTTCCCTTGAACTATACCCCAATGACTGCGTGCCTGGAAGGCTTCTAGTTGTACTGTTCTCATAATATGCGGGTTCAGAAGCTATTGGGAGACTGAGAGAATAGCTATTAAACATGAGCATAATGGTCGCCATGGTTGGCCTGTCAACTAAATTTTCTTGAACACAAAGCAAACCAATATGGATGTATCTCAACATTTCACTTCGTGAATTGCTGTTTAGTGTTGGATCTACAATGTTTTAAGCCATCCCCTCCCTCCAGTTTCTCCATGTCTGCCAAAATTTGTTATTAAGTGATGCATTCCACTTTACATTAATGTTTTGGAGCAAGTAATCTTCTAATACATAATTTTATATGACAAAAGAAGAAATAATATGGAGAAAGGAAGACTTACATAGCTCAGTAGATCCTCCACATTCTCCCCATGATGAATGCCACTGTTTTTCTGGCTGCTTATGATATCAAGAACCAGTACACCAAAACTAAAGACATCTGTTTTCACAAAAAATTGTCCATGCATTGCATACTCAGGTGCCATATATCCACCACATGCCATTATGGATAGGTTGAATTAGTCATCATATATGTTAAGACTATTTCAAGGTCATAAATTTTGATTCTGCTTCAGTTGCTAATGCCAATGATATTCATAACAAAGCTTTAATTTTGAATTCCTAGTACTGTAAAAGTATTTTACTTTAATTTGAATTATGACATCAGTATAAAAAAGCTTGTTGCTTATAACTACTACTTAAAAAGTTATACTCTTTAAACAAAGTGATAATACAGGATTCGGGGATAATGTTAAAAATTCTCCTTGATTATTGATTGAAATTAAACTCTTAACAATTATTAAGCTATAGCATATTCTAATACTTACTAGGTTCCCACAATTCAACATGCATTTGCTCCAGTTTGATCCACTAAAACCAGTCTTGCCGTGCCAAAATCTGCCATCTTAGGATTCATATCTTGGTCTAGGAGAATCTTGCTTGCTTTGAGATCACAATGTATAACACGCAGATAGAATCTTCGTGAAGGTAGAGAAGGCCTCGAGCAATACCTCTAATGATTTTGTAGCCCATCCCCCTTTCTTGGTTGGATCTGCATATACAGACATGAATTTTGGCGGTATATGAATATTTAGGCTTTTTCCTAAACCAGAAGTGCAATATAGAGAAATAGTCTTAATTATGCAGTCATTCAGACATACCAAATATGAATCAAGGCTTTTATTAGGAACAAATTCATAGACGAGTAGCCTTTCTCTTCCTTCCAAGCAGAAACCAAGTAGCCTAACTAAATTTCAGTGCTGAAGCTTGGCCACTAAAAGCAATTCATTCTTAAATTCCATATCTCAGTTAGGTTAATAAGTTGGTAACTGGTGTTATAGCATGTTTTGATGAAAATGTGATGTGTATCTAAATTTGACACTTGTTTACCCTGTAAAAGACTCCAAATTCCACCTTGTCCAAGTTTATTAGAATTGGAAAAGTCTTCTGTAGCAACTCGAATTGTGTCAAAGGTGAATTGCAATGACTGAGCAATGTTAATTTCATCATCATCTTCATTAACTTCACATGGGGAACAAATTTAAACTAATGGGTTTTTCTATTATGTTACAAGCACAATAGTGCTGCTGGTGCCGTCAAAATTGAAAATCGGGATGTGTTACTTCCAAAACAATATGTATTTAACTAACAACTGCCTTTTTCAGTTTTTCTTACCTTCTTAGTGGTGACATATTCATGCTTTGAATTATTGAAAATTTTTCATATTCTGTATGTATAATAGATTGTGTGTAGTTAAATTATAGTTCACAGGAAAGAATTACTCTAAATTATGACAGCTTTGTCAGAGGAATATCTGTGGTGTATTTAAACAATATATTGCACGAACAAATTAATTACATGAGTTCCAAGACGTTGTATTTTGGTTTAAGACTAGAAGATTTGATCATGAATGAATATCACCCCCCATTGTAGCTCAATCATTGAAGCTTCATTTTCTGATTCTTGAGCTGATTTAAATACCAGTTCACTTGATCCTGTTGCTCTTGAATTATGCTCCCATGTCTGCATCTCTGGAAGGTTTCTAGTTCTATAAAATGCAGGTTCGGAAGGAATTGGGAGACGGAGAGGAGCTATTAAGCAACAGTATAATGGCATCCATGGTTGGTCTGTCGGGTAAATTTTCTTGAACACAGAGTAAACCAATATGGATGCATCTCATCATTTCATTTTGTGAACTGTTGTTTAGTGATGGATCTACAATATTCATTGCTGTCCCCTCCTTCCAGTTTCTCCATGCCTGCAAAACCTTGTTATTAGATCACGGATTCTGCTTCTATATTAATGTTTTGGAGCATGTAACCTTCTAATCCATACTTCTAAATGGCAAAGAAGAAAAAACAGTAACAAAAGGAAGACTTACGAAGCTTATTAG
Organism: Pueraria montana var. lobata; assembly: GCA_026413185.1. Classification (NCBI taxonomy): domain Eukaryota; kingdom Viridiplantae; phylum Streptophyta; class Magnoliopsida; order Fabales; family Fabaceae; genus Pueraria; species Pueraria montana. Next base: position 10,269,440 of record CM048651.1, on the reverse strand, counting down.
ATCCTCCACATTCTGGCCACTGTTTTTCTGGCCGCTTACGATCTCAAGAACCAGTACACCAAAACTGAAGACATCTGATTTTACCAAAAATTGTCCATGCATTACATACTCTGGTGCCATATATCCCCTACATGCCAATATGGATAGAATTACTAGTCATAAAGGTTATGACTCTTCTGGCGGTCATAAATTTTCATTCTGTTTCAGTTGCTAATGCCAATGATTTTCATAACAAAGCTTTAATTCTAAATTCCTATTACTGTAAAAGTATTTTACACTATCACTCATTCATACAAAGTTGAAAGATTGTAATTTATAGTAACAACTACTTAAGACTCAAACTGTTCAAATAATCTACTAATACATGATTTGGTGAAAATTAATGTTAAAAGTTCTCATTGATAGTTGATTGAAATTAAACTCTTAACAATTAATAAGCTATAGTATATTCTAATTAATAATTACCGGGTTCCAACAATTATTCTTGTATTTGCTTCAGTTTGATCCACTAAAACCAGTCTTGCTATGCCAAAATCTGCTATCTTAGGATACATCTCTTCGTCTAAGAAAATGTTGCTTGCCTTGAGATCACGATGTACAATACGCAGTCTAGAATCTTCGTGAAGATAGAGAAGGCCTCGGGCAATACCTTTAATGATTTTGTAGCGCATTTCCCAGTCCAATTGTACTCTCTTGGTTGGATCTGCATTTACAGCCATATGTGAATAATTAGGCTTTGTCTTTAACCAAAACTGAAATACAGAGCAACAGTCTAATTATGCAGTCATTAAGATGTACCAAATATGAAGTAATCAAGGCTTTTATTTGGAACAAATTCAAGTAGCCTTTCTCTTCCTTCCAAGCAGAAACCAAGTAGCCTAACTAAATTTCAGTGCTGAATCTTGGCCACTAAAAGCACTTCGTTCTTAAATTCTGTATCTCCTTGTTTGGATTCGCTTGACAGCCTTTTGACTGCAATCATCTGCCCAGTGGAGAGCCTACCCTGAAAATATATCTGTCAGGTATGGTACATATTTTTCTGACTGGTGGTATTGAATGTTTTGATGAAGAGGTGATGTGTATCTGAATTCAACAGTTACTAACCCTGTAAACAGCTCCAAATCCACCTTGTCCAAGTTTATTAGAATCAGAGAAGTCTCCTGTGGCAACTCGTATTGTGTCAAAGTTGAATTGCAATGACTCAGCAATTTGAATTTCTTCCTTATCTTCATCTTCTTCTTTAACTTCAATTGGGGGACGAATTTAAGCTAGTTAGTTTTTCAAATAGGTTAATATTAGATTGTATGTAGTTCAGTTATTATTTATAGGAAAGAATTAATCTAAATTATGTCAGAAGATATATGCCTTTCTACAAAGTTTTTCTCTACCTATGATTCATTGTTGTAACAAAATAGTAGTTAGTTGAAAATACAAACATCACAGTAAATTGATACTTAGACTTGCCTACAAGGTGTTTCCTTGCCTTCCACCTCCTTAAATATAGGCAGAGACAAATGAGCAAAACAACAACAGCAGTAGGCACAATTACAGCAATGACAATTAGTGCTGTCTTGCCACTTCTGCAAAAACAAGAATTCTCTGCTTGGTTAGATATTTTAAGGATTAATTAAGGAAATTATAATGACAACTACCTTTTGGGGAAGTGTCATTGGTGGAGGGAGCTGGTGGTGGTGGTGGTGCCTCTAGGTCATCTAACACAATCGTCTGTTCGTAGAAGGTGTTGTTTTCATATCTAATAATACAACTGGGTCTAATAACTCTATCTCCGTCGTTGGTCAATAATGGAGATGACTCTTTCGTCAGAGGCACATGCAGTTGGTCAATAATGGAGATGACTCTTTCGTCAGAGGCACATGCAGTGCGGATGACACGGGCCTTCCTAAGGTGTTAACAAAGGGCAGTTTCGAGAATTCTTTGGGAGGTTCAAAGCCACTATTTATAGGTGAGTCAAGTGGAACAAAGGTAGCTGTTGGACCTGCACTGGGCTGCCCCAATCCTCTTATGGCCCATCTCAACGTCACTACCAACCCTGATTCTCAGCCTATAAGGAACACACATAGCTCTCTTCAGTTCATAAAGAACCTTGTCGGTGACTCTTCTAAGGTCCCTCAGTAGAACACCGAGGCATGTTCGTCTTCAAATCCACGTGTTGGGAAGACCATGTCTTCTAAAGTGATGATGGTGGACAGACGAGTGCCCTCAACTAAAGGTCAATCCCTCTCCAGGATTTCAAAGAGCGTCGATTCTCATCAAAGATATTTGTTAATTAGGGATGCATCAGAATCGGATATCAGACGTTGCAATCAGATATTTGGGGCAAAGTTAGAGGGTGATGTAGCAACTAGGATTTGGGACCTAGCCAAATCTATGGGAGTTGATGGTGCGTCAAGGGATGATTATTTTATTGATCAGATTCGATCTATGGATATTAGGGACAGAGCAGAAAAATGCAGAGAGGGGTGGAAACGATGACTCGATGATAGTCATGTCATTAAATATAAGAGGAATTAAGAATTGTGTTAAACGACGATGTCTCTGATCCTTATTGATTGCATTGAATGCAGAAGTTTGTCTACTACAAGAAACTAAGTGTGAGCAGGTTTCAGATCAAATGGTGAGAGACATGTGGGGAGGGAGGGATGAGGTCGATTGGATATCAAATCCATCTTCCGGTGCAACAGGAGGGCTCTTGATAATCTGGAAGAAGGAAGTCCTACAACTAAGATTTTCCTTTATGGGAACTGGTTTTCTGGGCATCTGTTTTGAGTGGCAGAGGAAAGGAATTTTTGGGGTGTTGGTGAATGTATATGCCCTGTGCACTCTTGCAGGTAAGAGGAAGCTTTGGGATGACATTCTGATGCCAAAAAGAGGATTTGGGTTGGATTCGTGGTGCGTTGCAAGAGATTTTAATGCTATTTTGAGAAAAAATGAAAAGGGTTGTCTCAATCCCAACAACAATCTGAGATGAACTCTTTTAACAGCTTCCTTCAGGAGATAGGTCTGATTGATGTTCTTGTCTTAGGTAAGAAATTTACTTGGATTAGTTCTGATGGTCGGTCTATGAGTAGATTAGACTGATTCTTATTATCAGAAGACCTTATTGATTTATGGAAAGTATCTTCCCAATGGGTTGGTCAAAGAGAACTGTCTGATCACTGCCCAGTAATTTTGAAGTCAGAACATTTGAACTGGGGGGCCAAGCCATTCAAAATGTTAAATTTTTGGATGGAGCATGCTAGTTTCATGAAGATGGTTCAGGAGTGTTGGGAACAGAACATAGTTCCAGGTTGGAAAATTTTTAGCTTCCAAGAGAAGCTAAAAATACTCAAACATAAAATCAAATCATGGAGTAGGGAGGTCTTCGATATGTTGGACCTAAGGATTCAAGGCAAGGTTGAGGAGTTGGATGCTTTAGATAGAGGTTTGCTGGATGGTCAGCTAGATTTGGCAGGTGGTAGATCAGATATTTTGAAGGAGTACTGGAGCTTGGTCAGAATCAAGGAGTGCTCTACTTTGCAGAAGTCAAGAGCGAGATGGATTAAGCAGGGGGACTCAAAATCGAGCTATTTTCACTCCTGTTTGAGGGCTAGGCAAAGGAAGAATCATATATTAGCAATTAATACAGAATCTGGCTGGGTAGAGGATGTTAGCAGTGTAAAGGATGCTGTAGAGAAATACTTTCAAAAAGCTTTTAGTGAACCAATTTCGACAAGGCCGAGTCTGGATGGTATAAAATTTAAACAGATAGACAAAGCTGACATGAACTCTATCTCATTGCTTTTCACCACAAAGGAGATCAAAGAAGCGATATGGAGTTGTGATGGGGGGAAAAGCCTCAAGCTTGATGGGTTTAATATGGAGTTTTTCAAGAAATGCTGGAATATTGTAGGTCAGGAGGTATGTGATCTAGTTCACGAATTTTATACAAATTCATCTCTCCTTAAGTATGTCACTTAATCCTTCATAGCTCTAGTACTAAAGTCTCAAAATCCACAAGGTCTATCAGAGTATACACCTATATCCCTAATTGGGGCCATCCATAAAATCATATCAAAGCTACTTGCCAAGCGTATCAAAAAGGTATTACCTTCATTTATTTCAATCTGCCAGACAGCCTTTCTTCCTGGAAGGCAAATTCTAGACGAGGTCCTTGTTACCAATGAACTTATTGATTGAACAAAACGCTCTCGGAAGCAACTTTTCCTGTTTAAAGTTGACTTCCAGAAAGCATATGATTCGGTTAACTGGGCATTTCTGGACTACATGCTTCTCAGACTTGGGTTTAACGAAAAATGGAGGTATTGGACCAAAGCTTGTGTAATCTCAATGAGAATCTCTATATTAGTGAATGGGAGTCCATCACGGGAGGTGACAACAAAATGGGGCCTTAAACAGGGGGACGCCATTGCCCCTTTCTTGTTTCTTGTAGTGGCAGAAGGCTTGGCTGGCCTGTTTAGAAGTGTGTCAGATAAGGGATTGTTCAAGGGTGTTAAGCTAAATGAGGAAGTGCAATATTCCCTTTTGAAGCATGCTGATGACTCCATGGTCTTTGGAGAACCTATCCTTGAAAACTTGTGGTCTTTGAAGGCAATTTTTAGGAGTTATGAGTTACTTTCAGGATTGAAAGTGAACTTCTATAAGAGCCACTTTTTTGGAGTAAATGTTGATTCTGGATTTTTACAGGTAGCTGAGCACTTTCTTCATTGAAAGTTGGGAACACTCCCTTTTAAATTTCTTGGACTTCCTATAGCTTCAAATCCAAAGAGGTCTAGCATGTGGAGGCCAGTCATTGACTCCTTCAACAGAAGATTAACGAGCTGGAAAGGGAGACAACTCTCTATGGGTGGGAGAATTGTGTTGATTAATGATGTACTTAATACACTTCCTTTACACTTTTTCTCCTTTTACAGGGCACCCAAGAAAATCCTAGATTCTTTGAGAGCAATCCAAAGAAACTTTCTATGAAGCGGCAATAAAGATCAACAAAAGATTAATTGGGTTGCCTGGGATTCAATCTATCGTCCTAAGTCCAGTGGAGGTCTTGGCATAAAGAACCTGGATATTTTTAACAGAAGCTTGCTAGCAAAGTGGCGTTGGTGTTTTTTGAATGATGATTCTGCAATTTGTCACAAGCTCTTGGTGTTCAAATATGGTGATCTATCTAATCCATCAATTATGGGTTCCCTTGCACGAGAATCCTCTCTTGGTGGCGTGACATTGTGTAATTGAATATGGAACCACATGATTGGCTACAAATTCTGATGGTGAAAAAGGTACGGAATGGTTTGGAAACATTTTGACAGACCTGTGGGTGGGAGATCGGCCACTGAGGGAGTCATACCCATGTTTGTATCAAATTGCAGGAAATAAAGAAGTGGTTATCTCTGAGGTTGGAAAACAAACAGACCTAGCCTAGTCTTGGGAGTGGATTTGGAGATGACAACTTTTTCAGTGGGAAGAGGAATTGCTAAGTAAATTGGTTTATGAACTTCTTCAGGTTAATCAGTTAACTAATGAGCCTGATAAATGGACATGGAAACTCTCGGATCAAGGCTTCTCAATAGGATCTGCTTATTCCCATCTTCTCAACCAAAGTTATAACACAGCCGACCAACCAAGCTTTTATGATGTTTTCAAACACTTTTGGATATCTGACGTACCTTCTATGGTATTAGTTTTCTCATGGAGATTACTCCTCCATAGGTTACCAACGCAATCTCAACTATCTAAACGTGGGGTGAATATCCATATTGCTTCCCAAATGTGCATGTTATGTCAGGAAGTTGTTGAGGAGGATAGAAACCATCTTTTTCTTATGTGCAGATTTAACTCTAATCTGTGGTATGCAATATTCTCCTGGATGGGAATAGAAGTAGCTCTGCCACATGATATTTACTCTTTATATATGCAGCTGGGAGCATGTGTTAGGGGAAGGAAGGCAAGAAGATTAAAGTTTCTCTTTTGGCATGTTACATGCTGGTGTGTGTGGAATCTAAGAAACGAAATTATCTTCAGAGATGGCACCGCTGAATTCATGGGCTGCCTACACCAGATAAAGTTCATTTCGTGTCAGTGGATGATATACAAAAGAGGGCCAAAACTAGGAATTCATTTCTCATCTTGGAGCACCAACCCGACAGCTTGCATCCTAACTTGACTTCTACAACATTTTGTTCATACTTTGGGGATTTTTTGTGATGATTGGATTTAGTTAGTACATCAAGGTATATATGTATACTGTACAACTTGTACAGCTTTTGTATTGACCCATGACAACATCAAATTATATATAAACCCATTTTGCCTTTCAAAAAAAAAATGTGTTGACACCTGTAAATGTAAAAATGGTGGTCGGACAATTTTTATTCTAGTATAAATAAGTGACTGTATTTTTTGCTTTAATTATAAAAATAGGCTTAATATTATTTTTAGTCCCTTATTTTTTGTTGACAATACTGTATATATTATCTATATAACTAATAAATAATAATTGGTACAACAACAGAATAAATTTACCCGTGTGACAGGAAAACTCATGGAAAATGTTCAACTTGTTTTTTTTGGTACCCATGACCTTGGTGCGAAGTATCCACCAATTTTACTGGTGACTAATCTCCGCCGTGGAACCTGGCTGGTCACCTTTAGTGGGGTCTCACCTCCCAATCATGTTTTTTCCATCCACAAGACTCAAATTCGAGACCTTGCTTAAGGGGACTGAGTCCAGTACCACTCGGATCAACGACTTATTCAACTTACATCCGCATAAATGAGGTGTATAGGTGGGAAAAAAAAGAAAAAAATGGAATGTTTTAAATAATCTAATGAAAAATTAAGAAAAGAATAAAATAAAAGCAAGATGAAAAACATAAATAAATGTGTAATAATAATAATAATAATAATAATAATAATAATAATAATAATAATAATTCCTTCTAGTTTTGTGATTTCTGAGGAAACCATATGGATAGAATGGTGGATCAGAAAATTCAGGAGAGAAGAACTTCCTGGGTTCAAGCTATAAGAAGACAGTTAAGAATTATAAAAGTTGACTTTGGGAGTTTTGTTATATAAGCTAAAAGTGGGTGTGTGAGAAGGCTTAGCGTGTAGGAAATCATCTCATCGCCCTGGTAATTGAGACATGTTCATATCTTAGACCGTTTTTTGTGGTTCCTTGGACAAAAACATAACATCTATTTTATCATGTTCTTGAGGAAATGGCATTTGTTTTCATTCTTTAAGTAGAGTTCATTAATTTAGAGAATGAGTTACATATGGAAAGTCCACCCTTGTCTTGCGAAAGTAACCAATATGGAATTAAAAGGGACACAAAGCTTGGTTTTTAATGCACTTGTTCAGCAAAAAGATGCACACATTAGATCTTCTAACATAATGTTAAAACCTAACTAGATAAAATTCAAACCAGTAAGGACGGGTTCAAAACTTTCTTTACAAGTGAAATGAGTGGTCTAGAATAATGAAGATTTTGCTGTATGAATAATAATGCAGCATGCAATAGAACTCATATCCTAAATTAATATTGGTTATAAGCAAACCTTGGATGCAAGCAGTTCCTCAATAGCACATTCTTCCAACAGTTGTCATGCTTGTTTAATATCCAAATGTTTACACAGTTTGGCAAGGCTATGCATAAACACCAAAAGAAATCCAAGCTTTTCTGTTTGTCAATTGGAGTTTCATGTTAATGGGGAGTAAGTGATCTTTCTCTTTTGTCATTCAATTCACTCCCATCATCATACATATATAAGGCTTTAACTAGAGGTGGAAATAGGCCAGGTCGTTCTATAGGAGTCTATGCCTTAGCCTACATCAGGTTTAGACCAAGCCAAACTTTTTTAGAAAATAGGTCAAGTCTAAGCTTTTATAAAATCCTATTTGCTTAAAAATGTCAGGTTTTAGGTCATTCAAAAAGTCTTTTAGGCCTAACTGGCTGACTTATTTAAGTGAATATAAATAATATTTCTTTCATACTATTATTATTATATCAAATTTGTTAAAATCTATTAAAATGCTATACTTATTTACCTCTTTTAATTATTAGGCATGTTAATCTACATAAAGAGTCAAGCCTATAAGATTATTGAAAAATAAATTTATACCTTATTTAGAAACATTAATTCAAAATAGGTTTTTAATCAAGTAATATATATTCCCTTAAAAAAAAAGCAAGTAATATATATATATATATATAATACAATATTACATAATAATATAAAAAGTGTAATTACTAATATCTCTATTTAGGCTTATAGGCCAATAAGCCTACCAACTTTTAAAGGCATTATAACTAGATAGGTTTACAAGCCAGACTAGGCTTTTATGCAGGTTAGATTATGCCTTTAAAAAAGGTCTACAATAAGTAAATATGTCAGGCTTAGGCTTTGGGTTTTTTATTAAGGTCACGCTTAGGTCTAGCAAAGTCTAGTCTACCCTAGTCTATTCAACCCTACTAAAACCATAGAAATCAATTTCCTTTGTGCCCCCAGCCACGTTGCTTGATTTATGTTTTTTCACATAGGATCTCAGAGTTTCCAAAAGGTTACAAATTTGTTATGTTGGTGGAGTTAGCGTTATTTTTTTTTAACCCTGGTTATTTAATAATGCTAGCTAGCTAATAAGTTAGAGTAAATTACGTTGACACCCTTGAGGTTTTTTGACATTGCATAAATTCTCTTTTCTTTTTCAGCATTTACAACAACTTCTCTTATGGTGGAACACAATGTAATGCTTTTCAAACAATTAAAGGGATTATGGTAGAGGTAGAAAAAGTAGGGGTATTTTGTGCTATTTCACCAAATCTTAGGGTGTCATTGTAATTTACTCTAAGTTATAACCTCATAAGTGTAAGGCCTATCAAATTGCAACAGATGTTTCTATTTCCTCTTTTGATAATTCAAAATTAACATTTTTGAGTCTTCCATAAATTTGGAACTTTTCATGCAATAACACCACTCTCCATCTAATACTCATCTTAAAAGAGGAAAGTACATAAGATGCATTTAACATGAGTATTTAGTTGCAACAGATAAGTTAAGGGACTGAACTTTCTACTATAAAAGATAATGTACAAAGACATACACAAGTCTTGGCCACATACTTTCAAAAGATTTTTCTAATTTGACTTTACGGCTGCAGGGTGACCATCAAATAAAATTATTTCCTACCACTTTACAGCTACAATTTATTGCCCATTATCCTTCTTTGCAATGGCACCTGCAAGAATTTGGCAATGGTCTCTGCAACATGTAAAGCCCATTCCAAATTTAATGTACAAACTGACTGAACTACTAGAAGGGCTTTGGACTCTTGACAACCAGGTGATGGTGCACAATCTTTCAAGTGTTGGAGCTCATATGCATCATGCCCTTTGATTACCTTGAAAAGGACTTTTCACCTAATAAGAAAAAATGGAAAGTGTTGAATAGATAGATAAGTTTGAAAGTCTCAAGTAAGTCTTCTTCTAAATCTTAATTTATACCACACCATATCACATGGTGTACTTTTACAGCCAATCTTAAAATAACACAATGATATTATGAACAAATAAATCAACATCTTAAGGAATGAATTTTCCTTTCATGTACAAAAATTATATTACGTAATTGATTCTCTCCTCTACTAGCGATAAAGGAGAAATAAAAGAGTATATAGTGACAGCAATATCACGTCAAATTAAATTAGTCAGTGTTTTCATCTGAAGTTTGTTTGAAATTGGAATATAAAATATAGGGATAAATCCTAGAAAAGCAAAAAATAGTCAAGTTGTGCAGAAAATTATGTATCAGATTATTTTACATTTAGTGTGTGTTTGGGTAAGTGTTTAACGTGATTTTTCACGTTGAACGTGAAAGCAATAATGGTGTAGCTTTAGCTTTTGTGTCTTGGAACGCGTGTTTTTTCCGTTGAACGTAATTTCAACGCTTAACCAAACACACTCAGAGTCCTCATCTATCATTATATTTTTATGATACATTTTTCTGAATTCATAAAAAAAATATAGTGCTCCTAAAATCAAAACAAAAGGAATAAATAATCTCAGCAATATCTTGTCACTAGTTTTTGAAACCAATAAATAAAATTTTGTTTTTGTTTGTAGCTAGTGTGGTGTTGAGAAAGACAAGGTAGGGCAACACTTGTCTCTCGCCTAGACATTTTTACAATTTATAAGAATTTATGACATGAAGACATATTAACAATTAGAGGTAATGTATGGGTCAATATTAGAAAAGAATGCTAGAGCCAAGGGAAGTGCCATAGCTTAAGCAATTTTGTATTCCAATAAGTGGTAAAGAAGGTCATATGCCAAAGGAAAGAGAACTTCTTTCTTTGATATTCCTCACAAAAATCTAGATAACACCAACATACGACCAAGACTTTTAGCCTCAGAATATATCTAACCCTGTAAATCTACAAACATGCAGATTGACAATAGTAATAGCTTTACTTCAAAGTTATCACAATTATCATTAGATACACAAGAAATAACTTCATTAGATGCATGATGTCCTATTATTAAAAAGATTAAACTATTTATTTTGTAAAACAATATTATTTTTGAAACTATAAATTATAATAAGTATACTGAAAATATTTATAGTACTTTTATTCTTTAATTTAATTATTTTTTATATTTAATAACAAAATGTTTCAAAACTTTATATAAGTGCATTGTGTGATCTTTTTATATTATTAAAACTTTCCTTAAATTTGGGAATGTTTGAATCCTCACCACTTCCGCTTAACATCAATTTTATGGGAAATATGATTCAAAAATATTTTTTCTTAAAAAAAATTATTAAAAAATATTTGCATATACGTAACATTTCTAACTATATAAATTTCCTGAAATAAATAAAAAATTTCCCTAATAAACCTCATAAATTAAAATTTTCATCGTAAACCACAGGAACGAAATACTTGGGATGATACGAAGCACACCTCAATTCGATTTGTTTAATGAAAGTCTGGCCATTGAATCACGAAATTCCATTTGTTGAATGAAACTGTTATACACCGACCTGCTCATTGGGCTCACCCCAAATCCTTTCAAAACCTCATTCGTTACTGCATAACGAACATTGGGATTTAGGCAAACTTCCCAAAGTGTAACCTGGATTGTAAAGATTGTTTGATTTTTGGCTCTGCTATTTAGGAAGTCAGAACATCTTTGGTCATATATCACACACACGTGATCTGATTTAATTTCCACTCTTCGACCAGTTACGTACATTGTGAGACTATCCTTTTTACCTTCACCCTCATCATCACTTATAGAGATGTCCACTGCAAATGTGTAAATGCCGAATGGGTACTGACCAAAGACAAAGCAGAAAATGAAGCCGAGCTTGGGGGAAGATGGAGCAGAAGAGAGATCAATATTTATATAATTCTCTGTTGTCTTGTACTCCAACCACTCTGGAACACTGCTTCCTGGATACACGTAATAACCTTGATAAGACTCACAGTTACATATATTATAATCATGGTAATTTTGAACATGATCGTGAATTGGTGCAGATAGGTGGTGGTTTGCAAATTTCATCACGTTGATTTGAGCATTCAACCCAATAGCCACTAGAGAGACTTCATCCAACTTTAAGCAATTCCAGAACATCACCTCTTTCCTGTTTTCCTTTAATTGTTCAACAGCCGTTGAAGGAAACAATACACTCTTCAATGATTCGCAGTCTCTGGCATTTAGATTTTCAAGTGACAGGGGAAGCTCTGGTATTGTACGAAGCTTCCTGCAATTTTCTACATCTAGATGTAGCAGTTGAGTAAGATTGTTGATGGATGAAGGTAACCTCTCAATGTCACTTCCTGATAGATCAAGCAATTTCAGCTTGCTTTGATGTCCAAATGATGAGGGAAGTGCTTTGACCTTCGTCTCTTCTAATCTCAGTTCTTCCATATTCTCTGATATCAGTGAGAATTCCCTAAGATTGTCACACAAATCAAGGTAGAGATAAGTGAGGCTGCATAAATGGGAATTCCTTCCGAGTTTTGTAAGGGACTTGCAGAAACAAAGGTCCAATTTCTCAAGTTTGGGCAGAGAGAAAATAGATGGATGTACACTAGTCAACCTAAAACAACCTCCGAGAAGCAGTACTTCGAGATTTGTGGCTTTTGATAAATCTGGTAGCTCCTTTAACTTCGTAGACCAACTGAGGTTAACTACTTTTAAATTCACCAGATTCTGTAATAAAATGAAAGAAAATGAACTAAATTAGTTAATTTTGGATTCCTTGAATTAACAGAAAAATTATAACAGCGAGACACATATTTACCTTCACTCCATCCCAAAGTTTTTTCACATTGCCGCTTTGTAATTTCAATATTACAAGTTTTTCGCCAGAAAAATTCTCTGGCAAGGATTTTAGAGGGTAATACTGCCAACTAAGAAATATTAGTTCACTTGTCCAAAATTTAAGCCCTTTAGCAACAATATCATCACTCCAAGCTTTTTGCAGCTTTGGCCAACTCAGCTTCAGCCAACTCAGCCACTTGTGCTGGTTGTCATTCAACCTATCATCTTCATCTTGCCCAGAAATTTCCAGAAATCGTAGTCTGCTCATCTTAGCAAGTATGTGAAGGCTTAATTTTTGCTTCTTGGTTCGAGGCAAGTGAAGCACTATGCTTCTAATGTCCAGAGTACCCTGCGATCAATGTAGAGCAAAAATTTTAATTTTTAAACATCATCAAAACCCACATTTCTCATACATACAAAAAATTCAAATGCTATTGAAAAGATTTTACATTTAGTTAGGCTTTAACCTTGTCATTTTTCAATGCTTCACAAACGTCATCAGGAATCCATAACCGACTACGGCTTCCAGGGTCTTCCATAGATTCTTGACAAACAATTTCCCAAGCCATTTCTTGTAAACTATCATGCATAGATACAAAATTATCTTCCGAGAAAGTTATAAGAGCTTTATCTATTAGCCTATCTAACCCAGCAGCCACTGACTTATCACTTTCACCATTTCTTAATACAGATATTAGAAAACCCACCGTTAGCTTTCTATCTAATCTAAGAAAGAAACATGCAAGATCTAGAAATATTTGTTTTTCTTTACGATCTAGATCATCATAACTCAGTTTCATTATATCATAAACTTTTTGAAGAGGCATTTTTCCAAGCTTGTTAAGCTCACTTTCCCATACTTCCTTCTTTTTTCCGTAAAGACAACAAGCCAAAACTTTAACAACTAATGGAATGCCTTGGGCATAATTGACCACCCTTTCTAATAGATCATCGTACTCCATTGGATGATCACTCTGGTTAAAGGCATTCAATTTGAAAAGTTCAAGTGCATTATCAAAACTGAATTCTCCAAGCTGGTATATCGCATCAGCTTTGTTAGCATTAAGCACTTGCTTGTCTCTAGTTGTTACAATTATTGTACTTCCTGATCCAAAATTATCAAGAGGTCCCAATAATTCAGATAGGTGACCAAAATCATTCATATCATCAAGAACAATAAGAACCTTCATACGACGAATTCTATCATCGAAAAATGAATTTGGAGCATGTCCTAACAGTTCAGTAAAAATTTCTTTCTTCAAAGAAATTATTCCATTTTTTCCTGATTGTTCTCTTTCATTGGCTAAAAAACATGAACCTTGATATTCAGACCGTAAGTTGTTAAATACTTCTTTTGCAAGGGTTGTCTTGCCGATACCGCCCATACCCCAAATTCCAATAAGACGTGTATCTTTTGGCTCTTTACGTATCAATGATTCTACATCTGCAATTTTTTTTTCAATTCCAACAATTCCTTTTGAGTTAACCAAGGGTTTACTCATCCTCATCATAACAAGTTTGATGATTTCCTCAAGTAGCTTAGCATCATCCCTATGTGACATGGAGAGAAATGTGTGTTAAAACAAATGTTGTTGATATTAACTCACCTATTCCGATGTTTTTTTTTTGGAGGGGGTAGGGAGGGTGGACAGTTATTCAACTTAATAGGTCAAGTACTAAAAATTAAGTAAAAGAGTTTTGTTAGATGTATCTACAAATCCTTTTTAAAAGCATCATTTAAAAATTGAAATATATGTATTACTTGGTGGCAATTTTTTTTTTTGGTGAAATTACTTGGTTGCAATTTAACCACTAAATTTAACGGACCAACAAAGTAGGATTGGTCCCATCTAGGGATGGGGAAATATTTGTACCCATGGATATCTTGGGATAAAATTCATAATGGGTAAAAAATGGATAGTTAAATAGGTAATTATAAATCATTTAAACAAATTTGTACATGTTAATAAACGGGGGTGGGGACAGGGTGTCAAGGTACCCGTCCTATGTGTGGCTGTTATTACCTAGTATAGTAAATTACTTAAATGTCCTTGTTTTAATATATATCACTACACAAGAATTAACTTCATAATCCCCATATATTAATATATATATATATATATATATATATTTGTATCAAGTAATTGCGTAGAATAATGGAATAATTTTAGTTTTGTTGGCATTTAAAATACTTTTTCTTCAAAAAAAATTATTAGAATGATTAAAAATTATTTTGTCCATTATTCATTCTTCTACTACAGCAGGTTGGGGAAATTGGATTTTATCTCTAAAAAGCTTAATGTGTCAGGTTTGTGTCAATAGCAGCTTTTGTCAATAGCTGCTAGTATAGCTTTCCAGTAAGCATTATTTGAGGTTTGGGTGGGGGTTGTTATGTTTATATGGTCATTCATTAATGCACCCGTCTTACTAAACTTTGTCACATCTTGGATCACGTTTAGTGCTTATAAATAATTTTTTTATTTTTCTGATAAAAAAATTAATTAAGAAAATGAAAAATATTTTAAATTAAGATAATAAAATTATTTTTAGGAATATAATTCCATTAAATAATGTATTTATTATTTATATAAGTAAGGAAATTACATATAATTTACTTTTATAATCTATTTTAATTTTAATATATTATGAGCAGTGATTTTTATTGCTTTTATTATTGTTCTTACTTTTTACTTCCTTACTTTACTTTTAATATTTTACTTTTTAAAATTATAATTATATCGTACTTTTAAATTATAATTACATATAATTATATTTTTTAATGCTTATAATGAGCAGTAAATTATAAACATCTAAGTAAATTATAATTTTTTTTTAAAAAAGTACAATGCTAAAAGTAAATTAGTGAATTAAAAAGTAAGAACAATATTAAAAGAAAAAAGTCAATGTCCATAGTATTTGAAATTAAATAAAAGTATAAAAGTAAATTATATATAATAGTAAATTATATATAATTAACTTATTTATATAAAATGATAAATATAACTAGAGTTAAAAGTAAACAATATTTACTTAATTGATTTAAGAACCTAAAAATAATCTAATTATCTCAATTTAAAATATTTTTTATTACCTTAATCATCTTAATTAATATTCTTTATATTCTTAGTCGTGTCAACGCTAAACTACATAGAGTTCTAAAAAAAATATTAAGATTAAAAAATAGTAAATAACTTTAAAAGGACTAAAACCAGATAGTTCTTCATTCAACACTCTTCTATTTTTTTTTTCTGGTTTTTATTCAGTTGTTCTACTTTTTTCAGCCTTTTTATTAGATTTTTAATATCTATATACTATTAACTATATGTGCTATTATTCATATATATTGTATTATTATAAATGGAAAAGAATATTATATTATATATAAATTATTGTTTTTTTATAGTTAAGTAAAAACATTTTAATAAATTGATAGTTAAAATGAATATTTAACTTTTACTTTAATTAATATTTTATCACAATTATTTTACTATTAATTATATAAAAAATTTATTATATATATATAGCTATGAACTATATGAAGCGATTTGATATATGTCAACTTATTACTATTTGGACAAGACAAATAAAAGTTACATCCTTTTGCAATCTAAGCAACACGTTATAAAAATATGCATATAAATATATCATAGCTAGATATATTAATTGAACATTTATGGAGAAAAAAGAGCTTACAGAAACTTTGATGACTCAATGCCGGATATTTTTGCAGATTTATTCAAAGCATCTCTCCACATTTGCACCTTGGTGGTCTCATATTTTGCTTTATGCTCATCAAATGCCTTTTTGTAACTCTCCGAAGATTGATGTCCTACATGTGTGGGTTCAACCTCGTAGAAAACAGGGATTACAATTTGTCCATATTTCTCTTTGCAATGAAGTATTGTCACAAGTTCTTCTAAACACCAACGTGAAGAAGCATAGCCTTGTGAGAATATGATCAACGAAATGGATGATCCTTCAATTGCTCCAACAAGTGATGGCCAAATTTCATGTCCCCTCTCAAGTTGATCATCTATAAAGGCATTTATTTGCTTACTTTTAAAAGCCTCTCTCAAATGGCTAAGAAATCCACGACGGATGTCTGTTCCCCTGAAGCTAACAAAAACATCGTACGTTGTTTGTGGATCGTTGTTGTCTGACATGGCTTTTCCTCTACACCCTTCAGTTTTCAAAATAACTAAGAATGATGTAAAATCTAATTGTTTCTTACCTTCACAGCCTGAAACTGCATCTACATATTCACACACACCAATGCGGTTGACTTGGTCCCATAATGGCTATTGCTATACAAAGACATACACATATCACATATGTTATTCAACGTGCAAATATTTGTTTTTGTAGCAGCTGCATGTTGGTCATTAAATAGAATTATTTCCTCCCATCCACCTACTACTGAAAAGAACATTTGAATCAATGGGTGTGAATGCCTCAAAAAATTCTTTTGCACGAATATATGAAGAAGATTGTTAGACAGATTGGAGAGCGTACCAAATCAAGCAAGTAGTAAATGGACAAGTCCAAGTATCATTTTCCCAAGGGATTTGCTTGAGATAGGCAATGTTCACATAAATACTAGCTAGACTAAACTTGTTTTCACAAGAAAGCGATAAAAACGTAAACTTTGGTTGGTTTTGTGAAAGATTATAACAGAAATTAAAAAGATGGTTTTGTGGTTTTAAAGTTAAACACAGCAGTAGACAGAGGTTAAAACAGATAAATAAAGATGTTGCAGGGGTTAGATCTCACCATTCTCTACTCTCTTCTGACATTAACACCTAATATATATTCTATTCGCATTTAAATGTTAAAATCAGTCAATAAAAACATTCTCAACCCTAATTTCTTAGGTGCAGAGAGTCTTAGATTACTCCCCCAAGCCTTGATTCCTCAACAACTTAACAAAGCAACTAGCTTTAAGTCTAGTGACCACAAGATAACCCATGAACTAAGCTCCATTCCTAGACACAAAGTTCATGAGGTATATTGCTTCAGTTCTAGACAACGAAAGTGTTTCCCAACAATAGTCATGTCCATGGATCATGCTAGGGGTGATCAAGCCACAACAAGCTTTAAGAAAGGAAGCAAAATACTAACTTTAAACACAAATATGCAGAATATATATAGATAATATCAAAAGATACAAGAGAGTTTTGAGAATGGTTACATCCAACCCCTTACAACTAAAGAAATCAGCCACTCATGGGCATGAGCAGCTGGAAAATACACATGGAAGGGAAGAAAAAGAAGAGAAACACCAAGAACTAAAGAGAGAGCTTTTCTCTCTTACTAAAATAGTACAAAATGAGCTACAGAAAATGAGTTCTGAAAATGTTCCCAGCCTTCTAAACTTCTGAGGGTCAGTCCTTTATATACACGTTCAGAATTTCTTCAAAGTGACATTTAGCTCAGCCTGGGATTTTGGCTTGGCTGATTGGAATTTTTTGTACTTCAACAGATTTCTCTTGCAAAAGACCTTCCACTGCTTCCAAAGCTCAAAATGCAGCTCCTAAATGTGTTCTTCAACTTCAATCTTCAATTCCTACAAATATTGGGGCAAAACTCTAAGATATAACAAAAAACTAGAAAAACTAAAGTTCTAACTAAATTGTGAAATTAACATAAATCGAGTAAAACACCACTCCAAATAAGAGAAAAGGATAGATAATTGCCTTAAAAACTACTTGAAAAGTAAGTAATTATAGCAACTAACAACTCCCCCAAACTTGGAGTTTTGCTTGTCCTCAAGCAAAAGATAAAGACAACAACTAAATAACTATCTAAACTGAAAATGACTACCACTAAAATAGAAATCATGGATCAAGATCAATCCCATCCTAACAAATCCAAAACAAGCTTCCATCTAAGAATTGAAAAGGATCAAACCAATGATTTGAAACATGGTGCCTTAAACCGAAACCATAACAAGGATGCAAGTACCTAATTTCTCAAGAAATGAACCAAGCATAACAATCAAAATTTGACAAAATCCAAGAATGTTTGATTCTTTTCACTCAAGTGTCTCACTCAAGCACCAATTGATTTAGGTGCTGAATTCTCTCACAGTCAACACACAATGGAAACCATAAATTAGTTTTGCTTTCCTTCTCAATGTAACAAAATTATGCACATAAATTAAGATCACAAGGACTTGATCAAGGTCTGAAATGTGGCTAGGTTTGAAAGGAAATTGGTTTTTCTAGATAGACAAAACACCATGAGATAAAGAGAGCAATCAATGCATTTTTCAGATTTTACCCAATCCCTCTTATTCTCTCACAATGATAAAGATACCAACTCCTTGCATTTCTCACATTTAAGCTCAAGAACATGCCACTATAATCACAACAAGTATCATAGCCTTTATTTCTTTTTGTTTTCCCTTATCTTCTTTTTCTTTTTCTTTTCTCAGAATTTTTTTTTATTTTTTGTATTTTACAGAACAAAAGATAAGCACAGCTGTGACACTTCTTTAAATTCAATGAAAGTGACCCACAATTGTTCCCAAGTTCTTCCTTTCATGCAAGATTTCCCCCAAACTTGTTCTAAACCCAACACATGCAATTGCTCTCCTATCCAATGGTATGGAAAGTGAATTGTTTTTCAATTAGGCTCTTTGGGTTATAATGAAGAAATTTAATTCAATTAAGGCTCAAAGGGGCTACACAAAAAGAATAACAGTAACAAGGGAAGGCCTTTTGGCTCTAGGATTCACAATCATCAAACACAATTGCCTTGATCATTTCTTTATTAACATGCAAAAATCATCACAAGAGAATTGTTCAAAACCAATAGTGGTGCCAAAGGTGGCACTCATAATCATTTGAGAATCACACAACTCACAGAATTTATTTCTCAAACATTCTTCAAACCTGTCATCAAAATCATGTTTTGCTTGAAACATTTTCTCAAAAACATACATGCATCCAAGCTATGCTAACGAAACATGCAGTCACAAAAATAATCAAATCATGGTTTTGCAACACATTTTTCCTTAAAAAGCGTGAGAAGCAAGCAAGGATAACGCACGATGGAATTTTTCTAAAGACATGAACAACTGCAACAATAAAATTAAACTTGCAAACACAAACAAAGATACCAAGTTTAGAAAACAAATGAGCCTTGGCCAACATCACCAAAATAACAACTAAACTAACAGCAAACCCACAATGTAACTAACCATGCACTGAAATTGAAAAAATGAAATTATAAAAGCAGAAAAATAAATTGTCCTGGTAAAACGAGGATTAAAGAAACAAATCCCCCATCAAACATCATCATCTTCCTCTGCCTCAGGACTGCCATACTCCTCTTCTTCCTCCACTTCACTTTCCTCGTCTGCCATGGCTTCATCCCCCATAGCAGCTCCTTGGTCTCCAGCCTCTGCAGCAGCATCATTTCTAGCAGCAACACCATTTCCATCAGCAGCATCAACAACAGTTGCACCCCCCAAAAAGAGCGGTCTGTCCCCAGGCCATGCAACCATAGCTTCAAACTCAAAAGGGGATGGCCAATGGAGACGTCCATGAGGTCTCGGTGCTACATTAGCCATGCTGGAAAATAGAAAAGAAACAAAACAAAAAATAAAACAAGAGATAGAAGAAATGAAATAAGTTAGTACAAAAACTAAGAAACAAGAAACAGGAAAATAATTTAAAACATAATTGAAACACAACACATAAGAAAAGAAAAGAAAAACAGAACAAGAAATTAGCAATAAATTTAAAGGATAACTAAGAATCCATAAACAACAAAGGGATTTTGTTACACACATGTGCAGGAACCATAACATGAATACTCAAATGTGCAGCAATTTTGACTTAGCTTCCACAGGGCAGCTTTGCCAAAATCCACTAATCATGCACTACTTCAGATTTTTCAAAAGATGTGGTTCCAACAAGTGTGGGTGACAAAATGAATAAGGCAAACAAAGTGGTCCCAGATCTCAGTCAAAGAAAAACACACATGAATGCAAAAAGCAAAACAAGAAGAAAAAGAAAAGGACAAACGATTGCTTTATGGGCAAAACAGAACACTCACAACATGGCCCATATGCTTCCCAAACACTAGCAGCAATAAACAAAAAATGTTAAACAAAACACAACAGCTATATATAGTCAAGTAAAAGAGAAAAAGACTCAAGTTTATTTGTGGGTCTCACCATGGGAAATATATATAGTCACCCACACTATTTTTCATTCAACACTCTCTAACATACCAAGTAATTTTTAAAAAATAAAAATAATTTGTAATGAAGTTTTTGTAACTTCATGTACTACTCAAACTCGTCACTCCTCCAAGTAGAGGACCTGGCTAAGTAGGAGAAGCCTACTCGGACCAAAGCAGTTACAACAGAGGGTATATCTTACCAAAAGATAAGATATACAAAGATTTAGATAGAAGATCACGATAGAAGATAAACTATCAAATCAATCTATCATAATCAATTAGATCTGATAAGATTTGATAGGAAAATGACCCTATCAAATAAATCTATTTACATTCTATAAATACAATGTTATTCATTCCAATCAAGGTACGAAATTCTACACCCATTAGTGTGATACTTGTTTCCTACCTCTACGCCTCTAATTTGAGTGTCGGGGTGTCTTTGCAGGTACATCCCCTACCATACATCAAGGATATCCAGGCGGAGCCACCGTACTAAAGGACTTACCAAATCCGGTAAGAACATTTGGTGCCCACCATAGGGCTCAGTGAAACTCTTCCCAGCCACACCAATCAACGCGAAATGATCGCGATGGCAACAACCCAAGAAAAATAGGGAATCTTGAAAAGTTACCACAAGTGTTGGAACCTGTAACACAGGGAACACTGGCACAGGGGGATACCCATCAGGGTAACCCGCATAATGTGGCGCCCATCCCGCGTCAGGTGCTTGAGAATCACCCGTTGATCCAAGCCCTACAAAGGGAGATGAACACGCTGAAACAAAACAACACGAAGGAGATAGAGGATCTCCGTAGGGAGAACGCTAATCTTCGAGAGTAATACCAAAAGTTGCAAGTGGACCAAAACACGCACTCGGCTGCCCACACGACCAATCACGAACAACCTGATCGGACAGAGCGAGACGACACTACCTGGAGCGAGGTAGAAAGATAACTCAAACCAAATCCAAACTCGTATCCACTGCGCACACAATCCCAAGATGGAACGCAATGCTAGAAATTATGAGGCGACACCCGTTCGTAGATGGTATAATGGAAACACCATTACCGACCAGGTGGAAGCCCCTGTCCATGGATCGTTATGACGGTTTGACAGGCCCAGATGAGCACATCGACGCATTCGTCAGGCAGGTCAACCTCTACACAAACGACGACACCATCATGTGACGTGTTTTCCTAACCACGTTGAAAGGGGTAGTGTTGAACTGGTACAAGTGCCTTCCATCGCATTCGATTGACTTTGCCACCTTGGTCGCTCGTTTCGATGCCCAATACACCACAAGTCGACCTCATCACTTGACAGTAGTGGCCTTGGCCAACATTTGGCAAGAGGGCAATGAATCCCTTAGGGACTTCATGGAAAGATTCGTCGAAGTCTCAGTTAAAATTCGAGACTTGAATCCTCAAGTTGCACTGGCCGCCATGCTAATGGCCTTGAAATCCGAGCCCTTCTCGGACAGTCTTTGCAAGAAGCCTCCACGTGATATGGATGAGCTCAAAGCAAGAGCAGTAGGATACATCCAGATGGAAGAGATGACAAAGTTTTGAGAACATATCAGAGGGGAATCTTGAAAGAAGTACGACAAGCGAGAAAAAACAAGAATAAGCCTAGGGCGGACTTCTAGTAGCAGATCTAGGACTGAGAAGCTGCCTCGAGCCAAGTTCACCAACTACACTCCCTTGGTAGAAAGTAGAAGCCAAATCCTGGAAGAAGCCTGCAACGCTGAATTGATCAACCTACCTACTCGGAACCGGTCCCCAGAAAAAGTGAACAGGTCCAAGTATTGCATATACCATCAAGTGCATGGACAAGCAACGGAAGACTGCAATACATTGAAGGATAAGATTGAAAAACTTATCCAAGAAGGCAAGCTGTGATGTTTTGTTCGAGACGACAGCCGAAAATCTGAGCGAGAACGAACCCGAGATAGGGGAGAAGATCAGGACAGAAAATCTTTGCAAACAGAAGAGAACCAACAAGAAGGACCAAGTAATCCTCCCGAGACTCGACTTTGAGGCATTATCAACATGATCGCAGGAGGAGGGAGCTCGAGCTTGGCAAGGAAGAGACACTTACGCGGCATCCGATCAATCAACTTGGCTTTCGTGAGACCGAGAGCACCAAGAAGCCTACCACCGATAACATTCATTGACACAAACTTTGAAGGGATAGAACCCAACCACAACGACCCAATAGTGGTTAAAGTTGAGGTCACCAACTTCCTTATATTTAAAGTCCTCGTGGACTAAGGCAGCTCGGCCGACATCCTATACTGGTCCACCTTCAAGTAATTGGACATCCTCGAAAGCAAGATACAACCGTACACTGAACAACTAGTTAGATTTTCAGGTGAAAAAGTGGATACAAGAGGCTATATAGACCTCCTCACCACTTTCGGAGACAACAAGGGATCCAAAACTGTCACGATCAAGTACTTCTTAGTCAATGCACTTACCTCATACAACATCCTTATAGGCAGACCTGCACTCAACGAATTAGGGGCAGTGATCTCAACCCCTCACCTGGTGATCAAGTTCCCCAACTTGGAAGGAGAAATAATAACAGTAAAAGCTGATCAAGAAACAACCCACAAGTGTTACTTAGCAAGTTTGGAGATAGCCAGCGGCAAAAAGGTCCCCGAACTGAGAGTGAAATAAGTAGCGTGCACCTCAATCATGGTTCAACTAACAGAAGAAGTCGAACTTGACCCCAGAGAGGGTGAGTCGAGAGCAGAACCCACTGAAGGGGTAAAACCATTCCAGCTAGGAAGAAAAGCAGGTCAATGCACAAAACTTGAAACTCAACTAAGCAGCGAGATCGAAGATACAATTGCCCAGATCTTATTGAAGAACATTGACCTGTTTGCATGGTCAGCAGCTGACATGCTGGGAATCGACCCAAGCTTTCATTGCCACAAACTCGCTATATGTCTAAAGGCCAAACCAGTCTCCCAAATGAAGAGAAAGCTTGGAGTCGAGAGAGGAAAAATAGTCAGAGAAGAAACCAAGAAGCTACTAAACACCGGCTTCATAAGAGAAGTACACTATACCACATGGCTAGCAAACGTTGTGATGGTGAAAATGGGCAAACGGCAAATGGAGGATGTGCACCGATTACACAGACCTCAACAAAGCATGCCCTAAGGACTCATACCCACTGTTGAGTATTGACAAGCTGGTGGACGGAGCATCCGGCTATCCCATCTTAAGTTTCCTAGACGCTTACTCTGGTTACAACTAGATACCCATGTTCCAACCTGATAAGGAGAAAACAACATTCATAACTGATACAACCAACTACTACTATACAGTAATGTCGTTTAATCTGAAGAACGCGAGAGCCACGTACCAGCGTATGATGGACAAGATATTCATGAAGCAGCTCGGACGAAACATAGAAGTCTACGTGGACGACATGGTAGTCAAAGGCCAAAACTTGAGCACACATTCGAAAGATTTGGCCATAATATTTGATGAGATAAGAAAACACAATATGAGGTTAAATTCAGAGAAGAGCGTATTCGGAGTGCAAGGCTTCAAATTCTTAGGCTTTATACTCACACACAGAGGCATAAAAGGCAGCCCAGAGAAGTACATTGCTATCATAAACATGAGAAGCCCGAGTAACATGAAAGAAGTACAAAGACTAACTGGAAGGCTGGCTTCCTTATCTCGATTCCTACCAAGAGCGGCAGAGGTGGTCAGACCCTTTTTCCAACTCCTTAAGAAGTAACAAGCGTTCGATTGGAGTGAATAGTGTGAAGCAAACTTCCAAAAGTTGAAAATGCTACTCAACTCACCACCAGTCCTTACTCGACCAGAACCCAGCAATTGAAAGGGAATTATTGTGGTAAAATGGTAGCTTATTTCTACCATTTACCATCTCTCGAAAACATTCCTTTTCATTTCCCTCTATTTCTCTCTTGTGTGCTTTTTCTATTTCTTTTCCACTATTGCTCGCACCAAGAGAATGGCAGTCAAAAAACCTTTATCTTTCTCTTCTACTGAGAGTGATAGTTCTCGCTTTCCCTAACCAGTAAGACAAAAGTACAAAGGGAAGGGAAAAATTGAACCCATTGAGGTGTATTCATCCTCTGACTTAGAGGAAACTGTGCGGAGAACTCCTCCTGTTGCAAAAGGTGTGGTGATTGGATCACCAAGAAAGAAGGAAGTTCCCAAGAAGGAAAAGAAGGGTCCGAAAAGAAGAAGAGAAGCTTTTGAGGAAAATGCCTTGTATAAGGAAAAGACCATTAAGGAGAAATTTCTGTCTAGTTGGGTGAACAAGAAAGTGGTCTATGGAAGGTATATAGACTTAAAGGGTATAAAGCATATTGGCTGGGACATTCTGTGCTTTGTGAAAAAGTAGAAATGGACTAGGTTCTTTGACATTCATGAGGTTGTCTACCCAAGGCTAGTCAGAGCCTTCTTTGCTGCAGCTAAAGTTGATCAGAATGATTTCATTCTGAAGGCCAACCTGAAGGGAACTGAGATTCTGGTCTCGGAACAACTGTTAGCCACCATTCTGGAAGTGTCAGGAGATAGCACCAGGCTGTATGATGGGTGGATCGATAAGATGGGGTTAAAAAGAAAAAGGGTTGCAAAGAAGTTCAAGGAGGAGAAGGACAACAAGTTTAAGTCAAACACTCTCAACTCCTTTGGAAGGATTGTCCATTGGATCTGCATGCACTCAATATTGCCAAGGGTAAGAACTTATCATAAGGTAAATGACTAAGACTTGTTGGTCATTTATAGCTTATGGCAGCAGATTCCTATTAGCTTGCCCTTTCAGATCATTAACCACATGATCAAAGCAACAAAGCCAGTGAAATCCACCTCTAGTGTTCCCTATGGAATGCTCATGACCAAAATTTTTAAACATTTTGGTGTTCCCTTTGAGGATGAGACTATAGATGAAGATATCCAAACTAGGGGTGAAAAGAGTGTTGGATGCCTGAAGTTGAAGCCTCAGGATGACATGACGGATGCATGCACCTGTTCTGATGGAGAAAAGGGAGTTCAGAACAAGAAGAAGGAACTAGAGGGTAGTTTCTTAAAAAGAAACTCTTCTACTCTGGTAAAAGTAATAAGAAGTGGAAAAAGGATCAAGATCAGAGCTGGTAGAAATGATAAGGTGCTGGAAGTACAAAAGGCAAGCCTTACAGCGGAAACGGAAGAAGGTAGTGAAGAGAAAGAAACCCCCTTTGTCCCTGTTATCACTAAGCAGGAAGATAAACAAAAGAGTGAAGAGAAGGATGCTTCTGAAGGCCATTCTGAAGATAAAAAAAAGGAATTAGAAATCCATTATGAAGAAGTTCAGAATTAGGATGAAAAAGAAAAATCTGAAGAAGTTTCGTCCAACAATGAAAAGGCAAACTCAAAAGAGTTTCATGACCTAGACACATCCTTTGGTCAAGAAATTCCTTTTGAAAAGAAGATGGATGTGGATGCTGACCATTCTAAGCCTCAGAAGAAGGTAGTTGAGACTGATGAAGGGTATCAATCTGCTCAGAATGAGGAAATAGATGTGCATAATGAGGAAATCCAACACATTGTGGCTGCAGAAAACATTGTTAAGGATCTACAGGATCCCACTGATGAAATTATTACAGATGTACTCACCCAACTGAAGTCAAGGGATTCTAGCCATGAGGAAAGAGAAGCAGAATAGGAGGTTAAGTCTCCTAAGAAGACTGATATGGCTACTAAAGAATTAGGGAAAGAAATCGCAGAGAAAGAGTAGGTGAAGCAGTCAAAAGGATTGAAGACTCTTGTGGGATTAGTTAAAGACTTAGTGTTCAACACTGAGAATCTGCAAAGATTTTTCAACTCCCCTATCTTTGACACTTCTGTTAAGAATGCCTGTGGCATTTCAAGTTTGCAAGGGGAACCTTATACTTTTTTCATTCCAATTCCATTTCCCCCTCTGCATCCACCTGAACCAGCTGTGGCTGAACCATCGAAGGTCAAGGAGGATTTTCCAAATGTGCCTTTCACTTCTACTACCCCTCCTCTTGCTACCAGTCAACAAAATCTGTTAACAGTAGACTGACCTCATTGGAAAAGCAAGTTAGAAAATTTGACTTGATCAAAAGCTACTATTTTCAAATGTTGATAAACTTCAGAAGACTCTCAATGAGTTGTTTGAGAGGTTCCTCTCTTTCGAAGAGTGAATGTCTAATAAGGCACGATTTTCATTGATCCCTGAAGTTTCTCCTATGCAGCATGAGCCTCCACCTCCACCAAGAACCACTGTCATGCTTTCCTCCTCATATTCTTCAGAGAACTCTTCTCCTACCAAGATGGAGTGACAACTTCCTTGCATCCTCCCTTATGTTTTTTGCTTGATGGCAAAGGGGGAGAAGCTTAGGAGTTGTTAGGGATAAAATTAGTGGGGGTATATCAGTTTTCATATGATAAGTTGTTTTTTATTTTGCTCTTATTTTGTTCTGATGCACAATCTGATCCTGTAATATTTTGTTGATATTAATGAAAAACTGATTTGTTTTGATAATCATACCTTTTTGTGATTTGATCTTAACTCTACATTATAATCATGTTTGATTCATAACTGTCTAAAAACATAATGCATGGACTGAGGGGGAGTTGGAGCTTTCCCTACTGCTTAATTAAAAAAATCAGATCTCTTTGCATACTCTCAGGGGGAGTAAAACTAAAAAGTTTTAGAAAGGTTTTGTCATTCTTAAATTTGCTCCTACGGGTTTGTTATCATAAAAAATGGGGAGATTGTTGAATCCAGAACCCTTAGTGTTTTGTGTAAATGCAAAAGTCACAAGAAGAGGGGGTTGAATTATGATTTATAAAACGTTTCACGAACTTTTGCAATATGCAATCTTCATCTGTTGAAAGCTTAAGACTTTGGAACAAAAGGTTTGACAGATAAAACTATCAGATGAAAGCCTTAGTTAAGAAAACAAAATAAAATCACGAGACAAAGTCAATTCAAACAGATAAAAGGAAGATAAGCAGGAAAGATAACACAAGATATTTATATTGGTTCGTCTCACCCCGAGACTACGTCCAGTTCTTGGCAAACCACCAAGTTCCACTAACTTTTCAAGTTACAAGTATTCTTCACTGCCACTTCTGGCTCTTACAAGAAGTTTTTGCACTAGCCTCTTCAAGCTAATCAACACAAGTATTCTTTACTACCAAGCCACTTCTGGCTCTATAACAAATCACAAGATTTGTTTAAAAAATGGGCTCTTAGACTTTAAGGTATCGTCTTACAAACGGATATACAAGGTAAATAGCAAAGTCTTTTTCTCTTAGGATATTGAAGGTGTTTTGAGAGCTTTTTACAAAAAGAATAATTTGCAAGAATGAAGGCTTGAATGAATGCTTGCAAGATTTGAAATAGTTCCTTGTGTGTCTTTTTTTTTTTTTTTTTTTTTTTTTTTTGCAGCACTTCAAAACTTCAGCTTTATATAGACTTGTTGAAGAAGTAACCGTTGTCTTTAAACGGTCTTCAAGCTATCATCTGATGAGCGTCTGTTGAGTAGGGGTAGTTGAAGCATTTAATGCAAGCATTAATTGCTTGTCACCAACTAGTCACTTTTGTTCTGATAAAACACTCTGCTTATCTTTCTTGATATGTACTCCCCATACTTCTGCTATAGTTGTCACATCTCTTGCTTAATCAGTCAAGTACACATTGTAAGCTGTAACGCATCTTTTGAGGTGAGAGAAGTTTCTGCTAGTTGACTTGCCTTTTTGTTCCTTTTGTGCACTACGATAGATCCTAGGAGGATGTTCCATGATATTCCCTGTAAAATAGATTACATTGAAAGAGTGCATTTACTATGCCTTTTAATTACTCTATCAGACTCAGGCGTCTGTCTGCGTATCATCTGTATCTTACAGACGTAGATACAACTACTTCGTCTGTTGGCATTCATAAGACACATTCTTTTTATTGAATATTTGTTCTGAATTAAATCAAAATAATTGAGGGTCCTGATTCGTCTTATGACTTAACAATCTTCCCCTTTTTGATGATGCCAAGCAAATATTGTAAAAAGATATATATTGAAGCTACAAGCATGCACTTTGATCAGTCAAACAACTTGTTTTATAAAAAAAAATTCACATCAAGATGATGTGCTTTTACAGATGATAAAATCAGAAGGAAAAAGAAAATACTATTCCTTTTTGTCAGTTGCTTCTGCTTCCCTTCAGATGTTGCTTCGTATCATCTGCTCCCCTTGAGATGTATTTTCATCGGCTCCCCTTTAGATGCATTTCACACTTTCTTTTTACCCTTCCCTTCTCCTTCTTTTGCATGGCGATCATCAAAACCCAGTTCCCCAGGAATTGGACCGTCAGAATCAGAGGTGTCAGAGTCAGAAGCTGATGACAACACCATAGGGGATCTTGGTGGAGTGGGGGTGTGTCTGCGGTGGCGTCCTTTGAAGAAGGCATCTATGCTGATCCACTTTTTGAGCTCAACCTTGAGAGCCTTTCTATCTGTCAAAGCTTGACGCAGAGCTTTCCTTGTTGCCCAGAGTTTGGCATACAGATCATGGACTTCTTCTTCAGAGATGGGAGGTCTGAATGGTTCAATGGCCATCAGATCATCCTCTGGTTCTTGTACAAGGCCCAAAATAAGCGTGAAGAAGAAGAAGGTGGAATATGGCAGCTGTACCGCAAAGAGACGTCCCTATCGGATGGATAGTAGAATGTGGACTTCTAGGGAGTTATGTCAGAAGGGTTTTCAGATGAAGATTAGAAAACTTGATGTCCTTGGCATCGATAAAATCTTCCTATCTTCAGATGATACCCATCTGCAGGAGGCTTGTCTTCAGGCTCCAGACCAGAGCAGAAGGCATCAAACTTTCTGACTCGTCTAATAGTCTGTAGGTCATCAGACGTTCTTTCAGCATTTGATTTCTGAAAGATGGCTTCAATCTCTCGTCTGAAAGGCCTGCCTCTGCGAACATGGATGTTGCGTTGAGGAGTGTCTTCTTCATCTGAATCTTCCTTTTCCTTGCCCTTGTAGTTCAAGATTGGAAGGACTAGAATGATTTTATCCACATCGATTTGGAACCGAGTCTGAGATGAGGCTGCACATGAAAATTGTGTGCCTAGAAAATGAGGCATCATCTTAGCCCTTCTTTCAATCAATTTGAAGGAACTCTGCCTCTTCTTGATCTCCTTCTTGTAGATTTGCAACTTCATCCTTAACTCAGCAGTATAATATGAGGATTCCCATATGCTAAAAGTTGGAGTAGCTGTTGGGTCATTCAAATTCAAGTCTTCAACATAGGCAGAGGGTGGAGGATGAGCATGAGTCCATAGGAGAACAATGTTGAGATATGCTAATAGACCCAGCATCTCCTGAAGATTGACATGCTCAAAGAAGGGGATTGCATCTGTAAGCCCTGAGAGATGTCTCCAGACTGAGGCTCTAGGAGAATAATTCCTTCTACCATGAGGAGTATACTCAAAGATGAGAGTGTTGTACTCAGGCGATGTCATCTGTCAAGGAGGAAAGATCCTGAACTATGGTTCGTATTTATAGCAAGAGAGAGCAGACAGTTCTTCTTCTGGAAGGACTTCATATGATGGAGAGTTGAAGGGATCAATCCCCAGAACTCCTTGCTTCCATAACTTGACGTAGTCAAGTGGTTCAAGCAAGAATGCTTGATCATCATCAGTGCAGACGCCCTTTCTCTGCCATTGCCTGTTGCAGTGTTCCCATTCATTTACCCTTGGGTGCTTCCAACCCCTATGATATCTGACATTGACTTCAGGGTCTGTTGGAGGCTGGATAGGAGGAGGTGGAACCGTTGGGGCCACGTCTGATGATCCAGACATAGCATCTGTCCTTAGATGTTAAGTCTAGAGCTAGACTTCCAAGAGCGTTCTCTAGAGGCTGGATGTCCGTGGCAGCTTTCCTTTTTCACCTCCATTGTTTGTCTTCCACAAAGACTTCTATGTCTTCATCGATATTGATTTGAAGACTTTCAGTTGGAGCAGACGATGTGCCTCCATAGATCATCGTCTGTTTCTTAGCGCGATCCTCTGTAGACTTTGCCAAGTGTTCATCTACTTTCTATTCATCCTTCTTGGTAATTGGTCTATAGATGGCACGAGGACCAGAGTCAACAGTTTCAACAAGATCTTCTCCCATAACCAGATCTTGTGTGCTTGCTTCTAGAGCAGACTGAAGAAGAGCTTCATTTAGTTCTTTTATTTCAGCGTCGTCTGCTTCATCTATGGTCAGCATCTGAAGCACCTTTTCCTCAACTCCAGTTTCTTCAGACATAATTTCTGCTGTTTGAATCATAGCAGATTCAATTCTTGTAAGATCTGCAGTGACCTCCTGCTTTTGTTCTTCTTCAGACAAAGTCTTTATGGACTCGAGAATAGCCTTTTCACGATCTTCTTCTTCAGGGGCCAAACCTTCATCAACAGACTTTTTCTTCAGCTCTTTTGCTGATAGGGTCTTGACAAACTCTACCACAGTCTGTTCAAGCTCTATCTACTCCCTTTACTCAAGCTTTTTGTCCAGTCTGGCCTTCTTGGCAGCTTCCTTTCTGGATAACACTTGAGCCTTCCTTATAGCTGTTACTTCTTTCTTGTCTGTTGGAGGAGGAAAAGATGAGGGCTTGGTCTTTGGGGCAACTTTGGGTTTGGGTGAGGCTTGAGGTGTAGGTGAGGGTACATCAAGAATCTCAACAGCAAATTCTTAGGCCTGTGTGGATGAGGTTTCTGGTTGAGGTTAGGGTTTAGGTTGGTCTTCTGGTGAGGTGGCTAGCTTGGCTTTGGTGATGATGCAGATTTTGGTAGCTCTGGTAAAAGGCTTTTTGAGTGGAGGTTCAGATGGTGGTTCAGCAAAGGTTTTTGCAACCTTTCTCTTAAGAGAGGAAAGAGGGTAAGAGGATGAAGGCTGTTTGGGTTTACTGGTTTGATCAGATGAAGGTTGGGTTCGTCTAGTGGTAGGTTTGGTTTGGGTCTGCATAGGTAAGGACAGTGGTTGAGTCTGAGTTACTGCTTCAGACACAGGGACTTCAGAGGATTCCTCTTTGGGCTCCTTCTTCACCTTTCCTCCTTATCGCTTTACCCACTTAGGAAATTTGTGAGCTATTCCCATTCTCACAAAAGTGGTTCCTGAGACTTGAGTGGCTCCTCCAGAGGCTTCAAATTCTGATAGATCAACACCAGCATCCCTCATAAGTTGAGTGAACAACATACAGTAAGGGATGAGATTCTTCTGCTTCTTTGAGGAGAATCTGTCCTTGAAAGCCTGCTCCAGATGATAGAAGATCAAATCAGGGAGATTGATCTTTTCTCCTATCATGATGTTGTAGATGTAGAATCTGTCTCTCTCACTGACATGATATTGAGATCCAGTTCTAGGAAGAATAACATTGAATAGCATATTGTGGAGAAGTCTGCAGACGTGAGTCATGTTTGTAGACCTTAGAAATGTCTTCAAAGTTGTAGCCTGCTTCTTTGGATCTTCGTCTGTAGGTCACACTCCGTCATAGAGAAGTTTGTCCGCTGTCTTTTGAGTAATGGTCTTCTCCCAGTCCTTGTCAAAGATCAACCCTTCCTCGGCACATCCACTAACCTTAGTTATGGTTGCAGGGCTGATGGTCACTTCCGTCTGACCAATAGTGCCTCGAATGCACTGGTCATCCTCCAACTTCACAGTGCCCCAGAAGAGGGCATAGGGACCATGGTACCAAACGTTGTGCTTTCCAATGAAGTTGGTCCACCCAGCTCTGGTAAACATATCCAGAACATCAAACCCTTCCTTTGCCAGCTCCTATAGACTTGCCCATTTTCCAGGAATGAAGAGCTCCTCTGGAAACATTGTGATTGCTTCGTCTTATTTGCGGATGAGAGCAGTAGTAGAGGATGATGCTTGCTTCCTTGATGCCATTTCATTCACAGAGAAGATTTTAGAGAAGAAAGAATAAGAAAGTTTGATCTTTTGAAGTAAAAACTCAGAGAATTTTAGAGAGATTTGAAAGATCAAAGAGACTTTCTTATTTGTGCACTGAGTCCTTTTATACTAGGTGTGAGAGAGAAACAGTCATAAAAGAAAAAAGTGCGATTATCTGAAAGCATTAAAAACTTTTTGAAAATTGTCTCATCATGGCGAAAAGGGCGGCGCACATTTCGGTAAAAATGAAAAGACCTTTTTTTTAACCGTTGAAAATGAAGGGCTTGTATCGTCTGTACGCTTGAATACACATTAGTTCCAACAGATTAATGAAAAGGATAAGACGAAGGATATCGTCTGATGAATGCAAACATTAATCTGAAAGCGTATGCATATGCAGATGATCCCTAATACAAACGAAACATTCTACAGACAAAGGTTTTGTAAAGATATCAGCCCATTGATGATTCATATCTACAAACTTAATATCAAAAACACCTTTTTGTACATAATCACGAATGAAATGATATCTAATTTCAATATGCCTTGCCTTAGAATGTTGTATGGGATTTTTAGATAAGTTAATTGCACTAGTATTGTCACAATATATAGGTATATTGTTCTCAAAGCTAGAGTAATCTTCTAACTGATATTTTACCCATAGCAACTGTGAGCAGCAACTTGCAGCAGACACATATTCAGCTTCTGCAGTAGATAATGTAATTGAATTTTGCTTTTTGCTTGCCCATGAAATGAGACAGGGTCCTATGAAGTGGCATCCTCCACTTGTACTTTTTCGTTCAACTCTGTCTCCTGCATAGTTTGCATTGCAGTACCCTACTAACCTGAAATCTTGATTTTTCTTATAGAATAGATTGAGATTAGTAGTACCTACTAGATAATGTAAGATCCTTTTAACAACTTTGAGATGTGACTCTTTAGGATCTGACTGAAATCTAGCACATAAACAGACACTGTGCATAATATCAGGTCTACTGGCTATAAGATAAAGAAGTGAGCCAATCATACCTTTGTAGATTGTCTGATCTACTGGTTTACCTGATTCGTCTTTACTTAAGGGACTGGAAGCATGCATAGGTGTTTTCATAGGTTTGGCATCTTCCATTTTGAATTTCTTAAGAAGCTCCCTTGTATATTTTTGTTGATGGATATAGATTCCCTTGCTCACTTGCTTGATCTGGAGACCTAAGAAGAACTTAAGTTCTTCTATCATACTCATTTCAAATTCGCTTTTCATCATATCAGAGAAATCCTTGCATAAAGATTCATTAGTAGCTCCAAAAATAATATCGTCAACATAAATTTGAACTATAATGAAATCTTTACCCACTTCTCTTCTGAAGAGAGTGGTGTCTACCTTGCCTCTCATAAAACCATTTCCCAAAAGAAAAGAGCTCAGTTTGTCATACTAAGCACGAGGTGCTTGTTTCAAACCATACAGAGCCTTTTTAAGTTTAAAGACATGATTTGTTAGAGTGGGTCTTCAAAACCAGGAGGTTGTTTAACATAAACTTCCTCTTCAATAAAACCATTTAAAAGGGCATTCTTAACATCCATTTGAAAAAGCTTGATGTTTTTACGAGTAGCAAATGCAAGCATGATTCTTATAGCTTCTAATCTTGCTACAGGTGCAAAGGTTTCTGTGAAATCTATACCTTCCTGCTGATTATAGCCTTAAGCTACTAATCTAGCTTTGTTTCTTACCACTTTTCCTTGTTCATCGAGTTTATTTCTGAACACCCATCTTGTTCCAATGATGCTTTTGTTCTTTGGCTTAGGAACTAGGGTCCAGACATTGTTTTTGGTGAACTGGTTTAGTTCTTCTTCCATGGCTAAGATCTAGTAATCGTCTGTCAGGGCTTCGTCTATCATTTTTGGCTCTATCTCTGAGACGAAGGCATAGGATGCTTGATATCTGAAGGATGATCTGGTCTTGACGCCTTCTTTTTGGTCTCCTATTATATGATCTTGTGGATGATAGGTTATGAATTTCCAATCCTTCGACTGAGGTTGAGGATCAGACGCTCCTTCAATCTGAGGGAGGATTTCATTTGAAGTTTGGGCTTCGTCTGACTTGGAAGCTACAGACGGACCTATCTGCATATCTGCAAAATCATCCTTAAGATCTGATATCCTCCTATCAGATGTTAGTCCATCATTGAACTTAATATGAACATATTTTTCTACAATTAAAGTCCTTGTATTGAAAACTTTTTAAGCTTTAGATGTATCGAAATATCCTAAAAAGACACCTTTATCCACCTTAGAATCAAATTTTCCCAATTGATCTTTGGTGTTTAAGATGTAACACTCACATCCGAAGGGATGGAAGTAACCAATGTTGGGTCTTCTTCCTCTCCATAGTTCATTAGGAGTCTTTTCAATCATGGGTCTGATCAATACTTTGTTTTGGACATAACAAGCAGTGTTCATAGCCTCTGCCCATAAGTGTTTAGGTAGAGAGTTTTCATAGAGCATGGTTCTAGCCATCTCTTGCAAAGTTTGGTTTTTCCTTTCAACTACCCCATTTTGTTGAGGTGTTCTCGGTGAAGAGAAGTTGTGGAAAATCCCATTCTTTTCACAGAAAGATTTGAACTCAGCATTCTCAAACTCAGTACCATGATCACTTCTAATGCTAGAGATGCAAAAGCCCTTTTCATTTTGAACTTGTTTACAAAATATTTCAAAGACCTTGAAAGACCCATGTTTATGGCCTAGGAAGTACACCCATGTATATCTTGAATAGTCATCCACGATAACTAAGCCATATTTCTTTCCACCCAGACTTATCGTTCTAGTAGGACCAAATAAATCCATATGCAAGAGTTGCAACGGTCTGGAGGTGGAAACAACATTTTTAGATTTGAAAGATGTTTTAATCTGTTTCCCCTTTTGACATGCTTCACAGAGAATATGGGTTTTCCAAGAAATTTCAGGCAATCCTCTTACTAAGCCCTTTTTCAAAATTTTCGAAACGTGTTTAAGATTCACATGCCCTACTTTTTTATGCCAAATCCATCTTTCATCTTCTCTGGATAGTAGACACGTTACCTTATGCTTGCTAAGATCTATCTTATACAGATTGTTATGTCGTCTAGCAGAAAAGATAGACTTGCCATATTCTGTTTTGATTATGCATCTATCCTTGTTGAAGGAGACAATATAACCATTGTCACACAATTGACTTATGCTCAGTAGGTTATACTTTAGACCTTCAACATATAGGACATTGTCTATGGAGGTTAGGGAGGATATACCAATTTTACCTACACCAGAAATGTGTCCTTTACCCATGCCTCCAAAGGCAACTGCTCCGCCTTCAACTGGCTTTAGGTCTAGGAACATAGACCTTTCTCCCGTCTGTCTATGTATCATCTGTATCTTACAAACGCAGATACAACTACTTCGTCTATTGGCATTCATAAGACGCATTCTTTTTACTGAATATTTGTTTTGCATTAAATCAAAATAATTAAGGGTCTTGATTCGTCTTATGACTTAACATTTTGTTTATGACAAACCATTAGTGTTTGCAAATTGAAGAATGAAGCTCTGCAAGCTAACAATCTGCTAAGTGTTTCAAATCATATTAAGAGCATATTGAAAACAAGCATTTTGGTGAGTTCAAAACAAGCTTAGAATGGATGTCTCAACTATGCATCACATGAAGCCCCTTCTACATGATGAAGTCAGAGCTTCCTTTGAATTAACATGTTGAAGAAAGTATCAAGACAGTCTCAAACAAAGGAAGATCAGAGACTACACCATCATAATGAAGTTGCAGAAGAAGAAGCATTAGAGCGATGCTATCCAAAATCAAAACAGAATGATTATGAGAAGATCAAATCTGCATGATGTGTTGAAGGAAAAACATTGAAGACTCTAAGCATCAAATAACAACATCATGTCTTTCATATGCAACCACAAACACAGAGGGCCCATCAGAAGACTAAGGTTGATGACAGAATGGAATGAAGAGCAACTTCATGTTTTCCATATGCAGTCACACACATAGAGGACTCATTAGAAAACTAAAGTTGATAACATTACATCTTCCATATGAATCATAACCAATGAGGGTTCATAAGAAGATTGATGTTAACATAAGATTAAGATGCAAGTAGCTGAGATATGTCCTTGAGAATCTGATATGCAACATCAGATTGGTGTTAAGAACTTTTCAGGAACTCTCACCAAGGACAGAAAACTTTCAACACCAATAGCAACCTACATATTCTATATGCTGAAGCAAGCTTCAAAATGATCAATGTTGTGAAGAGTTGATCATTGGTATGAAGATGTGCTCCTTACAAAGTCTCATCTTGAAGTCTTCATTAGAAGGAACCTACATCAGAATAGGTCCTTCCTTGGCAAACATCAGAACACATTTCCAATGTGTCTTCAGAAGATCATCAGAATCTGCTCATCAAAATGGTTTCTTCATAAAAGATTCAAAATGATGACAGGTCATATACAACTGCCACAATTCAAATTTTTTCACCCAAAAAGCAATTGTACCAAGAGTCCAGTGGATGCCCTTGGAGTACTATAAGAAGGACCTCATGGAAGCCTTTCAAATCTCCTTGAAGTAAGGAAGAAAGAGAGCTATTCGAACCTTTCTTCCTTTATGAGGATTTATGAGTTTCCTACTTCAAGCCTCTCAATGAAAGTGACCCACTTCTACATTAGATAAGTGAGCTATATCTTGTAATCAAGAGAGAAGTGTGATTGTATTTCCTGTGAGGAAATCCCCAGTTAAGGAGAATCTATTTTCTGTGCAGTGAATCACAGATACCCTTTGTTGTAGTGAGTGAAATCTCCAAGCCAAGAGTAAGGTGTGGTGTTGTGGTGAGGGAGTACCTGTGTAGCAATGTGGTGACACTACTATTGTTGTGTAAAGAGCTGGTGTGAGCTCTGTGGTGTAGCAAACCTGTTGAGGTTGCTGTGTAAGCCAATGATGACTAGTTATGGTGTTGATTTAGTGAAAATCTCACTGGAGTGTGAGGACTGGATGTAGCCCTGGATTTGGGGTGAACTAGTATAAAAATCCCTTGTGTGATTTTCTTCTAGTCTTTCCTCTACTGTTTTATTTGGTTTAGCTTAATAACTTATGCTTCACATATATCAACTAACCTTTTAAACAAAGTTTTCAAAGATAAAATATATAGTGGGAAAGATCTCTTATCACAGAGAGAATTTGAAGTTTCGTTATGAGAAAATAAATTTTCTAGAAACTACTACAGATTTCATTCTGAGCTCAGAATGAATATTCATACTGAACTCATCTCTTTTGAACACTTATCATTTTGATTAACTGCAGAATTTAACAAAAAGCATTCAAAGTTTTTTTTTAAACACAATTCAACCTCCCTTCCTGTGTTATTTTATTCACTTCATTCATAACTCCCCAATCCCCTTTCTGAAGTGAATTAGTTGGTCACTAGAAGGGGGGTTGAATAGTGACACAATTACTGATTAGGCTATATTTTCTCGTACAAGCTCACTTGCTTCTGATTTCTTCTTCTCAAGCTTCACGCTTAGAAATTAGAAGACGTATAGGTGTATACCTGATAAACTAGAATTTGTGTGTGTCTGAGTAGGAATTTTGGCTTCAATTTGCTTTATTTTTATTTAGTTTATTGGAAAAATTTATGGGTTTTTATGAAGTGTAAAACAATCAAGACTAGAGTTGAAAAAGATGGAAAAGTGCAAGAATACACTGAAAAAAGAGTCAGAAGGTGTAACAACCCTGGATGCCATTACATGACATTATAACTACCATGCGGAAACATTTATTTTAAGTCATTTAAAAACTCTTGAATTAATTTAATTAATGAAATTTTTTTATGGATTTTTGCAATACCAAACATGTCACATAAACATCAAATCCATCATGGTTATCGTTCATCATCTAGACATCAAAAGCATAAAAGGTTTTGTGCCTTAGAGCACTACAACTCAAAGCATCACAAAGTAAATAAATAAGTATAAAGGGTTCTCTTAAGGGAATGAATGCAACATATCCAAAAGATGACATCTATTCCCTAAGTGTCGGATCTCGACCCCAAGTCCACCAGCAAGTCCACCTCAACCACGAGTGCATGCTCCTCAGAAGCTACATCACTATCTGCTCCCGTGTCAAGTCATACGATCATCACAATTCAATAGAAAATACAAGGGTAAGCTCATTTTAAAAAGAAACGTAATATACGAAAGAATACATAAATATAAGAATTTAACTATAAAAGATATTTGAGAACCATCAATACCATTAACATAAGAAACTATTTTACTAATCATCAATCAAATCACAACATCCACATACATATATTTATGATTTATGTTATGCCATGCTGACACTTTACTCCAAGGAGATTTTCTCCTTTTGAGCAATTAACCAAGTACATCCCTTATCATAGTCACCTCTCTATCAATTCTAGGAGACTCAGATTAACCCTACAGAGGAAGTGTGGTTTTATTGAAAATAGATGAGTGTGGGTAATGATTAACTCCACACACACACACACACACACACACACACACACACACACACACATATATATATATATATATATATATATATATATATGAGACAGGATCCGTTGACACCATGTGTAAATCTAATGACTTACACCAAATCTTAGCCATTGAATTAAGATAATTTAATGGTCATTAATTTTCTAGGTAAAAATTAAAATAAAAAATAAAAAGAAACTCACGTGACCTAAAACTAAAACCTCAAAATTGTTGTAACTCTCGTCTCATCCGATCTGGGCAACTACGTCTTAGGTTTCATCTTATCTAATGTTCCTCAATTCAATTGGTGAGCAAGAATTGGAGAATTGATGACTTAAAATTCTTAATTCAATTCAAGTACCTGTCTTAAAGGCATAAGTATTGCAACAAATTCATTTGGGCAATTACATGACTCCAATGACTTATGCCTCAATTGAATAATTGGGGAACAACACTATTTTTGAAGAATTAAGTGAATAATCATTAATTAATTCAATGTTTCTAATTTGAGTTCAAAAATAACGTGAGCAATTGCTATTTTAAAGAATTGCTACTCCAGCTTCATGTAATTTATCATTATTGAATCCAATTGATTCAAGTAATTCTTTTGTTTTTGTTGAAGCCAATCGTGATTTTTTGGCAGCTTTTACAAAGGAATTGGTAAGGCACTGCAAGAAGATACACTGGAAATACACTAGAACACAAAAGGGAGCAATTCTGGCAAGCCATTGTCCAATAGGATGCTGGAGACAAGTTCCAAGGACGGTGTCGCAGAGGCTCTTGGTGATGCATTTGAATCGAGGAGTGGACAATCGATTTGGGGAAGGCAGCGTGTGAGGAAGAGGGATTTGAATGCACATAAGAAGAGGGTTTTAGACTCGCATGACTAATTTTTAATATTACTTGTTTTGTGTATATGATTTATATAGATAATATGTAAAGAATGATTTATACATATAATAATATTTATAAATAAGTTATCATTATATTTTCTTATACGTAAGATAATATAAATTTTAAAGATTAATTTAATCAAATTATAGGTTTGGTTAAGTTTTGTAGCAAAAAAGTTTTTCCATAAACATTAAAATTATAAAATATATTGGTGTGATTATTAATAGCTTTTACTTGGTTTTTAACAGCATTTTTTTTATTCTCTCTCATTTTGATTTTTATACGGATTCTATTAAAATATTTCTTGAATGTATGCGAAAATAATATTCTTAAATGGTATGTTAATTAGTTCTTTGTTAATTTTTAGAGAATTAAAAAAATTGGAAAAGTATAATACTATTGAATATATTAAAAAATAAAACTATATATTTTGTAAAAACAATTTTATTTTTGAAACTATAAAATATAATAAGTATACTGAAAATATTTATTATTATTTTTATTCTTTAATTTAATTAATTTTTATATTTAACAACAAGATGTTTCAATATAAGTGAATTGTGTGATTCAAGAAATGGGATATTTTTTATATATATTATTAAAACTTTCCTTAAATTTGGGAATGTTTGATTCCTCGCTACCGCCCCTTAACATCAATTTTGTGGGAAATATGATTCAACAATATTTGCATATACCGATTTACGAAACATTTATAACTATAGATTTCCTGAAAAAAAAAACCCTACTAAACTTCTTAAATTAATGATTTCATCGTCAACCAACGGAAGGGAAATACCTGGGATGATATGAAGCATAGCTCAATTCATTTTTTTTTAATGAAACTGTTCTATTTTGAGCTGCTTATTGGGCTCACCCCAAATCCTTTTAAAGCCATCAGCTGCAGTGCATCGTAAGTTGCATCCGTGAATAATCTTGTCCGCAGTCTAACGTGGATTTTAAACCTTGTTTGATCTTTGGCTCTGCTATTTAGGAAGTCAGAACATCTTTGGTCGTACATCACATACACGTGATCTGATTCAATTTTCACAAAGATATCATCATCCTCACCAATTATGCACATTCTGACACTGTCCTCTTTACCTTCACCCTCAACATCACTTATAGAGATGTTCATGTTGATTTGGAGGAATGGGAAAATGGGGAATCGGTACTGACCAAAGACAAAGCAGAAAATGAAGCCGAGCTTGGGGGAAGGTGGAGCAGAAGAGAGATCAATAATTATATAATTCTTTGTTGTCTTGTACTCCAACCACTCTGGAACACTGCTTCCTGGATACCCGTAATAAGCTTGATAAGACCGATACTTATATTCATAATCATTGTAATTTTGATTTTGAATTGGTGCTGATAGGTGGTGGTTTGCAAATTTCATCATGTTGATTTGAGCATTCAACACAATAGCCACTAGAGAGACTTCTTCCAACTTCAAGCAATTCCAGAACAGCACCCGTTTCCTGTTTTCCTTTAATTGTTCAGCTGTTGAAGGAAACAATACACTCTTCAATGATTCACAGTTTATGGCATTTAGAGTTTCAATTGACAGGGGAAGCACTGGTATTGTATGAAGCTTCCTGCAATTTGTTACAGTTAGATATCGCAGTTGTGTAAGATTGTTGAAGGATGAAGGTAACCTCTCAATTTCACTTTCTGTTAAATTAAGCGATTTAAGCTTGGTTTGATGTCCAAATGATGACGGAAGTGCTTTGACCTTTGTCCCAGCTAAGCTCAGTTCTTCAATATTCTCTGATATCAGTGAGAATTCCCTAAGATTCTTACAATAATTGGATTTCATTCCGAGATTTGAAGTGCAATAAAGGTGCAATTTCTCAAGTTTGGGCAGAGAAAAAATAGATGGATGCACACTAGTCAATCTATCACAACCAAAGAGAAGCAGTACTTCGATATTTGTGGCTTTTGATAAATCTGGCAGCTCCTTTAACTTCCTAGAGTGACTGAGGTCAACTTCTTTTAAATTCACCAAATTCTATAATAAAATGAAACAAAATGAACTAGATTAGTTAATTTTGTATTCCTTGAATTAACAGAAAATTATAACAGTGAGACACATATTTACCTTCACTCCATCCCAAAGTTTTTTCATATTGCCTCCTCGCAATTTCAATATTACAAGTTTTTCGCTAGAAAAATTCTCTGGCATGGATTTTAGAGGGCACTTATCCCAACAAAGAAATATTAGTTCACTTGCCCATGCTTTTTGCAGTTTGTGCCAACTCAACCACTTGTGCTGGAAGCGCATGAAACCAAGAATATCAAGTTCATCAAACCAATCATCTTTATTTTGCCCAACAATTTCCAGAAATCGTAGTCTACTCATCTAAGCAAGTATGCAAAGGTTTAACTTTTGCTTCTTAATTGGGGGCAAGTGAAGCAGTATGCTTTTAGTGGGCAGAGTACCCTGCAATCAATGTAGAACAAAAATTTTAATTTTTAAACATCATCAAAACCCACATTTCTCAAACACACAAAAATTTCAAATGCTATTGAAAAGATTTTACATTTAGTTAGGCTTTAACCTTGTTATTTTTCAATGCTTCACAAATGTCATCAGGATCCCATAATCGACTACGGCATCTAGGGTCTTCTGACTCTCGACAAACAATTTCCCAAGCCATTTCTTGTAAACTATCATGCATAGATACGATATTATCTTTCGAGAAAGTTATAAGAGCTTTATCTTTTAGCCGTTCTAACCCAACAACCACTGAATTATCACTTTCACCATCTCTTAATAGAGATTTTAGATAACTCACCTTTGGCTCTGTATATATTAATCTAAGAAAGAAACAAGCAAGATATAGAAAAATCTGTTGCTCTTTGCGATCTAGATCATCATAACTTAGTTTCATTATATCATAAACTTCTAGAAGAGGCATATCTCCAAGCTTGTCAAGCTCACTTTCCCATACTTCCTTATTTTTTCCGCAAAGACGACAAGCCAAAACTTTAACAACTAATGGAATGCCTTTGGCATATCTGACCACCCTTTCTGATAGCCCATCGTACTCCCTTGGATGATCACTTTGGTTAAAGGCATTCAATTTGAAAAGTTCAAGTGCTTTATCAAAATTGAATTCTCCAAGCTGGTATATCTCATCAGCTTTGTTAGCATTAAGAACTTGCTCATCTCTAGTTGTTATAATTATTCTATTACCTGATCCAAAATTATCAAGAGTTCCTAATAATTTTT
This sequence comes from Pueraria montana var. lobata, assembly GCA_026413185.1. NCBI lineage: Eukaryota > Viridiplantae > Streptophyta > Magnoliopsida > Fabales > Fabaceae > Pueraria > Pueraria montana. The sequence continues at coordinate 10,226,310 of CM048651.1, read as the reverse complement.
CTAAGTGATCTAAATCATTCATATCATCCAGAACAATAAGAACCTTCATACGACGAATTCTATCATTAGGAAATGAATTTGGTGTGCCAATTTTCATAGCATGTCCTAATAGTTCAGTAAAAATTTCTTCCTTCAAAGAATCTATTCCTTTTTTTCTTGATTGTTCTCTTTCATTGGCTAAAAAATAAGAACCTTGATATTCAAACCGTAGTTTGTTAAATACTTCTTGTGCAAGGGTTGTCTTGCCGATACCGCCCATACCCCAAATTCCAATAAGACGTGTGTGTTTTAGCTCTTTACGTATCAATGATTCTACATCTGCAATTTTTTGTTCAATTCCAACAATTCCCTTTGAGTTAACCAAAAGTTTACTCATCCTCATCATAACAAGTTTGACGATTTCTTCAAGTAGCTCAGCATCATCCCTATGTAACACAGACAGAAATGTTACATCAGAAGGGTGGTACTGCAGAGGAAGTGTTGTATGTTGAAAAGTGTAAATACAAGGTGGTGGAGTGGGGGAAAGTTTGTTTGGTCATTTTTCCAAGCACCTAATGGGCAAGGTGTGGATAGGAGTAGCAACAGAGAAGTCTGTTTTGTAGTGTCAGCAGTTTTTTATAACAGACTGTCAGCACAAGTTTGTAAGTATTATTTGTCATTTTGTCCTTTATTCATTCTTCTACAGCAGCAATTTGTGTTATTTTGGTGGGATCAGTTAAAACAACGTGATGTGGTATAGGTTTCTAGTAAGCATTTTTTGAGGTTTGGGTGGGGGTTGTTATGTTTATAAGGTCATTCATTTATTGTGTTTATAAATAAATTTTCATTTTGCTAATAACAAAAGGATAATTAAAGTAATGAAAAATGTTTTTAATTAAGATAATAAGATTAATTTTAGGTGTATAATTTCATTAAGTAATGTATTTATTATTTATATAAGGTAATTGCATATAATTTTCCTTTTAAATTTACATAATTAATTTTTAATTTTAAATATAATACGAGCAGTGATTTTTATTGCTTAATTTTATTATTGTTCTTACTTTTTACTTCATTACTTTACTTTTAATACTGTACTTTTTCAAATTATAATTTTTTAAAATTATAATTTTATTGTACTTTTAATTATAATTACATATATTTATATTGTACTTTTTACTTCTTACTTTACTTTTAATATTGCACTTTTTAATATTTTATTTTTAAATTATATGTACCTAAAAATAATATAATTATCCTAATTTAAAATATTTATTATTATCTTAATTATCTTAATTACTTTTCTTCATTTTGTTAGTCATGTCAACACTAAACTAATTAGAGTTAACGATAAATATTAAAAATGAATACTATGAAAATATAAGGAATTTAAAAATAATAAATAACTTTGAATGGCCTAAAAGCAGATAGTTCCTCATTCAACACTCTTCTATTTTTCTTTCTCATTTTTATTCAGTTGTTCCGCTTTTTTCAGCCTTTTTCTTAGATTTTTAATATATATATATATATATATATATATATATATATATATATATATGTACACTATAAAATATACGTGATATTATTCATATATCCTATTATTATAATAGGAAAAAATAAAAATAATAAAAATATTACACTATTATAAATTATTATTTTTATATATAGTTAAGTAAAAACATTTTAATGAATATTTTACTTTTACTTACATTAATATTTTATCACAATTATTTTACTATTAATTATATAAATATTTTATTATAATTATTTATATAATAGCTATGAACTATATGAATGGATTTGATATATGTCTACTTTTTTTATAAGAGATATATGTCTACTGGAAATATATCTAGTGAGAGAATTTATTTTATATGAGAGTGAGAGGAGTAAATATTAACCATTATATCTTATTTAAATGGTCAAGATTAAAACACACAAAGTCATGTGAGTTTTTAAAAAAGTTACATGAATTTTTTAAGTAGTCACATAACATTAAATCTTAACCCTCCATGTATGGTTATATGGTTCATATTTAACTCTCTCATCCTGATATAAGATGTTTTCCTCTCAAAAGATATGTCCTCTATGTCTACTTATTACTATTTGGACAAGATAAATAAAGGTTACATCCTTTTGCAATCTAAGTAACATGTTATGAAAATATGCATACAAATATATAATAGACAGTTATATTGAATATTTATGGAGAAAAAAGAGCTTACTGAAATTTTGATGACTCAATCCCGGATATTTTAGCAGATTTATTCAAAGAATCTCTCCACATTTGCACCTTTGGCTCATATTTTGCTTTATGCTCATCAAATGCATTTTTGTAACTCTCCGAAGATTGATGTCCTACATGTGTGGGTTCAACCTCGTAGAAAACAGGGATCACAATCCGTCCATATTTCTCTTTGCAATGAAGTATTGTCACAAGTTCTTCTAAACACCAACGCGAAGAAGCATAGCCTTGTGAGAATATGACCAACGAAATGGATGATCCTTCAATTGCTCCAACAAGTGATTGCCAAATTTCCTGTCCCCTCTCAAGTTTAGCATCTACAAAGGCATTTATTTGCTTACATTTAAAAGCCTCTCTCAAATGGCTAAGAAATCCGCGGCGGATGTCTTGGCCCCTGAAGCTAACAAAAACATCGTATGTTGTTTGTGGATCGTTGTTGTCTGACATAGCTTTTCCTCTACACCCTTCAGTTTTCGAAATAACAATGTCAGAGAAAAAGAAATACAATACACCCAAACAAATAAACAATAGACAGAGAAATACAATACAATACACATGATCTTACTGTATGAGGCACAAGGTAATTGAAAAGAAAAAGAAAGTTAGGAATGAACTAGAAAAATATATAGAGTTTATGACACAAAAACTTGATATTGATAACAAGTTCAAGTGAGGAAAAGGAAGGATGTCATATGACAAATACAATCTGCCTAAAACTGGGCCTTACTTATTCACACACGGCAAACAAACAAACAAACAATCATAGTCCAAACACGCGGTTTGACTCAGTGTAATTAAGGACCAACTCCATAGAGCTGTCAAATGGGCCGGGCTGGCCTAACGGGCCAAAGAGAAAAAACGGGCTGGCCCGTATCTCTCACGGGCTGCATTTTTCTTGGCCCGGCCTGGCCCGTTTGGCCCGTCGGGCGGGGCCAAATTGGCCTATTTTTTTTTTTTTTAAAAAAAATTATACTAATTTTAAAAGGAAAAAATAAAAAATAAAAAAATAATTTCGGGCCAAATAGGCCCGATGCTATTTAGGCCACAAATTTTTAGGCCCGGCCTGGCCCGTTTGGCCTGTTAGGCCGGGCCAAAATGGCCCGATTTTTTTTAGGCAAGCTTTTTAGTGGCCCAGCCTGGCCTGGCCTGACGGGCCATCGGGCCGGCCCATCGGGCCAGGCCATTTTTGACACCTCTACAACTCCATGTGCATTATTTTCTCCCACGGTCCCCCCCACTACATGCACAAAAGACATTCGGTAGACTTTGAATGCCTCTAATAATTCTTCTCATCAGTCTGTAATTTTATATACCAGTAATTTAATAATTTTATCTACCAAAATAAGGTGAACAACCTTGAAAATCTGATTTTGTGAATGAAAATATTGCCATGATGTGGCAGCCACTAAATGCTTTTTTTTTTTTTTTTTGTCTCTATTTCCCCTTTCTAGTCAGCAGAGGAGGGAATGGGTGGTATAAGAAAAGTGAAAAAAGAATAATAATTGTGAATTGTGATGAAAGAAAACAAAATAAAAACATGATCCCAAAATATGATGAACTGTTTGTGCATGACGGATACGTTGTAATTACTAATTGATTTTTATCATGAGTACCTTTTTTTTATTTTCTATTTATGTTATCCAATCTCTGGACTAATTTTAAAATATAAAATTTAATTTAATATTTCTTTAATAATAATCAATTTATTTAATGAATATCAAATATTAACTTAAATAAATTATCTGATTAAAATGAAGCATTTCTTCTATAACATTAAATAAATCAAAACTAAAATTTCAAAATAAAGAGAATGGATTTAATTAGATATGACAATTTATTGATCCTTGTTATAAGACACTTGACTTGTGACAATTTGTAACACTTTATATTTTAAAAGAAAATTAATTTATTTTAAGGGATTAATTTAATTGTGATGTCAAATCTACAATATATTTTTCTAATTTTATTTTATTAATATTTTTATTTCAAACTATAGTGCATTACCGACTATGTACAAGATATATATTTAATTGTACGCTTACAAATATATTTTATATGAAAAATTATGTTTAAAATTTTAAAAGATTTAAATTACATTAAACTTAAATATTTTTGAAATTTAGGAATGTGAAATGATAAAATAATTCAATTATTTTACAATTATATTGAAATAAAAATTAATAATTTAAATAATAGATTTAATAAAAATAAGTTTTTGTCTCTTAAATTTAAGTTTGCATTTAGTCCTCCAAAATTTAAAATGAATTGTTTTTTAGTCTCTGTAATTTAAAAAAGTTTGGTTTAATCCCTTGGCCAAACCCCCTTTGTTCAAACATTGTCAGATTGAATATTTTGAAAGAAAAACACACATGTTGTAATAAGAATGCAAAATCAAAGTGAGCTATAACGTAAGCAACTTCAAATTCGTTAGCCACGTAAATGAAATCTCTAACGATATTTGAGCAATGAGACTAAAATATATATATTTTTCAAATTACATGACTAAAAAAATCAATTTTAAATTTGGGGGACCCAAACAAATTTATCCTAAATTTGAGAGACTAAAAACATATTTAAGTCTTTATGACATTTAAAGTTTATAAACAATATTTTGAATAACTTAAAATATAAAAATTAATTAAATTTGATACAAACTATTGAAATCAAATATTACTTAAAAATAAATTATTATTTTAATCTCTAATAGACAATTTATATTTCATTAGCACTTATGTAAGATGAGTTGTGATAGTTGTTTAATATTATTTTCTATTTAAGAGAAGAAAATATACTAACTAATAATAAGTTCACTAGTTAATTTAGGTATTTCTTTTCTTTTTTTTTAACATAACTTTGCAATATTAACTAATCAATAAAAAGTATATTAGTTGTAACAAATACTTAAAAGAGTGATATTTTTATCCAAATATTTCAAACAATTTTCAATTAAGTATTTCTATAATGATATTATTTGATATTATATGTTGTAAGTATATTAAAACTAAATAATATAAATGAAATTAAATATAAATATAAAATATTTTAATTTACTATAAAATTATATATTTTAAAGATGAGAATAATACAATAAAATATGTGTAATTATAGCAGTACACATGCTTAACAATCTTTTTTAGTTTTTTAAAAATTTATATAAATAAATATTTTTTCATTTATTTCAATTATTAAAATATTATATATTTTGTATTATATGGTGAAAATTATTATACACCTGATATTACTTGTGCATGACGTGAATATTCATATAATTTTAAATGAGTTTACCATTCATATAATATTAAATTTTGTAGCCTTTCTAATGTTAACTCCAAGAAATACTGTTTTACTTCATTATATCTCTTACTTATATGTCTCTCCCACACGAATATATTGTCTTTCATCAATTCAAATATTGAATTAATATATCCAATTCTCTTATTTCTTTTGTTCTTGCCTTTACTAATGGTAGTTAATCCCCCCAAAAATTGATTATTTTTCTTGTTGTGAATAATTATAAGTGGCGTGTTCTGTTTTGAGAAAACTTCTTGTTTTCTTATGACTTGCTAGATTACTTTTTTTTTTTTTGACAGAATTTGCTATACCTAGATTACTTGAAACAGTGATATACTTTTTTTGTTCTCTAATGGCTAGCTATATTCTATGTTAATATGGAATTGCGTTAGTTTACTTTATTGAGCTACTTAGCGGAATATGCATAGTTTTCTTCTTTGTTTATCTAGTAGATACAATTACACAGTTTATTATATAAGTCAAGTACAACACAGTTTAGTTTTATGGAAGTCAACAAATCTTCAATTCAACTAAACTTAAGCTGAGGGGCAAGACTTGTGTGGAAAAAAAATACCGCCATGATATGATGTCCCTCTTTTTCTCATGTAAAGTGTGTTCCAAACAATTGCTTTGCTCCTTTCCATCTTCTTCTCGGAACAAAGTACATTATTTACTTGTTTTGCTATAATTTGGATGAATATAAAAGAAGTCCAAAAAAAATTCCAATATTATTTTCTGTGAACATTCTTTTAGTCTCCGGTGGTATGAATGTTGACAATTGCCTGCCACTACTCTACAATAAGAGAGAAAAACAAAAGAGAGAGCCAAGCATGATTGTAAGATTTGCCATTAGATTGTACCTACCACTCAAGTTATTCAAGATAAAATTTAAATTCTTTATCAATATCTTACTCAATTTAGATTGTAAGCCACAAATATACTCTAGCTAGCAAATGCTAATTGCACGGAAATGGCCTTGGTGGGTTTGTTAGAAAGTTCAAAACTAACGGGAAATGACGTCATACTTAACTTGATGAATTTTGTATCGGGACAGTTTAGAATACTTGAGGGAAGCCAGTAAAAAAGTTGATGGACAGAAATCATTTAGGTTCCACCTTGGATCTTTAGAACAGTAAACTTTATAAGACAGAGTAAAATTTTCTCTATAAGTTGCGAGCTAAAGAAGTATTAAAATGAAAAAGAAGGGGAAAAAAAATAACATTATTATCAATTGTCTTACCCATTTCCTGAAACCGTACAGATATTTGTAACAGGGTCATTAGCTTTTATAGATTTTTTTTTTTGGTGCAGAAAATTAGTATCAGCTAAAAGAGTGCACAACTTTTGATTTTTAGATAGAAAGTCATATAAATTAAATATATAAATAACATGTGGTTTAACGGTTTTTACAATTTTTTAAACAATGTGTGGTTGAGTTGTTCAGACTTTTGCACAAAACATCGAAGAAAGTGGTTCCAATATAAACAGTTGTGGTAGTTGGTGTAGAGAGAGCACCAAGCTGCGCAATTAGTAGAACAACCATAACATACACTTCAAGACAAGCTGAAGGTCATGTTGCAGGTTTCATTCTTAGTTTTGACAAAAGACGTGTGGTGTATTTAAACAAGACATTGCACGAACAAATTATGAGCTCCAAGATGTTGTATTTTGGATTTTTGGTTTAAGCCTGGAAGCATTGACGATGAATGGGTATCACCCCCATGACCAAAATCTAGCGAGGGTATAGCTCAGTAATTGAAGCCTCATTTTCCGATTCTTGAACTGATTTAATTATGGGTTCACTTGATCCTGTTTCCCTTGAATTATAATCCCATGACTGCATGTCTGGAAGGCTTCTAGCTGTTCATATAAAATGCAGGTTCTGCAGGAATTGGGAGACTGATAGAATAGCTATTAAGCATCAGTATAACGGTTGCCATGGTTGGTCTGTCAGCTAAATTTTCTTGAACACAGAGTAAACCAATATGGATGCATCTCATCATTTCATTTCTTGAATTGTTGTTTAATGATGGGTCTACAATATTTATAGCTGTCCCCTCCTTCCAATTTCTCCATGCCTGCAAAAATTTGTAATTAGATCACGGATTCCGCTTCTACATTAATGTTCTGGAGCAAGTAATCTTCTAATCCATACTTTTAAATGGCAAAGAAGAAATAATAGTGACAAAAGGAAGACTTACAAAGCTAAGTAGATCCTCTACATTCTCCCCATGACAAAAGCCACTGTTTTTCTGGCCGCTTACTATTTCAAGAACCAATACACCAAAACTGAAGACATCTGATTTCACTGAAAATTGTCCATGCATTGCATATTCTGGTGCCATATATCCACTACATCATGCCAATATGAATAGGTTTAATTAGTTATATATGTCATGACTCTTCTCAAGGTTATGAATTTTCATTCTGTTTTAGTTGATAATGCCAATGACTTTCATAACAAAGCTTTAATTCTGAATTCCTATAACTAGAAGTATTTTACACTATTACTCAGTCATACAAAGCTGAACGATTATAACAACTACTTAAAGAGCAAACTCTCTTCAAACAATTTACTAATACTTGATTGGGTGATACTGTGATAGTGTTAAAAGCTCTCATTAGAATTGATTCGAGTTGAAAGATTATAACAACTACTTCAGAGTCAAACTCTTCAAATAGTTTACCAATACATGCATGATTGGGTGATAATATCAAAAGTTCTCATTGAGAGTTGATTGAAATTAAACTCTTGAGGATTACTAAGCTATGGAATATTCTAATACTTACTAGGTTCCGACAATTCTGCTTGTATTTGCTTGAGTTTGATCCACTAAAACCAGTCTTGCCATGCCAAAATCAGCTATCTTGGGATTCATTTCTTCGTCTAGGAGAATGTTACTTGCTTTGAGATCACGATGTATAATACGCAGTCGAGAATCTTCGTGAAGGTAGAGAACGCCCCGAGCAATACCTTTAATGATTTTGTAGCGCCTTTCCCAATCCAATTGTGCTTTCATGGTTGGATCTGCATATACAACCATCAGTTTTAATGCTATATGAATAATTAGTTTAGGCTTGAGCAAGAAGTGAAATATAGAGCGATAGTCTAATTATGCAGTCTTTCAGAGGTACCAAATATGAAATAATCAAGGCTTTTATTAGGAACAAATTCATAGACAAGTAGCCTTTCTCTTCCTTCCAAGCAGAAACCAAGTAGCCTAACTAAATTTCGGTGCTGAAGCTTGGCCACTAAAAGCACTTCATTCTTAAATTCCGTATCTCCTTGGCCAGATTCTCTTGACAACCTTTTGGCTGCAATCATCTGTCCATTGGAGAGTCTACCCTGAAAATATATCTCTGTCAGGTATAGTAAATATTTTGGTAATTGGTGGTATAGCATGTTTTGGTGATGTGTATCTGAATTCCAGAGTTACTTACCCAGTAAACAGCTCCAAATCCACCTTGTCCAAGTTTATTAGAATCAGAGAAGCCTTCTGTAGCAACTCGTATTGTGTCCAAGTTGAATTGCAACGACTCAACAATTTTAATTTCTTCGTCATCTTCATCTTCTTCTTTAACTTCACATGGGGAATGGATTTAAACTAGTTAGTTTTTCAAATACTCCCTCCGGTCCGTTATATAAGAAACAAATAACTAAATTGTCAAGACCAATAAAAATAGTTAAGTTAGTTAGTTATAATTAATAATGTCATAAATTTTAATTTTATTCCAAAAGTACCCTTTAAATTGATTGGTTTAAGTAATGGTTGCATTAATGACACTGCACCTCCACCAATAAGTGTAACTTCTATTGTTAATAGACCAATAAATGCATGGGAAATGAGTAAGTGTCTCATTAATGGATTTCACAAGATGAAGGATAAAAAAGAAAACTAGCAGTTAATACATCTTAAAGTGGGTCTATGTTTCTTATAATTATGACAAAAAAGAACACCCTTTTGTTTCTTATAAAAAGGACCGGAGGGAGTATGTTACAAGCACAATAATGTTGTCGGTGCAGTCAAAAATAAAATATGAGGTGGGGGCAGGGGATTATAATTTTTGAAACCTGAACACAAAAGGTATACAACTCCCTCTTTCTATTCAAAATAGCAGTGAGTTACTCATGCTTTTAATTATTGAAAATATTCATATTCTCTTTGATAGATTGTATGTAGTTCAATTACTCTAAATTATGACAGATCGTATATGCCTTTCTACAAAGGAAGGTATTTCTCTATTTATAATTCGTTGTAAGAATATAGGAGTAAATTGAAAATAAAAATGTCATAGTAAATTGATAATTGGACTTGCCTGCAAGATTTTTCCTTGCCTTCCACCTCCTTAAATATAGGCAGAGACAAATGAGCAAAACAACAACAACAGATGGCACAATTACGGCAATGACAATTCGTATTGTATTGTCACTTTCTGCAAAAACAAGAATCCTCTGCTCGGTTAGACATTTGAAGGATTAAGGATAATAAAATATCAAAAACCCTAATAACTACATAGAAAATGGCCAACATATATAAGCACCTCTCACATACGGTAATAATTTTAAATCGATCGGATGAATAAGGAAAACAAAACTCCACAAAGAAGAACATGTTCAAAATGGATCTTGAAGTGAGGTTCGAGTTTCAGTCTGTGTGGCTTACTGTAATCATTATGCTATAGGTATAGGCAAATTAAGTATAACGAGAAGTACACCAACAGGTCTTGGAACTGAACTCAATCCTCTTCAGCAAGGTCTCGCGTTTGAGTCTTGTGGATGAAAAAATGTCCGTGGGAGACAAAACCCACTAAAGGTAGCAAGTCAGGTTTTCTGACAAAATCCACAAAGCTGGTAGATCTTTCGCACCAATAACATATTTAAAAAAAAAAAAAAGTATAACGAGAAGTACCTTCTGAGGACGTGTTATTGGTGGACGGAGGAGGCGGTGTCGATGGTGGTGCATCTGATTGGTAGAATTGGTAAGCTTCATATCTAATATTACAACTGGGTCTAAGAAGTCTGGCACCTATTTTGTCTTTGCAACAAGTTGGGATTTCTGAGATAGCCCCTTCCAAGCACTCATTGCAGTCTTGCTGAGACAAATCAGGGGTGCACTGCACAAGACCATATATGGTTTGAAAACTTGAAGCATTTGCATTATCCGTAGCATACTTGCGACGAGAATCACCCAATGCAGCTGTGGCTCTGAGGTTCCTCAATAAGTTCCCGAGCACTTGATTGAACTGATCCACGTCCGTTGAATTGTATGTGTTCCACAAGTAATAAACAGGGAAATTTTCCATGGTGCCGAATATTGTGCGGTTTGAGTAGCGCAACATGCATTCCTCAAACCACTCGATTGCCTCTTTCTGGCTTGGACAACTCTGTGTTAGATCAACTCTGGAATTGTTGAGGCAACTGCGGCACTCATCTGGCTCAACATCTCCTCTACACAGCCCAATGGCGTTTACTTTGTCACTGTTTTGGCCATATGAGAAGTTGTAGAAACCGTAGTTAATTTCTTTGTTGGAAGAGAGATTGCTTAAAAGGGTGTTCAGATTGGCACTATAGGTGCTATTGACTGTGTAGTTCCCTTTGCTGTTATCACAGATTACTTGCTGGGCGCTGGCTTGAGATATTAATTTTACAAATAGAAAAGAAAGAAAGAAAACAAGTATGCAAGAAACGGTTGCCATCCCTTTAGGTATGGTATGATCATGAATGGCCAAAGGGTGCTGCTGTCACTTTATAACCAAAATTTCCTTCAATCTTATTCTTCTTTTTTTTTTTTTTGTTGTTTTTAGAGGAACCTTCAATCATACTCCTTAATATACTAGTACTATTTCATTTTTAATTTTGATTTAATATTATATATTGGATAACGTGTTTAATTTTAATTTTACTCCTGAATTATGAATAAGAATACAACTATTATTTTTCTGTTAAATGTATAGGATTAATGTTTATATTTTGTAATTAAAATTTATAACAAATAAATATTTTGAATATATAACTTGTATTATATAATAAAAAACTATAAGAGAATTTCTATGGTACCCACAAATTTTGAAGGTTTTGGTATAGTTGATTTTTAAACAAATAATTATTAAGGTTTTGGTATAGTTGGTATAGTTTCTATTAAGGTTTTGGCAAGTCTTGTTCACCATTCAGTTTTTCATAGAGAAACAGGGTGATTCTTCTAGAGGATTAAGTCTTAAGTCTCAAGTCTCGAACTTGTTCATTACTTTCACCCGAATTTCCTGTCTAGTGGTTTGAATTTTGAACTTTGGGTGTCTCTGACTCTGTAAGGAGAAATAAAGACACTGTGTCATGCAACTGGAAATGCTTAATAACTATTGGTTTAAAAACTAACCCTTCCAAACAAAACTCTAAAGTTATGTTTTGGTGGTAGATGATAGAATGGAGAATGATGAAATAGAAGGAAAACTTGTTCCATTATTCTTGATTTATAAAAATAGGAATGAAATGTAATAGAAGAAAATAGATTAATGTTCATTTCATTCTATTGTTTAATCCCAAATTTTCCTCTCTAAATTTGGATGCATTTAATGGAACAAAACTTTTAAATTATAAAGCAACTATTTTATCTTTACAAATTTTATTCTAATTATTAATCTCTTAAGAATAATATATTTAAAATAAGAATAATATGAGAATTAAAAGTTATAACTCATTCTCTCTGCCATTTTTAAAAAAAGTTACAACTTACAGTAGAATTTATCTAATTATATGTTTGACCCTGTGTTTTCCTCGCTAAACTTGGGTGTATTCAATGAAACAAAACTTTTAGATTATAAAGTAACTATTTTATCTTTATAAATTTTAATCTAATTATCAATCTTTTAAGAATAATACAGTATATTTAAAATAAGAATAATAGAAGAATTTAAAAATTATAACTCATTCATTTTTGTCATTTTTTCAAAAAAAAAAATATAACTTATTAATTGGTACGGTAGAAATTATCTAATTATATTTGACCCTGTTAAAGATTTCATATATTTGATAAATAAAGAGTAAATTATACGTTGTCTGGTGAGTTTTAAGATTGCTTTAACATGTTAATTTCTTCCTTAAAAAAAAAACATGTTAATTTCAATTTTAATTTGTAAAGACTCACTATATAGAAAACAAAGAAAGAAAACAAGTATGCAAGAAACAGTTGACATCCCTTTAGGTATGGTATGATCATGAACGGCCAAAGGGTGCTGCTGTCACTTTATAACCAAAATTTCCTTCAATTATATTTTCTTTTTTTTAGAGGAACCTTCATTCATATTCCTTAATGTAACACTGCGATTTTCTTATCTATGATAAAGTGATTAAAAATAATTACAAGAGAAAATTTAATTTAACTTCATGAAAAAATTAATTAATAAATATGTGTGATTTTTTTGTGTAAGTTTCATTAGAAAACTCTACTGAAAATGGGGACTGTGTTGCACACTAACAGTGTAAGAATACACTGTAAAAATGAGCAAATAGTCAAGAAAATTGAAGGATTTAATTATAATTAGTTTCTAATAATTATAATTAGGTCCTATAAAAATTTTATGTTATTTTATTACACTTGATTAAAATAATAATATTTTAATGTGGTTCTAAAGAGTGTGTTTTTGAGAACTTTTTGAGAGTTGGAAAAAAATTCTGAGACATTCTAAATTTTCTTGGATGTCCTAAATTAAAATTAAAATTAGTGAGTGATACACTTACTAATTTATTATTAGCAATTTAATTAACTTGATTTGCATTTTGTTACCCAACCTGTTAAAAAAAATTAAGTAAACTAAGAGGACACATAAATTATACTTGTTCCGTAAGATTTTAGCAAATCTAAAGATCAAGAAAAACTTACCTTTGGCTAGACGCAAGATCAAATTCAAAGAACCTTACTTACAGTTCTTTCTAATTGGTCAATTCACACAAACATTCAAAATGAAGAAGAAAAAATTGGTTACGTTCCAAGATTTGTAGCAAAATCAAAGGACAAGGAAGGTTTAATTCTTTTGACTAAGGGCACTCATGCTGTGAATGAAAGGTGTGAATAGTAGAAAAATTATCCATTTACTTTCCTTCATACGGCTAGATGATAAGAAAAAAAAAATGGTTGTTTACGTTACTGGATTTGTAGCAAATTGATAAGACAAGGAGAATATGATCTTACTTTTTTTTTTCTTTACCTATACATGCATATTACATTTTGTCAAATTAACCAGAGAAGAGAAGTTTTCTTCTTGACTTTATCCACTCCCTACGTAACTTATACTACATCTAGTGTAGTTTGTAGTCATATTGATAACAAAGTTCAAGTAAGGAAGGGGGAGAATGTCATATGACAAATACAACACCACCTTCTTCTGGATTAAGCCTTCCTTTCACACACGGCAACTTGCAAACGAACAATCACAGTTCAAAGACGCGGTTTGACAATCAGTCCCATGATAAACTCCATTTGCACCTACTGCTATTAATTTATTTCCTCCCACGGTCCCACCCACTTGCAGCTCCATGTACAGCCACTAATTTTTTTTTTTCCTTTCTAGCCAGCAGAGGAGGGAATGGGTAGTATAAGAAAAGTGAAAAAAATAATAATTGTGAATTGTAATGAAAGAAAACAAAATAAAAACATAATCCGAAATATGATGAACTATTTGTGCATTAAAGATACACTGTAATTACTAATTGATTTTTATCATGAGTACCTATTTCTTATTTTCTATTTACGTTATCCATTAATTGGACTAACTTAAAAATATAAAATTTAATTGAATATTTCAATAAAAATAATAATCATTTTATTTAACGAATATCAAATATTGACTTAAATAAATTATCTGATTAAAACTAAGCATTTCTTCTATAACATTAAATAAATCAAAACTAAAATTTCAAAATAAAGAGGATGAATTTAGATGACATTTTATGTATCTTTGTCTTATAGTACATTATACTAATCTTTTAAAAAAATATATTTTAAGGGATTAATTTAATTATAAAAGTTTGTTACAATAATTATTTTGGAACACCTATGTTGTAGCAACTTGGTGATCCTAAAATTTTATATTACGTTATACTAATCTTAAAAGAAAATTAATTTATTTTAAGGGATTAATTTAATTGTGCCGTCAAATCTACAATATATTTTTTCTTATTATATTTTATTAATTTTTATTTCAAACTATAGTGTGTCACCGACAATGTTTGATATATATACTAGTGTCCGACCCGTACTATGCACGGGATATATATATATATATATATATATATATAGTTGTAGGCTCACAAATATATTTTAGATGTAAATATTTTTGAAATTTAGGAATGTGAAATGATAAAATAATTTAATTTTTTTACAACTATATTTAAATAAAAACTAATTTTTATTAAATTTATAATAGATTTAAATATCTTTTTTTCTCTTAAATTTAAGTTTGTCTTTAGTCCTCTAAATTTAAAATTAATTTTTTTTAGTCTCTGTAATTTAAAAAAGTTTGGTTTAATTGCCCAAACCCCCTCAGTCCAAACATCTTCAGATTGAATACTTTGAAAGAAAAACATACATGTTATATAGGGGGTTTGATAATAAGAATGCAAAATCAAAGTGGGTTACCACGTCATTAACTTTTAATCCGTTAGCTACGTAAATGAAATCTCTAATGATGTTTGGACAATGAGACTAAAACATATTTTTTTTCAAATTACATGACTAAAAATATTAATTTTAAATTTGGGGTAGCAAAACAAACTTATCTTAAATTTGAGAGACTAAAAACATATTTAAACTCTTTATGTTATTTAAAGTTTATAAACAATATTTTGAATAATTTAAAATATGAAAATTAATTAAATTTTATACAGACTATTGAAATCAAATATTACTTAAAATAAATTATTATTTGAATATCTAATAGACAATTTATATTTCATTGGCACTTCTGTAAGATGAGTTATAGGTGTTTAATATATTTTCTATTTAAGAGAAGAAAATATACTAACTAATATGTTCATTAATTTTTTTTTGGTATTAATATGTTCAATAATTAATGTAGGTATTTCTTTTCTTCAACATAACTTTGCAATATTAACTAATCATGGAGGAGTATATTAGTTGTAATAAATACTTAAAAGAGTGATATTTTTATCCAAATATTTCAATCAATTTTCTATTAAAGATTTCTATAATGATATTATTTGATATTATATGTTGTAAGTATATTAAAATTAACATAATATAAATGAAATTAAATATAAAATAAAATATGTTAATTTACTATAAAAATTATATATTTTAAACAAGAGAATAATACAATATAATGTGTGTAGTTATAGCAGTACAAAGGCTTAATAATCTTATTTAAATTTTTTAAAAATTTATATAAAGTAAATATGTTTTTTCATTTATTTCAATTATTAAAAATTATTATATATTTTGTATTATATAGTGAAAATTATTATACTTTGGTAGTATATATCTTATTAAGTATATTATTTTGCTTGTTGTAAATAAATTATAAGTGGCACGTTCTGTTTAGAGAAAATTTCTTGTTTTCAAATGACTTGCTAGATTACTTGAAACAGTTATATATTTACTTTTTTTTGTACTCTAATGGCTAGCTATATTCTATGTGAGCATGGAATTGCGTCAGTTTACTCTATTGAGCTACTATACAATCACACGGTTTACACATCAATATTATATAAGTCAACTACAACACAGTTTAGCTTTAGCTTTATTGAAGTCAACAGATCTTCAGTTCAACTAAACTTAAGCTGAGGGACAAGACTTGTGGAAAAGTGCTCCAATCAATTGCTTTGCTCCTTCCCATCTTCTTCTTGGAACAAACTGCAATTATTTACTTGTTTTGCTATAATTGGATGAATATAAAACAAGTCAAAAAGACATTTCAATGTGATTTTCTGTGAACATTCTTTTAGTCCCCGGAGGTATGAGTGTTCACATATATCAGAATTACATATATCAGAATTGCCTACCACTCAAGTTATTATTCAAGATAATTAAAATTTAGATCCTTTTAAATTCTTTATCAAAATATGTTACTCAATTTAGATTGTAAGCCACCAATATACTCTAGCAAATGCTAATTGCAACGAAAAAGGCCTTCGTAGTTTTGTTAGAAAGTCCAAAACTAATGGGAAATGAGGTCATATTTAACTTGATGAATTTTATATCGTCGCAGTTTAGAATTCTTGTGGAAGTCAGTGAAAAAGTTAATGGACAGAAATCATTTAGCTGGAATGTATTGTAGGGATTTTATTTTTTTAACTTTGAGAGTATCCAAGTATACTCCATGTATGCAAAAATTTGTTATTAAGTGATGGATTCCACTTTACATTAATGTTTTGGAGCAAGTAATCTTCTAATACATACTTTTATACGACAAAAGAAGAAATAATATGGAGAAAGGAAGACTTACAAAGCTCAGTAGATCCTCCACATTCTCCCCATGATGAATGCCACTGTTTTTCTGGCCGCTTATGATCTCAAGAACCGGTACACCAAAACTAAAGACACCTGATTTCACTGAAAATTGTCCATGCATTGCATACTCAGGTGCCATATATCCACTGCATGCCAATATGGATAGGTTGAATTAGTCATATATGTTAAGATTATTTCCAGGGTCATAAATTTTCATTCTGCTGCTAATGCCAATGATATTCATAACAAAGCTTTAATTTTGAATTCCTAGTACTGTAAAAGTATTTTACTTGAATTTTGAATTATGACATCATTATAAAAAAGCTTGTTGCTTATAACTACTACTTAAAAAACTACATACTCTTTAAACAAAGCAGTAATACATGATTCGGTGATAATGTTAAAAATTGTATCTTAGGATTCATATCTTGTATTTACTTGAGTTTGATCCACTAAAACCAGTCTTGCCATGACAACATCTGCTATCATAGGATTCATAGCTTGGTCTAAGAGAATCTTGCTTGCTTTGAGATCACGATGTATAACACGCAGATGAGAATCTTTGTGAAGGTAGAGAAGGCCTCAAGCAATACCTCTAATGATTTTGTAGCGCATCCCCCTTTCTTGGTTGGATCTGGATATACAAACATGAATTTTAGCAGTATATGAATATTTAGGCTTTGTCCTAAACCAGAAGTGAAATATAGAGCAATAGTCTAATTATGCAGTCATTCAGACATACCAAATTCCACCTTGTCCAACTTTATTAGAATTGGAGAAGTCTTCTGTAGCAACTGATACTGTGTCAAAGTTGCATTGCAATGACTGAGCAATGCTAATTTCATCATCATCTTCATTAACTTCACATGGGGAACGAATTTAAACTAATGAGTTTTCCTATTCTGCTACAAGCACAATAGTGCTGCTGGTGCCGTCAAAATTAAAAATCTGGATGTGTTACTTCCGAAACAATATGTATTTAACTAATAACTGCCTTTTTCAGTTTTTCTTACCTTCTTAGCAGTGACATATTCATGCTTTGAATTATTGAAAAATTTTCACATTCTGTCCGTATAATAGATTGTGCGCAGTTAAATTATAGTTTATAGGAAAGATTTACTCTAAATTATGACAGCTCATACATGCCTTTCTTCAAAGAACAGCCATAATACACACTTCCAAGACCAGATGAAGGTCATATCACAGGTTTCAGTCTCAGTTTGGACAGAGTAATATGTGTGGTGTATTTAAACAATATATTGCACGAACAAATTAATTACATGAGTTCCAAGACGTTGTATTTTGGTTTAAGATTAGAAGATTTGATGATGAATGAATATCACCCCCATGACCAAAATCTAGGAGGGTGTAGCTCAACCATTGAAGCTTTATTTTCTGATTCTTGAGCTGATTTAAATACCGGTTCACTCGATCCTGTTGCTCTTGAATTATACTCCCATGTCTGCATCTCTGGAAGGCTTCTAGTTCTAAAAAATGCAGGTTCGGAAGGAATTGGGAGACGGAGAGAAGAGCTATTAAGCAACAGTATAACGGCAGCCATGGTTGGTCTGTTGGCTAAATTTTCTTGAACACAGAGTAAACCAATGCGGATGCATCTCATCATTTCATTTCGTGAACTGTTGTTTAGTGATGGATCTACAATATTCATAGCTGTCCCCTCCTTCCAGTTTCTCCATGCCTGCAAAAATTTGTTATTAGATCACGGATTCCGCTTCTATATTAATGTTTTGGAGCACGTAACCTTCTAATCCATACTTCTAAATGGCAAAGAAGAAAAAATAGTAACACAAGGAAGACTTACGAAGCTTATTAGATCCTCCACATTCTGGCCACTGTTTTTCTGGCCGCTTACGATCTCAAGAACCAGTACACCAAAACTGAAGACATCTGATTTCACCGAAAATTGTCCATGCATTACATACTCCGGTGCCATATATCCCCTACATGCCAATATGGATAGAATTATTAGTCATAAATGTTATGACTCTTCTGACGGTCATAAACTTTCATTCTGTTTCAGTTGCTAATGCCAATGATTTTCATATCAAAGCTTTAATTCTAAATTCCTATTACTGTAAAAGTATTTTACACTATCACTCATTCATACAAAGCTGAATGATTATAATTTATAGTAACAACTACTTAAGACTCAAACTGTTTGAATAATCTACTAATACATGATTTGGTGAAAATTAATGTTAAAAGTTCTCAGTGATAGTTGATTGAAATTAAACTCTTAACAATTAATAAGCTATAGCATATTCTAATTAACAATTACCGGGTTCCAACAATTATTCTTGTATTTGCTTGAGTTTGATCCACTAAAACCAGCCTTGCTATGCCAAAATCTGCTATCTTAGGATTCATCTCTTCATCTAAGAGAATGTTACTTGCTTTGAGATCACGATGTATAATACGCAGTCGAGAATCTTCGTGAAGATAGAGAAGGCCTCAGGCAATACCTCTAATGATTTTGTAGTGCATTTCCCAGTCCAATTGTACTCTCTTGGTTGGATCTGCATTTACAGCCATATGTGAATAATTAGGCTTTGTCTTTAACCAAAACTGAAAAACAGAGCAACAGTCTAATTATGCAGTCATTAAGACGTACCAAATATGAAGTAATCAAGGCTTTTATTTGGAACAAATTCAAAGACAAGTAGCCTTTCTCTTCCTTCCAAGCAGAAACCAAGTAGCCTAACTAAATTTCGGTGCTGAAGCTTGGCCACTAAAAGCACTTCGTTCTTAAATTCTGTATCTCCTTGTTTGGATTCGCTTGACAACCTTTTGACTGCAATAATCTGCCCATTGGAGAGCCTACCCTGAAAATATATCTCTGTCAGGTATGGTAAATATTTTGCTGACTGGTGCTATTGCATGTTTTAATGTGTATCTGAATTCAACAGGTACTAACCCAGTAAACAGCTCCAAATCCACCTTGCCCAAGTTTATTAGATTCAGAGAAGTCTCCTGTAGCAACTCGTATTGTGTCAAAGTTGAATTGCAATGACTCAGCAATATTAATTTCTTCGTCATCTTCATCCTCTTCTTTAACTTCAATTGGGGAACAAATTTAAGCTAGTTAGTTTTTCGAATACGTTACAAGCACAATACTTCTGTCCGTGCAGTCAAAATGGAATATTTGGTGTATAATTTCTGAAACCAGAAGATAGCTCCCTATTTCTTACCTTCTTAGTTGTGAGTCAGTCACTCATGCTTTGAATTATTTAAAAAAATTCATAAACTGTCTGTTTAATATTAGATTGCATGTAGTTCAGTTATTATTTATAGGAAAGAATTAATCTAAATTATGTCAGAACATATATGCCTTTCTACAAAGATTTTTCTCTGTATTTATAATTCATTGTTTTAACAATATAGTAGTTAGTTGAAAATAAAAACGTCACAGTAAATTGATACTTAGACTTGCCTACAAGGTTTTTCCTTGCCTTCCACCTCCTTAAATATAGGCAGAGACAAATGAGCAAAACAACAACAACAGTAGGCACAATTACAGCAATGACAATTAGTGTCGTCTTGCCACTTTCTGCAAAAACAAGAATGCTCTGCTTGGTTAGATATTTAAGGATTAAGGATAATCAAATATAAAAAAGTATAGTAACTAATTATAATGACAACTACCTTTTGGGGAAGTGTCATTGGGGGAGGGAGATGGTGGTGGTGGTGGTGGTACCTCTGCGTCGTCTAACACAGTCGTCTGTTCGTAGAAGGTGCTGTTTTCGTATCTAATAATACAACTGGGTCTAACAACTCTACCTCCTATCTTGTCATTGCAACACTCTTGGATTTCTGAGATAGCTCCGATCAAGCAGTTTTTGCAGTCTTGCTCAGATAAATCAGGCGTGCACTGTGCATAAGCGAATATGGTTTGAGAATTTGTAGCAGTTATATTGGCCGTGGCATACTTACGACGAGAGTCACCTGATGCAGCAATGTCTGTTAGCTTCCTCATAAAGTTATCACGCACTTTATTGAACTGGTCCGAGTCAGTTGCATTGTATGGGTTCGCCAAGTTAAAAGTATGATCAGTTTCCATGGTGTAGAATATTGGGCGGTTCGAGTAGCGCAGCAAGCATTTGTCAGAGATTACAATGTACAAAATAGCCTCCTTCCGGTTTGGACAAAGCTGTTTGAGAAGGGCACCGGAATTGTTGAGGCAACTGCGGCACTCATCTGGCTCAACATCTCCTCTGCAGAGACCAATGGCGTATACTTTGTCGGGGTCTCGGCCATATGAGAAATTGTAGAAACCATAGTTAATTTGTGTGTAGGAAGAGAAAGTGGACAAAAGGGTGTTGAGGTTGCTGTGATAGGTGTTGTTGGTTGTGTAGTTCCCTCCTTTGCTGTTATCACAGTTTACGCGTAAATCTGGCAGGTCGCTGGCTGGAGAGATGAAATTTAGAAATAGAAAAGAAAGAAAGAAAAGAAGGACGCAAGAAACGGCAGCCATAGATGTATGAATGAATGATCATAAAAATAAAGGATATATATTCGCAAGTCTTGTTCACCATTCAGTTTTTTTATAGAGAAACAGGGTCATTCTTCTAGAGGATTATAAGCCCCATCTGTTTCCATACTTCATAATTCTCAAGTCTTGAACTTGTTCATTTTCCTTATCGATCTGTCTAGTGGTTTGAAGTTTGAACTTGGGGTGTCTCTCACTCTGTCAAACGTGGGACTCAACCCAGGCTCTGGATTATTGGGTTCTAATAAAAACAAGAGGTAAATGCTACACGAATGTTTCCCGTGTTTTTTGTTGTCTTAAGGAGAAAGAAAGACACCCTGTCATGCAACTGGAAATGCTAAAGCAACTATTTTATCTTTACAAATTTTAATCTAATTATCAATCTCTTAAGAATGATATGAGATTTAAAAAAGAATTTAATGGTAATGCACTACTGTCATTTAATCACAAATCATTATTGGTATACTTTTAAGATGATTTTTGTAAAAATCAACAAACTTACCGTATACAGTGATTTGTCATAATCCTTTTTCTCTTTAAAAAATTATAACTCATTCTCTAATGTCATTTTTTCAAAAAGTTATAACGTATGATAGAATTTATCTAATTATGTATTTGACCCTGTTTATTACTCGTTAAACTTGGGTGCATTTAATGAACAAAACTTTTAGATTATAAAGTAACTATTTTATCTTTATAAATTTTAATCTAATTATCAATCCTTCATGAATAATACAGTATATATATTTAAAACAAGAATAACATGAGAATTAAAAAATTATAACTCATTCTCTTTTGTCACTTTTAAAATATATATATATATATATATATATATATATATATATATATAATTTTAATTTGTAAAGACTCACTATATATATATATATATATATATATATATATATATATATATATATATATATATATATATATATATATATATATCACATTTGACTCTCAAATGGTTGCTTACGTAATATGATTAAATGCGTGACATATTATGATAAAGTGTGGATGACTATTGACCATTATCTGTAAAATTTATGAGAATTAAAATTAATAAAAAAAATTACAGGATCGAAGATAAATTTATTTATATTTACAAAACATATTTAAACTTTAAAAGTTTAACCTTTTCAGTTAAAAAAAAAAAAGTTTAACCTCTTGTTCAACAACTTTTTAGTTTACTAATTACTTGTCAATAAAATTCTTTGCGTTTTTAATTATGTTACTGTGTCAATTAATTAAAACTCCATAATAATATCTCTATATTTTTTGATAGCCACGCATGCAAAAAAGGAAGATTCAAAGGAGTAGACTAGACGCTATTCGTCATTTACGGGGCAAGAATAATTTTTATGATGTTCTACTCTAGCGTCGTTTACGGGGCAAGAAAATAATTTTTTATTATGTTCTACTTTTTTGACAAAAATAATCGACCATTTTTCTATTTTTATTTTTTAATAAATCCACCTCTAAATTAATTTATCCAAATAATGATATTTAAAAACTATCGACTTAATTACGAATATGATCCTTCAAGTATTGCAATTGTACGATTTTAGTTTTACATGTTGTAATTGTGACAATTAAGTCCCTGTCGAAAGGGAGAGTGAAAAAATGAAAAGATAGTATCAAAGTGACAAGAAGCTTTGAGAATATAGGAAAATAATTAATACAAATAATTAATAAAATTAAAAATGGAAAAATATGAAATTTATTATTAATATGTGAGTTCATGAGAGATATATGGTTAGAGTAAAAATTGGTTGGAGTTCTTAAAAATTAGGTGGCTTTGTGAGAACCACTAAAAATGAGTTAAGAACTCAAACTTGATTCTTGACTGTAGATGCTCTTAAGAGTATATCTAGCTAGCTGAAATTCTTAGAGTTAGAAGTTATTATGTAAAAGCAATTCTTATATAAAAACTCGTTACCTGTTTTAACATTAAAATATTGTTATAAGAAAAACTCGTTACCTGTTTTAACATGTTCTTTTATATATTATGCAAGAAACTATGCTAGGCAGGAGAGAGAGAGAAAAAAAATAGAGAGAATAGAGAAAAAAAAAAAAACAGTCGTTCTTGGTTGCATAAAATGTTGACACCTGTAAATGTAAAAATGGTGGTTGGATAATTTTTATACAAGTATAGATAAGTGAATGTATTTTTTGCCTTAATTATAAAAAATAGGCTTAAAATTATTTTTGGTTCCTTAAATTTAGATTACTTTTATTTTCAGTTCTTCAAATTTAAATTTGTTTTTTTTCCCTAAATTTTGAAGATTGCTCTTTTATTTTTAATTGTTAATTTTTTTTATACTCTTAATTTATTGTACAGTAAATTAATGAGAACTTACTCATTCCTTATGTAAGTATATACATTCATTGTCTTATACTCATTAGCGGGAAAAAAAATATCCCTTGAATTATGAGTAGTATTATAAAATATAAGGTTAACTAAGTTTTTAGTCTTGAACTTTTTCAAAATTCAAATTTTAGTTCCTAAACAAAATTTTGTCCAGCCAAAGTTTATAAAGTTTTCTTCTGTCACAACTTTTAGACCCTACCGTTAAAGTGTATCATTAAATGATGACATGATGACCTCTGAGGTTGCCACGTGTCAGTTTTTTAATTATTTAATGTGGTTCATTTTTTAATTGCTAGAAATTTGCCAATCTATTATTTTCCGTTTGGCATATCTACATCTAAATATATTTGAAAGATTTATTTAGTAAATTTTTTTTATGAACTTATTAAATTTTGGTCTGGTTGCAATTTCTACTTCAAGCCGGACGCCCACCACAAGGGAGTCAAAATTCATTAATATCTCTACACTTTAAGAATCATAAAAATATGTTTAATTTTACTTAGGTGTTTTTATGAAATTTATAGATAAATTTGTCCACAATATTTTATATATTATCAAATAATTGGTACAGCAGCACAATAAATTTACCCGTGCGACAGGAAAACTCATGGAAAATGTTCAACTTATATCCGCATAAATGAGGTGTATAGGTGGAAATAAAAAGAAAACGATAGAAAGAAAAAATGGAATGTTTTAAATGATGTAATGAAAAATTAAGAAAAGAATAAAATAAAAGTGAGATGAATAGCATATATAAATGTATGATAATATTAATTCCTTCTAGTTTTGTGCTTTCTAAGGAAGCCATATGGATAGAATGCTGGGTCAGAAAATTCAGAAGGAGAGAAGGCCTTCTGGGTTCAAGCTATAAGAAGATAGTTTTTTTTTTTTTTTTTTTTTTTTTTTTTGCTGCAGCTATAAGAAGATAGTTAAGAATTATAAGAGTTGACTTCGGGAGTTTTATTATATATATGCTAAAAGTGGGTGTGTGAGAAGGCTTAGCATGTAGGAAATCATCTCATCGCCCTGGTAATTGAGACATGCTCATATCTTAGACCCTTTTTTGTGGTTCCTTAGACATAACCTAACATCTGTTTTATCATGTTCTTGCCAAAATGGTATTTATTTTCATTCTTTAAGTAGAGTTCATGAATTCAGGGAATGATTTACGAAGGGAAGAAAGTCCACCCTTGTCTTGCGAAAGTGACCAATATGGAATTAAAAAGGACACAAAGCTTGGTTTTTAATGCACTTGTTCAGAAAAAGATGCACATGTTGTGCCCCTTTTAATTTTCATTCTTTATCTAGTTAGTTTTCTGCAGTTCATTAATTTTATCTAGATCTTCTAACATCATGTTAAAAACTAAATAGATAAAATTCAAACCGGTAAGGACGGGTTCAAAACTTTCTTTACAGGTGAAATGAGTGGTCTAGAATAATGAAGATTTTGCTGTATGAATAATGATGCAGCATGCAATAGAACTCATATCCCAAATTAATATTGGTTAGCAAACCTCGGATACAAGCAGTTCCTCAATGTCACATTCTTCCTACAGTGGTTGTGCTTGTTTAATATCCAAATGTTTACACAGTTTGGCAAGGCTATGCATAAACACCAAAAGAAATCCAAGCTTTTCTGTTTATCAATTGGAGTTTCATGTTAATGGGGAGTAAGTGATCTTTCTCTTGTGTCATTCAATTCACTCCCATCATCATACATATATATTATAAGGCTTTAACTAGAGGTGGAAATAGGTCAGGCCGTTCGATAGGAGTTTATGGCTTAGCCTACATCAGGTTTAGACCAAGCCAAACTTTTTTAGAAAATAGGTCAAGTCTAAGCTTTTATAAAAACCTATTTGCTTAAAAATGTCAGGTTTTAGCTTTTAGGCCCTATCAGGCTGACTTATTTAAGTGAATATAAATAATATTTTTTTCATACTATTATTATTATATTAAATTTGTTAAAATGTATTAAAATGATATACTTATTTACCTCTTTTAATTATTAGGTGTTAATCTACATAAAGAGTCAAGCCTATAAGATTATTGAAAAATAAATTTATACCTTATTTAGAAACATTAATTCAAAATAGGTTTTTAAGCAAGTAATATATATTCCCTTAAAAAAAAGCAAGTAATACATACATACATACATATATATATATATATATATATATATATATATATATATATATATATATAATGCAATATTACATAATAATATAAAAAAGTGTAATTACTAATATGTCTATTTAGGCTTATAGGCCAATAAGCCTACCAACTTTTAAAGGCCTTATAACCAAAAAGGTTTACAAGCCAGACCAAGCTTTTATGCAGGTTAGATCATGCCTTTAAAAAAGGTCTACAATAGGTAAATATGTTAGGCTTAGGCTTTGTGTTTTTAATAAAGGTCACGCTTAGGTCTACCAAAGTCTAGTCTACCCTAGTCTATTTCAACTACAACCACAGAAATCAATTTCCTCCGTGCACCCAGCCACGTTGCTTGATTTATGTTTTTTCACATAGGATCTCAGAGTTTCCAAAAGGTTACAAATTTGTTATGTTGGTGGAGTTAGCGTGATTTTTTTTTTAACCTTGGTTATTCAATAATGCTAGCTAGCTAATAAGTTAGAGTAAATTACATTGATATCCTTAAGGTTTTTTGACATTGCATAAATTATCTTTTCTTTTTCAGCATTTACAACAACTTCTCTTATGATGGAACACAATGTAATGTTTTTCAAACAATTAAAGGGATTAGGGTAGGGGTAAAAAAAGTAGGGGTATTTTGGGCTATTTCACCGAATCTTAGGGTGTTATTGTAATTTACTCTAAGTTATAACCTCATAAGTGTAAGGCATATCAAATTGCAACAAATGTTTCTATTTCCTCTTTTGAGAATTCAAAATTAACATTTTGGAGTCTTCCATAAATTTGGAACTTTTCATGCAATAACACCACTCTCCATCTAATACTCATCTTAAAATAGGAAAGTACATAAGATGCATTTAACATGAGTATTTAGTTGCAACAAATAAGTTAAGGGACTGAACTTGCTACTATAAAAGATAATGTACAAAGACATACACAAGTCTCGCCCACATACTTTCAAAAGATTTTTCTAATTTGACTTTATGGCTGCAGGGTGGCCGTCAAATAAAATTATTTCCTACCACTTTACAACTACAATTTATTGCCCATTATCTTTCTCCGCAATGGCACCTGCAAGAATTTGGCAATGGTCTCTGCAGCATGTAAAGCCCATTCTAAATTTAATGTTCAAACTGACTGAACTTCTAGAAGGGCTTTGGACTCTTGACAACCAGGAGATGGTGCACAATCTTTCAAGTGTTGGAGCTCATATGCATCATGCCCTTTGATTACCTTGAAAAGGACTTTTCACCTAATAAGAAAAAATGGAAAGTGTTGAATAGATAGATGAGTTTGAATGTCTCAAGTAATTCTTCTTCTAAATCTTAATTTATACCACACCATATCACATGGTGTAATTTTACAGCCAATATTAAAATAACACAATGATATTATGAACAAATAAATCAACATTTAAGGAATGAAATTTCCTTTCATGTACAAAAAATATATTACACAACTGATTCTCTCCTCTACTAGCGATAAAGGAGAAATAAAAGAGTATAGTGACAGCAATATCATGTCAAATTAAATTAGTTAGTGTTTTCATCTAAAGTTTATTTGAAATTGGAATATAAAATATAGGGATAAATCCTAGAAAAACAAAAAATAGACAAGTTGTGCAAAAAATTATGTATCAGATTATTTTACATTTAGTGTGAGTTTGGGTAGGAGTTTAACGTAATTTTTTCATGTTGACTGTGAAGGCAATAATAGTGTAGCTTTAGCTTTTGTGCCTTGGAACGTGTGTTTTTTCCATTGAACGTGGTTTCAACGCTTAACCAAACACACTCATAGTCCTCATCTATCATTATATTTTTATGATACATTTTTCTGAATTCATAATATATATATAGTGCTCCTAAAATCAAAACAAAAGGAATAAATAATCTCAGCAATATCTTGTCACTAGTTTTTGAAATCAATAAATAAAATTTTCTTTTTGTTTGTAGCTAGTGTGGTGTGGAGAAAGACAAGCCAGGGCAACACTTGTCTCTCGCCTAGACATTTTTACAATTTTTAAGAATTTATGACCTGAAGACATATTAACAATTAGAGGTACAGTATGGATCAATATTAGAAAAGAATGCTAGAGCCAAGGGAAGTGCCATAGCTTAAGCAATTTTGTATTCCAATAAGTGGTAAAGAAGGTCATATGCCAAAGGAAAGAGAACTTCTTTCTTTGATATTCCTCACAAAAATCCAGATAACACCAACATACGACCAAGGCTTTTAGTCTCAGAATATATCTAACCCTGTAAATCTACAAACATGCAGATTGACAATACTAATAACTTTTCTTCAAAGTTATCACAATTATCATTAGATACACAAGAATAACTTCATTAGATACATAATGGGCCTATTATTAAAAAAATTAAACAATTTATTTTGTAAAACAATATTATCTATCCTTTTCTCTTATTTGGAGTGGTGTTTTACTTGATTTATGTTAATTTCGTAATTTAGTTAGAACTTCTTTAGTTTTTCTAGTTTTTTTGGTTATATCTTAGTGTTTTGCCCCACTTTTTGTAGGAATCGGAGATTGAAGTTGAAGAACGCATTTTGGAGCTGCATTATGAAGTTTTGGAAGCAGTGAAGGGTCTTTTGCAGTAGCAATCTGTTGAAGTGCAGAAACTACCAATCAACCAAGCCAAATTTCCAGGCTGAGCGAAATGTCACTTTGAAGAAATTCTGCACATGTATATAAAGAGCCGACCCTCATTTATGAAGAGGGTTAGAGAATTTTTCAGTAGCAGTCTCTGTAGCTTGTTTTGTGCTGTTTTAGTAAAGAAAAAAGCTCTCTCTTTAGTTCTTACTGTTTCTCTTCATCTCCTTCCCCTCCACGTGTATTTTCCAGCTGCTCATGTCCATGAGTGGCTGAGTTCTATAGTTGTAAGGGGTTAGATGTAACCATTCTCAAAACTCTCTTGTATCTTTTGATATTATATATATATATATATATATATATATATATATATATATATATATATATATATATATATATTCTGCATATTTGTGTTTAAAGTTAGTATTTTTGCTTCTTTTCTTAAAGCTTGTTGTGGCTTGATCACCCATAGCATGATCCATGGATATGACTATTGTTGGGAAACACTTTCATTGTCTAGAACTGAAGCAATATACCTCATGAACTTCATGTCTAGGAATTGAGCTTAGTTCATGGGTTATCTTGTGGTCTCTAGACTTAAAGCTAGTTGCTTCGTTAAGTTGTTGAGGAATCAATGCTTAGGGGAGTAATCTAATGAAATGTAGAGAAATACACTAGAAGGGGGGTTGAATAGTGTATTTAAAATTTCTTTGGAAAACTTTATCTAATGTGAAGATAGTGTATCTTTACGTTTTACAGAAACTTAGTAAAACAGAAAAACAAGCTATCGTCCAGTCGATTAAGAAACAACAGTTCAAAGAAACTACTCTTCTTCTTTTTCGTTTAAATACACGCAATAGATAAACTTAGATAAAATGTGTATAGAAACCTTTTGTAGTATGTTGAAGAGATAGTTTAAAAGAAATGCAAGTAAGCTAGAGGCGAGAGAATAGAATACTTAGTTTTATACTGGTTCACTCAACTGAGCTACGTCCAGTTCTCCTTCAAAAACTTTTGAAGGGTTCTACTAATCAAAATCTGATTACACTCAAGTATTCTAACTTTGCCACTTCTGGCTACAAGTATTCTCTAGGCCACTTCTGGCACACCCTTAATCTCCCCTTGAGATTAAACACAAAAACTAAGTATTCTTTAACACTAAGCCACTTCTGGCTTTCCAAACAGAATTGTTTGATATTGTAAGTAAATTTTAACTCTCACAGAGAGGATATTACAATAAGAATGAGTATATAGACTCGCTTAGCAAAGCTAAGATGAATGCTCTTTTCGCTTATGATCGTCCAGTTGTTTTGACGGAGATTCTGCTCTTTTTCAATTTCTCGTCGTTGTAGATATGTGAGCTCATTCTTCTATATATAGGAAGCTTGTTGAAAGATATCCGTTGAGGAGTCTGTTCCTTTTCCAAGAGCGATTCTTTCTGTAGCTTATGGCCGTTGTCACATTTTGACTTAGAGTGAAGTGATGGAAGTGACAGCCGTACTCGTAGCGCCTCTCTCCTACTTGTACTTTCTCTGCAGAGAGAAGCTTCTTCTTTCCCTGTTCAGTACTATTCGAAAAGATCAAAATAGAAGGGCATGTTAAAATATGAGAGAGAGAGTGAACGTTGCCTTTTATCATAGAAAACGTGTTTTCAAGATAGTAACAACAGTGAGTGTTATTCAAGCGTTGGACGCTTGCTCTCACAGGAGCATTGGACGCTGCCTGTAGGTTTCTTATAAAACACAATTGGACGCTCACTTTATTAAAACATAGAGTCCAGGTTTGAGAGATACAATACCATTGCGGGATTGGACGATGTAAATCCTATAACACTCAAACTAGATCATTAGATACTTCAAAATTTATCCTTTAGTTATTATCATCAAAACCGAAATAGGAGGGGTTGGACATCGTCCAAGGTCTTAGAACCTAACATCTAAGACTCTCTGCACCTAAGGAATTTGGGCTGAGAATGTTTTATTGACTGATTTTAACATTTAAATGCAAATAAAATGTATATTATGTGTGCATGCAAGAAGAGAGTAGAGAATGGTGAGATCTAACCCTTGCAACATCTTTATTTATCTGTTTTAACCTCTGTCACAACTGAGTTTTAATATAAAAAACCACAAAAACATCTTTTTAAATTCTGTCTTCCATTAAATCTGCTGTAACCTTTCACAAAACCAACCAAAGTTTGTGTTTTTATTGCTTTCTTGTGAAAACCAGTACAGTCTAGCTAGTATTTATGTGAACATTGCCTATATTAAACAAATCTCTTGGGAAAACGATACTTGGACTTATCCATTTACTACTTGTGCGACTGGTGGACTTGCCATCCCGTCTAACAAGTTTCTGGCGCCGTTGCCAGGGATTTGTATCTGAATATTAGGCAACTTCACATTCATATTATCCTAGGCTTTATTCTTTATTCTTTTATTCTTTGTGTTTTTATTTCTGTTTTGGTTGTGTTATTGTGCTAACTTTCTGTTCTAGTGTTATGTTTTCTTTTTCTTTGTTTATGCACACAAGAAGTTCAGCTAATCCTTTGTATTCTCAGAGATTGAAAGTACAGCAAGACAAACCAATAGTTCGACAAGAAAAAGGAAAGCTCTAGAAAGGCTTGCTAGCCAAGAACCATTTTATCCTGTTTCACCAGATCTGTCTTTGACATCCATTCCTGAAGAAGAGGAATTCATTATGGCAGAAGAAGAAGAAGTGCACCAACCAAGGCGTACCTTGAATGATTATTGTGCCAACACAGGGCCAAGATTCTTCAACACCATTGCTAGACCAGAGGTGCAGGCTCACAATGTTGAAATGAAGGCATCTCTCATCCACTTGCTTCAGCAAAACAAGTTCCATGGTCTAGACCATGAAGACCCTTATGCTCATTTAACTACTTTTGTTGATATCTGCAACACTGTGAAGCTTCATCAAGTTAATGATGATTATATCCAGATTAGTCTTTTTCCATTCTCTCTTGATGGAAAGGCAAATGATTGGTATAGAGCCATTCCTCCTAACACTCCCTTGACTTGGGACGAGTTGGTTGACAGATTTTTGAACCGTTTCTTTCTGCAATCCAAGATCAACCAAAGGAAGACAACTATCTCTACTTTCACTCAAGGAGCAGATGAGCCCTTGTGTGAAACATAGGAGAGATTCAATGGCCTGTTAAGGAAATGTCCAGCTCATGGTTTCAATGAGGCAGCTCAAATCAACACTTTCTTGCCTGGACTTAGACCTCAAACAAAGCTTATGCTTGATGCTTCAGCTAGAAGCAAAACCATGTACGAGACACCAGATGAGGCTAAGGAAATTATTGAAAATATGGCCTCTAATGACTATGAGGTGCAGCATGACAGAACTCTCATGCAAGTGCAGAAGAGAGGAGTTGTTGAATTAAATTCTCAGGATGCCCTCCTAGCTCAAAATAAGCTTCTCACGCAACAACTTGATGCACTCACCAAGCAACTTGCTAAGATGCCTCAACAACTTCAAGGCTTACAAGCTACTCAGTCCAACGCTCAACAAGTTCTTTGCTGTGAACTTTGTAGAGGTGGTCATTCAAGTGGCCAATGCATCATGCCACCAAGTTCCCAAGAAGAAATCAATTATATGGGGAACCAAAACCAGCAAGGCAATCCTTCTGCTCAACCTTTCAATCAAGGGTGGAGAAACAACAATGTTGGTTGGAAGCAAGAAGTTGGCCCTTCGAACAGACCTCCTTACCAAAGTCATCAACAACAATACCAACCTCTTCTTCAAGACCGTGTTTCTAAGTTGGAGGATACTCTCAATTAATTCATGCAAGTCTCTCTAACCAACCAAAAGAACACGGATTCTTCCATAAAAAATATTGAAGTGCAGATGGGACAATTTGCTAAAGATTTGGCAGAACTCAAAAATGGAGCATTTACAGGCAACACTCAAGAAAATCCCAAGGAGCAATGTAAGGCTATAACTACAAGGAGAGGTACAATAGTGGGAGATTTGAGTAGAGAAAAAAGTGAGCAAGAGGTTGTTGTGGAGGATGTAAAAGATGACGAGGAAGAGAAAAATGAGCAGAGTGAAAAAGAATTGAGTGAAAAAGAGAGATAGTGAGAAAAATGCAGAAAAAAATGAAACCAGTGAGGCGGCTAAGCCAAGAATGACTAAAAACCAGAGGGTGAGAGAAGAGAAAAAGAAGAAAGAGTCAATTTCTGTTCCTCCACAAGGGTTACCTTACCCTCATGTACCAACTAGGAAAGATAGAGAAAGGCAGTTCGCACGTTTCTTAGACATCTTCAAGAGATTGCAAATCAATCTACCTTTCTCGGATGCACTTGAGCAAATTCCAACTTATGCCAAGTTCATGAAGGAACTCCTCACCAAGAAGAAAAAGTACATTGAATTAGAAGCTGGATGCAGTGCTATAATTCAAAAGCCATTGCCTTTCAAGCACAAAGATCCTGGTAGCTTTACCATTCCTTGCACCATTGGAAATCTGTCCATTGGAAAAGCTTTGTTAGATTTGGGAGCAAGCATCAATCTTATACCGCTTTCCCTGCTTAGCAAAGTAGGAGATGTAGAAATCAAGCCTACAAGGATGACACTTCAACTAGCAAACTGTACCATTAAGCTTCCATATGGAGTTGTTGAAGATCTGCTAGTGAAGGTGGACAAATTTATATTCCCAGCTGACTTTGTAATTATGGATATGGAAGAGGATGCTGAAGTTCCTCTCATTTTGGGGAGGCCATTCATGATGACAGCTCGTGCCTTGATTGATGTTAGTGATGGCAGATTCAAGATGAGGGTGCAAGGTGAAGAAGTCACTTTTAATGTGTTTGAAGCTGTGCAACACCCTAGTGAAGATAAATCATGCTTTAGAGTGGATATTCTTGATGAAATTTACACCACCTCTAGAAAGCAAGTACCTAGTTCCTCTCCTCTTGAGAAAGCTTTAATTGATGCATTTGAGTTACTCAATGAGGAGGAAGAGAAGAAAATTGAGGAATGCTTGAAGAGCCTTGATACTTTGAAGGAAATTCCACCAAACGAAGAAATCGTTGAAGATTTGAAGAAAGATGAGAAGCTGGAGGAAACCAAGCCTGAATTGAAGATGCTACCTCCATATTTGAAGTATGTGTTCCTTGAAGAAAATGGTGGCAAACCAGTCATCATTAGCAATTCCTTATCTACTGTAGAGAAAGAAAAATTGATTGAAGTCTTGAAGGCTAACAAAGGAGCCATTGGATGGTCTATCTCTGATCTCAAAGGGATAAGTCCTTCTTATTGGATGCATCGGATCTTCATGGAAGATGATTTTAAACCTGTGGCTCAACCTCAAAGAAGACTCAATCCTATGATGAAGGAAGAAGTGAGAAAAGAAGTCTTAAAGCTCTTAGAAGCTGGAATGATCTACCCTATATCCGATAGTGTAGGGTGAGCCCTGTGCAAGTTGTTCCTAAAAAGGGTGGCATGACAGTTATCCGCAATGAGAAAAATGAATTAATTCCTACAAGAACTGTCACTGGATGGAGAATGTGCATAAACTATAGAAAGCTCAACAAAGCAACAAGGAAGAATCATTTTCCCCTTCCTTTCATGGATCAAATGTTGGAGAGACTAGCTGGTCAAGCTTTCTATTGCTTTTTGGATGATTACTCTGGCTATAATCAAATTGCTGCGGATCCTAAAGACCAAGAGAAGACAACCTTCACTTGTCCTTTTGGAGTCTTTGCATATAGGAAAATGCCATTTGGGCTATGCAATGCACCTGCCACTTTTCAAAGGTGTATGCTAGCTATCTTCTTAGATTTGGTGGAGAAATGCATAGAGGTCTTCATGGATGACTTTTCTGTTTTTGGGGGTTCATTTGAATTGTGCTTATCCAACTTGGAAACTATTTTGAAGAGGTGTGCTAAGACAAATCTCATCCTTAATGGGGAGAAATGCCATTTTATGGTGACTGAAGGAATTGTTCTTGGCCACAAAATTTCAACAAGGGGGATTGAAGTTGACAAAGCCAAAGTAGATGTCATTGAAAAGCTTCCACCACCAGCAAATGTGAAAGGAATTTGAAGCTTCCTTGGACATGCTGGATTCTACAGGAGCTTCATCAAAGATTTCTCCAAATTTGCCAAACCATTGAGCAACTTGCTGAATAAGACACACCATTTAATTTTGATGCTGAATGTTTAAATGCTTTTAAATTTTTGAAGTCTAGTTTAGTCTCTACTCCTATACTCACTGCACCTAATTGGAAAATTGATTTTGAACTTATGTGTGATGCTAGTTATTATGCAGTGGGGGCTGTTCTAGGCCAAAGAAAGAACAAAATTTTTCATCCCATACATTATGCTAGCAAGGTGCTCAATGAACACCAAGTGAATTATGCAACAACTGAAAAAGAGTTGCTAGCAATAGTGTATGCTTTGGAAAAATTTCGTTCTTATTTAATTGGTTCCAAAGTAGTTGTGTACACTGATCATGTTGTAGTTAAATACATGCTGTCCAAACCCGATTCCAAACCTAGACTCATTCGTTGGGTTTTGTTGCTGCAGGAATTTGATCTTGAAATTAAGGACAAGAAAGGAAGTGAGAACCAAGTAGCTGATCACTTGTCACAACTTGTGAATGATGAGGTGACCACTCTTGAGAAAGAAATTCTTGATGAGTTTCTTGATGAGAAATTGCTTGTGGTGCAAGAAAGGCCATGGTTTGCGGATATGGCTAACTATAAAGTTGGTGGAACCATTCCAGCAAATATGAATTGGCACCAAAGGAAGAAATTTTTCAAGGATTCTCGCTTCTATGTGTGGGATGATCCTCATTTATTCAAAATTGGAGCTGACAATTTACTTAGAAGGTGTGTTGCTAAGGAGGAAGCAAAGAACATCCTATGGCACTGCCACAATTCACCTTATGGAGGTCACTACAGTGGAGAGAGGACTGCTGCAAAGGTCCTTCAATCTGGATTCTATTGGCCTACCATTTTTAAGATGCTCATGAGCATGTGCAAAGCTGTGATAAATGCCAAAGAACCGGAGGGATATCAAGAATGAATGAGATGCCACTTCAAAACATTCTTGAAGTGGAGGTCTTTGATTGCTGGGGTAAAGATTTTGTTGGCCCCTTACCTTCATCCTTCTCTAATGAATACATTTTGGTGGCTGTTGACTATGTTTCAAAGTGGGTAGAAGCTGTTGCTTGCCCTAAAAGCGACTCCAAAATAGTCATTAAATTTCTCAAGAAGAATATCTTCTTGCGGTTTGGTGTTCCTAGAGTTTTAATCAATGATGGAGGCTCCCATTTTTGCAATGAACAATTGAAGAAAGTCTTGGAGCATTATGGAGTCAAACATAAAGTAGCTTCTCCTTATCATCCTCAAATCAATGGTTAAGTTGAGGTTTCAAATAGAGAAATTACGAGGATCCTTGAGAAGACAGTTGCTTCTTCAAGAAAGGATTGGGCTGTAAAGCTTGATGATGCTCTATGGGCATATAGGATTGCATTCAAGACTCTAATTGGCTTATCTCCATTCCAAATTGTCTATGGCAAAGCTTGTCATCTCCCTGTTGAATTGGAGCATAAATTTTATTGGGCTCTTAAGTTCCTTAATTTTGATCAGTCCTTGGCTGGTGAGAAGAGGAAGATCCAACTTCATGAGCTAGAGGAGATGAGACTCAATGCATATGATTCTTCAAGGCACTACAAACAGAAAGTAAAGGCCTATCATGACAAAAAGCTTGTGAAGAGAGACTTGCGGCCTAATCAAAAAGTTCTGTTGTTCAATTCAAGGCTGAAATTATTTTCAGGCAAGCTTAAGTCCAAATGGTCTAGTCCTTTTATCATTAAGGAGGTGAAGCCTCATGGTGCTGTTATTTTGGAGGATCCTTCAATAAGAAGAAACTGGACAGTTAATGGTCAGAGATTAAAACCCTATTTGGGGGGTGAAATTGAGAGGCTGACTACAATTCCGCATCTAAGTGACCCTTGAGGTCACCAAATGTCAAGCTAATGACATTAAAAGAGCGCTACCTAGGAGGCAACCCAGTTTTCTTACCCTTTTACTTCTACATTCTGCATTTTGAAGTGTTAGATTTAGTTAGTTATGTGTTCTGATCATTTACAATGCATGTGTTTAATCCTTGTTTGAATTTTGTGTGCTGTTTGTGTTAATTTTGTTTCTATGTGTTGTGATCATTTAGAAGAATCATTTTGTAGTTGCATATGTTCCATTTGTCTGTTACATTGCAGTACTTAGGCTCAATTCTGCATAATTCGCATTTTGGTTATTTCTGTGCTAAAATTACTCTTAAGTGACTTTTGGCTCAAGCCATTGATACTGGCTCCAAGCCAAAACCACTGGAAGCAACAATTTCATTTCCATGCATTCTTTAGTCTGGCCACGTACCATGGTTAAGCCAAAAGCCACTTTGTGATCCTTGTCCAGATTCGTGCTTTTTGCCAAGCCATGCTTCATGGCCAAGTTGTTATCCACTTTTGCAAACCCTCAGATCTTTTTCAAATTTTCCCACTTCCCAAGACCTTTGACTTTTACCCATAATGTCTCCACTCAGTCCCAATCACCTTTCCAGTCACGTTTCCCCATACCACTACTGTTACCTCTTCCTATTCACCCCGTCCTTTCCTCCAATCACGTCGTCATACCTTACTTCCCCTCCAATCAGAATTTTCTTTCACTTTATTACAGCTACCTACTCATAACCTTTCCACAAATCAGACTTCACCTTTTCCTACCTTTTCCCCACACCCTCACGTCTCTCCCTAGGCTGCCACCCCTTCTACTCCCCACTCATTTCTACTTTTTCACTTTCATCATACGTCTGAGCTACAACTTTCTTCATCTCTAAACTCATCATCCATCACTAAGACTGAGGAACCTCCCTCTCGGCCTACTCTCCACCCCAAGCACAACCCGTTTCTGTCCACGCGTGAGTGTTTCTTCCGCGATTTCTGCTTCCTTGTCTATTATCACTTTTCTCTCTTTTCTGGAAAAGATCCTAAGGTTCTTGGTTTTTCATGAATGTGTTCTTCTGTTTATGTTTTTTCTGTTTCGACTCTTGGAAGCATATGCATCGTTTAGGTTATGTTCGTGTTTTCATGTTAAAGCTTTGACCTTTTGTGTTTGCCTGTTGGAATCTTTGTTTTCTTCCCTTTTTCGTTGACAAAGTTCAAATATTTTCTTAGAACCTTCTTTTCCTTTTGCTGTTTTGGAAGTTCCCTTCAGTGGGTATGTCTTTTTCTACCTCTTTTTGTTGAAAAGTATAGGTTTATGCATTTTACTGCTATTTGTGCCTTTTTGGGATATCTTTCCCTATTGGAGGTAGTCACGTGTTTGTTTCCCCTTTTTCCTTTAGTGTTTGCTGTTCATCTTTTGGGAAACCTACCTTTATTCCTTTTGTTTTTATTTTTTTTAGTTTCTTTTCTGGTTTTTAATGTTTGGATCTGTGTGGATCTTGTCCTTTTTGTTGTTTTTGGGACCACTAATGGTTCAAGTACTGGTTTTTCTTAATATTCTTCAAAGGTTCTTCTTGTTTGTGTGTTCTAAGATCACGTTTTGGTCCCTGTTTTGTGTGTTTTATTTATTATGTGCTAAAGGGGAGCATATGGTTCTTTGTGAGTTCTCTGTTTCACCAAAAAAGCACCCATTTGTCTTTATCTTTCTCTTTTTATTTTTCTTCTTGTTTGGACATGTGTTTTTCATTACCTGAGATCTGGGCCGACTCTTGCTTTCTTGTCTAATTCGTCAACCACAAAGTGTTGGAACCACATCTTTCTGCAAAATTTTAGAAGTACCAGATTAGTGGAATTTGGCAAAGCCATCCTGTGGATGCTAAGCCAAATTCCCTGCATATTGTTGTGTCCATTTTCTATTCCTGCACTTGTGTGTGACAAAATTTCCTTGCTGTTTTGTGGATTCTCAGTTCTACTTTTAGCTTTTCATTAATTTCTTTTTCTGTGTTTCTTTCCTTTTTTACGTGTTGTGTTTCAATATTATTGTGATTTCTGTCTTAACCTATTTTTCTATTTCTTGTTTCTTAGTTGAGTCACTAACTTATTTCAATTCTTGTGCCTTCTGTTCTATTTTGGTTTGGTTTCTTTTCTATTTTGTAGCATGGCTCCCAAGCACAAGCAACCTGTTGATGCTTCAACCCCCTCTGCCAAGAAACAAAGAATCACCAGAAAAGGTTCTTCTTCTCGGACTCCTCCTCAAGCCTCACGAGAGGATGATGAAGTGGAGGAGATTCCATCCCCACCACCACAGCCCCAAACCCCTCGTGAACCCCTTCAAAAGAATCGTTTCCTTGCTCCTCCTAACCAAGAGCGATTCAAGAACAATGCCAACGGAAACTTGATCAAGGAGCGGGAAGTGCAACTGCTGGCTGGAGATTTTCAGGAGTTCCAAGATGAGATCGTTCGAAGGAAGTGGCATAAACTTACCAATTTCCCCCTCAAGATCAATGAGGAAGTGGTGTGCGAGTTCTATTCGAATGCTATTCCCAGGCGTACCAGCGATCCTGCCCGTAGGTCTTGGGTGAGGGGTTGCTTTGTCCACTATGATGCTCTTTCCATCAATCGGTTTCTAGCCAATGACTTCACAGATCCCAACAGCCAAGACTATGGCTATTTCTTGATGTCTACTAGGAGAACCACTGTTAGCAACACTGCTGTGAGCAACAACCTGTGCATTCCAGGGCATTCCTTTATAGAGAATGATGCTGGAAAGGCCCTCCACTTCAAGAGAGCTGCTCTGAAAACCATTTCACAAATTTGGGCATCTTTCCTCTTCTCTAACATCACGCCTATAACTCATACCTCTGAGTTGAGCATGACCAGAGCCTTCATCGTGTACTGCATGATGAATAACATCGACATCAACATTGGGAGGATAATATCAAGAAAACTGCATAAATTCATCACTGCAAAAGATCCTACCTCCCCTCCAAGGCCTCTTGGCTTTCCGGCCCTTATCACTGCATTATGTGAGAGCCACAGAGTGAATGTCCGCCGTCCTCCCCTCCTTAACCTTCGAGAACCACTCAACATGCACTTCATTGACCAACATTGCCGCAACCTTACGGAAGTTGATGGACCTCAGCCTCCCATTCCTCCTGCTGTGGAGCCGTTTAACAGATTCCAATTAGCAACTTCTTTCATCTTCCTTTTCTAGCAGTTGGCAGCGATTCATCGCAGCCAACAAAATTTAAATGCTTCCATTTATTATTATCTAACCACTGCAACACCGCGACCTCATGGTCGTCTCCATTGGCTAACTCCTTTTGAGTTTGAAGCTATGATTGCATGGCCCGGGGACAGACCTCCCTTTTTGGGGGGTGCTGGAGCTGCTGATGCCCCAGAAGGTGTTGCTGCTGGTGATGCAGAGGCTGGTGACCAAGGAGCTGAAGCTGCAGCTGAGGATGAGGTCGTGGCAGAGGAGGAGAATGAAGTGGAGGAAGAAGGAATTGAAGAGGAAGAAGAGAAGTATGGCAGTTCGGAGGCAGAGGAGGATGATGATGTTTAATGGGGGATTTGTTTGTTTAATCCCCGTTTTACCAGGACAATTTATTTTTCTACTTTTATAATTTCAGTATTTTAATTTCAGTGCATGGTTAGCTACTTTGTGGATTTGCTGTTAGTTTAGTTGTTATTTTGGTAATGTTGGCCAAGGCTTTATTGTTTGTTGAACTTGGTACTTTTGTTTGTGTTTGCAAGTTTAATGTTAATGTCATGGTTGTTCATGGTTTTAGAAAAATCTCATCGTTCATTTTTCCTAAGCTTGCTTCCCACACTGTTTAAAAGTAAAAATGCGTTTGCGAAACCTTGATTTGATCGATTTTTGTGGCTACGAGTTTCGTTAGCATAGCTTGGATGCATGTATGTTTTTGAGAAAAGTTTCAAGCATGATTTGATTTTGAGGACAGGTTTGAGAATGTTTGAGAAATGATTATTGTGAGTTATGTGATGTCTCAAATGATAATGAGTGCCACCTTTGGCACCACTGTTGGTTTTGAACAATTCTCTTGTGATGATTCTTGAATGTTAATAAGGAAATGATCAAGGCAAATTTTGTTTGATGATTGTGAATCCTAGAGCCAAAAAGCCTTCCCTGTTTCTGTCATCCTTTTTGTGCAACCCCTTTAAGCCTTAATTGAAATAAATTTCTGTCATGATAACCCAAGAGCCTAAATGAAAAACAATTTACTTTCCTTACCATTGGATAGGAGAGCAATTGCATATGTTGGGTTTAGAATAAGTTTGGGGGAAATCTTGTATGAAAGGAAGATCTTGGGAACAATTGTGGGTCACTTTCATTGAATTTAAAGAAGTGTCATAGCTGTGCTTATCTTTTGTTCTGTAAAGTAAAAAAAAAATTCTGAGAAAAGAAAAAGAAAAAGAAGATAAAGGAAAACAAAAAGAAATAAAAGCTGTGATACTTGTTGTGATTATAGTGGCATGTTCTTGAGCTTAAATGTGAGAAATGCAAGGAGTTGGTATCTTTGCCATTGTGAGAAAATAAGAGGGATTGGGAAATCTGAAAAATTCTTTGATTGCTCTCCTTATCTCATGGTGTTTTGTCTATCTAGAAAAAAACCAATTTCCTTTCAAGCCTAGCCACTTTTCAGACCTTGATCAAGTCCTTGTGATCTTAATTTTTGTGCATAATTTTGTTACATTGAGAAGGAAAGCAAAACTGATTTTGTTGTTTCCATTGTGTGTTGACTGTGAAAGAATTCAGCACCTAAATCAATTGGTGCTTGAGTGAGACACTTGAGTGAAAAGAATCAAACATTCTTGGATTTTGTCAAATTTTGATTGTATGCTTGGTTCATTTCTTGAGAAATTAGGTACTTGCATCCTTGTTATGTTTTCAGTTTAAGGCACCATGTTCCAAATTCAAATAATTGGTTTGGTCCTTTTCAATTCTTTGATGGAAGCTTGTTTTGGATTTGTTAGGATGGGATCAATCTTGATCCATGATTTCTATTTTAGAGTTAGTTATTTTAAGTTTAGTTAGTTATTTAGTTGTTGTCTTTATCTTTTGCTTGAGAACAAGCAAAACTCCAAGTTTGGGGGAGTTGTTAGTTGCTATAATTACTTACTTTTCAAGTAGTTTTTAAGGCAATTATCTATCCTTTTCTCTTAGTTGGAGTCGTGTTTTACTTGATTTATGTTAATTTCGTAATTTAGTTAGAACTTCTTTAGTTTTTCTAGTTTTTTTTGGTTATATCTTAGTGTTTTGCCCCACTTTTTGTAGGAATCAGAGATTGAAGTGGAAGAATGCATTTTGGAGCTGCATTCCGAAGTTTTGGAAGTAGTGAAGGGTCTTTTGCAGTAGCAATCTGTTGAAGTGCAGAAATTGCCAATCAGCCAAGCCAAATTTCCAGGCTGAGCGAAATGTCACTTTGAAGAAATTCTGCACATGTATATAAAGAACTGGCCCTCATTTATGAAGAGGGTTAGAGAATTTTTCAGTAGCAGTCTCTGTAGCTCATTTTGTACTGTTTTAGTAGAGAAAAAAGTTCTCTCTTTAGTTCTTAGTGTTTCTCTTCATCTCCTTCCCCTCCATGTGTATTTTCCAGCTGCTCATGTCCATGAGTGGCTGAGTTCTTTAGTTGTAAGGGGTTAGATATAACCATTCTCAAAACTTTATTGTATCTTTTGATATTATATATATATTCTGCATATTTGTGTTTAAAGTTAGTATTTTTGCTTCTTTTCTTAAAGCTTGTTGTGGCTTAATCACCAATAGCATGATCCATGGATATGACTGTTGTTGGGAAACACTTTCATTGTCTAGAACTGAAGCAATATACCACATGAACTTCGTGTCTGGGAATGTAGCTTAGTTCATGGGTTATCTTGTGGTCTCTAGACTTAAAGCTAGTTGCTTCGTTAAGTTGTTGAGGAATCAAGGCTTGGGGGAGTAATCTAAGACTCTCTGCACCTAAGGAAGGAGAATGTTTTATTGATTGATTTTAACATTTAAATGCAAATAGAATGTATATTATGTGTGCATGCAAGAAGAGAGTAGAGAATGGTGAGATCTAACCCCTACAACATCTTTATTTATCTATTTTAACCTCTGTCACAGCTATGTTTTCATATAAAAACCACAAAAACATCTTTTTAAATTCTGTCTTCCATTAAATCTGCTGTAACCTTTCACATAACCAACCAAAGTTTGTGTTTTTATTGCTTTCTTGTGAAAACCAGTACAGTCTAGCTAGTATTTATGTGAACATTGCCTATATTAAGAAAATCTCTTGGGAAAACGATACTTGGACTTATCCATTTACTACTTGTGCGACTAGTGCACTTGCCATCCCGTCTAACATCTATTCATAAAAAATGTCTTGACTTCCTCCTTCACTCTAATTGGTTCTTCCACCCAAGTTCCATTATGTGCAAACTTCTAACCATACTCTTTCTCCTCTTCCAATTCACCATGATGTGAAAATATTTGGAATTGCAATCACCATCTTTAAACCATTTCATTCTTGATTTTTATCTCTACAAGGATTCATATTGCAAGGCCGTACTCCACAACCTCTCTTAAAGCTCCTTCCTTATTCTAATTTCACACTCATCCAACCCAACACACTCCTATTTTCTATCCAAATCATTCATGCTTTTTTCAAACTCCTTGATTTTCTTTTGCAAATCACCATAGAATTCCTTATTCCAAACTTTCAATCTTCCCTTCAACTCTTTCAATTTCTCCTTCAAAACATAACCACTCCAACCTTATACCTCTATATTTCTCCAAGCATCCTCCAACAATTTGTGAAAGTTGCTATCCACCAACCAACAATCAAGCGTCCTAAATGGCTTAAGACCCTAATCCGGTAGCAAATTCCTCAATAAAATTGGACAGTTATCCGAAACATTCCTATCCAAAATGTATTGAGTGCTCCCACACCAAATATCAATCCACTCCCTTGAAACCAAAATTCTATCTATCCGACTCCTTGCCTTACCATTAGGTCTATACCAAGTAAATCTCCTACCCATCATTGGTATGTCTTCCAACTCCAACTCCAAGTCAAAAATGAATTGATTAAAAAGCCTCATTTCACCTCCCCCAAGAGTGCTATTACTTTCACCTACTCTCTCCTCTTCCCTTCTCACATAATTAAAGTCCCCCAACACGCACCATACTTTATTTGCGCTACTTTCTTTTATAGCCTTCAATTCTTCCCAAAGCAATCTCTTGGCAGCAAGATCACACGGAGAGTAGACATTCACTATGTTAACCATAACCCCTTTTTCTTTCCACAAACCTTCCAAAACAATAAAACCATTACCCACAACAGAAAATTGTAATTTGAAAACAGAATCACTCCATAGACAAAGTAAGCCCCCTGCTTTGTTAATCGCTGGACTCATAAGCCATTTTACATTTGTATCGACCCATAAAGCATGACATAATCCACTTTCCACTTCCTCTTTCTTTGATTCTTGAATACACAACATTTCTACTTTCTCCTTACTCACCAGATTTTTAATGAACCTCCACTTGACTATACTCCCCAAACCCCTCACATTGTAGGTTACTATTCGCATTATTCAGACTCTTTGTTTCCCTTCATGTGGTTCTCACTAGCCTCTTTTGCTTCTCTTTGATCTCTTTTTTCCATGTAGATGATTTTACTGATACACTCCTTATGATCATTGTTTCCTTCCGTTGTAACCCCTAATTGCTTCCCCTGGTCCCAAATCTTCCTAGCTTCTTCATTTCCTTCCTTCAAAACGAACAACCTATTATAATTCCTTATTGCCCCATCTGAATTACTAAAATTGCATGATACACTTCTCTGCTCCTTTCTTCTTCTCATTTCATTGAACTCATTACATAATGATCCTTCCGAAGATGTGGATGGGTAAAAATTGATAGAGCTTGTTCTTTATCACTGTCTTCGTTCGCCTTTACCTCATAGTATATGCTAGTGAGATCTTTGTTCAGTAGCCCAAACTGATTGTCTATCAGCACCACTCTTGACTTTTTCGTTATTTTGTTCATTGGGCCTTCTCCAATTGCCTTATCCAACTTGGCCCAAGATAAAACAATAGGAGTTGCCACCACTGTAACTCCCTGTGGGCTTCCTTTTGTGCTTGTCATAACATCGCCTATAGGCCCAACCCCACCCTCACCACTTTTGTTTTCCCCATGTGCCACCAACCCTCTGTCAATTTGACTTTTCTCGGTATTATCCCTACTTTCAAACTTCTCATACGTGACCTCCATGCACCCAGTTGAAACTAGGGGTGGGTATATGGACCCAAGTCCGCAGACTGGTCCATTAAGCCCACGGACCGTGCAGATAATGGGTCTAAAAAATTT
This sequence comes from Pueraria montana var. lobata, assembly GCA_026413185.1. Classification (NCBI taxonomy): domain Eukaryota; kingdom Viridiplantae; phylum Streptophyta; class Magnoliopsida; order Fabales; family Fabaceae; genus Pueraria; species Pueraria montana. Next base: position 10,181,339 of record CM048651.1, on the reverse strand, counting down.
TGCACCGTTTAAATGTTGTGGATTTTGAGCCCAGCCCGTTAAGTCCGCGGACTCAGCAAGCTAAATCCACAAAGTCCGTGGACTACACACAAAGCCCGCAAAGACTAAAAACTAAAAGTTAGGATTTGATGTGCAAGGTAAATATTACTTTACCTTCCTATATGTTGCAATTAATTTTTTTCCTTTTAACTAAGAATTTTTTGGTGTATTTGGACTTAAGAATTTTTCATGTTTTGTTGTCAAGACATTAAGACTTTGATATTTGATTGCTTTATTTGGACTTGAAATTGTCAAGACATTAAGACTATGATGTTTTAGTTACAATCTGGAAGCCTTGATATGTTAAGACTTTGATATTTTATTAAAAATGTTTGATGTTTTATTTAATCTCGTACATTTCTTTTTTAGAACACTTAAATATTTAATTGAATGCTTACTTTATAAATAATTGAATGTTTAATATATAAATTATTTATATATGTTGTATTCTTATCTTCTATATCATGTTCCTTAACTTAAAAAAGGAAAGGAAAAGAAAAAAGAAAATCTCATTATTTGACAATTTTATGATTGTTTTTTAAAAAAAATGAATTTTTTCAATATTGTTATTGGATCCACAGGCCGGCCCGTTTAACCACGGACTTTGTGGGCTAGACACAGACCTACAAAATTAAGACCATTTAAATTGCAACATGAGCTAGTCCAGTCCATCAAAAAAGCAGGCTTCGCGGACCGGACCTTAAACAGGCCGGACCGGTGTGTATACCTAGGCCTAGTTGAAACAACCTCATGTTTCTTTTGCACTATGTCTTTGTGACAAGTCTCCCCATTTTTGAGCAAATTTCGTTGAGATATCTCCTCGACCAGATTTGCTACGCCGCCCTAGCCACTGCTTTCACCAACCCTGCTAACACCTTTTTGAATTAGTCCCCCACTTCGCTCCACACAAGCCTGCACCCGTATAATGTTTTTGTCCACTGGTTTTTTTTACTGTACTATCATGATGATATGTCTATTGGTCAATACCCCCTTCTGCATAGCTGTCGTGACCACCTAGCTTGCCGCCCTGCCACCGTCTTCTCCGCCATATGATTGCTTTCTACCCACTTCTTCCATTGACCCTTCTACTTCAACATTCCATTCCTCCTCACCTTCCTTATTTGTTTCCTCTCCAAAGCCAGACATAATCGAGTGCATATCTAACCCCAAAACACTTGCCATAGAAGAACCTTGTATAGTAGAGTTCTTGAATCTCCAGTCTCCCCACTGACATGAACATTTTTTAGCATGTATTTCTTCCACCAAGTGAATACGGTAAACAACTTCATCAATTTTGATATCTGTCACAACCACCAAAGGGGGATTGACTAGAGTTTGGACTAAAACTCTCGCATACTGTAGATTACACCTTTTTTCTGTGTCTTCATCTACCATGATCATCATCCCCTATGTCCCAACAATTTGAGATAGACACTTCGTATCCCACGCATGTAAAGGCACTCCCACACACCTTATCCATGTAAGTCTGTATCGAGACACTATTTCAGGACTCCATTTTTGTACAGAGTTAAACACTGCACAGAACCCTTCCCCTGTTTCATCTCCTTTTGTCATTTCCTCCATCAAGGTATCCTCCACCCCATAGATAAGTACGATGTCTCCCCCTAGATACATCATATTAGTAACATCCACCCCCACACAAATACTAATCTCCGCTAGTTTGTAAAATATACTGAGGTCCTTTAATCTTCCCACCCAGCAACCTTCTAACCATTTTTGGTTTTCTTTTTTTTGTTCTTATACTTTGCCCCTTTCAAACTTCACTATGATTTCCTACATTTTTGTTCACCTTTGGTTGCCACTTGAACTCTCTCTGATTCCCTGCTCCTTTGAGAATTTGTGCATATGTTATGCCATCTTCAATGTGGCTTGCTGCTTCGGCTTTCTCTTTTCCTTTTTTTTTTGTGTAGCATTCCTTCTCATATCATTGCTCTTATTATCTATAGCTCTGCTCCTGCTCCCCACAACATCAAATCCCTTCCTCCTTTGATACTTTGGAAAGTTCACAAACATGTGCATATTTCCAATGTGAATTTTGTCTAACTCCAGTTCAAGACTTTTCTCATTTTTCACACCTTTAAATCTCACAAAACCATACCTTTGACCATTCATATTTCTCCTTCTTGCAACAAATACTTCCCAAACTCTTCCCCAATGTTGGAATACGCTCCATAGATTAGCAACTGCAAAATCATCAGGGAATCTAGTGAAGAAGTAAGTTGTTACATCGTACGTATCCCTCCAAGTTCTCCCGGACTGCTGAGCTCTTCTTTCCATCACTTTCAGAGCTATATGATTTCTGTCACTACATGAGTGCTGTAAATACATATATACGATACATGACCATGGTAAGAGTATGTCAAATAAAGAATATGTCCTCATACCATGAAGGCACTTTCAATAAAAAACCATTATTTCTTCCCCCAATTGTTTCTGTTCTCTTTACTCTCTGATCTAGTCTTATCACCACAGTTTAGTTGACACTAGAATGGAACAAGTGGAACTATAGATCACAAGTAGATAAGGAAAAGTTTGGTTGTAGGTATAAATTTATATATATAAACAGATAAAAGTAGGCTTTGGATAGTTTGTAAGTATGAAGAAAATGAATGGTTGACTACTTTGTGCTCAGAATGAGCTAGTTATTTATTAATAATACATTTATTTAAAAAAACCTGCCACTTTGTTTACATATATAAAAGAAAATTTCAAAAAAAAAATGGGGACCTACAATGACCCTCTTCTGTCCTTATGGAGCTTCACCCCTGCAACCCATGTATGAAATATGCAATTTATTAATTTAATCATTTTACTTCGATACATTATTGTTTATTAGACCTAATGACTGTACTTTAGGCAAGTGATTATACATATATGTACGATTGTTTACTAATTTAATCATATGCACACCCACATTTATGCATTGCATTATAGTAAGGTTCTTTGTGTGCTAAAAAACTTTACCTTATTCACAGGAAAACCGTGTTTTAATGTAGAGGCAGAAGAACAAAAATATTCTATCAGGTGACAGATTGTAGCAGCCATCTTTGCAGAAATTGCATCTTTGGCAACTGATCCCAGAGATTCCAAACTCCAAAGCCACCATGTTCCCTACTTTAAGAGATTTAACTTCAATGCAATATCATCTACAATTCCACCAGACTTGTGCCCCAAGACCACGGATTTGTTGACGAAGAAATTAGCACATACCATTGTCTAACAACAGAAAAAGCATCCAAAGCAGGAAAGTAACATATATACCACAGGGCTAATAAGTGATAATCACACCCCAAGGAGAAGAACAAAGTGAAGCACTCCCTTGGAGTTTCTGTCCAGACTCATATTTGCATGGCCATGAGCATGTCTTCAACAATACATTGTTCAATCATAGCCCCTTTCCTCTGAGCTCACATTGCCAGAAACCTTAAAGCTCTAAAGCATGGGTACTCCTAAAATCATGCCGTACACATACTGGGTATGTACCCATACCCAATACTCGTTGGTACGTACCAAAAATATTTTTCAAAAAAAAAAAAATTGGATACTTATGGGTACTTTTTATGTACATATTGGACCATACTCAAGTCTGATAACTAAAAATATTATCCTTTAATAAAAGAATTAAAAATATTAGGTTTTTCATTAATACTATTTGGAGATGAATGGGATCCACTTGAAGGGTTGAAATTCTTAAAGTTGCTACTATTTTTCTTGATGAACCAGATTTCGAGGCAATTCTTGTTATTGACGATGAACAAGAAAATGATGAGATTGAAACTGTTAAAATGTGATATCATGTTTATATTTATTGTTTATATATACATATCTTTTAAAATTTGTATTAACGTACCTGTATCCTAGATTTTTGGAAATTCCTGTATCCCGTACCCGTATGTGTACCTGGTACCGGTACCATACCCGTATCCATTCAACATAGCCTTAAAGTAAGTTAGCTGGATGCACCACGTGAATGCGTGATAATTGAATTGAAAAATTCCTGGCAAAATCAAAATTTTCTAAAACTCAATACAAGATTTTGATTGTAAGATGAAAACATCCACCAGTTATTGAATATATATGCAAAGTTTAATCTTGAATTCCTCAATGTTAGGCTCCTGACATTTATTGACAAGTACAAACACTCAACTCGTGATCTTTGCTAATTAACCAGTCTTTGTCTACCACAGAAATTGCCTTAGCGCAACTGTACCTTAAAATCCCACCATCCCCTGAAATAAACAGAAATAAACTAATAACCAATATTCTAGTAAAATAAGAGAAGAAACTAAATTGATGGTAAGTTTTCACCCAAAGCCCACATCCAGTGTAAATTAGTCAAAATTGCAATTGAAAAATAAAAATAAAAACCATAAATAGATTAGACAAGTTTAGTCATAGGTACATGTTTGTATATAGAAGCAAATAGAAATAGCTTTGGATTTGGAAAGTTTATATAAATCAAGAAAAATGAACGACTGACTACTTGTTGCTATGAATGAGCAACCTATATATTAATAACTAGTATTTTAGCCCGTGCATTGCACAGGCTAAATGTTTTTTTTTATAAACTAAAATTTATAATAAAAAAGCACTTTTAAATATATAGATTATATTATAATTAAAATATATAATTAATAAATATATTTGTAGTTATAAATAATATTTTAGATTTATGATAAATATTTTATATTGTGATATATTATTATTTTAAATTATTGATAATTTGTATTAAAAAAATTTAAAATTCAAGTTAGAACTATAGATATTTTTTTTTGAAAGGTAGAACTATAGTTGTTCTTACCAAGTTTTGGTAAGTCTTTCGATACGATGGCTCTGCCGGGATCTCCTCCGTGACTGGTGGGGGGTGTACCTGCAAAGACACTCCGACGCTCAAGTTAGAGGTGCAGAGGTAGGAGACAGGTATCACAATTGGGATTAGAATTTTCATACCTCGATTGGGATGGGTTGTTCTGTTTTTATAGAATGTAAAGAGATAGATTTGATAGGGTTATTTTCCTATCAAATCTCCTCAAATCTCGTGATGAAGATAGAGATAATTCTATCTTCTATCCTTATCTTATGACCTGATCTTTCTCTATCTTATCATATAGTAAAAACTGTTCTTTCCGTTATTATCCTCCGAGTCCGAGTGAGAGTTTCTATTTGGCCAACTGGACTACTTGGTAGAGTGCCGAGTTCGAGTAGGACACATGCCCCCCAAGCTCTGAAATAATGTAGGAGCTTAAGTATGGTTATACCAATTTCGGATTTTACTTGGCTGAGGCAAGTTTATTCGTTCGTTTTGGATGGGTCCGAGTTTGGTTCTTGAAGCATCACATCATTTGGTGATGATGTCGTTCCAGACTTATTGAAGTCGTAACGATTCCCAAGGATGGCGACAGTGATTGTTTTTTGAATTTTGAAATGGTCTAGGGATTCCCAAAGGTCTCAAGCCTTCCTAGCCATTGATTGGCCTAGTGAGGGGTCTTGATCCAACGGTTCAGACCGTTTCGCCCTTTCGTATTCGCGACGCTTAGGGCCCTATATAAAGGGTACTGTTGACACTGGTGTTCATTTTCATTTCTACGTGTTTTATCCTCCTGTGAGATTTCTCTCCCTTCTGCCATTTTGTCCTCCTTCTTCTAGGTTTTTCTTTTTTCCTTGTTCAGGTACACCCTTCTCCTTTCCATTTCTCTTCTGTGATTCTATAATGTCTTCTTTTTCCGGGGATTCTGGGCGTTCCGGCGGGGGTCGTATGCTTATGCCGGAGGTTCACCTTATCGGAGAGGGTTCCGATGGTGGTTCTCCTTTGCACCACTCTAGTTCTGGTGGAATTAGTGATGGTGCGTCAGCGGTAAACATTGTTGTCGCGAGTGTCGGGATGGTTCGTCCATCTGTCGACCCTGCACTAGTACCTTTGGTCATTCCTGTCGGGGGGTGGTGGTTCTAGATGATTCCGAGGCCACTGAGGTTCGTCCTCTTGAGACTCGGCGTGCTCGTCTTCCCTTTCCTCCCTCCCATCCCCAGCCTATTGAGTCTAGGGGTAACAAAAAGGTATATCCTCTTGTTACTACTTTCGGTTATTCTTGGGTAGCTGGGGAGGTGGGTGCGTATGCCTCTCGGTATCAGACCGAGGAGGCTTTGTCTGCCCTTCTTAAAACTATTGATTTGTGTCATTCGGAAGGGTCGGGTATGGTCCATGCCGAGCCTTGTGGGCCCGATGACCGAGTCTTTATGTCTGCTATCCCGCACCAAACTCATTTTACTTTTGTGTATGAAGCTTTATTCTCAGTTCTTAGCATTACAGTGCCATTTGATCAGTTCGAGGCTGACATTCTTCGGGCACTGAATGTTGCTCCAACGCAGTTGCATCCGAACTCCTGGGCTTCTCTACAGGCTTTCCGGGTGCTCTGCAGTAAATTCTTTATTACTCCTACTGCTCCTAAATTCTTGTATCACTATACAGTTAAAGAGAGTCAGAAGGGGGGCTGGGTCTCCCTGACCGGGATTCCCGGTCGGTCAATCCTTAGTCCATATACCTCTTCTTGGAAAAATTTCAAGAGTGGTTTATTTCGTGTCCGACCGGGTCCGGAAGGGGAGGTCGAGTTTTTTGATAGCCGTGGGAAGCCGAGGTTCCCTCTTTATTGGACCCGTTCCCCAAACAAACGGCTGTCTTGGCAGGTCGTGGACATGTCTCCTGAGGATCAGGATGACATGGTTACGCTGTGCAAGTTGCCGCGTTCTTTATCTTGTAAGACAATTGTGGAAATTCCTACTTCTTGGACTCCGAGAGAGGATTGGGACGGTGAGTACCTTCTATTTATTCGGTTTTTCTTCTTTTACTTTGTTTTTTTACTGATGCTTGCTTCTTTTGCAGCTGTAATGGGATAGTTTGATTATAAGACGGCCAAGAAGCAGAGGCTAGAGAAGTTGAAGAGTAAGGAGCCCGCTGCTGAGGTTGTTCGAGTTGCTCCACCCGTTCCTCCTCCTCCTCCTCTTCCTCCTTCTTCGAAGAGGGATCAGCGAGAGGTTGTTCAAGGGGGGGATGGCCCCTCCAAGAAGTCGAAGCCGAGTCCGCCCGGTGCTCAAGCTGCGGGTTCTGCTGTTGAGAGGCATCCGGCTTTCCTTTCTATGAAAGATGGGCGGACCTCGCTTTGGGGGAAGGACTTCAACCCCGGGGCTCTCATTTCTGCCGACAATCTCGGTCAATCCGATCGGGATATGTTGAGGGATGCTGGGCCGATGCTCTTTATGGAGGCTGTTTGTCGCTTCCAAGCTCATTCATGGGCCATTACTCAGTATTGGGCCGAGGAGTTTGACCGCGGCCACCGGGAGCTAGCTATGGTGAAAGAGGCTGCTGCTAAAGCCGAGCAGGCCCTGTTGGAGGCTACCCGGGCCAACGAGACTCTTCTCCAATCTGCTGAAGAATCTCGAAGGTCCCAGGAGGGGGTGGAGGCTAAGTTAAGGGAAGTTGAGAGTCGTGAGGAGGATTTAAAACTTTCCTTAGCTGCGTCCGAGAACTCAGCTCGGGAGTTGCAGGCTGAGGTGGATAGGCTTGTTTTCGAGCTTGCTCAGGCGAAGACTGAGGCTGCCGAGTCTGAGGCTAAGCTTAAAGTCGATCTGGGTGAGGCCTTGGATGAGATTGTTAAGACCCATGAGGTCGGGTTCAGCAAGGCACTTCGTCAAGTTCGTTATTTCTTCAAGGATGTCGACACTTCTCTTTTTGATGTTGATAAGGATGTCAATAAAGAGGGGCAATTGGTGGAGGAGTCTGCTCTTGATGGTGAGGATGCTCCCGGCTGTTCTACTCAGGAGGGGGGAGATGCTCCTACTTCTTAGTCTTTTAATTTTTCTCGCTTCTTGTAAGGCTCGTACCCGGCCTATCGAATAGGGTACTTAATGAAATTTATTTGCAAGGCTTGTACCTGGCCTATCGAATAGGGTGTTTAATGAATTTTCTTCGTTATTTGTGTGGTCCCTTTTCACGGTTTTTCGCTGACTTGCAAGAGGTCTGCGCAGTTAAGTGTAGCTCGCTTCTTGTATCCTTATAAAGGTATACGCGGTTAAGTGTAGCTCGCTTCTTTGTATCCTTGTAAAGGTCTACGCGGTTAAGTCTAACTCGCTTTTTGTATCCTTGTAAAGGTATACGCGGTTAAGTCTAACTCACTTTTTGTATCCTTGTACACTTTTTGTATCCTTGTAAAGGTCTACGCGGTTAAGTCTAACTCGCTTTTTGTATCCTTGTAAAGGTCTACGCGGTTAAATCTAACTAGATAATTTGAAGAAAAGAGTTTTATTAATGAGAGAAATTGGGTGTGCCTCGTTAAAACCTCTTTGACAAAAAACCTCTTGGGAAAAAATGTCAAAGTAGGAAAAAGAGTACATCACCACTTACAATTTTTCTAACTGTAGTAAAACTTTAGGTGTGTCGCGTCCCAAGTTCGGGGGATGGTTTTGCCGGATGGGTGCTCCAATCGGTAGGCTCCATTTCCCAGTGACTCGATTATTCTGAAGGGGCCTTCCCAGTTGGCTGCCAATTTACCCTCTCCTGTAGCTTTTCTGGCTTCCCCGCATTTTCTCCAAACCAGATCTCCAGCTTCAAAGTTTCTTGGCTTGACCTTGGTGTTATACCTCCTCTCGGCTCTTCTTTTACAGGCCTCTATTCTGACTCAGACCTCGTTGAGCGTCTCTTCGATCATGTCGAGTGCATGCCTTAGTGATTGATCATTATTTTCCTGGACGAAATTTATCCTTCGTAGGGAGGGTTCTCTGACTTCTACTGGTATCATGGCCTCTGATCCGTATGAGAGTCTGAAAGGGGTTTCCCCTGTTGTTGATTGTGGTGTGCAACGATATGCTCAAAGGATTGCGGGAAGTTCCTCGGCCCAACTTCCTTTAGCGTCACCTACTCGCTTCTTTAGTTCTCCGAGTATCACTTTATTTGCGGCTTCAGTTTGTCCGTTGGTCTGCGGATGTTCCACTGAGGTCATTCGGTGCTGAATTCCTAGGTTTTTGAGGAACTCTTCCAGGTTCTTTTCGGTGAACTGTCTACCGTTGTCGGATATTACCGAGTGAGGGATGCCGAACCGGCATATGATATTTTTCCATATGAATTTTTGCACATTGTGGGCGGTGATAGTTGCCAAGGGTTCGGCCTCAATCCACTTTGTGAAGTAATCGATTCCGACGAGGAGGAACTTCACTTGTCCTTTAGTGAGTGGAAAAAGGCCTAGTATGTCTACTCCCCATAGGGCGAAGGGCCATGGTGCTGTGATATTGTGCAATTCCTCTGCTGGTAAATGGGATATGTTGCCATATTTTTGGCATTCTTCGCATTTTTTGATGTATTCGGCACAGTCGCATTGTTGGCCAGTAGTACCCGGCACTTAGAGTTCGGGTAGCCATGGCCTTTCCTCCTGAGTGCATTCCGCATATTCCTTTGTGCATCTCATTTACCACGTATTCGGCTTGAATCTTCGTGACACATTTCAGCAGTGGTGTAGTGAAGCCTCTCCTATAAAGGTCTTCTCCCTCTATGACATAGTAACTGGCCCTTCTTCTGATTTTTCTAGCTTCTTCTCAATTTTCTGGGAGGGTTCCTTTCTTTAGAAAGTTCCATATCTCAGGTCATCCATTCTTTGTCAGTCGAGTTGATGTTAGAGACAATTTTATCGATGCTCAGAGTGGATATTGTTTTCTGTATGACAGTTCGGTGTTGGCCTTTCTTCTTTGTACTTGCCAATTTTGATAGCAGGTCGGCTCTTTCATTTTGTTCTCTCAAAATGTGGTTGAACTCGAAACTAATGAACTCATTGCTCAACTGGGAGGCCAAGTGGTAATATCTTTTCATCTGGGGGTCCTTTGTTTGGTAGGATCCATTCATTTGCCCAGTGACTAATTTTGAATAGCTCCAGCATCTAAGGTGTTTCGCCCCCACTTCCTTGGCGAGTTTTAGTCCTGCTAGTAGGGCTTCATACTCGGCTTGGTTGTTGGACGCGTTGAAGTCGAACCTGAGTGATTGTTCCAGGATAATCCCTTCAGGGCTTTCAATTATGACTCTTGCTCCGCTGCCTTTTTCGTTCGAGGAGCCATCCACATAAAGGGTCCAACATGGGAAGGGCGCCTCCGCCACTGGTGCTAGCTCAGCAATAAAGTCGGCTAAGCACTGTGCTTTGATAGGTCCTCTTGGTTCATACTTGATGTCGAACTCGGATAATTCAACCGACCATGCTATCATTCTTCCGGCTAGCTCTGGTTTCCTCAGTATCTGTCGTATTGGGTGGTCTGTTCGTACCACTATTGGGTGGCTTTGAAAGTATGGTCGTAGCCGTCGTGCTGAGGTGACCAGGGCTAGTGCTAGCTTTTCTATCATTTGATATCTGGTTTTGGCATCTTTCAACACTCGGCTTATGTAGTAGACTGGGTTTTGCATCTGATTTTCTTCCTGAATGATGACCGAACTGATTGCGTCTCCTGAGACGGCTAGGTATAGTATTAAGTCCTTGCCGGGTTCAGGTCTCGTTAGAATTGGTGGTGATGAGAGTAGTGTTTTTATCTTTAGAAAGTTTGCTTCACACTTTTCATCCCATCCGAAGCCCTGTTGTTTCTTGAGTAGTTGAAAAAAGGGTCTGGCTATTTCTGCTGCTTTTGGCAAGAAACGAGACAGGGATGTCAGTCTTCCAGTTAGCCGTTGTACTTCTTTTATATTACCCGGACTTCTCATGCCTATGATAGCCGCACATTTCTTCGGATTGGCTTCTATGCCCCTGTGGGTGAGCATGAATCCTAAGAATTTTCCGCCATGCACCCCGAACACGCATTTCTCAGGGTTTAGCCTCATATTATGTTTTCTGATCTCGTCAAAAATTTTGGCCAGGTCTCCTGGATGTGATTTTGGTTCTCTGCTTTTAACCACCATGTCGTCGACGTAGACTTCCAGGTTTCTGCCGAGTTGCTCTGTAAAGATCTTGTCCATCAGACGCTGGTATGTTGCTCCTACATTCTTCAGTCCGAATGGCATTACCGTGTAACAGTAATTGGCCGTGTCAGTTATGAACGCCATTTTTTCCTCATCCAGTGGGTACATTGGTATCTGGTTGTACCCGAAGTATGCATCCAAAAAGCTCAGGATCGGATAGCCGGCTGCTCCATCTACTAACTTGTCTATGCTTGGCAATGGGTATGAGTCTTTTGGGCATGCTTTGTTAAGGTCTGTGTAGTCAGTACACATTCTCCATTTTCCGTTTGCCTTCTTCACCATCACCACATTTGCGAGCCATGTGGTGTATTGTACTTCCCTTATGAAGCCGGCACCGAGTAGTTTTTCAGTTTCTTCTTTTACCTATTTTCCTCTTTCAGCCCCGAGTTTCCTCTTCTTTTGGGAGATTGGGTTGGCCTCTAGGTAGATGGCAAGCTTGTGGCAATGGAAGCTCGGGTCGATTTCGGGCATGTCGGCGGCTGACCATGCGAACAAGTCGGCGTTGTCAAACAGGACTCTGGCAATTGCTTTTTCGGTCTCGCTTGCTAGCTGAGTCCCGAGTTTTGTGCATTGCCTTGGTTCTCTCCCTATTTGGAAGGATTTTACCTGTTCTGTGGGTTCTACTCTCGGCTCAGCCTCCCTGGGGTTGAGGTCGGCCTCCTCTATTGGTGTTGCGAGGGAGGCGCATGCTATGTGTTTTATCATCAGTTCTGGGACCTTTTTGCCGCTGGCTATCTTTAGACTTTCTAAGTAGCACTCGCGGGCTGCCTCCTGATCAGCTTTGACTGTCACTATCTTCCCTTCTAAATTTGGGAATTTCATTGCCAAATGTGGAGTTGAGATTATTGTCCCTAGTTTGTTGAGTGCTGGCCTGCCTATAAGAATGTTGTATGAAGTGAGGGTGTTGACTAAGAGGTACCTGACCGTGATAGTCTTGGACCCCATCTCATCTCCAAAAGTGGTGAGGAGGTCAATATAGCCTCTGGTGTCAACCTTTTTGCCTGCAAAACTGACTAACTGTTCGGTGTATGGTTGTACCTTATTTTTGGGGATGTGTAGCTGTTGGAAAGTGGACCAGTACAGGATATCTGCCGAGCTGCCTTGGTCGACTAAAACTTTGCACACCAACCAGTTTGCGACTTCAACTTTGACCACCACCGGGTCATCATGATTGGGCTCTATGCCTTCGAAATCTGCGTCTGTGAAAGTTATAGGGGGCATTTTCCTGTGTATTCTAGGGTTTGTTGAAGCCGAGTTGATTGATCGGAGGCTGCGCAGGTGTCTCTTCCTTGCCAAGCTCAAACTTCCTCCTCCAGCGAATCCTCCTGCTATTGTGTTGATAACGCCTCGAAGTCGAGCTTCGGGAGGTTTGGTCTGTTGCTCCTGGCGGGGCTCTTCTGTGCGTTTGGCTTTTCTATCGCGATCGTCTTCCGTATCCCGGGTTCGTTCTCGCACGGGCTTTTGGCTATCTCCTCGGACGAATCGTCGTAATTTGCCTTGTTGGATAAGTTTTTCAATCTTATCCTTCAGGGTGGTGCACTCCTCTGTAATGTGTCCGTGTACTCTATGGTATCTACAAAATTTGGACGTATCTGCTTTCTCTGGGGAGCGGTTTCGAGTAGGCAGACTTATCAGCTCGGTGCTGCAGGCTTCTTCCAGAACTCGCGCTCTACTATCTATTAGAGGGGTATAATGGGCAAACCTTGCACGGTGTGGTCTGTTGCTTCTAGGTTTGCTACTCTGCTCTCGGTTTGCTCCTAGTTTCTCTCGTTCTTCCTATTTTTTATAGGATTCGCCCCTGACCCGTTCCCTGAACTTGGTCATTTCTTCCATCTGAATGTATCCTGCTGCTCTAGCTCTGAGCTCGTCCATGTCATGTGGTGGTTTCCTGCAGAAGCTGTCCAAGAAAGGTCCGGATTTTAGCATCATAAGCATGGCGGTCAATGCCACCTGTGGATTCAAGTCTCGGATCTTGACGGAGATCTCGGTGAATCTTTCCATGAAATCCCTGAGAGACTCGTTGTCTTCTTGCCGGATGTTGGCCAGTGCTACTGCCGTCAGGTGGTGGGGTCGACTCATAGCGTATTGAGCGCCGAAACGAGTGACTAATGTGGAAAAAGAGTCGATCGAGTGGGGAGGAGTCGTGTGTACCAGTTCAACGCTGCTCCCTTCAAGGTCGTTGGGAACACCCGGCACATGATGGCGTCGTCGTTTGTGTACAGGTTCACCTGTGTGACGAATGCGTTGATGTGCTCATCGGGGTCGGTCAGCCCATCGTATCTGTCCATGGATAAGGGCTTCCACCCGGCCGGTAGTGGAGTCTCCATGATTCCATCTATAAACGGGTGTCGCCTCGTTGTCTTAGGTATCATACTTCGTCTTGGGGGCGCTTGCGATCCTGAGGCGGGTCTGGACTCTAAATGGGTTATTGCTCGGTCTGCCTCGCTCCAAGTGGTATCTTCCTGCTCTGTTCGGCCAGGATGTCTATTGGCGGTTGCATGAGCCGCCGATAGTCCGTTGGTAGCAGCATGGGCTGCCGAGAGTCCATTGATAGCGGTGTGGGCTGCCGAAAATCCGTTTCGGTCCTCTCGCAGTTTTTGATACTGCTCTCGGAGGGTAGCATTCTCCTTGTGGAGGTCTTCTATCTCCTTAGCGTTGTTCTGCTTCAACATGTTGACTTCCCTTTGCAAGGCTTGGATCAACGGGTGATCCTTAAGCATCTAACGTGGGAAGGGCGCCACGTTGTTGGGGTTACCTCCCTGGGTATCCCCTAGAGGTGGTACACCCAGGATTTGGGTTTCCACCCCTTGTGGTCACTTTTCATGGTTCGCTGTTTTACTCTGGGTTGTCGTCATTGGAATAATGTTGTTGCGATTGGTGTGACTGGGAATAGTTTCACCGAGCCCCACGGTGGGCGCCAAATGTTCTTACCAAGTTTTGGTAAGTCTTCCGATACGATGGCTCCGCCGGGATCTCCTCCATGACTGGTGGGGGGCGTACCTGCAAAGACACTCCGATGCTCAAGTTAGAGGTGCAGAGGTAGGAGATAGGTATCACAATTGGGATTAGAATTTTCATACATCGATTTGGATGGGTTGTTCTATTTTTATAGAATGTAAAGAGATAGATTTGATAGGGTATCAAATCTCCTCAAATCTCGTGATGAAGATAGAGATAATTCTATCTTCTATCCTTATCTTATAACCTGATCTTTCTCTATCTTATCATATAGTAAAAACTTGTTCTTTCCGTTATTATCCTCCGAGTCCAGGTGAGAGTTTCTATTCGGCCAACTGGACTACTCGGTGGAGTGCCGAGTTTGAGTAGGACAATAGGTATTAAAAATGATAGATTGAAAAAGATAAAATGTTAATTTAAATAATTAAGTTGATATTAAAAGTATAAGGAGATTGGAAAGCATCTCACCTAATTTTACTCTTCCAATAAACCAGTAGCAACCATTTCCCAAAGAAACTTCTCTGCCATGTCATTCTCATCTTTATCAAAGAGAGCACGAATAATTATTTCATAAGTTACAGCATTAGGGATGCAACCATTGTCTTTCATTTTTGAAAACAAGGCTAAGGCATAATCAAATAAATGCTCTTTACAAAGCCCACTGATCATAACACTATATGTCCAGACATTTAGATGATAGCCTTTAATCAAAAGGTTCCCAAACACCTCTTGTGTATTCTTAAGTCTTCCACATTTGCATAGTCCATTAATAAGTACTATGTATTTGTGCATATCTGGCTGAATTCCATGGTCTTTCATTTTCTTGAATAATTCAATTGCCCGATATCTAGATGACTATTTTTGCATAAAGCATCTAATAAGGAATTGTAGGTGATCACATTGGCAAGTTGACCTCTATCATGCATCTCATCAACAAGCTCCCAAACATAAGCTATTCTCCCTAATTTGCACAAACCATCAATAAGGCAACAGTAAGTTATTGTATCAGGAATCATATTTTTGCATTGCATTTCTTTAAAAAGATTCACGGCTTCATCCACCATTTTCTTCTTACAGAACCCATCAATCATGATAGTATAGCTTTGAACATTAGAGATCACTCCCATTTGAGCCATAGTGTTGAATATAAATTTAGCATTTTTCATTTCCTTAATCAAGCCGTATCCATCCATTAGAGAATTAAAAGTAACAACATTAGGTCTCACACCTGCTTTCACCATTGCAGCTATCACAATTTTGTCTTCTTTCACCTTACCTTCCTTGCATAATGCATCAACCAATATGCTATAAGGATAAACATCTGGGTTGATGTTTTTCAATACCATTTCATTTAACAAAGCAAATGCTTCTTTCAAATGACTCATAACACATAAGCCATAAATTAGACTAGTGTAAGTAACAACATTAGGAGACATTCGCTTCGCAACCATTTCAGAATACAAATCACATGCATCCCGCTACAAGTTTATCCTTGCATAAGCTATCAATTATTGTGTTGTACATTACCACATCAAGCTTAACAGATTTTCCTTCAATCTTTCTCAGCAACTGTATGGCAGCCTTTATTTCTCCTATTTTACATAAACCATTAATCAATGTCCTATAGCTAACATGGTTCAATTGAAATCCTTGAGCTACCATATTGTCATGAAAGTACAATGTTTTCTTCACCCCCACCATTAAGACAAAGGCCTTTGATGAGTGTATTTAGGGTTACAACATCTAGGTGATAAGCCATTTTGAGAATCTTGCTAAAGTCATGTGACCCAGGTGACAGAAACAATTGATAAGGATGTTCAAAGTAAAAATGTCTGGTGTAATTCCTTTGAAATCCGTTTGTTTAGTGATAAACCCCATTTTGGTCATTATTTCTGTGGGGTTTCTCGCACCAATTTGACCATGAATTGCATTATCTTTGATTAATCTTGTCTAAAACATGTCATTTTGGTGCAGGATGAGTCTAAACTGAAAGAGAAGAAAAAGGCTTGAAAATGCAATTTATGGGTTCCTGGCAAGTAAGCACACTCCCGTGCTTAATTTATCCACGGGGCGTGCTAACCAGCTAGCGCTCCGTAACTTATGCACAACCCCAGGCAGACTTCCAGCACAAGGCATGCTGATTGGGCAGCGCTCCGTAAGTTAAGCACGACCACGTGCAAACTTCCAAGACGGCCCCGTGTATACTTCCAACATGGGGCATGCTGATTGGGAAGCGTTTCGTAAGTTAAGCGCGGCCCCGTGCAAACTTCCAAGACGGCCCCGTGCATACTTCCAGCATGGGGTATGCTGATTGGGAAGCATTTCGTAAGTTAAGCACGACCCCGTGCATCCCCCTGCAATAGCATAGGCCAATTAAGCCTATAAATAGCTTAGGTTTTATTTTTTCTGGGGCTTTTTCTACACTCAGACTTTTAAATTCTGGGAGAGCAATTTGGAAATTTTTGAAGGGACTACAGAAAAAGGAAGAACTCAAGTACACTATAGGAATTAATTCTTGTAATGATTTTTCTCCTTTAATGTCTCTTTTGTTCTCTTTGTTGGTTTTATGCTTCCCCATGTCCATGGCTAGCTAAACACTTAAGATAGGGTTATGATGTAGGACCTATTTGTGAACTTTGATTCCTTTATTTCAATAAAATTCTTATTTGTTTTCTTAATTAAATTATTGGGTTGTTCTTTCTATCAATTGGGACTGATCATTCTGAAACCTAAATTGATTTATTGTTATGATAAAAAATTGTTAATTAATCAACTTACGCAATGATTGAATTCCCATAATTTGCATGAATCAACTCATCTCGGAATTTCTAATCCAATTAACATTTGTTAATTAACCTCTTTACACTTAACCTTCTTTCTAAATTAGACCCTAATGAACAAAAAGGGGAATGAGTTAAGAAGAGGATTTTCAAAACATAATCAAATTCTATTTATTACTCTAAGAGGTATGATTGGTAATTGAATAGACAAGTAGTATTTTAATTGAAATAGGGAATTAGGGGGAACCATTTTTTTTTTGGATTTGTTTGGATTGTTTTTAGACTCAACCAAGCAATTCAGTTCGGTTTGAGGTTTAGGTCTATGGAACCAACACAAACCAAACCAAACCACATATGACACTCATGTTTGCATTTTTTTTTTCCATTGGCCTATACGACACTCATATGATTGCGTTTTTGTACTGATGAGTTATCCTTTTAAAGGAGTGCAACATTATATAAGTATCTAAGTGACGATATTCTTTGGAGTTTTGTTCCATCATGGATGAGCATTTTTTTTTGCTCGTCACATCCTCTTTGAGTCATTGATGTATTTGTTCAAAGAAAGTGGAAGAAATGATGTTTTATGGTAGAGAAGTAGTTGTCTACTATTAGGTAAGGTTAGGGTGATGTAACGGTGAAAAATTAAGGGTGAGGTGTTATTGCTTTTTTGACTTGTATTACAGATATGCCTTTTTGTAATGCTTTGGTCAATCTTAACATTTCTTGTGTTTAGTCTTTATAATAAATATATTTTATTTTGCCTCTTCAAAAAAGAATTAAAAGTTGAATTAAAAACCGCAAAAATTGATCCAAAACAAACCGCATAAGATTGGTTTGGTTTGGTTCGAATTTAATATTATATTCAAACCAAACCAAACCACACCACACATAATTTTTATGTTTGGTTCGGATGACTTTTAGACCAAAAACTGAATCAAACCACACCACGAATACCCCTATTGCCAACTAATCTTTTATAATTTGAAAAGGTCAAAGATTATGAAGTAGTCACAACTCAAACATGCTCTAAAACACGAGATTTTCATGATAATCAAATAGGAAATGGATCCAAAAAAAGTTATATTTAACAATCCATATTTGAGAAAATAATTAATTTTAATAAAATAATAATTTTTTCCATTATAAGAACAAATTTTAAAAATAATTAAATTTATGTAAATTTTATTTTCATTTATTATGTAAATGATTTATCATTTTCCTTACGTAAATTTTTTAATTTTTATTATTACTTGTTTTGTGTATATGATTTATATGGATAATATGTAAATGATTTATACAAATAATAATATTTATAAATAATTTATCATTATATTTTCTTGTACGTAAGATAATATAAATTTTAAAGATTAATTTAATTAAATTATAGGTTTGGTTAAGTTTTGTAGCAAAAATGTTTTTCCATAAACATTAAAATTATAAAATATATTTTTGTGATTATTAATAGCTTTTACTTAGTTTTTAACATGATTTTTTTTTATTCTCTCTAATTTTGATTTTTTTACGGATTCTATTAAAATATTTCTTGAATGTATGCGAAAATAATATTCTTAAATGATATGTTAATTAGTTCTTTGTTAATTTTTAAAGAATTAAAAAAAAGTTTTTTGAAAAGTAGAATATTTAATATATTAAAAAAAATAAAACTATATATTTTGTAAAACAATTTTATTTTTGAAACTATAAATTAAGTATACTGAAAATATTTAGTATTATTTTTATTCTTTAATTTAATTATTTTTTATATTTAACAAAAAGATGTTTCAAAACTTTATATAATTGCATTGTGTAATCTAAGCAATGTGATACTTTTATATTAGTAAAACTTCCATTCCAATTTTGGAATGTTTGATTCCCGCCACCCCCCTCGTGACATTAATGTTGTAGGTAGTGTTTTAAAAACTGACACAGTAATTGATCCGGTCGAGACACTGGGTTAATGAGTCAATAATCGAATTGGTGGGTCACTTATTAAACCGGTTTACTCGGTATATATTAAAAATATAAAATTTATTTATATATACATATTATATACAAAATTTATTTATATAATCATAATATACAATACATATTATATATAAAATTTATTTATATATACATAACATAATATATAAATAAAATTTGTAACACAAGTAACAAGTAAATTTAATGGTTCAATTGGTTATATTTATTTTAGCAACTTAAATGGCCTGCATATTTGGACTTGAACTCAGGCCATTTGTAACGACCCATCTTTGTTACAGATTTGTTATACTAAATCATTTTATTAAATATTATCATATGAAATTACCAAGAAATTTTTTTCACATTTAACACACACACACACACACACAAACATATATATATATATATATATATATATATATATATATATATATATATATATATATATATATATATACTTACTTTCCTACATATAATGTACATCATCATATCATAAAAGTATTAGGTCTGGCTTTACAAAAGTTAAGTATATATATGTACATACAATACCAAAATAGTCCTCTTGTAGAGGACATTCATCACAACCTAAGTATTTATACATATTTCCTAAGCTGATCCTTATACTATGTACATATATACTAGAACATATCCAAAAAGAGGGATCTCAGCCCATCTTCAAGATCTACATCTGCTTAGGTCATAAGCGGCTTGAGAACATGCAACATCACCACTATCTGCTCCCGTGCCAACCACATGATCATTGCAGTAAAACAACACAAACACAAAATGAAAGGGTAAGCTTATTTATAAAAATAAAAAATAAAAAAAAAGATAGGATGTGGTCAAAGGATAATTTAGAATAAATCAACAATAATAATTCATCTAACATCACACATCAATGCATACATCAATCTTATATACAATTTCATTATGCAATGTCATGCTGACTCGACTCCATGGAGATTTCTACAACTTTTGGGCGATTCCCATAGGCCCCATCCCCTACCATGGTCTCACCTTTGACCATTCAGGGAGTCCCTTGAGCTACCCTATGGAGGAAGTGTGGATTTAAACGAATATAGACAAGTATTGGTATTGGCTTACCACTGTCAGGTTTGCAAAACCTTTCATCTATATGAATTCGCTCACTTGTCTATTCTATAGGCCCACCGTTGGCCACCACGAAAACCTCTGGCACTAGGTTGAGAGCCTACCTAGCACCCTCAACTTACGTACCTACCCACATGCAATGTCATGTAACAAGCCAAACAATTTTGATACCACATGTTCCCTCTATGTTATAAATTCACCATTTTTCTCAAATTATACTTATGAACCCATCCAGTAGTTCAATAGGCTCATGTAAAGTATTCTCACACTCTGAATACTTATTCACAACACAACATTTAAAAATGTGAATTTCCTAACATAGCTCTAGAATTAAATTTGTGGTCTATCCAACATCCTCATTCAACATTAATAATTCTAATAATTATATCACATTAACAAAATTGACCAAATGAGGTCGATTTCTCTTTGGCAGAATTGAATGTGAGCTCTCGCTGATACAAGCAAATGACCTCGGAATTAAAATAATTTATGTGGAATTAAAGGTCTTGAATCCTATTTTTCAAAATGGTATCCCAATTTTAAAATCAACATCTAGAAAAATTTTATAAAATTTTCTAAGTCAGCAGCCCTGGATTTTGAGTGCTCACTGAACATAGCTCAAAGAAATGTAAATTTCTCCCACTTCCCAAACTCATTTTGAGCTGAACTTTTTATTGTAGAAAGGTAACATCTTTATATTTCTAAAAAGTTAACCCTTGTCTCCAAATTATTCCCTACTGTTCCCAGTAAATTTATTTCTAACAGCCTAAGTTTCAGACTCAAAACAGAGCTCAAAACCCTTGCCCTGTTTCTTTTTAAAAGGTTAATTTAGAAATTGGACATGATAATTTTTGTAATTTATATGATTAAAAATATTGTTTTTTCTAGTTTTAATGGTACAAAAACTAAAAATAAAAATTAAGCACACAAGTGGGAATTTGAGAAATACCGAGACATGTTCCAGGGGAAACTCGAAAACAGAACAACCATTTTGGGAGTCATGGATGAACCCCGATATGAGATTTTCTCTCCAAGGTTTCAAAATTAAAGTTGTTCTATTTCATATCTATTTTCATTCAAAACAAATTTTATGAAAAACCAACGGTAAGATCTCCCAAAAATCACTAAATCGTGGGGGCTGTCCAGGGCTGGACGAACCAACAGCCACTGCCACTTTTATTTATGGGGTGAATCTCACATTGAAAACCTTGTCAAACAATTTTAATAAAATTTGGGCATGGTCTCCTTTGTTTTAGGAGCCTTCCCAAGTAATTTAGAGAGTAAAAAACAAAAACAATCAGTCAATACACACTCACACAGCCACTGCCAGGATAATCAAATACCCATTTTTCATCAATTTCAAATTCAACCACCAAGCAACTCAACATAAACAACAAGAGGGGCATGCATGCTATATGTGGTTGAGCCCCCTAAATCTCAACCACACTTAAACTGAAAATATAAATCACAAGGAAGCTTCCCTTACCTAAATTTTTTTTACTCCAAAACCTTTAAGAAGTTAGGGAGGAAACTTGGTGATTCAAGAATGATTTCTATCCAACTTTGGCTATGAAATCAACTAGAGAACACCTAAATCAATCCCAAAATAAGCTTCAATCAAATTTTCACTCACCAACAAAGATTCTACACGAGATCCATTTCATGTTCTTGGTAGGAAGAGGAATAGATGAACAAGAAGATCAAAGAAAGAGATGAGAGGTTTACCTATTACAATAGACACCAAAGGAATCTATAGACAAGGAGAAAAGTCGTTCAATGATATAGGAATTTAACTTTAGCTCAAGAGGAAGGGGGGCTTCGGGAGGGAGGAAGGAGGAAGAAATGAAGAAAATGGGAGAATAGAAGTTCCACGGCTCAAATTGGGTTTTAATTTAAAAAAATTACTTTTCGCACCTATCTTCCTCTAAGGACACCTGCCTTCTCTTATTTTTTTTTTCTACAACTTACGAAACTTACGTAAAAGTCTCAAAAATCTCACAATAACACTATGGAACATAACAAAACATAGAACTTAAGTTAATTATTATATTAATCAACATAATTCAAATTTAATTTGCTCTTGTATTATTAATCAAACACTTAATCATACAATTATGAAACCACAACATTACAATTCTCCCCAACAAGAAAATTTTCGTCCTCAAAAATTCGCTTACCTGAGGTATCACTCCATATAACTTTGACCAAACTAATTGCTTTGCCCCTAAGCTGCTTAGTCCTTTGGTCCTCAATCCTTACTGGATGAGTCTCAAACGTCAAATCCTCTCGCACTTGTATCACATCTAGCTCAACGATGTGAGTAGGATCAGGAACATACTTCCTCAATTGAGATACATGAAATACATTGTGCAAGTTGGCTAGAAAAGGTGGTAAAGCTATTTCATAAGCCACTGAACCTATACATCTAAGGCTTTGATAAGGTCCAATGAACTTAGGAGTAAGCTTCTTCAACTTGATTGCTCATCCTACACTCATAGTTGGTGTAACCTTTAGAAAAACATGATCACCCGCTTCAAACTCAAGTGGTCTTCTACGTTTGTTCGCATAAGATTTCTATCTACTTTGTGAGGCTTTCATCCTTTCTTGAATCAACTTAATCTTTTCTGTAGTCTGTTGTAACATCTCTAGCCCTACTACCATAGTCACTCCATCTTGGTACCAACAAAGAGGTGTTCTACACCTTCTACCATACAGAGCTTCAAATGGTGCCATACCAATACTAGCACGAAAACTGTTGTTGTAGGTGAATTCCACCAAAGGCAAAACTTCATCCCAACTTCCAAGATGATCCAAAACACATGTCCACAATAAATCTTTTAATGACTGGATTATCCTCTCAGATTGTCCATCTGTCTGTGGGTGATAAACAGAACTAAGTATCAACTTAGTTCCCAAAGCTTCTTGCAAACTTTGCAAAAACCTTGAAGTAAATCTTGGATCTCTGTCAGAAATGATACTAGAAGGCACTCCATGCAATCTTACCATCTCTCTGATATACAGTTGAGTGAACTTCTCCAAAGAATACTTCATGTTAACAAGTAAGAAATGAGCACACGATGTTAATCTGTCAACTATCACCCATATGGCATCACAACCTTTAATTGTCCTATGCAAACTGGATACAAAATCCATGATAATACTGTCCCATTTCCACTCTGGAATCTCCATTGTTTGCAACAAACCACCAGGCCTCTAATGTTCTACTTTAGCCTTCTAACAAGTTAAACATACTGCCACATATTGTATCACATCTCTCTTCATATCGGACCACCAAAACATCTTCTTCAAATCTTGATACATCTTAGTCATACCGGGATGTAGACTAAGTTTACTTTTATGGCCTTCATCTAAAATAAGTCTTTTTAACTCAACATCTTGTGGCACACAAATTCTACCTTTGAATCTCAAAATGCCATCATCACCCAAACTGAAGTCTATTGCTTTATCCGTACCCAACAACTCCATTGTTCTACTTAAGCTAGGATCCAATAATTGTTTCTCCTTAATCATCCCAAGGAAATCATTAGTCACGGTTAACATACCACAACTAATGTGATCATGAGCCACTTCTACATACAAATTCAAATCTTTAAACTTCTCCACCAACTCTAACTCTTTCACCATCAAAGTGGCTCAAATTGGGGTTTAATTTAAAAAAATTACTTTTCGCATCTATCTTCCTCTAAGGACACCCCCTTCTCTTTTTTTTTTTCCTCTTCAACTTACGGAACTTACGTAAAAGTCTCAAAAATCTCACAATAACACTATGACACATAACAAAACATAGAACTTAAGTTAATTATTATATTAATCAACATAATTTAAATTTAATTTAATCTTGAATTATTAATCAAACACTTAATTATATAATGAGAAAAACCACAACATTATGAAACCGATACTGTGACCAGAACCCAGGTCATATTTCCAATTTCAATTTTGCTATACTTATAGTTCCCAAATACCCATTTCAATTTCAATTTTCCTTTACGTTAAGAATTCATGGCTTGGTGCAGACCTATGTAGCCATGTGTCAGTGTAGACCCATGTGATGATAGCAGCGTGCAGGTGCAGCAGGTCCTTTGTGACTTGTGAGTGGGATAGTGTGTTGAATTATGTGTATTACTATTACTAGATAGTGTTCAAGTTATCGGTTAGAAGGTTCAACCGGCCGATTAATTCACCGGTTTGAAGCCGGTTTGCTGATGTCAGCATCGACGAAAAACATTTCCAATCTGAAGAAAACACTGGTTGTGGGAAATATGATTCAAAAATATTTGCATGCCTAACATTTCTACCTATAGATTCCTGAAAAAATAAAAAATAAAAATCCTAATAAACTTCATAAATTATATATTTCATGGGAAACTACCATAAGGAAATACCTGGAATGATATGAAGCACAACTCAATTTGATTTGTTTAGTGAAAGCCTAGACATTGAATCACGCAATTCTATTTGATGAATGAAACTGTTATATGACGAGCTGTTTATTGGGCTCACCCCAACTGCTTTTAAAGCCTTCTGCTGCGGTGCACTGTAAGTTGCTTTGAAGGATCTTTGTTTCCCCATTGTAAACTGGATTTTAAACCTTGTTTGATCTTCGGCTCCGCTATTTAGGAAGTCAGAACATCTTTGGTCATACACCACAAACACATGATCTGATTCAATTTCCACAAATCTATCATTTATGCACATTATGAAATTGTCCTCTTCACCCTCTTCATCACTTACAGAGATGTCCACTTTAAGTCCGTAAATGGGGAATCGGTACTGACCAATAGCAAAGCAGAAAATGAAGCCCATCTTGGGGAAAGGTGGAGCAGAAGAGAGATCAATAGTTATATAATTCTCTGATGTCTTGTACTCCAACCACTCTGGAACACTGCTTCCTGGATACGCGTAATAAGCTTGATAAGGCGAATAATTATATCTACAATCATGGTAATTTTGAACATGATCGTGATTTGGTGCAGTTAGGTGGTCGTTTGCAAATTTCATCAAGTTGATTTGAGCATTCAACCCAATAGCCACTAGAGAGAGTTCATCCAACTTTAAGCAATTCAAGAGTAGCACATGTTTCCTGTTTTCCTTTAATTGTTCAACAGCCGTTGAAGGAAACAATACACTCTTCAATGATGTGCAACCTATGGCATATAGAATTTCAAGTGACAGGGGAAGCTCTGGTATTGTATGAAGCTTCCTGCAACTTTCTACATTTAGATATTGTAGTTGTGTAAGATTGTTGAAGGATGAAGGTAACCTCTCAATGTCAATTTCTGATAGATGAAGCGATGTAAGCTTGATTTGATGTCCAAATGATGAGGGAAGTGCTTTGACCTTCGTCCATTCTAATCTCAGTTCTTCCATATTCTCTGATATCAGTGAGAATTCCCCAAGATTCTTACACCAACGAAGGTCGAGATAACGGAGGCTGCATAAATGGGAATTCCTTCCGAGTTTTGTAAGGGAGTCGCAGCCAGAAAGGTCCAAATTCTCAAGTTTGGGCAGAGACAAAATAGATGGATGCACACTAGTCAACCTAGAACAACCATCGAGGAGCAGTACTTCAAGATTTGTGGCTTTTGATAAATTTGGCAGCTCCTTTAACTTCTCAGAGCAACTGAGGTCAACTTCTTTTAAATTCACCAGATTCTGTAATAAAATGAAACAAAATAAACTAAATGTAATATATTTTACATATCTAATTTTTTATAAATAAAAAAATATAACTATATCGAGTACAAAAATAATATTATCTTTGATTCCTTATATAAGAAACCATAGGTACATTTCTCTAGTTCTAATTATAGAAACATTGATTCATTTTCAAATATATTAATTGTATATTTTCTTTTATGCCCTTAATTTATTATGAAATTTATTAATGAGACACTCGATCATTTACAATTAGACACATTCATTGACCTATTAACATTTTAAGTCACACTCATTACTAAAAAAAATTATCCTTTGAATTACGAATAATGTCATTAAAAATAACTACAACTTAAACTATTTAATTATATGACATTATTATGCATAAAAAAATTATATGACATTATTAATTAAAATTAATTAACTTAATTATTTTTATTGGTTTTGATAAATTAGTTATTTATTTCTTATGAATAAAGGTAATATATGAGAAAAGAAATAAATTAGATGGATAAAAATTTTGTGTAATTATATGTGGACAACTCCATCACAAATACTTCACTAAAATCTATAATTTTGCTTTATCTCTATATCACATCATGTTACTTAACATACCTACACTTTTCTCTCTTCTCCTTTTCTCTCCCTATGTATCAACTTACATAGTCATTTCATGTATTATTTCTCAATAGTTTTTATTTTATGAATTTTAAGGGGCCATAATTTTTTTTATAATAATTTATGCACGTTTTAAAAACAATTTGGGGAGGGCATGGCCCCTACTAGTCCCCCCCTCCCTCTGCCCCTGCTTGAATTAATAGAAAATTATAACAGTGAGACATATATTTACCTTCACTCCATCCCAAAGTTTTGCCATATTGCCTTTTTGCAATTTCAATATTACAAGTTTTTCGCTAGAAAAATTCTCTGGCAAGCATTTTAGAGGGCAATTCTCCCAACTAAGAAATATTAGTTCACTTGTCCAAAATTGAAGTCCTTTATCAACAATATCAACACTCCAAGCTTTTTGCAACTTGGGCCAACTTAGCCACTTATGCTGGCCGGGGTTGACACCAAGAATATCAAGTTCATCGAACCAATCAACTCCACCTTGCCCAGATATTTCCAAGAATCGTAGTCTGTTCATCTTAGCAAGTATGCGAAGACTTAACTTTTGCTTCTTGGTTCGAGGCAAGTGAAGCAGTATGCTTCTAATGGCTAGAGTACCCTGCGATCAATGTAGAACAAAAATTTTAATTTTTAAACATCGTCAAAACCCACATTTCTCAAAC
This sequence comes from Pueraria montana var. lobata, assembly GCA_026413185.1. Taxonomy (NCBI): domain Eukaryota; kingdom Viridiplantae; phylum Streptophyta; class Magnoliopsida; order Fabales; family Fabaceae; genus Pueraria; species Pueraria montana. The sequence continues at coordinate 10,154,517 of CM048651.1, read as the reverse complement.
ACACAAAAAATTCAAATGTTATTGAAAAGATTATACATTTAGTTAGGCTTTAACCTTGTCATTTTTCAATGCTTCACAAATGTCATCAAGATCCCACAACCGACTACGACTTCCAGGGTCTTCAATAGACTCTCGACGAACAATCTCCCAAGCCATTTCTTGTAAAGTATCATGCATAGATACAGTATTATCTTTCGAAAAAGTTATAAGAGCTTTATCTTTTAGCCTTTCTAATCCAACAACCATTGAATTATCACTTACACCATCTCTTAATAGAGATTTTAGATAACTCACCTCTAGCTTTCTATATAATCTAAGAATGAAACATGCAAGATCTAGAAAAATCTGTTGCTCTTTGTGATCTAAATCATCATAACTCAGTTTCATTATATCATAAACTTCAAGAAGAGGCATTTTTTCAAGCTTGTCAAGCTCACTTTCCCATACTTCCATCTTTTTTCCACAAAGACGACGAGCCAAAACTTTAAGAACTAATGGAATGCCTTTGGCATAATTGACCACCCTTTCTGATAGCTCACCATACTCCCTTTGGTGATCACTTTGGTTAAAGGCATTCAATTTGAAAAGTTCAAGTGCTTTATCAAAACATAATTCTCCAAGCTGGTATATCTCATCAGCTTTGTTAGCATTCAGCACTTGCTCGTCTCTAGTTGTTACAATTATTCTACTTCCTGATCCAAAATTATCAAGAGTTCCCAATAATTCTTCTAGGTGACCTAAATCATTCATATCATCAATAACAATAAGAACCTTCATACGACGAATTCTATCAACAGAAAATGAATTTGGAGCATGTCCTAATAGTTCAGTAAAAATTTCTTTCTTCAAAGAATCTATTCCATTTTTTCTTGATTGTTCTCTTTCATTGGCTAAAAAATAAGAACCTTGATATTCAAACTGTAGTTTGTTAAATACTTCTTGTGCAAGGGTTGTCTTACCGATACCGCCCATACCCCAAATTCCAATAAGACGTGTATCTTTTGGCTCTTTACGTATCAATGATTCTACATCTGCAATTTTTTGTTCAATTCCAACAATTCCATTTGAGTTAACCAAGAGTTTACCCATCCTCATCATAACAAGTTTGACGATTTCTTCAAGTAGCTTAGCATCATCCCTATGTGACACACAGAGACAGAAATGTGTGTTAAAACCAATGTTGTTGATATTAATTCACCTATTTTGTTTTTTTTTTGGGAGGGGGGGGGGAGGAGAGAGAGAAGTATTCAACTTAATAGGTCAGGTGCTAAAATTAAGTAAAAGGGTTTTGATAGATGTATCTAGAAATCCTTTTAAAAAGTATCATTTAGAAGTTGAAATATATTTAAATGTATTACTTGTTTGCATTATTTTTTTTTTGTGAAATTACTTGCTTGTGATTTAACCACTAAATTTAATTGCCAAACAAAGTAGGATTGGCCCTATCTAGGGATGGGGAAAATATATGCACCCACAAATATATGTGGATAAAATGTAATGGGTAAAAAATGGATAGTTAAATGGGTAATTGCAGATCATTTAAACAAATTTGTACCCGTTAATAAATGGGACGAGGATGGGTATCAAGGTACCCACCTTGCGTGTGCCTATTATTAGCTCTTATAATAAATTACTTAAATGTCCTTGTTTTAATATATAACACTACACAAGAATTAACTTCATAATCCCCATGCATTAATATAATTGTGTCGAGTAATAGTGTAGAATATTGGAATAATTTTAGTTTTTTTTTGCCTTTAAAATACTTTTTTTTAAAAAAAATAATTATTAGAATGATTAACAATTATGGTTAAAATGATTTTTAAAATACTTTTAAAATACCTTTTTATTTCTTTTAGTAAATATCCACGAATATGCATGGATTTTTAAAAAAATTGTGGGTAACCACTTAACGGATACCCGTGTGAGTTTGTGGATGGGTACAAAGCGGATATTTATCTGGTAGGGCAGATAGCAGGGAGCTACTACTCTTGCCCACCCTGCCCCTATTACGGTTCCTATTCCCCTTAGTATTCTTTCTAGCATAGCGACACTGACTAAATTTATATATGTGTTATAATAAATCATAACCATATATTTTAAAACAAACACCTAATCAATTAGTCCTCTCTTCATGATTCTTTTTTGCTTAAATATGTTTTAACTTTGTGCTGATATGACGCTGTTTGATTTTAGTCCTTGATTTTTTTTTGTTACTTTTTAAATTCCTGACATTTTCTTTGTGTTCTTTTATAGACTTTACTATTAACTCTAGGTAGTTTAGTGCTGACATAACTAACAAACTAATAAAAAATATATATATATGAATCAAGATAATTAAGGTAATGAAGAAAAATTTAAATTAAGATAATAAGATTATTTTTAGTTGCATAATTCCATTAACTAATGTATTTATTATTTATATATAAGTAAGTTAATTACATATAATTTACTTTTGTAATTTATTTTTAATTTTTAATATATTATGAGCAGTGATTTTTATTGCTTTTATTATTGTTATTACTTTTACTTCATTACTTTACTTTTAATATTGTACTTTTTTAAAGTGGTTATAATTTACTTAGACATTTACAATTTACTTTTAATATATTAATGTTGACTTTGGAGACAAAATCACAGCTTGTGACATATTAAAAAAATAAATTAAATTACAATAAGTCAAAATTAATGAATTGAAATGTAAAATAACATTAAAAGTAACATATTAAAAGTAAATTATAAGCATCTAAGTAAATTATAATTTTTTGTTTATAAAGTACAATGTTAAAAGTAAATTAGTGAATTAAAAAGTAAGAACAATATTAAAAGCAAAAAAAAAAAGTCACTGTCCATAATATATTGAAATTAAATAAAATTATGAAAGTAAATTATATGTAATTACTTTATTTATATAAAATTATCAATATATTACTTAATTGAATTACACACCTAAAAATAATCTAATTATTCCAATTTAAAATATTTTTATTATCGTAATTATCTTAACTAATATTCTTCATTTTGTTAGTCATGTCAGCACTAAACTAACTAGAGATAGTGATAAGAACTAAAAAACAATATAAGGAAAATTTTAAATTAAGATAATAAGATTATTTTTAGGTGCATAATTCCATTAACTAATGTATTTATTATTTATATATAAGTAAGGTAATTACATATAATTTACTTTTGTAATTTATTTTTAATTTTTAATATATTATGAGCAGTGATTTTTATTGCTTTTATTATTGTTCTTACTTGTACTTCGTCACTTTACTTTTAATATTGTACTTTTTTAAAGTGGTTATAATTTACTTAGACATTTACAATTTACTTTTAATATATTACTGTTGTCTTTGGAGACAAAATCACAGCTTGTGACATATAAAAAAAAAAATTAAATTACAGTCAGTCAAAGTTAATGAATTGAAATGTAAAAATAACATTAAAAGTAACATATTAAAAGTAAATAATAAGCATATAAGTAAATTATAATTTTTTATTTATAAAGTACAATGTTAAAATTAAATTAGTGAATTAAAAAGTAAGAACAATATTAAAAGCAAAAAAAAAGAAGTTACTGTCCATAATATATTGAAATTAAATAAAATTATGAAAGTAAATTATATGTAATTACTTTATTTATATAAAATTATAAATATATTACTTTATTGAATTACACACCTAAAAATAATTTAATTATTCCAATTTAAAATATTTTTATTATCTTAATTATCTTAACTAATATTCTTCATTTTGTTAGTCATGTCAACACTAAACTAACTAGAGATAGTGATATGAACTAAAAAACAATATAAGGAATTTAAAAATAATAAATAACTTTGAAAGGACTAAAACCAGTTCCTCATTCAACGCTCTTCTATTTTTCTTTCTCATTTTTATTCAGTTGTTCCACTTTTTTCAGCCTTTTTCTTATATTTTTAATATCTATATACTATTAAATATATGTGATATTATTCATAGAGGATATATCTTATGAGAGGAAGACATCTTATATGAGAGTGAGATGGTTAAATCTGGACCATATAAACATACATGGAGGGTCAAGATTTAATGTTATGTGACTACATAAAAAAGTCATGTGACTTTTTAAAACACTCAAATAACTTAGTGTGTTTTAATCTTGACCATTCAAATAAGATCTAGTGGTTAATATTTATTTCTCTCACTCTCATATAAAATAAGTCCACCCACTAGATGTATTTCTATTATTCATATATTGTATTATTATTATAATAGGAAAAAATAAAATTAAAATTAAAATATTATATTATTATAAATTATTATTTTTATATATAGTTAAGTAAAAACATTTTAATGAATTGATAGTTAAAATGAATATTTTACTTACATTAATATTTTATCTCAATTATTTTACTATTAATTATATAAATATTTTATTATAATTATTTATATAATAGCTATGAACTATATGAATGGATTTGATATATGTCAACTTATGAAAATATGCATACAAATGTATAATAGCTAGCTATGGAGTATGGAGGAAAAAGAGCTTACCGAAATTTTGATGACTCAATCCCTGATATTTTAGCAGATTTATTCAAAGCATCTCTCCACGTTTGCACCTTGGTCTCATATTTTGTTGTATGCTTATCAAATGCATTTTTGTAACTCTCTGAAGATTGATGTCCTACATGTGTGGGTTCAACCTCATAGAAAACAGGGATTACAATTCGTTGATATTTCTCTTTGCAATGAAGTATTGTAACAAGTTCTTCTAAACACCAACGCGAAGAAGCATAGCCTTGTGAGAATATGATCAACGAAATGGATGATCCTTCAATTGCTCCAACAAGTGATGGCCAAATTTCATGTCCCCTCTCAAGTTGATCATCTATAAAGGCATTTATTTGCTTACTTTTAAAAGCCTCTCTCAAATGGCTAAGAAATCCACGACGGATGTCTGTTCCCCTGAAGCTAACAAAAACATCGTACGTTGTTTGTGGATCGTTGTTGTCTGACATGGCTTTTCCTCTACGCCCTTCAGTTTTTGAAATAACAGAGTAAGAGAAAAACAGCACCTAAAGAAATAAACAATAAACAGAGAAATACAATACACAGGATCTTTCTGTCTCTACAGTGGAATATGTATGAGGCACAAGGTAATTGAAGAGAAAAAGAAAGTTAGGAATGAACTAGAAAAAATCAGAGTTTATGAGACATAAACTTGATATTGATAACAAGTTCGAGTAAGGAAGGGGGAGGATGTCATATGAGAAATACAATACCAGCTTGTTCTGGAATAGCAAGCTTTCAAATTAAGCCTTTCTTCCTCTTTTCTTTCTTTCTTTTACCTTTTCAGCCTAAAACAGGGTCATACTTATACACACGGCAACTTGTCACCGACGATGAGAAAATGTGAAAATGGGGGGTGCAAAGCAAACAAATAATCATAGTCCAAACACGCGGTTTGACTCAGTCCCATAAGAAAAGATTAGTGTACCTACTGCTATTAATTTATTTCCTCCGACCCACCTATTACAACTACATTCGCAAAAGTCATACAGTAGAGTTTGAATGGCTCTAATAATTCTTCTGATCAGTCTGTTATTATATATACCAGATCATACTTTATTCGAGGAGGGTTGTTGTCTGACAAGGATTTTTCTTCTATTTTAAGAATTAATGTTGTTGTCTGGCATGGGTTTTAATTACCTCTACACCCTTAGGTTTTCAAAATAACCAAGAGACAAAGTATGGTGTTGGATTGGAACAAGTGCAGACTAGATTTTTCTTTGCCTCTATACCCGGATAATGTATGAGCCACAATTAGGTAACTGGAAAGGGAAACAAAGTTAGAAATAAAGTGGAAAAGTCAGAGTTTATAAAGCAGACACTTAATTGATATCTGCAAGTTAAAATGAGGAGGTAGAAGGAGCTGGATCATGTGATATGAGAAATACAATATCAGCTTCTTCCTTTTCTTTGGCCAGATTAAAAATGAATAAATGATGGAGAAAAAAGTATAGCAGTGATTGGCCAGGAATATTATATAGCTACGTGATGGTTTGGGTGTTAGGGTTCAAAGTCAACTCTTGCTCATGCATGTTGGAGCGTCATCATGCATGTTGCAAATTTGTTTTTGTAGCTGCATGTTGGTCATTAAATAGAATTATTTCCTCCCATCCACCTACTACTGAAAAGAACATTTGAATCAGTGAGTTTGAATGCCTAAAAAAATTCTTCTGCATGAATAAATGAAGAAGATCACATTAAACCAGTCATTGGTCTCATCTCCATCAATTTCCTTCTTCCCTCCTCTATTTTCATTGAGCTATACAAAGATTTGGCTAGAAAATAGGTAAGAAGGGGAGGGATTGAAAATTAGATACAGCTTATGTTTTTCTGTTTTAAACTAGTTTAATTATAAGTCGGGACTCTTCTTAATTCATTTTTTTTAAAAGACTTTTCTTAATTTTGTCATTAATTCATAAAAAATGAATATATTGAAACTGTAAAATTAATTTAATTATAATCATAAATATTTATTTTAATGTCATTTAAAGATATTTATTAATAACTATAGATAGAGAAGTCTAATGTAATAATGTCATAACGAGGAGTGTTAACAAAACATTCTTTAACACGATCACGAATCCTCTTCCTATTCCATTTTGGAGCCAATTGCAGGAGTAGTTAAAAAAATTGTTGTCCTTTTTCTTTTCTTTTTTTTTGCTTTGGATTATACAAATCCCTCTAATCGTCCATGTTTCCCTTTCCCTTTTTTTTTTTTTTTTTTTCCACTTTTGTTACTTCTCTCTCTTCGTAGATGGCACCCTCACAATAAAAAACAAAACACCCTCATTCTCCACAAAGTAGGTTGTGTGTTTGGTTAGCCATTTGAACCTACGTTCAACGGAAAAACACGCGTTCCAAGGCACAAAAGTAAAATTAATGTGAGAGTAGCTTATTTTTTAACAGCCGTTACGTTGAATACAATTGGTTTCCAAACACACCCTAAGTCCTAACCAAAACAACCTCGTTCTCCACTACCACCCTTCCAAGACTATTGCTGCTTCGCCGGTCACTTTCGCCTATGAAACTCCCTCACCTCAGCAAAGATGCATAACCTCTCTTCAAGTTCTGCATGTAATTTACCTACTTCTTTGCAACATAAATGATGAAGAAAGAAAGGAGGAAATTTGATAGTGGTCTACTGCCCTTCTTAAGACAATAAGAGTGTAGAATATAAATTTACAGGTGTTGAAAGACAATAGACCCGGATAAACATTTTTACTTGGTTTATAATTAAGCCTGCACCACACACCCTGCATATCTAACTATGCCAGTCTCCTATTGGCCTTGTGTTGGTATGCTCTCAATCAACAAGCAATCGTCTGATCCGATGGTTAGCATACCAACATGACTCACATATTACAGATGGACCTTGGCCTGTTGGTAATTCTGATATAATTTCAAAGGGAAACAACTTTGACAACAATAATTTATATATTAATGGAATGTTGGAAGATCAAATAGACTGTGTTTTAGTTTGAAAAGGTGTGAGAAAGGCTGTTGGAATGGAAATTTTATTATATAAATATGTTGTTGCTTTTTAATTTGGAGACAATTAATGATTTAGTGATTTATAGTTTAAAAGAAGAGTCAGATGTGCATAAATTCCTAATAGCTTATATGAATGAACTGGGTTTGGAATATGGTGAACGAAAATACCAAAAGAAGGGATTGGGGTAGAGGTAGAAAATGCAGGGGTATTTTGTGCTATTTCACGAACCTCAAGATCTCAGTGTAATTTACTCTAAGTTATAACCTCATAAGTGTAAGGGATATCAAATTGCAACAGATGTTTCTATTTCCTGTCTTGATAATTCAAAATTAACATTTTCGAGTGTTCCACAAATTTGGAACTTTTCATGCAATAACACCATCCTCCATCTAAGACTCATCTTAAAGGAGGAAAGTATATAAGATGCATTTAACATGAGTGTTTAGTTGTAACAGATAAGTTAAGGGACTGAACTTGCTATTACCAAAGACAATGTACAAAGACAAAGCATACACAAGTCTCGGTCACATACTTTCAAAAGATTTTTCTAATTTGACTTTACAGCTGCAGGGTGGCCGTCAAATAGAATTATTTCCTACCACTTTACAACTACAATTTGTTTCCCATTATCCTTCTCTGCAATGGCACCTGCAAGAAATTGGCAATGGTCTCTGCAACAATTAAAGCCCATTCTAAATTTAATGTTCAACTGACTGAACTTCTGGAAGGTCTTGACAACCAGGTGATGGTGCAAAATCTTTCAAGTCTTGGAGCTCATATGTGTTAGTTGCTATAATTACTTACTTTTCAAGTAGTTTTTAAGGCAATTATCTATCTTTTTCTCTCATTTGGAGTGTTGTTTTACTCAATTTCTGTTAATATTGCAATTTAGTTAGAATTTCCTTGGTTTTTCTAGTTTTATGGTTATATCTTAGTGTTTTGCCCCACTTTTTGTAGGAATTGGAGATTGAAGTTGAAGAACACGTTTTGGAGCTGCATTCTGAGCTTTGGAAACAGTGGAAGGTCTTTTGCAAGAGAAATCTGTTGAAGTGCAGAAATTTCAAATCAGCCAAGCCAAAATCCCTGGCTGAGCCAAATGTCACTTTGGAGAAATTCTGCACATGTATATAAAGGATTGACCCTCAGAAGTTCAGAAGGCTGGAACATTTTTCAGAACTCATTCTCTGTAGCTCATTTGCACTGTTTAGTGAGAGAGAAAAGCTCTCTCTTTAGTTCTTAGTTTTCTCTTCATCTTCTTCCCTTCCATGTGTATTTTCCAGCTGCTCATACCCATGAGTGGCTGATTTCTTTAGTTGTTAGGGGTTAGATGTAACCATTCTCAAAACTCTCTTGTATCTTTTGATATTATCTATATATATTCTGCATATTTGTGTTTAAAGTTAGTATTTTGCTTCTTTTCTTAAAGCTTGTTGTGGCTTGATCACCCATAGCATGATCCTTGGACATGACTGTTGTTGGGAAACACTTTCGTTGTCTAGAACTGAAGCAATATACCTCATGAACTTTGTGTCTAGGAATGGAGCTTAGTTCATGGGTTATCTTGTGGTCTCTAGACTTAAAGCTAGTTGCTTCGTTAAGTTGTTGAGGAATCAAGGCTTGGGGGAGTAATCTAAGACCCTCTGCACCTAAGGAATTAGGCTGAGAATGTTTTTATTGACTGATTTTAACATTTAAATGCAAATGGAATGTATATTGTGTGCATGCAAGAAGAGAGTAGAGAATGGTGAGATCTAACCCCTGCAACATCTTCATCTTTCTGTTTTAACCTCTGCTACTGCTGTGTTTTCCTCTAAAATCACAAAAACATCTTTTTAATTTCTGTTATGCATACGTTCTGTCATAATCTTTCACAAAACCAACCAAAGTTTAAGTTTTTATCGCTTTCTTGTGAAAACCAGTTCAGTCTAGTAAGTATTTATGTGAATATTGCTTATATCAAGCAAATCCCTTGGGAAAATGATACTTGGACTTATCCATTTACTACTTGTGCGACTGGTGCGCTTGCCAATCCGTTAACAAGTTTTTGGCGCCGTTGCCGGGGATTTGCATCTGAATATTAGGCAACTTCACATTCATATTATCCTAGGCTTTATTCGTTATTCTTTTATTCTTTGCATTTTTATTTCTGTTGTGGTTGTTGTTTTCTTGTGCTAACTTTTGTTCTAGTGCTCTGTTTCTTTTTCTCTGTTTATGCACACAAGAAGTTCAGCTGATCCTTTGTATTTCGACCCGGAGATTGAGAGGACAGCAAGACTTACCAACAGCTGGACAAGGAAGAGGAAGGCTCTAGAAAGACTTGCTAGCCAAGAACCACTATCTCCTGTTTCACCAGATCTGTCTTGGACATCCATTCCTGAAGAAGAATTCGCAATGGCAGAAGAAGGAGAAGCAAACCAACCAAGGCGTACTTTGAACGATTATTGTGCCAACACAGGGCCGAGATTCTTCAACACCATTGCCAGACCAGAGGTGCAGGTTCACAATGTTGAAATGAAGGCATCTCTCATCCACTTGATTCAGCAAAGCAAGTTCCATGGTCTTGACCATGAAGACCCTTATGCTCATTTGACTACTTTTGTTGATATCTGCAACACTGTGAAGCTACATCAAGTTAATGATGATTATATCCGGATCAGTCTCTTTCCATTCTCTCTTGATGGAAAGGTAAATGATTGGTACAGAGCCATTCCTCCTAACACTCCCTTGACTTGGGACGAGCTGGTTGACAGATTTTTGAACCGTTTCTTTCCTCAATCTAAGATCAACCAGAGAAATCTCTACTTTCACTCAAGGAGCTGATGAACCTTTGTGTGAAGCATGGGAGAGATTCAATGGCCTGTTAAGGAAATGTCCAGCACATGGGCTCAATGAGGCAGCTCAAATCAACACTTTCTTAGCTGGACTTAGACCTCAAACTAAGCTTAAGCTTGATGCTTCAGCTGGAAGCAAAATCATGTACAAGACACCGGATGAGGCTAAGGAAATTATTGAAAATATGGCCTCTAATGACTATGAGGTGCAGCATGACAGAACTTTCGTGCAAGTGCAGAAGAGAGGAGTTCTGGAATTAAATTCTCAGGATGCCCTCCTAGCTCAAAATAAGCTTCTCACGCAACAACTTGATGCACTCACCAAGCAACTTGCTAAGATGCCTCAACAACTCCAAGGCTTACAAGCTATTCAGTCCAACACTCAACAAGTTCTTTGCTGTGAACTTTGTGGAGGTGGCCATTCAAGTGGCCAATGCATCATGCCACCAAGTTCCCAAGAAGAAATCAATTATATGGGGAACCAAAATCGGCAAGGCAATCCTTATGCTCAACCTTTCAATCTAGGTTGGAGAAACAACAATGCTGGTTGGAAGCAAGAAGTTGGCCCTTCGAACAGACCTCCTTACCAAAGTCATCAACAATACCAACCTCTTCATCAAGACCGTGTTTCTAAGTTGGAGGACACTCTCAATCAATTCATGCAAGTCTCTCTAACCAACCAAAAGAACACGGGTTCTTCTATCAAAAATATTGAAGTGCAGATGGGACAATTTGCTAAAGATTTGGTAGAACTTAAAAGTGGATCATTTTCAGCCAACACTCAAGCAAACCCCAAGGAGCAATGCAAAGCTATAACTACAAGGAGAGGTACAATTGTGGGAGATTTGAGTAGAGAGAAAAGTGAGCAAGAGGTAGTTGTGGAGGCTGTGAAAGACGATAAGGAAGAAAAAAATGAGCTAAGTGAAAAAGAATTGAGTGGGAGTGAGAAAATTAGTGAGAAAAATGCAGAAAAAAGTAACAGTAGTGAAGCGGCTGAGCAAAAAATGACTAAACACCCGAGGTTGCGAGAAGAGAAGAAGAAGAAGGAGTCAAATTCTATTCCTCCACAAGGATTACCCTATCCTCATGTGCCAACAAGGAAGGATAGAGAAAGGCAGTTTGCACGTTTCTTAGACATCTTCAAGAGATTACAAATCAATCTACCTTTCTCGGATGCACTTGAGCAAATTCCTACTTATGCCAAGTTCATGAAGGAACTCCTCACCAAGAAGAAAAAGTACATTGAGAAAGATACAATTGAATTAGAAGCTGGATGTAGTGCTATGATTCAAAAGCCATTGCCTTTCAAGCACAAAGATCCTGGTAGCTTTACCATTCCCTGCACCATTGGAAATTTGTCCATTGGAAAAGCTCTGTTAGATTTGGGAGCAAGCATCAATCTTATGCCACTGTCCATGCTTAGCAAAGTGGGAGATGTAGAAATCAAGCCTACAAGGATGACACTTCAACTAGCAGACCGTACCATTAAGCTTCCATATGGAGTTGTTGAAGATTTGCTAGTGAAGGTGGATAAATTTATATTCCCAGCTGACTTTGTAATTATGGATATGGAAGAGGATGCTGAAGTTCCTCTCATTTTGGGGAGACCATTTATGATGACAGCCCGTGCCTTGATTGATGTTAGTGATGGCAAATTCAAGATGAGGGTGCAAGATGAAGAAGTCATTTTTAATGTGTTTGAAGCTATGCAGCACCCTAGTGAAGATAAATCATGCTTTAGAGTGGACATTCTTGATGAAATTTATACCACCTCTAGAAAGCAAGTTTCTAGTTCCACTCCTCTTGAGAAAGCTTTAATTGATGCATTTGAGTTACTCAATGAGGAGGAAGAGAAGGAAATTGAGGAATGCTTGAAGAGCCTTGATACTTTGAAGGAAATCCCTCCACATGAAGAAAGTGCTGAAGTTTTGAAGAAAGATGAGAAGGTGGAGGAAACCAAACCCGAATTGAAGATGCTGCCTCCACATTTGAAGTGTGTGTTCCTTGAAGAAAATGGTGGCAAACCAGTCATCATTAGCAATTCCTTATCTACTGCAGAGGAAGAAAAATTGATTGAGGTTTTGAAAGCTAACAAATGAGCCATTGGATGGTCTATCTCTGATCTCAAAGGGATAAGTCCTTCTTATTGCATGCATAGGATCTTCATGGAAGATGATTTTAAACCAGTGGCTCAACCTCAAAGAAGACTCAATCCTGTGATGAAGGAAGAAGTGAGAAAGGAAGTCTTAAAGCTCTTGGAAGCTGGATTGATCTACCCTATATTCGATAGTGCATGGGTGAGCCCTGTGCAAGTTCTTCCTAAAAAGGGGGGCATGACAGTTATCCATAATAAGAAGAATGAATTAATTCCTACAAGAACTGTCATGGGATGGAGGATGTGCATAGACTATAGAAAGCTCAACAAAGCAACAAGGAAGGATCATTTTCCCCTTCCTTTCATGGATCAAATGTTGGAGAGACTAGCTGGTCAAGCTTTCTATTGCTTTTTGGATGGTTACTCTGGCTATAATCAAATTGCTGTGGATCCTAAAGACCAAGAGAAGACAGCCTTCACTTGTCCTTTTGGAGTTTTTGCATATAGGAAGATGCCATTTGGGCTATGCAATGCACCTGTCACTTTCCAAAGGTGTATGCTAGCTATCTTCTCGGATTTAGTGGAGAAATGCATAGAAGTTTTCATGGATGACTTTTCTGTTTTTGGTGGATCATTTGAATTGTGCTTGTCCAATGTTAGACGGATTGGCAAGTGCACCAGTCGCACAAGTAGTAAATGGATAAGTCCAAGTATCGTTTTCCCAAGGGATTTGCTTGATATAGGCAATGTTCACATAAATACTAGCTAGACTGAACTGATTTTCACAATAAAGCTATAAAAACGTGAACTTTGGTTGGTTTTGTGAAAGATATAACAGAACTAATGCAGAACAGAAATTAAAGAAGATATTTTTGTGGTTTTTAAGACAAACACAGCAGTAGACAGAGATTAAAACAGATAGATGAAGATTCTGCAGGGGTTAGATCTCACCATTCTCTACTCTCTTCTTGCATGCACACAATATACATTCTATTTGCATTTAAAAGTTAAAATCAGTCAATAAAAACATTCTCAGCCTAATTCCTTAGGTGCAGAGAGTCTTAGATTACTCCCCCAAGCCTTGATTCCTCAACAACTTAACGAAGCAACTAGCTTTAAGTCTAGAGACTACAAGATAACCCATGAACTAAGCTCCATTCCTAGACACGAAGTTCATGAGGTATATTGCTTCAGTTCTAGACAACGAAAGTGTTTCCCAACAACAGTCATGTCCAAGGATCATGCTATGGGTGATCAAGCCACAACAAGCTTTAAGAAAAGAAGCAAAATACTAACTTTAAACACAAATATGCAGAATATATATATATAATATCAAAAGATACAAGAGAGTTTTGAGAATGGTTACATCTAACCCCTAACAACTACAGAACTCAGCCACTCATGGGTGTGAGAAACTGGAAATTACACATGGAGGGGGAAGGAGATGAAGAGAAAACTAAGAACTAAAGAGAGAGCTTTTCTCTCTACTGCAACAGTACAAACGAGCTATAGAGAATGAGTCCTAAAAAAAAAAATGTGTCCAAGCCTCTGAAGGTCAGTCCTTATATACATGTGCAGAATTGCTTTTAAGTGACATTTGGCTCAGCCAGGGATCTTGGCTTGGCTGATTTGAAAATTCTGCACTTCAACAAATTTCTCTTGCAAATGACCTTGCACTGCTTCCAAAGCTCAGAATGCAGCTCCAAAACGTGTTCTTTAACTTCAATCTCCGATTCCTACAAAAAGTGGGGCAAAACACTTAGATATAACCATAAAACTAGAGAAACTAAAGAAATTCTAACTCCAAATGAGAAATTGAGTAAAACAACACTCCAAATGAGAGAAAAAGATAGATAATTGCCTTAAAAACTACTTGAAAAGTAAGTAATTATAGCAACTAACAACTCCCCCAAACTTGAAGTTTTGCTTGTCCTCAAGCAAAAGATAAAGACAACAATAAAGGAACTAATAAAGCTGAAAATAGCTACTACTAAAACAGAAATCATGGATCAAGATTAATCCCATCCTAACAAATCCAAAACATGCTTCCTTCTAAGAATTGAAAAAGACCAAACCAATGATTCGAATTTCAAGCATGGTGCCTTAAACTGAAACCATAACAAGGATGCAAGTACCTAATTTCTCAAGAAATGAACCAAGCATAACAATCACAATTTGAAAAAATCCAAGAATGTTTGATTCTTTTCACTCAAGTGTCTCACTCAAGCACCAATTGGTTTAGGTGCTGAATTCTCTCACAGTCAACACACAATGGAAACCACAAAATCAGTTTTGCCTTCCTTCTCAATGCAACAAAATTATGCACACAAATTAAGATCACGAGGGCTTGATCAAGGGCTGAAATGTGGCTAGGCTTGAAAAGAAATTGGTTTTTCTAGATAGACAAAACACCATGAGATAAAGAGAGCAATCAATGCATTTTTCAGATTTTTTTCCAATCCCTCTTATTTTCTCACAATGACAAAAATACCAACTCCTTGCATTTCTCAAATTTAAGCTCACAAAAATGCCACTATAATCACAACAAGTACCCCAACTTTTATTTCTTTTTGTTTTCCTTGATCTTCTTTTTCTTTCTTCTTTTTATTTTTTTTATTTTTTTATTTTTATTTTTTTAAACACAGAACAAAAGATAAGCACAGCTGTGACACTTCTTTAATTTCAATGATAGTGACCCATAATTGTTCCCAAGTTCTTCATTTCATGCAAGATTTCCCCCAAACTTATTCTAAACCCAACACATGCAATTGCTCTCCTATCCAATGGTAAGGAAAGTGAATTGTTTTTCATTTAGGCTCTTGGGTTATCATGACAGAAATTAATTTCAATTAAGGCTCAAAGGGGCTGCACAAAAAGGATGACAGTAATCGGGATGGCTTTTTGGCTCTAGGATTCACAATCATCAAACAATATTTGCCTTGATCATTTCTTTATTAACATGCAACAATCATCACAAGAGAATTGCTCAAAACCAACAGTGGTGCCAAAGGTGGCACTCATAATCATTTGAGACAACACACAACTCACAAGAATCATTTCTCAAACATTCTCAAATCTGTCCTCATAATCAGATCATGCTTGAAACTTTCTCAAAAACATACATGCATCCAAGCTATGCTAACGAAACGCGCAGCCACAAAAATCGATCAAATCAAGGTTTCGCAAACGCATTTTTCTTTTAAAAAAAATGTGGGAAGCAAGCAAGGATAACGCACGATGGAATTTTTCTAAAACCATGGACAACCACAACATAAACATTAAAATTGCAAACACAACAAAAGTACCAGGTTCAGCAAACAACAAGGCCTTGGCCAACATCACCAAAATAACAACTAAACTAACAACACCTAACTAACAGCAAACCCACAAAGTACTAACATGCACTGAAATTAAAATACTGAAATGTAAAAAAACAGAAAAAGAAAAAATAATTTGTCCTGTTGCAATGGGAATTAAACCAGCAAATCCCCCATCAAACATCGTCATCTTCTTCGGCCTCCGAACTGCCGAATTCTTCATCCTCCTCTTCTGTTCCTTCTTCCTCCACTTCAGTTTCCTCCTCCTCTGCTATAGCCTCCTCCTCTGCTCCTTGGTCAGCAGCAGCTGCATCATTTCCAGCAGCAGCACCACCTGGGGCATCAGCAGCTCCAGCACCCCCCAAAAAAGGAGGTCTGTCCCCAGGCCATGCGATGATAGCTTCAAACTCAAAAGGTGATGGCCAATGGAGACGACCATGAGGTCGTGGTGCTGCAGGGTTCAAATAATAATAAATGGAAGAATTTAAAGTTTGTTGGCCGCGATGAACTGCTGCCAGTTGCTGGAAAAGGAACATGAAAGCAGTTGCCATTTGGGATCTGTTAAAGGGCTCCACTGCAGGAGGAATGGGAGGTTGAGGAGCATCCATTTTCGCGGGGTTGCGACAATGCTGGTCAATGAAACGCATGTTGATTGGCTCCCGGAGGTTGAGGAGGGGAGGACGGCGGACATTCACTCCTTGGCTCTCACATAATGCAGTGATAAGGGCTGGAAACCCGAGAGGTCTTGGTGGAGAGGTGGGAGCTTTGGCAGTCACAAATTTATGGATTTCTCTTGATATTATCCTCCCAATGTTGATGTCAATGTCATTCATGATGCAATACACCATGAAGGCTCGTGACATGCTGAGCTCTGAAGTATGGGTGGTAGGTGTAATATTAGAGAAGAGGAATGAGGCCCAAATCTGAGATATGGTTTTCAAAGCTGCCCTCTTGAAGCGTAGGCCCTTCCCCGCGTCATTTTCAACAAACGAGTGGCCTGGAATGCAGAGGCTGTTGCTCACAGCAGTGTTGGTGACAGGGGTTCTCCTAGTAGACATCAAGAAAAAGCCGCAGTCTTGGTTGTTGGGGTCGGTAAAGTCGTTGGCCAGAAACCGGTTGATGGAAGGAGCATCATAGTAGACAAAGCAACCCCTCACCCAAGACCTACGAGTAGGAACGCTGGTGCACCTGGGAATAGCATTCGCGTAGAATTCGCGCACCACTTCCTCATTGATCTTGAGGGGGAAGCAGGTAAGTTTCTGCCACTTCCTTCGAACGATTTCATCTTGAATCTCCTGGAAATCTCCATCTAGTAGTTGCACTTCTCGCTCCTTGATCAAGCCTCTATTGGCATTGTTCTTGAAACGCTCTTGGTTAGGAGGAGCAAGGAAGCGGCTCTTCTGAAGGGGCTCACGAGGAGTTTGGGGCTGCGGTGGTGGGGGTGGAATCTCCTGCACTTCATCATCTTCTCGTGAGGCTTGAGGAGGAGCACGGGAAGAAGAGCCCCTCCTTGTGACTCTTTGCTTCTTGGCAGAGGAGGTGGAGTCAGCAGCAGGTTGCTTGTGCTTAGGGGCCATGCTACACAACAGAACAAAAACAAAACAGAATAGAACAGAAGGCACAAGAAATTAAATCAGTTAATGACACAAATGAGAAACAAGAAACAGAAAAATGGAAATCACAAGAAACAGAAAAATAGAAATCACAACATAATTGAAACACAACACGAATAAAAGAAAAACAGAAAAAGGAATTGATGAAAAGCTAAATATAGAACTGAGAATTCACAAAACAGCAAGGACATTTCGTCACATGCAAGTGCAGGAACAGAAATTGGACACAGCAATGTGCAGAGAATTTGGCTTAGCATCCACAGGATGGCTTAGCCAAATTCCACTTAATCTGAAATTTTTACAATTGTGCAGGGAGATGTAGTTCCAGCACTGGTGCGTTGACAAATCCAAAGAAAGACACAGTGGTCCCAGTTCTTAGGTAGTGAAAAACACACGTGCAAACAAGAAGAAACACAAAAAGAAAAAGAGAAAAAGACAAAGGGGGGCTTTTTGGGTAAAAATAGAGAATTCACAAAGGGTCATGTGCTCCCCTTTTTGCACACAGAAGCAGCAGTAAACAGAAGAATAAAGAACAAGATACAACAGCATAGGGACCCAAAGGTGGTCCCAAAATATAGAGAAAATAAAAACCTGCGAAGAATATACAGAAAACCAGCACTTGAACCATCAGTGGTCCCGAAAATAATGACAAGGACATTATCTACACAGATTCAAACATTAAAAACAAGAACAGACTGAAAGGAAACAAAAAACAGAAAGGGAACAACAGCAGATTTCCCAAAATGTGAACAGCAACACAAATGGGAAAAGAGAGAACAAACATATGACTACCTCAAGAAGGAAAGTTATCCCAAAAAGGCACAAGCAACAGAGAACACACAAAAAGATTGTTCTTTTTCAACAACCAGAAATCGGAAAAGACATATCACTCAAGGGAAACTTCAAAACAAGAGATAGAAAAGAAGGTTATAGCAAAAGCTTTGACCTTTGTCAACGAAAAGGGAAGAGAACAGAGAACTCACACACAAAAGGTACAAGTTTTATCATGAAACACAAACCGAACCAAACAATGCATATGCTTCCAAAAGTTGCAACAGAGGAAAAATACAAAGAAAATAACAGAACTGCATAATCATGAGAAACAAAGGACCCTAGGATGTTTTCCAGAAAAGAGATGAAAATGACAGTAGAGAAGGGAGCAGAAATCGCGGAAGAAAACTCACGCGTGGACAGCAATGGTGGTACTCGAGGTGGGAATGGAAAGTAGACCGAGAGGGAGGCGTCACAGTCCTAGTGATGGATGCTGAGTTGAGGGATGAAGCAAGTTGCAGGTTTAGTTGTAGGCTTAGAGGTATGATGGGATTGTAAGAGTAGGATTGAGTGGGAAGGTTGAAGGGTTGGGAGTGTAGGGGCAGACGTGAGGGTTTGGGGAAAGAGTAGGAAAAGGTGAAAAGGTGAAAAGGTGAATTTGATTGGAGAAGGTAGGTAGTTGTAATTAATTGTGTCAGAAAATTCTGATTGGAGGGGAAAGATGGTGAGCCAACGTGATTGGAGGAGAAGAGAGGTGAAGAGGGAAATGTAACTGTAGTGGGCATAGGGAAACGTGATTGGAAAAGGTGATTGGGACGTTGTGGGGTAAGTTGAGGGTCTTGGAACGTGGGAAAAATTTGAAAAAGATCAGAGGGTCTGCATAAGTGGAAAATCGCTTGGCCCTGAGGCATGGCTTGGCAGAAAGCTCGAATTTGGACAGGGATCACAAAGTGGATTTTGGCTTAACCATGGAGCGTGGCTAGCCTAAAAAATGCATGGAATTGAATTTATTGCTTCCAGTGGTTTTGGCTTGGAGCCAGTATCAGTGGCTTGAGCCAAAAGTCACTTAAGAGCAATAATTCTTGCACAGAGATGACCAGAATGCGAATAATGCAGAACTAAACCTAAACACTGCAATGTAACAGCTAATTGGGACATATGCAACTACATAATGATGCTTCTAAATGATCACATTACAAAGAAACAAAATTAACACAATCAGCACACAACATTCACACAAGGATCAAACACATGAACTCTAAATAATCAAAACACAACCAACTAAATTTAACAATTCAAAATGTAAAAATGCAGAAATAAAATGGTAAGAAAACTGGGTTGCCTCCCAGGTAGCGCTCTTTTACTGTCATTAGCTTGACATTTGGTGACCTCAAGGGTCACTTAGATGCAGAATTGTGGTCAGCCTTTCAATTTCACCCCCCAAATAGGGCTTTAATCTCTGACCATTGACTGTCCAGTTTCTTCCTGTTGAAGGATCCTCCAGAATAACAGCCCCATGAGGTTTCACCTCCTTAATGATGAAAGGGCCAGACCATTTGGACTTAAGCTTCCCTGGAAATAATTTCAGCCTTGAATTGAACAACATAACTTTTTGATTAGGCTGCAAGTTTCTCTTCACAAGCTTTTTGTCATGATAGGCCTTGACTTTCTGTTTGTAGTGCCTTGAAGAATCATATGCATTGAGTCTCATCTCATCTAACTTATGAAGCTGGATCTTCCTCTTCTCACCAGCCAAGGACTGATCAAAATTGAGGAACTTAAGAGCCCAATAAGCTTTGTGCTCCAATTCCATAGGGAGATGACAAGCTTTTCCATAGACCATTTGGAATGGAGATAGGCCAATTAGAGTCTTGAATGCAGTCCTATATGCCCATAGAGCATCATCAAGCTTTACAGCCCAATTCTTTCTTGAAGAAGCAACTGTCTTCTCAAGGATCCTCTTGATTTCTCTATTAGAAACCTCAGCTTGACCATTGGTTTGAGGATGGTAAGGAGAAGCTACTTTATGTTTGACTCCATAATGCTCCAAGACTTTCTTCAATTGTGCATTGCAAAAATGGGAGCCTCCATCACTGATTAAAACTCTAGGAACACCAAACCGAGAGAAGATATTCTTCTTGAGAAATTTAATGACTGTTTTGGAGTCACTTTTGGGGCAAGCAACAGCTTCTACCCACTTTGAAACATAGTCAACAGCCACCAAAATGTATTCATTGGAGAAGGATGAAGGTAAGGGGCCAACAAATTCTATACCCCAGCAATCAAAGACCTCCACTTCAAGAATGTTTTGAAGCGGCATCTCATTCCTTCTTGATATCCCTCCGATTCTTTGACATTTATCACAGCTCTGCACATGCTCATGAGCATCTTTAAAAATTGTAGGCCAATAGAATCCAGCCTGGAGGACCTTTGCAGCAGTCCTCTCTCCACTGTAGTGCCCTCCATAGGGTGAATTGTGGCAGTGCCACAGGATGTTCCTTGCTTCCTCCTTAACCACACACCTTCTAAGTAAATTGTCAGCTCCAATTTTGAATAAATGAGGATCATCCCACACATAAAGTCGAGAATCCTTGAAAAATTTCTTTCTTTGGTGCCAATTCATATCTGCTGGAATGATTCCACCAGCTTTGTAGTTAGCCATATCCGCAAACCATGGCCTTTCTTGCACCACAAGCAATTTCTCATCAGGAAACTCATCCAGAATTTCTTTCTCAAGAGTGGTCACCTCATCATTCACAAGTCGTGACAAGTGATCAGCAACTTGGTTTTCACTTCCTTTCTTGTCCCTAATTTCAAGATCAAATTCCTGCAGCAACAAAACCCAACGAATGAGTCTAGGCTTGGAATCGGGTTTGGACAGCAAGTATTTAATTGCAGCATGATCAGTGTACACAACTACTTTGGAACCAATTAAATAAGAACGAAATTTTTCCAAGGCATACACTATTGCTAGCAACTCTTTTTCAGTTGTTGCATAATTCACTTGGTGTTCATTGAGCACCTTGCTAGCATAATGTATGGGATGGAAAATTCTGTTCTTTCTCTGGCCTAGGACAGCCCCTACTGCATAATCACTAGCATCACACATGAGTTCAAAATCAATTTTCCAATTAGGTGCAGTGAGTATAGGAGCAGAGACTAAACTAGACTTCAAAAATTTAAAGGCATTTAAACATTCAGCATCAAAATTAAATTGTGTGTCCTTGTTCAGTAGATTGCTCAATGGTTTGGCAATTTTGGAGAAATCTTTGATGAAGCGCCTGTAGAATCCAGCATGCCCGAGGAAGCTTCGAATTCCTTTCACATTTGCTGGTGGTGGAAGCTTTTCAATAACATCTACTTTGGCTTTGTCAACTTCAATTCCTCTTGCTGAAATTTTGTGGCCAAGAACAATTCCCTCGGTCACCATAAAATGGCATTTCTCCCAATTAAGAATGAGATTTGTCTCAGCACACCTCTTCAAAACAGTTTCCAAGTTGGACAAACACAATTCAAATGATCCACCAAAAACAGAAAAGTCATCCATGAAGACTTCTATGCATTTCTCCACCAAATCCAAGAAAATAGCTAGCATACACCTTTGGAAAGTGGCAGGTGCATTGCATAGCCCAAATGGCATCTTCCTATATGCGAAAACTCCAAAAGGACAAGTGAATGCTGTCTTCTCTTGGTCTTGAGGATCCATAGCAATTTGATTATAGCCTGAGTAACCATCCAAAAAGCAATAGAAAGCTTGACCAGCCAGTCTCTCCAACATTTGATCCATGAAAGGAAGGGGGAAATGATCCTTCCTTGTTGCTTTGTTGAGCTTTCTATAATCGATGCACATCCTCCATCCCGTGACAGTTCTTGTAGGAATTAATTCATTCTTCTCATTGCGGATCACTGTCATGCCACCCTTTTTAGGAACAACTTGCACGGGGCTCACCCATGCACTGTCGGATATAGGGTAGATCAATCCAGCTTCCAAGAGCTTTAAGACTTCCTTTCTCACTTCTTCCTTCATCACAGGATTAAGTCTTCTTTGAGGTTGAGCCACTGGTTTAAAATCATCTTCCATGAAGATCCTATGCATGCAATAAGAAGGACTTATCCCCTTGAGATAAGAGATAGACCATCCAATGGCTCCTTTGTTAGCTTTCAAAACCTCAATCAATTTTTCTTCCTCTGCAGCAGATAAGGAATTGCTAATGATGACTGGTTTGCCACCATTTTCTTCAAGGAACACATACTTTAAATGTGGAGGCAGCACCTTCAATTCAGGCTTGGTTTCCTCCACCTTCTCATCTTTCTTTAAATTTTCAACAATTTCTTCATTCAGAGGAATTTCCTTCAAAGTATCAAGGCTTTTCAAGCATTCCTCAATTTCCTTCTCTTCCTCCTCATTAAGTAACTCAAATGCATCAATTAAAGCTTTCTCAAGAGGAGAGGAACTGAGTACTTGCTTTCTAGAGGTGGTATAGATTTCATCCAGAACATCCACTCTAAAGCATGATTTATCTTCACTAGGGTGCTGCATAGCTTCAAACACATTGAAAGTGACTTCCTCATCTTGCACCCTCATCTTGAATTTGCCATCACTAACATCAATCAAAGCACGGGCTGTCATCATGAATGGCCTCCCCAAAATGAGAGGAACTTCAGCATCCTCTTCCATATCCATAATTACAAAGTCAGCTGGGAATATAAATTTGTCCACCTTCACTAGCAAATCTTCAACAACTCCATATGGAAGCTTAATGGTACGGTCTGCTAGTTGAAGTGTCATCCTTGTAGGTTTGATTTCTACATCCCCACTTTGCTAAGCATGGACAGTGGCATAAGATTGATGCTTGCTCCCAAACCAACAAAGCTTTTCCGATGGATAGATTTCCAATGGTGCAGGGAATGGTAAAACTACCAGGATCTTTGTGCTTGAAAGGCAATGGCTTTTGAATTATAGCACTGCATCCAGCTTCTAATTCAATTGTATCTTTCTCAGTGTACTTTTTCTTCTTGGTGAGGAGTTCCTTCATAAACTTGGCATAAGTTGGAATTTGCTCAAGTGCATCCGAGAAAGGTAAATTGATTTGAAATCTCTTGAAGATGTCTAAGAAACGTGCAAACTGCCTTTCTTTGTCCTTCCTTGTTGGCACATGAGGATAGGGTAATCCTTGTGGAGGAACAGAATTTGACTCCTTCTTCTTCTTCTCTTCTCGCACCCTCTGGTGTTTAGTCATTTTTGGCTCAGCCGCCTCACTGATTTCATTTTTTTCTGCATTTTTCTCACTGATTTTCTCACCCTCACTCAATTCTTTTTCACTCAGCTCATTTTTCTCTTCCTCATCATCTTTTACATTCTCCACAACTACCTTTTGCTCCCTTTTCTCTCTACTCAAATCTCCCACAATTGTACCTCTCCTTGTTGTTATAGCCTTGCATTGCTCCTTGGGATTTGCTTGAGTGTTGGCTGTAAATGCTCCACTTTTAAGTTCTGCCAAATCTTTAGCAAATTGTCCCATTTGCACTTCAATATTTTTGATAGAAGAATCCGTGTTCTTTTGGTTGGTTAGAGAGACTTGCATGAATTGATTGAGAGTGTCCTCCAACTTAGAAACACGGTCTTGATGAAGAGGTTGGTATTGTTGATGACTTTGGTAAGGAGGTCTGTTCGAAGGACCAGCTTCTTGCTTCCAACCAGCATTGTTGTTTCTCCAACCTTGATTGAAAGGTTGAGCATAAGAATTGCCTTGCCGGTTTTGGTTCCCCATATAATTAATTTCTTCTTGGGAATTTGGTGGCATGATGCATTGGCCACTTGAATGACCACCTCCACAAAGTTCACAGCAAAGAACTTGTTGAGTGTTGGACTGAATAGCTTGTAAGCCCTGGAGTTGTTGAGGCATCTTAGCAAGTTGCTTGGTGAGTGCATCAAGTTGCTGTGTGAGAAGCTTATTTTGAGCTAGGAGGGCATCCTGAGAATTTAATTCCAAAACTCCTCTCTTCTGCACTTGCACAAGAGTTTTGTCATGCTGCACCTCATAGTCATTGGAGGCCATATTTTCAATAATTTCCTTAGCCTCATCCGGTGTCTTATACATGATTTTGCTTCCAGCTGAAGCATCAAGCATAAGCTTGGTTTGAGGTCTAAGTCCAGCTAAGAAGGTGTTGATTTGAGCTGCCTCATTGAAACCATGTGCTGGACATTTCCTTAACAGGCCATTGAATCTCTCCCATGCTTCACACAAGGGTTCATCAGCTCCTTGAGTGAAAGTGGAGATAGCTGTCTTCCTCTGGTTGATCTTAGATTGATGAAAGAAACGGTTCAAAAATCTGTCAACCAGCTCGTCCCAAGTCAAGGGAGTGTTAGGAGGAATGGCTCTGTACCAATCATTTGCCTTTCCATCAAGAGAGAATGGAAAGAGACTAATCCGGATATAATCATCATTAACTTGATGTAGCTTCACAGTGTTGCAGATATCAATAAAAGTAGTCAAATGAGCATAAGGGTCTTCATGGTCAAGGCCATGGAACTTGTTTTGCTGAATCAAGTGGATGAGAGATGCCTTCATTTCAACATTGTGAGCCTGCACCTCTGGTCTGGCTATGGTGTTGAAGAATCTTGGCCCTGTGTTGGCACAATAATCATTCAAAGTACGCCTTGGTTGATTCGCTTCCCCTTCTTCTGCCATTATAAATTCTTCTTCTTCAGGGATGGACGTCAAAGACAGATCTGGTGAAGCAGGAGAAAGTGGTGCTTGGCTAGCAAGTCTTTCTAGAGCCTTCCTCTTCCTTGTCCAGCTGTTGGTAAGTCTTGTTGTCCTCTCAATCTCCGAGTCGAAATACAAAGGATCAGCTGAACTTCTTGTGTGCATAAACACAGAAAAAGAACAGAACACTAGAACAGAAAGTTAGCACAAGAAAACAACAACCACAACAGAAATAAAAATGCAAAGAATAAAAGAATAAAGAATGAAGCCTATGATAATATGAATGTGAAGTTGCCTAATATTCAGATGCAAGTCCCCGGCAACGGCGCCAAAAACTTGTTAGACGGATTGGCAAGTGCACCAGTCGCACAAGTAGTAAATGGATAAGTCCAAGTATCGTTTTCCCAAGGGATTTGCTTGATATAGGCAATGTTCACATAAATACTAGCTAGACTGAACTGATTTTCACAATAAAGCTATAAAAACGTGAACTTTGGTTGGTTTTGTGAAAGATATAACAGAACTAATGCAGAACAGAAATTAAAGAAGATATTTTTGTGGTTTTTAAGACAAACACAACAGTAGACAGAGATTAAAACAGATAGATGAAGATGCTGCAGGGGTTAGATCTCACCATTCTCTACTCTCTTCTTGCATGCACACAATATACATTCTATTTGCATTTAAAAGTTAAAATCAGTCAA
Source organism: Pueraria montana var. lobata (assembly GCA_026413185.1). NCBI lineage: Eukaryota > Viridiplantae > Streptophyta > Magnoliopsida > Fabales > Fabaceae > Pueraria > Pueraria montana. Next base: position 10,128,924 of record CM048651.1, on the reverse strand, counting down.
TAAAAACATTCTCAGCCTAATTCCTTAGGTGCAGAGAGTCTTAGATTACTCCCCCAAGCCTTGATTCCTCAACAACTTAACGAAGCAACTAGCTTTAAGTCTAGAGACTACAAGATAACCCATGAACTAAGCTCCATTCCTAGACACGAAGTTCATGAGGTATATTGCTTCAGTTCTAGACAATGAAAGTGTTTCCCAACAACAGTTATGTCCAAGGATCATGCTATGGGTGATCAAGCCACAACAAGCTTTAAGAAAAGAAGCAAAATACTAACTTTAAACACAAATATGCAGAATATATATATATAATATCAAAAGATACAAGAGAGTTTTGAGAATGGTTACATCTAACCCCTAACAACTACAGAACTCAGCCACTCATGGGTGTGAGCAACTGGAAATTACACATGGAGGGGGAAGGAGATGAAGAGAAAACTAAGAACTAAAGAGAGAGCTTTTCTCTCTACTGCAACAGTACAAACGAGCTATAGAGAATGAGTCCTAAAAAAAAAAAAATTGTGTCCAAGCCTCTGAAGGTCAGTCCTTATATACATGTGCAGAATTGCTTTTAAGTGACATTTGGCTCAGCCAGGGATCTTGGCTTGGCTGATTTGAAAATTCTGCACTTCAACAGATTTCTCTTGCAAATGACCTTCCACTGCTTCCAAAGCTCAGAATGCAGCTCCAAAACATGTTCTTTAACTTTAATCTCCGGTTCCTACAAAAAGTGGGGCAAAACACTTAGATATAACCATAAAACTAGAGAAACTAAAGAAATTCTAACTACATTGCAAAATTAACAGAAATTGAGTAAAACAACACTCCAAATGAGAGAAAAAGATAGATAATTGCCTTAAAAACTACTTGAAAAGTAAGTAATTATAGCAACTAACATCCAACTTGGATAATGTTTTGAAGAGGTGTGCTGAGACAAATCTCATTCTTAATTGGGAGAAATGCCATTTTATGGTGACCGAAGGAATTGTTCTTGGCCACAAAATCTCAGCAAGAGGCATTGAAGTTGACAAAGCCAAAGTAGATGTAATTGAAAAGCTTCCTCCACCAGCAAATGTGAAAGGAATTCGAAGCTTCCTTGGGCATGCTGGATTCTACAGGCTTTTCATCAAAGATTTCTCCAAATTGCCAAACCATTGAGCAATCTACTGAACAAAGACACACCATTTAATTTTGATGCTGAATGTTTGAATGCTTTTAAATTTTTGAAGTCTAGTTTAGTCTCTGCTCCTATACTCACTGCACCTAATTGGAAAATTGATTTTGAACTCATGTGTGATGCTAGTGATTATGCAGTAGGGGCTGTCCTAGGCCAGAGAAAGAACAAAATTTTCCATCCCATACATTATGCTAGCAAGGTGCTCAATGAACACCAAGTCAATTATGCAACAATTGAAAAAGAGTTGCTAGCAATAGTGTATGCTTTGGAAAAATTTCGTTCTTATTTAATTGGTTCCAAAGTAGTTGTGTACACTGATCATGCTGCAATTAAATACTTGCTGTCCAAACCCGATTCCAAGCCTAGACCCATTCGTTGGGTTTTGTTGCTGCAGGAATTTGATCTTGAAATTAAGGACAAGAAAGGAAGTGAAAACCAAGTTGCTAATCACTTGTCACGGCTTGTGAATGATGAGGTGACCACGCTTGAGAAAGAAATTCTTGAAGAGTTTCCTAATGAGAAATTGCTTGTGGTGCAAGAAAGGCCATGGTTTGCGGATATGGCTAACTATAAAGCTGGTGGAATCATTCCAGCAGAAATGAATTGGCACCAAAGAAAGAAAATTTTCAAGGATTCTCGCTTTTATGTGTGGGATGATCCTCATTTATTCAAAATTGGAGCTGACAATTTACTTAGAAGGTGTGTTGCTAAGGAGGAAGCAAGGAATATCCTGTGGCACTGCCACAATTCACCTTATGGAGGGCACTACAGTGGAGAGAGGACTGCTGCAAAGGTCCTCCAGTCTGGATTCTATTGGCCTACAATTTTTAAAGATGCTCATGAGCATGTGCAAAGCTGTGATAAATGCCAAAGAACCGGAGGGATATCAAGAAGGAATGCGATGCCACTTCAAAACATTCTTGAAGTGGAGGTCTTTGATTGCTGGGGTATAGATTTTGTTGGCCCCTTACCTTCATCCTTCTCCAATGAATACATTTTGGTGGCTGTTGACTATGTTTCAAAGTGGGTAGAAGCGGTTGCTTGCCCCAAAAGCGACTCCAAAACAATCATTAAATTTCTAAAGAAGAATATCTTCTCTCGGTTTAGTGTTCCTAGAGTTTTAATCAGTGATGGAGGCTCCCATTTTTGCAATGCACAATTGAAGAAAGTCTTGGAGCATTATGGAGTCAAATATAAAGTAGCTTCTCCTTACCATCCTCAAACTAATGGTCAAGCTGAGGTTTCAAATAGAGAAATCAAGAGGATCCTTGAGAAGATAGTTGCTTCTTCAAGAAAGGATTGGGCTGTAAAGCTTGATGATGCTCTATGGGAATATAGGACTGCATTCAAGACTCCAATTGGCCTATCTCCATTCCAAATGGTCTATGGCAAAGCTTGTCATCTCCCTGTGGAATTGGAGCACAAAGCTTATTGGGCTCTTAAGTTCCTTAATTTTGATCAGTCCTTAGCTGGTGAGAAGAGGAAGATCCAACTTCATGAGTTAGAGGAAATGAGACTCAATGCATACGATTCTTCAAGGCACTACAAACAGAAAGTCAAGGCTTATCATGACAAAAAGCTTGTGAAGAGAGACTTGCGGCCTAATCAAAAAGTTCTATTGTTCAATTCAAGGCTGAAATTATTTCCAGGCAAGCTCAAGTCCAAATGGTCTGGCCCTTTCATCATTAAGGAGGTGAAGCCTCATGGTGCTGTTATTTTGGAGGATCCTTCAACAGGAAGAAACTGGACAGTCAATGGTCAGAGATTAAAGCCCTATTTGGGGGGTGAAATTGAGAGGCTGACCACAATTTTGCATCTAAGTGATCCTTGGGGTCACCAAATGTTAAGCTAATGACATTAAAAGAGCGCTACCTAGGAGGCAACCCAGTTTTCTCACCTTTTTACTTCTGCATTCTGCATTTTGAATTGTTAAATTTAGTTAGTTGTGTGTTTAGATCATTTAGAATTCATGTGTTTTATCCTTGTGTGAGTTTTGTGTGCTATTTGTGGTCATTTTGTTTCTTTGTAATGTGATCATTTAGAAGCATCATTCTGTAGTTGCATATGTCCCATTTAGCTGTTACATTGCAGTGCTTAGGTTCTGTTCTGCATAATTCGAATTTTGGTCATGTCTGTGCAAGAATTATTGCTCTTAAGTGACTTTTGGCTCAAGCCACTGATACTGGCTCCAAGCCAAAACCACTGGAAGCAATAAATTCAATTCCATGCATTTTTTAGTCTAGCCACGTTCCATGGTTAAGCCAAAAGCCACTTTGTGATCCCTGTCCAAATTCGAGTTTTCTGCCAAGCCATGCCTCATGGCCAAGCGATTTTCCACTTATTCAGACCCTTTGATCTTTTTCAAATTTTTCCCGCGTTCCAAGACCTGTGATTTACCCCATAACGTCTCCACCTTCCCTAATCACGCTTCCCTATAGCCACCACTGTTACCTTTCCTTATTCACCTCTCTTCTCCTCCAATCACGTCACCTCACCCTCCTTCCCCTCCGATCAGAATTTTCTGACACTTTATTACAGCTACCTACCCTCTCCAATCAGAATCACCTTTTCACCTTTTCCTACCCTTTCCCCACACCCTCACGTCTGCCCCTAGACTCCCAACCCTTCAACTTTCCACTCAGTCCTACTCTTACAATCCCATCATACCTCTAAGCTTGCAACTTGCTTCATCCCTCAACTCAGCATCCATCACTAGGATTGTGACTCCTCCCTCTCGGTCTACTCTCCATCTCCACCTCGAGCACCACCATTGCTGTCCACGCGTGAGTTTTTCTTCCGCGATTTCTGCTCCCTTGTCTACTGTCATTTTCATCTCTTTTCTAGAAAAGATCCTAGGGTCCTTTGTTTTTCGTGAATGTGTAGTTCTATTATTTTCTTTTTATTTTTCTCTGTTGCAACTTTTGGAAGCATATGCATTGTTTGGTTATGTTTGTGTTTCATGATAAAACTTTGACCTTTTGTGTGTGAGTTTTCTGTTCTCTTCCCTTTTCGTTGACAAAGGTCAAAGCTTTTGCTATAACCTTCTTTTCTATCTCTTGTTTTGAAGTTTCCCTTGAGTGATATGTCTTTTTCGATTTCTTGTTATTGAAAAAGTGCAACCTTTTGTATGTTTTCTGTTGTTTGTGCCTTTTTGGGATATCTTTTCTTATCGGAGGTAGTCACGTGTTTGTTCTCTCTTTTCCCTTTTGTGTTGCTGTTTATATTTTGGGAAATCTGCTGTTATTCCCTTTCTGTTTTTCCCTTTTCAGTTTCTGTTCTTGTTTTTAATGTTTGAATCTGTGTAGATCTTGTCCTTTTCATTATTTTCGGGACCACTAATGGTTCAAGTGCTAGTTTTCTGTATTTTCTTCGAAGGTTCTTATTTTCTCTGTGTTTTGGGACCACATTTTGGGTCCCTATGCTGTTGTATCTTGTTTAATAGTTTTCTGTTTACTACTGCTTTTGTGTGCTAAAAGGGAGCACATGGTCCTTTGTGCATTCTCTGTTTTACCCAAAAAGCTCCCCTTTGTCTTTTTCTTTTTCTTTTTGTTTTTCTTCTTGTTTGCACGTGTGTTTTCACTACTTAAGAACTGGGACCACTGTGTCTTTCTTGTTGGATTTGTCACACACCAGTGCTGGAACTACATCTCTCTGCACAATTGTAAAAATATCAGATTAAGTGGAATTTGGCGAAGCCATCCTGTGGATGCTAAGCCAAATTCCCTGCACATTGCTGTGTGCATATTCTGTTCCTGCACTTGCATGTGACGAAATGTCTTTGCTGTTTTGTGGATTCTCAGTTCTATATTTAGCTTTTCATCAATTTCTTTTCTGTTTTTCTTTTCTTTTGAACGTGTTGTGTTTCAATTATGTTGTGATTTATGTCTTAACTTATTTTTCTGTTTCTTGTTTCTCATTTGTGTCACTGACTGATATAATTTCTTGTGCCTTCTGTGCTATTTTGTTTTATTTATGTTCTGTTTTGCAGCATGGCTCCTAAGCACAAGTAACCTGCTGATGACTCCACCCCCTCTGCCAAGAAGCAAAGAGTCACGAGGAGGGGTTCTTCTTCCCGTGCTCCTCCTCAAGCCTCACGAGAAGATAATGAAGTGCAGGAGATTCCACCCCCACCACCGCAACCTCAAACTCCTCGTGAGCCCCTTCAGAATAACCGCTTCCTTGCTCCTCCTAACCAAGAGCGTTTCAAGAACAATGCTAATAGAAGCTTGATCAAGGAGTGAGAAGTGCAACTACTAGCTGGAGATTTCCAGGAGATTCAAGATGAAATCGTTCGAAGGAAGTGGCAGAAACTTACCAACTTCCCCCTCAAGATTAATGAGGAAGTGGTGCGCGAATTCTACGCGAATGCTATTCCCAGGCGAACCAGCGATCCTACACGTAGGTCTTGGGTGAGGGGTTGCTTTGTCTACTATGATGCTCCTTCCATCAACCGATTTTTGGCCAATGACTTCACCGACCCCAACAACCAAGACTGTGGCTATTTCTTGATGTCTACTAGGAGAACCCCTGTCACCAACACTGCTGTGAGCAACAGCCTTTGCATTCCAGGCCACTCTTTTGTTGAAAATGACGCGGGGAAGGCCCTACGCTTCAAGAGGGCAGCTTTGAAAACCATATCTCAGATTTGGGCCTCATTCCTCTTCTCTAACATTACACCTACCACCTATACTTCAGAGCTCAGCATGTCATGAGCCTTCATGGTGTACTGCATCATGAATGACATTGACATCAACATTAGGAGGATAATATCAAGAAAAATCCATAAATTTGTGACTGCAAAGGCTCCTACCTCCCCTCCAAGGCCTCTTGGCTTTCCGGCCCTTATCACGGCATTATGTGAGAGCTGCGGAGTGAATGTCCGCCGTCCTCCCCTCCTCAACCTCCGGGAGCCACTTAACATACGTTTCATTGACCAGCATTGCCGCAACCCTACGGAAGTGGATGCACCTCAGCCTCCCATTCCTCCTGTAGTGGAGCCGTTTAACCGATCCCAACTTGCTTCTGCTTTTATTTTCCTCTTCCAGCAGTTGGCAGCGGTTCATCGCGGCCAACAAACTTTAAATTCTTCCATTTATTATTATCTAACCCCTGCAGCACCACGACCTCATGGTCGTCTCCATTGGCCATCACCTTTTGAGTTTGAAGCTATCATCGCATGGCCTGGGGACAGACCTCCTTTTTTGGGGGGGTGCTGGAGCTGCTGATGCCCCAAATGGTGCTGCTGCTGGAAATGATGCAGCTACTGCTGACCAAGGAGCAGAGGAGGAGGCTGTAGCAGAGGAGGAGGAAACTGAAGTGGAGGAAGAAGGAACAGAAGAGGAGGATAAGAATTCGGCAGTTCGGAGGTCGAAGAAGATGATGATGTTTGATGGGGGATTTGCTAGTTTAATTCCCATTGCAACAGGACAAATTATTTTTTTTCTCTGTTTTTACATTTCAGTATTTTAATTTCAGTGCATGGTTAGTACTTTGTGGGTTGGCTGTAGTTTAGTTGTTAATTTGGTAATGTTGGCCAAGGTCTTGTTGTTTGCTGAACTTGGTACTTTTGTTGTGTTTGCAAGTTTAATGTTTATGTTGTGGTTGTTCATGGTTTTAGAAAAATTCCATCGTGCGTTATCCTTGTTTGCTCCCCACGCTTTTTAAAGAAAAATGCGTTTGCGAAACCATGATTTGAATGATTTTTATGGCTGCGCGTTTCGTTAGCATAGCTTGGATGCATGTATATTTTTTAGAACAGTTTCAAGCATGATTTGATTTTGAGGACAAATTTGAGAATGTTTGAGAAATGATTCTTGTGAGTTATGTGTTGTCTCAATTGATTATGAGTGCCACCTTTGGCACCACTGTTGGTTTTGAATAATTCTCTTGTGATGATTCTTGCACGTTAATAAAGAAATGAACAAGGCAAATTTTGTTTGATGATTGTGAATCCTAGAGCCAAAAAGCCTTCCCTGTTTCTGTCATCCTTTTTTGTGCAACCCCTTTGAGCCTTAATTGAAATAAATTTCTGTCATGATAACCCATGAGCCTAAATGAAAAACAATTCACTTTCCTTACCATTGGATAGGAGAGCAATTACATGTGTTGGGTTTAGAATAAGTTTGGGGGAAATCTTGCATGAAATGAAGAACTTGGGAACAATTGTGGGTCACTCTCATTAAATTAAAAGAAATGTCACAGCTGTGTTTGTCTTATGTTCTGTAAATTCTGTGTGTGTTAAAAAAAATCGAGAAAAGAAAAAAAAAGAAGATCAAGGAAAACAAAAAGAAATAAAAGATGTGATACTTGTTGTGATTATAGTGGCATGTTCTTGAGCTTAAATGTGAGAAATGCAAGGAGTTTGTATCTTTGTCATTGTGAGAAAATAAGAGGGATTGGGTAAAATCTGAAAAATGCATTGATTGCTCTCTTATCTCATGGTGTTTGCTATTCTAGAAAAACCAATTTCCTTTCAAGCCTAGCCACATTTCAGCCCTTGATCAAGTCCTTGTGATCTTAATTTTTGTGCATAATTTTGTTGCATTGAGGAGGAAAGCAAAACTGATTTGTGGTTTCCATTGTGTGTTGATTGTGAGAGAATTCAGCACCTAAATCAACTGGTGCTTGAGTGAGACACTTAAGTGAAAAGAATCAAACATTCTTGGATTTTGTCAAATTTTGATTGTTATGCTTGGTTCATTTCTTGAGAAATTAGGTACTTGCATCCTTGTTATGGTTATGGTTTCGGTTTAAGGCACCATGCTTGAAATTTGAATCATTGGTTTGGTCCTTTTCAATTCTTAGAAGGAAGCATGTTTTGGATTTGTTAGGATGGGATTGATCTTGATCCATGATTTCTGTTTTAGTGGTAGTTATTTTCTGTTTTAGTAGTTATTTAGTTGTTGTCTTTATCTTTTGCTTGAGGATAAGCAAAACTCCAAGTTTGGGGGAGTTGTTAATTGCTATAACTTACTTTTCAAGTAGTTTTTAAGGCAATTATCTATCTTTTTCTCTCATTTGGAGTGTTGTTTTACTCAATTTCTGTTAATATTGCAATTTAGTTAGAATTTCCTTAGTTTTTCTAGTTTTATGGTTATATCTTAGTGTTTTGCCCCACTTTTTGTAGGAATTGGAGATTGAAGTTGAAGAACATGTTTTGGAGCTGCATTCTGAGCTTTGGAAGCAGTAGAAGGTCTTTTGCAAGAGAAATCTGTTGAAGTGCAAAAATTTCAAATCAGCCAAGCCAAAATCCCTGGCTGAGCCAAATGTCACTTTGGAGAAATTCTGCACATGTATATAAAGGATTGACCCTCAGAAGTTCAGAAGGCTGGAACATTTTTCAGAACTCATTCTCTGTAGCTCATTTGCACTGTTTAGTGAGAGAGAAAAGCTCTCTCTTTAGTTCTTAGTTTTCTCTTCATCTTCTTCCCTTCCATGTGTATTTTCCAGCTGCTCATACCCATGAATGGTTGATTTCTTTAGTTGTTAGGGGTTGGATGTAACCATTCTCAAAACTCTCTTGTATCTTTTGATATTATCTATATATATTCTACATATTTGTGTTTAAAGTTAGTATTTTGCTTCTTTTCTTAAAGCTTGTTGTGGCTTGATCACCCATAGCATGATCCTTGGACATGACTGTTGTTGGGAAACACTTTCGTTGTCTAGAACTGAAGCAATATACCTCATGAACTTTGTGTCTAGGAATGGAGCTTAGTTCATGGGTTATCTTGTGGTCTCTAGACTTAAAGCTAGTTGCTTCGTTAAGTTGTTGAGGAATCAAGGCTTGGGGGAGTAATCTAAGACTCTCTGCACCTAAGGAATTAGGCTGAGAATGTTTTTATTGACTGATTTTAACATTTAAATGCAAATGGAATGTATATTGTGTGCATGCAAGAAGAGAGTAGAGAATGGTGAGATCTAACCCCTGCAACATCTTCATCTTTCTATTTTAACCTCTGCTACTGCTGTGTTTTCCTCTAAAATCACAAAAACATCTTTTTAATTTCTGTTCTGCATACGTTCTGTCATAATCTTTCACAAAACCAACCAACGTTTATGTTTTTATCGCTTTCTTGTGAAAACCAATTCAGTCTAGTAAGTATTTATGTGAATATTGCTTTTATCAAGCAAATCCCTTGGGAAAACGATACTTTGACTTATCCATTTACTACTTGTGCGACTGGTGCACTTGCCAATCCGTTAACAATATGCATCATGCCCTTTGATTACCTTGAACAAGACTGTTCACCTATAATAAGAAAAAATGGAAAGTGTTGAATAGATGAGTTTAAATGTCTCAAGTAAGTCTTCTTCTAAATCTTAATTTATACCACACCATATCACATGGTGTACTTTTACAGCCAATCTTAAAATAACACAATGATATTATGAACAAATAAATCAACATCTTAAGGAATGAAATTTACTTTCATGTACAAAAATTATATTACGCAACTGATTCTCTTTTCTACTAGCAATAAAGGAGAAATAAAAGAGTATAGTGACAGCAATACCATGTCAAATTAAATTAGTCAATGTTTTCATCTGAAGTTTGTTTGAAATTGGAATATAAAATATAGGGATAAATACTAGAAAAACAAAAAATAGAGACAAGTTGTGCAGAAAATTATGTATCAGATTATTTTACATATCATCTGTGTTTGGGTAGGTGTTTAATGTGATTTTTTCATGTTGAACATGAAAGCAATAATGGTATAGCTTTAGCTTTTGTGCCTTGGAACACGTGTTTTTTTTTTTCGTTGAATGTGGTTTCAACGCTTAACCAAACACACTCATAGTCCTCATCTATCATTTTATTTTTATGATACATTTTTCTAAATCCTAAAAATCAAAACAAAAGGAATAAATAATCTCAGCAATATCCTGTCACTAGTTTTTGAAACCAATAAATAAATTTTTCTTTTTGTTTGTCGTGTGGTGTTGAGAAGTCAAGGTAGGGCAACACTTGTCTCTCGCCTAGACATTTTTACAATTTATAAGAATTTATGACCTGAAGACATATATTAACAATTAGAGGCAATGTATGGATCAATATTAAAAAAGAATGCTAGAGCCAAGGGAAGTGTCATAGCTTAAGCAATTTTGTATTCCAATAAGTGGTAAAGAAGGTCATATGCCAAAGGAAAGAGAACTTCTTTCTTTGATATTCCTCACAAAAATCTAGATAACACCAATATACGACCAAGACTTTTAGTCTCAGAATATATCTAACCCTGTAAATCTACAAACATGCATATTGACAACAGTAATAACTTTTCTTCAAAGTTATTACAATTATCATTAGATACACAACAAATAACTTCATTAGATACATAAGGGGCCTATTATTAAAAAAATTAAACAATTTATTTTGTAAAACAATATTATTTTTGAAACTATAAATTATAATAAGTATACTGAAAATATTTATTAGTATTTTTATTCTTTAATTTAATTATTATTTTTATTTAATAACAAAATGTTTCAAAACTATATATAAGTGCATTGTGTGATCTTTTTATATTATTAAAACTTTCCTTAAATTTGGGCATGTTTGATTCCTCACCACTTCCCCTTAACACCAATTTTATGGGAAATATGATTCAAAAATATTTTTTCTTAAAAAAAATGATTAAAAAATATTTGCATATACATAACATTTCTAACTATATAAATTTCCTGAAATAAATAAAAAATTTCCCTAATAAACTTCATAAATTAAAATTTTCATCGTAAACCACGGGAAGGAAATACTTGGGATGATACGAAGCACACCTCAATTCGATTGTTTGATGAAAGCATGGCCATTGAATCACAAAATTCCATTTGTTGAATGAAACTGTTATACACCGAGCTGCTCATTGGGCTCACCCCAAATCCTTTCAAAACCTCCTTCCGTAATGCATCACGAGCTACTGCATGACGAAAAAATGGAAGACGGCTAATTTCCCAAAGTGTAACCTGGATTGTAAAGCTTGTTTGATTTTTGGCTCTGCTATTTAGGAAGTCAGAACATCTTTGGTCATACATCACACACACGTGATCTGATGTAGTTTTCCCTTCTGTACCAGTTATGTACATTCTGACACTATCCTTTTTACCTTCACCCTCATCATCACTTATAGAGATGTCCACTGTAAATGGGTAAATGCTGACTTGGTACTGACCAATGACAAAGCAGAAAATGAAGCCGAGCTTGGGGGAAGGTGGAGCATAAGAGAGATCAATATTTATATAATTCTCTGTTGTCTTGTACTCCAACCACTCTGGAACACTGCTTCCTGGATACACGTAATAACCTTGATAAGACCCACAGTTATATATATTATAATCATGGTAATAAGTGAAGCAGTCCCTTGGAGTTTCTGTCCAGACTTGCATGGCCATGAACATATCTCCAACAATACATTGTTCAATCATAGCCCCTTTCCGCCGAGCTCACATTGCCAAAAAGCTTCAAGTGTAAATTGGCTGGATGCACCACGTGATAATTGAATTGAAAAATTCCTTGCAAAATGAAAATTTACTAAAACTCAATACAAGATTTTTATTGTGAGATGAAAACATCCACCAGTTATTGAATATATGCGCAAAGTTTAATCATGAATATTTATTAGTATTTTTATTCTTTAATTTAATTATTTTTTATATTCAATATCAAAATGTTTCAAAAGTTTATATAAGTGCATTGTGTCATTGTTTTATATTATTAAACTTTCCTTAAATTTGGGAATGTTTGATTCCTCGCTACCTCCCCTTTACAACAATTTTGTGGGAAATATGATTCAAAATATTTGCATATAGGTAACATTTGTAACTATAGATTTCCAGAAAACCCATTAAAAAAAAAAATTCCCCTACTAAACTTCTTAAAATAAAGATTTCATCGTATCTTAAACCACCAGAAGGAAATACCTGGATGATATGAAACACAGCTTAATTCGATTTGTTTAATGAAAGCTAGACATTGAGTCACGCAATTCCATTTGTTGAATGAAACTGTTATATGCCGAGCTGCTTATTGGCCTCACCCCAAATCCTTTGAAAACCTCCTGCCGTACTACAATAGGAGATCCTCCATAATAAATTTCCCGAATTGTAACCTGGATTGTAATGCTTGTTTGATTTTTGGCTTTGTCATTTAGGAAGTCAGAACATCTTTGGTCGTACAACACATACACGTAGTCTGATTCAATTTTCCCATGTATACCATATAGGCGCATTCTGACACTGTCCTCTTCACCTTTACCCTCAACATCACTTATAGAGATGTCCACTTCAAGTGTCTCAATGCAGAATGGGTACTGACGAATGACAAAGCAGAAAATGAAGACCAGCTTGGGGGAAGGTGGAGCAGAAGAGAGATCAATAGTTATAAAATTCTCTGTTGCCTTGTACTCCAACCATTCTGGAACACTGCTTCCTGGATACATGTAATAATAATACTTGTAATTCTGAACATGATCGTGATTTGATGCCGATAGGTGGTGGTTTGCAAATTTCATCACGTTGATTTGAGCATTCAACCCAATAGCCACTAGAGAGACTTCATCCAACTTTAAGCAATTCCAGAACACCACCTGGTTCCTGTTTTCCTTTAATTGTTCAACAGCCGTTGAAGGAAACAATACACTCTTCAATGATTTGCAGTCTCTGGCATCTAGAGTTTCAAGTGACAGGGGAAGCTCTGGTATTGTATGAAGATTCCTGCAATGTTGTACATTTAGATATACCAGTTGTGTAAGATTCTTGAAGGATGAAGGTAAACTCTCAATGTCACTTGCAAATAGATGAAGCAATTTAAGCTTGCTTTGATGTCCAAATGATGAGGGAAGTGCTTTGACCTTCGTCCTATCTAATCTCAGTTTTTCCATATTCTCTGATATCAGTGAGAATTCCCTAAGATTCCAACAACCACTAAGGTCGAGATAACTGATGCTGCATAAATGGGAATTCCTTCTGAGTTTTGTAAGGGACTTGCCGAGAACAAGTTCCAATTTCTCAAGTTTGGGCAGAGTGAAAATAGATGGATGTACACTGGTCAACCTAAAGCAACAACAGAGAAGCAGTACTTCAAGTTTTGTGGCTTTTGATAAATCCGGCAGCTCCTTTAACTTCCTAGAGAAACCGAGGTTAAGTTCTTTTAAATTCACCAGATTCTGTAATAAAATGAAACAAAATGAACTAAATTAGTTAATTTTGTATTCCTTGAATTAACAGAAAATCATAACAGTGAGACACATATTTACCTTCACTCCATCCCAAAGTTTTTTCATATTGCCTCCAAGCAATTTCAATATTACAAGTTTTTCGCTAGAAAAATTCTCTGGCAAGGATTTTAGAGGGCAATTATACCAACTAAGAAATACTAGGTCACTTGTCCAAAGTTGAAGCCCTTTATCAACAATATCAACACTCCAAGCTTTTAGCAGCTTGGGCCAACTCAGCCACTTGTGCGACCAATCATCTTTATCTTGCCCATGAATTTCAAGAAATCGTAGTCTGCTCATCTTAGCAAGTATGCGAAGGCTTAACTTTTGCTTCTTGGTTTGTGGCATGTGCAGCAGTATACTTCTAACGGCCAGAGTACCCTGCAATCAATGTAGAACAAAAAATTTAATTTTTAAACATCGACAAAACCCACATTTCTCAAACACACAAAAAAAATTCAACTGTTATTGAAAAGATTTTACATTTAGTTAGGCTTTAACCTTGTCATTTTTCAATGCTTCACAAATGTCATCAGGATCCGATAACCGACTGCGGCTTCCAGGGTCTTCAATAGACTCTCGACGAACAATCTCCCAAGCCATTTCTTGTAAACTATCATGCATAGATACAATATTATCTTCTGAGAAAGTTATAAGAGCTTTATCTTTTAGCCTTTGTAACCCAACAACCACTGAATTATCACTTTCACCATCTCTTAATAGAGACTTAAGATAACTCACCTTTAGCTCTGTATCTTTTAATCTAAGAAAGAAACATGCAAGATCTAGAAAAATTTGTTGCTCATTGCGATCTAGATCATCATAACTCAGTTTCATTATATCATAAACTTCTGGAAGAGGCATTTTTCCAAGCTTGTCAAGCTCACTTTCCCATACTTCCTTATTTTTTCCGCAAAGACGACGAGCCAAAATTTTAACTACTAATGGAATGCCATTGGCATAATTGACCACCCTTTCTGATAGCTCATCGTACTCCCTTGGATTATCACTTTGGTTAAAGGCATTCAATTTGAAAAGTGCAAGTGCTTTATCAAAACTGAATTCTCTAAGTTGGTATATCTCATCAGCTTTGTTAGCATTAAGCACTTGCTCGTTTCTAGTTGTTACAATTATTCTACTTCCTGATCCAAAATTATCAAGAGTTTCAAATAATTCTTCTAGGTGATCTAAATCATTCATATCATCAAGAACAACAAGAACCTTCATACGACGAATTCTATCATTGGAAAATGAATTTGGAGCATGTCCTAATAGTTCAGTAAAAATTTCTTTCTTCAAAGAAATTATTCCATTTTTTCTTGATTGTTCTCTTTCATTGTCTAAAAAATAAGAACCTTGATATTCAGATCGTAGTTTGTTAAATACTTCTTTTGCAAGGGTTGTCTTGCCAATACCGCCCATACCCCAAATTCCAATAAGACGTGTATCATTTGGCTCTTTACGTATCAATGTTTCTACATCTGCAATCTTTTGTTCAATTCCAACAATTCGTTTTGAGTTAACCAAGAGTTTACCCATTCTCATTTCAACAAGTTTGACGATTGCTTCAATTAGCTCAGCATCATCCCTATGTGAGACAAAGACAGAAATGTATGTTAAAACCAATGCTGCTGATATTAACTCAACTATTCCGATTTGGGGGGGGGGGGGGTATTCAACTTAATAGATCAAGTACTAAAAATTAAGTAAAAGGGTTTTGTTAGATGTATCTGGAAATCCTTTTTGAAAGCATCATTTAGAAATTGAAATATATTTAAATGTATTACTTGGTTGCAATTTAACCAGTGTTTTATGATAATTATTTATATAATAGCTATGAACTTACATTAATATTTTATCACAATGATTTTACTATTAATTATATAAATATTTAATGATAATTATTTATATAATAGCTATGAACTATATGAATGGATTTGATATATGTCGACTTATTACTATCTGGACAAGATAATTAAAGGTTACATCCTTTTGCAATTTAAGTAACATGCATGTTATGAAAATATGCATATAGCAGGCTATATTGAACATTTATGGAGAAAAAAGAGCTTACTGAAATTTTGATGACTCAATGCCGGATATTTTAGCAGATTTATTCAAAGCATCTCTCCACATTTGCACCTTGGTGGTCTCATATTTTGTCTTATGCTCATCAAATGCATTTTTGTAACTCCCAGAAGATTGATGTCCTACATGTGTGGGTTCAACCCGATAGAAAACAGGGATTACAATCCGTCCATATTTCTCTTTGCAATGAAGTATTGTCACAAGTTCTTCTAAACACCAACGCGAAGAAGCATAGCCTTGTGAGAATATGATCAACGAAATGGATGATCTTTTGATTGCTCCAACAAGTGATGGCCAAATTTCTTCTCCCCTCTCAAGTTGATCATCTACAAAGGCATTTATTTGCTTATTTTTAAAAGCCTCTCTCAAATGGCTAAGAAATCCGCAACGGATGTCCTGGCCCCTGAAGCTAACAAAAACATCGTACGTTGTTTGTGGATCGTTGTTGTCAGACATGGCTTTTCCTCTACAACCTTCAGTTTTCGAAATAACAGTGTCAGAGGAAAACAACACCCAGAAAATAAACAATAGACAGAGAAATACAATACACAGGATATTTCTGTCCCTACACTGAAATCTGTATGAGGCACAAGGTAATTGAAACGAAAAAGAAAGTTAGGAATGAAGCAGAAAAATCATAGAGTTTAAGAGACATAAACTTGATATTGATAAATACAATACCAGCTTCTTCTGGATTAAGCTTTCCACCGTATGGCAAATGTGAAAAGAAGGGATCTTGGAAAATCTGAATGTGGGGGTGCAATGCAAACAAATAATCATAGTCATTAACACGCGGTTTAACTCAGTCCCATAATAAAGATAAGTGAAAGGACCCACTGCTATTAATTTATTTCCTACAACTACATGCGCATAAGACATACGATAGAGTTTGAATGCCTCTAATAATTCTTCTTATCAGTCTGTAATTTTATATACCAGATCTTATCTATCAAAATAAAATGAATTACCTTGAAATTTTGATTTTGTGAATGAAAATATTGCCTTGATGTGACAGCCACTAAATGCATTTTTTCCCCCACTCTATTTCCCCTTTCTAGACAGCTGAGGGAATGGGTAGTATATGCTACTTATTTATATATCTAATAGAAAAGAGAACCCTCATTTGTCACATGTCACTCTCTCAAAAAATTTTCCCTCCAACTTTTTTCTTTTTCTTACTTTTTTGTTTTACCTTTTTGTAATTTTTTCAATTTCTTTTTTTGTTTCTTTTTTCTTTTCTATTATCTACATAAGGAAATTTGATCATTGCTATTGTCACTTTTTTTTAACATATATTGTTTTATACTTTTTATATATTTATATTATTTATATTTTATTTCATTACTATTTTATATCTTTTATTTATAAAATTTTATATTCTTGAAAATATGTTATTATATGTTTTAAATGAATAATAAAATTTATATTAATTAGTTAATATATTTACTACAAAATAATATTTGGATTCTATGTTTTATAATTTTATATCTGAAGATTATATGTTTTATACTTTTTATATATTTATATTATTATATTATTATATTATTTATATTTTTATTATATTACTGTTTTATATTGCATAAAAATGTTATTATTTGTATTAAATGTATGATAAATTTATATAATTACTTATTCAAATTAATTATCTATTTATCTAAAAGAGTTAGACTCTATCATCACAATTTAATTTTATTTTTTACTATGTTATTTTTAACATACTTTCAACATATAATATCGTTATAAATTTTTCATGAAAAACTTATTGAAATTTTGAGACAAAATTTTTAACTTAGTAGGTTTTCTTCTCACGGTTCAAAGATAATACTAAAAATCTATTAACAAGTCATCTTGCACAAGTGCCTACTAATGAAATATAAATTATCTATTAGAGAATAGAATAATAATTTGTTAGTATCCATTGACGTTAGCAGGATCTCTTTCAACTATAAGACTCGATCTTACATAAGCATGTTTTCTATTACTAAGAATAAATAAGCGAACTTAATTAGAGTCAAATATTGTGTACAAATTTTTGTTAATATATTAGATGTGGTTGAAATTTTATTTCTAATGGTGGTGAAGTCATTGTACGAAATATAAAGATATTATTGAATGCTTATAGTTGGTCAAGAAGTGGATTAACCTTAAGTTTTTTTTAATAGTTAAAGCTATATTTTCTTTTCAAAGAGAGTTGATAATTCTTGAGTCAAAACATAATTTATTGTATATCCACACATAGCTTATATGTATTGTATTTTTTTATTTTATATATCAATAGTATTTTAATTTTAAATATTTTGAATTAATCTAGAAAAATAAAATGGGTAAAAAATAGTTTACACAATAAAGCCTTATTGAAATAAATTTACAACATTATTATCCAAATTTAAAACTAAGATAATTTTATATCATATCATTTAGATTTAAAATATGTATAGTTTTACTATAAAAAATAATTTTATTTTGCATCACATTAATTGTTTTTACATTTTAAATATTAAAACAAAAAAGTTCTCAATATCGCGGGAGAGGGACATTAATTTTGATGTTTGTAATTATAAGTAAATTTTTCCTATACTGTTCCAATGTTTACTTTTGTCTCACCAAAGAAAATATAAATATATATATTATATTATTTATTTTTAAATAAATAATTATACATATAAATCATTTTATAATATGTATAAAGATGAGTGTAACTCGTGCGAACGCACAGGTCACTGGCTAGTTGTTAGGAAAAGTAAAATTCTCATGTATGGACTTTGATTGATTTGTTCCTCTTTCCTACAATTGTGATGAAAGAAAACAAAATAAAAACATAAACCGAAATATGATGAGGTGTTTGTGCATTAAAGATACGTTGTAATTACTAATTGATTTTTATCATAAGTACCTACTTTTTAATTTCTATTTACGTTATCCAATCTTTGGGCTAATTTAAAAATATAAAATTTAAATGAATATTTCTTTAATAATAATAAATTTATTTAATCAATACCAAATATTGAGTTAAATAAATTATCTTATTAAAATTAAGCTTTTCTTTTAAAACATTCAATAAATCAAAACTAAAATTTCAAAATAAAGAGGATGAATTTACACATGACATTTTACTGATCCTTGTGTTATAGGACACTTGAATTGTGACAACTTGGTGATTGTACTAATCTTGAATTTATATATGACATTTTACAATATATATTACATCATATTAATCTTTAAAAAAAATATTTTAAGGTATTAATTCAATAATTATAAAAGTTTGTTAACAATAGTTGGTGATCCGAAAATTTTATATTTCATTATACTAATCTTAAAAGAAAATTAATTTATTTTAAGGGATTAATTTATTTGTGATGTCAAATCTACCATATATTTTCTAATTTTATTTTATCAATTTTTTATTTCAAACTATAGTGCGTTACTGACAATGATGTGATATACACTAGTGTCCAACCTGTACTATGTACGGGATATATATTTAGTTGTAGGCTCACAAATACTTTATTTTATATGAAAAATATCATGTTTAAAAATTAAAAAAGATTTAAATTACGTTAAAATTAAATATTTTTGAAATTTAGAAATGTAAAATGATAAAATATATTTTGAAATTAGAAAACATACATGTTGTGGAGTGTTTGATAATAAGAATGCAAAATCAAAGTGGATTATCACATAAACAACTTCTAATCCATTAGCCACGTAAATGAAATCTCTAATGATGTTTGGACAATGAGACTAAAACATATATTTTTCAAATTACATGACGAAAAAAATCAATTTTAAATTTGGGTGACCAAACCAAATTTACCCTAAATTTGAGAGAAAAACATATTTAACTCTTTATGTTATTTAAAGTTTATAAACAATATTTTGAATAATTTAAAGTATAAAAATTAATTAAATTTGATACAAACTATTGAAATCAAATATTACTTGAAATAAATTATTATTTTAATCTCTAATAGACAATTTATAGTTCATTAGCACTTATGTAAGATGAGTTGTTATAAGTGTTTAATATTATTTTCTATTTAAGGGAAGAAAATATACTAACTAATAAGTTCACTAATTAATGTAGGTATTTCTTTTCTTTAACATAACTTAGCTATATTAACTAATCATAGAAAAGTATATTAGTTGTAACAATTACTTAAAAGAGTGATATTTTTATCCAAATATTTCAATCAATTTTCTATTTAAGATTTCTATAATGATATTATTTGATATTATATGTTGTAAGTATATTAAACTTAACAAAATATAAATGAAATTAAATATAAAATAAAATATTTTAATTTACTATAAAAATTATATATTTTAAAGAAAAGAACAATACAATATAATATGTGTAATTATAGTAGTACACATGCTTAATAATCTTATTTGCATTTTTTTAAAAGTTTATATAAAGAAATATTTTTATTTATTTTAATTATTAAAAATATTATATATTTTGTATTATATAGTAAAAATTATTATACACCTGATATTAATTGTGCATGACATGAATAATCATATAATATTAAATGAGTTTACCATTCATATAACATTTAAGTTTATAGCCTTTCTAATGTTAAGTCCAATAAATACTGTTTTATTTCATTATATCTCTTACTTATATGTCTCTCCCACACGCATATATTATCTTTCATCAATTCGAGTATTGAATATATCCAATTCTCTTATTTCTTTTGTTCATGGCTCTACTAATTAAGGGTAGTTAATCCTCCAAAAAATGATTATTTTTCTTGTTGTGAATAAATTATAAGTGGCATGTTCTGTTTAGAGAAACTTCTTGTTTTCAAATGACTTGCTAGATTACTACTTGAAACAGTTATATACTTTTTTTGTACTCTAATGGCTAGCTATCTTCTATATATGTTAATATGGAATTGCGTTAGTTTACTTTATTTAGCTACTTAGCTGTATGTGCATAGTTCTCTTGATTGTTTATCTCGAAGATACAATTACACAGTTTATTATGTAAGTCAAGTACAACACAATTTAGTTTTATGAAAGTCAACAGATCTTCAGTTCAACAAAACTTAAGCTATGAGGGGCAAGACTTGTGGAAAAAAAAATACCAAGACTTGTGTTCCAAACAATTGCTTTGCTCCTTCCCATCTTCTTCTTAGAACAAAGTAAATTATTTACTTGTTTTGCTATAACTGGATGCATATAAAACAAGTCAAAAAGACATTCCAATGTAATTTTCTGTGAACATTTGTTTAGTCCCCGGAGGTATGAATGTTCACATATATCAAAGAGAAAAACAAAAGACAAAGCCAAGCACGATCGTAAGATTTGCCATTAGATTGTACTTACCACTCAAGTTAATATTCAAGATAATTAAAATTTAGACCCTTTTAAATTCTTTATCAAAATATGTTAATTTAGATTGTAAGCCACCAATATACTCTAGCAAATGCTAATTGCACGGAAATGGTGGGCCTTGGAAGGTTTGTTAGAAAGTCCAAAACTAAGGGGAAATGATCTAGGTCATGTTTAACTTGATGAATTTTATATCGGGTCACTGGGGCAGTTTAGAATTCTTGAGGAAGCCAGTCAAAAAGTAAATGGACAGAAATCAATATAGGTTCCACGTTGGATCTTTAGAACAGTAAACTTTATAAGCCAGAGTAAAATTTTCTCTATAAGTTACGACCTAAGAAGTATTAAATGAAAAAGAAGAAAAAAAAAAAGCAGCATTATTATCAATTGTCTTACCCATTTCCTGAAACCATAGAGATATTTGGAACAGGGTCATTAGCAAGCTTATAAAATTAAGCTTTCCTTCCTTCCTATTTTCTTTCTTTCTTTTTACCTTTACAGCCTAAAACTGGGCCCTGACTTATTCACACCGATGATGGCAAATGTCAAAAGAAGGGATCTTGGAAAATGTGAAAATGAGACTCACTGCAAAGCAAACAAATAATCATGCATAGTCATTAATCGGTCCCATAATAAAGATATATAAGTTTAAGCACCCACTGCTGTTATTTTATTTCCTCCCACGGTCCTACCCACTTGCAAACTAATAATTCTTCTTATCAGTCTGTAATTTTATACACTAGATCATATCTATCAAAAGAAGATGAACAACTTTGAAAATCTGATTTTGTGAATCAAAATATTGCCATGATGTGGCAGCCACTAAATGCTGTTTTTTTTTTTTTTTTTTTTTTTGGTCTATATTTCCCCTTTCTAGTCAGCAGAGGAGGGAATGGGAAGTATAAGAAAAGTGAAAAAAAAAAAAATAATTGTGAATTGTGATGAAAAAAAAACTAAATAAAAACATAATCCGAAATATGATGAACTGTTTGTGCATTAAGGATACATTGTAATTACTAATTGATTTTTATCATAAGTACGTATTTTTTTATTTTCTATTTACGTATTCCAATCTTAATTTGGACTAATTTAAAAATATAAAATTTAATTGAATATTTCTTTAATAATAATCAATTTATTTAATGAATATCAAATATTGACTTAAATAAATTATCTGATTAAAATTAAGCATTTCTTCTATAACATTAAATAAATCAAAACTAAAATTTCAAAATAAAGAGAATGAATTTAGATATGACAATTTATTGATCCTTGTGTTATAGAACACTTGAATTGTGAAAATATTTTAAGGGATTAATATAATTATAAAAGTTTGTTAACAATATTTATTCTAAAACACCTAAGTCGTAGCCACTTCTTGTCAAAAAAAAAAAAGGTTTAGCGTCTTAGTGATCCGAAAATTTATTTTAAGGGATCAATTTAATTGTTACGTCAAATCTACAATATATATTTTTACATTTATTTTATGAAATTTTCATTTCAAACTATAGTGCATTACTGACAGTGTTTGATGTGATATAGACACTAACGTCCAACCCATACATGGTACGGGATATATATTTAGTTGTAGGCTCACAAATATATTTCATATGAAATTGCGTTATATATCTAATGGCTAGTTATATTCTATGTTAATATGGAATTGCATTAGTTTACTTTATTGAGCTGAAGGGCAAGACTTGTGTGGAGAAAGATACTGCCATGATACCCCTCCTTTACT
Organism: Pueraria montana var. lobata; assembly: GCA_026413185.1. Lineage (NCBI taxonomy): Eukaryota > Viridiplantae > Streptophyta > Magnoliopsida > Fabales > Fabaceae > Pueraria > Pueraria montana. Next base: position 10,106,372 of record CM048651.1, on the reverse strand, counting down.
TATGTAAAGTATTCCAAACAATTGCTTTGCTCCTTCCCATCTTCTTCTCGGAACAAACTACATTATTTACTTGCTTTGCTATAATTGGATGAATATAAAACAAGTCAAAAAGACATTCCAATGTGATTTTCTGTGAACATTCTTTTAGTCCCCGGAGGTATGAATGTTCACATATATCAGAATTGCTTGCCAGTACACGACAATAAGAGAGAGAAACAAAAGAGAAATCCAAGCATCATCATAAGATTTGCCATTAGATTGTACCTACCACTCAAGTTATTCTAGATAAAATTTAGACCCTTTTAAATTCTTTATCAAAATATGTTTTTTCTTTTTAAGTGTTTATCAAAATAAATATGTTACTCAATTTAGATTGTAAGCCACCAATATACTCTAGCAAATGCTAATTACACGGAAATGGCCTTGGTAGGTTTGTTAGAGAAACCAAAACTAATGAGAAATGAAGTCATATTTAAATTGATGAATTTAATATCGGGGCAGTTTAGAATTTTTGAGGAACCAGTAAAAAAGTTAATGGACAGAAATCATTTAGGTTCCACCTTGGATCTTTAGAACAGTAAACTTCATAAGCCAGAGTAAAATTTTCTCATTAAGTTGCGAGCTAAAGAAGTATTAAAATGAAAAAGAATTTAGTTTTATTTGGCACACAAAAGCTTATTTTAGTAGCTTATTTGTATAAGCTACTAGCCTTTTCTTTTTCTTTTTCATTTTTATCCCATTAATTTACTTGATATATTTTTTTTTACCTTTTTTAATCAAATAATTAATTTTATAGATTTTTTTTTTGCGCAGAAAATTAGTATCGGCTAAAAGAGTGCACAACTTCTAACACGGCTGTGGGATGGATGGTACAAACTGCAGTGCCATACACAGTTGTTGAGAATAAGAAATTCATTCATTTGAGACTTGTATTGCATGTCACAAGGTAAAGCCTGAAACATATAGGTAGTTGTATTGTAGGGGTTTTATTTTTTAACTTTGAGAGTATCCAAATATAATAGAATATCAATATGGTCAGGGAGAAAAGTTTTGCCTATGAAGTTAAGGGTGCTTAATTACTTAATTATTTATCAATAGATGTGAAGACCGTTGAAGTATTTATTTTCCCACTGGTTAGTTAGTATGTTGAATATATCTGTTACGGCAGGAGCCAAAATATTTTATATTATCACCTGTGGCCATTCATGGTTTGATATGGAAGTTTAATTTTCCAATCAACTGCCAAGTAAAATATTTTACATTACCGTGAAAAGAGTCATAAAATTTATGACTAATTAAACTTGCCCTCGTATTTAGTGGATGTATGGCACTTGAATATGCAATGGGTTAGACTAAGGTGGAGTTTTAAATATTTTCTCACCGGTGAAAAAGTATTTTTTTACCTGTTGCAGCAGGTTTTTTACCTGAAAAATCTACTGCAGCAGGTTTTTTACCTGCTACCAAAATATTTTTTTTCTCCCGGTGGTAGCTGGTAAAAAACCTACTGCAGCAGGTAAAATCATTTTTCACCGGTGGATAATCTGCTGCAGCAGAAAAAAAATACTTTCTCACCGGAGAGTTTAAAACTCCACCTTAGCCTAACCCAATATGCAATATATGGTCAATTTTCAGCAAAATCAAATGTTTTTAATTTTGGTGTAATGGTTCTTGAGATTGTAACTGGCAAAAGAAACACGGGTATTTTTCATGGGGAGAGCTTTGTAAGTCTTTTTTTTCTTTTCTTGTCAAGATATCTTTCTTGTCCTTGTAATTAGAATAATAGGATTAGAAAATTATTTCATGCTTCACATAACTGTACAGATGGAATCTATGAAGTAATTAACATCTGTAAATTGAACAAATTCATGCAGGTGTGACGAAACTAGAGGGATGGAACGACTACAAACATTGTAGATCATTCTTGGTCTCGAGAAACCGTATTTCACATGTGTCAGACCTTGAACTCTTGTGACCCAATTTATTTAAATTTTTAATAAAAATAAGTTATTTCATGTTTAATTAAATGATGCAAAAATATTTATATAAATTATATTTATACAAGAACTTGTGGCTGTAGACTGTAGTTTCTATTCCAAGTCAACTTTGATCAGCCTCCGTGGACTGACTCTACATACAATATACAATTTTTCCAGATCTATGACAACTTGCAATGAGTGCATTGTATTACATTTTCCAAGTCAACTTAGGTCAATGCATTTTGCAGCGTCTTTCCCAATACAAGTCTGCACCACTTGCTAATTTTCCCTTTTCTCAGCCAGAGTGAAATAAGAAAAATTATAGAAGAAACAAAGCACTAGTATTTTACCACAGTGCACAAGCTGTGACAGGTTGTAAATAGCGAAGGAAATAGGAAATTTAGTATTAACAATAAATTTTGTCAGTGATCTTATTCATTTGTTGAAACTTGTTCAGATGCAAAATATCTGCATTCAGAAAATGGAGGTTCAGATGACCGAGGAAGATTAATTGTAGATTTAAGAAAGTGGTTTCCAATAAACAGATTGTGTGGTAGTTTTGATCCTGTGTATACGAAGACTAAATGCAAGGGGAATTCGAGAAACCAGATTTTGAACATCAATACTAAAGAAATACGTTAGTGTAGAAAGATAAGCACCAAGCTACGCTACTAGTAAAATAGTCATAGTCATAATGGTTGCCATGGTTGATCTGTCAGCTAAATTTTCTTGAACACAAAGCAAACCAATATGGATGCATCTCAACATTTCATTTCGTGAATTGCTGTTTAGTGATGGATCTACAATGTTTTAAGCCGTCCCCTCCCTCCAGTTTCTCCATGTCTGCAAAAATTTGTTATTAAGTGATGGATTCCACTTTGCATTAATGTTTTGGAGCAAGTAATCTTCTAATACATAATTTTATATGACAAAAGAAGAAATAATATGGAGAAAGGAAGACTTACATAGCTCAGTAGATCCTCCACATTCTCCCCATGATGAATGCCAATGTTTTTCTGGCTGCTTATGATCTCAAAAACCAGTACACCAAAACTAAAGACATCTGATTTCACTAAAAATTGTCCATGCATTGCATACTCAGGTGCCATATATCCACTACATGCCAATATGGATAGGCTGAATTAGTCATATATGTTAAGACTATTTCCAGGGTCATAAATTTTCATTCTGCTTCAGTTGCTAATGCCAATGACATTCATAACAAAGCTTTAATTTTGAATTCCTAGTACTGTAAAAGTATTTTACTTTAATTTGAATTATGACATCAGTATAAAAAAGCTTGTTGCTTATAACTACTACTTAAAAAGTCATACTCTTTAAACAAAGTGGTAATACAGGATTCGGTGATAATGTTAAAAATTCTCCTTGATTATTGATTGAAATTAAACTCTTAACAATTATTAAGCTATAGCATATTCTAATACTTACTAGGTTCTCACAATTCAACATGCATTTGCTCCAGTTTGATCCACTAAAACCAGTCTTGCCGTGCCAAAATCTGCTATCTTAGGATTCATCTCTTTGTCTAAGAGAATGTTGCTTGCTTTGAGATCACGATGTACAATACGCAGTCGAGAATCTTCGTGAAGTTAGAGAAGGCCTCGGGCAATACCTTTAATGATTTTGTAGCGCATTTCCTAGTCCAATTGTACTCTCTTGGTTGGATCTGCATTTACAGCCATATGTGAATAATTAGGCTTTGTCTTTAACCAAAACTGAAACACAGAGCAACAGTCTAATTATGCAGTCATTAAGACGTACCAAAGATGAAGTAATCAAGGCTTTTATTTGGAACAAATTCAAAGACAAGTAGCCTTTCTCTTCCTTCCAAGCAGAAACCAAGTAGCCTAACTAAATTTCGGTGCTGAAGCTTGGCCACTAAAAGCACTTCGTTCTTAAATTCTGTATCTCCTTGTTTCTATTCGCATGACAGCCTTTTGACTGCAATCATCTGCCCATTGGAGAGCCTACCCTGAAAATATATCTGTCAGGTATGGTAAATATTTTGCTGACTGGTGGTATTGCATGTTTTGATGTGTATCTGAATTCAACAGTTACTAACCCAGTAAATAGCTCCAAATCCACCTTGTCCAAGTTTATTAGAATCAGCAAAGTTTCCTGTAGCAACTTGTATTGTGTCAAAGTTGAATTGCAATGACTCAGCAATTTTAATTTCTTCGTCATCTTCATCTTCTTCAACTTCAATTGGGGAACGAATTTAAGCTAGTTAGTTTTTCAAATACGTTAATATTAGATTGTATGTAGTTCAGTTATTATTTATAGTAAAGAATTTATCTAAATTATGTCAGAACATATATGCCTTTCTACAAAGTTTTTCTCTACATTTATGATTCACTGTTGTAACAATATAGTAGTTAGTTGAAAATAAAAACATCACAGTAAAGTGATACTTAGACTTGCCTAGAAGGTTTTTCCTTGCCTTCCTCCTCCTTAAATATAGGCAGAGACAAATAAGCAAAACAACAGCAGCAGTAGGCACAATTACAGCAATGACAATTAGTGTTGTCTTGCCACTTTCTGCAAAAACAAGAATCCTCTGCTTGGTTAGATATATTTTAAGGATTAAGGATAATAAAATATCAAAATGTATAGTAACTAATTATAATGACAACTACCTTTTGGGGAAGTGTCATTGGTGGAGGGAGATGGTGGTGGTGGTGGTGCCTCTGGGTCGTCAAACACAGTCATCTGTTCGTAGAAGGTGTTGTTTTCGTATCTAATAATACAACTGGGTCTAATAACTCTACCTCCTATCTTGTCATTACAACACTCTTGGATTTCTGAGATAGGTGCTGTTGGTTGTGTAGTTCCCTTTGCTGTTATCACAGTTTACGCGTAAGTCTGGCAGGGCGCTGGCTGGAGAGATTAATTTTAGAAATAGAAAAGAAGGATGCAAGAAACGGCAGCCATAGATGTATGAATGAATGATCATAAAAATAAAGGATATATATTCGGAATTGTTTACCATTCAGATTTTTTATAGAGAAACAGGGTCATTCTTCTCAAGTTTCGAACTTGTTCATTTTCCTTATCGATCTGTCTAGTGGTTTGAAGTTTGAACTTGGGGTGTCTCTCTCTGTCAAACGTGGGACTCAACCCAGCCTCTGGATTATTGGATTGTAATAAAAACAAGAGGTAAATGCTACACGAATGTTTCCCATGTTTTTTTGTTGTCTTAAGGAGAAAGAAAGACACTGTGTCGTGCAACTGGAAATGCTAAAGCAACTATTTTATCTTTACAAATTTTAATCTAACTATCAATCTCTTAAGAATGATATGAGATTTAAAAAAGAGTTTAATGGTGATGCACTACTCTCATTTAATCATAAATCATTGTCATTTAATCACAAATCATTATTGGTATACTTTTAAGATGATTTTGTAAAAGTCAACAAACTTACCATGCATAGTAATTTGTCATAATTCTTTTTCTCTTTAAAAAAATTATATCTCATTCTCTTATGTCAGTTTTTCAAAAAGTTATAACGTATGATTGAATTTATCTAATTATATATTTGACCCTGTTTATTCCTCATTAAACTTGGGTGCATTTAATGGAACAAAACTTTTAGATTATAAAGTAACTATTTTATCTTTATAAATTTTAATCTAATTATCAATCTTTCATGAATAATACAGTATATATATTTAAAACAAGAATAACATGAGAATTAAAAAATTATAACTCATTCTCTTTTGTCATTTTTAATATATATATATATAACTTATAGGTACGGTAGAATTTATCTAATTATATTTGACCATGTTAAAGATTTCATATATTTGATAAATAAAGAGTAAATTATACGTTAATTGGTGAGTTTTAAGATTGCTTTAACATGTTAATTTCAATTTTAATTTGTAAAGACTCACTATATATATATATATATATATATATATATATATATATATATATATATATATATATATATATATTCAATTTTAGGTAAAATGAAAAATATTATAGTATTAATTTTAACGTTGAAAAGAAAAGAAAAAATTGACAAAAGATTAAACAAAGATGATTTAAATGCGTTGAATTCTTTTATTTTTCTTTCATTTTTAAGAGAATTTCTTCTAATCATCTGCCATTTCTTCGAACAATTCATCTAACCATTTCAAAGAAAATCTCTGTTAAACGTCTTCCATAATTTTATTCTATTTTATTTTTTTTGAATTTAACTTTTTATTTTTATACGTATTATTGTTAGACTAATAGTTGAACCACTTTTTTGGGAAGTATCTCTCACTTATCATCACATTTAACATTTATTATTAAAGAATACAATGTTAAATATGAAATAATAATTCTAATATTCAATATATATATATATATATATATATATATATATATATATATATATATATATATATATATATATATATATATATATATATATATATATATATATATCACATTTGACTCTCAATGGTTGCTTACGTAATATGATTAAATGCGTGACATATTATGATAAAGTGTGAATGACTATTGACCACTATTTGTAAAATTTATGAGAATTAAAATTAATAAAAAAATTACAGGATCGAAGATAGATTTATTTATATTTACAAAACATATTTAAACTTTTCAGTTAAAAAAAAAAAAGTTGAACCTCTTATTCAACAACGTTTTAGTTTATTAATTACTTGTCAATAAAATTCTTTGCGTTTTTAATTATGTTACTGTGTCAATTAATTAAAACTCCATAATAATATCTCTATATTTTTTGATAGCCACACATGCAAAAAAGGAAGATTCAAGGGAGTAGACTAGACGCTATTCGTCATTTACGGGGCAAGAATAATTTTTATGATGTTATATTCTAGCGTCGTTTACGGGGCAAGAAAATAATTTTTATTATGTTCTACTTTTTTGACAAAAATAATCGACCATTTTTCTATTTTTATTTTTTAATAAATCCACGTCTAAATTGCTTTTTCCAAATAATGATGTTTAAAAAATTATCGACTTAATTACAAATATGATCCTTCAAGTATTGTAATTGTACGATTTTAGTTTCACATGTTGTAACTGTGACAATTAAGTCCCTATCGCAAGGGAGAGTGAAAAAATGAAAAGACAGTAGAGTGACACAAGCTTTGAGAATATAGGAAAATAATTAATAAAATTAAAAATGGAAAAATATGAAATTTATTATTAATATGTGAGTTCTTGAGAGAGATATAAGGTTAGAGTAAAAATTGATTGGAGTTCTTAAAAATTAGGTGGCTTTGTGAGAACCACTAAAAATGAGTTAAGAACTCAAACTTGATTCTTGGCTGTAGATGCTCTTAGAGTATATCTAGCTAGCTGAAATTCTTAGAGTTGGAAGTTATTATGTAAAAGCAATTCTTATATAAAACCTCGTTACCTGTTTTAACATTAAAATATTGTTATAAGAAAAACTCGTTACCTGTTTTAACATGGTCTTTTATATATTATACAAGAAACTATGCTAGGCAGGAGAGAGAGAAAAAAAATAGAGAGAATAGCGAAAAAAAAAACCGTGGATCTTGGTTGCATAAAATGTTGACACCTGTAAATATAAAAATGGTGATTGGATAATTTTTATACAAGTATAGATAAGTGAATGTATTTTTTGCCTTAATTATAAAAAATAGGTTTAAAATTATTTTTTGTTCCTTAAATTTAGATCACTTTTATTATTGGTTCTTCAAATTTAAATTTGTTTTTTTTCCCTAAATTTTGAAGATTTCTCATTTATTTTTAATTGTTAATTTCTTTTTATACTCTTAATTTATTGTACAGTAAACTAAGGAGAACTTACTCATTCCCTATGTAAGTATATACATTCATTGTCTTATACTCATTAGCGGAAAAAAAAAAATATCCCTTGAATTATGAGTAGTGTTATAAAATATAGGGTTAACTAAGTTTTTAATCTTGAACTTTTTCAAAATTCGGGTTTTAATTCCTACACAAAATTTTGTCTGGTCAAAGTTTATAAAGTTTTCTTCTATCACAACTTTTAGTCCCTACCATTAAAGTGTATCATTAAATGATGACATGATGGCCTCTGAGGTTGTCACGTGTCATTTTTTTAATTATTTAATGTGGTTCATTTTTTAATTGCTAGTAATTTGCCAATCTATTATTCTCCATTTGGCATATCTACATCTAAATATATTTGAAATATTTATTTAGTAAAATTTTTTATGAACTTATTATTAAATTTTGGTCTGGTTGCAATTTCTACTTCAAGCCGGACGCCCACCACAAGGGAGTCAAAATTCATTAATATCTCTACACTTTAAGAATCATAAAAATATGTTTAATGTTACTTAGGTGTTTTTATGAAATTTATAGATAAATTTGTCCACAATATTTTATATATTATCAAATAATTGATTGGTACAGCAGCACAATAAATTTACCCATGTGACAGGAAAACTCATGGAAAATGTTCAACTTATATCCGCATAAATGAGGTGTATAGGTGGAAATAAAAAGAAAAAATGGAATGTTTTAAATGATGTAATGAAAAATTAAGAAAATAATAAGATAAAAGTGAGATGAGTAACATATATAAATGTTGATAACATTAATTCCTTCTAGTTTTGTGCTTTCTAAGGAACAATATGGATAGAATGGCGGATCAGAAAATTCAGGAGAGAAGAGCTTCCCGGGTTCAAGCTATAAGAAGATAGTTAAGAAGTATAAGAGTTGGCTTTGGGGGTTTTATTATATAAGCTAAAAGTGGGTGTGTGAGAAGGCTTAGCGTGTAGGAAACCATTTTTTGTGGTTCGTTGGACACAACCTAACATCTGTTTTATCATGTTCTTGTGGAAATGGCATTTGTTTTCATTCTTTAAGTAGAGTTCATTAATTTAGGGAATGAGTTACGTATGGAAAGTCCACCCTTGTCTTGCGAAAGTAACCAATATGGAATTAAAAGGGACACAAAGCTTGGTTTTTAATGCACTTCTAACATCATGTTAAAACCTAACTAGATAAAATTCAAACCGGTAAGGACGGGTTCAAAACTTTCTTTACAGGTGACATATGTGGCCTAGAATAATGAAGATTTTGCTGTATGAATAATGATGCAGCATGCAATAGAACTCATATCCTAAATTAATATTGGTTAGCATACCTCGGATGCAAGCAGTTCCTCAATGGCACATTCTTCCAATAGTAGTCGTGCTTGTTTAATATCCAAATGTTTACACAGTTTGGCAACGCTATGCATAAACACCAAAAGAAATCCAAGCTTTTCTGTTTGTCAGTTGGAGTTTCATGTTAATGGGGAGTAAGTGATCTTTCTCTTGTGTCATTCAATTCACTCCCATCATCATACATATATAAGGCTTTAACTAGAGGTGGAAATAGGTTAGGCCATTCAATAGGAGTCTATGGCTTAGCCTACATCAGGTTTAGACCAAGCCAAACTTTTTTAGAAAATAGGTCAAGTCTAAGCTTTTATAAAAACCTATTTGCTTAAAAATGTCAGGTTTTAGGTCATTCATAAAGTCTTTTAGGCCTAACAAGCTGACTTATTTAAGTGAATATAAATAATATTTCATTCATACTATTATTATTATATTAAATTTGTTAAAATGTATTAACATGATATACTTATTTACCTCTTTTAATTATTAGGCATGTTAATCTACATAAAGAGTCAAGCCTATAAGATTATTGAAAAATAAATTTATACCTTATTTAGAAACATTAATTCGAAATAGGTTTTTAAGCAAGTAATATATATTCCCTTAAAAAAAGCAAGTAATATATATATATATATATATAGACACACACACACACACACACACACACACACACAATATTACATAAGAATATAAAAAAGTGTAATTACTAATATGTCTATTTAGGCTTATATGCCAATAAGCCTACCAACTTTTAAAGGCCTTATAACCAAATAGGTTTACAAGCCAGATCAGGATTTTATGCAGGTTAGATTATGCCTTTAAAAAAGGTCTACAATAGATAAATATGTTAGGCTTAGGCTTTGTGTTTTTAATAAAGGTCACGCTTAGGTCTACCAAAGTCTAGTCTACCATAGTCTATTTCAAACCCTACTACAACCATAGAAATCAATTTCCTCTGTGCACCCAGCCACGTTGCTTGATTTTTGTTTTTTCACATAGGATCTCAGAGTTTCCAAAAGGTTACAAATTTGTTATGTTGGTGGAGTTAGCATGATTTTTTTTTTTAACCTTGGTTATTCAATAATACTAGCTAGCTAATAAGTTAGAGTAAATTACGTTGACACCCTTGAGGTTTTTTGACATTGCATAAATTCTCTTTTTTTTTCAGCATTTACAACAACTTCTCTTATGGTGGAACACGATGTAATGTTTTTTAAACAATTAAAAGGATTAGGGTAGGGGTAGAAAAAGTAGGGGTATTTTGTGCTATTTCACCAAATCTTAGGGTGTCATTGTAATTTACTCTAAGTTATAACCTCATAAGTGTAAGGCATATCAAATTGCAACAGATGTTTCTATTTCCTCTTTTGATAATTCAAAATTAACATTTTTTAGTCTTCCATAAATTTGGAACTTTTCATGCAATAACACCACTCTCCATCTAATACTCATCTTAAAAGAGGAAAGTACATAAGATGCATTTAACATGAGTATTTAGTTGCAACAGATAAGTTAAGGGACTGAACTTGCTACTATAAAAGATAATGTACAAAGACATACACAAGTCTCGACCACATACTTTCAAAAGATTTTTCTAATTTGACTTTACGGCTGCAGGATGGCCGTCAAATAAAATTATTTCCTACCACTTTACAACTACAATTTATTGCCCATTATCCTTCTCTGCAATGGCACATGCAAGAATTTGGCAATGGTCTCTACAGCATGTAAAGCCCATTCTAAATTTAATTTTCAAACTGACTGAACTTCTAGAAGGGCTTTGGACTCTTGACAACTAGGTGATGGTGCACAATCTTTCAACTGTTGGAGCTCATATCCATCATGCCTTTTGATTACCTTGAAAAGGACTTTTCACCTAATAAGAAAAAATGGAAAGTGTTGAATAGATAGATGAGTTTGAATGTCTGAAGTAAGTCTTCTTCTAAATCTTAATTTATACCACACCATATCACATGGTGTACTTTTACAGCCAATCTTAAAATAACACAATGATATTATGAACAAATAAATCAACATCTTAAGGAATAAAATTTCCTTTCATGTACAAAAATTATATTACGCAACTGATTCTCTCCTCTACTAGCGAAAAAGGAGAAATAAAAGAGTATAGTGATAGCAATATCATGTCAAATTAAATTAGTCAGTGTTTTCATCTGAAGTTTGTTTGAAATTGGAATATAAAATATAGGGATAAATCCTGGAAAAACAAAAAATAGACAAGTTGTAAATTATGTATCAGATTATTTTACATTTAGTGTGTGTTTGGGTAACTGTTTAACGTGATTTGTTCACGTTGAATGTGAAAGCAATAATGGTGTAGCTTTAGCTTTTGTGTCTTGGAACGCGTATTTTTTCCGTTGAACGTGGTTTCAACGCTTAACCAAACACACTCATAGTCCTCTTATGATACATTTTTCTGAATTCATAAAGTATATATATATATATATATATATATATATATATATATATATATATATATATATATATATATATATATATATAGTGCTCCTAAAATCAAAACAAAAGGAATAAATAATCTCAGCAATATCTTGTCACTAGTTTTTGAAACCAATTAATAAAATTTTCTTTTTGTTTGTAGCTAGTGTGGTGTTGACAAAGACAAGGTAGGGCAACACTTGTCTCTCGCCTAGACATTTTTACAATTTATAAGAATTTATGACCTGAAGGCATATTAACAATTAGAGGTAATGTATGGATCAATATTAGAAAAGAATGCTAGAGCCAAGGGAAGTGCCATAGCTTAAGCAATTTTGTATTCCAATAAGTGGTAAAGAAGGTCAAATGCCAAAGGAAAGAGAACTTCTTTCTTTGATATTCCTCACAAAAATCTAGATAACACCAACACACGACCAAGACTTTTAGTCTCAGAATATATCTAACCCTGTAAATCTACAAACATGCAGATTGACAATAGTAATAGCTTTTCTTCAAAGTTATCACAATTATCATTAGATAAACAAGAAATAACTTCATTAGATACATAATGGGCCTATTATTAAAAAAATTAAGCTATTTATTTTGTAAAATAATATTATTTTTGAAACTATAAATTATAATAAGTATACTGAAAATATTTATTAGTATTTTTATTCTTTAATTTAATTATTTTTTTATATTTAATAACAAAATGTTTCAAAACTTTATATAAGAGCATTGTGTGATTTTTTATATTATTAAAAATTTTCCTTAAATTTGGGAATGTTTGATTCCTCACCACTTCCCCTTAACATCAATTTTATGGGAAATATGATTCAAAAATATTTTTTCTTCAAAAAAATTATTAAAAAATGTTTGCATATACGTAACATTTCTAACTATATAAATTTCCTGAAATAAATAAAAAATTTCCCTAATAAACCTCATAAATTAAAAATTTCATCGTAAACCACAGGAAGGAAATACTTGGGATGATACGAAGCACACCTCAATTCGATTTGTTTAATGAAAGTCTGGCCATTGAATCACGAAATTCCATTTGTTGAATGAAACTGTTATACACCGAGCTGCTCATTGGGCTCACCCCAAATCCTGTCAAAACCTCCTTCGCTAATGCATTACGATCTGGATTGTCAATATCCCTAAGTGTAACCTGGATTGTAAAGATAGTTTGATTTTTGGCTCTGCTATTTAGGAAGTCAGAACATATTTGGTCATACATCACACACACGTGATCTGATTTAGTTTTCTCTCCTGCACCAGTTATGTACATTGTGAGACTATCCTTTTTACCTTCACCCTCATCATCACTTATAGAGATGTCCACTGCAAATGTGAAAATGTGGAATGGGTACTGACCAATGACAAAGCAGAAAATGAAGGCGAGCTTGGGGGAAGGTGGAGCATAAGAGAGATCAATATTTATATAATTCTCTGTTGTCTTGTACTCCAACCACTCTGGTACACTGCTTCCTGGATACACGTAATAACCTTGATAATCATGGTAATTTTGAACATGATCGTGAATTGGTGCAGGTAGGTGGTAGTTTGCAAATTTCATCACGTTGATTTGAGCATTCAACCCAATAGCCACTAGAGAGACTTCATCCAACTTGAAGCAATTCCAGAACTCCACTCGTTTCCTGTTTTCCTTTAATTGTTGAACAGCCGTTGAAGGAAACAATACACTCTTCAATGATATGCAGCCTCTGGCATTTAGAGTTTCAAGTGACAGGGGAAGCTCTGGTATTGTACGAAGCTTCCTGCAATTTTCTACATGTAGATGTAGCAGTTGTGTAAGATTGTTGATGGATGAAGGTAACATCTCAATGTCACTTCCTGATAGATGAAGCAATTTAAGCTGGCTTTGATGTCCAAATGATGAGGGAAGTGCTTTGATCTTCGTCCATTGTAATCTCAGTTCTTCCATATTCTCTGATATCAGTGAGAATTCCCTAAGATTCCAACACTGATAAAGGTTGAGATAAGTGAGGCTGCATAAATGGGAATTCCTTCCGAGTTTTGTAAGGGAGTCGCAAAACTCAAGGTTCAATATCTCAAGTTTGGGCAGAGAGAAAATAGATGGATGCACACTAGTCAACCTAGAACAACCTTTGAGGAGCAGTACTTCAAGATTTGTGGCCGTTGATAAATCTGGCAGCTCCTTTAACTTCTCAGAGTAACTGAGATCAACTTCTTTTAAATTCACCAGATTCTGTAATATAATGAAACAAAATGAACTAAATTAGTTAATTTTGTATTCCTTGAATTATCAGCAAATCATAACAGTGAGAGACATATTTACCTTCACTCCATCCCAAAGTTTTTTCATATTGCCTCTTTGCAATTTCAATATATATTACAAGTTTTTCACTAGAAAAATTCTCTGGCAAGGATTTTAGAGGGTAATCCTCCAAACTAAGAAATATTAGTTCACTTGTCCAAAATTTAAGCCCTTTAGCAACAAAATGGAAGGAATTTTAGTTCACTCCAAGCTTTTTGCAGCTTGGGCAAACTCATCCACTTGTGCTTGTTGCGGTTGAAACCAAAAATATCATATCCAGAAATTTCCAGAAATCGTAGTCTGCTCATCTTAGCAAATATGTGAGGGCTTAACTTTTGCTTAAATGCTGGAAAGTGAAGCAATATGCTTCTAGTGGCCAAAGTACCCTGCGATCAATGTAAAACAAATATTTTAATTTTTAAACATCATCAAAACCCATATTTCTCAAACAAACAAAATTCAAATGTTATTAAAAAGAGTTTACATTTAGTTGGGCTTTAACCTTGTCACTTTTCAATGCTTCACAAACGTCATTAGGATCCCATAACCGACTACGGCTTCCAAGGTCTTCAATAGACTCTCGACAAACAATCTCCCAAGCCATTTCTTGTAAACTATCATGCATAGATACAATATTATCTTTGGAGAAAGTTGTAAGTACTTTATCTTTTATCCTTTCTAACCCAACAACCACTGAATTATCACTTTCACCATCTCTTAATAGAGATTTCAGATCACTAACCTTTAGCTCTTTATGTAATCTAAGAAAGAAACATGCAAGATCTAGAAAAATCTGTTTCTCTTTGCGATCTAGATCATCATAACTCAATTTCATTATATCATAAACTTCTAGAAGAGGCATTTTTGCAAGCTTGTCAAGCTCACTTTCCCATACTTCCTTATTTTTTCCATGAAGACGACGAGCCAAAACTTTAAGAACTAATGGAATGCCTTTGGCATAATTGACCACCCTTTCTAATAGCCCATCATACTCCCTTTGATTATCACTTTTGTTAAAGGCATTCAATTTGAAAAGTTCAAGTGCATTATCAAATTTGAATTCTCCAAGATGGTATATCTCATCAGCTTTGTTAGCATTAAGCACTTGCTTGTCTCTAGTTGTTACAATTATTCTACTTCCTGATCCAAAATTATCAAGAGTTCCCAATAATTCTTCTAGGTGACCTAAATCATTCATATCATCAAGAACTATAAGAACCTTCATACGACGAATTCTATCATTGAAAAATGAATTTGGAGCATGTCCTAACAGTTTAATAAAAATTTCTTCCTTCAAAGAATTTATTCCATTTTTTCTTGATTGTTCTCTTTCATTGGCTAAAAAATATGAACCTTGATATTCAGACCGTAAATTGTTAAATACTTCTTGTGCAAGGGTTGTCTTGCCGATACCGCCCATACCCCAAATTCCAATAAGACGTGTATCTTTTGGCTCTTTACGTATCAATGATTCTACATCTGTAATTTTTTGTTCAATTCCAACAATTCTTTTTGAGTTAACCAAGAGTTTACCCATCCTCATCACAACAAGTTTGACGATTTCTTCAAGTAGCTCAGCATTATCCCTATGTGACACACAGAGATAGAAATGTGTGTTAAAACCAACAGAAAAACTTGCAGGAGGACAAAAGGCTGAAGAGAATGAACAAAATTTAAAGAGAACAAACAAATTTCACGTGTAAGTCCCAATAACAGCAACAAAGTGGAATATCATTTCGCTCTGTCATAATCAAACATTCAACCTACTATCATTTACACCGAATTTAGCATTTCCAACTAAAATTTCCAGAAGCAAATAGAAAAAAGGGTTTCTAATAGGTTATAGAAACACTTTCTCGTTATTCTTTCAGACAAACACAATATATATACTCACAAAATATTGGTGCCAAATATCCAAAATTGGATTTTATCTCCAAGAAAAAGTTAAATTGTTGGATTTTTCTAATGTCGAGACCAAATCCTTTTATTGCTTAGATTCTATATCATTCCATATTTAGAAATTAGTTAAACGATGAAAACAAACTGTACATTTTGTTCTATTTTGCCATTCTATTAATACAAAGCCCTAACTGAATCAAAATCCCCCTAAACAAACGAAACAAAAAAATTTGTTTTTCGCCATGTATCTCCCAATTCCTATGTTTCCTTCTTTCTGCCACACTCTTCATCTTTGCAACTTAGCCAGAGGTTCCTCTCAGTCTCAATCCTCCACTTCAACATCCACACGACTAGGACCAGGAGGCATGGCTCCCAGTAATTCTGCCGTCGCTGTCTCACGAAGGTAATAGCTTCTCCAGTGTCGGAGGCGGCGAAAGTAGCATATGCTGAGGTTCTACACAGATGACGGTTGAATATTTCACCGACGATGGTGCTCGTGATGAGCCTCTACTTCATCAATTTCATCAACCACGCTCCACGTATTCAGCAAACTCTACCGCTCGTGCGACCTCTCTACAGCGCCGCCACCGCTCTCCTCGCTCCTCGTCACCTTCTTTGATCGCATACAAACTTGAAACCCTTCACGCAGGGGTGAGCACCGTCAGAGACAATCCCTCGGTCACTTCTCTTCCACCATTGTCTCCACTAGCATGAGCATCATTGTAAGGGTGCCTCTCTTCTTACATCGCTAGGTTTTCTTGCTGTGAATAGATCAGGGATGGCAACGGGACGGGTTGGGGACGGGTTTGGCTCTCCCCGTCCCCATCCCTGCAAAAGGCGGGACGGGTACGGTTCGGGTATAAAAGATGCGGGTTTAATATTTTAATACTCATCCCCATCCCCGTCGGGTTTTATCAGGTTCGGGTATACGCGTGGGTAACCCATTACACTATTTTTTATAATTTAATTTACTTATATATTTTTAAATAAATCATATATTAAGTTATTAATTATGGTGTAATTCAAATAATATATATATATATATATATATATATATATATATATATATATATATAATGAATAACAAAGGAATTAAAGGCAAAGAATTAAGAATTAAATTATATTTTTAATTAAATGTATAATTTTAAGTTTGTTATTTAATTATTATTATAATTCGGGTAATACCCATACCCGTACCCGGTTAAAGAGGGTATTCTCCGTCAAAGTCGGGGCGGGTTCGGGACGATACCCACGGGTACAGGTTTATTTGCCATGCCTAAATAGAGTAAAGAAGTGGAGAATAATCTAGTTTAGGGTTAAAGAAAAGGGGATACAAATGGAAAGAGTAAGAATTAGATAGAAGAAAAAGATAGTTTGCACATTTAACATTAAATTAATACCGCCACTTAATGCCATTAATAGAAGGGGGCCACAGTAATGTCAAAATAACAAAGGATATTAAGTATAATAAATACAAAACACAGGGGAGCCGATTGTAATTTGCTCTTAGTTTTATAATGGGATCATCTAAAACAATGTGCTGCTAGTATAGCTTTCTAGTAAGCATTTTTTGAGGTTTTGGCGAGGGGTTTTATGTTTATATGGTTATTCATTTATTGTGTACCCCTCTTACTAAACTGTCACACCTTGGGCCAAGTTTATTGTTTATAAATAAATTTTCATTTGGCTGATAAAACAAAATTAAAGGTAATGAATAATATTTTTCAATTAAGATAATAAGATTATTTTTAGGTGCATAATTTCATTAAGTAATATATTTATGATTTATATAAGTAAGGTAATTACATATAATTTACTTTTATAATTTATTTTTAATTTTCAATATATTGTGAACAGTGATTTTTATTGCTTTTATTATTGTTCTTACTTTTTACTTCATTACTTTACTTTTAATATTGTACATTTAATTTTTTTTTTTTAAATTCTAATGTGAATGTAATTTTAAATTATAATTACATATAATTATGTTGCACTTTTTTACTTCATTACTTTACTTTTAATACTGTACTTTTAAATTATAATTACATATATTTATACTTTTATTGCTTATAATGAGTAGTAAATTATAAGCACCTAAGTAAATTAAAAAAATTTATTTAAAAAAGTAAAATGTTAAAAGTAAATTAATGAATTAAAAAGTAAAAACAATATTAAAAGCAAAAAAAAAGTCACTGTCCTAATATATTGAAATTAAATGAAATTATAAAAGTAAATTATATGTAATTAACTTATTTGTATAAAATATAATAAATATATTACTTAATTGAATCACGCACCTAAAAATAATCTAATTATTCCAAATTAAAATGTTTTATTTATTACTTTAATTATCTTAGTTAATATTTTTTATTTTGTTAGTCATATCAACACTAAACAAACTAGAGTTAATGATAAGGACCAAAAAAGAATACTAAGAAAATATCAGGAATTTAAAAATAATAAATAACTTTGAAAGGACTAAAACCAGATAGTTCCTCATTCAACACTCTTCTATTTTTCTTTATTGTTTTTATTCAGTTGTTCCATTTTTTTTTTACCTTTTTATTAGATTTTTAATATCTATATACTATTAAATATATGTCATATTATTCATATGTTGTATTATTATAATAGGAAAAAATAAGCAAAATTAAAATATCATATTATTATAAATTATTATTTCTTATATAGTTAAGTAAAAACATTTTAATGAATTGATAGTTAAAATGAATATTTTACTATTACTTATATTAATATTTTATCACAATTATTTTACTATTAATTATATAAATATGTTATTATAATTATTTATATAATAGCTATGAACTATATGAATGGATTTGATATATGTCAACTTATTACTATTTGGACAAGACAAATAAAGGTTACAACCTTTAGCAATTTAAGTAACATGTTATGAAAATATGCATATATATATATATATATATATATATATATATATATATATATATATATATATAATAGCTAGCTATATTTAGCATTTATGGAGGAAAAAGAGCTTACCGAAATTTTGATGACTCAATCCCTAATATTTTAGCAGATTTATTCAAAGCATCTCTCCACATTTGCACCTTGGTCTCATATTTTGTTTTATGCTCATCAAATGCATTTTTGTGACTCTCCGAAGATTGATGTCCTCTTATTCTCATACAAGATAATAACTTCCTCTCATAAGATATGGTCTCATATATATATATATATATATATATATATATATATATATATATATATTAGTGATTAAAAACTATGCTTAAAATGATATTTAAAATATTTTTAAAATACCTTTTATATCTTTTAGTAAATATTCTCGAATACCCATGAATATTTTAAAAAAAATTGTGGGTATCCACCTAATGGATACATGTGTGAGTACAAGTACAGGTATGAAGCACATATTTATCCGGCAAGATAGGTAGCAAAGAGCTACTACTCTTGCCCACCTCGCCCTATTACCGTTCCTATTTCTAGCATAGCGACATTGGCTAAAATTATAATTGTGTTTGCAATAACTCAATCATATATTTTGCTGAAACAAAATCTATCCATTTAAAATATTTTAAAACAAACACCTAATTAATTATTCCTCTCTTCATAATTCTTTTTTTTCTTCTTCTTAAATATGTTTTAACTCCATGCAAATATGACTCTGTTTGGTTTTAGTCCTTGAAAATTTGTTACTTTTAGATCCTAACATTTTCTTTGTATTATTTTTAGTCATTACTATTATCTCTAAGTAGTTTAGTGCTGACATAACTAACAAAATGAAAAATATTAATTAAAATAATTAAGGTAATGAAGAATATTTTAAATTAAGATAATAAGATTATTTTTAGGTGCATAGTTCCATTAAGTAATGTATTTATTATTTATATAAATAAGGTAATTACATATAATTTACTTTTATAATTTATTTTTAATTTTTAATATATTATGAGCAATGATCTTTATTGCTTTTACTATTGTTCTTACTTTTTACTTCATTAATTTACTTTTAACATTGTACTTTTTAAAATAATTATAATTTACTTTTAATATATTACTTTTGTCTTTGGAGACAAAACCACTGCTCGTGACATATTGAAAAATAAATTAAATTACATTCAGTCAAAATTAATTAATTGAAATGTAAAATAACATCATAAGTAACATATCAAAACTAAATTTAAGTATATTATAATTTTTATTTTAAAAAGTACATTGTTAAAAGTAAAATAGTGAATTGAAAAGTAAGAACAATATTAAAAGCGAAAAAAAAGCCATTGTCCATAATATATTGAAATTAAATAAAATTATAAAAGTAAATTATATGTAATTACCTTATTTATATAAAATAATAAATATATTACTTAATTGAATTACGCACCTAACGTAATCTAATTATAATATTATTCATTTTTGTTAGTCATGTTAGTACTAAATTAATTTGAGTTAATAATAAGGACTAAAAAAGAATACTAAGAAAATATCATGAATTTAAAAATAATAAATTATTTTCAAAACACTAAAACCAGATATTTCCCCATTCAACACTTCTATTTTTCTTTCTCACTTTTATTCAGTTGTTCCACTTTTTTCAGCCTTTTTCTTAGATTTTTAATTAATATATGTGATATTATTCATAAATTGTATTATTATAATAGAAAAAATGAAAAAATATATTATTATTTTTATACATAGTTAAGTAAAAACATTGTAATGAATTGATAGTTAAAATGAATTTTTACTTTTATTTACATTAGTATTTTATTATAATTATTTTTTTTGGGGGGTGAGCATGACATTAGTGTAGACTACCAGCTTTGTTGATGACTAATCGCTGCAAGAGAACCTGGCTGGCTACCTTTAGTGAGGTCTCTCCCCCCAACCAAGTCTTTTTCATCCACAAGACTTGAACCGAAACCTTGCTTAAGGAGATCGAGCCCAGTTCCACTCGGACCAATGACATGTTGATTTATTATAATTATTTATATAATAGCTATGAGTTCTCAGGAAAAAAAACTATGAACTATATGAATGGATTTGATATATGTCAACTTATTACTATTTGGACAAGACAAATAGAGGGTACATCCTTGACGGATCCAGGGGCAGGCAGGGGCCCTCCTCCTTCTGTCATCATGATCTTCTTCACATGTTACAAATGGCTATATTGCAGTTAAGATTTTGCATAGTAGGATCTAATGGTGCAAATGATTATGCTGTAGTTTAAATATTGCACAGTAAGATCTAATACAAAAGAAGGATAAAATACCATTAATAGATTACATTGGATACAGATTGTTAGGCACTTACTGACCAATTGTTTTTAACCAAAACACAATTTATATATTCTTTTATCAATAAAGAACAATATATATATATATATATATATATATATATATATATATATATATATATATATATATATATATATATATATATATTAGAAGTTGAATATTTAAATAATTATATAAAAAAATTGGCCCCCTTCAATATGTTTTTGGATCTGTCCCTAAGCAACATGTTATTATGCATACAAATATATAATAGCTAGCTATATTGAATATTTATGGAGAAAAAAGAGCTTACTGAAATTTTGATGACTCAATCCCGGATATTTTAGCAGATTTATTTAAAGAATCTCTTATTCTAAATTTAATGTTCAACTAACTGAACTTCTTGAAGGGCTTTGGACTCTTGACAACCAGGTGATGGTGGACAACCTTTCAAGTGTTGGAGCTCATATGCATCATGCACTTTGATTACCTTGAAAAGAACTTTTCACCTGATAAGAAAAAATGTAAAATGTTGAATAGATGAGTTTGAATGCCTCAAGTAAGTCTTCTACTAAATCTTAATTTATACCAAACCATATCACATGATGTACTTTTACAGCCAATTTTAAAAATAACACAATGATAATATGAACATATAAATCAACATCTTAAGGAATGAAACTAATTACTTTCATATACAAGAATTTTATTATGCAACTGATCAATTGTCTCCTCCACTAGCGATAAAGGAGAAATAAAAAAGTATAGTGACAGCAATATATCATGTCAAATTAAATTAGTCAGTGTTTTCATTGGAAGTTTGTTTGAAATTGGAATATATAATATGGGGATAAATCCTAGAAAAACAAAAAATAGACAAGTTGTGTAGAAAAATATTTGTCAGATTATTTTACATATAATCCACATCTATCATTATATTTTTATGGTACTTTTTTCTGAATGCATAGAAAAGGAATGAAATATAGTACTCCTAATTAAAATCAAAACAAAAGGAATATATAATCTCTCAGCAATATCTTGTCACTAGTTTTTGAAACCAAAAAATAGATTTTTCTTTTCGTTTGTAGTGTGGTGTTGAGCAAGTCAAGGTAGGGCAGCACTTGTCTCTCGCCTGGACATTTTTACAACATATAAGAATTTATGACCTGAGGGTGTATTAACAATTACAGGTAACGTATGGATCAATATTCGAAAAGAATGCTAGAGCAAAGGGAAGAGCCATAGCTTAAGCAAATTTAATTTGAGTTTCAATAAGTGATAAAGAAGGTGATATGCCGAAGGAAAGAGCTTCTTTCTTTGATATACCTCACAAAAATCTAGATAACACCAACATACGACCAATACTTTTAGTTTCAAAATATATCTAACCCTGTAGATCTACAATCATGTAGATTGCCAATAGTAATCTGCCTAACTTTTCTTGAAAATTATCACTATTATCACTTTGACGAGGGTCATATTCCTTACTAATAACTGTACATACATGCATGCATACTAGTATTTTCCTTGTAAGTTTTGAGTATGCTTGCATACTGTTGTCATTTGAGTAATCATTATTGTAGTTGTTTGTTTCATAACTTAGAAGGTCCATATGATAACTTTATATTAGAAGAAGTCATGTTAATAACTTGAATGTTGTATCCAATTAAGTTCCTATAACATGAAATAATGCACATTCTTTTAGGTAACATTTGGTAGGGAGAAATTTTTTCATATATAAGAATTATGAATCTTAGAAATTGTTAAAATCTGATTGGTTAGCTAAAAACATTATAGAGAATGTTTAGCTATAAACATTATAGAGAATGTTTATGTATGTTTCTTATAAACTAAAGATTCCTATATTTTATTTCAATAGGATATACAAGTGTTTTTTTTTCATTTAGAAATACCATTCTAGTGAAATAACTTCATTAGATACATAATGGGCCTATTTGTTTAAGCTTTTTTTTTCTTTCTAAATCAAACATTTATTTAAAAAAAAAAAAAAGTAATTTTAAGCTTTGTTGTTATCTGTTTGTCAAGAACTGCTATTTTTCAAAAACAAAAGAAGCTTTTTTTTTTTTTGCTTTATTATAATTATAATAATCAAATTCTATCCACTTCTTAAAAATAATCACTTTTTAAAAGCTTTTTTTTTTTAAACACTTTATTTTTTAATTTTAAACAAACTGGCCCAATATACTTTAAAACTTTAATAATTAATTTTTCTATTTTAAAAATAATTAAATTTATGTAAATTTTATTTTCATTTATTATGTAAATGATTTAGCATTTGTTGCCATATGTAAATTATTTAATTTATATTATTACTTGTTTTGTGTATATGATTTAAATAGATAATATGTAAAAGAATGATTTATACATATAATAATATTTATAAATAATTTATCATAATATTTTCATTAAGTAAGATTATATAATTACTTATAAATAATTGAAGACATCCCCCCAGATAGACCTCCTCAAGAGCTCAACCAGGATGTTAACTTCACCATGGCAATCCCTAAATCGCATAGAAAAAAAGGGATGAAAAAAGGAGCTAAGCTCAAGTGCACAAAACTAGGCTGGTACTCTAGTTAACGTGTTCCACCTTATTGCGGAGCCTTGGACTGCAGAGATTTATCAAATCCCCTCTGTTTTTGTGGTCACATTATTGTGGAGCCTTGGACTGCAGCTATTAACTACAGATCAGCTCCTATGTTTTGTTGTTTTTTGTTTTGGATAACAAATCTGTTTTTGTCTCAGCTTCTTTCGCCTCTTTGCAATAGTATAATTGCATACAGTTAACTAGTCATGATTTTATTTCCATTAAGTGTTTTCATTCTCGGCTCACATGGAAGTCTTTTACAGGTTTTTTATGGGACTTAATCCCCACTATCAGTAGAGAGGATTTCTTTTGAAAAAGCTTGGTCTTCCTAGCCTTAGATTCTGATAGCTTTTCTTTTTTCTCTTTTCTCTTCATCAGTTTCGGCTATATTCCCTCATGCTTGCATCTTCTTTTCTTTTTAATATATTCCTGGTATGCCACATGTAATGCATGTGCATGCAAGTTTTGCTTAGAAAAAATAAAGTAAGATAATATAAATTTTAAAAAGACAATGTGGTTCAAGGGAGAGAGAGGAGGATGCCATCTTGGATGGAAGAATATGTGAGTGGTGAAGGTTGAGTGAAGAAGAAGTGGAGGCCTACATGGTACAAGACATTATAAGTGACGATCCAACATTGTTTGAGGAAGTTGTGAAGCATGAAAAATGGAGAAAGTCTATGGACAGTGAAATAAAGTCAATTGAAAAGAATCAAACTTGGGAGCTCATGGACCTGCCAACTGGAGCAAAAATAATTGGAGTTAAATGGATTTTCAAGACAAAATTGAATGAGTTGGGTGAAATTGATAAGTATAAAGCTCGATTGGTGGCCAAGGGGTACTCTCAACAGCATGGAATCGATTTTTTTGAAGTCTATGCCCCTGTTGCATGTATGGATACAATAAGGATGATTGTGGCACTTACAGCATGCAGAGGATGGGACATCTTTCAATTGGATGTCAAATGTGCGTTCCTTCATGGACAATTGAGCGAGGATGTGTACATTGAGCAACCAAAAGGATATGTGAAGAAAGGGAAAGAACACAAGGTTTACAAGCTACATAAAGCTTTGTACGGCCTAAGGCAAGCACCAAGGGAATGGTTCAGTCGCATAGAGTCCCATTTCGTGAAGGAAGGATTTCAAAAATGTCCCAATGAACAAACCTTGTTCATCAAAAGAAGCATCATAGGTAACATATTAATTGTTAGCATTTATGTTGATGAATTGATTTATACTGGTGATGATAAAGGCATGATGATTGAATTCAAGAAGTCTATGATACAAGCTTTTGACATGACTGACCTAGGGAAGATGAGATTCTTCCTTGGCATTGAAGTTTTGCAAAAACCAGAAGGGATTTTCGTGTGTCAAAGGAAATATGCCACCGATATCTTGAAGAAGTTTGCAATGTTTGAGAGCAAACCTGTGAAAAGTCCAATTGTTCCAGATTTTAAGATTAATAAAGATGTTGATGGTGAAGCTGTAGATGACACTTATTTCAAGCAAATTATTGGAAGTTTAATCTATCTTACAGCAACAAGGCCGGATATTATGTTTAGTGTGAGCTTAATTAGCAGGTATACCTCAGAACCAACTAAGTTGCATCTACAAGCTGCTAAAAGAATATTAAGGTACTTAAAGGGAACTGTTAGCTAAGGGATTTTCTACAAGAAGGGAGGGGAAGAAAACTTGCTTGCTTTCACAGATTCTGATTATGTAGGAGATGAAGAAGATTATAATAGTACATCTGGTTATGTTTTCTTATTGAGTTCGGGAGCAGTGTCATAGATGTCCAAGAAACAACCAATCGTTACTCTCTCAACTACTGAAGCAGAGTTTGTTGCTGCTACTGCTTGTGCTTGTCAAGCTGTGTGGATGAGAAGGGTTTTGAGAAACTTAAATAATGTTCAAGAAGGTAGCACTGTCATTATGTGTGATAATAGTTTAATGATTAAACTTTTAAAAAATCTAGTAATGCATGGAAGGAGCAAACATATCAGGGTGCGTTTCATTTTTTAAGAGATCTTGCAAAAGATGAAGAAGTTGAGTTAGTGCATTGTGGAACTCAGGAGCAAATTGCAGATTTGATGACTAAAGCTTTGAAACTTGAGGCCTTCCAGAAGCTCAGGAAAAAGATGGGAATGTTTGATCTCAACGAAGTAAACTAACTGCATACTTCAGGTAGTTTAGGGGAGGGAATGAAGAGATATTTGCTGTTACGATTTGGAGTATAACTTTCTGTTACATTTTGGTGCTATAAGTTAGGACTTTAACTTGTTTTTAATATCTAGGAATATGTTGCTTTTTTAATTGTTGAGAATCACGTAGTTGTACATGAGCTATTTTCTAGCATTCTGTTAAGAGTTGTAAAGGCTATATAACAACCACTTTCAATTCAATAAGAGAGCATCAGTTTGCAAGTTACATATATACTTTTCATTCTCAACAAGTGGATCAAAAGGTCAGTAGAAGGGGGGTTGAATAGTGACACTTAACAGACTATGGCTTTAGTGCAAAAGAACACTTAACTTCTGAAGTTTTTGTTGGAGTTAGCCTAGTGGTCAATCCATTTTAGACTATATTTGTATTACGACTTTGATTTATATATATGAGGCATTTCAGTTATTATGTTATTTATGGTATGATATAGTAACATCCTTAGAATATGGGGCCTATTCGATGATGTGAAATTCTTTGAATAATAGAACATGATTATTAAAGTGTATGTAGTCGAAGTATCATTGATAACCAGGACAACAATTATGCATCAAGACTATTGTGTGAGTAGCATGATGACCGCATCTCATGGGTCATGGATATGGGATATCAGGCTGGCAAACGGGTATGAATATTAGGAGTAATATTTATGCTAGACAAACCCACTATGATAAGGCTTCATAATAGTTATGCAAGTGTCATAAGTGCTTCTCATGGCAACCATAAGGTGATAGTAGTCATTCGATTTGAAGTCACTACGATTCGTACATATAGGAGTTGTATGTTTTAATGCTATCAAACGTCATCTGAAACATAGTGATTATAAAGGTAATACTTGGGCATGCAGAGAATCATGTTGAGGAATGTGACTGATGTAGATAGGATTCGTCCCTCCTGCATAACAGGAGTTATGTTTATAGGCTTCTCAATAGAGTGAGACGTACAATATGCATGGCCATGCATAAATGGACTAATATGAGATATTAAGTTCGTTTGTAATTAAACTTCTACTTGGGTATTGAGAAATAAATGATTGGACCTAACGAGGATGACACTTTTATGCCTCGTGTTCAATTGAGACATTTGGACGAAGGGACAAAGGCTACACGATGGAAATGGTTTGTCGTAAAGGTTGAAATCAGATCACCGATTATCTCAAAGGCTGGGGGCAGCGATGCATTGCTAGATGCCAATCACTGTCTATAATATTATAGAGATAATATTATTGTCAATTTAGTGGGAGCCTATAGGGTCACACACATAGAGTAATTAATTGGAGCAGATGAATAAATTAAATGTGATTTAATTTAGTTCATGATTAATTAATAAAATATGATTTAATTAATTAATCAACATATTTAATTAAATGAGATTTAATTAAATAAGACTCAAGATGATAAGATAATTAATTAGGTATGATTTAATTAATTATCTAAATCAAATAAGATTTGATAAGTTAATTATCTAATCAAATAAGATTTGATAAGATAATTATCAGTATATCTAAATCAAATGAGATTTCATAATATCAAATAAGATTTGATAAGATATTTTATGGGATTAAAATAGAACTCATGTTTCTATATAAAGTGGTGCATACCTCACAACTGACGCATGAGGAAATTACATTTGAGAGTTCTTTCTAAATCCCTACACGTCTATCATCGGCTAGCACCAAGACCTCGCTCCAATAGTTGCTCACGTGGACTGAGTATAGGCGTTGTTGCTTTGACGCTTGGTGATCAAAGGCAACAAGTTAATGTGAAAGCACACTACAAAGGTAATTGTTTAAACCCTTAATGATTCACGGGTAATGCGTGATCCATGGGAAGGGGGTTGTTTTCGCTTATGGTCTTCTATAAAATTTTAAAATTATAGACAATGAAACCCCAACAGTTTTATGATATGTCCAAGAGACAACTTCAGAAAGCTTCGTTGAGAGAAATTGATATCCTTTGATAGTATTTTGTATAAAATAGTTTTTCAATAATAATCATACAAAAATACTTTCATATACTGCTTCAGAAGCTACTAATGAGATGTCATAATCAAGGTAGGTAGACTTTGTCTTTGACAGTTAAGCAAGATGAGTAGATGTATGATTTTGGACTTTTGAAAATAATTTGAGTAGCTTAAGAGAGTTTTATATCAAAGATATAACAGTTAAGAACCAAGCTACTCAAGGTAAAGATTCAGAAATAGATAGATCAGAAGTAGTGAGAAGGATAAAGCACACTGAGGAATTTATCTTGGTTCACCCCACCTGGGCTACGTCCAGTCCCTACAACTACAGGTACTCTTTCTTTCCTAAAGCCTCCCTAGACTCCTACACCTCAGTATTCTCTAAGCCTCTGCAGGCTCCCCCTAGTATTCTTTCAACAAGCCTCTCCAGGCTTAACCTCAATATTCTCTAAGCCTCTACAGGCTATCTACGTAAGTATTCTTTTTAAAAACCTCTCCAGGCTTTGAACCCACAGTAGCAACTGCTACTTGACCCTGACAACAACCTGATGTGATTACTCTCAACCATTAGAAGCAGTAGTCTCTTGACTACTCTTCTGAGGTTCCCTGTCCTAAATGGGTTTTATTTGGACAAGTACCCAATACATCTCACAGGGAGAAACTCATCAGTACGCTCCCCCTGAAAAGATGTGTACAGACTCTCTATGGCTAGATAGATTTGGCTATACAAATCAAGAGAGCCTGGGCTAAGGAAGTCTAGTATCAGATGTTGATGAGGCCTCTGACCTATGAACTCTCTAAGTTATTTCCTTCCTAACGAGGAACTTTAGTTGTACTTCAAGGTCCTTATATAGACTTTCTTGAAGTTGACCGTTGCACCATTTGTTGGAGGCCAAGGAGATACGTTACTCCTAAACTTGAGAGACTTGGAGGACAAGGAGATCTGTTATGTGTTGTCTCAATCGCACAGGTGGTGCCTTCTCCTTCCTTAGTTAGAGCAGCTTGCACCAACTTTGAATTTTGAATTTTATTCATTGGTGCCTACTGTCTTGTCTAGAGCCCATGGCTTCTCCTTTATTCCAGCTCAGTCATGACGTTTGCTACTTCTTCAGAAAAGTAAGTCTTCTGCAGAATGCTGTAGATTCATTATTGACCGTTGTAGTGATTACTTTTC
The DNA here is from genome assembly GCA_026413185.1 of Pueraria montana var. lobata. Classification (NCBI taxonomy): domain Eukaryota; kingdom Viridiplantae; phylum Streptophyta; class Magnoliopsida; order Fabales; family Fabaceae; genus Pueraria; species Pueraria montana. The sequence goes on along the minus strand of CM048651.1, from coordinate 10,077,323 downwards.
TTATCAATGGTTGCCTTGCTAAAGTATAACTTAGCTCTCTATCTCTTCTTTTGAATAGATCCGTTGGATCAAGAGAGCTTTTCATCAAGGCAATGCATCAGTACACTGCTACATAGAGCTAGCTGTCACATCTCGTGGTGTGTGCTCCTCGACTATGTAGACACGTCAGTCTTCACGAGATGTCTATGCATTGCATCTTCAGATGATCCTTATGCCATGTGTAGCTTTTGATATCTACCCCTTGACTTAAATTATCCCCAGTATCATGCCTCTAATCATGTATAGCTTTTGATATATGCACTTTGACTAGAAAAACATGACTACCTTTCCATCTTCTAGTTTCTTGCTTATGAAGTTGGACAAATTTCAGATTTTGGACGCCAAGGTTGTAGGCAAATGCTTCACACCTTGTTGTCTATGCTTCTTGATAAGTTTTGTTTCTTTGAAAGCACTTCAAGGCAAACCATTAGTAGCAAAAGTCTATCATACTTAAAATTTGCTTCTTAAAAGTTTGTTGTTATTAAAACGTTCATCTCATGAGGGGTTCTATTTCAACAAAAAGTAGTCATATGTTTCTTATAATTAGGACCAAGAAAATGTTGCCTTTTGTTTCTTATATATAGGACTGGAGGTAGTATAACACTTCACAAGAATTAACTTCATAATATCGATGTATTAATATAATTGTGTAGAATATTAGAATAATTTTAGTTTTTTGTCCTTTAAACTACTTTTTGTAAAATAAAATATATTAGTGATTAAAATTAGTGATTAAAAATTATGGTTAAAATGATACTTAAAATACCTTTTATATCTTTTAGTAAATATCCTCGAATACCCGTGGACATTTAAAAAAAATTGTGGGTATCCACTTAATGAATAGCTGTGTGAGTACAAGGACGGGTACAGAATAGATATTTATCTAGCATGCGAGATAGGTAGCAATGAGCTACTACTGTTGCCCACCTCACCCTATTACGGTTCCTATTCTCCTTAGTATTCTTTCTAGCATAATAATTGTGTTTGCAATAACTCAAGCATATATTTTTCCGAAACAAAATCTATCCATTTAAAATATTTTAAAACAAACACCTAATTAATTAGTCCTCTCTTCATAATTCTTTTTTTTTCCTTAAATATGTTTTAACTCCATGCAAATATGACTCTGTTTGATTTTAGTCCTTGAAAATTTTTGTAACTTTTAGATCCTGACATTTTCTTTGTATATTTTTAGTCTTTACTATTATATGTAGGTAGTTTAGTGCTGGCATAACTAACAAAATGAAAAATATATATTAATTAAGATAACTAAGGTAATGAAGAATATTTTAAATTAAGATAATAAGATTATTTTAGGTGCATAGTTCCATTAAATAGTGTATTTATTATTTATATAAAATAAGGTAATTACATATAACTTACTTTTATAATTTATTTTTAATTTTTAATATATTATGAGCAGTGATTTTTATTGCTTTTATTATTGTTCTTACTTTTTACTTCATTAATTTACTTTTAATATTGTACTTTTTTAAAATAATTATAATTTACTTAGATGCTTATAATTTACTTTTAATATATTACTTTTGTCTTTGGAGACGAAACCATTGCTTGTGACATATTGAAAAATAAATTAAATTACAATAAGTAAAAAATAATGGATTGAAATGTAAAAAATAACATCAAAAGTAACATATCAAAACTAAATTTAAGTAAATTTTGTTTTTGTCTTAAATACTTTTTTAGTCTTTACAATTTAGCACTTTTTTGCTTTTCGTCCTTACAAATTTTTTTTTTTTGGTTTCAATCCTTGCAAATTATGTTTGTTATGTTTTTTTGTCCTTAAAGCGGTTTAGATAGCACCTTGAACAATGAAAAAAAAAGCTATCTAAATCACTTTATGGACAAAAAATAAAACAAACATAATTTGCAATGACTAAGACCAAATTTTTTTTTTTGCAAGGACAAAAAACAAAAAAGTGTTTAATTGTAAGGACTAAAAAGATATTTAAACCTTTTTTTTTAAAAGTACAATGTTAAAAGTAAATTAGTGAATTGAAAAGTAAGAACAATATTAAAAGCAAAAAAAAAGTCATTGTCCATAATATATTGAAATAAAATAAAATTATAAAAGCAAATTAGATGTAATTACCTTATTTATATAAAATAATAAATATATTACTTAATTGAATTACGTACCTAACATAATCTAATTATAATATTCTTCATTTTGTTAGTCATGTTAGTACTAAATTAATTAGAGTTAATAATAAGGACTAAAAAAGAATACTAAGAAAATATCAGGAATTTAAAAATAATAAATAATTTTGAAAACACTAAAATCAGATAATTCCTCATTCAACACTCTTCTATTTTTCTTTCCCATTTTTATTCAGTTGTTCCACTTTTTTCAGTCATTTTTCTTAGATTTTTAATTAATATATGTGATATATTGTATTATTCTAACATGAAAAAAAATGAAAATATTATATTACTATAAATTATTATTTTTATACATAGTTAAGTAAAAACATTTTAATGAATTAATAGTTAAAATGAATATTTTACTTTTATTTACATTAATATTTTATCACAATTATTTTATTATAATTATTTTTTTTGGATCACCATGACATTAGTGCAGAGTATCCAGCAGATGACTAATCTCCACTAGGGAACCTGACTGCCCATCTTTAGTAAGGTTTCCCCTTCCAACCACATTTTTTTTATCCACAAGACTCGAACCCGAAAACCTTACTTAAGAGGATCAAGTTCAGTTCCACTCGAACCAACAGTTTATTACAATTATTTATATAATAGCTATGAATTCTCAGGAAAAAAAAAAAAAAGCAATATTGAACTATATGAATGGATTTGATATATGTCAACTTATTACTATTTGGACAAGACAAATAGAGGTTACATCCTTGACGGATCTAGGGGGCCGGCAGGGGCCCTACTCCCTCTTATCACTTCTTCATATGTTAAGATTTTGCATAGTAGGATTAATGGTGCAAATGGTTATGTTGCAGTTAAAATTTTGTACAGTAGGATCTAATACCAAAAAAAGAGGATAAAATAACATTAATAGATTACATTGGATATAGATTTTTAAGCACTTATTGACTAATTGCTTTTAACCAAAACACAATTTATATATTCTTTTAAAATCCCCCCCCCCCCCCCCCCCCCCCACAACATGTTTTTGGATCTGTCCCTAAGAAACATGTTATAAAAATATGCATACAAATTATATAAAAGCTTGCTATATTGAGCATTTATGGAGAAAAAAGAGCTTACTGAAATTTTGATGACTCAATGCCAGATATTTTAGCAGATTTATTCAAAGCATCTCTCCATATTTGCACCTTGGTGTCATATTTTATTAAAAATCTCTCTCAAATGGCTAAGAAATCCGCGACGGATGTCCTGGCCCCTGAAGCTAAGAAAAACATCGTAGGTTGTTTGTGGATCGTTGTTGTTTGACATGGCTTTTCCTCTACAACCTTCAGTTTTCGAAATAACAGAGTCAGAGGAAAACAACACCCAAAAAATAAACAATAGACAGAGAAATACAATACACAGGATCTTTCTGTCCCTACACTGGAATCTGTATGAGGCACAAGGTAATTGAAACGAAAAAGAAAGTTAGGAATGAAATAGAAAAATCATAGAGTTTATGAGACATAAACTTGATATTGATAACAAGTTCAAGTAAGGAAGGGGGAGGATGTCATATGACAAATACAATACCAGCTTCTTCTGGATTAAACTTTCCACCCGAAGATAGCAAATGTCAAAAGAAGGGATCTTGGAAAATGTGAAAGTGGGGGGTGCAAAGCAAACAAATAATCATAGTCATTAACACGCGGTTTAACTCGGTCCCATAATAAAGATAAGTGAAAGGACCCACTGCTATTAATTTATTTCCTACAACTACATGCGTATAAGACATACGGTAGAGTTTGAATGCCTCTAATAATTCTTCTTATCAGTCTGTAATTTTATATACCAGATCTTATCTATCAAAATAAGATAAATTACCTTGAAAATTTGATTTTGTGAATGAAATATTGCCTTGATGTGACAGCCACTAAATGCCTTTTTTCTCCCTCTATTTCCCTTTTCTAGCCAGCTGAGGGAATGGGTAGTATATTGCTACTTATTGTTAGGAAAAGTAAAATTCTCTTGTATGGACTTTGATTGATTTGTTCCTCTTCCTTACAATTGTGATGAAAGAAAACAAAATAAAAACATAAACCGAAATATGATGAGGTGTTTGTGCATTAAAGATATGTTGTAATTACTAATTGATTTTGATCATAAGTATCTACTTTTTAATTTGTATTTACGCTATCCAATCTTTTGGCTAATTTAAAAATATAAAATTTAATTGAATATTTCTTTAATAAGAATAATTTATTTAATCAATATCAAATATTGAGGTAAATAAATTATATGATTAAAATTAAGCATTTCTTTTAAAACATTCTATAAATCAAAACTAAAATTTTAAAATAAAGAGGATGAATTTACATTTGACATTTTACTGATCCTTGTGTTATAGGACACTTGAATTGTGACAACCTGGTGATTGTAACACTTTATATTACATTATACTAATCTTTAAAAAAGTATTTTAAGGGATTAATTTAATAATTATAAAAGTTTGTTAACAATAGTTTGTGATCCGAAAAATTTATATTTCATTATACTAATCTTAAAAGAAAATTAATTTATTTTAAGGGATTAATTTATTTGTGATGTCAAATCTACCATATATTTTCTAATTTTATTTTATCAATTTTTTATTTCAAACTATAGTGCGTTATTGACAGTGATGTGATATACACTAGCGTCCAACCCCACTATGTACGGGGATATATATTTAGTTGTAGGCTCACAAATATATTTTATATGAAAAATATCATGATTAAAAATTTAAAAAGATTTAAATTACATTAAATTTAAATATTTTTGAAATTTAGAAATGTAAAATGATAAAATATATTTTGAAATTAGAAAACATACATGTTGTGGGGTGTTTGATAATAAGAATGCAAAATCAAAGTGGATTATTAAATAAACAACTTCTAATCCGTTAGCCACGTAAATGAAATCTCTAACGATGTTTGGGCACTAAAACATATATTTTTCAAATTACATGACTAAAAAAATCAATTTTAAATTTGGGTGACCAAAACAAATTTACCCTAAATTTGAGAGAAAACATATTTAACTCTTTATGTTATTTAAAGTTTATAAACAATATTTTGAATAATTTAAAATATAAAAATTAATTAAATTTGATACAAACTATTGAAATCAAATATTACTTGAAATAAATTATTATTTTAATCTCTAATAGACAATTTATATTTCATTAGCACTTATGTAAGATGAGTTGTTATAAGTGTTTAATATTATTTTCTATTTAAGAGAAGAAAATATACTAACTAATAAGTTCACTAATTAATGTAGGTATTTCTTTTCTTTAACATAACTTTGCAATATTAACTAATCATAGAAAAGTATATTAGTTGTAACAAATACTTAAAAGAGTAATATTTTTATCCAAATATTTCAATAAATTTTCTATTAAGATTTCCATAATGATATTATTTGATATTATATATATTGTAAGTATATTAAAATTAACAAAATATAAATGAAATTAAAAATAAAATAAAATATTTTAATTTACTATGAAACTTATATATTTTAAAGAAGAGAATAATACAATATAATATGTGTAATTATAGCAGTACAAAAGCTTAATAATCTTATTTAAAATTTTTAAAAATTTATGTACAGAAATATTTTTATTTATTTTAATTATTAAAAATATTATATATTTTGTATTATATAGTGAAAATTATTATACACCTGATATTAATTGTACATGACATGAATAATCATATAATATTAAATGACTTTACCATTCATATAGCATTTAATTTTATAGCCTTTCTAATGTTAAGTCCAATAAATACTGTTTTACTTCATGGCTCTTACTTATATGTCTCTCCCACACACATACATTATCTTTCATCAATTCGAGTATTGAATATATCCAATTCTCTTATTTCTTTTGTTCATGGCTCTACGTTAATTAATGGTAGTTAATCCTCCAAAAAATGATTATTTTTCTTGTTGTGAATAAATTATAAGTGGCGTGCTCTGTTTAGAAAAAACTTCTTGTTTTCAAATGACTTGCTAGATTACTACTTGAAACAGTTATTTACTTTTTTTGTACTTTAATGACTAGCTATATTCTATATATGTTAATATGGAATTGTGTTAGTTTACTTTATTGAGCAACTTAGCTGTATGTGCATAGTTCTCTTGTTCGTTTATCTCGAAGATACAATTACACAGTTTCTTATGTAAGTCAAGTACAACACAGTATAGTTTTATGGAAGTCAACAGACCTTCAGTTCAACAAAACTTAAGCTGAGGGGCAAGACTTGTGAAAAAAAAAATACCAAGACTTGTGTTCCAAACAATTGCTTTGCTCCTTCCCATCTTCTTCTTGGAACAAAGTACATTATTTACTGGTTTTGCTATAACTGGATGAATATAAAACAAGTCAAAAAGACATTCCAATGTGATTTTCTGTGAACATTCGTTTAGTCCCTGGAGATATGAATGTTCCTATATATCAGAGAGAGAGAGAAAAAAAAAAAAAAAAAAAAAAAAAGGCAAAGCCAAGCACGATCGTAAGATTTGCCATTAGATTGCACCTACTACTCAGTTAACATTCAAGATAATTAAAATTTAGACCCTTTTAAGTTCTTTATCAAAATATGTTAATTTAGATTGTAAGCCACCAATATACTCTAGCAAATGCTAATTGTACGGAAATGGCGGGCCTTGGTAGGTTTGTTAGAAAGTTCAAAACTAATGGGAAATGATCTGGGTCATGTTTAACTTGATGGATTTTATATCGGGTCACTGGGGCAGTTTAGAATTCTTGAGGAAGCCAGTCAAAAAGTTAATGGACAGAAATCAATTTAGGTTCCACGTTGGATCTTTAGAACAATAAACTTTATAAGCCTTACGACCTACGAAGTATTAAATGAAAAAGAAGAAAAAAAAAAGCAGGATTATTATCAATTGTCTTACCCATTTCCTGAAACCATAGAGATATTTGGAACAGGGTCATTAGCAAGCTTATAAATTAAGCCTTCCTTCCTTCCTATTTTCTTTCTTTCTTTTTACCTTTACAGCCTAAAACTGGGGCCTGACTTATTCACAACCGATAATGACAAATGTCAAAAGAAGGGATCGGAAAATGTGAAAATGGGACTCACTGCAAAGCAAACAAATAATCATGCATAGTCATTATTTCCTCCCACGGTCCTACCCACTTGCAAACTAATAATTCTTATCAGTCTGTAATTTTATATACCAATCATATCTATCAAAAGAAGATGACCAACTTTGAAAATCTGATTTTGTGAATCAAAATATTGCCATGATGTGGCAGCCACTAAATGCTTTTTTTTGTCTCTATTTCCCCTTTCTAGCCAGCAGAGGAGGGAATGGGTAGTATAAGAAAAGTAAAAAAAAAAAAAAATTCTGAATTGTGATGAAAAAGTAAATAAATAAAAACATAATCCGAAATATGATGAACTGTTTGTGCATTAAGGATACATTGTAATTACTAATTGATTTTTATCATAAGTACGTATTTTTTTATTTTCTATTTACGTTATCCAATCTTAATCTGGACTAATTTAAAAATATAAAATTTAATTGAATATTTCTTTAATAATAATCAATTTATTTAATGAATATCAAATATTGACTTAAATGAATTATCTGATTAAAATTAAGCATTTCTTCTATAACATTAAATAAATCAAAACTAAAATTTCAAAATAAAGAGAATGAATTTAGATATGACAATTTATTGATCCTTGTGTTATAGGACACTTGAATTGTGAAAATATTTTAAGGGATTAATATAATTATAAAAGTTTGTTAACAATATTTATTCTAAAACACCTAAGTCGTAGCCACTTCTTGTAAAAAAAAAAAAGTTTAGCAACTTGGTGATCCGAAAATTTATTTTAAGGGATCAATTTTATTGTTACGTCAAATCTACAATATATATTTTTACAATTATTTTATGAAATTTTTGGAGAAAGTAATCTTCTAATACATACTTTTATATGACAAAAGAAGAAATAATATGGAGAAAGGAAGACTTACATAGCTCAGTAGATCCTCCACATTCTCCCCATGATGAATGCCAATGTTTTTCTGGCTGCTTATGATCTCAAGAACCAGTACACCAAAACACATCCGATTTCACTAAAAATTGTCCATGCATTGCATACTCAGGTGTCATATATCCACTACATGCCAATATGGATAGGCTGAATTAGTCATATATATTAAGACTATTTCCAGGGTCATAAATTTTCATTCTGCTTCAGTTGCTAATGCCAATGATATTCATAACAAAGCTTTAATTTTGAATTCCTAGTACTGTGTAAAAGTATTTTACTTTAATTTTGAATTATGACATCATTATAAAAAAGCTTGTTGCTTATAGCTACTACTTAAAAAGTCATACTCTTTAAACAAAGTAGTAATACAGGATTCAATGATAATGTTAAAAATTTTCCTTGATTTATTATTTGAAATTAAAGTCTTAACAATTATTAAGCTATAGCATATTCTAATACTTACTAGGTTCCCACAATTCAACTTGTATTTGCTCCAGTTTGATCCAATAAAACCAGTCTTGCCGTGCCAAAATCTGCTATCTTAGGATTTATATCTTGGTCTAGGAGAATCTTGCTTACTTTGAGATCACGATGTATAATACGCAGATAGAATCTTCGTGAAGGTAGAGAAGGCCTCGAGCAATACCTCTAATGATTTTGTAGCACACATCCCCCTTTCTTGGTTGGATCTGCATATACAGACATGAATTTTGGCGGTATATGAATATTTAGGCTTTGTCCTAAACCAGAAGTGAAATATAGAGAAATAGTCTAATTATGCAGTCATTCAGACATACCAAATATGAATCAAGGCTTTTATTAGGAACAAATTCATAGACGAATAGCCTTTCTCTTCCTTCCAAGCAGAAACCAAGTAGTCTAACTAAATTTCCGTGCTGAAGCTTGGCCACTAAAAGCAATTCATTCTTAATTCCATATCTCAGTCAGGTTAATATTTTGGTAACTGGTGGTATAGCATGTTTTGATGAAAATGTGATGTGTATCTAAATTTGACAGAGTTATTTACCCAGTAAAAGACTCCAAATTCCACCTTGTCCAACTTTATTAGAATTGGAGAAGTCTTCTGTAGCAACTCGTATTGTGTCAAAGGTGAATTGCAATGACTGAGCAATGTTAATTTCATCATCATCTTCATTAACTTCACATGGGGAACGAATTTAAACTAATGAAATTTTCTGTTATGTTACAAGCACAATAGTGCTGCTGGTGCCATCAAAATTGAAAATCGGGATGTGTTACTTCCGAAACAGTATGTATTTAACTAATAACTGCCTTTTTCAGTTTTTCTTACCTTCTTAGCAGTGACATATTCATGCTTTGAATTATTGAAAAATTTTCATATTCTGTATGTATAATAGATTGTGTGTAGTTAAATTATAGTTCACAGGAAAGAATTACTCTAAATTATGACAGCTTTGTCAGAGGAATATGTGTGGTGTATTTACACAATATATTGCACGAACAAATTACATGAGTTCCAAGACGTTGTATTTTGGGTTAAGACTAGGAGAAATGCTAACGACATACTCTCTATCACACTCTTTTGAACACACTATCCATGATTGGTTAAAATTTATTGGAAATCACAAATTTTTATGATCCCGCTTATTGTTTAATGACTCACTCTCCTAATTTTGTAGTTTTAAATAAATTCCAACCAATGATAGAGTGTGTGTTGGGAGAAGTGTGTTAGAGAGTGTGTTGCTAACACTCCTCTAAGACTAGAAGATTTGATGATGAATAAATATCACCCCCATGACCAAAATCTAGGAGGGTGTAGCTCAGCCATTGAAGCTTCATTTTCTGATTCTTGAGCTGATTTAAATAGCGGTTCACTTGACGCTGTTGCTCTTGAATTATACTCCCATGTCTGCATCTCTGGAAGGCTTCTAGTTCTATAAAATGCAGGTTCGGAAGGAATTGGGAGACAGAGAGAAGAGCTATTAAGCAACAGTATAATGGCAGCCATGATTGGTCTGTCGGCTAAATTTTCTTGAACACAGAGTAAACCAATGTGGATGCATCTCATCATTTCATTTCGTGAACTGTTGTTTAGTGATGGATCTACAATATTAATAGTTGTCCCCTCCTTTCAGTTTCTCCATGCCTGCAAATTTTTTTTATTAGATCACGGACTCCACTTTCTATATTAATGTTTTGGAGCACGTAACCTTCTAATCCATACTTCTAAATGGCAAAGAAGAAAAAATAGTAACAAAAGGAAGACTTATGAAGCTTATTAGATCCTCCACATTCTGGCCACTGTTTTTCTGGCCACTTACGATCTCAAGAACCAGTACACCAAAACTGAAGACATCTGATTTTACCGAAAATTGTCCATGCATTACATACTCTGGTGCCATATATCCCCCACATGCCAATATGGATAGAATTATTAGTCATAAATGTTATGACTCTTCTGCCGGTCATAAATTTTCATTCTGTTTCAGTTGCTGATGCCAATGATTTTCATAACAAAGCTTTAATTCTAAATTCCTATTACTGTAAAAGTATTTTACGCTATCACTCATTCATACAAAGCTGAAAGATTATAATTTATAGTAACAACTACTTAAGACTCAAACTGTTCGAATAATCTACTAATTCATGGTTTGGTGAAAATTAATGTTAAAAGTTCTCATTGATAGTTGATTGAAATTAAACTCTTAACAATTAATAAGCTATAGCATATTCTAATACTTACTGGGTTCCAACAATTATTCTTGTATTTGCTTCAGTTTGATCCACTAAAACCAGTCTTGCTATGCCAAAATCTGTTATCTTAGGATTCATCTCTTCGTCCAAGAGAATGTTGCTTGTTTTGAGATCACGATGTACAATACGCAGTCGAGAATCTTCATGAAGATAGAGAAGGCCTTGGGCAATACCTCTAATGATTTTGTAGCGCATTTGCCAATCCAATTGTACTCTCTTGGTGGCATCTGGATTTACAGCCATATGTGAATAGTTAGGCTTTGTCTTTAACCAAAACTGAAATATAGAGCAACAATCTAATTATGCAGTCATTAAGACATACCAAATATAAAGTAATCAAGGCTTTTATTTAGAACAAATTCAAAGACAAGTAGCCTTTCTCTTCGTTCCAACCAGAAGCCAAGTAGCCTAACTAAATTTCGGTGCTGAAGCTTGGCCACTAAAAGCACTTCGTTCTTAAATTCTATATCTCCTTGTTTGGATTCGCTTGACAACCTTTTGACTGCAATCATCTGCCCATTGGAGAGTGTTAGCAATAGCAACCGGAATTCTAAAGAAAAGAGTAATCACACGCACACACACAGACACGAGATTTAACGAGGCTCGGTAAGTGTGCCTATGTCCTCGGGAACAGAGCAGCTGTTTCTATCATTGTTATTTTGGCCAATAGGGTTACATCAATTTATATAGAATAAACCATGATACAGACTTACAATATCACCCTTATACCGTACTGCGGGGCTAAAGCCCCGCACACACAACCCACTTATTTCATAACCCAACAAGTGGCCCAAGCCCAATCTGCTCACTCATAGAATATGAGCCATGCACAACAATCTCCACCTTGGCGAATATTAAGCCCCATGGAAGATAACAACAAGTCCACCCCATATCTTGTATGTCTCATGGGTTGGGGGGTCCAGTCATGTCTAGAATCGAGCAACATTCAACAAGTCCAAGCAATGCTTGAACTTGTTAGCTGTGACTGCCTTGGTTAACATATCGACTGCATTCTCTGAAGTGTGAACCTTCCTGAGCAAAATCTGACCAGATGCCATCAACTCCCTGATCTTGTGGAACCTCACATCAATATGCTTGGTTCTAGCATGATACACTTGATTCTTTGCCAAATCAATAGCAATCTGACTATCACAATGCAACTGAACTCCATCTTGCTCAATGCCCAACTCCCTTGCTAGCCCTGTGAGCCACACAGCTTCTTTACTAGCCTCTGCTACTACCATGTACTCTGCTTCAATTGTTGACATTGCCACATTAGACTAAACAATGGACTTCCAACAAATAGGCCCACCTGCAAGAGTAAAAACATACCTTGTTGTAGACCTCCTGTCATCCAAATCACCAACATAATCAGAATCCACATAACCCACAACTGAAGGATCACCCTGTTGACTGCCAAACATAATACCATGCCCTGTTGTACCCTTTAGGTACCTGAAGATCCACTTCACTGCTTCCCGATGTCGCTTCCCTAGCTTCGACATAAACTTACAGACTTGGCTTACAGCATGTGCCAAATCTGGTCTAGTGCAAACCATAGCATACATCAGGCAACCAACTGCATTGGCATAAGGAACCTTTGACATGTATTCCACCTCTTCATCTGTCTTTGGGCACTGATATATAGAAAGCTTGAAGTGGTTTGCAAGTGGAGTACTCACTGACTTAGCATTACTCATGCTAAACTTGTCCAGCACCTTCTCAACATAGCCCTACTGTGATGAGAGCCATAGTCTTCTGGACCTCCTATCCCTGTGAATCTCCATCCTAAGAATCTTCTTGGTAGGACCCAAGTCCTTCATGTCAAACTCCTTTCCCAGCATGGATTTCAATTCATTCACATCACGCAAATGGTTACCAGCAATCAACATATCATCCACATAAAGTAGCAGAAAAATAAAAGAGCCATCATCAAGGCTCTTTACATAAACACAGCAGTCATACTCATATCACCTATAGCCAATCTGAAGCATGTGAGAATCACAACGCTTGTACCACTGCCTTGGAGACTGCTTCAATCCATACAGAGACCTTTTCAACTTACAAACTAGCCGACCTGGTCCATTTTTACTTAACCCCTCTGCCTGCTCCATGTAAATCTACTCCTCTAGATCACCGTGAAGAAAAGTTGTCTTCACATCCATCTGCTCAAAGTGCATATCTCGACTGGCTACCAAGGCTAACACTACCCTGATAGAAGTATGCCTCACGACTGGGGAGAAAACCTCATCATAGTCAATCCCCTTCTACTATGAATATCCTTTTGCTACTAGGCGAGCTTTGAACTTTTCCCCTTCTTTTTCTGATACTGGAGGTTTCCTCTTGTACACCCATTTGCACCCTATGGCTCTCTTGCCTGGAGGAAGCTCAACTAGCTCCCATGTCTGATTCTTTCGCAAAGACTCCATCTCCTCCACCATAGCACCCATCCATTTTTCTTTCTCCTGGTTGTTCATAGCCTCTTGAAAGGTAGACAGGTCTACTGAACTGGTGAGAAGTGCAAAAGAAGCCAACTCTTCAAACCCATATCGGACAACGGGTTTAATAGTGCAATGTTCTCGATCTCTGACGAGAGTGTACTCCTACAGTCTTGCTGGACTAACTGGTCTAGGCTCAGGCGCAAGTATGGTCTCAGGTCTTGGACTACATGGTTTTGCCCTCTTAGGAATCACCGGCAGCTTCTTAAAGTCCACCTGAACCTCCACGGAGCTAGGGGAAGCTCCATCTGGTACTGGTACATATGTCTCAACTGTTTATGGCATCATGGGCTGCTCATCAAACACTGCATCTCTACTGATCACCATCTTCTTGGAAGCTGGATCCCAAAACTTGAACCTCTTCACACCTTTGGAATAACCTACGAAAACACACTTTTTCAACTTTGGATCAAGTTTAGATCTTTCATCACTGGATACATGCACAAAAGCAGGACACCAAATATTCTTAAATTATTAAAATCAACCGAGTTACCTAACCAGACTTCTTCTGCAACTTTCCTATCCAATAAAGCTCGTGGTGATCGGTTAAGCAGATAACATGCCATGTTCACCGCCTCTGCCCAAAAGCCTTTGGAAAGGCTAGCATTCAACCTCAGACATCAGGCTCTTTCAGTAAGGGACCTATTCATCCTCTCTACAACACCATTCTGTTATGGTGTTTTCTGCACTAAGAAGTGTCTCTGAATGTCATGTTCCTCACAGAATTTCTAAAACCGTGAGTCTGTGTACTCCCTGCCATTATCAGACCTTAAATACCTAACTTTTCTGCCTATCTGGTTCTCCTCCTCAGCCTTCCACAACTTGAACTTCTCAAAGACTTTGGATTTCTGTTTCATGAAGTACACCCAGACCTTGCGAAAAAAACGTCAATGAAGGAGACAAAATAATGGGAACCACCCAAGGACGGATCTCTAGTAGGACCCCACACATTAGTATGCACATAGTCTGGGATCCCCTTGGTGGCATTCTTCGCAGCTTTAAACCGCACTCTGGACCGTTTCCTAAGCACACAGTACTCACATAAGTCTAACTTACAGCTCCAAACTCCCTTCAAGAGTCCTCTCTTATGAAGCTCCACCATCACACGCTTACTGAGATGACCTAAATGCATATGCCATAATCTGGTAGCATCATGTTGCGATTTTGGCAAGTGTACCAAATCGTTCAAGTAACCAAGGGTAAGTCAAGTATCGTATCCACATGGACTTGAACGATAATCGGGTAAATAATAGCAAAATTTAATGGACTACCAAAATTGAAAATTTAAGTAACCAAATTTAAAGACAAGTGCATAAAACATTAAAGAGTAAAAAGGAAGAATTTTGGTTGAGAATATTAAAGAACACTTTGTGCGCGTAGAAAACGAGGTTTATATCAATGGTGGGAATTGTCAGGGTTTGACTTCATTGAATCAACCTAACATGCATTAAGAATTTTCCTGTTTGGCTCAAAGAAGGGTGCAAGGGATTTTAGGTAAGCTAGAAAGGCCAATGGTTAAAATAGCAAAGATGGCCTTGATCACTTCCAAGCAACATGCAAGCAACAAGATTCAAGAGATTCAAGCAAAACCATATGAATGTTGGTATCAACGGTGTCACTCAATTTCATTCAGTTACTTCTCACCGTGGTTGTTGATCTCATCAAGAAACAAGGGTGTATATGCAACATGTCAAACACATCAAACCCAATTTGAACCAATCACAAATGACCAAGAATGCAACCACAAAACATGTCTCAAATCAAAATCAATTTGTAAAAAATCATCATTCAATTCATGCTCAACGGGACAAGCCAACAATTACACAAGCCACATCATTATTTTCCAAAACTAAAATCAAACAAAAGTAGTAAAAGAAAAGAAAAAGAAGAATAACTTACCTCACTACTCATTATCAGGCCCATCCACACCCCTTTGGCCAAGAAGGTGTTGGTCCCCAGCTCTTAGTGGTCAATCAACATGGGCCAGAGCATCCGTCACTTCAAGCGATGGTAGAGCACCGGATCTGAGAGTTGAAAGTAGATCTAGCCTTGACAAAAGTGGTGATGGTTCCGTGATATAAATCGGATTGGAGGTCCAAGATGGTGTGGTCACACGCGGGGTGCGCGGATCTGGTTCACTGAGGTGCGCGCGCGGAGGTGGTCCTGCAGCACGGGTCACGAACGCGAGGAACTGGAGGTGTGGTGACGACACGCGGTTGAGAGGGAGAGTGCGCGTTGCAGTCACGTGAGGAGAGAGAAAGCGGCGTGGGATGCGCGGGGCGCAAGGAAGGGCTGCTGGTGCGAATCGAGCGCGCGACGAGGAAGAAGAAAAAGGTAGCACGCGGAGGAGGTGGACGGCGTGCATCTTGGGGAGAGAGAAGACCAGAGGAGAGAAAAGATGAGGTTATTTTTGCATATCTGGGCTTGGTAGGCACTGTAGTGGTTGTATGGTGGTGGATCTGATGTTTGTGGTGGTGATTATGGTGTTTGTGGTGGTGGTTATGGTGTTTGGGGGAGGAGAAGGGTTAGGGAAGAAGAAGATGAAGAGAGTGTGCAATGGATTACACAGGCTGTCCACATTTGTCAATGGCCCAATAGAGATTAGATTGCACAGGGTGTGCAAAAGGGATGCATGGTTGTGCAACTTTCGCTAAATTGAATATTCTCTTGATTCTTCATCGATGCAAGATGCACAGGTGTGCGCTCTTATTGCACAGTTGTGCAACTTTCGTCAAAAAATAAAGCCTCTTGTAGCGCAAGATGCACAAGTGTGCACTCGGGTTGCACAGTTGTGCAACTCGCGTCGATTTTTTTGCATTTCCATCAGCGCAAGATGCACAGGTGGGCGCTCATATTGCACGATTGTGCAACACGCATCATTTTTTTTATTTTTATTTTTATTTTTTGGATGCTTTCCCAATATCTTCATCATATGCATAGTAACCTGAAACAAGACAAGAGAAACACCCAAAACAGAAAATAGAATATGCGTAATAAAGAAAATGAATTCAAAATAAAGACCAAATTAAGAGAGAAAAGAGAAAGAAAGCTGGGTTGCCTCCCAGTAAGCGCTTCTTTAACGTCACTAGCTTGATGGATGAGTGACCTCAAGGGTCACAAATATGAATGGTTGTGGTCAACCCCAACCCCCCTAGGGGGACTCACAGAGTCACAGACATTGAAAGTTACCTCTTCATCTTGCACTTTAAGCTTAAACTCTCCTTTGCCAACATCAATTAGACCATCAACATTCTTCATAAAAGGTCATCCTAAGATGATGGGAATCTGTGAATCCTCCGCCATGTCCATGACAACAAAATCAGCGGGAATTGTGAATTTGTCGACCTTCACCAGCATGTTTTCCACCACCCCATAAGGGTATATAATGGAGCGATCAGCAAGCTGTAATGTCATGTGAGTTGGTTTTACCTCCACATCTCCAACTCTCTTTAGCATAGATAGGGGCATCAGGTTGATGCTCGCCCCCAAATCAAGCAACGTTTTATTAACAGAAAGGTTCCCAATGGTGATGGGAATAGTAAAGCTCCCAGGGTCCTTATGTTTGGCAGCCAATGTCTTTTGAATTATAGCACTACACTCCGCTTCCAACTGAATGGTATCCTTCTCAATGAACTTCTTTTTCCTTGTCAAGAAGTCCTTCAAGAATTTGGCATAGATTGGAATTTGCTTCAAGGCTTTCGAGAATGGGATGTTGATGTAGAGTTGTTTGAGAATGTCTAAGAACCGAGCAAATTGTCTCTCCTTATCAATTTTTTTTGGTGCTTTAAGATAAGGGAGCTTTGTAATGAGAGGTGCTTTGGCTCTTAACTTTTCTTCCTTGGCTTTCCGAGCTCTAGTCCACTTCATCTTTGAGTCCCCATCTGTGCTTTGAACTCCAACCTTCTTCACTTCAACTTCCTCCACTACTTCATCATCTCCATTCACCATATCACAATCTGACCAATTAATTGCAAAGATTGCACTGTAGTTAGCCTTGGGATTGGTCTGAGTGTTGGCTGAAAAGCCACTCTTAGTGTACTCTGCCAATTCCGCCACCTATTTTGCAAGTTGCCCAACTTGAGTCTCTAAGTTTCTGAGAGAGGCATCAGTGCTCTTCTGATTAGAAATAGAGACTTGCATAAAATCAGTGAGAGTCTCTTCCAACTTCGTCGTGCGGTCATCGAGGTTGGGCTTCTGTTGGGAAGATCTTTCATCAACTCCTTTATCAAAGACAGGATGAGTCTGAAAGCCACTATGGTTAGAATTGTTACCGTAGAAATTATGCTTCCCTTGGCCATAGTTGTTTTGTCTCCCCATATAATTCACCTCTTCCTCTTGTGTGCTGGAAGTATAAGGACAATGCTCTACATGATGATCACCCCCACAAATTTCACAACTAAGCACTCGATGATGTGATTGAGAAGGGAAAGCTTTCATTAACTGTTGAGGAAGATTGGACACTTGCACCTTGAGTGCTTCCACCTGGGCTAGAATAGCATCTTGAGAGTTGAGCTCCATTACTCCTCTGTGTGGAGCTCTATCATGTTGAGCTTCAAAATCACTGGATGCCATGTTTTCAATCAATTCTACAGCTTCCTCCAGTGACTTACTTTTAATCACTCCTTCACCAGCTGCAGCATTAAGCATCACTTTTGTTTACCCCGTCAAACCCCCAAGGAAGATGTAGAGTTGATCAACCTGTCCAATCCCATGGTTAGGGCACTTCATCAAGAGAGTCTTGTATCTCTCCCAAGTTTCATGGAGTGACTCATCATTCCTTTGGTGGTAGCCCAATATGTCAATCTTTGCTTGGTTTTTCTTGACTTCAGGGAAGAACCGATCCAGGAACTTTCTTTCCACTTCAGTCCAAGTGGTAAGACTTTGAGATGGGAGGTTGTTGAGCCACTTCAATGCATTTCCTATGAGGGAGAAACGGAACACCCTCATATACAGGCTCTGCTCTTCATTCTGAGCCACCCCTGCTGTGCCGCACAGATCATAAAAAGTGGTCAAATGGTTGTAGGGGTCTTCATTTTCTAAACCAGCAAACGCATGTTGACTGAGAAGTGTGAGCAAGGCTGGCTTAGCGTCAACTATGCGGTTGGCGTTCCTTAGCCTGGTGATACTAGAGAACACTCTTGGACCATTATTGTTGACATGATCCGCAAAAGTTCTCCTGGCAGGCCATTCTTCTCATACCATTTCCTCTTCAGATGTGGTGGCCTCTTCGTCTGAACTGGAAGGTTGTTCTGAATGGGGATTAGAAGAGCTCTCTTCCAGTGTCAACTGTTTCGCTAGTTGTTTTGCCTCTCTAGTTTGGGCACTGATGCACCGAGCAGTCTTCTCAATTTCAGGAATGAACAAGAGATCCTCGGGATTAGTTTTGCTCCTTGTGCCAAAAGTAAAAATCACACATAACTAGAGCAGCTACAAAGATAATTAGCACCAGATGAGAGAGAAAAAAATAAAATAAAATAAAAATAAAATGCGAAAGAATAAAAGAATGTTTAAAGTCCACAAAAATTTACTAAAAATTTTGCCCAATTACCGAGACACAAGTCCCCAGCAACGGCGCCAGAAACTTGTTGCAATTTTGGCAAGTGTACCAAATCGTTCAAGTAACAAAGGGTAAGTCAAGTATCATATCCACAAGGACTTGTATGATAATCGGGTAAATAATAGAAAAATTTAATGGACTACCAAAATTGAAAATTTAAGTAACCAAATTTAAAGACAAGTGCATAAAAAATTAAAGAGTAAAAAGGAAGAATTTTGGTTGAGAATTTTATCAAACACTTGGTGCGCGTAGAAAATGAGGTTTATATTAATGGTTGGAATTGTCGGGGTTTGACTTCATTGAATCAACCTAACATGCATTAAGAATTTTCCTGTTTGGCTTAAAGATGGGTGCAAGGGATTGTAGGTAAGCTAGAAAGGCCAATGGTTAAAATAGCAAAGATGGCCTTGATCACTTCCAAGCAACATGCAAGCAACAAGATTCAAGAGATTCAAGCAAAACCATATGAATGTTGGTATCAACGGTGTCACTCAATTTCATTCAGTTACTTCTCACAGTGGTTGTTGGTCTCATCAAGAAACAAAGGTGTATATGCAACATGTCAAACACATCAACCACAATTTGAACCAATCACAAATGACCAAGAATGCAACCACAAAACATGTCTCAAATCAAAATCAATTTGTAAAAAATCATCATTCAATTCATGCTCAATGGGACAAGCCAACAATTACACAAGCCACATCATTATTTTCCCAAACTAAAATCAAACAAAAGTAGTAAAAGAAAATAAAAAGAAGAATAATTAGGAATTACATGAAAGATTATCCAATTACATCAAACCCCAACAAAAGTGGATTTAGCTACGCATAGCCATGGGGGAAGAAGCAAAAGATGGAAAATCAATGAGGGGTGAAGCCAAACGCGTTAAACCCATGTCCCGGAGCTCTCCTCTCTTTTCGCATACGTAGTATCGTGACCCCTAGACTAGAATAGAAAATCCTTATTTAAGGCTATGGGCTAACAAGGGTTTAAGCCTAAAAGAGATCAAAACAGAAAAAAAATTAAGATAAATCTCGCAGAGCTTGATGCACAGGTGTGCACGGGTGTGCAACGCTTTCAAACACTTTAAAAACTTGCACAGGCACTTGCACAGGCATGTGATTTGGTTTGCACAGGTGTGCAAAGCTCTCAGAACTTCCAAAAATGCTCTTTTTGCCTCCACAAGACTTCCAAAGCTCTAAGCTTTAACCCAAATGATATTCAACGCATCAAATCTCTCATGGAACATCCCCATTGCTTACTCTAAGCTTCACATAAGTTCCTAAAAACACAAGAAAACAACCCAAGATCAAGCATAAAAGGGTAAAAACAAGAAATTTCTAACTAAACCAAACTTTTATTCAAAACTTAACTAAATGGAGGATAAACAAAGCTCAAAAGCATAAAAGATGTCGAATAATTACCCCTAACTACTAAAAAGTAGGAATATAAGGCAATTATCACATCATCATCAGACTTAACAGATGCAACACTGCCTACAACTGGTATCAGATGGTGCTTAACCCTAGTACGAAATTTGAAGTGGGGAAGTTCAATGGAACTGGGAATTTTGTAGTGTGGCAGAGGAGGGTTAAGGATATGTTGGCTAAGCTCTAAGGGCCTAACGGTGGAGAGCGCGATGGTAGCCATGGTTAAGCTCTGATACCAGTTATTAGCAATAGCAATCGAAATTTTAAAGATAAGAGTAATCACACGCGCACACACAGACACAATATTTAACGAGGTTCGACAATTGCGCCTATGTCCTCGGGAGCAGAGTGGCTATTTCTATTATTGTTATTTTGGCCAATAAGGTTACATCAATTTATATAGAATAAACCACGATACAAACTTACAATATTACCCCTGTACCATACCGCGGGGCTAAAGCCCCGCACCCCCAACCCACTTATTTCATAACCTAACAACAAGTGGCCCAAGCCCAATCTGCTCACTCATAGAATATGAGCCATGCACAACAGAGAGCCTACCTTGAAAATATATCTCTGTCAGGTATGGTAAATATTTTGCTGACTGGTGCTATTGCATATTTTGATGTGTATCTGAATTCAATAGTTACTAACCCAGTAAACAGCTCCAAATCCACCTTGTCCAAGTTTATTAGAATCAGCAAAGTTTCCCGTAGCAACTTGTATTGTGTCAAAGTTGAATTGCAATGACTCGGCAATTTTAATTTCTTCGTCATCTTCATCTTCTTTAACTTCAATTGGGGAACGAATGTAAGCTAGTTAGTTTTTCAAATACGTTAATATTACATTGTATGTAGTTTAGTTATTATTTATAGGAAAGAATTAATCTAAATTATGTCAAAACATATATGCCTTTCTACAAAGTTTTTCTCTACATTTATGATTCACTGTTGTAACAATATAGTAGTTAGTTGAAAATAAAAACATCACAGTAAATTGATACTTAGACTTGCCTAGAATGTTTTTCCTTGCCTTCCACCTCCTTAAATATAGGCAGAGACAAATAAGCAAAACAACAATAGCAGTAGGCACAATTATAGCAATGACAATTAGTGTTGTCTTGCCACTTTCTGTAAAACCAAGAATCCTCTGCTTGGTTAGATATTTTAAGGATTAAGGATAATAAAATATCAAAAAGTTTAGTAACTAATAATGACAACTACATTTTGGGGAAGTGTCATTGGAGAAGGGAGATGGTGGTGGTGGTGGTGATACCTCTGGGTCGTCTAACACAGTCGTCTGTTCGTAGAAGGTGTTGTTTTTGTATCTAATAATATAATTGGGTCTAACAACTCTACCTCCTATCTTGTCATTGCAACACTCTTGGATTTCTGAGATAGCTCCGATCAAGCAGTTTTTGCAGTCTTGCTCAGACAAATCAGGCGTGCACTATGCATAAGTGAATTGTTGTGCATCAGAGGGGGAGGAAACATTGGGGAGATCTTCACCAATGGGCCTCGAGCACACCACATAAGTGAACTTGACACCACCTTCAACCTAAAACCTTAAGGCATTAGGTTTGTAGGTCTATCCACTTATATGTTGCTCAACTCACTCATTTCTACCTAATGTGGGACTTTACCTTCACACTTATATTCCAACAATCTCCCCCTCATGTGTGAGTCTCTTCCACATGGTAGCTTCCCCTCAAGCGGAAGCCATTTTTCACCACGAGTATCCAATGATGCCGCCTTTAAAGCTTAACCATGCTCTAGTACCTTGAACCGTCATTCCACCGTTTCACGGTGGGGGACATGCTACCTGGCCTCCATGTATAGACCCATCGCCAAGAAGACTTTCGATACAAGGGATCCCCATGCCTATACCTGGATCCATCGCCAATTCCATTATACTCGTCTGAGTCGGTCACCTGATCAAACCATCGGCTCTGATACCAATTGTTGTGCATCGGAGGGGGAGGAAACATTGGGGAGATCTTCACCAATAGGCCTCGAGCACACCATATAAGTGAACTTGACACCACCTTTAAGGCATTAGGTTTGTGGGTGTAACACCCTGAAAATTTCAACCTAATAAGTATGAATGTGAGAGATTTAATTAGAAAATTTTCTTGTTAGGGAGAATTGTAACGTTGTAGTTTTCCTAATTGTATGATTAAGTGTTTGATTAATACTGAAAGAGCAAACTAAATTTAAATTATGTTGATTGATATAATGATTAACTTAACTTCTATGTTTTGTTATTGGCCATAGTGTTATTGTGAAATTTTTTAGACTTTTACGTGAGTTCCGTAAGTTGTAGAAAAAGGGAAAAAAATAAAAGAAGGGGGTGTCCTTAGAGAAAAGATGGGTGCAAATAGCAAAACTTCAAATTTTATCCAACCATTTACGTGAACAAGCTTCCTTCTTTCTCTCATTCATTCTATTCATTGTTCCTTTCATACGAAGCTCTCTTCTCTCTTTTTTTTTTCTCTGCTGGCCGAGAGCTACCAAGGGAGAAGGGAAGCCATTTTTGTTGCTTGGCTGGTTGCATACAAGACTTGGTGGTCTACTCTTAATTACCAACTGCTCATCTTCTCTTCTTCTCTCTCAGCTGAACCAAAAACCCAAGGTGAGGGGGACTCTTTGTGGATTTTGTTTTAATCTAAGGGTGGTTGAGAGTTAGGGGGCTCAATCACCTACAGCATGCCTGCCCCTCTTTGGCTGTTGTGTGTGTTTGTTTGAATGGTTGAATGTAAAAAGTTGATGAAATGGGTTTGAAACCCTTGGCAGTGGCTGTGTGAGTGCATGTCCTGGCTTTAGTGTTGTTTTTGTTCTTTTGAAACTGAGTGGAAAGGCCCCTGGAACAAGGGAATCCATGCCCAATTTTCGTAGAATTAATTGATGAAGGTTGCATGTTGAAAACAAACTCCAAAACAATGGAACAGTGGCTGTCAGGTTCGCGTGTCCCTGGACAGCTCCCACGGTTTTGTAATTTTTAGAAGATCTAACCGTTGACTTTTCATGAAATTTACTTTGAATGAAAATAGACACAAAAAGGAACAACTTTTATTTTAAAACCATGGAGAAAAAACCTCTTCTTAAAGTTCATCCGTGGCTTTCAAAATGGATGTTCTGTTTTCAAGTTTCCCTGGAACATGTCTCGGTTTTTCTCAAATTCCCAGTTGTGTGCTTAATGGTTATTTTTCGTTTTTAAACTATTAAAAACTATACAAAACAAGATTTTTAAAAATATAAATTACAAAAATTATCATGTCCAATTTCTAAATTAACTTTTAAAAAGAAACAGGGCAAGGGTTTTCGAGCGCTGTTTTGAGTCTGAAACTTAGGCTGTTAGATACAAATTTACTGGGAACAATAGGGAAATAATTTGGGGGCAAGGTTACCCTTTTAGAAAGACAAAGATGTTACCTTTATACTGTAAAAATTTCAGCTCAAAACAAGTTTGGGAAGTGGGAGAAATTTACATTTCTTTAAGCTATGTTCAGTGAGCACTCAAAATTCAGGGCTGCTGACTTAGAAAATTTTTATAAAATTTTCTAGATGTTGATTTTATAATTGGGATACCTTTATATAAAATATATTTCAAGATCTTCGATTTGATACAAAAAGTTTTAAATTCCGAGGTCATTTTCTTGTATCAGTGAGAGCTCACATTTAGTACTGCCAATGAAAATTTGACTAAATAGTCAAATGTGATTGTTAACACTTGTATTTTTATAACTTTACCTTCAATTAATATTTTGATTATGTAAGATAATGGATAGAATACAACCACTATTATGATTGATTAATTCAAGTCTCAGGGAGGAAAACCTTGAGTATTTGATATGTGAAAGTGTAATTTTCTCTGTTTTGGTGATAGTAGTTTGAATCTTGTGGTGAAATTGTTTGTTGGTGTGATGTGTTTACAAGACTTGATGCGACTACTTATAATAACTGGAATTAATTTCTAGTGTCAATAGCAGGATTGCTATTCAAAGATAAATATCTTTCTTTTATCAAATCATAAGACATTTGAGATGGTAAAGAATATATAAAACATAATAAAATTGTCCGAATTGTGCTGAGAACCGAAAAGAGGAAGGAACCTCTAGTTCCAAGTTGTGTGAGATGGTTGAACGTGTGTTCGTGGACAAAGCTTGATTGGACAATTGTGGAAGAGGTTGTGTGGGGGCGTCAACTGTGGTGAGCGATATGCTCGTGAGGAATGGGGTCGGAATATGTGACCACTGTGGTGGTGGAGAGTGGATCTCCGTACGGTATGTCAGGGACATACGTTGTGGAAGACTGTCGTTCAGTACCTTTGGCAGTGAACCCACACCAACCTATAAGAGATGAACCTGATGAGAGGGGGTGGTTGAGGAGTCAGTCCTCAAAGATTGGATGACCTCACAGAGTAGTACTTGAGGTGTGCTCGCTAACTTGCTGTTTCTTGGGGATCTGGTGCCGAGTTTGTGGTCGAGTTTCCACAGTGCCGACTTGGCAATCCCGACAAATGCGAGGCACAATCGTGTTGGTGAGAGCGCTGCCATTGTACCGTGGTGAAGGGTGTACTCCTAGCAAGTCATCCGACTTAAATATGTGTAAGACCACTGAGTTCTGGGAGTTCCAATGGCGACTGGCCAGTGTGAAATAATTTACAAGAATAGCTGTGGAAACGAATAGGTTTCGAGTGTGACCGTTAGAGGACCACATCGTGGTGGCTAGTAGGATTGTGTATGTGACTATGAAGTCGTTCTGTGTGTACTGTTTGATGAAGCAGAGAGTTCACCCTCTGTTTATTTTTTTTTTGGAACCGATGGCAGTACCTGTATATGTCATAAAGACATTATCTTCATCATCTTCGTCACTTTTCGTTTGGAGGTTGGTCTAACATGTAGGGTTGGGTATTAGTGATGTCTGCTCTGAGACTAGGTTTTCCTCTTTTTATGTATTTGGATATGGGTAGACCTAGGTTTCAGATTTTTGGTATGTACATTCAGCTTTCGTACTATGTTACCCTATGACTATACACTTTGGGAATGTACATATTACTGTTATTTGGAAAAATATTTGGGATATGAAAATCTCTGGTTCATGTACATATGTATATTTTATAGCCAGAGTTATTTACTTTATTTATTCTGTTTTACTCACTTTTAAATGTATATTTACAATTGAGGCGGCGATACGCAACTTCTGAAATTAATTAATGAAAAGTCTTAAAAAAATTTAGTAAAATTCCGATCTATATCTATGTTTTATTAACTTCATAGTTTTTGGAAAATTTAAAGTTAGTTAAAATGCCTATTGAATTAAAATAAGTTTAAAAATGAGAATATATGTAAACCCGGATTTAGGGTGTTACAGTGGGTCTATCCACTTATATGTTGCACAACTTGCCCATTTCTACTCAATGTGGAACTTCACCTTCACACTTATATTCCAACACGAATATGGTTTGAGAATTTGTAGCAGTTGCATTGCCCGTGGCATACTTACGACGACAGTCACTTGATGCAGCAATGTCTGTTAGCTTCCTCGTAAAGTTATCGCGCACTTTATTGAACTGGTCCGCATCAATTGCATTGTATGGGTTCGCCAAGGTAAAAGCAGGATTAGTTTCCATGGAGCAGAATATTGGGTGGTTCGAGTAGGGCAGCACGCATTTGTCAGAGACTACAATGTAAAAAATTGACTCCTTCTAGTTTGGACAAAGCTATTTGAGAAGGGCTCCAGAATCATTGAGGCAACTACTGCACTCATCCGGGTTTTGATCGCCTTTGCCGAGACCAATGGCGTATACTTTGTCAGGGTCTCGGCCATACGAGAAATTGTAGTAACCATAGTTAATTTATGTGTGGGAAAAGGGTGTTGAGGTTGCTGTGATAGGAGTTGTTGGTTATGTAGTTCCCTTGGCTGTTATCACACTTTACGCGTAAGTCTGGCAGGTCGCTGGCTAGAGAGATTAATTTTAGAAATAGAAAAGAAAGAAAGAAAAGAAGGATGCAAGAAACGGCAGCCATAGATGTATGAATGAATGATCATAAAAATAAAGGATATATATTCGCAAGTCTTGTTCACCATTCAGTTTTTTTATAGAGAAACAGGGTCATTCTTCTAGAGGATTATAAGCCCCGTCTGTTTCCATACTTCATAATTCTCAAGTCTTGAACTTGTTCATTTTCCTTATTGATCTGTCTAGTGGTTTAAAGTTTGAACTTGGGTGTCTCTCACTCTGTCAAACGTGGGACTCAACCCAGGCTCTGGATTATTGGATTCTAATAAAAACAAGAGGTAAATGCTACATAAATGTTTCCTGTACTACTCGGACTCAGCACTCCACCGAGTAGCTGATCTGACCGAGTAGAGACTTCTCACTCGAACCAGGGAAGTAATAACGGAAAGCATATCTTACTATAAGATAAGATACAGAAAGATCAGAACACAAAATAATGATAGAAGATAGAATTATCTCTATCTTAATCACGAGATTTGAGGAGATTTGATAGGAAAATAACCTTATCCAATCTCCCACTTAATCCTATAAATACATCAATGATCCAACCCACCACGGTACGAAATTCTCAATCCCTATTGTGATACCTCTCCTACCTCTGCGCCTCTAACTTGAGTGTCGGAGTGTCTTTATAGGTATACCCCCCACCAGTCACGAAGGAGATCCCGGCGGAGCCACCGCACCGGAAGGCTTACCAAAATTCAGTAAGAACATTTGGCGCCCACCATGGGGCTCGGTGAAACTATTCCCAGCCACACCGATTAAAGCGACACAATCTCAATGGCAACAACCCAGGGCAAAACAACGAACCATGAAAAGTGACGACAGGGGGCAGAAACCCAAATCCAGGGCACAATGCCTCCAGGGGATACCCAAGGTGGTAACCCCAACAACGTGGCGCCCTTCCCGCATCAGGCACTTAAGAATCACCCGTTGATCCAAGCCCTGCAAAGGGAAGTCAACATGCTAAAGCAGAACAGCACAAAAGAGATAGAGGACCTCCGCAAAGAGAACGCCACCCTCCAAGAGCAGTACCAGAAACTACAGGAGGACCTGAATGGCCTCTCGACTACCCACGCCACTGCCAACTGACTGTCGACGGCCCACGCAACCTCCAACAGACATCCTGACCGAATAGAGCAGGATGATACTACCTGGAACGAGGCAGACCGAATAGCAACCCACTTGGAGTCCAGACTCGTCTTAGGATCACAGGCACCTCCAAGACGAAACTCAATGCCCGAGACAACGAGACGACACTCGTTCGTAGATGGTATCATGGAAACTCCACTACCGACCGGGTGGAAGCCCTTGTCCATGGACCGTTATGATGGCTTAACCCACCCAGACGAGCACATCGACGCGTTCGTCAAGCAAGTGAACCTGTACACAAACGACGACGCCATCATGTGTCGTGTGTTTCCAACAACTTTGAAGGGAGCAATGTTGAACTGGTACACGCACCTCTCCCCTCACTCGATCGATTCATTCGCCACATTGGTCGCTCGTTTCGGTGCTCAATACGCTATGAGTCGACCCCATCACTTAACAGCAGAGGCATTAGCCAACATTCGGCAGGAGGACAACAAGTCCCTCAAGGACTTCATGGAGAGATTCGTCGAAATCTCCATCAAGATCTGGGACTTGAATCCTCAGGTAGCACTGACCGCCATGCTGATGGTGCTGAAATCCGGACCCTTCTCGGATAGTCTTTGCAAGAAGTCACCCCATGACATGGACGAGCTCAGAGCAAGAGCAACAGGATACATTCAGATGGAAGAAATGACTAAGTTCAGAGAACGAGTCAAAGGTGAGTCCTTTAAGAGGCAGGTGGAACGCGAGAAATCGGGAACAAGCCGAGTGCAGAGTAACAGATCTAGAGTCGATAGACCACCTCGCACAAGGTTTACTCATTACACCCCTCTAACAAATAGAAGAGCATGGGTTCTAGAAGCCTATAGTGTCGAGCTGATAAGTCTGCCTACTCGGAACCGCTCCCAAGAAAAGCAGATAGGTCCAAGTTTTGCAAATACCATCGAGTGAACGGACACGCCACTGAAGATTGCACCACCCTGAAGGATAAGATTGAAAAACTTATCCAACAGGGCAAATTACGATGCTTCATCCGAGACGACAACTGAAAGTCTAAGTGAGAGCGAACCCGAGACCGGGAAGACGATCACGATAGAAAATCCAGACGAACGGAAAAGTCCCGCCAGGAGCAACCGACTAAACCTCCCGAGACTCGACTCCGAGGCGTTATTAACATGATAGTAGGAGGATTCGCCGGAGGAGGAAGCTCGAGCTCGGCAAGGAAAAGACACCTGCGCAGCCTCCGATCAATCAACTCGGCTTTAATAAGCCCTAGAAAACACAGAAAAATGCCTCCTATAACTTTCACAGATGCAGATTTTAAAGGCATAGAACCCAACCACGATGACCTGGTAGTGGCTAAGGTTGAGGTCGCTTGTGTAAAGTCTTAGTCGACCAAGGCAGCTTAGTAGATATCCTATACTGGTCAACCTTCCTACAGCTAGACATCCCAGAAAGTAAGATACAGCCGTACACTGAACAGCTAGTCGGCTTTGTAGGTAAAAAAGTCGATACCAGAGGCTACATTGACCTCCTCACTACCTTTGGAGATGAGGAGAAGGGGTCCAAGACTATCACAATCAGGTACCTCTTAGTCAACGCTCTTACTTCATACAACATCCTCATAGGCATGTCGACACTTAATGAATTAGGGGCAGTAATCTCCACCCCACACCTGGCGATGAAATTCCCTGGTTCGGAAGGGAAGATAGTGACAGTTAAAGCTGATCAGGAAACAACCCGCGAATGCTACTTAGAGAGTCTAAGAATAGCTAGCGGCAAAAAGGTCCCAGAACCAACAGTAAAGCACGTAGCATGCATTTCGCTCGCGACACAACCAACAGAGGAAGTCGATCTCGAACCCAGGGAGGCCGAGCCGAGAGCAAAGCTTACAGAGGAGGTAAAATCCTTCCAGATAGGAAAAGAAGCAAAGCAATGCATAAAACTCAGGACGCAGCTAGCAAACGAAACCGAGAACGCAATCGCCAGGGTCCTATTAGACAATGCCGCCCTGTTCGCATGGTCAGCCGCCGACATGCCTGGAATCGACCCAAGCTTCCATTGTCACAAGCTTGCCATCTGTCCAGAGGCCAAGCCAATCTCCCAAAAGAAGAGAAAACTCGGGGCCGAAAGAGGAAAAGCGATCAAAGAAGAAATTGAAAAACTACTCAGTGTTGGCTTCATAAGAGAAGTGCAATACACCACATGGCTTGCAAATGTGGTGATGGTAAAGAAAGCAAACGACAAATGGAGGATGTGTACTGACTACACATACCTTAACAAAGCGTGTCCAAAAGACTCATACCCGTTGCCAAGCATCGACAAGCTAGTAGATGGAACAACCGGCTATCCGATCCTGAGCTTTTTGGACGAGTACTCTGGGTATAACAAGATACCCATGTTCCCACCAGATGAAGAAAAGACGACATTCATAACTGACACGACCAACTACTATTACACTGTAATGTCATTCGGGCTGAAAAACGCGGGAGCAACATACCAGCGTCTGATGGACAAGATTTTCGCGGACCAACTCGGCCGGAACCTGGAAGTCTACGTCGATGACATGATCGTTAAAAGCAGAGAACCGAACTTACACTCAGGAGACTTAGCCAAAATTTTTGGCGAGATTAGAAAACATAACATGAGGCTAAATCCTGAGAAATGTGTATTCGAAGTACATGGCGGAAAATTCTTAGGCTTTATGCTCACACACAGAGGCATAGAAGCTAATCTGGAGAAATGTGTAGCCATCATTAGCATGAGAAGCCCGAGTAACATGAACGAAGTACAAAGGTTAACTGGAAGGCTGTCATCCCTGTCCTTTTCTTGCCAAAAGCGGCAGAGGTAGCAAGACCCTTTTTCCAACTCCTTAAGAAGCAACAGGTGTTTGAATCGAATGAAGAGTGTGAAGCAAGCTTTTTAAAGATAAAAACACTACTCTCATCACCACCAATCCTAACGCGACCTGAACCTGGCAAAGACTTAGTGTTATACCTAGCAGTCTCGGGAGACGCAATCAGCTCAGTCATTATTCAAGAAGAAAATCAAACGCAAAAACCAGTCTACTACATAAGCCGAGTGTTGAAAGATGATGAAACCAGGTACCAGATGATAAAGAAGCTAGCACTGGCCCTGGTCACTTCAGCACAACAACTACGACCATACTTTCAGAGCCATCAAGTGGTGGTGCGAACAGACCACCCAATACTACAAGTACTGAGGAAGCCAGAATTACCCGGAAGAATGATAGCATGGGCAGTCGAGCTATCCAAGTTCGACATCAAGTATGAACTGAGAGGACCTATCAAAGCACAGTGTCTAGCCGACTTCATTGCAAAGCTAGCACCAGTAGAAGAGGCACCTGCCCCATGGTGGACCCTCTATGTGGACAGTTCCTCGAACGTCAAAGGTGGCGGAGCAGGAGTCATAATTGAAAGTCCTAAAGGAATTATCTTGGAACAATCACTCAAATTTGACTTCGACGCATATAACAACCAAGCTGAGTACGAAGCCCTACTGGCTGGACTGAAACTCGCTAAGAAGGTAGGGGCGAAACACCTTAGATGCTGGAGCGACTCAAAGTTAGTCACTAGGTAAATGAATGGATCCTATCAAACAAAGGACCCCCAGATGACAAGATACTACCACCTACCCTCCCAGTTGCAGAACGAATTCATTGAGTTTGAACTAAACCATATTCTAAGAGAACCAAATGAAAGAGCTGATCTGCTATCAAAATTGGCAAGCATAAAGAAAAAAGGCCAACATCGAACTATCATACAGGAAACAGTATCTGCCCCAAGTATTGACAAAGTTGTCTCTAATATCAACCCGACAGACCGAGAGTGGATGACCAAGGTATGGAACTTCCTGATAGAAGGAACCCTCCTAGAAAACCGAGAAGAGGCTAGAAAAATTAGAAGAAGGGCTAGTTACTACGTCATAGAGGGAGAAGACCTTTATAGAAGAGGCTTCACTGCACCACTACTGAAATGTGTCACGAAGATTCAGGCCGAGTATGTAATAAATGAGATGCATAAAGGAATATGTGGAATGCACTCAGGAGGAAAGGCCATAGCAGCCCGAATCCTACGAGCTGGATACTACTGGCTGACAATGCGACGCGACTGTGCCGAATATGTAAAAAAATGTGAAGAATGCCAGAAATATGGCAACATATCCCACCTACCAGCGGAAGAATTATACAATGTCACAGCACCATGGCCTTTCACCATGTGGGGAGTCGACATATTAGGCCCTTTCTTGCTTGTTAAGGGACAAGTCAAATTCCTCCTGGTCGGAATCGACTACTTCACGAAGTGGATCGAAGCCGAACCCTTGGCCACCATCACTGCCCACAATGTTCAAAAATTCATATGGAAGAATATAATATGTCGATTCAGCATCCCCCACTCAATAATATCCGACAATGGTAAACAATTCACCGAAAAGAACCTTGAAGAATTCATCAAAAACCTCAGGATTCAGTACCGAGTGACTTCAGTGGAACACCCACAGACCAACGGGCAAATTAAAGCAGCAAATAAGGTGATACTTGGAGAACTAAAGAAACGAGTGGGCGACACCAAAGGAAGTTAGGCCGAAGAGCTTCCCGCAATCCTTTGGGCATATCGTTGCACACCGCGATCAACAATGGGGGAAACACCTTTCAAACTCTCATATGGATCAGACGCCATGATACCAGTAGAAGTCAAAGAACCCTCCCTATGAAGAGCAAATTTCATCCAGGAAAACAACGATCAATCACTAAGGCAGGCACTCGACATGACCGAAGAGACCCTTAACAAGGTCCAAATCAGAACAGAGGCCTGTAAAAGAAGAGTCGAGAAGAGGTATAATAGCAAGGTCAAACCAAGAAACTTTGAAGTCGGATATCTGGTTTGGAGAATGTGCGGAGAAGCAAGAAAAGCTACAGGAGAGGGCAAGTTGGCAGCCAACTGGGAAGGCCCCTTCAAAGTAACCGAGTCACTAGGAAATGAAGCCTAGCGATTAGAGCATCCATCTGGCAAAGCCATCCCCCGAACTTGGAACGCGACACATTTGAAGTTTTATTACAGCTAGAAAATTGTAAGTGGTGATGTACTATTTTTCCTACTTTGACATTTTTTCCCAAGAGGTTTTTTGTCAAAGAGGTTTTAGTGAGGCACACTCGATTTCTTTTGTTAATAAAACTCCCTTTCTTTTTACATCATCTATTTATATTCGACCGAGTAGACCAATCGAATACCGGCATAGAACACCACTTAGTGAGCGATACTCGGCATCCCGAAAGGAGAATGACCGAACTCCGATACAATAAACTAACCGCGTAGACCTTTATGAGGATATGTAAAGTGAGTTAGGAAAAATCGCGTAGACCTTTATAAGGATACAAAAAGTGAGTTTACATAAAAAACTGCGTAGACCTTTATAAGGATACAAAAAGCGAGTTAACAAATCCGAGTAGGCCTTTAAAAGGATACAAAAATGGACCATAAACAACCAATACGAAGAATAGAAAAAAGGGCTATTCTTAAGAGAAAAATAAATTTCATTAAGATAAAAACCCTATTGGGTAGGTCGGGTACGAGCCTTTACAATAAAAAAGACAAAAATTCCTAAGACTAAGCAGCAGGTTGAGTGGAGTCGCCAGGAGCATCCTCACCCTCAAGGGTAGACTCGTCCACCAGCTCCCCCTCCTTGTTGACATCCTTATCAACATCAAAAAGAGAGGTGTCGGCGTCCTTCAGAAAATAACGAACTTGGAGAATAGCCTTTTTGAACCCAGCCTCGTGGGTCGAAATGACCTCATCTAAAACCTTGCCCAAATCAGCTTTAAGTTTGGCCTTCGAAGCAGCGGCCTCCTTTTTCACCCACGCAAGTTCGAGAGTGAGGCGCTCCACCTCAGCTTGCAGCCCTTGGGCTAAGCTCTCAGACGCAGCCAAAGAGTTTCAAATTTTCTTCCCGGCCCTCAGCCTCTTTTAACTTAGCCTCCGCCTCCTCCAAGGACCTCCGAGACTCCTCAGTAGATTGAAGAAGAGTCTCATTGGCCCGAGTAGTCTCAACCAAGGCTTGCTCAGTCTTAGCAGCAACCTCCTTCGCCATGACCAGCTCCCGGTGACCGTGGTCGAACTCCTTGGCAATTGCCCGCAAGCGAGCTTGGGAAGCAAGAGATAGCCTCCATCGAGAGCAGATGCCACGCATCCCTTAACATATCCTGTTCAGCTTGACCGAGATTGTTAGCACAGATGAGGGACTGGGGGTTAAAGTCCTTCCCCCAGAGCGAAGTCTGCCCATCCTTCATAGAAAGAAAGGCCGGGTGCTTCTCAAAGGTAGGACCCGCAACCTGAGCACCAAGTGGACTCGGCTTCCCCTTCTTAGCAGGGCCATCCCCCCTTGAACAGCCTCTTGTTGCTTTCTCTTCAGCGGAGGAGGAGGAGGAGAAGGAATGGGAGAAGTTCGGACACCCATAGCGGCAAGTTCCTTGCTCTTTAACTTCTCAAGCCTCTACTTCTTAGAGGTCTTGTAGTCAAACTTCCCCATTACAATTATAAAAGAAACAAGAGTTAGCAAAAATAAAGTAAAAAAGAAAGAAAGCCAAATAAGAGATAATACTCATGATCCCATCCTATCTCGGAGTCCGAGAAGTAGGAATCCCCACAATGACCTTGCAGTTCAAAGAGCGTGGCAACTTGCACAGTGTGACCATGTCATCCTGATCCTCAGGAGACATATCAACAACTTGCCAAGATGGCAGCTTGATCGGAACCCGGGTCTAGTAAAAAGGAAACCTCGGCCTCCCACGGCCATCAAAAAAGTCAATCTCCCCTTCCGAGCCGTCCGGACACGAAAGAAACCACTCTTGAAATTCTTCCAAGAGGAGGTATAGGGACTGAGTATAGCTTGGCCAGGGATCCCGGTCAGGGAGACCCAACCACCCTGCTGACTCTCCTTAACTGTATAATGATGTAAAAATTTGGGGGCAGTAGGAGAGATGAAGAATTTACTACAAAGCACCAAAAACGCCTGAAGCGATGCCCTGGCATTCGGATACAACTGAGTAGGAGCGACGTTAAGCTCTCGAAGAACGTTGCTCTCAAACTTGTCGAACGACACTGTAATACCGAGAGTTGAAAACAAAGCCTCACATACATAAGTAAAATGAGATTGATAAGGAAAGGCAGAGAAAAAGACACGCTCTTTAGGCCCGCAGGGTTCGGCATAGACCATGTCCGGCCTTTCCGAGTGGCACAAATCAATCTCTTGAAGAAGGGAAGATAAAGCCTCTTCAACCTGATACCGAAAGGAATAAGCACCCACCTCATCGGCTACCCAAGAATAACCAGGAGCGGTAATAGAAGGATAAACCTTCCTAGAACTCTTGGACTCTATGGGTTGTGAGAGAATGGGAGGAGGGAGAAGTGGCCAAGCATACTGAGTCTCAAGAGGATGATCCTCAATAGCCTCGGAATCGTCTAGGACTACTACCTCCCTGACAGGAACTGCTAAAGGCACTTGTGCGGGCTCGACGGGTGGACGAACCACCCTGACATTCGTCGCCGATGCACCATCACTAACTCCACCAGAGTTAGAGCGGCGCAGGGGAGAACTATCATCGGAGCCCTCTCCGATGAGGAGAACCTCCGGCACAAGCTTGCGACCTCCATTGGAGCGCCCTGATTCCCCAAAAAAGGAAGACATTTCAGATAACAAAGAACAATATCGGAGAACAGAAGGGTGTACTTGGACGAGGAAAAGAAGAAGAAAAAGCAAGGAGAAGGAGGAAAAAATGGCAGAAACAAGGAAAAAGCCGCCGGAGAAATGAAATTCGCAAGAGGAAAGTGAAACACCAGCGAGAACAGTGACCCTTATATAGGGTCCTAAGCATTTCAAATACAAAAAGGCGAAGCGGTCCGAACCGTTAGATCAAGACCCTTCACTAGACCAATCAACAACTAGAAAGGCTTGAGACCTTTGGGTATCCCTAGAACGTTTCAAAATTCAAAAACGATCATTGTCGCCACCCTTGGGAAGCGCCAACGACTTTAATAGGTCTGAAGCGACGTCATCACCTAATCACATGATGCTTCTAGAACCGAACTCGGACCCATCCAAATAGAAC
Organism: Pueraria montana var. lobata; assembly: GCA_026413185.1. NCBI lineage: Eukaryota > Viridiplantae > Streptophyta > Magnoliopsida > Fabales > Fabaceae > Pueraria > Pueraria montana. The sequence continues at coordinate 10,041,624 of CM048651.1, read as the reverse complement.
GAGTAAACTCGACTCATCCAAATAAAATCCACATTCAGCGAAACCACTACTTAAGCTCTTACATGACTTCAGAGCTTGGGGTCATGTGTACTACTCGGACTCGGCACTCCGCCGAGTAGCTGATCTGGCCGAGTAGAGACTTCTCACTCGGACCAGGGAAGTAATAACGGAAAGCATATCTTACTATAAGAAAAGATAGAGAAAGATCAGAACACAAAATAATGATAGAAGATAGAATTATCTCTATCTTAATCATGAGATTTGAAGAGATTTGATAGGAAAATAACCTTATCAAATCTCCCACTTAATCTTATAAATACATCAATGATCCAACCCACCAAGGTACAAAATTCTCAATCCCAATTGTGATACCTCTCCTACCTCTGCACCTCTAACTTGAGCTTCGGAGTGTCTTTGCAGGTACACCCCCCATCAGTCACAAAGGAGATCCCGGCGAAGCCACCGCATCAGAAGGCTTACCAAAATTCGGTAAGAACATTTCCCATGTTTTTTGTTGTCTTAAGGAGAAAGAAAGACACTGTGTCATGCAACTGGAAATGCTAAAGCAACTATTTTATCTTTACAAATTTTAATCTAGTTATCAATCTCTTAAGAATGATATGAGATTTAAAAAAGAGTTTAATGATGATGCACTACTGTCATTTAATTACAAATCATTATTGGTATACTTTTAAGATTTTGTAAAGGTCAACAAACTTATCATATATAGTGATTTGTCATAATCCTTTTTCTCTTTAAAAAATTATAACGCATTCTCTTATGTCATTTTTTCTAAAAGTTATAACGTATGATAGAATTTATCTAATTGTATATTTGACCCTGTTTATTCCTCGTTAAACTTGGATGCATTTAATGGAACAAAACTTTTAGATTATAAAGTAACTATTTTATCTTTATAACTTTTAATCTTTCATGAATAATACAGTATATATATTTAAAACAAGAATAACATGAGAATTAAAATATTATAACTCATTCTCTTTTGTCATTTTTAATATATATATATGTATATATATATATATATATATATATATATATATATATATATATATATATATATATATATATATATATAACTTAGGTACGGTAGAATTTATCTAATTATATTTGACCATGTTAAAGATTTCATATATTTGATAAATAAAGAGTAAATTATACGTTAACTGGTGAACAAAAGATTAAACAAAGATGATTTAAATGTGTTGAATTCTTTTATTTTTCTTTCATTTTTAAGAGAATTTCTTCTAATCATCTGCCATTTCTTCGAACAATTCATCTAACCATTTCACAGAAAATCTTTGTTCAACGTCTTCCATAATTTTATTCTATTTTATTTCTTTGAAATTAATTTTTTATTTTTATGCGTATTATTGTTAGACTAATAGTTGAACCACTTTTTTGGGAAGTATCTCTCACTTATCATCACATTTAACATTTATTATTAAAGAATACAATGTTAAATATGAAATAATAATTCTAATAGTCAATATATATATATATATATATATATATATATATATATATATATATATATATATATATATATATCACATTTGACTCTCTAATGGTTGCTTACGTAATATGATTAAATGCGTGACATATTATGTTAATGTGTAAAATTTATGAGAATTAAAATTAATAAAAAAAATTACAGGATCAAAGATAAATTTATTTATATTTACAAAACATATTTAAACTTTAAAAGTTTAACCTTTTCAGTTAAAAAAAAAAAAAAGTTTAACCTCTTATTCAACAACTTTTTAGTTTATTAACTACTTGTCAATAAAATTCTTTGCGTTTTTAATTATGTTACTCTGTCAATTAATTAAAACTCCATAATAATATCTCTATATTTTTTGATAGCCACACATGCAAAAAATTCAAAGGAGTAGACTAGACGCTATTCGTCATTTACGGGGCAAGAATAATTTTTATGATGTTCTATTCTAGCGTCGTTTACGGGGCAAGAAAATAATTTTTATTATGTTCTACTTTTTCGACAAAAATAATCGACCATTTTCTATTTTTATTTTTAATAAATCCATGTCTAAATTACATTTTCCAAATAATGATGTTTAAAAAATTATCGACTTAATTACGAATATGATCCTTCAAGTATTGCAATTGTACGATTTTAGTTTTACAGGTTGTAATTGTGACAATTAAGTCCCTATCACAAGGGAGAGTGAAAAGATGAAAAGACAGTATCAGAGTGACACAAAGTTTTGAGAATATAGGAAAATAATTAATAAAATTAAAAATGGAAAAATATGAAATTTATTATTAATATGTGCGTTCTTGAGAGATATATGGTTAGAGTAAAAATTGGTTGGAGTTCTTAAAAATTAGGTGGCTTTGTGAGAACCACTAAAAATGAGTTAAGAACTCAAACTTGATTCTTGGCTGTAGATGCTCTTAGAGTATATCTAGCTAGCTGAAATTCTTATAGTTAGAAGTTATTATGTAAAAGCAATTCTTATATAAAAACTCGTTACCTGTTTTAACATTAAAATATTGTTATAAGAAAAACTCGTTACCTGTTTTAACATGTTCTTTTATATATTATGCAAGAAACTATGGTAGGCAGGAGAGAGAGAACAGAGAAAAAAAAAAAAAAAACAGTGGATCTTGGTTGCATAAAATGTTGACACCGGTAAATGTAAAAATGGTGGTTGGATAATTTTTATACAAGTATAGATAAGTGAATGTATTTTTTGCCTTAATTATAAAAAATAGGCTTAAAATTATTTTTGGTTCCTTAAATTTAGATTACTTTTATTTTTGGTTCTTCAAATTTAAATTTGTTTTTTTTCCTAAATTTTGAAGAATGCTCTTTTAGTTTTAATTGTTAATTTCTTTTTATACTCTTAATTTATTGTACAATAAATTAATGAGAACTTACTCATTCCCTATGTAAGTATATACGTTCATTGTCTTATACTCATTAACGGAAAAAAAATATCCCTTGAATTTAGGGAATGGCATTTGTTTTCATTCTTTAAGTAGAGTTCATTAATTTAGGGAATGAGTTACGTATGGAAAGTCCACCCTTGTCTTGCGAAAGTAACCAATATGGAATTAAAAGGGACACAAAGCTTGGTTTTTAATGCACTTGTTCAGCAAAAAGATGCACACGTTAGATCTCCTAACATCATGTTAAAACCTAACTAGATAAAATTCAAACCGGTATGGACGGGTTCAAAACTTTCTTTACAGGTGAAATGAGTGGTCTAGAATAATGAAGATTTTGCTGTATGAATAATGATGCAGCATGCAATAGAACTCATATCCTAAATTAATATTGGTTAGCAAACCTCGGATGCAAGCAGTTCCTCAGTGGCACATTCTTCCAACAGTGGTCGTGCTTGTTTAATATCCAAATGTTTACACAGTTTGGCAAGGCTATGCATAAACACCAAAAGAAATCCAAGCTTTTCTGTTTGTCAGTTGGAGTTTCATGTTAATGGGGAGTAAGTGATCTTTCTCTTCTATCATTCAATTCATTCCCATCATCATATATATATAAGGCTTTAACTAGAGGTGAAAATAGGTCAGGCCGTTCGATAGGAGTTTATGGCGTAGCCTACATCAGGTTTAGACCAAGCCAAACTTTTTTAGAAAATAGGTCAAGTCTCAGCTTTTATAAAAGAGTTAACTAAGTTTTTAATCCCTAAACTTTTTCAAAATCCGATTTTTAGTCCCTAAAATTTAGTTTGACTGGTCAAGGTCTCTAAACTTTTTAAAAATTCTGTTTTTAGTCCCTGAACAAAATTTTGACCGGTCAAAGTTCCTAAAGTTTTAAAATTTCAGTTTTTAGTCCTTAAACTTTTTAAAAATTCAGTTTTTAGTTCCTGAATTAATGAGATTTCTGGGACTAAAAACCAAATTTTTAAAAAGTTTAGGGACTAAAAATCGAATATTTAAAAAGTTTAGGAACCTTGACAGGTCAAACTAAAGTTTAGGGACTAAAAACCGAATTTTTAAAAAGTTTAGGGACATTGACCAGTCAAACTAAAATTTAGAGATTAAAAACCAAATTTTGAAAAAGTTTAGGGACTAAAAACTTAGTTAACCCTTTATAAAAACCTATTTGCTTAAAATTGTCAGGTTTTAGGTCATTCAAAAAGTCTTTTAGGCCTAACAGGCTGACTTATTTAAGTGAATATAAATAATATTTTTTTCATACTATTATTATTATATTAAATTTGTTAAAATGTATTAAAATGATATACTTATTTACCTCTTTTAATCATTAGGCATGTTAATCTACATAAAGAGTCAAGCCTAAAAGATTATTGAAAATAAATTTATACCTTATTTAGAAACATTAATTCAAGTAATATATATTCCCTTAAAAAAAGCCAGTAATATATATATATATATATAGGGGGCTGCTAATATCCACGCTAGTCTTTTTTAGTTGGTGTGTATTAGCAGTGTACACCAAAATATTTGGACAAAAAACCCAATTAGATTGTTTGTTCTAATGAATTTTACTTATGGATATTATAGTAATTTGATATTTAATTATTTAAAAATAAAAAATGTTTTTCTCTTTCCTCTCCCACTCGTTCTCTCTCCTCACTCAATCTCACGCCTCACCCCTCACTCGTTCTCTCTCCTCACCGTTCTCTCATCCCTCACAGACCACAACCTCTCCTATGGCAATACTCAAATACTCCCTCATCCCTCACTATTCTTGATTGATTATTATTACTGTGAAATTTGTTATTATGAACATCAATTTTAATAATCATCTAGTCGCATATCCCTTCTATCTTTTTTTTGTTTGTTTTCATTAACGGCATGAAAATCTTTTATGGGAAGGGACAATGGGTTGTTAGGTGAGAGAGGAGAGAGAAATTAGCAAGGAGTGAATGTTGATGGAGAGAAAATAGGAAATAATGGGTTGTGATAGGAGAGAGAAATAATTTGTTTTTTAAATTAGATATTAAATTATTATAATACCCCTAAGATCAATGAACTAAAATAGAAGAAGTGATGGGTGTTTTTGTCTTAAATATTTTGGTGTAGCTTGCTAATGCACACCAACTAAAAAAGAGTAGGGTGGACATTAGCAGCCCTCATATATATATATATATATATATATATATATATATATATATATATATATATATATATATATATATGTGTGTGTGTGTGTGTGTGTGTGTGTGTGTGTGTGTGTGTGTGTGTGTGTAATACAATATTACATAATAATATAAAAAAGTGTAATTACTAATATGTCTATTTAGGCTTATAGGCCAATAAGCCTACCAACTTTTAAAGGCCTTATAACCAAATAGGTTTACAAGCAAGACCAGGCTTTTATGCATGTTAAATTATGTCTTTAAAAAAGGTCTACAATAGGTAAATATGTCAGGCTTAGGCTTTGTGTTTTTAATAAAGGTCATGATTAGGTCTACCAAAGTCTAGTTTACCCTAGTCTATTTCAACCCCTACTACAACCATAGAAATCAATTTCCTCCGTGCACCTAGCCACATTGCTTGATTCAAGTTTTTTCACATAGGATCTCAGAGTTTCCAAAAGGTTACAAATTTGTTATGTTGGTGGAGTTAGCATGATTTTTTTTTTAACCTTGGTTATTCAATAATGCTAGCTAGCTAATAAGTTAGAGTAAATTACGTTGATACCCTTGAGGTTTTTTGACATTGCATAAATTCTCTTTTCTTTTTCAGCATTTAGAACAACTTCTCTTATGGTGGAACACGATGTAATATTTTTCAAACAATTAAAGGGATTAGGGTAGGGATAGAAAAAGTGGGGGTATTTTGTGCTATTTCACCAAATCTTAGGGTGTCATTGTAATTTACTCTAAGTTATAACCTCATAAGTGTAAGGCATATCAAATTGCAACAGATGTTTCTATTTCCTCATTTAATAATTCAAAATTAACGTTTTGGAGTCTTCCATAAATTTGGAACTTTTCATGCAATAACACCACTCTCCATCTAATACTCATCTCAAAAGAAGAAAGTACATAGGATACATTTAACATGAGTATTTAGTTGCAACAAATAAGTTAAGGGACTGAACTTGCTACTATAAAAGATAATGTACAAAGACATACACAAGTCTCGACCACATACTTTCAAAAGATTTTTCTAATTTGACTTTACCGCTGCAGGGTGGTCGTCAAATAAAATTATTTCTACCACTTTACAACTACAATTTATTGCTCATTATCTTTCTCTGCAATGGCACCTACAAGAATTTGGCAATGGTGTTTGCAGCATGTAAAGCCCATTCTAAATTTAATGTTCAAACTGACTGAACTTCTAGAAGGGCTTTGGACTCTTGGCACAATCTTTCAAGTGTTGGAGCTCATATGCATCATGCCCTTTGATTACCTTGAAAAGGACTTTTCACCTAATAAGAAAAAATGGAAAGTGATGAATAGATAGATGAGTTTGAATGTCTCAAGTAAGTCTTCTTCTAAATCTTAATTTATATCACACCATATCACATGGTGTACTTTTACAGCCAATCTTAAAATAACAATGATATTATGAACAAATAAATCAACATCTTAAGGAATGAAATTTCCTTTCATGTACAAAAATTATATTACGCAACTGATTCTCTCCTCTACTAGTGATAAAGGAGAAATAAAAGAGTACAGTGACAGCAATATCATGTCAAATTAGTCAGTGTTTTCATCTGAAGTTTGTTTGAAATTGGAATATAAAATATAGTGATAAATCCTAGAAAAACAAAAAATAGACAAGTTGTGCAGAAAATTATGTATCAGATTATTTTACATTTAGTGTGTGTTTGGGTAGGTGTTTAATGTGATTTTTTCACGTTGAACATGAAAGCAATAATGGTGTAGCTTTAACTTTTGGACTTTGGAACGCGTATTTTTTCCGTTGAACGTACTCATAGTCCTCATCTATCATTATATTTTTATGATACGTTTTTCTGAATTCATAATATATATATATATATATATATATATATATATATATATATATATATATATAGTGCTCCTAAAATCAAAACAAAAGGAATAAATAATCTCAGCAATATCTTGTCACTAGTTTTTGAAACCAATAAATAAAATTTTGTTTTTGTTTGTAGCTAGTGTGGTGTTGAGAAAGACAAGGTAGGGCAACACTTGTCTCTCGCCTAGACATTTTTACAATTTATAAGAATTTATGACCAGAAGACATATTAACAATTAGAGGTAATGTATGGATCAATATTAGAAAAGAATGCTACAGCAAATGGAAGTGCCATAGCTTAAGCAAATTTGTATTCCAATAAGTGGTAAAGAAGGTCATATGCCAAAGGAAAGAGAACTTCTTTCTTTGATATTCCTCACAAAAATCTAGGTAACATCAACATACGACCAAGAATTTTAGTCTCAGAATATATCTAACCCTGTAAATCTACAAACATGCAGATTGACAATAGTAATAACTTTTCTTCAAAGTTATCACAATTATCATTAGATACACAAGAAATAACTTCATTAGATACATAATGGGCCTATTATTAAAAAAATTAAACTATTTATTTTGTAAAACAATATTATTTTTGAAACTATAAATTATAATAAGTATACTGAAAATATTTATTAGTATTTTTATCCTTTAATTTAATTATTTTTTATATTTAATAACAAAATGTTTCAAAACTTTATATAAGTGCATTGTGTGATCTTTTTATATTATTAAAACTTTCCTTAAATTTAGGAATGTTTGATTCCTTACTACTTCCCCTTAACATCAATTTTATGGGAAATATGATTCAAAAATATTTTTTCTTCAAAAAAAAATGATTAAAAAATATTTGCATATACGTAACATTTCTAACTATATAAATTCCTGAAATAAATAAAAAATATCCCTAATAAACTTCATAAATTAAAAATTTCATCGTAAACCAGGGGAAGGAAATACTTGGGATGATACGAATTACACCTCAATTCGATTTGTTGAATGAAACTGTTATACACCGAGCTGCTCATTGGGCTCACCCCAAATCCTTTCAAAACCTCCTTCGCTACTGCATAACGATGTTCTGGAAACATGAGAATCCTTTCAACCTGGATTGTAAAGATAGTTTGATTTTTGACTCTGCTATTTAGGAAGTCAGAACATCTTTGGTCATACATCACACACACGTGATCTGATGTAGTTTTCCCTTCTGTACCAGTTATGTACATTGTGACACTATCCTTTTTACCTTCACCCTCATCATCACTTATAGAGATGTCCACTGTAAAATTGAAAATGCGGAATGGGTACTGACCAATGACAAAGCAGAAAATGAAGGCGAGCTTGGGGGAAGGTGGAGCATAAGAGAGATCAATATTTATATAATTCTCTGTTGTCTTGTACTCCAACCACTCTGGAACACTGCATCCTGGATACACGTAATAACCTTGATAAGACCCACAGTTACATATATCATAATCATGGTAATTTTGAACATGATCGTGAATTGGTGCAGATAGGTGGTGGTTTGCAAATTTCATCACGTTGATTTGAGCATTCAACCCAATAGCCACTAGAGAGACTTCATCCAACTTTAAGCAATCCCAGAACAACACCTCTTTCCTGTTTTCCTTTAATTGTTCAACAGCCGATGAAGGAAACAATACACTCTTCAATGATATGCAGCCTCTGGCATTTAGAGTTTCAAGTGACAGGGGAAGCTCTGGTATTGTATGAAGCTTCCTGCAATCTTCTACATCTAGATGTAGCAGTTGTGTAAGATTGTTGATGGATGAAGGTAACCTCTCAATGTCACTTCCTGATAGATAAAGCCATTTAAGCTTGCTTTGATGTCCAAATGATGAGGGAAGTGCTTTGACCTTCGTCCTTACTAAACTCAGTTTTTCCATATTCTCTGATATCAGTGAGAATTCCCTAAGATTCCTACACCGATAAAGGTTGAGATAAGTGAGGCTGCATAAATGGGAATTCCTTCCGATTTTTGTAAGGGATTCGCAAGACCGAAGGTTCAATATCTCAAGTTTGGGCAGAGAGAAAACAGATGGATGCACACTAGTCAACCTAGAACAACGTCGGAGAAGCAATACTTCAAGATTTTTGGCTTTTGATAAATCTGGTAGCTCCTTTAACTTCTCAGAGTAACTGAGGTCAACTTCTTTTAAATTCACCAGATTCTGTAATAAAATGAAAGAAAATGAACTAAATTAGTTCATTTTGGATTCCTTGAATTAACAGAAAAAATATAACAGCGAGACACATATTTACCTTCACTCCATCCCAAAGTTTTTTCATTTTGCCACCTGGCAAATTCAATATTACAAGTTTTTCGGTAGAAAAATTCTCTGGCAAGGATTTTGGGCAATGCATCCAACTAAGAAATATTAATTCACTTGTCCAAAATTTAAGCCTTTTAGCAACAACATCAACACTCCAAGCTTCTTGCAACAGCTTGGGCCAACTCAGACACTTGTGCTGGTTGGGGTTGACACCAAGAATACCAGAAATTTCCAGAAATCGTAGTCTGCTCATCTTAGCAAGTACGTGAAGGCTTAACTTTTGCTTCTTGGTTTGTGGCAAGTGAATCAGTATGCTTCTAGTGGCCAGAGTACCCTGCGAATATATATAGAACAAAAAATTTAATTTTTAAACATCGTCAAAAGCCACATTTCTCAATCACACACAAAAAAATTAAATGTTATTGAAAAGATTTTACATTTAGTTAGGCTTTAACCTTGTCATTTTTCAATGCTTCACAAATGTCATCAAGAACCCATAACCGACTACGGCTTCCAGGGTCATCAATAGACTCTCGATAAACAATCTCCCAAGCCATTTCTTGTAAACTATCATGCATAGATACAAAATTATCTTTCGAGAAAGTTATAAGAGTTTTATCTTTTAGCCTGTCTAACCCAGCAACCACTGAATTATCACTTTCACCATTTCTTAATAGAGATTTTAGATAACCCACCGTTAGCTTTCTATCTAATCTAAGAAAGAAACATGCAAGATCTAGAAAAATTTGTTGCTCTTCGCGATCTAGATCATCATAACTCAGTTTCATTATATCATAAACTTTTTGAAGAGGCATTTTTCCAAGCTTGTCAAGCTCACTTTCCCATACTTCCTTATCTTTTCCGCAAAGACGACGAGCCAAAACTTTAACAACTAATGGAATGCCTTGGGCATAATTGACCATCCTTTCTAATAGATCACCGTACTCCATTGGATGATCACTTTGGTTAAAGGCATTCAATTTGAAAAGTTCAAGTGCTTGATCAACACTGAATTCTCCAAGCTGGTATATCTCATCAGCTTTGTTAGCATTAAGCACTTGCTTGTCTCTAGTTGTTACAATTATTGTACTTCCTGATCCAAAATTTTCAAGAGGTCCCAATAATTCAGATAGGTGACCAAAATCATTCATATCATCAAGAACAATAAGAACCTTCATTCGACGAATTCTATCATCGTAAAATGAATTTGGAGCATGTCCTAACAGTTCAGTAAAAATTTCTTTCTTCAAAGAACTTATTCCATTTTTTCTTGATTGTTCTCTTTCATTGGCTAAAAAATATGAACCTTGATATTCAGACCTTAAGTTGTTAAATACTTCTTGTGCAAGGGTTGTCTTGCCGATACCGCCCATACCCCAAATTCCAATAAGACGTGTATCTTTTGGCTCTTTACGTATCAATGATTCTACATCTGCAATTTTTTTTTCAATTCCAACAATTCCTTTTGAGTTAACCAAGAGTTTACCCATCCTCATCATAACAAGTTTGACGATTTCTTCAAGTAGCTTAGCATCATCCCTATGTGACACAAAGAGAAATGTGTGTTAAAACAAATGTTTTTGATATTAACTCACCTATTCCGATGTTTTTTTTTTTTTTTTGGAGGGGGCAGGGAGGGTGGACAGTTATTCAACTTAATAGGTCAAGTACTAAAAATTAAGTAAAAGGGTTTTGTTAGACGTATCTACAAATCCTTTTCAAAAGCATCATTTAGAAATTGAAATATATGTATTACTTGGTCACAATTTTTTTTTTTGGTGAAATTACTTGGTTGCAATTTAACCACTAAATTTAATGGACGTCCAACAAAGTAGGATTGGTCCCATCTAGGGATGGGGAAATATTTGTACCCATGATATCCTGGGATAAAATTCGTAATGGGTAAAACATGGATAGTTAAATAGGTAATTATAGGTCATTTAAACAAATTTGTACATGTTAATAAACGGGGGCCGGGACAGGTGTTAAGGTACCCACCCATGTGTGGCTGTTATTACCTAGTATAATAAATTACGTAAATGTCCTTGTTTTAATATATACCACTACACAAGAATTAACTTCATAATCCCCATGTATTAATATATATAATTGTATCAAGTAATTGCGTAGAATAATGGAATAATTTTAGTTTTTTTGGCATTTAAAATACTTTTTAAATTTTTTTTTTATTAGAATGATTAAAAATTATTTTGTCCATTATTCACTCTTCTACTACAGCAGGTTGGGGAAATTGGGTTTTATCTCTAAAAAGCTTAATGTGTCAGGTTTGTGTCAATAGCAGCTTTTGTCAATAGCTGCTAGTATAGCTTTCCAGTAAGCATTATTTGAGGTTTGGGTGGGGGTTGTTATGTTTTTATGGTCATTCATTAATGTGCCCGTCTTACTAAACTTTGTCACATCTTGGACCAAGTTTAGTGTTTATAAATAATTTTTTATTTTTTCTGATAAAAAAATTAATTAAGAAAATGAAAAATATTTTGAATTAAGATAATAAAATTATTTTCAGGTATATAATTCCATTAAATAATGTATTTATTATTTATATAAGTAAGGAAATTACATATAATTTATTTTTAATTTTAATATATTATGAGCAGTGATTTTTATTGCTTTTATTATTGTTCTTACTTTTTACTTCCTTACTTTATTTTTAATATTGTACTTTTTAAAATTATAATTATATCGTACTTTTAAATTATAATTACATATAATTATATTTTTTAATGCTTATAATGAGCAGAAAATTATAAACATCTAAGTAAATTATAATTTTTTTTATAGAAAAAGGACAATGCTAAAAGTAAATTAGTGAATTAAAAAGTAAGAATAATATTAAAAGAAAAAAATTCAATGTCCATAGTATTTGAAATTAAATAAAATTATAAAAGTATATTATATATAATTAACTTATTTATATAAAATGATAAATATAACTAGAGTTAAAAGTAAACAATATTTACTTAATTGATTTAAGAACCTAAAAATAATCTAATTATCTCAATTTAAAATATTTTTTGTTACCTTAATCATCTTAATTAATATTTTTTATATTCTTAGTCGTGTCAACACTAAACTAACTAGAGTTCTAAAAAAGAATATTAAGATTAAAAAATAGTAAATAACTTTAAAAGGACTAAAACCAGATAATTCTTCATTCAACACTCTTGTATTTTTTTCTGTTTTTTATTCAGTTGTTCTACTTTTTCAGCCTTTTTATTAGATTTTTAATATCCATATACTATTAACTATATGTGCTATTATTCATATATATTGTATTTTTATAATTGGAAAAGAATATTATGTTATTATAAATTATTGTTTTTTTTATAGTTAAGTAAAAACATTTTAATAAATTGATAGTTAAAATGAATATTTTACTTTTACTTTAATTAATATTTTATCACAATTATTTTACTATTAATTATATTAATTATATATATATATATATATATATATATATATATATATATATATATATATATAATAGCTATGAACTATATGAAGCGATTTGATATATGTCAACTTATTACTATTTGGACAAGACAAATAAAAGTTACATCCTTTTGCAATCTAAGCAACACGTTATAAAAATATGCATATAAATATATCATAGCTAGATATATTAATTGAACATTTATGGAGAAAAAAGAGCTTACAGAAATTTTGATGACTCAATGCCGGATATTTTTGCAGATTTATTCAAAGCATCTCTCCACTTTTGCACCTTGGTGGTCTCATATTTTGTCTTATGCTCATCAAATGCATTTTTGTAACTCTCAGAAGATTGATGTCCTACATGTGTGGGTTCAACCTCGTAGAAAACAGGGATTACAATTTGTCCATATTCCTCTTTGCGTTTTAGTATTTTCACGAGTTCTTTTAAACACCAACGCGAAGAAGCATAGCCCTGTGAGAATATGATCAAAGAAATGGATGATCCTTTGATTGCTCCAACAAGTGATGGCCAAATTTCGTTTCCCCTCTCAAGTTGATCATCTATAAAGGCATTTATTTGGTTACGTTCAAAAGCCTCTCTCAAATGGCTAAGAAATCCGCGACGGATGTCCTCGCCCCTGAAGCTAACAAAAACATCGTACGTTGTTTGTGGATCGATGTTGTCTGACATGGCTTTTCCTCTACACCCTTCAGTTTTCTAAATAACAGAGTCAGAGAAATACAACAGCCAAACAAATAAACAATTAAAAGAGAAATACAATACACAGGATCTTTCTATCTCTACACTGGAATATGTATGAGGCACAAGGTAATTGAAAAGAAAAAGAAAGTTAGGAATGAACTAGAAAAATGATAGAGTTTATGAGTTATGAGACATAAACTTGATATTGATAACAAGTTCAAGTAAGGAAGGGGGAGGAAGTCATATGACAAACACAATACCAGCTTCTTCTGAATTAGCCAGCTTTCAAATTAAGCCTTCCTTCCTCTTTTCTTTCTATCTTTTACCTTTTCAGCCTAAATCTGGGCCTTACTTATACAAACACATCCCCTGTTTTTTGTCCTAACTCTTTGAACAGATTTAGATTATCAAACTATTTTTAATTGAAATGAAACTGATATCATTTAAAAGCCTTATGAATCTATTTTACAGAATGGTATCCCAATACTCAAGCAAAAATCTACAAAATTCACAAAAATTCAAAAGGTATCAGTTGCTCTGTTTCGTTATTGTGCAGTACCCTATTCTTAAAATAAATATTTCTCAGTCAATTCTCAACTAAATTTCATAAACTTTACACATATAAAAGGTTATGTGTGTCTAGTTTCAGAAAAGGTATCACTCATAATCAAAAGATAACCACACAAGAAGAGATCTTGGAAAATGTGAAAATGGCAAAGCAAACAAATAATCATAGTACTCAGTCCCATAATAAAGATAAGTGTAAGGACCCACTGCTATTAATCTGTTTCCTCAAACGGTCCCACTCACATGCGCAAAAGAAATACGGTAGAGTTTGGATGCCTCTAATAATTCTTCTTATCAGTTTGTAATTTTATATACCAGGTCATATCTATCAAAATAAGATGAACAACCTTGAAAATCTGATTTTGTGACTGAAAATATTGCCATCTGGCAGCCACTAAAAGATTTTTTTTTTTTTTTTCTCTATTTCCCCTTTCTAGCCAGCAGAGGAGGGAATCGGTAGTATAAGATACTTTTTGTTAAGAAAAGTAAAAGGTTTAATTACTTTATTGTCTTCTAATACTAGTTTGAACTCTATTTAGGCGTGAATGCACATGTTAATGTCTTTTTATTTCATTTGCTTTGTAGATTTGTTTCACTTGATAAAAACCATGAAAGCTGTACATTATCAAATTAATATTTAAATAATTTGTGTGGCCTTTACTCAAGAAAAGTGGAAAAAAAAATTGTGAATTGTGATGAAAGAAAACAAAATAAAAACATAAACCAAAATATGATCAAGTGTTTGTTCATTAAAGATACGCTGTAATTACTAATTGATTTTGATCATGAGTACCTATTTTTTATTTTCTATTTACATTATCCAATCTTTTGGACTAATTTAAAAATATATAATTTTTATTGAATATTTCTTTAATAATAATCAATTTATTTAATGAATATCAAATATTCACTTAAATAAATTATCTGATTAAAATTAAGCATTTTTTCTCTAACATTAAAAAAATCAAAACTAAAATTTCAAAATAAAGAGCATGAATTTATTAGATGACATTTTATTGATCCTTGTGTTATAGGACACTTGAATTATGACAACTTAGTGGTTGTAACTGTAATGACCCATCTTCGTTACAGATTTGTTATACTAAAGATTTTATTTCATTAAATTTTATAAACTTTCTAATTAGTTTATTGATAAAATACTGGAGAATTTTTTTCTTCGATTCCCAAAACCAACAGATAAAATTTAAAGCTCAATTTATAAACATCTCCTATACAAAGCTTAACTAAATAAAACTATGTGTACCCGCCATCTCCAATGGCCTGACTTAAGGATCCAAATACATCTCAACAACATCAACAATCCTCAACCACGACAATAATACATCCCCTGTACACTAAAAGAGTTACTAAACCTCTTGGGAAGTAGTTCTCAACACTCCAACACGCCATTCGGAGTCAAAACATAGGGGTGGTACTTGGAAAGATATCCCACTAGGCGAGACCCCCGGGTCGCTTTAATGGACCGGAGTTCTGGCGTGAAACTCACCCTTCCAAGTATACCAATTTTCTTGTCTATAAAAAAATCTTCCCAAAGGACATAGCTAACTCCTCTTTAACATATAGGAATGGTTCCAACACATAATTCACATATATCATCATCTCATCAACATTTCATTTCAATTTCTCAACAATACACATACACCTCAATAATAAATAATGTTCTCAACAAAATTTTAAGCACCTCAATCAACAATATAACAATCTCAACAACAAAGTCATTTTCTCATAGAAAACTTACTTACAAAATTCACACCTCAATAAATAAATATCACCATTCCAATAATTATATCATATTAACCAAATTGACCAAATAAGATCTATTTCTCTTTGGCAGTATTGAATGTGAGCTCTCACTGATTGTATCATATGAGCTTGGAATTAAAAACTGTTTATATCAAATCGAAGCTCTTGAAATCTATTTTACAAAAAGGTATCTCACTTATAAAATCATCATCTAGAAAATTTTATAAAAATTTTCAAAGTCAGCAGCCCTGAATTTTTGAGTGCTCACTGAACATAGCTCAAAGAAATGTAAATTTCTCCCACTTCACAAACTTGTTTTGAGCTGGTCTTTTTACAGTAAAAAGGTAACATCTTAATATTTCTAAAAAGTTAACCCTTAACCCAAAATTATTTTCCTACTGTTCCCATTAAATTTATTTCTAATAGCCCAAGTTTCAGACTCAAAACAGAGCACAAAACCCTTGCCCTGTTTCTTTTTAAAAGGTTAATTTAGAAATTGGACATGATAATTTTTGTAATTTATATGGTTAAAAATCTTATTTTGTCTAATTTATAATGGCACAAAAATAAAAAAGAAACATTAAGCACACAAGTGGGAATTTGAGAAAAACCAAGACATGTTCCACGGGAAACTCGAAAACAGAACAACCATTTTGAGAGTCATGGATGAACCCAGAGATGAGATTTTCTCTCCAAGGTGTCAAAATGAAAGTTATTCTATTTCATGTCTATTTTCATTCAAAACAAATTTTGTGAAAAACCAACGGTTAGATCTTCTAAAAATCACAAAATCGTGGGATCTGTCCAGAGCTGGACGAACCAACAGCCACTGCCACTTTTATTTTTGGGTGAATCTCTCATTGAAAACCTTGTCAAACAATTTTAATAAAATTTGGGCATGGTCTCCTTTGTTTTAGGAGTCTTTCCAATCAATTTCAAAGATTAAAACAATTCAAAAACAGTACATACAAATCCCACACAGCCACTGCCAAAGGGTTTTCCAACCCATTCCATCAATTTTTTTTTTCATATTCAAACATTCAAACAAAATACACACAACAATCCAGATGAGGGGCATTCATGCTGTGTGTGATTGAGTCCCCTAACTCTCAATCACACTTAAACTGAAAATAGAAAAGCTTTCCTTACCCAACAACTTTGAGATTTCCTTGAGAGGGAGTTAAAGAGAGAAACTTTGTGGCTTTTGAGTGATATTTCCTTAACTTTTGCTATGGAATCAACTAGAAGAAACCTAAACCAACATCAAAACAGGCTTCAATCAAATTTTCATCCACCCATCAAAATTTTAATCCAAACCCACTTGATAAGTTCTCCAAGTAAGAAGAGGAATGAACCAAGAGATTAAGAATAAGGAAGAATTGAACTTATCCACTTGAAATCAATCAAAGGAAGCTCTAGAGAAGAAGAAACAAAGTCTTCTTTGAAGAAATTTCAAAAACCCTAGCTTTTGGGAGGAAAAGAGAAGCTCAGAGGAGAGGAGAGGAAGAAGAAAATGGGAGAAACGTGAAGATTCACGTGCAGATTGAAATTTATTCAACAAAATTACTTTTCGCACCTATCTTCCTCTAAGAACACCCCCTTCTCTTATATTTTTTTTTCTACAACTTACGGAACTTACGTAAAAGTCTAAAAAATCTCACAATAACTATAGTTTTAAATTTAATTTTCTTTTACGGTATTTATCAAGCACTTAATATACGTTACGAAAAATTACAGTGTTACAGTAACACTTTATATTACATTATACTAATCATTAAAAAATATTTTAAGGGATTAATTTAATTATAAAAGTTTGTTAACAATATTTATTTTAGAACGCCTAAGTTGTAGCAACTTGGTGATCCTAAAATTTTATATTACATTATACTAATCTTTAAAGAAAATATATATTTAGTTGTAGGCTTGCAAATATATTTTATATGAAAAAATTATGTTTAAAAAATTAAAAAGATTTAAATTACATTAAATTTAAATATTTTTTAAATTTATAAATGTGAAATGATAAAATAATTCAACTGTTTTACAACTATATTGAAATAAAAATAATTTTATTAAATTTGTAGTACATTTAAATATGTTTTTTTGTCTCTTAAATTTAAGTTTGTCTTCAATCATCCAAATTTAAAATTAATTTTTTTAGTCTCTGTAATTTAAAAAAGTTTGGTTTAATCCCTTGCCAACTCCCCTCTGTCCAAACATCGCCATATTGAATACTTTGAAAAGAAAACATACATATTGTATGTAGGGTGTTTAATAATAATAATAATAATAATAATAATAATAATAATAATAATAATGCAAAATCGAAGTGAGTTATTACGTAAGCAACTTCTAATCCATTAGTGATGTAAATGAAATCTCTAACGATGTTTGGGCAATGAGACTAAAACATATATATATTTCAAATTACATGACTAAAAAAATAAATTTTAAATTTGAGAGACCCAAACAAACTTACCCTAATTTTGAGAAACGAAAAAACATATTTAACTCTTTATGTTATTTAAAGTTTATAAACAAAATTTTGAAAAATTTAAATATAAAAAATAATTAAATTTGATACAAACTATTGAAATCAAATATTACTTAAAATAAATTATTATTTTAATCTCTAATAGACAATCTATATTTCATTGGCACTTATATAAGATGAGTTGTTATAGGAGTTTAATATTATTTTCTATTTAAGAGAAGAAAATATACTAACTAATGAGTTTACTAATTCATGTAGGTATTTCTTTCTTTAACATAACTTTGTAATTCTCTCAATAAAAAAAACATAACTTTGCAATATTAACTAATCATAGAAAAGTATATTAGTTGTAATAAATACTTAAAAGAGTGATATTTTAATCCAAATATTTCAATCAATTTTCTATTAAAGATTTCTACAATGATATTATTTGATATTATATGTTGTAAGTATATTAAAATTAACATAATATAAATGAAATTAAAAATGAAAATAAAATATTTTAATTTACTATAAAAACTATTTATTTTAAAGAAGAGAATAATACAATATAATATGTGAAATTATATCAGTACACAAGCTTAATAATATTATTTTTTTTAAACTTTAATATAAAATAAATATTTTTTCATTTATTTAAATAATTAAAAATATTATATAATTTGTCTTATATTGTGAAAATTATTATACACCTGGGTTTTATATTAATTGTGCATGATATGAATATTCATATTATTAAATGAATTTACCATTCATTATTTTATAAATATTAAAACCATATAGTATATGTCATTATTAATATATCTAATAACAACAAATAGCTTTATATTTAATAAAAAAAATATTTAAATTAATTATAAAATATTTATGTGAGACATATTCACTCTATAACATAGTGGTGAATATAAAACTAAGTTTCATATAATTTAAATATTGAGTATAACAAAACTATAAATTTCAATATTGTAATGTAGAAATTTCAAATAACATTCCTATTACTATTAGATGTTAAAATGACTAAATATATAATATTGAATTTAATATTACACTTAAATTTAAATGTTATTGTAATTTTGAAATATCACTTGATAAAGAATTCAATTATTTTTTAAAATGATATTCAACAAAAAAAAAATGTTATTTTTCATGGACATATATTTGTATAATTAGTGTTGCTACAAATACCAAACACGATTAGAAAAAACAACAAAAGCTGAGTCGTGGACTAGGTAACTCTCTTTAAGAAGTTTCGTGGCTATGCCTGAATTGTGCAGCAGTCTATAGCATCATCGTCCCCAGGATAAAACAACCCTCCAAAATGAATCAAAAACCTCTTTGCACAGAAAAGAGTCCCACAAACTAACACTTCCACACAACTCAAATTGCTCAGAAACTCAAAATTAGAAATAACACACTTTTTAATTTTCAACTTCCGTGTGTATCTCTCTGCAGGTTTTTTCTTTTTCTTTTTCTATATATAAGCATACATAGTTGTACATGGTTTTTAAAACCAAATCCAAGTATTAACGTTAAAAGGAATTAACGTGTATACTTTAAAAACTCATTCAAATCACATAAAGCTGTTTTGTATAAGTCTGAACGTTCAAAAGATAGAAACATATATTTGAAAACTACATTCAAATCACATCAAACAAATGATTTAATAGTTATTAAAACCAATAAAACAAATTAAATGTGCTTCCCTTAAATTTAAAGATTCCAACGTTCAAAATATAATTAAAAGCATATAATTCAATTTCAAAATTTTAATAAATCATTTTACAATTAGTAGAGTGGTAAGAAAAGAAAATTTATATAATTAAGAAGAGTGATATAAATGAAAATGCACTATAGATTGAATAATGAAAACTTTCTAAAATTGATAAGTGAATAGGAAAAGTTATTTTAATAGAATGTTACACTTGGCCAGACTTGCCATTAAATGATTCTTAAATTTATATACTAAAGATTAGTTAAATAAAACAACAACTCCTTTTGGTATGGAAAGGGAGAATGCCTTTTTCTAAAGAGTTGGTACGCATGAATTTAATTGTTAGAATTTACTTATTTAATTTTATAGCCTTTCTAATGTTAACTCCAAGAAATACCTGTTTTAATTCATTATATTTCTTACTTATATGTCTCTCCCACACGCATATACTGTCTTTCATCAATTCAAATATTGAATATATCCAATTCTCTAATTTCCTTTGTTCAAATGCCTTTACTTATGGTAGTTAATTCTCCGAAAAATGATTATTTTTCTTGTTGTAAATAAATTATAAGTGGCATGTTCTGTTTAGAGAAAATTTCTTGTTTTCAAATGACTTGCTAGATTACTTGAAACATTTATAAACCTTTCTTTTACTCTAATGGCTAGCTATATTCTATGATAATATGGAATTGCGTTAATTTACTTTATTGATCTACTTAGCTGTATGTGCATAGTTTTCTTGTTTGTTTATCTCGTAGATACAATTGCACAGTTTAGACGTCAGTATGATATAAGTCAAAAGTCACACTTTAGTTTTATGGAAGTCATTCAACTAAACTTAAGCTGAGGGGCAAGAGTGTGGAAAAAAATACCGCGTATATGCATCATGATGTCCCTCCTTTTCTCATGTAAAGTGTTCCAAACAATTGCTTTGCTCCTTCCATCTTCTTGGAACAAAGTACATTATTTACTTGTTTTTCTATAATTGGATCAATATCAAAAGAAGTGAAAAAGACATTCCAATGTGATTTTCTGTGAACTTTCTTTTAGTCCCCGGAGATATGAATGTTCACATATACCAGAATTGCCTGCCAGTACACCACAATAAGTGAGAAAAACAAAAGAGAAAGCCAAGCATGATCGTAAGATTTGCCATTAGATTGTACCTACCACTCAAGTTATTTAAGATAAAATTTAGATCCTTTTAAATTCTTTAGCAAAATATGTTACTCAATTTAGATTGTAAGCCACCAATATACTCTAGCAAATGCTAATTGCACGGAAATGGCCTTGGTAGGTTTGTTAGAGAGATCAAAACTAACGGGAAATAAAGTAATATTTAACTTGATGAATTTTATATCGGGGCAGTTTATAATTCTTGAGGAGCCAGTAAAAAAAGTTAATGGACAGAAATCATTTAGGTTTCACCTTGGATCTTTAGAACAGTAAACTTTATAAGCCAGAGTAAAATTTTCTCTATAATTTGCGAGCTAAAGAAGTATTAAAATGAAAAAGAATTTTTAATTTTGTTTGACACACGAGCATATTTTATTAGCTTTTAGCTTATTTGTATAATCTACTTCAAGTAGCTTATAAGCTACTAGTTTTTTTTTTTTTCATTTTTATCCCATTAATTTACTTGAGATCTTTTTTTATCTTTTTTAATCAAATAATTAATTTTATAGATTTTTTTTTTTGGCAGAAAATTAGTATCGGCTAAAAGAGTGCACACACAACTTCTAACACAGCTGTGGGATGGATGGTACAAACTGCAGTGCTATGCACAGTTGTTGAGCATAAGAAATTCATTCATTTGAGACTTGTATTGCGTGTCACAAGGTAAAGCCTGAACCATATAGGTAATTGTATTGTAGAGGTTTTATTTTTTAACTTTGAGAGTATCCAAGTATAATAGAATATCAATATGGTCAGGGAGAAAAGTTTTGCCTCTGAAGTTAAGGGTACTTAATTACTTAATTATTTATCAATAGACGTGAAGACCGTGGAATTATTTGTTACTATATATTTTACTACTGGTTGGTTAGTATGTTGAATATATCTTTTAAGGCAGGAGCCAAAATATTTTATATTATCACCCTATGGCCATTCATGGTTTGTTATGAAAGTTTAATTTTCCAATCAACTGTCAAGTAAAATGTTTTACATTACCGTGAAAAGAGTCATAAAATTTATGACTAATTAAACTTGTCCGTGATTCGCGGATATACACACTTGAATATGCAATATATGGTCAATTTTCAGCAAAATAAAATGTTTTTAGTTTTGGTATAATGGTTCTTGATATTGTAACTGATAAAAGAAACACTGGAATTTTTCATGGGAAGAGCTTTGTAAGTCTTTTTTTTTTTTCCTTGTCAAGATATCTTTCTTGTCCTTGTCATTAGAATAATAGGATCAGAAAATTATTTCATACTTCACATAACTGTACAGATGGAATTTATAAAGTAAATAATATCTGTAAATTGAACAAATTCATGTAGGTGTGACGAAACTAGAGGAATGGAACAACTACAAACATTGTAGATCATTCTTGGTCTCGAGAAACCGTATTTCACATGTGTCAAACCTTGAACTCTCGTGATCCAATTTATTTAAATTTTTTATAAAAATAAGTTATTTCATATTTAATTAAATGATGCAAAAATATTTATATAAATTATATTTATACAAGAACTTGTGGCTGTAGACTGTAGTTTCTATTCCAAGTCAACTTTGATCAGCCTCCGTGGACTGACTCTATATACAATATACAATTTTTCCAGATCTATGACAACTGGCAATGAGTGCATTGTATTACATTTTCCAAGTCAACTCAGGTCAATGCATTTTGCAGCGTCTCCCAATACAAGTCTGCACCACTTGCTAATTTTCTCGTTTCTTAGCCAGAGTGAAATAAGAAAAATTACAGAAGAAACTAAGCACTAGTATTTTACCACAGGGTACAAGCTGTGACAGGTTGTAAATAGCGAAGGAAACAGGAAATTTAGTATTAACAATAAATTTTGTCAGTGATATAAAAATAAGTACCAGGATTATAGTGATCTAATCAAGGTTTTAAATTGCGGTCACAATTGAGGTCGTGTTAAAGTTTTCACGATTACAGATATTACGGATTTTGCGATACAGATTGTGGTGGTTGCAGTATGAATGTTTCACAATTATGCTCAAAATTATATGAAAATATCTTGTATCATTATATAATTAATAATCATCTATAATAAATATTTTTTCATTATTATAAGATATCCAAAGCAAAAGAAACTAATTAAAAAATATTAAAATTAAATTAAATTAGTAGCTATTATATTAAAAAGCATTCATTAATATTAAAAAATATTTTATTAGATTTTTCACTTAATAATTAATTGCAAATTAAACCTATATCACTACATCCATTAAAATTTCCCACGTCTCCCTCCCTCAATTCCTTATGAATCTGAAATTTTAACTTTCACTTTTTTCCATGGTCCCACCATTCCCAATTTTTTTCCCACTTCTCATGTGTCCCACTCATTATCATTCATTCATAAATTTCAATTTTTAACTTTTAATTTCTCCCTCAATTCCCAATTTTTTCTTCACTTCACACGTCTCCCTACCCCTCACTAATAGATATTTTGGGTATTTCTTGATTATAAAAAAAATATTATCTTTTTAATTCTTAAACTTTTTAAAAATTTTGTTTTTAGTCTTTAATTTTTTTTTTTTTACTGATTTAGTCCCTTAATTTTTCTTTTGGTCCTTACTTTTAATCCCTTAACAGAAAAAAAAAATGTAATGAATGTTGACTACGGAGAAAAAGTTTAGAAATTAAAAACAAAAATCTTAAAAAACTTAGGAACTAAAAGAGATAGTAAAAAACCAGGGGACAAAAGAGGGAAGAGAAACACATAATACACCGAAAATTGATAAGAGAAATAGTTTTCAATCAAATTAACGAATAGTTTTCAATAATGTAAATGTATGTAGTTATATTGTTTAGAAATTATAAATGATAATGATAAAATAACTATTAAACTCAATAGTTAAGAAGGGAATTTCTTTTATTGAGTAATATAAATTATTATTTTTCGCTGTTGTTAAATGCTTTGCTACTGTGACAAATCTCATGTAAAATTTAGGCAGCATGAAAAATATTATAATATAAATTTAAACGTTAAAAAGAAATGTCTTAAATGTAATTTTGATCCCCTATTTTTCAAAATTCACAATTTTGGTCCTCTTATTTTAAAATAGAGACATTTAGCTCCTTTATTTTTCAAAATCTGCAATTTTATTCTCCCTATTTTAAAATAAAGCATTTAGTCCTCTAATTTTGTAAAATCCGCGATTTTGGTTCTTTCATCAAATTCGAAGCGTTGATTGATAAGAGATTAACCTGATGTAGCCCAATTAAATTTAGTGACGTGACATGTGATTATTTGTTTAATTCACGTCATAGTCAACATTAATTTCTTAAAAATCAACACTTTCAGTTTGGCGAAAGGACCAAAATCGCAAATTTAAAAAAAAATTGAGAACTAAATGTCTCTATTTTAAAATAAGGGGAGCAAAATTGCGGATTTTGAAAAATAGAGGGACTAAATGTCTCTATTTTAAAATAGGAGGACCAAAATTGCATATTTTAAAAAAGAGGGGAACCAAAATTGCATTTAAGCCAAAATAAAAAGGCTAAATTAAAATTTTGGCCCCTTTTAATTCTTGATAGGCAATTTTGGTCCTCCTATTTTTTTTTTTAGGATTTTGGTCTTCGTAATTTATTAAATTTTTTATTTTAATTATTTTTTCGTTGAGTTGTAATAATCTCATTTAAGCTTTTTATAGCCACTCATGGAATTAGAGAAGATTCAAAGGAGTAGCCGATCACAAAAGAAAATTAAACTATCAATTTCAAATTTATTTTTATTTGTGAATAAATTTCACATCTAATTACTTTTCCAATTGATTCTGTTCAAAAAGCATTTTAGTTCTTGCTAGCTTTGTAGCATTATCTGACTTTTGTTTGTTAAAAGGTATAAGTGTTTCATAAAAGTTTTCATTTTGAAGAAGTTCCTTTGTTATTCATAAAATGATGGTAGTTGAATCGGGATTCAAATCGTGAATCGGAAGACTCGTTTTCTAAATCGTGAATTGAATCGTATTGTGAATCGTAAGATTCATGATTAATAATAAAACACAGCATATGCAACTTACAAAAACCTATTAAAGCACATATCATGATAAATAACTAAAAAAACATAACTCTAAGAGCATGAGATGCATGAGTTTTGTTAAATATGAGTTTGTGAAGCCTTTATGTTAGTAGAATGGAAACGAAGCAATTAAATAGCTAAATAGAATACATGCATTAAATGGATAGAGGAGTAATCAAAGAAGATAAGTTCAAGAGTGTTTTCTCAATTCCTTTTCATTTAACAATTTAGGCTTATATTATTTCAATCTTTTCATGAGAATTGGTGAAAGAAAACAAAAAAGAACGAATCCTTGAATTTTGTGAATCGTAAGATTCACATGATTAAATCTTGTTAATCGTAAGATCCACATGATTTATTCATATATCGTAAAATACAAAGTCTTTTAAGATTCATCTTAGGATACATATCGGTAGGCAGCCAAATCATATTGAATCGTAAGATTTGAATCGTGAATCATAAGATTCTGATAACTATGCATAAAATTATTTAGGCAGTATATCAAAGACTACGTTAAACAGTGAGTAGTATAAAGGAAGAAATATATACTTCTTCCATCTCTTTATAATTGTATTTTTATAAGAAATATTGTATACTTATTTATTTGTTTTAAATTTTTCAGACCCTATTAATTTGTCGTATAATACATCAATAATAAATTTAATTAATACGTGAAATTACATATTAATTAATTCAAAATGTCATATTAAAAAACTAAAAAGTAATTTTAGTATGAATGAAAAGTATTACTCATAATAATACTAATAAATGTTTCGGAGTAATTTTATTTCTTAATTTATGAAACATTACATTAACATATACTATTCTTAAATTAAATAATACAAATAAATGGAACGAGCGAGTAATAAAAATTAACAATAACTAATTTTATTAATTTTAGTGCAAAAAATAATATTATATCTTATATTCTTATATAGTAAACTAGAATGCTTTTATAAATATGTCGTTGGTTCAAGTAGAGGTAGATTCGAATCTTTTAATGTCTCGAATTCATGATGACTCCCAAAATAATTAGAATGTTTATTGTTAAGAACAAGAGTTTATTGTTAAGAACAAGATAACGGATTTTTGTTATCTTGTACCCATGTTATTTAGTTTTAATACACTGCAAGTAATTGTAAAAAATTATATTAATATTTCTCCTTTAATTAAGTTTTAAATTAATTTTCATTTTTTAATCAAAATTAAGGGCCCATTTAGAAAATCAATTTAATTAAGATCTTATTCAATAAGTTCTTATGCCCTATTTAGAAGAGCTTATCAATAACTTATTGAGACTTATCTTATGTTATAAGTGCTTATGTGAGTGTTTGGAAGAATTTATAAAAAGATCTTATAGATAATCCATAAGATCTTTTGAACTTATTTTTATAAGCTCTTCAGGGTAGCTTATTACAAGTACTCATGCGCTACTTTCAAAAGTACCAAGTTTTAAGATCCAACGTTGAGCGTTCCGGTTTCATTTTTTTATTTTTTCGTTTTATATTTTTATTTTTCATTCTTTCTGCATAACATTTTTGTTCTTCCACTTTTTGTTTTTTAGCTTTCGTTATTTCCGCTTCACTGAGCGTATCAATCATATTTCTTCCTCTTTACTTTTCGTTCTTGTCCCCCAAAAAATTCATGATTCAAAAGATTTTTTTTCCTATTTATTGGAAACTTTCGTCACTCTCTTTTCTCATAACCCACACCTCTGTTAGAAACAAAAAATAGGAGAAAGGTAATTAGTCATTTTTTAGATTTATGATTCTTAATTTTTTTAGAAAAAAAAAAAGAAGGTAAATGGTAATTACTGATGATTTATTTTTAATATTTTTTTGAAATATAATGTTATTTTTAATTGTTTAGTTACTTTTAATTTTTTTTATTTTTAATCATATTTTGATTCTTAATTTTTTTAGTTTGTAAAATGAAACATTTTATAAGTGCTTATGTAACAATGTATCCAAATGCAATGAAATTGTATAAGCACTTTTCAACATGTATAACCAAACGTAGATAATTTATTGAATTTTAAGTACTTATAACATAAGCTCTTGTGTAATAAGGATCTGTTTGTAAAAATAACTTAATAAGGGCCTGTTAGGAATAAACTAGAAAAATCATAGAGTTTGTATGACACATAAACTTGATATTGATAACAAAGTTCAAGTAAGGAAGGGGGAGAATGTCATATGACAAATACAACACCAGCTTCTTCTGGATTAAGCCTTCCTTTCACACACGGCAACTTGCAAACGAACAATCACAGTTCAAAGACGCGGTTTGACGATCAGTCCCATAATAAACTCCATTTGCACCTACTACTATTAAATTAATTTATTTCCTCCCACGGTCCCACCCACTTGCAACTCTATGTGCAGCTACTAATTTTTTATTTTTTTTCCCTTTCTAGCCAGCAGAGGAGGGAATGGGTAGTATACGAAAAGTGAAAAAAAATAATAATTGTGAATTGTGATGAAAGAAAACAAAATAAAAACATAATCCGAAATATGATGAACTATTTGAACATTAAAGATACGTTGTAATTACTAATTAATTTTTATCATGAGTACCTATTTCTTATTTTCTATTTACGTTATCCATTCATTGGACTAACTTAAAGATATAAAATTTAATTGAATATTTCAATAATAATAATAATCAATTTATTTAATGAATATCAAATATTGACTTAAATAAATTATCTGATTAAAATTAAGCATTTCTTCAATAATATTAAATAAATCAAAACTAAAATTTCAAAATAAAGAGGATGAATTTAGATGACATTTTATGTATCTTTGTCTTATAGTACATTATACTAATCTTTTAAAAAAATATATTTTAAGGGATTAATTTAATTATAAAAGTTTGTTACAATAATTATTTTGGAACACCTATGTTGTAGCAACTTGGTGATCCTAAAATTTTATATTACGTTATACTAATCTTAAAAGAAAATTAATTTATTTTAAGGGATTAATTTAATTGTGCCGTCAAATCTACAATATATTTTTTCTTATTATATTTTATTAATTTTTATTTCAAACTATAGTGTGTCACCGACAATGTTTGATATATATACTAGTGTCCGACCCGTACTATGCACGGGATATATATATATATATATATATATATATATAGTTGTAGGCTCACAAATATATTTTAGATGTAAATATTTTTGAAATTTAGGAATGTGAAATGATAAAATAATTTAATTTTTTTACAACTATATTTAAATAAAAACTAATTTTTATTAAATTTATAATAGATTTAAATATCTTTTTTTCTCTTAAATTTAAGTTTGTCTTTAGTCCTCTAAATTTAAAATTAATTTTTTTTAGTCTCTGTAATTTAAAAAAGTTTGGTTTAATTGCCCAAACCCCCTCAGTCCAAACATCTTCAGATTGAATACTTTGAAAGAAAAACATACATGTTATATAGGGGGTTTGATAATAAGAATGCAAAATCAAAGTGGGTTACCACGTCATTAACTTTTAATCCGTTAGCTACGTAAATGAAATCTGTAATGATGTTTGGACAATGAGACTAAAACATATTTTTTTTCAAATTACATGACTAAAAATATTAATTTTAAATTTGGGGTAGCAAAACAAACTTATCTTAAATTTGAGAGACTAAAAACATATTTAAACTCTTTATGTTATTTAAAGTTTATAAACAATATTTTTAATAATTTAAAATATGAAAATTAATTAAATTTTATACAGACTATTGAAATCAAATATTACTTAAAATAAATTATTATTTGAATATCTAATAGACAATTTATATTTCATTGGCACTTCTGTAAGATGAGTTATAGGTGTTTAATATATTTTCTATTTAAGAGAAGAAAATATACTAACTAATATGTTCATTAATTTTTTTTTGGTATTAATATGTTCAATAATTAATGTAGGTATTTCTTTTCTTCAACATAACTTTGCAATATTAACTAATCATGGAGGAGTATATTAGTTGTAATAAATACTTAAAAGAGTGATATTTTTATCCAAATATTTCAATCAATTTTCTATTAAAGATTTCTATAATGATATTATTTGATATTATATGTTGTAAGTATATTAAAATTAACATAATATAAATGAAATTAAATAAAAAATAAAATATGTTAATTTACTATAAAAATTATATATTTTAAACAAGAGAATAATACAATATAATGTGTGTAGTTATAGCAGTACAAAGGCTTAATAATCTTATTTAAATTTTTTAAAAATTTATATAAAGCAAATATGTTTTTTCATTTATTTCAATTATTAAAAATTATTATATATTTTGTATTATATAGTGAAAATTATTATACTTTGGTAGTATATATCTTATTAAGTATATTATTTTGCTTGTTGTAAATAAATTATAAGTGGCACGTTCTGTTTAGAGAAAATTTCTTGTTTTCAAATGACTTGCTAGATTACTTGAAACAGTTATATATTTACTTTTTTTTGTACTCTAATGGCTAGCTATATTCTATGTGAGCATGGAATTGCGTCAGTTTACTCTATTGAGCTACTATACAATCACACGGTTTACACATCAATATTATATAAGTCAACTACAACACAGTTTAGCTTTAGCTTTATGGAAGTCAACAGATCTTCAGTTCAACTAAACTTAAGCTGAGGGGCAAGACTTGTGGAAAAGTGCTCCAATCAATTGCTTTGCTCCTTCCCATCTTCTTCTTGGAACAAACTGCAATTATTTACTTGTTTTGCTATAATTGGATGAATA
Organism: Pueraria montana var. lobata; assembly: GCA_026413185.1. Lineage (NCBI taxonomy): Eukaryota > Viridiplantae > Streptophyta > Magnoliopsida > Fabales > Fabaceae > Pueraria > Pueraria montana. Next base: position 10,011,674 of record CM048651.1, on the reverse strand, counting down.
TAAAACAAGTCAAAAAGACATTTCAATGTGATTTTCTGTGAACATTCTTTTAGTCCCCGGAGGTATGAGTGTTCACATATATCAGAATTACATATATCAGAATTGCCTACCACTCAAGTTATTATTCAAGATAATTAAAATTTAGATCCTTTTAAATTCTTTATCAAAATATGTTACTCAATTTAGATTGTAAGCCACCAATATACTCTAGCAAATGCTAATTGCAACGAAAAAGGCCTTCGTAGTTTTGTTAGAAAGTCCAAAACTAATGGGAAATGAGGTCATATTTAACTTGATGAATTTTATATCGTCGCAGTTTAGAATTCTTGTGGAAGTCAGTGAAAAAGTTAATGGACAGAAATCATTTAGCTGGAATGTATTGTAGGGATTTTATTTTTTTAACTTTGAGAGTATCCAAGTATACTCCATGTATGCAAAAATTTGTTATTAAGTGATGGATTCCACTTTACATTAATGTTTTGGAGCAAGTAATCTTCTAATACATACTTTTATACGACAAAAGAAGAAATAATATGGAGAAAGGAAGACTTACAAAGCTCAGTAGATCCTCCACATTCTCCCCATGATGAATGCCACTGTTTTTCTGGCCGCTTATGATCTCAAGAACCGGTACACCAAAACTAAAGACACCTGATTTCACTGAAAATTGTCCATGCATTGCATACTCAGGTGCCATATATCCACTGCATGCCAATATGGATAGGTTGAATTAGTCATATATGTTAAGATTATTTCCAGGGTCATAAATTTTCATTCTGCTGCTAATGCCAATGATATTCATAACAAAGCTTTAATTTTGAATTCCTAGTACTGTAAAAGTATTTTACTTGAATTTTGAATTATGACATCATTATAAAAAAGCTTGTTGCTTATAACTACTACTTAAAAAACTGCATACTCTTTAAACAAAGCAGTAATACATGATTCGGTGATAATGTTAAAAATTGTATCTTAGGATTCATATCTTGTATTTACTTGAGTTTGATCCACTAAAACCAGTCTTGCCATGACAACATCTGCTATCATAGGATTCATAGCTTGGTCTAAGAGAATCTTGCTTGCTTTGAGATCACGATGTATAACACGCAGATGAGAATCTTTGTGAAGGTAGAGAAGGCCTCAAGCAATACCTCTAATGATTTTGTAGCGCATCCCCCTTTCTTGGTTGGATCTGGATATACAAACATGAATTTTAGCAGTATATGAATATTTAGGCTTTGTCCTAAACCAGAAGTGAAATATAGAGCAATAGTCTAATTATGCAGTCATTCAGACATACCAAATTCCACCTTGTCCAACTTTATTAGAATTGGAGAAGTCTTCTGTAGCAACTCATACTGTGTCAAAGTTGCATTGCAATGACTGAGCAATGCTAATTTCATCATCATCTTCATTAACTTCACATGGGGAACGAATTTAAACTAATGAGTTTTCCTATTCTGCTACAAGCACAATAGTGCTGCTGGTGCCGTCAAAATTAAAAATCTGGATGTGTTACTTCCGAAACAATATGTATTTAACTAATAACTGCCTTTTTCAGTTTTTCTTACCTTCTTAGCAGTGACATATTCATGCTTTGAATTATTGAAAAATTTTCACATTCTGTCCGTATAATAGATTGTGCGCAGTTAAATTATAGTTTATAGGAAAGATTTACTCTAAATTATGACAGCTCATACATGCCTTTCTTCAAAGAACAGCCATAATACACACTTCCAAGACCAGATGAAGGTCATATCACAGGTTTCAGTCTCAGTTTGGACAGAGTAATATGTGTGGTGTATTTAAACAATATATTGCACGAACAAATTAATTACATGAGTTCCAAGACGTTGTATTTTGGTTTAAGATTAGAAGATTTGATGATGAATGAATATCACCCCCATGACCAAAATCTAGGAGGGTGTAGCTCAACCATTGAAGCTTTATTTTCTGATTCTTGAGCTGATTTAAATACCGGTTCACTCGATCCTGTTGCTCTTGAATTATACTCCCATGTCTGCATCTCTGGAAGGCTTCTAGTTCTAAAAAATGCAGGTTCGGAAGGAATTGGGAGACGGAGAGAAGAGCTATTAAGCAACAGTATAACGGCAGCCATGGTTGGTCTGTTGGCTAAATTTTCTTGAACACAGAGTAAACCAATGCGGATGCATCTCATCATTTCATTTCGTGAACTGTTGTTTAGTGATGGATCTACAATATTCATAGCTGTCCCCTCCTTCCAGTTTCTCCATGCCTGCAAAAATTTGTTATTAGATCACGGATTCCGCTTCTATATTAATGTTTTGGAGCACGTAACCTTCTAATCCATACTTCTAAATGGCAAAGAAGAAAAAATAGTAACACAAGGAAGACTTACGAAGCTTATTAGATCCTCCACATTCTGGCCACTGTTTTTCTGGCCGCTTACGATCTCAAGAACCAGTACACCAAAACTGAAGACATCTGATTTCACCAAAAATTGTCCATGCATTACATACTCCGGTGCCATATATCCCCTACATGCCAATATGGATAGAATTATTAGTCATAAATGTTATGACTCTTCTGACAGTCATAAACTTTCATTCTGTTTCAGTTGCTAATGCCAATGATTTTCATAACAAAGCTTTAATTCTAAATTCCTATTACTGTAAAAGTATTTTACACTATCACTCATTCATACAAAGCTGAATGATTATAATTTATAGTAACAACTACTTAAGGCTCAAACTGTTTGAATAATCTACAAATACATGATTTGGTGAAAATTAATGTTAAAAGTTCTCAGTGATAGTTGATTGAAATTAAACTCTTAACAATTAATAAGCTATAGCATATTCTAATTAACAATTACCGGGTTCCAACAATTATTCTTGTATTTGCTTGAGTTTGATCCACTAAAACCAGCCTTGCTATGCCAAAATCTGCTATCTTAGGATTCATCTCTTCATCTAAGAGAATGTTACTTGCTTTGAGATCACGATGTATAATACGCAGTCGAGAATCTTCGTGAAGATAGAGAAGGCCTCGGGCAATACCTCTAATGATTTTGTAGCGCATTTCCCAGTCCAATTGTACTCTCTTGGTTGGATCTGCATTTACAGCCATATGTGAATAATTAGGCTTTGTCTTTAACCAAAACTGAAAAACAGAGCAACAGTCTAATTATGCAGTCATTAAGACGTACCAAATATGAAGTAATCAAGGCTTTTATTTGGAACAAATTCAAAGACAAGTAGCCTTTCTCTTCCTTCCAAGCAGAAACCAAGTAGCCTAACTAAATTTCGGTGCTGAAGCTTGGCCACTAAAAGCACTTCGTTCTTAAATTCTGTATCTCCTTGTTTGGATTCGCTTGACAACCTTTTGACTGCAATAATCTGCCCATTGGAGAGCCTACCCTGAAAATATATCTCTGTCAGGTATGGTAAATATTTTGCTGACTGGTGTGTGTATCTGAATTCAACAGGTACTAACCCAGTAAACAGCTCCAAATCCACCTTGCCCAAGTTTATTAGATTCAGAGAAGTCTCCTGTAGCAACTCGTATTGTGTCAAAGTTGAATTGCAATGACTCAGCAATATTAATTTCTTCGTCATCTTCATCCTCTTCTTTAACTTCAATTGGGGAACAAATTTAAGCTAGTTAGTTTTTCGAATACGTTACAAGCACAATACTTCTGTCCGTGCAGTCAAAATGGAATATTTGGTGTATAATTTCTGAAACCAGAAGATAGCTCCCTATTTCTTACCTTCTTAGTTGTGAGTCAGTCACTCATGCTTTGAATTATTTAAAAAAATTCATAAACTGTCTGTTTAATATTAGATTGCATGTAGTTCAGTTATTATTTATAGGAAAGAATTAATCTAAATTATGTCAGAACATATATGCCTTTCTACAAAGATTTTTCTCTATATTTATAATTCATTGTTTTAACAATATAGTAGTTAGTTGAAAATAAAAACGTCACAGTAAATTGATACTTAGACTTGCCTACAAGGTTTTTCCTTGCCTTCCACCTCCTTAAATATAGGCAGAGACAAATGAGCAAAACAACAACAACAGTAGGCACAATTACAGCAATGACAATTAGTGTCGTCTTGCCACTTTCTGCAAAAACAAGAATGCTCTGCTTGGTTAGATATTTTAAGGATTAAGGATAATCAAATATAAAAAAGTATAGTAACTAATTATAATGACAACTACCTTTCGGGGAAGTGTCATTGGGGGAGGGAGATGGTGGTGGTGGTGGTGGTACCTCTGCCTCGTCTAACACAGTCGTCTGTTCGTAGAAGGTGCTGTTTTCGTATCTAATAATACAACTGGGTCTAACAACTCTACCTCCTATCTTGTCATTGCAACACTCTTGGATTTCTGAGATAGCTCCGATCAAGCAGTTTTTGCAGTCTTGCTCAGATAAATCAGGCGTGCACTGTGCATAAGCGAATATGGTTTGAGAATTTGTAGCAGTTATATTGGCCGTGGCATACTTACGACGAGAGTCACCTGATGCAGCAATGTATGAATGAATGATCATAAAAATAAAGGATATATATTCGCAAGTCTTGTTCACCATTCAGTTTTTTTATAGAGAAACAGGGTCATTCTTCTAGAGGATTATAAGCCCCATCTGTTTCCATACTTCATAATTCTCAAGTCTTGAACTTGTTCATTTTCATTTTCCTTATCGATCTGTCTAGTGGTTTGAAGTTTGAACTTGGGGTGTCTCTCACTCTGTCAAACGTGGGACTCAACCCAGGCTCTGGATTATTGGGTTCTAATAAAAACAAGAGGTAAATGCTACACGAATGTTTCCCGTGTTTTTTGTTGTCTTAAGGAGAAAGAAAGACACCCTGTCATGCAACTGGAAATGCTAAAGCAACTATTTTATCTTTACAAATTTTAATCTAATTATCAATCTCTTAAGAATGATATGAGATTTAAAAAAGAATTTAATGGTAATGCACTACTGTCATTTAATCACAAATCATTATTGGTATACTTTTAAGATGATTTTTGTAAAAATCAACAAACTTACCGTATACAGTTATTTGTCATAATCCTTTTTCTGTTTAAAAAATTATAACTCATTCTCTAATGTCATTTTTTCAAAAAGTTATAACGTATGATAGAATTTATCTAATTATGTATTTGACCCTGTTTATTCCTCGTTAAACTTGGGTGCATTTAATGAACAAAACTTTTAGATTATAAAGTAACTATTTTATCTTTATAAATTTTAATCTAATTATCAATCCTTCATGAATAATACAGTATATATATTTAAAACAAGAATAACATGAGAATTAAAAAATTATAACTCATTCTCTTTTGTCACTTTTAAAATATATATATATATATATATATATATATATATATATATAATTTTAATTTGTAAAGACTCACTATATATATATATATATATATATATATATATCACATTTGACTCCCAAATGGTTGCTTACGTAATATGATTAAATGCGTGACATATTATGATAAAGTGTGGATGACTATTGACCATTATCTGTAAAATTTATGAGAATTAAAATTAATAAAAAAAATTACAGGATCGAAGATAAATTTATTTATATTTACAAAACATATTTAAACTTTAAAAGTTTAACCTTTTCAGTAAAAAAAAAAAAGTTTAACCTCTTGTTCAACAACTTTTTAGTTTACTAATTACTTGTCAATAAAATTCTTTGCGTTTTTAATTATGTTACTGTGTCAATTAATTAAAACTCCATAATAATATCTCTATATTTTTTGATAGCCACGCATGCAAAAAAGGAAGATTCAAAGGAGTAGACTAGACGCTATTCGTCATTTACGGGGCAAGAATAATTTTTATGATGTTCTACTCTAGCGTCGTTTACGGGGCAAGAAAATAATTTTTTATTATGTTCTACTTTTTTGACAAAAATAATCGACCATTTTTCTATTTTTATTTTTTAATAAATCCACCTCTAAATTAATTTTTCCAAATAATGATATTTAAAAAACTATCGACTTAATTACGAATATGATCCTTCAAGTATTGCAATTGTACGATTTTAGTTTTACATGTTGTAATTGTGACAATTAAGTCCCTGTCGCAAGGGAGAGTGAAAAAATGAAAAGATAGTATCAGAGTGACAAGAAGCTTTGAGAATATAGGAAAATAATTAATACAAATAATTAATAAAATTAAAAATGGAAAAATATGAAATTTATTATTAATATGTGAGTTCATGAGAGATATATGGTTAGAGTAAAAATTGGTTGGAGTTCTTAAAAATTAGGTGGCTTTGTGAGAACCACTAAAAATGAGTTAAGAACTCTAACTTGATTCTTGACTGTAGATGCTCTTAGAGTATATCTAGCTAGCTGAAATTCTTAGAGTTAGAAGTTATTATGTAAAAGCAATTCTTATATAAAAACTCGTTACCTGTTTTAACATTAAAATATTGTTATAAGAAAAACTCGTTACCTGTTTTAACATGTTCTTTTATATATTATGCAAGAAACTATGCTAGGCAGGAGAGAGAGAGAAAAAAAATAGAGAGAATAGAGAAAAAAAAAAAAAAATAGTCGTTCTTGGTTGCATAAAATGTTGACACCTGTAAATGTAAAAATGGTGGTTGGATAATTTTTATACAAGTATAGATAAGTGAATGTATTTTTTGCCTTAATTATAAAAAATAGGCTTAAAATTATTTTTGGTTCCTTAAATTTAGATTACTTTTATTTTCAGTTCTTCAAATTTAAATTTGTTTTTTTTCCCCTAAATTTTGAAGATTGCTCTTTTATTTTTAATTGTTAATTTCTTTTTATACTCTTAATTTATTGTACAGTAAATTAATGAGAACTTACTCATTCCTTATGTAAGTATATACATTCATTGTCTTATACTCATTAGCGGGAAAAAAAAATATCCCTTGAATTATGAGTAGTATTATAAAATATAAGGTTAACTAAATTTTTAGTCTTGAACTTTTTCAAAATTCAAATTTTAGTTTCTAAACAAAATTTTGTCTAGCCAAAGTTTATAAAGTTTTCTTCTGTCACAACTTTTAGACCCTACCGTTAAAGTGTATCATTAAATGATGACATGATGACCTCTGAGGTTGCCACGTGTCAGTTTTTTAATTATTTAATGTGGTTCATTTTTTAATTGCTAGAAATTTGCCAATCTATTATTTTCCGTTTGGCATATCTACATCTAAATATATTTGAAAGATTTATTTAGTAAATTTTTTTATGAACTTATTAAATTTTGGTCTGGTTTCAATTTCTACTTCAAGCCGGACGCCCACCACAAGGGAGTCAAAATTCATTAATATCTCTACACTTTAAGAATCATAAAAATATGTTTAATTTTACTTAGGTGTTTTTATGAAATTTATAGATAAATTTGTCCACAATATTTTATATATTATCAAATAATTGGTACAGCAGCACAATAAATTTACCCGTGTGACAGGAAAACTCATGGAAAATGTTCAACTTATATCCGCATAAATGAGGTGTATAGGTGGAAATAAAAAGAAAACGATAGAAAGAAAAAACGGAATGTTTTAAATGATGTAATGAAAAATTAAGAAAAGAATAAAATAAAAGTGAGATGAATAGCATATATAAATGTATGATAATATTAATTCCAATAGATTACGTTAATTTCCAATAGATTAATTCTTTTTTAATCAATCTCTTTGTGTTTAATCATTTTCTCTAAATTAGTTTATCTATGATCAATTGAGAATTAATTTAGAGAGAATAGTTTTGTCAGACCTTGGCCATAAGCTGATTAATAATTTAAGAAAAATTGGCAATTACATAATCATTTAAGGTTTTTCTAAAAACATGAACTAAGGGAATTGAGTACAAGTGAAGTAACAGTCTTGGGTTGTTTATCTGAAATTGTTCCTGTTAAAATACTGTCAGCTTATTCTTTTCTTTTTCTACAGAATATTTGATACCATCATTCTCTCAAATTGACGATTATTCTTAATTGTTTAGTTTTTATAAAATCAAATTATTTTGGGAATTCCCCTAGTCCTTTGGGTACGATATCTGGACTTAGGTCCACTATTACTACTAGTAGGGTACACTTGCCCTTCAGCGAACATATTTTACGCATCAGCTTCTCATCATGGCCTTCTAAAAACACATACTTGAGGTGAGATGACAACTTCTTCAACTTTTGACTATCCTTATCGATAAGATTCATATATTATACTCCCTCCGAAGTGAAATATAAGCAAAAAAAAATTGCATGTGTGATGGACTAAAATATAAGCAAATTTTAACTAACTCTCTCCTATTTAATGATACCATCTCCAAAATACTCTTCATTTAATTAAACTAATTTTTTAAAGGGTGTGATTCAGGTTTTTTTTTTTTTTTTTTTTTGCTTATATTTCAGTCCAGAGGGAGTATCATTTTCTTTCCAATCTACTATGAAGATTAAATCTAGCCACAATTTCTTGATTGCCACCCAATCACTGTAGGAGGGTGTGATTTTTAATACTTCATTATTGATACAGTATCTTGATCTTTGGTTGCTTTGTACAACTAAGTCCATAATTATCTTTATTACCAACATCTCAGTTGCAGAGCACATCTATTCACCACTTAAGATTCTCACTCTCCAACACAAAACTAACCTGCAATACACCCACACTTCCTATGAATCAAAGCTTATATGCTTGGGAGAAGGGAAGAATGCATACATGCAGTACCTGTAGAAGCAAAAACGTAGTCACTGAAGCGATGTTCCATGATGCCCAAGACTTGTCATGACAGTCTTTTAAATATTGATGAACATGTGTCATGTGCCTGTTTGTCACAGATCCCCAAGAGCCATTTTGTACTAAAGTCATTTAATGAACTTTGAAAAATCCAAGTGTCGGGCTTAAAAGGACACATCTAGTCAGTCGCAATGTATATTCAACCAGTGGTCATGTAGGGAATCCTCATTTTCCTGTAAAGTTGGAGGGTCACGTATTTTCCAAATGAATTAGTCCATATTCAGGTTGGTCTCCCAAGTAAATATGAAATAATTAACTCAACCCCTATTGTGTAATTGGATGAACATTACGACCGATTAGTTAGAATATAAGCTTCATTCACCTGTCAAGTTTGAGGTTGGAGGACTACATACTTTTCAAGTCCCTTAACTGTACAATAGATCTGATGATGAAAGATCTTTAAAAATTACGAATCGAAGTGTTAACCACCAATATCCCAAGGGAGAACTCCTCCCGCAATACAAGGAACCTATCCCACAATAATAGGAAGTGCTATGCATGGGAGGATAAAATCAATTTTGAAACCCTAAAAGGTAGAACACATGTATACCTTTGAATGCTCTAGTCATTGGCCATCTTCAAATTGTCGTCTAAAGGTGTCTCTCATGACCGAAACATGGATTACTCGTTACATTTCATATAGATGTTGTTGGCTATTCATAGCCTTTAAAAATGACAAACATTGGATACCCATTTGCAATTATTAGAACCAAGCCCAACCATGGTAGTCCTTGATGTCAGACTTTACCTAGTGAGAAAAGACAAATGTCATTGCCATTTCTACATATTTCCTGCTTTTAATTATCTGGAACTGGAAGTCGCGTGATGTTCCACCGTTTCTTTTGGCTTAGCAAAAATAGTTATCGATAGAGTACGAGGAGTGCTAAAAAAATACATGAGGTTATTATGCTATTACATAATGATGTTCCACACAATTATGCACTTCTCAAGAAAATTTACATTAACTTCATTCAATCTCTTGTAATTTGGTTGTTTGTAAAAAGATGAACTTAATTTGAGAAACCTAACAGTTACGTGGCTATATATATATATATTGGTCATTGAAATGGAATCCCATTACATAATATTGGTAAATGTTAATCTGAGTTGTACAGACTCGGAGAGAAATGCTCGATCAGCTCGTAGGATTATCGTAGCAAAAATAGTCGCGTGATGTTCCACCGTTTCTTTTCTTCTTTTTTCTTTTGGCTTAGCAAAAATAGTTATCAATAGAGTACCAGGAGTGCTAAAAAAATACACGAGGTTATTATTACATAATGATGTTCCACACAATTATGGACTTCTCAAGAAAACTTACATTAACTTCAATCCCTTGTATAGGAATACAAATCTCTACTAATAATTTGGTTGTGTTTGTAAAATAATGAACTTAATTTGTAGTGAGAAACCTAACACAGTTACATATGGTTATATTGGTCTTTGAAATGGAATCCCATTATACATAATGTTGGTTACATTAAATCTGAGCTGTACAGACTCGGAGAGAAATGCTGTGGTGGGATTATCATAGTTCGATTATATTCAATGGTGGGAAAGTGGCATTGTGCTTACAATACGGTGAGAACCATTCACACTATTTGTTGACTTTGTTCTTAATTAATTTTGGCACTATTAGCTTGCCCAAGAGTTTATCCTACCTCAGTATATATATAGGTTAATTGGTTCCGGCCTGAAGGAGATATGTTTACATTGTTTTGTATTCCATTATATTGGTCAACGATTTCTTCTTAAGCCATATCCTCTATTTGGTAGTGGACCACCAACATGGATCGGAGGTGGTGATCCATGCTGCCAACTAATATATATATGTTTTCTTCTTTTAAAATTTACAGTGATTTTGAGATTATTGTTTAGCAAGTGGAGGTATTGTTCCAATCTTTTGTAAATATTAGTACTTTTAATTAGTTGATAATAGTTGTTTATTAATATTTAGAAAGCTCAATTGTGTAAAAAAAAAAAGTTAGATGAAAGTAGCATATAAGTTTGGACAAAATTTCTTCACACAAGAGGTTTCTCTTATTGACTCTGGAGTCTGGAAGGAATGAGTTCTATATATCAATGTTTAATCACAGGATTTTTGGATAAATTCCAAATATTATAACGATGCATATTTCACTTGACAACATACATTAATGATGAACATAACAATAAATAAAGACAGTTTGAATATTCTAATGATAACCAATTTTGCTGCTACGAATGAAGAATAACTTCTTCCTTTTCACAATATTGTGTCTAGAAAAATAGTACTTCTTTTTGTCTGAAGAGCGTTGCTTTTTCAGTTGTTCAAATAAGCTTCCATCATAAACACCTCGAATTGTTTCTTTTTGCAGTAAGCCACTCTTATCTTTGGCTAGTTTGTAAAGGAGGTTCCATTCAACCACACTACCAATCCTGTAAGTGCATCACCGATCGGTTGCAACATATTAATAATTAATTACTATGTTTTACGGTAAAAATAATATTAATTAATAATAAAAAATGTAATTTCCATTTAATAGATATGACAAACCAACCTTCCTTTCAAATCTTTAGGCTCTCTGTTCGCCCTTGTCATCTCCTTCAACTCATCATATGTCAAAGCACTTGGATGTGTATGTGCATGCTTGCTGAATTTTTTTTCAAATTTTGAAGGAACAAACCTAAAAGATTTATCATAAAATATACAGTTAGTAATAAAGATTTATCAATGACGTGTTGAAAATATATAACGCAAATGTTTTATAATTAAATGACTAAAATGAAAGCAATAAAGATATGAAAAATGGAATGTTTTTAAATAATTACCTTCCTTCAGTATCATAGACTCCAGTGTCACTGCCATGTTTGCCGAGTTGAATATTTTTAATTTCAATTGGGAAAAGTAAAGATGGAAACTTTCCCTACACCATGAGAACTTGATAAGTGGTAGCTTTGAGTGTGAACATAAAAAAAAGAAAATTTATGAGCAATTCATTTTAATTAATTAGTAGTATTTTAAAAATCAAATAAATTATTGAATCAATGATTACACATCACTATCTCTCTCTATGACATTAGTTATTTTCACATAGTTTTTTTCTCTCTTTTCTTCTACTGCTCTCATTATATATATATATATATATAGAGAGAGAGAGAGAGAGACAGAGTAAGTCTAAGAGACTTATTCCTCATCCTCACCATTCATTTTCTTGAAATCTAATATAGATTTCAAAAAAATGAATAGTGAGGATGAGGAGTAAGTCTCTTAGACTTACTCTTGAAGTAAGTGAATCTCTCCTCATATATATATATATATAAGACATATCTTATGAGAGGAAGACATCTTCCTATTTCAACACTCCTTTTCAAATAAGAAAATCAGAAGAGAAAGGAAAGAAAATGATATATATTTTGAGAAATGCAAGGAACACTATCTCATACACTTTTTTTGAAGACATTCTCTTTAATTGATTGAAATATATTGATAATGACAAAATTTTGTCAATCCCACAACATATTTAATAATTTTCTATCCTGATTTTGCACTTTTCAATCAGTTTTAACAAATTATAGAGAGTATGTCCTAGTACTCCTTTTGATTTATATATATATATATAACTTCCCTCATTTGGTGTACAAGAAAACACGATAGGAAAGAAAAAAAAAAAGTAGGACCTACTTAAATGATCTTTCTTCTCAAACTGGAGAGAAAGAGAATAAGACAAAGTTAAATGGATAGAAAGAAAAAAAAATACTCTTATTTATTATAATATCTTTCTTTTATATCATTCTATATACTTATCTCTCTTTTCTTTCCTTCCACTTTTTTCTACAACTAAATAATCTAAAAAATCATGTCACTTTCTATTTATTTTCTTTCTATGTTTTCATTTTATTTTCTTTCTTTCCTAAATCAAACAAAGCATTAAAGTATACATACTTAAGGAGTGTCCAAGAATCAAATTCCTTTATTTAATTGCTATAATTTATTTTTGGATATTAATATGAGCTTATTTTCTATATATTTTTAATGTAAAAAAATTACATTATTAACTAATAAAAAAATATGATTGTAAAAATAATTATTATAAAGTTATTAAACTTACTAAACTGTGATTGAATAATATAAAACCTCTTTACATATCCTATTTACTCTAAGATTTTTCGAAGTTTGGCGAAAGGATAAGATATATTAGGAGCAACTTGTGAATTGTGATGGAAGCAAAATTGAACTTCGTCACATTCCACCTCTCATCAAAAGGATAAGATACTTTAGGGGCAACTGTTTGTGAATAGTGATGGAAGCAATATTGAACTTCATCTCACTCCACCGCTCATCAAATGTAATTTCTTGTACGAATAAACTAAACTAATGCCTTTTTTTATGATTCAGAATGACTACTGAAAAGTAGAAGAAATTTGAACAATACAACATTTGACGTTTTTTTTTTCTGAGTGAAATTTCATTTCGGTCGAAGTTCATAAATATTAAAAAACACACTTTCAGCTTTTCTAAACACACACACATATATGCTGGTACGATAAACACAATTAAAATAAAAAATAAAAAAACTGAAACTAAAATAGGAAGGAATCACTCGACCGACAATGTAAGAAAATAAGAATTTTTAAGGGATAAAGAGAGATACCGGACGAGTACTCAGACTGAGACCCAAGTTGATGAAAAGAGCAGTTCCAAAGGACAACAATATCCCAGTTCCAATTTCACGCAACCCTGAAGATATTCAAAAGCATAAAAATGATAAACTCAAAAATTGATAAGCAATATAAAACTGTTTTTCTTCATAGAATTTATCGGCTTTAAAGTGAACAAATCTATAAAACAAAACAATATAAGAAAAAAATTCATTTATTTGAAGTTAATTAAGGTGATAAATTATAGGCTAAATTACACTTTTGTCCTTTATCTTATTTTTAAGATTCATTTAGGTCCTTCATCTTTTGAAAAATTCATTTTGGTCATTTATCTTTTAAATTTGAATTAATATGATCCTTTCAAAACAGTGATTGTTTTCAATTTAGAGACATGATTTTAAACCTTTTTTTTTTTTTTATTGATTCAAGAAGTGAAACTTGTCTAGTTAGATTCACTTACATGAAAACTATGGAATCCAACTAATGTTCGAATAAAAAAGGGTAATAAAATGGTGAAAATCATGTGAAAAATGAGACAAGTTTCATGTGTTGAATTAGTAAAAAAAAGAAAAAAAAAAAGGTTTCAAAATTGAAACCAATCACTATTTTTGAAAGACCAAATTGACTCAAATTTAAAAAATAAAAGACCAAAATACTTTTTTAGAAAAATAAAGAACCAAAATTGTAATTGCAACCAATTAAGAATAAATGAAATAATGCAAATTTGCAACCAATTGCGATTGCAATATGTAATTTTAATTTGGAGGCTCCAAACACATTGATGTCTTGCAGTCACATGCAATTGCAATTTTGGACCCCAATTTAAAACCTTATTTTAGGTGAGTTAAATTAATAGTTAGTTTAACTCAAGTTAATATATAAATGCATGTCTTATTATTTAATTCTGAGAATCAGATTATTTCAAGTAATATAAGGAAAATTGATGACATTAAATGGCAAGGAAAAGCTTAGAAAACCTTGATGAGTCTCCCATGGGTAGATGACACCATCTTTATTCATGTCAAAGAATGCAGCATGCTTCTGCAGAACGTTCTCATCAAGTGGAATGGGTTTCTTCTCAATACCACAACCAGCTACTACTCCTGCAAACATGTACGTACATTGGTTGAAACAACATGTAAGTGGAAATAGTATTGGAGACCAAAGCTACATTAAAAAAAAAAAATTATGGCATAATTACCCTTTAGTTTTTTGTTTACTGGGGTAGGTAAAGAAGCCATATGGATGGAATGCTGAATCAAAAGCAAATTCAGAAGACAATAAGGAAAAAAACCTGTTGGGATTAAACTCTAGGAAGATAGATAGATAATGGTTACGAGTTGCGAGATGGGATCATATATATAGCTGTGGCCGTGTGGGAATGCGTAACATGAAGCACAACCATCACCATGCTAATTGGACACGTGCTCATAATCTTTACCCATTCATCTTGTCGTTGACATAACCTAACAGCTGTATTAATTGGTCTGTTTTGTCATGTTCTTGTGGAAATGGCATTTTGTTATGTAGCAAAGTTCAAGATTTCAATGATTTTGTGTCCAAACGGCTGGATGGTTAAACATTTAGCATTATTATTTTTTATTCATTGAAATCAAAGACAAATACTAAGAAGTTTACAATCAACTGAGCTAAATCTCCTTAGTTGATTAAACCAACTGAGCTAAATCTCGTTGGTTGGTTAAAGATTTAGTATGAAATAACTGTAACAATCTCTTTCATAAGTTCATAAGTGTGAGTTTGAATTTTCTCTTACATCACTTTTTTCTGTTTGGTAGACGATTTTTCTTACTCACACTTAAAGACTAATTAGGTAATTGTAACAAAGTTAAATTACTTGTGGTTTGAGTCTCTGCAGCACTCTGCTGATAATCACAACGTACTATTGACGTCCTGGCCGATAGTATCATATATATCTCTCTATTCTATCATTTTTTTCGAATAAAAAAATGATTTTCTGTAGCTAGAGTTCCATCAGTTGATCCTGCAAAAGTGGCATGGCAACTTCAAACTTGCATGTTGAGTGGACACTTGTTCGTTGGATTTAAGTAGACACGTGTTGATCCAATCATAGCCAGTTTTCGCTGTTTGGTCCCCCCACAAACTAACAATTTGTATTGACATGTTTTATCACGTTCTTAATTGCAAATATATATAGAGAGAGAGAAGGAGGAGATTGCTAACATACTCTCACATGTTTTTTAGTTGGAGTAGGTTAGCATCCTACACCAAAAAAATTGGACCAAAAACGCAATTACTTCTTTTGTGATAGTAAATTTATTTCAGGGATAGTGTGCTAACCTACTCTAACTAAAAAACAGGTGAGAATCGGTTAGCAATCCCCATATATATAATATATATATATATATATAAACTTCACTTGAAGTTATTAGAGCTGTCAGATCGAAACTTTAACTTCACCACAGTCATTGATTTGAATCATTATGTAACATTCACTTGAACATTTTAGAGCCGTCAGACCAAAACTTTAACTTCACAGTAGCAGTTGATATGATTCAATTTGATCAAACATTAATAAAGAATTATTAATTTTAAAATAATGATTTACTATTGTTATAACTATTATCTTTTTATATATTTATTAAATAGAAATAGTGAAAACTAATAAAATAATGCATAATGTAGTATTGATTTAAAATTATATTTTTATATAGTTATTTACTTTTATTTTCTTAAGATTAATTTTTAAATTAATGATTTTTTTTTAAATTGTAGAGTAAAAATTTTCTTGATAGGTGTATTAAAAAAGGAATAAGAAAATTTGATTTAATAGAAATTATAAATTGTTTAAGATATTACTATGTTTATAATTATTATCTTTTATATATTTATTAAATAGAATAAGAGAAAAATAATAAAATAAGAAATAATGTAGTCAAGGAAATTTATAATGTCTTAAAATTTAAAAAAATGCATCCTTATATATAATCATAAAGTAATAATTATTTTCAAAATTATCTTTTTAACAATTAATTTAAGGATAACTATTGTTAAATGAATTACAAGGTTAGTATTATTACTGCACAAATATATTAATAACATTAAAAATACTTTTTTACTTCTACTTTCTTGTAATTAATTTTTAAAATGTAGTGTTAAATTTCATTTATTGACTATTCATTTTTATTTAAATTTAAATATACACATTATGGAATTAAATTTAAAATAATTTATAATTAAATCTACATATTTTAAGGTAACTAATTTATAATTTAAAATATTTTATAAATAACTAACATATTTTAAACCATATGAGATGTGTTTCTTCAAAAAAAAAAACCATAGGAAACGTGAATTCTACTAATCATTTACCTAATCAGATTTAATAAATTTAATTATATTAAATTAGTATTTAATGATATTAAAACAGTGAATGAATCTGTTTTTAAATTGAATACTATTTATAGTTAATAATTTATATTAATATTATATTACCGTTTTAAATCATTGGCCATTAAATTAGTGGATTGCATTCTGTCTATATAAACTTGAGCTAAGTGTTTTTTTTTTTGTTTATTCTGATTTTAGTAGTATCTAATCTGATTATAATGTTGAAAGAGGTGCACATGTGAGAAGGCCCGTGCTTTTTTTTTTTAGAAAAAAAATATAGCTTATTTATTCAATAGAAAAAGAGAGATTTTGTACATCAATTTGCACTAAGGAGGCCACCTGATTGGGAACCTCCTCCGGCCAATATTTTTCCTTAACTAAGAAAGCTAATGACCCTAACTTATCAGCAACCTTATTAGAATCTCTATTCACCCACAACACCTTGGATGAGTTACCTTATTAGAAACCCTAATTATTCATCCAACATGTTTTATTAAGCTAAATTTCTGATGAGTACCCCTTTATCATAATTAGTTCTTCAAATACATTACTATCATTTTGCAATGGTTTCTGAAATTTGGTTCTATTAACATATATTTTGATAGACGTAGTATGTAACACCAGCTCAGCGTGGCCCCACCCTGTAAAGCTCAAAGTAGAGAAGGGGTATCATGGAAAAACACTAGATTTATACCAATGTGTTGCATGGATTTATTTATATTATATATTTTTATATTTTTAATTATTTTTTTAAGTATATTAGTCTCTTTTATTTTTATTTCAGTAATTTTTTATTTCTATTTCAATAGTCTACTTATTTTGCTATCTCTTTTTATTTCTCTTTTGGTAAGCATTTTTTCTAATTTTTATTCATCTATTTAATATTAAATATAGCATAATATTATATTAATACCTCTAATGTCATAGTTGAAGTAAAAGAGGTAAAAGAAATTTTACATAGAGATTAAAAAATAGATGTCAATAATATCTATTATATTTACATTTTATTTATAAATTTCATACAAATATAGCATTCTTGTATAATAATAATAATAATAATAATAATAATAATAATAATAATAATAATAATAATAATAATAATAATAAAAATATAGCATTCTTTCATAACAGTCAATCATAAAATATTATTATTTATTCTAATAAATTCAGACCTTAAAGAATAATAAATATCCGTTATATATAACAATTATAAAATAGTGATAGAGTCCCTAAAATGTTGTTGACTATGCAATAATAGTGTAGTCATTATTATTATTAATAAAGATGTCTTCCTAAATTTGCTTAGAATGAAAAAAAAAATAGTAACATCTGGAAAGTAGCATGTAATAATTATTATTATACTAAAAAATTAGTAACACATGTAAATAATTATTCTTATAAATAAATAAACAATCCTTATAATTATTAAATTATAAGATATAAAGTTTGGAACATATAAGAAAACTTACAGATAAATAACTTACTAATAATAATAATAATAGACAAATCTCATTGCAATCGAAAGTGTTCAATTTATTATTATATATTTCAAATTAATATCTTAAAAATATAATTTAAAATAATTAATAACTACATCTATTAAATAAAAACCATATTATTTAAACCAATTTAAAATAAATTTTCATTTTGAATATAAATACATTTCAAAACTATTAGTTACAAACAAAAATCAAATACATGTTAGCATAATATCCATAATAACGAAAACAAACACTAAAATTTAAATAATTTTATATTCATATTTATTATATTCAATTATATTTGTTTTGAATTTATGCATTTCATATAGTTTTTGCATCAGTATTATTACTTAGATAAAAAAAATTATAATAAATTCCAATAGACTTAATATTTTTTTAATACAACAACCTTTTAATTAAAAATATAATTAAATATTTTTCTTATTTTATTGTAATTTTATTTAATATATTACTAAGTATTTTAAAATTGATATATATATATATATATATATATTTATTTATTTAAAAATTACTAAATATCAATATATAAAATCTACAAGTTAAACAAACCCGTGCATTGCACGGGTTTAAAATCTAGTAACTAAACTAAACTACACTGGTATTTCTTCAGATTTTTTCATATTACATGTGATATTCTTTTTTTTTTCCTATACTAAATTCATGTGTTTTTTAAAATTTGAAGAACAAATTCGTTAATATAAAAATATATAGATATTGACTATTTTTAACTGGAAATGTAAAACTTAAAAACATACATTTCCTCCCTAATATTTAATTTAAGATGTTTGGAATGAACTGCTATATTGACATGATTTATATGCACCAAAAAAAAATTATGTACCAAAAAGAATATTGATATGTTTTATTGTGTTCATTCTTATGAAAATGACATTTATTTTGTTTTGTACTAGAGTTCAAGACGTGTAATATGTTGGGCAGCAAAAGTAGGTCCTGCAAGCATAACTGCAAAAGTGACATGTATGGCAACTTCTAATCTGGTAATGGACACGTATTCGTTGAATCTTTACTCCGTTTTTCATGTTTAGTTGACAAGCTTAACTATTTATCATGTTCCTGAATTACATTTATGGTAATATTTTTTATTTTAATAATTATGTATTGATAGTATAAAATAATTTTATACTATCATCTGATTATAAATAATTATTCATATAACTTTTAAGATAAGTCAACAAACTTATTATATATGATGGTATGTGATTAGATAATAGTGTAGAATTGTTTTATATTATTAATACATAGTTTTTTCTCATATTTTTTGGTAGAGAAAAATTTAGAGAAAAATGATCAGGATAGTAAGCTTAACCACCGAACGTATGGATCAATTAGTGCTAGATTGTTTCATCTTAACTAAAGGTTTTGAGTTTGACTCTTGAATATACAGTTGAGTTAAATACTTGGATTTGTCGTTCATATTGGTCCTACTCGACTCGAACATGATTGTTTGCTCGTAGTTTCTATTATTTTATTTATAATTAATTGCAACCCAATCAATTATTTTCTCTTATTTTTTTACAGATTTGTTATTTGGGAACCACAACCAATCTCTAGGGTATGATATCCGGACCTAGGTCCACTGTTACTACTGCGTAGTGTAGCTTGTCCTTAAGTAATGGGAAGATGTTTCATCATGACAAGGGAACCAAAATCTTGTTAAATTGGACGGTGGGAGGTGGAGAAGGACGCTTATGGAGGATGCGGTTGAAAAAGGCAACGACATCATGATCGTGATTGTAATTATGAGGTAGAGAATGAGATTAAGAGTGGAGGCTTGTTTCCCTTGCACTGGCTCGATAACGAAGAACAAAATGCGGAAACAAAGACATAGAGACAGAGAAGGAATGAGCAAACCTTAATCTTGACATTGCTACTCAAATATGAGGTGATGGTGGGTTTTGTTACTGCATAAAAAGGTAAGTAAAAAAGAAATGAGAATTTTGTAATACACAAGAAGACGAAGGAAAGAAAGAGGATGGAAGTCAACAATTATAAGGAATTGGGGCCAAGGATGAACCTTTGTGGCAGTGGCATTCAAGATCTTCGACTATAAATATAGTACGCTATACGCATATGTGGTTTGTGCCTTTCATTCTTGTTCGACCATTTTAATCCCTGTGTAAACCGTTGTTGCATTACTTCTTAGAAGTAAGGAAAAATGAAAATAAGCTTCAATCCTCTCCCTTTAGTCCTTCAACTTGTTTATTACTACTTCCATTCCTTTTTATCTATTTTTTAAGGTTGTTTTGTGGAAACCAAAAAAATCAATAAATTTCCTTGATTATAATAAACATTCTTGTTCAATGCATCAGAGTTCATCACGGAATAATGCATACTGGGTTAAGCCACCTTTCGACCACATAAAATGTAACATGGATGCAGCTATTTTTCAGGTATCAGATTCCTTTGGTGTAGCATCTTGTATATGAGATTCACATGGTTCTTTTATCACTGCTTTCTAGCTTGGCATGATGGAGTACCTTCATCACAAGAAGCGGAGGTTCTTGCTCTTCATAATGCAATTGGTTGGGCATCAGACATGCATCTTGACAATATCGTCTTTGAAACTAATTGCAAAGAGTAGCTGACAGCATGAATTCAAGGTCATTCACGAATAACTACAACATTTTTTACTTTAGACCACACTTTCTTTCCTACGGTCAAAAAACCGTGGTTGTATCAAGAAATAGGCCACGATTTTTACCCATAGACAATAAGCGTAGTCTATTTATATTAGGCCACATTTTAAAAACCATTGATTAAGAATAGACCGCAATTTTTTACCCGTGAATACATTAGACTACAATTAAATAACCATGACTTATATAATATGTGATTTATTTGTATTAAGCAACATTTTGAAAACGTGGGTTTAAAATAGACCACGGGTGCCAAAGTATAAATACATAAAACCACGTCTAAATAATTGTGGTTTAAAAATTTTAATAAAAAATCATGATAATCAAGAGTCTGAAAAATGGATCAATAAGTTAAAAAACAAAAAAAAACTTTAAAAAACTAAAAGATATAAACTGTGAAACACAGCGAGATTTAGAAAATTAAAATTTTAAAACACAAAGTCTTCCCCTTGGGCATAGTCCCCCGAACGTGGTTAACCTAACATCCCCTGGTTTTAGCAACATCGACGTTCACTCATCCTCTCTTCGCACAAGCCAACGAGCCAGCAACCTGCAAAGTGCCAAACCTCAATACAATGTTTCCCCAATTGTCTTAACCTAGTCTCTTCTAGTGCAAATTCAACCATAACACCGCGAACCTTGGGCAATTTCCCAACAAGCATGAACGTGGAAAGGAAGCTAAGCAAATTGTCGCGATCCTAGGGTCGACAAGAAGGAATCGAAGGACCAAACCAAGAATCGCATACGAGTTCTCCAATTTATCACACTAGAAACCATTCCGTTGTCGGCGTTCACTGGAACTATCGGCAACAATGCCCCTACAGCTAAAGATGCGAGTTCAACGCCCTCATCTAGAATCACCTCTTCAATGCTGCATAACTCTGCCTCAAACCCTATGCATACTCTGTCTCTACTTTGACTATGTAAGCTTTGCTGAGAAACCATTTGTTTAAGGAGTTTTAATTCTAACAAGGTCTTCTTTCTGAGTTTTAGATACAAGAAATTCCTCATTTTGCACTCAGTGTCAACGTTGCTGTTCTTGGCCAAGCCACCGAGGTATGGTTTTCTCCTTTTCTTGTTAGATTAGGGTGTCCCTTATTTTTATTAACTTTTCTTATGCGAAAGTAAATGTTATTATTTTTTTACCATTTTATTTTGATTTTAAAAGTTCCATTTGAATTGGTGATAATTATGTGTGGACGTTATGCATTGCTTATTTGAAGATAGAGAATTGATAGGCAAAGGTTGTTGTTTATTTGTACATAGATGACATTGTGCTTGGCTGTCTGTCAGAAGTTTTGTCTTGGAAAATGCTAACTCAAGTTCTAAACTTGTTCGGTTGGTTGATTGCCAAAGCATATATGAATTTAACAGAATTGATTTGGAATGAAATGTCATGCTATTCATTGTTTCTCAATCTGATATGTACATGTACAGGCTGCATATAATCAGTGTAACCATTTTAAATATAGTTGCCTTAATTCATGTTATTTACACCTAAACTTGCTATTTATCCCTAAATATGAGATATTTATTTACAATATCTCCATGGCAGAGAATTCTGAATTTTATTGTGTTATCAGTGTGAGTCAATTAGAGTTTCATGATCTCACGAGTCACAAGGAACAAAAATATCTAAGTATTAAGCAGGCCACTTATTTCTTCAATGATAAGTTGGATACTCCCTTATGAAACCATTGTTTTGACTTTTGAGGTCCTTATTGAACAATGGTGTATCTTTATACTTTGCAACAATTTGTTTCTTATGCTGTGTCAACTTTGTAGAAGCACAACAACTGTAATCTAAGGTTTTGGGTGTGTTAAAAACTAGTAGCTTGGCCCTCACGTGGCTATTTTGGCTTCTAGTGAAGTCTTCTTTGCTTTAAGGTTTAACTTTGAGGGTAGTGCTCTGCCTTTGCTCAGAAAGATGGGATCAATAGTCAACTTTTTTTTTAATTTTTTTTGGTACATATGTAATGCTTGTCTTGGAGATTGGAAGATGCACAAAGAGCTATCAACAAACTGAATGGTGTTGGAATGGAATGAAGTGCACGGAGTTCTTTGTATCATGCATGCATGTGGAATGGAATGGAATGGAATTTTTCTAATTCATGTGCTTCTCAGTCAGTTGAATAGTCTCCAATACATGTGAGTTTTTTTTTAAATTATTTTTATTCTGTATTTTCCCTTTCATCCCTCGCCAAAAAAGTGTAAGAAAATGGCTTTGAATGTTTGGTGTTAGTAAAATTTTGAAAACGAAAGTTAAGGATTAAACATTCATATTTTCCTTTATTTTAATTGAGTTTTACTATCAGTGTGATTACTTTTAATTTTAATTCTCTCAGTTTTTGGATGGATGTGGGAGATAATGGCTTCTCTTTTAGTTGCAATGTTAGGCCAAGCTAGATACCTTTGTGATATAGGAAGGGCCTGACGACATCTTGAATAGCCAAAGTGCATCCTTCAACAAGCACCCCATTGAATTCCACACTCTTTTTTAGTAAGGATTTTTAATTTAATTTATTTCTCCTAATTAACCAAACAAACCCTATTAATTATATCCATTTTTTCTCCATTATCCTTTCTCTCATGGGTATTGTACACTTGACAATCAATAGCTAGTATTTATAACCGAGTTTTACTTAAAATAAAGAATTCTTTATTTTAATTTTAATTAAATAATTAGCTAGTAATCTTTAGTTGCTAATGCAACAGTATTTTCATGGAAAACAAAAGTTGCTTAAAAATCTTTTGATATTTGTCTTTGTCCTTATGAAAAGCCTTTTAATATCCTTTAATCTTAAAAGGCTTTTATATTATAATCTAATTCTTTAAATATATACCTATTGTAGTTACAATAGAAAAAAAATCTATATAGGGAATGTCCTTGATATTCCTAAGTTAGCATGAATCACTTGTAATTTTATTTTGCAATTGGTGGTGGATATTTAATCTATGATTTCTATGTATTTCAGGTGATTAACTTAGAGTCTCGAAGTCGAAGGGATTTAAGATGTCCTTCCACGTCAAGTCATGTGCCTAAAGATAAAGGAGTGTCATCATGTTTATGTTATGAATATTAAGAACTTTAGTACCTTGTCATTAATTTTGTATCTAGTTGATCCAATTTGCACTATGTGTGTTTACACATTGTATAACTCATTAATTTATTTATGAATTAGTTTTAAAATTAATTTACTGGCATTATTTTATTGTTTATTTATGCACCGAAGTTTAATCAATAAGCAAGTTTTATAAATATTAAAGGGATGTCAAATTTAAAAATAAATTAAATGCAGCAAAAAATTGTGGTTGTGCCAAATGCGTTGTCTAAAATACATTATCATCGTTTTATAATCACAGCTTAAACATATATGTATGACAACACTTCAAAAACCATGGTCTAAACGTTGAGACAACACTTATAGAGCCATACTTTAAACATTGCAATTGTTGCTTATTGTATTTGACCACGGTGAAAATTTTGTGGTCTTAAATGTATGGCCACATCTAAAAAAGTGTGGTCTTTTTAATTATTTGAGGCCACGGTTATTTTTGTAGTGTGGCTTAAAGTAAAAAAACCATGGTCTATTACCAAATACCACGACCACTTAGAGCACGCTTGAAAAACCGTGGTTTAAACTTTAGGCCACGGTTTTTACACATTTGACCACACTTTTTTGTTGTGGCCTAAAGCAAAAAATGTTGTAGTGATGAATTTGGTGAAATTCTCAGAACCTGTGCAGGAAAATTATCCTCTTTTCAAAACTGTCGTATACAATTTGTTTGTAGGCAAGCCAATTGAGTTGCTCATTGCTTGGCAAGGGCATCTAGATCTTTTGCTCGTCGACATGTTTTTGATTTAAGTCCTACTTGTATTCAATCACTTATTTTAAATGGAATGATATGAATTTCTTTCTGTCAGAAAAATAAAAAATAGTTGCGTGATTTCCTATTTTACCCCTTTTTCTTTCCACTCAACAATAAATGCATGTTTAAATTAAATTAATTAAAGATAAGGAGACAAGTAAGGGTATAATTGATAAAAGAGTAATTAATGTGATTTTGAACTTTACAAATGATAGATAAATAGGAACAAAAATTCTCCAAAAATCCGAGAATTAAAAAGGAATGGAAGGATCATTATTTTAATGTCAGAAAGTATGTTAATATTATTATTTAAGTCACACGACTTTTTAAATTTTAGACTGAAGTGAGTGACAAATTCTACTTACCTTCTTTAAATTTTATTACTTCTAGGAACTAAAGTGACAATATCAAACACTTTCATGTACCAACAAAATCTTTAGTTCTTAAAAGATTTTGCTACAAAATTAGTCTCTTGAAAATTTCATTTGTCCCTAAATTAGTCATTGAAAGTATCTTGTCTTCCACCTCTAGCTTTCATAAGTACTAATTTGGTGAAATTTTAGATCTTTTCCTTCTAAATCTTTTCCTTCTAAAATTTAATCTATTACCAAATTAAAACCTTAGATTCCTTTTCTTTCATCGCTTTAGTCCTTTATAAGAACTAATATGGTAACATTTTAGATTTTTTATGAGTTAGTTTTGTAATGTATTATTGTTCATAATGTAAGTTGTTGCATCATTTATTTTCTTCTCTTTGATTAAGATTTTCATTTGCTTGACATTCTTGATGGAAATGGTTTGGAGAACATTCACTAAACTCATGTTTGATGCTCTTGCCAATTACTCAAATTTTCTCTTTGATTAATTCCTCAAATTTTCTTCTTTACCAATTACTAATTTTTTTTCTTAGTAATTTCTTTAATTTGTCAAATGAAAATGTCCTTTCCAATTATCCCTTTCCCAAATTCTTGCCTCTCTCATGCAAAAAAATTATCTTCTTTCACCTAATATTTAATTTAATCTTATCAAATAATTTTCTTGCTAAAATTTTCTAATATTTCCTCGATTTCCTACTCAAAATAATCACTCCCTTATGGCAATCAAAGTGGACTTGGAAAAAGTGTATGACAAATTGAAGTGGGATTTTGTCATGGACACATTTAGAGATATTGGGTTTGAGGACAACTTCATTAACCTTATTTTATTTCTGTTTATCCTTTGTGTCTTTTCAGGTTTTGGTTAATGGAGACCGTATTGATAGCTTCATTCCGGAAAGGGGAATCTGGCAGGGGGATCCATTATCCCTGTACATTTTTGTCCTATGTATGGAAAGGCTGGCTCAAATGATTCAGAAGAAAGTAGATGAATGAGAGTGGAGGACTTTTTTTTTTTGGGTCGGCAAAAAAATTATAATATTACTATATGGGTACAGGAGGTGCCCAAGTGTATGTACATTGAACATAACTGACAACATATATCATTGGATACAATGCATTTATAATCCCCTGCAGAATAGATAAATGTAGTGTAACCAAATGTTACAAAAAACCTTGTCCCTACCCCATACTGACATAAATGTGCCCCAAAACAAAGCACTATTCCCCCTGTTCCATGTATTGGCCCCATTTAGGAATAAATATCAAGTGAACAGCACACAGCTGCATCCAAAAGCCAATGACCCCATGCAAATCATAATTGTCGTGACCCATCTAAGAGCGCTTTTAAAGACATCACCTCAAACAACTTCAAAACAAGCAGCAGAATTAGATTGCCATTGAGTAAAGGAAACCAAAAAATCTGGCGTCCCTTCCTTCATCCAGAGCCAAGCTAAAAACATAGAATCATCCCACATCTTTGTCCCATTAACAGCTCCCCCTTAAAAATACATTGATTCATGTGTGCCCAGATACTCCATATTGACGCACACCAAATAAATTTCCATGATTCTTTTTTCTTCTTAGAGCCATTTTGGATAACATGTTGACTGAAGTGGGACTCTACAAAATTAGGCAAGGCCACCTGATATCCTAACAAAGAATACCATTTTTGCCATATCCAAAATGTCTTGCTGCAAGTAAACAGAACATGTTGAATAGATTCCTCCATCTGCCCACAAAGAGGACATGAGTAGTCATTGTCTGTGATCCGAATTCCCTTCCTTTTTAAGTTGTCCCATGCTACAGCTCTATTTATGGCTGCCCTCTAAATAAAGAAACACACTTTTGGAGGAACTCTCAAGCTCCATAATTTTGTGGAAAAAGAGGAAGGTTGAGAAATAACGTGCAGATTATGTAACACCTTATACCCCGAGCTTACAGAGTAACCACCACCACTGGAATCTGGCTGCCATATCCATTTGTCCTTCCTTGATGAGATCAGCATGACATTTTGGAGGAGTTCTCTAAATTCCTCGAATATATGTGTCTCCCATTGTAACCAACCCCTTCTCCAAATAAAGTTCCATTTCCACCCACTATCTACCCACCCACCCATATTGCTCACCAAATTTTGTTGTTGTTGTGAAACCATGTATAATCTAGGAAACAAAAAAGCAAGCGTTTGTCCTTCATACCAAGCATCTAACCAAAACTTAGTTTTACTCCCATCTCCCTACTCCCATTTTAATGCATTGTCAAACCACTGACATTCATGTTTACCCTCACAAACTGAGACGAGGTCTCTCCACCATATAGATGCACCCTTATGACATTCATTTTTTGACAATCCCCTGCACCCCTCATACCTAGCCTCTAAAATATTTAGCCAAAGACTCTCCTTTTGGGAAAAGAGAGACCACTTCCATTTGACAAGTGAAGCATAATTAAAAATCCTTAAGTCTTTGATACCAACACCTCCGTTGTTTTTAGGACAGCATATCCTCTTCCAACTTACCCATGCAACCTTTTTATGTCCCTCCGCAAAGGACAATTGTTTATGTTTCCATTTTGCCAATCTCTTCCTCACTTTATTAACAATGGGCTTCCAAGTTTCCTCTTTTCTAGGATTAGCCCCAATGGGAATTCCTAGGTAAGTGAAAGGAAATTCCATCAACCTACAATTAATTAAGTTTGCAAATCTAAGTGCCACCCCCCTTTCCACCCCCAACACTCCAACACAACTCTTGAAAAAATTTACCTTAAGACCTGATACCAATTCAAAACACCTTAAAATACTTTTGATAGTAATCACATTTTTTAAGGTTGCTTCCCCAATGAAAATAGTATCGTCCGCATATTGTAACAAGTTCACCTCTACCTTATTCCTTCCCATCTTATACATGTCAAACAAGCCTTTCCTTCTAGCCTCTCTCATCAAACCACTAAGCCCCTCTGCCACTACATGGAAAAGGAAAGGAGTCAAAGGGTCCCCTTGTCTTAGGCCCTTTTTTATACCAAACTCTTGTGTTAGGCTCCCATTCACCAACATAGCAAACTCTTGTGTTAGGCTCCCATTCACCAACATAGATACCGTACTAGAAGAAAGACAACTTCTAATCCAAGATACCCATTTCTCACAACAACCCACTCTCCTTAACATATAAAAGAGAAACTCCTAATTCACCGAATCGTATGCTTTCTCATAATCCACTTTGAAGAGTAGTAATTTCTTCTTTTTTCCTTTTGGCTTCATCCGCCACCTCATTAGCCGCCACCACACTATGAAGAAGAAATCGTTCACCAAGGAAAGCACTTTGTGAGGCATCTATCACATTGGAGAGAACTTTTTTAAATCTATTAGCCAAGATCTTGGAGACAATCTTGTACATGCATCCCACCAAGGATAAAATCACCCAAACCTTGAGGATCTTCTACCTTAGGGATCAAAGAGATGAAAGAAGCATTGGCACCCCTTGGAAAGACCCCATTAGAATGGAATTCATTCAAGAAAGTCAAAACTTCACCTTTAATAAGATCCCAAAAGTGCTTGATAAATTTGAAATTGAAACCATTGGGCCCGAGACATTTTAGGCTACCACAATCCCAAATAGCATCTCTAACCTTTTTCTCTTCAAATTTTGATACTAGCCACCTCCCATCCTCTTGGGATAACTTATCAAAGTATACCCTATCCAACAAAGGCCTATCTTCTCCATTCTCATTGAACCTTTCTTGAAAAAACTTCCTAACCTCCAACTTAACTATGGTTGGCTCCTCCACCCATGAACCGTCAACATTTAAACCTCTCAAATCATTCCTCCTTCTCTTCCAAGTAAGAGTGGAATGACAATATTTTGTATTGCTATCCCCCTCCACCACCCACTTAGACCTTGATTTTTGTCTCATAAGTGACTCATTATATGATGCAAGCTTCCAAAAGTCTTCTTGTAACTTTCTCCTTAACATATTGTCCTCCTCAGCTAACATACCCATTTCCTCCTTCTCATTCAACTCATTCATCCTTTTTCTCACTTCCATGTAATTAGCTTGAATATTTCCAAAATACATCTTATTCCATTCCTTCAATCTTTGTTTAAGTCCCTTTAACTTTTCTTTAAGGACATAAGCCCCCTATCTGTGTATCTTCATGCTCCTCCAAGTGACCTCTACAAATTTTACAAATTCCTTTTCATCAATAGAGGACAATGGTCGAAAATATTCCTATCAAGAACATATTGCGTGCATCCCGACCATCTTTGTAACCACTCATTGGTTACAAGAATTCTATCAAGTCTACTTTTTGCTTTACCGTTTGGCCTGTACCAAGTGTAGCTTCTCCCTGCGAACAGAATATCCTCCACCTCCATCTCTTCTATGAAATTGTTAAACTCCCTCATCTCCCCCCTTCCACCACCTCCTCTAGATGTCCCACACCTCTCATTATATCTCCTTACACTATTAAAATCCTCCATCAAACACCAAAGTGTAACACTACTTCTCCCTTTTACCTCCCTCAACTCTTCCCACAGCCTTCTCTTTTCCTCTAAGCAACATGATGAGTAAATACTTACTAGAACTACTACTTCCCCTTATTCTTTCCAGACTCCTTCAACCCCAATGAAACCTTGTCCCATAAAGGATTGTGTTAGAAGGAAAGCCTCTGAATCCCATAAACACAGTAGACCCCCTGCATAATTAATAGCTGGATTTATCACCCATTCCACTCTTGGATTGCCCCATATATTAAGGCACATTTATGGAGAGATGACATCCTTCTTTGTCTCTTGCACACTTAAGAATTGTACCTCTTCCTTAGCAATTAAGTTTTTAATCACCCGGCCCTTAATTCTGCCCCCCAACCCCTTGTGTTAAACGTTAATATCTTTATATGACTCCTTTCCTGCACTCCTCCCCTTGACACCCATGATTCTTCTTTGCCTAAAGATGATCCCTAGCTTCTAGATCAACCAACTTTTCCACCATAGTGCTGTCATCACCTTCAAAAGAAACTCCCAGTGATTTCCCTATTTCCCAAATCTTTTTAGCCTCTATGACGTCGTTTTTGAGCCAATATCGCTTATTGCAGTTCCTATTATTTGTCTCTGATAAAATGTTGCTTCTAGAAGGATGTACTCTTCTCAATTCGTTTCTTGTCAGCGAAACCGGACTGCCCCTTATGCTAGGTGACGATGCATTGTTGAACCCACTACTTGAATCCCGTCTTTCTCCAAAAGTTCCCCTACACATACCTTCGACCATAGATGAGTCCTTTTGCATGTCAATCTTCTCACCGTGAATATCCCCTGTAGACTTTGTGTTAATTGCTATTTGTTATCCCTGTTTTTAATCCTTTGGGCCTAAATTGTGTTCCGCTCTTACTAGTGTCCCTACTATTTGCCTCTAATGCATCTGTCCATTTACTTTTATACCTTTTTAGCCCATTTGAGTGTTGGCCTTCAGAAGGCCCAAATGAGTGTCAAACCATTTCCCTCGAAGTTGACTTGAGGTTTTTAAATTTGACCACTTCTTGTACAAAGGTCCTCTCTTCTATGTTATCTTCTTGAGCCCCTTGCCCCTCAACATCGACCTTCTCTTGTGATTTCAAATCCTCTCTATTACTCAGTCCACTTTTACCCACGTCAAGTACCAGACCTTCCTTTGTGTTTGACGTTTGACCCATTGAGATGCTTCCAATGTCGCCTTCCACATGCAAAGGCTTCTTATTCGTCACAGCTTCTGTTAATCCCTGCACATCTATCAGTGGAACATCACTTTTAGCTGGCACCTTACTTTTGAGTTTTGTCTCCTTTTGAACAGAAAGTACATCCGCCAGTCCTCCCGGAGCGTGTTCCCCAACCTCTGTGAAATGTCGTCACCACCGTAGACTCCTCGAAACTCCTCCCCCCTCCTCCCCTGAACATTCAGAATTAGACGAGTGAATATCCATTCCTATTAGACTTCCCGCCGAAGATTGTTCATCGTCTGACACTTTGTTTCTCCAAAGCCCGCAATTACACTGGTTGACCAGCATAACGTTCTCCTCCACCATCCTGATGCTACACCGTCTTCCATTGATTATAACCTGTTTCATTTGATTAATTGTCACAGGTGATGAAACCTTTACAAGGATTCTGGCAAAGTCCAGTTTCTCCTTGTTCAAAGTATCTTCATCCATCTTAATATACACTCCCACTAAGCTTACGATCTTTTTAAAACAATCCTCCCCCAAGACATTTAATGGAACCCCATATATTCATATCCAAATCAATTTGTTATTTGAGCGAATATCAGGGGACCATCTTTGCAAGGAATTGAAAATGGACTAAATGCCCTCGTCTGCCTCTTCTCCGTTTTGTTGTTCCACCACCCTTTGTTCCATGTCTTCCCCTATCCCAGATATCAGCACTAAATCATCTCCCAGATACTTCAAGTTAACTTCTCCATTTTCTGTCCATACATAGCATTCATTTAGTTTGTCAAACATGGATGGGTCCTTTAGAATACCCACCCAACTTTTGTTTAACCACTCATTCTTCTCGTCAACCGTTATGTTTTGAATCCCCCATTGATCCTCATTCCTTCCTCCCCCTTTGAAATTATTTCTCGCTTGCCACCTTCTGCTACTACCACCGATCTGATTATAAGAGTTCCCCGGTCTTGCATTGTTTTGTCTCCAATTTTGTCGATGATTTTCGCTAGTTCCTGATGTGTTATGCTGTGGAAATCTACCTTGCTCCTTTTGAAATTTCTGCCTCGTATTTGCCCTTTAATACTTGGGAATATTGACGTTCATTTTCATAGTGCCTATTATGATCTTATCAAGTTCTCCCTCCAGCTTCTTGGCATCTTTCACATCTAGGAACCTTACAAAACCATATCGCTCCCCCCAGTGGTTCTTCCTGTCTACAATAAAAACCTCCCAAACTCTTCCCCACCGTTGAAAAATCTTCACCAAATCTACTATGTTAAAAGCCTCTGGGAATTTAGAAAAGAAGTAAGTGGAGATGTTTCTTTGTTGTCTTCCCTTCCTGCGTACTACCATTTGCCACCCTTCTTAACCACGCTTATCCATCTTTTTCTCTGATTGCAGATCGTAACCAGTTGCTGAGAATGTCCTTAGCTATGTCTGCATATACATGCATGCCACTCATGAATGATTTACTTGGTGGAAATTTCCATCTTGTCGAAGTTGGAATAAGTGGGGTGAAGCCAAATTGGGTCATAGAAAAATTATATGCATGCTAACAAAGAAGGTAGGTGAAACCAGGTGAATAGTGTACACGTGGAGGACGTTGAAGCTTAATAAACAGGGACCTCATCTTTCTCATATGTTCATGATCTTATTCTATTTGGGGAGGC
Organism: Pueraria montana var. lobata; assembly: GCA_026413185.1. Taxonomy (NCBI): domain Eukaryota; kingdom Viridiplantae; phylum Streptophyta; class Magnoliopsida; order Fabales; family Fabaceae; genus Pueraria; species Pueraria montana. The sequence continues at coordinate 9,979,113 of CM048651.1, read as the reverse complement.
ATCGATGTAGGTTATCCTGAATTGTTTGAATTGTTTTTGTTCCTCATCGGGAGTGGTTGTGAGAAAGGAAGAAACTCGAGTTTTCTTTTCAAAGATTGTTAACCGTTCAATTACTCGAAGGCTAACAAATATGGTTGGCTTTTCCTTATGTTTTGACTTAAGGACATACCTTGGGATTCCCTTACTTCACTCAAGGAAAACAAAACATAGTATGCTCATATTTTAGAACATGCAAACCAGCACCTCCAAGGGTGGAAAAGCAAGCATCTTGCTATGGCAGGCATAGTTACCTTAACTCAAAGTGTGGTGCAAGCCATGCCTATTTATACCATGAGGTCTACCCTTATTCCAAAAGGTATTTGCAAAGAGATTTAAGGGCTTCAACATCATTTTGTTTGGAATGCCAATGGGGATAAAAGGGCTTGGAGTACAGTGGCTTGGGAGTCTGTGTAAGCCTAAGTCTAAAAGGGGCTGGGGTTTAAAGATCTTCACTATTTGAACAAGGCCTTTATCATGAAGCTCACGTGGGAATTAACTGCCAATCCTTACTCTTTATTGGTGCAGCTTTTAAGAAATAAATATAATTATGGCCAAGAACCAATACTAAGAGTGTGTTGCAGACCCAAGGACTCCCAGACCTAGAAAGGTATTGCTACTGTTTGAAGTAAGGTTATTGAGAATATTCACCAGGTAGTAGGTGACGGCAAGACAATCAAATTTTGGAATGATATGTGGCTGCCATTGAGACCATCTTATGGAACTTAGTTATTTGAAGACCACCAAATAAAGATAGGTAGAAATTGGTTTGTTGTTATGTTAACGAATCTAGATAGTGGAATCTCGGAGAGATAGTGAAGTATCTTCTTCGTTTTATTCTTAAGGAAATTGGAGCTTACTCACCTCCTTCTTTGGATCAGGGTGTGGACATGCCAACTTTGGCCTTAACTCCTAATGGTCAGTTCTTAGTGAAGTCTGCCTATGAGTGTTTGAAGGAGCTTAATCAAAATGCGGTGGCAAATATTTGGAAGATAATTAGGACATGGCATGGTTTGCATAGAATTAAAAATCTCCTGTGGATTATTCCTAAACGAGGGTTGAAGACAAATGCTAAGCGAATGCTATGTGATATGGCAGAATGTGATCTTTGCCCAATTTGTAAAAACCAATATGAATCTCAAATTCATATTACTGCCCTCGAAAACTTAAGTTTAAACATAATAGATATAATTAAAATTAAATGTTTAAAGTATATATCTGTCCTTGAAATTTCAGAGGTTAAAATTATATCATATATTTGATATATTTATATTTATATTTTTCGCTTTATATTTCCTTCTTGCTGACTTTCAGTAATGGTTTTTTTTCTTTTCTTAATAATAATAATAATAATAATTAGTTTAGTTAAATAAATAAATTACAGGAGCTTGATACCTTCACCGAAATTCAACATAAAACAGTTTTTGTTTTCTAATTAATTTTGGATATTTTATATTATTTTAAGAAATAGGAATAAGCACTCTTTTAAATATTATGCCATGATATTAATATTCCATAATAATTTAATAGACTAATTTACCTATGTTTTTAAAAATATATTTTGTAAAATTGAGGGTATTACAATCTCTCACTCATCTTTTCCTTATTTCACCCTTTCCCCCTCCCCTCTAAAAATCTAGTCAACCACTTTCTACAAAGAACATAGGTGAAAATGGGAACACAAACAGAAAGCATGCTTAAGAGGGCAATGGCGCGAGGCAATGGGATCACACTTGCAAGTCTGATTTGGGTTTGTTGGTAACCGAAATTTAAAATTTTCGGTAGCTATTGTTTGAGGATAACAAGGCCCAAAAGAGAAAATGTGGAGCTAGCTGAATTGGGATGTGATTAGATTTAAGTCCAATGTTTAGATATTTTCGGTGGCTTTATTAATTTAGTAAATATCAAAGGCTGAGAATATCAGAGACTAAGTCAAAGATATGGAAGAGCTAGCTGGAAATTTAGGAAAACATAGAGATAATGGAACGTAACCGTCAGATCATGATTTTGATAGTTTGTAGGAAGCTAAGATAGATATTCTTCCAACGTCTATGCATTGTATAGCAACTGGAAAGGACCTTCAATTCAAAATTCAAATCAATTTCATTATATCTTTAAGTTTTATATGTTATTTTCTTTATTGTTTTACCGTTTTTATTGCTTATTATCACCATTCAGTTTTAGATTTACTATTCAAGTACACCAAACACTTTCTTGAGTAGTTTGGGGACCCATAGTCGAAGAGCACATTTCCCTCTTTGACAAAAATCGTTTAATACTATTTTGGAATCGTGTTGAAGCTTTTAGTTGATCTAATCAATTGATTTTCACGCAACAACAAAATTGGCACACCCTGTGGGACCAAAGTAGGTGAATTGATAGCCAATTTCGAATTAGAAATCGAGTCGATTCTGTTTATGCATTCATGCTCTAGTAAGAGTAAAGGAGAAATGGAACCAACTTAGAAAAAGACGTGCAGTAGGAAAACCATTGAATCCATGACATTCGATATGCCTACATCCATGATGTCAACAACATTGTCAACTCCGGTGTCAAATGTGTCCGCTTCACTTGCCGTTTCTACTACCAATACCACGGTGGTGGGGATAGAGGCACTTACCGTAATGATGACATCATTCATTAGGCAACAAATTGATTTGGGGATATATGATATATGTACTAGGTGTCAAACAGCTGGCAGATATAGTCAAACCTATGGTACATAATGAATATCATAATGCTAAGGAGTTGGACAGCAAATTATCTAGATCGGTTGAGAGCCCGACAACATTCTCTACAAAGGGTGGAATACACAAACGAGTCAAGGTGTGGACATAATATTGAGGTTCATCAAGTTCCCACAATGGGAGTTTCACATTTTGGACATCCTACACTTCCAAGTCAGCTGAATGTGATTAAGCTAAATACAGTTTTGTTAGGACATTCAATGGGGGTTCAACCAAACGCGTTTCAGGCAGTTTCACTTTTTCCAGGACAAGGCAGCCCTGTTCAAGCACCATCAATTGGGATGGTTTTGCCGAATGTAGCAACTTTGCCTAATGTCCAGATGACAATTCCCTCGGTAGGATTTGCTTCGTCAGTCCAGCCGAATTAAGTCCAGGTTCCACATGCTAGTATATCACATATTGTTAATCCAATACCACCTTTCCAAAATTGAGTGATAACCAATCCAATGCCCAGGGGGCATGGATTGTTTGGTGATCAGCATGCTCAAAATAATTTTACATGGACAGGTTAACTTAGCAAGGAGACCGTTTAACGCTGGGGAAAACATTGGAATGCTGCATTTGGGACAATCCAATATGCAGGCTACTAAATGTCCTGCCAAACTCTGAGTATCCATGGAATCAATTATCGGCAAGTAATCTACAAGGGACTAGGCAGCAATTCGGATTGTCATCAACCAATTCTCTACTGATAGATCCAGGGACTATAGCCAAAACTATGAAGAAATATTTTGGCATACAATTAAAGCCGATGGAAGGCCCAATCTACCAAAAGGCGTATCCTGAATAGGTGGATAAGATGATACATTTACCTAAGGGATATAAAACTCCTGATTTCACTACTTTTTCAGGAGAGGATGGCAAGTCTACTCTAGAGCACATAGGCCGATTTACGACCCAATGTCGGGAAGCAAGCCAGAACGAAACCATAAGTTACTATTGCTTCCTTTATCCCTTACTAGAACTGCTTTTACATGGTATTCTTCATTGCCACCTAATTTAGTACAAAATTGGGTTGATATGGAGAGATGTTTTCATGGCCGATTTTATATGCCTCAACCAGAGGTTACCATTACTGATATAATAGGTTTGAAACAGCAGGTTAATGAATCGGCCATGGAATTTATAGAACGATTTAGGAATATGGCTAGTAGGTGTTTGGTACAATTTCCTGAAGTCGAATATGCGGCCATCGCTATTGGGAATATGCATTCTTAGCTACGAGAGAAGTTAGTGGCATAAAAGTGCAACAACTTAAGTCAGTTGACCTCTAAAGCTTCACTTGTTGTGTAGTTTATTTTGGGCAAAGAACAGAGACGGTCCAACAAAGGGAAGGGTCCTTATCTTGTGTCCATAATCGACACAGATGAATATGATATGATTTTGGCAAGAAATGAAGCAGAAATTATGGTAGTCGAGATTGTTAGAGGCAAGCCATATTTATGTCTGACTTTAAGGGCAGCAAAAGGAAAGGCCCCTAATATTACAAATGAGAAGATTGAATACTCATTTGATATTTCTAAGGCATATCAAATTTTTGACTATTTGTTGAAGGATTAGCATATTTGTTTGATGAAGGGTCATAAGATACCTTTGGCAAATGAAGTAAAGGATAAGAGATATTGCAAGTGGCACAATTCATACAGCCATAATACTGCAAATTGTTTGGTATTTAGACAAATAATTCAAAAGGCTTGGAGAAAAGGTAGGTTTAAACTTGTCGATAAGAGTATAGCCGAGATGACTATTGATATTGATCCATTCCCAAACATTGACATCAACATGGTTTCGTGCAGTCATAATAAAAGGAAAGAACGTGCTATATGGAGGCCGAAACAAATAAATGTGAGGGCAGCATCCAGCCAGCCTCAAACTAGTGTGTTTGAAAGGTTAGGTAAGTCGAAATCCTTGGTGCCTATAGGTATTTGGGTCCCTCACCAAACGGTGTAGAGAAAACCAGAAGAAAGGTGCTTGTGTCGACAAGGGTTATCTTCCATGATGGGAAAAGGCCGATTAACTGGCCCTAAAACTTCTAAAATAAGGCTGTTGGTGACTCTTTGCTATCAGAACCATAATCGGCATAATTAGAAAAGGGATTAAGGCAAAAAGAAGCTACTGATTATAGATGATTCTCCTATTCCTAAGGGAGGAAAATGAATGGTCAAATTCAGGGTTGAAAATGACATGAGAACCTTGAAGATTACTGTGAAGAATGGTGAAAGTTAGTGGCCGAATGATTAAGCCTTCGACTAATGTTAAAAAATGAGTGTGGATTCATAATCGGCAGAAAGATAGGGTACAACAACTGAAACCTTTGACAAGAACCCATAAAAGAAGGTTAGAAAGGAAGAAATTAGTTGAAAGAATGAAAGAAGCATTAATGTTAATTGGTGAGGTTAAAGGGAAGGGTCAAAGAGAGATTTCTTCTCCAAAAGTTGTTGAAACCTTATAGAAAGCCTTTGGTAGCGAAAAAAACCAGTCATTGGCAGATTTCTTAACAAGAGATGATAAGTTGATGGGGAAGGAAATCTCACCAGGAACAATGGAAGGTGAAGAACATGTCATGACTCAATCTGATAAGATAGAGGAGAGAGAAGATGAGTTATATGTCGATTTACCTTAGAAGATGATCGATCAACCAGGAGATCAACTGTCCTAGTTAGTTGACCCATTATTGGCACAAAGCCTTGAAGATTCTTTGTTAGATTATGCTGGGAGATGAATTTCATTTTCTGTCAGCCGAGATAAAGATAGCCAATCTTATACCAACTGAATTTTAGGCTAGTGAAAGTCAGCCCGATAAGCTGGATGGAGATGTTTTTGTTGAAGAAGCTGAATAGGCAACGCTGATGGAAGTCCTTGCCTAGTCAACTGAGGCAATGATATTTGAAAAACCAACTAAAGAAATCGATAAGCACCTTAAACCATTATATATCTAGGCACATATAAACGGCAAGACATTGAGTCGAGTGATAGTAGATGGTGGAGTTGTATTGAATGTTATGTCGATTAATACATTAAAGAAGCTAGGTAAGGGTATTGACAATTTGACGGCTACCAACATGAAAATTATTAACTTCACTGGAGGAGATACATATGCATTAGGGGTTTTGGTTGCCAATATTACTATTGTGTCTAAAACCAGGAAAATTGTTTTTTTGTAGTAGACACCAAACCTACATATACTTTGTTGTTGAGGCGTGATTGGATACATAGGAGTAAATGTGTACCATCCACATTACTTCAAATGTTGATGTTTTGGAATGAAGATTGGGTAGAAATGGTTGATGCAGATAAAAGTCCTTTTAAAGCTGATGTTAGCATGGTTGAGGTTGTCTTTGTTGACATGAAGACTAGAATATAGTTCTCTCTTGTTATATATTTTGGTTTTAATTTTAAATATGCCAAACATGTAAGGATGTGGCATTGTATTACTTGTTATAGAATTAGGCATTTGAGTGATTAGATTTTAAACTTAGTTGATGCCTAGTAATAACCAAGAAGTCTAAGCAAGCTATTTTGATTGACCTTTTTAGAAATTCTAAAGTAGTAATCAATTACATATTTTATGTAACAGATTACCAAGTGTTTTAGTTATCTGGGAAAAGCTAAAATACATAGTGTAATTGATTACGCCTCGAGTTAATCGATTACATAAGGCATTTTAGACTTTAAGTCTTGTTTCTGAAAGAATTTGACTAGTTTCTGTTTTAATCGATTACATCTAGGTTTAATCAATTACTATGGATACTTAAAGTTGTTTCAGAAGGAATAGAAAAGCTCGGTTTAATCGATTACATATCCATGTAACTGATTAAAACGAACCCAGATCACTAAAGAAGATCTTTAAGAACAACTTAACATGTTACATTATAGTGTAACAGATTAAATTGATTCTTGCCTTGAACCCAAGGGCCTCAAGAATGTTTTAACAGATTACGTGACTCATGTAACAAATTAAATCTGTTATATCTTTAAAATTTTATAAATAGAAGCACCTCTCTCTTTCATTCTTAATGTTTTTATGAAAATTAAGATTTACAAATACATTGAGAGAAGAGCATCAAAAAGGTTCCAAGGGAATTTGATCTTCATCATTTTGAAATGGAAGAATCCAAAGAAAGATCATTTACTTGAAGACATTATTGGTTCTTGAAGAGCTTAAACGTATTGATCTTCACTACATGTGAAATCATTCTAAAACCTTGATCAATTTCAAAGTTAATTGATTTCTGAAATAGGGTTTTTCATAGTCCAATAGTAGGATTCTATTAGAAGGTGTTACTTTCTTTTCTTATAGGGTTCAAGTCTAGAAAGTTTCTGTTTTGAATTTCTTGTGTGTGCAGTGTGCTTGTATCTTGAAATTTAAAATAATGGAAGGTCTAACAAGGGTTGTTAGATCAACTGGATGTAAGTCCAATATGGACTGAACTAGTATAAATTCTTGTGTATCTTTGTTTCATCTCTATTTCTTATCTCATTCAAGGTATCAAGGTTGATCATCTAAATTTTCCTAATCAACAAAATTTTCTTGGAAAAAGTCTGATTAGAAACTCTTTTTAAAATCTTTTTAGAATAATTGGATTCTTTAAAGAAGGAAGGTGAATAAGAGTTTTTGGAAAAGAAAAGAGGTTTTGAATTAAAAAAGTTTTGAAAGATCTATTCACCCCCCTCTAGATCTACTGCTAAATCCTACAATTGGTATCTAGAGCTGGTATCTTGTATTTTATTCAAGATTCTTTTTTCTGAAAAAAAAAAAAAAGGATATGGCAGCAAATCAACTACCCTTCGCTGAAGGTGCTTCAATTAACAGACCTCCAATGTTTTGTGGTGTAAATTACCCTTTTTGGAAGGTAAGAATGAAAATATTCATGGAGTCTGTTGATAGGGCCATTTGGAATGCGGTAGTGAAAGGTCCATCTATTCCAAAACAGACTGTTGATGGAAACTTAGATGAAAAACCATTTGATATATATACTTGGACAAATGCAGAAATTAAGAAAGCTCAATATGACTCAAGAGCAATGAACATTATACATTCTGCTTTAAATTCTAACGAGTTCTTTCGTGTGTCTCAATGCACCTCTACCAAGGAAATGTGGGATCTAATTCAGGTCACTCACGAAGGTACAACGGAAGTTAAAAGAGCAAGGAAGAATACCCTCTTTCAAGAGTACGAGACCTTCAGAATGTTGCAATGGGAGACTTTGAGTGATGTTCAGAAAAGGTTTACACATATTGTAAATCATCTCAAAGGCTTAGGAAAGATCTTTGAAGAAGAAGAACTGAATATAAAAGTTCTCAAGTCCCTAAACAGAACATGGCAACCTAAGGTGACAACTATTTCAGAATAAAAGGATCTTGCAGTAATGACCAATGCAGAGAACATAAAATGGATATGTCAAGGATGGTAGAAGAAGAAGAGAATGATAGAAAGAAAATAGGTTTGGCACTTAAGACATCAGCTCCATCAAGTGATGAAAGTGAAGAAGAAGGAGTTAAAGGTTCAGATGATGAAAACTTAACTCTCATAGTAAGGAAATTCAGGAGATTTCTCAAGAAAAAGAATGGGAAAGGAAAAGGGTTTCAACAGAAGAAATTTGTGAAGAAAAGTGAGACCTTATCCCCAAACTTCACTTGCTTCGAATGTGAAAAAACAGGGCACATAAAGTTGGAATGTCCTATCTACCTAAAGAAGCAACAAAATGGAGAAAAGAAGCCTAAGAGCCAAGGAAAGAAGAAAAGAGCCTATATAGCTTAGGAGGACAATGCATCTAATTACTCAAGTAAAGAAAGCAATGAAAAGGAAGCCAATCTCTGCCACATGGCAAAACAAGAAGAAGAAAATGAAAGCATTGTAAGTCTTTATGATTTTGAACAAGAAGATAACTATGATCAATTACTTGATGCTTTTAATGAATTGCATGAGGAGGCTCAAAGATTAGCTTTTGCCAATAACACACTTAAAGGAAAAATTAGATGGCATGTGGAAAAATTAGCTAATATGCAAAAAGAGTTATCAGAATTGAAATCTATAAATGAAGCTCTTGAAAAAAAATAAGGAAAACTCTCTTAGCAATATCACTAATGTTTCCACTGATTCTCATTCCCAATGTGAAAATTGTAAGGCTATTAAATTGAAAAATGAATATTTACTGAAAATCTTATCAAAGTTTACAATGGGAAGAGATAATCTTGATGCACTCCTTGCATAACAAAAATGCATGCTAAATAGAGCTGGAGTTGGTTACACATTTGACAAAAAACTGAATTCTTATAAGACCTTTTTTAACTTTGTCAAAGCATCTAGCTCTCCATTTGTTTCATGCCATTATTGTTTTTATAAAGGACACTCCTCTAACAATTGCATGATCAAGAGATTTGGTGTTCCAAATGGGAGGTATAAATGGATCCCCAAAGGAACCAAGGAAACCACTAACCCCAAAGGACCCAAAATCACTTGGGTACCTAAATCCTCTGATTAATCTATTTTGTAGGTGTGTTTGAGAGCCAAAGAGTCTCTATGGTACTTAGACAGTGGCTGCTCAAGACATTTGAGTGGGGATAAATCAAGGTTCATTCGATTAACTGCAAAGCTGTGAGGGTTTGTGACCTATGGTGATAAGAGCAAAGGGAGAATTCTAAGTGTAGGAGATGTTGGTAATCCTCTTTCCACTATAATTGAAAATGTGCTTTATGTGTATGGATTAAAACATAATCTTCTTAGTATAAGCCAATTGCGTGACAAAGGATTTAAAGTATCTTTTAATGAATCATTCTATATGATATGTGATAGCCTTGACAATGTTAAGTTTGTAGGTAAAAGGGTTCATAACATCTACATGTTAAATATTGAACATGCATCCTTACCTCATGAAACATGCTTAACTAGTAAAGATGATCTAGCTTGGCTATGGCATAGAAGAATTGCACACATACACATGTCTCATTTAAATAGATTGATTTCTAAAGAGTTTTGGTTCATGGTTTACCTAAAATTAAGTTCGAGAAGGACAAATTATGTGATGTATGTCAGAAGGGTAAACAAACAAGGGTATCCTTTAAAGCAAAGAAAGTAGTTTCAACTTCTAAACCCCTTGAACTTCTGCACATGGACTTATTTGGCCCCTCTAGAACTATGAGTCTAAGTGGTAGCTATTATGCTTTAGTAATTGTTGATGATTTCTCAAGATACACATGGACATTGTTTCTCTCGTTAAAGAGTAATTCTTTTAAAGCTTTTGCAAAATTTGCCAAAAAGATTCAAAATGAAAAAGATTTGAAAATCAAAGCCTTGAGAAGTTGTAACACCCTAAATCCGGGTTTACATGTATTTGCATTTTAAACTCATTTTAATTTCATAGGCATGTTACTTTATTTAATTCTCAAAAAAGTGAGAAGAGATTATTTATTTATTCATTTTACAAAGCACCAAAGTTTGTTTAATTTCGTAAATCAAATGTAATTGTAAAAAAGGTAAGTTGGAATCTTGTCAAATTGTTAAAAAAAGTTCTATGTAAATTTTAAGTTCGAAAGTTGTGTTCCACTTAGTAATTAAAATGGGTTATTTACGCTTGCAAGAAACTAATTGCAACATCATTCAAACATAAATGGGCACTTAATTTCGAATTAATAAAATAAAGAACACGAGATAATTTGGTTGGTTATCAAGTATACAAATATGCATGAAATAGAGAATTTCATACATCAAAATGTTTTCCGGAGCAATAGTAACATATATACATATATGCATTGCTCAAGGTATATACCAAATACATAGGGTAATAGAGTATGAAAACTGAATATACATAGTAAAAATCTGAAACCTAGGTCAACCCACACCCAAATACATAAAAAGGTAAAAAAAAAAATTAGTCTCAAAGTAGTCATCTCTAAACCCAACCTTGCATGTTAGACTAATCCCAAGAAATAGGATAGCGGGGGATCTTTGACAAGATCCTTGAGAAGAATCTAGTGGTCATCGTCCACGGGATCCTTCACAGAATCTTCCTCAAAGTTCTCCAAATCCTTCATAAAAACCTTGACTCACTGTTTCCTAAGTTCACGACTAGTAGCGGATTCCCCTGATAGGCACCCCCAATTGCGCCTCCAATTCTTGGCATAATAGGGTTCGACAAAAGGTGGGAAGCATCGGACCAAGCGCGAACTCCTTGGATGGTGTGGCATCGGGAATAGTAACTGGTACAAACCTTTGAAGATACTTCGAAAGAGAAAAGAGATGATGATAGCATCTTAGCGATCTCCACAGGTATTGCCACCGGTTTCTAAAATAAAAATGTAAGGGTGAACTCTCTGCTTCATCAAACAAATCACACAGAAATGACTTTAAAAGTCACACACAATCCTGCTAACCACTGCGGGGTGGTTCTCTAACGTTCACACTCGGAACCTACTCGTTTCCATGACTTTTATCTGTAAACTGTAACACATTGGCCAGCTGCCACTGGAATTCCCAGAACTCAGTGGTCTTACATTCTTTTGAGTAGAATGACTGTTAGGAGTACACCCTCACCATGGTACAAGGCAGGCTCTCACCAATCGAAGAGTGTCTCGTGGTTATGTTAGGATTGCCAAGTCGGCTATGTGAACGAAAAGTCATAACTCGGCGCCTACCCTCCAAGGTCAATAGTGCCTCACGACCATCTCCCAGGTACCAATCTGTGGTCATTCATACTCCGAGGATTGACTCCTCAAACACTCTCTCACAGAGCTTTATCCATATTCATCGTTGTGGGTTTCGCTGCCCATGGTACAAGACGGGATGAGTTAACACCAAGCTGAGACCCTCATCTACAAGCCGAGACCTTCATCGGCTCCAAACAAAATACATACACACACACACACACACACACACACACACACACGCACACACGCACACACACACACACACACACACACACACACATATATATATATATATATATATATATATATATATATATATATATATATATATATATATATCAGACCACCGTCTCCACACACACACACACACACACACACACACACACACACACACACACACACACACACACACATATATATATATATATATATATATATATATATATATATATATATATATATATCAGACCACCGTCTCCATAACCTCATAGGTGAACACGTCATTCGATCACCGCTTTCATCTCTAATCACAGTAAAAAATGTCACACGCGACTCTTTTCACAATTCCGTTGCTCCGCTGTACACACGCGTCTCCGTTGCAGACTCTTGAAAAGCACACTTTCACAATGCACATCACAAAATCTTATTGAGTTTCATTCTTGGCTTTCCCTCTCAAATTCAAAATTTTTATTAATTAGTAACTTACCGACGATTCCTCTGCACAAGGGTCCTAGAATATTTATCTAAGTCCAAAGCACAAATTAAAGAGTTCATTTATTAAGCTTATAAAATAAATAAATTCTTAAGCCTAAATTAATTGTTCTCACTGTTGAAATTATTATTATTATTATTATTGCCGGTAAAATTTTCCCGGATTACTAGGACAGTGTCCTAGTCCACATAAGCACTCGCGTTCGAGTCTTATGCTCACAAAGCACAAACATCATAGAGAAGTACAATTCATACTATAGTTCACGTGACTGTACCACAGAGCGTTTCAAAACGCACAAATCACATGCACAGAGATGCCCTAGGTTCACATTCCAAAGGGTCTTACAATCACTTAAGGCAGGGGTAAGATTTACTTAAAATAGAATCCCTCCTTGGTAGTACCTAATCTTTGTTCAATTTTAGCAAACGATTTTTTTCTATGAATTTCTTATATCAAATTAAAGCCCTTAAAACCTATTTCTCAAAAAGGTAACCCAAACTTTCATATTAGATCTACAAAAATTACTAAAATTCCTAGAAGTTTGCAGGTCAGTATGTCCTTCACAGTGAGCATACCTCAAAGATGTGTAATTTTCTCAACCTTCCCAAATGAGATTTTAACTCAAATTTTTATAGTAAAAGCTAACATTCATATATTTCAGAAAAGAAAAACTAGAATCCTAATTCCTCCTACAATTTTCCCAGTAATTTCTTTTCTGAGACTTATGTCTCAGGTTCAAAATCTAGGATCCATGCATGAGTTTTGTTTAAACCTAATTTGTTAAATTAGTAATTGTGGATGAAAATTTTCAAAACTTATATAATTTTAAAGCTATGTTTGTCTAGTTTTAGGAACAAAAATTAGATTTAAAAAATGGTCATTACTTTGGTGTAAAACGCTCAAAAACCGAACCTTGTCCGAACTAGCTTCCACAAGATGAACAACACCATTGCATGTCACGGATGAACATTCATTTGAGGTTATCTCACAATGGTCTCAAAATCAAAGTTGGTTCATTTTGAGTCTACTTTAACTGAGGATAAGTTTTATCAAAATCCAATAGCTAGATCAAAAGTTACGTAGAAAAAAAGTTCAAAAATTGAACCTTGTCCGAACCAGTTTCTACAAGCATAATAGTCTCATTGCATGTCACGGATAAACCTTCATTTGAGGTTATCTCGCAATGATCTCAAAAGTAAAGTTGGTGAATTTTGAGGCTACTTTAACTGAGGACAGGTTTCATCAAAATCCAACGGCTAGATCAAAAGTTATGCACAAAAAAGTTCAAAAACTGAACCTTGTCCGAACCAGTTTTCGCAAGCAGAATAGCCTCATTTCATATCACAGATGAACCTTCATTTGAGATTATCTCGTAATGGTCTCAAAATAAAAGTTAGTGCATTTTGAGTCTACTTTAACTGAGGACAAGTTTCATCAAAATCCAACAGCTATATTAAAAGTTATGCAAAAAAACGTAAACACTGTCCAAGGCTTCTACGTGAGATAATCACTGCCAACACCAATTTTCGAATTTTGAAAATGCATGAGGGTTTTAGAAATGGGTTCTAACAAAAATTGGCATGGTCTCCTTTGTATTGGAGTCATCCCATGAATTTCAGAAAAAAGAAGAAGATGAGGAGAAGGTTTGGATACAGTTAGAAGCCATTGCCAAAGGGAATTTCAAAACACAAACTCAACTAGATATTTTATTTCCATAATCATTCTACACTAACTATGAATCATTCTACACTAACTTGGTATTGGACTGAAAGAATAGTTAAAGATGCAGCAAGAGGGCACTTTGATAACAAATACAAGTGCGTGGTGGAATTTTGCTATGCCACAGATCCATGGGTTCTGTCGAATCTCAAAACTGGATTCTAGAATTGCATCATCAGTTCCATTGTCATCATTATGTTGTTGTTTTTATGGCTACTGTCTGCGTTGGAAAAAATGTCATTGTCAATAGATATATATGTTGTCATGACTGAATTTTGTTGCATCATACTGCTTTCCTCACCTATACCGCATAGTGTTTTATATTTTGATCTTCCATCATGAGAGATGCTAAACTTTGACAGCTCTAGCAATTCTCTCCTTGATAATAATTTCAACAGTGGTTGCTCATCCTTCTCAGAAGTCAATTTACTGGAAGTTGGTAATTCTATAAAGCTTTGGGAAATTTTGGCTGCCACTGGAGACTTTGCCTCCTGCACACAGCTACATATTTGCAATTTATCTATTTGGTTACAATTTTCCTTTCTACAATACACATCAACTACAACAATTATTTTGAAAGATACAAAATAGTGAACATAATATCATTTGAATTCAAAGGGGATAAAGATAACCGATCCCACTGCAAGGGAGTGATTTCAGAAATTAGAGTGACGTTGAATGTAACACCCTCATTTTTATTTTATTGTTAATAAATATTTTTCTATGAATATTATGAGAAATTATGTATTGTATTTTATATAAAACTTTCTGTACATATTTTATAATAAAATTTATATGGTTCTATTCAGAAAAATTTCTTGAGACTTTTGATATTTTTATTTTTGTTTAAATTGCTTATTGACTGGATAGTTGTGTCAGACAACTGTCCAGGACTGTATTTTTTAGAAACCTTCTATACATATTTTCATAATAAAATTAATACATTTCTATTCAGAAAAACTTTCTGAATCTTTTGATATTTTTGTTTTTGGTTGAATTGCTTGTTGACTGGACAGTTGTGTCAGACTGCTGTCCAGGATAAAATTACAGTGTAGCATTTTGGACTAGACTATTTTCTAATAAAAAGATAATTGAATATAGATTAAGAATATATACAGTTGAGAAATTAAATTGATTATTGACTGGACAGTGGTGTTAGACAACTATCCAGGATAAATTTTCCAGAGTAGAATTTTAGAGTAAACTGTAATTTAATAAATAGATAATTGAATGTAGATTTAAAATATATATAGTTAAGAAATAAAAACGCTAATTTTGAATTGTTAGAATTTTATGAGAATTTGAACTCAGAGGAATTATTACGGTAAAATTCTAAGGTAGAAAATTAAGATAAAATTTATATGACATCTAAGGAATTATCTATTAATTATAACATACTTAGAATAATTATTAAAATTGTTTAACTAAGAAAAATAAAAATAAAATTATTAGCCAATCAAAATTGACAAATTGACATTTCTAATGTAATTAAATTAAGCTCATTAGACCTTGATTAAGAGATAGTTAAGACACTACCCCAAGGTTTTTGATAGTGAGGAATTTAATGGCGATGTTAGTTTCTTCAAATTCTAATTAGTTTGTAAGATAATTAAAAAGCCCTAGATTTTTCTAGAAAAATCCTACTTTTTAAACTTTTTTGACTAATTAACCAAACAATTAGCTAGTCTCCTAAGTAAACTATGTTGGACGTCCAAGTGGCTGGCCAATCTCACGTTAATGGACTGCTTTTGGGACTGCAGCTGGACGTGTAGTTCCTATTAAATTTGGTGGAGAAATTCTTTTAAAAAACACTTGAAACCAAAGCCAAAAGCAAATTTACAAAGCTAGCTTTCCTCACAACCCAAAACCGTGAGTTTTAAGGAAGAAGCAGCCCCTCCATTTGACTTCATTCTTTCTTCCAATTTAAAGAGAGGAACCAATCCAAATCTCACAATATTTAACCTACCTTAAGCCAAAGAGAAAAGATTTGGGAGAAAAGCTTAAAGATTTCAAGAAAACAAGGTAGAAAGGGAGAAAAGGGGATCCAATAGTTCTTCATCAAACTAAGGATATAAGGTAAGGATCTTGGCATTTAATTTCAATTTAGATAAATTGGAAGTAGGAGAAACATGTTCTTAGGTTTAATTTCAAAATTTGATCAAGAACCATGAAAATGGGAAATTGATTTGGGGCTTTTATATGTTTTGATGTTTGAAGCTTGAAATGGATGGTTGAAAAAAATGTTTGGTTGATTTTATGATATGTGTGATGAATTAAACTTTGGTTGATGTGTTTGAGCTTGATTGAGACTTGGTTTGGTTTGTTATTGATTGAAATTGTTTGATTGATTTTGTGAAATGTTGTTGGAATGGAAGGAAACCACTCACGGCCATGGCTAATTTTTAGGGATACCATGTGGAATTTTTCAAATAACCAAGGGCAAAATTGTAATTTCACATGTAGGGACACATTGGGAATTTTAGAAAAAGTTTAAGGGCATTTTCGGCAATAATTATAAAGTATAAGGGTAATTAGGTAATTTCACATTTAGAGGACACAATTGGAATTTTATAAAAAGATTGAGGGCAATTAGGTAATTTCATAGATTCTAGAACAATTAGGAACATATTCAGAATTTCATAAAAAGATCAAGGGCAAAATGGGAAATTTTAGAAAATAGTAAGGGTAACTTGGTAATTTCACCATTTGAGGGCAAAATTGGAATTTTATAAAAAAGATAGGGGTATTTTAGCAATTTTTCATATTAAAGACTTAATTGGTATTTTAGTAAAAGTTTAGTAATTTTACCTAGTAAAGGACTGGTTAGTATTTTATTAAGGTATTGATGTTATAATGTTAATTAGTGAATTTTTATAATTTTTATGTGATTGATTAATATTAATTATTTGTTTATTAGCATCATTATCATATTGCATAAGCCTGAGTTCTTGGAAAATACAAAGATTTCAAATGAGAAATGATTTTGTTGACTAACCGAGACTGTGGTAGTCATGAAAAATGAGTATTTTTGGGGGAATTAATTTCCAGGACTATGTTGACTAACCGGGACTACGGTAGTCATGTATTTGAAAAGATGGTTGAGATTATGAACAGAGAATTTGATAGTCCTAAGAAATGGGTGAGCAGAGTAAGTTAGACAGGACTGCATAGTCTGTGATTATATTGTCTGTGGGGTGAAGGGTATTGGTAATTCCACATGTGGCCGTAATCTGGACAGATATGTTGTCGTGGTGGCCTTCCGGGTATCCTGATCTCCTAATTCTGCTAGCTTATTCGCGTTTAGTAGGGGCTGATAGCTGAATTGCAGTGCGTAATGGTAGGCTAGTTACTTACTAAACACTCAAAGGGGAAGTCTCCATGGAGCATGGTCAAAATGATTTTGAGTCAAAAGGATTTTAAGTCAAAACTACATCTGCTTTATAAACTTGCATTTTCATAAAGCATATTGCATTTGCATTATTTATGTGAATTCTTAGTTATGAAATGAAATGTCATTGATTGTGATTGTTTTTCTATGTATTAGAAATTAAATGCCTGATCCGGTAAATTTTGTCCCTAGACTTTAGGGAAGTTTAAATTTCATGTGCTTTGAAGATTTGGTAAAGGAAAGATGCAGAAATCACCAGAGCTATAGGATAGGAATATTTTGGGTAGATGATACTTGTATTAATTAGAACATTTTGTAGTAGTGTTTATGTAAATTTTAATTATGAAAAAAAATGAACTTATTTTGGATTATAAAAAAAAATGTATTAGTACTTTTATGTATAATTTAAAGTATTTAGTAAAATTTTATTTTATTGGAAGGGGTTTACATTGAACGCTTTGATTCCGTGTTGTTCTATGAATTCGTGATTGTGCGTGAGGGAATTCTGTACGGTTATGTGATTTCATGATTGTGCATGAGGGAACTATGTGATTCTACGTAAGAGAACTCTTGACTCCAAGAAGTGCAAAAACCCCATTTACAACGGTATGATTCCAAGGTTCTGTGATTGTGCAAAATTGTTGTTTCAGAAAAACCCCATTTGCAACGGTATGATTCCAAGGTTTTGTGATTGTGCAAAATTGTTGTTTCAGAAAAACCCCATTTGCAACGCTATGAGGGAATTTTGTGATTCAAGAGCGTGAATTGTTGTTTCAAAAAGAGCAAAATTATTTTAGAAAGAAGAAAGAATGTTGACCACTCTATCCCATTGAAAGAAGAAAGAACGTTAATTATCCAATGGGTGTGTTTATGAAAGAAATGCAACATATAGAGTACCTTGAACTTCGTCGCCAATTTCAGGGGTGTCCCATCCTTCACTTTCCTTGAGGACTTTCTTCATCAGGCCCTGTTTCCCAATCTCCTTCTCCTCGTTGACCTTAAGGAAGAGGTTGCTGTTGTCGAGGTAGTCACCGATGAAGTGGAAGTCCTCGCTCATGGGCTCCTTTGTCGGCATGTCGAAACCCTCATCCATGTCCAAATTTAGGAGTTGGAGAAAAAGAAGATTTGTGCTTTTGAGTTCAGAGAGACGTAAAGAAGAATGAGGAGGTGAACGCCTAAGAATGAGAATAGACATGACATGTAGCCAGTTATGCTGATGTGGCAAAAATGATTAGACTGATGTGGCAACAGTGTTATAGAACCCAGTCGATCAGATCGGTTAGACTGGGAATCGGACCCATAGCCTCTCAATTTTGCTTTAGCAGTTGCCTGCACACGTCTATCTCGACCTTACTCTCTGATGTACCTTCACCTTCATACCTACTGATGCCTAGTTGCCTATACTCATGCAAAGTCTAATTTTCAAATTTCAAAAGTAACAAAAACACTTGAATACAACAAATGGCTCCCTGCAAGATTCAAGCCTTAGTCCATAACTTTACATAAAATTATCTTACCACCTAATCATGTTTCTCTTTTGTGATATAAATGACAAACATATAGCAATATATAATAGCTAATTATTATCTTTTTTAAATGACAAACATAT
Source organism: Pueraria montana var. lobata (assembly GCA_026413185.1). Taxonomy (NCBI): domain Eukaryota; kingdom Viridiplantae; phylum Streptophyta; class Magnoliopsida; order Fabales; family Fabaceae; genus Pueraria; species Pueraria montana. Next base: position 9,960,256 of record CM048651.1, on the reverse strand, counting down.
ATCTTCTACATATATTTTATGCTTTTTTAATTTATTCATGTTCATGATAAGACATAAAACAATATATAATAGCTAATTATTATTATCTTTATCTTGATATGATTTAATATTTATGTGCTTTATATATCTTCACTAGACTTGTTCATAACCCTCCAACAATTTTTGTACTTAGTAGTGAAAAATAACAAAAATTTCCTTAGTAATTTAATGATAATATCCAACAAAATAATTTATAGTAATAAATGATTATGTAAATTATAGTTTAGTCAATTCTCCTTTAATTTTTCTTTACTATGATTTTAAATTTGGAGTATGAATTGATCATATTTTGTTAGCTATATATATATATATATATATATATATATATATATATATATATATATATATAATTTTTTTTAATATACACTGGGTCAACCGGTTCAATAAATGACCCTTTGGTTCGACCATTGACCCACTAGTGCTTCAACCGGGTTGATGACCGGGTCTGTTTTCACAACACAGTGTGGCAGGATTTGCATCTCAAAAATTATATATTATAAATAGATAAATAGATAGATTTTTTTTATTCTCTCTACTTTTGTATTTTTTTTTTATGGATTCTGCTAAAATATTTCTTGAATGTTGAGAAAATAATATGGTTTAAATATGTTTTTAGTCCCTTAAAATTGGGGTCTATTTTTTTTAGTCCTCCAGATTAAAAGTTGCATTTTTTAGTCCTTCAAATATGAGAAATATCAGCGTTAATTAGGCATGTGACATGGCTGACGTTTCGCAATTTGTGACAGTTTTTAGCCACCAAAATTTGAGTTTTGTAACTTAAACTTCAAATACAATTTTTGGCGATTCACAAACCACCAAAATCAAATCAAATTAAAAAAATTGTGATAACACCTTTTCTTTTTCTTTTTCATGATTTGGAACCACACTACCATACATATCTTTTCACTTTTTCTCTTCTCTCTCATAACACTAACACCCCATTAAAATAAAGCTATGCCTATTGTATCTTTTGTAAGTGAATTTGAGTAAATAATTCAATGAATTAATTAATTAATAGAATCTTATTACATAAAAGTATAAAGCAAAAAAAAAATCTTATTACATAAAAGTATAAAGCAAAAAAAAAATCTTATTACATAAAAGTACAAAATGAAGATAAAGAGGCAATGCGGTGAAACCTGGTAAGCATACAAAATGGATAATTTTGTGGAAGCTCTGCAGCTTTCTTCTTCACATAGGCTTTACGGCTCACAATAGCGAGGGTGGAGATAAAAAGGCTCCTAGTTCTTGCATAGGGTCTTCTTCTTCGGTTTCGACGTGCCGACAGGGTTCGAAACTCGTCCGACCTCTGCGACTTCAATTCATTGTCCCAAAACATTCCTAATCCTTTTTCCCCAAATTTCTAGGGTTTCTTATTTTATCCATGGCTTCTACAAATGTTGAGTCCCGATGCTTTGTTGGTGGGTTCACTTGAGCCTTTGCGGTGGTTTGCCTTGGCATGCCAGTGTTCAATTTTGGGCTCCGTCGTAGGTGGCGGCTCATGGTAGCGAGGGTGGAGGAGATAAAGAGCCTCTTGGTTTGCCGCTGGCAACAATGGGTTTTAGCAAATCATGATGAGTTTTGGCAAATCGGAAAACGGGAGGGTGAATAAGATTAAGACCTTCATTTTATTGATTTGGGGCTTAGGGATTGTTATGAGTTGACTGGTAGTTGGCTCTACAGATAAGATTTGTTTATGCAGATCTTCATTTTAAACTCATGTTTTTTATTTATTTTTTTACATATTCTGGCAGTTTTTAACCCCTAAAAACTGTAATTAAAGAGTAAATTAAAAAACAAAAGTTTGGCAATCAAAAACCACCACAAATCACAACACCATTTGCCACGTCATAGACTTAGTTAACGGAGTCATGATGGAAGGACTAAAAAAAACATTACTCGATTTTGGGGACTATAAACATTTTTAAGCCTAATAATATTCTTAAGTGCATTGTGTGATCTAAGCAATGTGATCTTTTTATAATATTAAAACTTTCCTTAAATTTGGGAATGTTTGATTCCTCGCTACCTCCCCTTGTGGGAAATATGATTAAAAAATATTTGCATATACATAACATTTCTAACTATAGATTTCCTAAAATTTCATAAATTAACAATTTCATGGCAAACCACAGGAAGGAAATACCTGGAATGATATGACGCACATCTCAATTGGATTTGTTTAATGTAAGCCTAGACATTGAGTCATGCAATTCCATTTGTTGAATGAAACTGTTATATGTCGAGCTGCTTATTGGGCTCACCCCAAATCCTTTCAAAACCTTCTCCGCTGCTGCATTATCATAATCTTCACAGTCAATTTCCAGAAGTTTAAGCTGGATTGTAAAGCTTGTTTGATTTTTGGCTCTGCTATTTAGGAAGTCAGAACATTTTTGGTCGCACATCACACACACGTAATCTGATTCAATTTCCTCATATCTATCATTTATGCACATTATCACACTGTCCTCTTTACCTTCACCCTCAACATCACTTATAGAGATGTCCACTACAAGTGTGTCAATGGGGAATGGGTACTTACCAATGACAAAACAGAAAATGAAGGCCAGCTTGGAGGAAGATGGAGCATAAGAGAGATCAATAATTATATAATTCTCTGTTGTCTTGTACTCCAACCATTCTGGAACACTGCTTCCTGGATACGCATAATAAGCTTCATAATTTTGAACATGATCGTGATTTGGTGCAGATAGGTGGTGGTTTGCAAAGTTCATCATGTTGATTTGAGCATTCAACTCAATAGCCACTAGAGAGACTTCATCCAACTTTAAGCAATTTAAGAACATCACCTGTTTCCTGTTTTCCTTTAATTGTTCAACCGCAGTTGAAGGAAACAATACACTCTTCAATGATATGCAATCTCTGGCATTTAGAGTTTCAAGTGACAGGGGAAGCTCTGGTATTGTATGAAGCTTCTCACAATTTTCAACATTTAGATATAGTAGTTGTGTAAGATTGTTGAAGGATGAAGGTAACCTCTCAATGTCACTTCCTAATAGATAAAGCGATTTAAGCTTGCTTTGATGTCCAAATGATGAGGGAAGTGCTTTGACCTTTGTCCTTCCTAAGCTCAGTTCTTCCATATTCTTTGATATCAGTGAGAATTCAATAAGATTGTTACACCATTCAAGGTCGAGATAAGTGAGGCTGCATAAATGGGAATTCCATCCGAGTTTTGTAAGGGACGTGCAGTAAGGAAGGTCCAATTTCTCAAGTTTGGGCAGAGAGAAAATAGATGGATGCACACTAGTCAACCCAAAACAACCACTGAGAAGCAGTACTTCAAGATCTGTAGCTTTTGATAAATCTGGCAGCTCCTTTAACTTCTCAGACCAACTGAGGTCAACTTCTTTTAAATTCACCAGATTCTGTAATAAAATGAAACAAAATGAACTAAATTAGTTAGTTTTGTATTTCTTGAATTAACAAAAAAGTATAACAGTGAGGCACGTATTTACCTTCACTCCATCCCAAAGTTTTGTCATATTGACTCCAGGCAATTTCAATATTACAAGTTTTTCACTAGAAAAATTCTCTGGCAAGGATTTTAGAGGACAATCCACCCAACTAAGAAATATTAGTTCACTTGTCCAAAGTTTAAGCTCTTTAGCAATAATATAAACACTCCAAGCTTTTTGCAGCTTAGGCCAACTCAGCCACTTGTGTTGGTTGGGATTGACACCAAGAATATCAAGTTCATTGAACCAATCATCTTTATCTTGCCCCGAAATCTCCAGAAATTGTAGTCTGCTCATTTTAGCAAGTATGTGAAGGCTTAACTGTTGCTTCTTAAATGGTGGCATGTGAAGCAGTATGCTTCTAATGGCCAGAGTACCCTGCGATCAATGTAGAACAAAAATTTTAATTTTTAAACATCATCAAACCCCACATTTCTCAAGCACACAAAAAATTCAAATGCTATTGAAAAGATTTTACATTTAGTTAGGCTTTAACCTTGTCATTTTTCAATGCTTCACAAATGTCATTAGGATCCCACAACCGACTACGGCTTCCAGGGTCTTCAATAGACTCTCGACGAACAATCTCCCAAGCCATTTCTTGTAAACTATCATGCATAGATATGATATTATCTTTCGAGAAAGTTATAAGAGCTTTATCTTTTAGCCTTTCTAACCCAACAACCACTGAATTATCACTTTCACCATCTCTTAATAGAGATTTTAGATGACTCACCTTTAGCTCCGTATCTTTTAATCTAAGAAAGAAACATGCAAGATCTAGAAAAATTTGTTGCTCTTTGCGATCTAGATCATCATAACTCAGTTTCATTATATCATAAACTTCTAGAAGAGGCATTTTTTCAAGCTTGTCAAGCTCACTTTCCCATATTTCCTTATCTTTTCCGCAAAGACGACGAGCCAAAACTTTAAGAACTAATGGAATGCCTTTGGCATACCTGACCACCCTTTCTGATAGCTCATCATACTCCCTTTGATGATCACTTTGGTTAAAGGCATTCAATTTGAAAAGTTCAAGTGCTTTATCAAAACTGAATTCTCCAAGCTGGTATATCTCATCAGCTTTGTTAGCATTAAGCACTTGCTCGTCTCTAGTTGTTACAATTATTGTACTTCCTGATCCAAAATTATCAAGAGTTCCCAATAATTCTTCTAAGTGACCTAAATCATTCATATCATCGATAACAATAAGAACCTTCATACGACGAATTCTATCATCAGAAAATGAATTTGGAGCATGTCCTAATAGTTCAGTAAAAATTTCTTTCTTCAAAGAAATTATTCCATTTTTTCTTGATTGTTCTCTTTCATTGGCTAAAAAATAAGAACCTTGGTATTCATACCGTAGTTTGTTAAATACTTCTTGTGCAAGGGTTGTCTTGCCAATACCGCCCATACCCCAAATTCCAATTAGACGTGTTTCTTTTGGTTCTTTACGTATCAATGATTCTACATCTACAACTTTTTGTTCAATTCCAACAATTTCTTTTGAGTTAACCAAAAGTTTAGCCATCCTCATCATAACAAGTTTGACAATTTCTTCAAGTAGCTCAGCATCATCCCTATGTAGCACACAGAGACAGAAATGTTATATCAGAAGGGTGGTACTGCAGAGGAAGTGTTGTATGCTGAAAAGTGAAAATACAAGGTGGTGGAGTGGGGGAAAGTTTGTTTGGTCATTTTTTCAAGCATCTGATGGGCAAGGTGTGGATACGAGACGCAACAGAGTGTATATTTTGTAGTGTCAGCAGTTTTTTATAACACAGTCATTATTTTGTCCTTTATTCATTCTTCTACAGCAGCAAGTTGGGGAGATTGGATTTTATCTTTAAAAGCTTAATGTAAGGGGCAAACAAAGGAAATAGCCGTGAGATAATGGAAGGAACAAGTGGCAGCAATTTGTGTTATTTTGGGGATATTAGTTTTATGGTGGGATCAGTTAAAACAACGTGCTGCTGGTAAAGCTTTCTAGTAAGCATTTTTTGAGGTTTGGGTGGGGGTTGTTATGTTTATAAGGTCATTCATATACTGTGTTTATAAATAAATTTTCATTTTGCTAATAACAAAGAGATAATTAAAGTAATGGAAAATGTGTTTAATTAAGATAATAAGATTAATTTTAGGTGCATAATTTCATAAGTAATGTATTTATTATTTATATAAGGTAATTGCATATAATTTACCTTTTATAATTTATTTTTAATTTTTAATATAATATGAACAGTGATTTTTATTGCTTAATTTTATTATTGTTCTTACTTTTTACTTCATTACTTTACTTTTAATACTGTACTTTTTAAAATTATAATTTCTTAAAATTATAATTTTATTGTGCTTTTAAATTATAATACATATGATTATATTGTACTTTTTACTTCTTACCTTACTTTTAATATTGTACTTTTTAATAATTTATTTTTAAATTATATGTACCTAAAAGTAATCTAGTTATCCTAATTTAAAATATTTTTTATTATCTTAATTATCTTAGTTACTATTCTTCATTTTGTTAGTCATGTCAACACTAAAGACTAAAAATGAATACTAAGAAAATATAAGGAATTTAAAAATAATAATAACTTTGAATGGTCAAATATTTAAATAATTATATAAATAAATTCCACACACCCCCCCAAATATGTTTTGGGATCTGTTCCTAAGCAACATGTTATAAAAACATGCATACAAATATATTATAGCTAGCTATATTGAACATTTTGGAGAAAAAAGAGCTTACTGAAATTTTGATGACTCAATCCCGGATATTTTAGCAGATTTAGTCAAAGCATCTCTCCACATTTGCACCTTGGTGGTCTCATATTTTGTTTTATGCTCATCAAATGCATTTTTGTAACTCTCCGAAGATTGATGTCCTACATATGTCGGTTCAACCTCATAGAAAACAGGGATTATAATTCGTCCATATTTCTCTTTGCAATGAAGTATTGTGACAAGTTCTTCTAAACACCAATGCGAAGAAGCATAGCCTTGTGAGAATATGATCAATGAAATGGTTGATCCTTCAATTGCTCGAACAAGTGATGGCCAAATTTCATGTCCCCTCTCAAGTTGATAATCTACAAAGGTGTTTATTTGCTTACTTTTAAAAGCCTCTCTCAAATGGCTAAGAAATCCGCGACGGATGTCCTGGCCTCTGAAGCTAACAAAAACATCGTAGGTTGTTTGTGGAGCGTTGTTGTCTGACATGGCTTTTCCTCTACACCCTTCAGTTTTTGAAATAACAGAGTTATTGAAAAACAACACCCAAACAAATAAACAATACATAGAATCTACACTGGAATATGTATGAGGCACAAGGTGATTGAAAAGAAAAAGGAAGTTAGCAATGAACTAGGAAAATCATAGAGTTTATGACACTTAAACTTGATACTGATAACAATTAACAAGTTCAGTCATATGACAAATACAATACCAGCTTCTTCTGGATTAGCAAGCTTTCAAATTAAGCCTTCCTTCCTCTTTTCTTTGTTTCTTTCTCCTTTTCAGCCTAAAACTGGGACCTGACTTATTCACACACGACAACTTGCCACCGACGATGGAAAATGTAGGGATCTTGGCAAAAGTCAAAATGGGCGTGCAAAGCAAACAATATATCATAGTCCAATCACCATGTGCACCTACTGCTGTTAAATACTAATTTATTTCCTCCCAGAAGAAAGATAAGTGTAAGGACAAACTACATGTGCACCTACTGCTATTAATTTATTTCTTCAAATAATTCTTCTGATCAGTCTATAATTTTATATACCAAAATAAGATGAACAAGTGCAGACTGGATCTTTCTTTGCCTCTATACCCGGAACATGTATGAGCCACCACAGGGTAACTGGAAAGGAAAAGAAAGTTAGAAATGAAGTGTAAAAGCCAGAGTTTATAAGGCAGAAACTTAATTGATATCTGCTAGTTAAAATGAGGAGGTAGAAGGAGCAGGATCATGTGATTTGAGAAATACAATATCAGCTTCTTCCTTTTCTGTGGCCAAATTAAAAATGAATAAATGATGGAGATGACAGTGAAGCAGTGTTTGGCCTGCAATACTATATAGCTAAGCTAAGTGATGGTTTTGTTTCAAAGTCAACTCTTACTCATGCATGTTAGAGCATCATCTTGCAAATTGCCAGCTACTACTGAAAAGAACATTTGAATCAATGAGTTTGAATGCATCAAACAATTCTTCTGCTTGAATAAATGCTTTTTTTTTTTTATCCATGGGAATCGAAGACAATATCAAGGGACTTACAATACTCACTCTGTTCAATTAACTGAGCTAGACCCCTTTGGTCTTGAATAAATGAGTTTAATTATAAGTCGGGACTTTTCTTAATTTTTTTTAAAAGACTTTTCTTAATTTTTGTTATTAGTTCATAAAAAATGAATATATTGAAACTATATGATTAATTTAATGCATAAGCACAAATATTTATTAGTAACTATAGGTAGGGAAGTCTAATGTGACAATGTTGGAACAAGAAGTACTAACAACACACCCTTTAAGACGATCACGGATCCTCTTCCGTTTTGGAGCCAATTGCAGGTGTAGTCAAAAAATTATCACCATTGGATTATACGAATCCCTCTTATTGTGCTGCCACATTTCCATTTTCCTTTTTTTTTTTTCACTTAGTTGGTTCTCTCCGTAGATGACACTCTCACAATAAAACATAAAGAATAAATTATGTATTTGGCCCTTATACTTTTAATCAAACTTGGCTTTAGTCCCAATAATTTTAAATTGATTAATTTGGTCCCTATGCTTTAAAATATAAGTGGATGTAGTCCCTGTGCACGATTAAAAATTGAGGGACACAAAATACATTTTATTTTAAAAAAGAAGGTAATTAAATTTATGGCATACCCTCTAGTTTTGTTCTTTCTTATGAAGAGGAAGCCATATGGATAGAATGCTGGATCAAAAAATTCAAAAGGAGAGAAGAGCTTTCTGGGTTCAACCTATAAGTAGTTAAGAATTATAAGAGTGTATTTGTTTCAAGTCATACAAATTTATTCTTGGGAATGTGTGTGTTGGAAATGAATCATTCCCATGTTTGGTACAAGTTATAAAAAATTATTCTCGAGCATGATCTATTCCCAGGAATATATATTACACATGATTTATCCCCTTTCTATTCCCATATAAAATGGTGGGAATCCTATATTTCTATGAGAATGAAAGTTATTTTCTGTTTTATTTAAAATAACTTTCCCTGAAATAACTTTCCACTTTCACTTTATTCTATTTTATTTTTTATTTTTAAATATTTTTATTTATAATTGAACTAAAATTTAAAATATTCCTCTTTTTATGTTTAAACACCCAATGATTCCTTCTGGACCATATCACCTACATCATTGCACAAATACATGATAAAGATTCTTGATCTTCTAAATGCATCCATCGAGACATCCATGAATTTAAACCACATTGGTTGGATTTGCTTGAATGTACAAAATATAAAATTTTTCTTGATTGTCACAGCATTTTGACATCAAATTTTTTTTTAAAATATTTCAAGGAATGTTATGTAGTTACCAAACATGTTGATGTGAATAATATCCCCAGTAATAATATTCTTGGAACTATCATTTCCAACAGTATAATTTAATCTGCAAAACAAATGTTCCTAAAAGTTGACTGGGGTTTTATATATGCTAACAGTGGGTGTCAGCATGTAGGAAATCATCTCACCGCCATGGTAATTGAGACCATTTTTTGTGGTTCGATCCTTGGACACAACCTAACACCTGTTTTATCATGTTCTTGCGGAAATGGCATTTATTGTCATTCTTTTAGTAGAGTTTCATTAATTTAGGGTATGATTTATGAAGGTCCATCATTGTCTTGCGAAAGTGACCTGTACAAAGCTTGGTTTTTAATGTACTTATTAGCAAAAGGATGCACACATTAGATCTTCTAACATCATGTTAAAAACTAACTAGATAAAATTCAAACCGATAGGAAAAGGTTCATGAATACTGAATATTATTGATTTCAACTACCATTAAATAATAATATTCAGTATTCATGAACCATTTGAAATCACTTACTCATTAATCTTAAGGGAAGCAAACAACTTTCTTTTCTTCCACGTTATTTATTTCCATCAAGTGACTTGAAACAGGAATGTGTTTGTGTGCACATAATGGTTATTAATGAAGTGTAACTTGAACTGAAATTTTAAAGTGGTTGAATAATGCATATTTTTCATATTTATTTGTGTTTCTTGGGTCATATCTAAAAGCTCTAGCATCAATTTTTTTTTTTGTTATCATATTTTAAACATAAACATATAACTTTCAATAGTCTAATATAAATTACATATAATTAATCTTTAAAAAAATTAGGTATGTAAAATATTAGTTATCTTAACAATAAAATTAAAAGAATTAATTAAAATCTCCTTATATATAAGAGAAAGTAGGTGATGCAATGATATTGTAAAAAAGTTTTACACCATCGTCCAATCAAAATTCACAATGAATGGTAAATTTGTTGACTTTTACAATAACCGCTTTAAAAGTCATACCAACAGTGATTTATAATTGGTTGATAGTGTAAAATATCTTTACTCTATCAGTACATCACTATTAAACTCTATATATAAATGTATAAGTTTATATGTGTTCTCATTGCTGTAACTGAATATCAGAACTAATTTCAAATATATATATTTTGTCTTCAAAATTCAAAGACACTTCTAACATGTACTAGCTTAATAACCCATGTTTTGCATGGGTGTTGAGTTTATAATTTTTAATTTTTTAATTTTTAATTTTTTTATATATATATATGTGTTAGTATGTATATGTAAAAAATATATAAAATTAATTATGAATATTGATATATATTTAAATAATTTTATATTTACACATGTCTTACATCATTTTAATCTATATAAACATTTGTTTTAAAACACTATTATCTTTATAAAGATATTTGCATTTATATATAATTTAAATATATACAAAATTTTAATAAAAAAATATTAATGATAACAAAATTTATAACATATATATACAATTAACTATAATTTTATTGTTATAATTTTATTTTTATAATAATAATTAAATAACTAATTTAAAATTATATATTTAACTTGTCTCTTTTATACTCGAACCTAGCCTGCCTTTTGTGAGGATGGGGACGGGAAGCCAGTGGCGGACCTACGTATGTTTCAGGGGGTGCACTTGCACCCCCTCACTTTTTAAAAACTATATATAAATATCTTAAATGTGTATATTTCGTCCTCCCTAATTTTGTATATTTGAACCCCGTGACTTAAGTTTTTGCTCCTTTCATACTAATAATTATTAATTCTTATTTTTTAAATAGATTGTCCCCCCTAACTTAGGGTCCTAGATCCGCCATTGCGGGGAGTGCCTAACATTATTATGCTTATGTATAGAAAATAACTATGTTATTGAAGTTCGTTAGTTATAATTCAATTCATGATCATATGCATGAAAGTAAAACTTGATAAATACATCATTATGGACATAACCAACAATAAATTATAACAAATTAAATGGTAAATGTATACATTTGAATCAAAATATATGTTTATGTAGTAATTATATTTCTTATAAAGTGTAATATTTCTCTTTCAAGACAATATATTAAAAATAAATTAAAAATGTGCAATGTTATCTTTATTTAAATTATTTAAAATATAATTACAAAGTAATAATTATAAATATTAAAATATAATATTTTAAAACTTATAAAATAGATTTTTGTGCCTAAATAAATTAACATATTAGATATATCTTTTAAGATTTATTTAATTAAATTATTGTGTCTAAATAAAAAAATATTCATATTAATTATATGATGTTGATTATTTAGTGAAATTTGATCTATTTTGATCGGTGAGTTTTGACGAGAAGAGTATTTAAAATAATTTAATCGACTCAATTATGTAGACATTGGATAAAAATGAGAAGTTTAAATAAAAGAAAATTGATGAAGAAAAATCAAATTTACTTAATTTTCACAAATAAAAAAGACTCAATTAACTTGAAAAAATGGAAAGATTAAAATTGTACATAGAGACATAACATAGACTATAAGGATAAAAGGTAAAAATAAACCTATTTTGAATTTTGAATTTTGAATATTCCTCAATACATTCTAAAATGAATCTGAACATTTATCTCACATCCACGTGAATCTAATAAAAACATAACATATGAGTGAAAAGTTCATATTCATAAATATTGTAACAAATTAATGGTAAAATGGTAAAGATTGATCTACTTAAATTTAATTTAAATTATTCATTTTAATGACATGATTATAATATTGTAACAAAATAATGATAAAGATTGATCTACTAAAATAAATCTCGCAATATTTTTAAATTTAAATTTACTTTAAATTTTGAAACAAAATATATAATAGTGTTATTTATTAATTTGAACCAATATATATATTTGCATTACAAACTTATGAAATAAAAATAAATATAATTGCAAGATTTGAATAAGAATATAATTGTGTTATCAATTTTAATTTTTAAATTATAAAATTATATTGATTAGAATTACCTTAATTAATATATCGATGTATGTTTTATGAATTAAAAATGAAAAAAAAAACTATTTTTATTTCAAGTACAAATTTTTTAGAGATGCATATGCTTAAAATGAATCTTGCGATATTTTTAAATTTAAATTTAAATTGAATCAAAATATATATTAGTGATATTAATTAATTTGAATTAGAATAGAATATTTATAATAATAGTTTGTATTTTAAAATGGAAATTTGAATTTAATTAGTATTATTAATTAATATGAATTAAACAATTTAAAATTTCAAAACATAAATATCTTAAAATATTGATCATGTTTTGCATATGAATATGAATTTAAATTAGTGTTATCAATTAATATGAATTACACAATTTAAAATTTCAAAGTATAAATATCTTAAAATATTGATAATGTTCAAATTTTATTATACATGTATATATAAATATTGTTTAAATCGTCAATTATATATTTGCATTATAAAATGAGAAAAAGGATTATGCACTGACAGTGTAAAAAGTTTTACACCGTCATCCAATCACAACTCACCATGTATGGTAAGTTTGTTGACTTTTAAAAATTATCTTAAAAGTCATACCAATGGTGATTTGTGATTGAATGACTGTGTAAAATAGTTTTACATTGTTAGTGCATCACCATTAAACTCTTATAAAATATGAGATAAAAAATCTAATTGCTCAATTTCTTTATTTTAATTTGTTATAATTTTGAATTTGAATATGGATTGGAATTTAAATTAGTGTTATCAATTAATATGAATTAAACAATTTAAAATTTCAAATCATAAATATCATAAATATTGATCATGTTCAAATTTGAATACGAATATAAATTTAAATTATTGTTATCAATTAATTGAATTAAACAATTTAAAATTTAAAGTTACCATAAAAATAAAATCATCATTTCGGTGGGAAAAGAATTAATTTGATGTTGGCACGTGGCATCAACTTATGTGGCAAAACATTCTTTTATATAATATAATTGATTTGATATATTTTCTCATACTTTTAATAAGAACTGAATTATTTAAATTAGCATTTTATCTTTTCAATCTATCATTTTTAATATCTTTTGTTCTACCTTTCAAAAAAATATTTGTTGACTTTTACAATAACTACTTTAAAAGTCATACCAACAGTGATTTATAATTGGTTGAAAGTATAAAATAGTCTTACACTGTCAGTGCATCACCATTAAACTCTATATATAAATGTATAAGTCTATATGTGTTTTTATTGCTGTAACTGAATATCAGAACTAATTTCAAATATATATTTTATCTTCAAAATTCAAAGACACTTCTAACGTATATTTGGTATACTTTCTTATATTTTTAATATCAACTGAATTATTTAAATTAGCATTTTATCTTTTTCAATGTATCATTTTTAATTTATTTAGTTCTACCTTTCAAAAAAAATATTTATAGTTCTAACTTGAATTTCAATATTTTTTAAAAGAAATTATCAATAATTAAAAATAATAATATATCACAATATAAATTATTTACCATAAATCTAAAATATAATTTTAAATAATAAAAATATAACTTATAAGTACAAATATATTTATTAATTGAATATTTTAATTATAATATAATTTGTATATTTAAAAAAAATTATTATAAATTTTAGTTACATAAAATAAACATTTAGCCTATGCAATGCACGGCTTAAAATACTAGTAAAATAAACAAAATTAGAGGAGGTCCCGTGCACGTTTGCTTTTGCATGAGGACAAAAATCAATACTCAATCCAGATTGATTGAATGCATTTTTTAAATAAATATATATAAAAAAAAAATGTATGGCTTAACTATTAATTGGTTGACCTGAACCAAAAGATACTATCATTGCCACCCAATTAGAAAAATATTTTAGTTGGATATATGAATTCAAATAAATATATTATATATTAATTTTTTAATTTAAGTGAAATATAGAAATATAAATTAAAATAAATATATTTTAAAGCTATTAAACTATATAAATAGATATACTTAGTTTTTTTAATTAAAAAACCTAATTTAAACATAGAAAAATAAAATAAAAGTGATGTGTAAGGTGAGGATCGTCCTAGCCTTATAAGCACTACTTAATGTCATATCTCTAGTTGGTGTGAGAACCTTTTTGGTTACCCCTTTTCAGCTTAGAAATGACTCTAATTAAGATGACTTTTCAATAGTTTCCTATATTCAAGTCCACCATCAATAGCAAGTCGAAGTTTAATTATGCTCCTTGAGCCAAACTTTCAAAATGTATTTTATTAGTCAACTATGCAAGAAAGTGGTTCATGACTTGATGCTTTACATTAGTTCAACTTTTTTTTTTTTTCATTCAAGATTAACTAAAAGCAAGGCCTGTCCTAACATTTTAAGGGCACAGGGCAGAATAATAATAACGAGCCCTTATATATGAAAATTCAAAAATATAAATATATATTACATAAAATATAAATATGTAATTTATTAAAAATAATATGTTTGATTACATTAAGTGAATAACACAATATTAATAAATTTCAAAAAAAAATGTCTCACATTTTTCATTTAATTTACTCATATTTCCATCTATCATTTAATTTACACTTCCAAAAAAAAATATTCATACAGAAATATTTATATATAAGAACACCCTATATAAAAAAAAAAAGAAGCAAATTTGCATAATATGTATATATAATTTTTCTATAATGATTTTATAAAATTTTATTTTTTCATAATTTTTCCCCATTTTCTTTCTCTCCCTCATTTATCTTCCTTTCTCATCACATTTTGTATTAGATTTCACATTTTCTCTCTCTCTCTTCTTCATGTTTCTCTTATAACGGAAGATAATACACCTCCCAAAAAATCTACAACCATCATTTTCAATTTTTAAGGATTTTCTATTTTTCCTAGATGTTTTTAATAAAAATATTATTTAATTGTTTGAAGTAGAAAATATATTATTCTTATTATTCTCAGGTTAAAAAATAAATTTTCCTTCAATAAAAATTGATGGTCAATTATTCTTTTAAAACTTTAAACATGTTATTTAAAATAAAGATTTCCTATCATTAGAATTGCTACAATGAATTTTAAAAATTAAATCTCTATTCTCCAACTGCAATTCTATAGTCTTGCATCTTTTTTTTTTAATTTATATAAATTTGGTTTTTATGATATGTGGCCAATTATTATGATTATTTTAGTTGTGGGTTAAATTTAATATATTAATTTTAAAATTATAATTTAATTTTTTATATTTGGCCCCTAAAAAAAATGCTTAGTTCTATCCCTATCATCTATTATCTACAAAATATCATCATTTAATATTAAAACTTACATATATTTATGTTCTTTAGTAATATACTAATTTTAGTTTTAATTCCTTTATAATTTAAGTTTTAATTTGTGTTTCTTATCTTGTTAAAAAAACAAACACATCTATTATTAAAGATCCTTTACATGTTGATATGTCACAATTAACTAGAAATTTATTTAACATTGGTTTATGAATATAACCATTAGAAGAGAAAAAAAAAACTAACAATTAAAAGAATGATATTTTTTAATCACATGTCATATTTTAATTTGAATAAAATGAGATATAAAATCAAATAATAATTTTAATCCATTTATAAAAATAATATAACTTTTTTTTACTATATATATATATATATATATATTTTTTTTTTTATTTTGGGCCTCTCCTAGTCGTGGGTCCTGGGCATCGCCCCTCCAATCAAGAGCCAGGGCCGGGCCTATCTACGAGAGACAAAATAAATCAAGACATGAAATTCCAAAAATTTGGGATGATCTTCTAAGTTTCAGTGCTTGCAAGGGATGATCTTTCCAAAATTTGCATTTGTTGGACAGAATATAGCATTTCTCCTTATCGCCTTGACCCCTGTTACACTGCTGGCATGGCACTAGGTGATGAGAAGTTGTTTCATATGCCAAAAAAAGCTTCATCTTCCTCAGGTTTTCTAATCATATATTGAAATGATCCAGTAAAAGATATGGTTAAAGCATTAAGAAAGAAAATATAATTGCCCGTAATAAGATCATAATACAAATTTCATAGATATCAAGGCACAATTACACAAATACTCGTCAAAGTAAATAGCTAATTGGTCAATTAATTGGTTCCCAAGACCAACAGCTCCACTTTTGTTTTCATATCTTAAAAGTATGACATAAATTTGATGGATGCTTATGCAGGCTATTATTAAAAAATAAAATAAAATAAAAAATAAAAAATAAAAAATAAAAAATAAAAAAACCCACAAAAGGAACACCAAACTGTGACCTCTACTTAAGTATCATAACCATGAAGGTTATGTTACTTGTTAATATTGCAAGTCCATTTTAACTGTTTGACAATATGTCAATATCTTACATGCTTCAACTGAATCTGATACTCTGGTAGATGTGTTCTATTTTAAAACCTTGTGAAGAATGCCAAGATTATACCAGCCAAAGGCTTTAAATATGTGATGTCATCGTGCTACTCATAATCAATTATGAATTCTTATTCAAGGTGAAACAAAATATGTCAAAATTTATCTAAAATCAATTGTGGACTCAGAATCAATTTTGTAACGTGAAACCAAACAACATCCACCCCTCCCCTCCTTTTTCCACCTTTCTCTCAAATTTACATGCAAGAAGCCCATTATCATTTTTAGATACTTTTTTCTTTGCTAAAATAAAACAATGCAGGTGAGCGAGTAAAAAAGGTGGCAAGCCAGTGGAGCTAACTGCGTTGCAGTGACAAAAAAAAAAAAAAAGGCACCAGTGAGACCATTCAAATGATTGCACCTCTTTTCCCTTGTTGGAAAATAAAGAATACAATGAGGGTAAAATGAAGCAGATATACAAGGAAAAGCAACACAACGAAAGCAATACAGTGCATCCATAAATTTGAAACATCATATTAAAAAGGGCTGCATGGCGTCTTCCAGTGACTTACTAAACTCAGTTCTCACAAGGATAAAAAAGTATTTACTCTATTAATCTGATTGTAAGTAAAGGTTTATTAAAGTCTTTGATCTTAAAGAAATTCAACAGCAAAGACATAAAAAATATCCCATTTAAAATATTTTATTAAGGATCTCACTGAGATTCAGGCTGGAGGTGATTCAGGTTGTGAGTTATAACACAACTATATGGTCTCATTTTTGCTTTCACGTTTACATTACAACTGTAAGTTATGTCAAACCAAACTGTGACATAAACTAAAGTAACGTCACTGTAGTTTGTTTAGTTACAATCCACATTTAACCATTGTTGTTAAAATTACACAATTTACTTGAGAGAAAGAAAAGGCAATAAGGGTGTCACATTAAAGTTTATCTGCTGTGTTTCTAAATCTATACTGTGAAGGGTACAAGGTGAACCAGTGCTAGAGAGTTAATACACATTTAAATTCACCTTGAGAAGAAGACAGTACCTAAAATGACTTGGATTTTTGGAGCACAGTGAAAGTGTTTGTTTTACCTCTGGAAAAACTCGAAGAGTTATGCAATATAGGACCAGTCAAGTACTTGCTTTTGCCAAACTATTGTGCCATTCCCATACACTTCATATTCATTAACAGCTCGGGCATACTTCTGTTTGTAACATTGTTTTGCAACTTGAAAATTTTCCTGTTGGTAAGAGTATGTCAAATAAAGTCTCAGAAAGATTTTTAACAAGAAGGAGAAAGAAAGCATTCATGATGTCCCTACCACTTCTTTGATATGTGAAACACTATACTTAAATATGCAACTATCCAGTTCATACTGCACTTTATGAAGGTTGCTATGTATTATTCTTAGCAGGATTTTTAATCTTGAAAATTATTGCTTCAAGATTAAATAGCCTACACAGTAAGTCAATCTTGAAACACATACGATTCATCACTTTTTGCATCTTAATAATCCTTCAATGAGCATATATAGTACTAGTAAGGTAGCGTTTGGTCTAACTTTTTCCATAGCTTAAAAGTTACTTTATGAAGTTTAAGTTAGAAATAAGATCTCCAAATAAAAAGTTAAAGTTGTTTGGTAATTTTCTAATTTATTAAGTTTCAAAGTCACTTTTAGATTAAAATTTCCCACGTAAAATGTTCTGTATCTTGGGATTTGAAATATAGAAGGAAAAGGGAGTGAATTTTGATGACCCTATTTATGGTGCTTAATAGGAAGCAAACCGAAACAGGGACCCAAATGGTTAATAAGCTGGGAAGAATTTTAGTTTAACACCCATTACAATAGCTCCACAAAACAAAACAAAACTCACTCCTTTCAAGAATTTATATGGTAGAGACCCCCCACATACTCAAGAACAACTATCCCTTTAGCAGGGGACGAGGTCAACAAATTAATGATCCGACTTGAGAGTTAATTCGCTGAAATCACAAGATCAGGTAAGGAGCCAATGGTTAGTTAGATTAATTACTATAAAAGGAGGGAAAAGTGTGTAAATGGGATCATTCAGTTAGTTGTTAAGAACTTAAGATTTTGGTTGGGAGATCTCGGGCTTTCGAAGTCCTGAACTGTATTCTATAATCATTCCTTAGCCTAACAGTTTGGGGCTTCTCTTGCACTTCATACCGTGAAGGCTCTTTCAATAGAAAACCATTGTTTTTTCCCCCAATTGTCTCTTTTCCCTTTACTCACTGATCCAGTCTTATCACAATTTAGTTGACACAGGAGTGGAAAGAATGAAAATATAGATCACAAGTAGATAAGGAAAAGTTTGGTTGTAGGTATAAATTTGTATATATATAAACAGATAAAAGTATAGGCTTTGGATAGTTTGTAAGTATGAAGAAAATGAATGATTGACAACTTTGTGCTCAGAATGAGCTAGTTATTTATTAATATGTTTATTTAAAAAAAAAAACCTGCCAAATTGTTACAATGACCCTCTTCTGTCCTTACAAAACTTCACCCCTGCATCCCATGTATGAAATATGTAATCTATCAATTTAATCATTTTACTTTGATACATTACTGAACTTGAGTGTTTATTAGACCTACTACTGACTGTACTTTGTGAAATGAAGTCCATTTCACCCGTATTGTAGGGTATAACAAGACAACAAATAGGGGTATATTAAACCTCAAGCATATACACAACCACATTCATGCATTGCATTTTAGAAATAAGTTCACTTTAGGCAACATTTAAAATTATAGCAAGGTTCTTTGTGTACTAAAAAAACTTTACCTTATTCGCAAGAGAACCGTGTTTTAATGTAGAGACTAGAGACAGCAGAACCAAAAGGTTCCATCAGGGAACAGAGATTGTAGCATCCACCTTTGGATCCCAGACTCCAAAGCCACCATGTCCCCTACTTATAGAGATTTAACTTCAATGCAACATCAACCACAATTCCACCAGACACGTGCCCCATATAGGCGCATTCTGACACTGTCCTCTTCACCTTTACCCTCAACATCACTTATAGAGATGTCCACTTCAAGTGTCTCAATGCAGAATGGGTACTGACGAATGACAAAGCAGAAAATGAAGACCAGCTTGGGGGAAGGTGGAGCAGAAGAGAGATCAATAGTTATAAAATTCTCTGTTTCCTTGTACTCCAACCATTCTGGAACACTGCTTCCTGGATACATGTAATAATAATACTTGTAATTCTGAACATGATCGTGATTTGATGCCGATAGGTGGTGGTTTGCAAATTTCATCACGTTGATTTGAGCATTCAACCCAATAGCCACTAGAGAGACTTCATCTAACTTTAAGCAATTCAAGAACATCACCTCTTTCCTGTTTTCCTTTAATTGTTCAACAGCCGTTGAAGGAAACAATACACTCTTCAATGATTTGCAGTCTCTGGCATCTAGAGTTTCAAGTGACAGGGGAAGCTCTGGTATTGTATGAAGATTCCTGCAATGTTGTACATTTAGATATACCAGTTGTGTAAGATTCTTGAAGGATGAAGGTAAACTCTCAATGTCACTTGCAAATAGATGAAGCAATTTAAGCTTGCTTTGATGTCCAAATGATGAGGGAAGTGCTTTGACCTTCGTCCTATCTAATCTCAGTTTTTCCATATTCTCTGATATCAGTGAGAATTCCCTAAGATTCCAACAACCACTAAGGTCGAGATAACTGATGCTGCATAAATGGGAATTCCTTCTGAGTTTTGTAAGGGACTTGCAGAGAACAAGTTCCAATTTCTCAAGTTTGGGCAGAGTGAAAATAGATGGATGTACACTGGTCAACCTAAAGCAACAACAGAGAAGTAGTACTTCAAGTTTTGTGGCTTTTGATAAATCCGGCAGCTCCTTTAACTTCCTAGAGAAACCGAGGTTAAGTTCTTTTAAATTCACCAGATTCTGTAATAAAATGAAACAAAATGAACTAAATTAGTTAATTTTGTATTCCTTGAATTAACAGAAAATCATAACAATGAGACACATATTTACCTTCACTCCATCCCAAAGTTTTTTCATATTGCCTCCAAGCAATTTCAATATTACAAGTTTTTCGCTAGAAAAATTCTCTGGCAAGGATTTTAGAGGGCAATTATACCAACTAAGAAATACTAGGTCACTTGTCCAAAGTTGAAGCCCTTTATCAACAATATCAACACTCCAAGCTTTTAGCAGCTTGGGCCAACTCAGCCACTTGTGCGACCAATCATCTTTATCTTGCCCATGAATTTCAAGAAATCGTAGTCTGCTCATCTTAGCAAGTATGCGAAGGCTTAACTTTTGCTTCTTGGTTTGTGGCATGTCCAGCAGTATACTTCTAACGGCCAGAGTACCCTGCAATCAATGTAGAACAAAAAATTTAATTTTTAAACATCGTCAAAACCCACATTTCTCAAACACACAAAAAAAATTCAACTGTTATTGAAAAGATTTTACATTTAGTTAGGCTTTAACCTTGTCATTTTTCAATGCTTCACAAATGTCATCAGGATCCGATAACCGACTACGGCTTCTAGGGTCTTCAATAGACTCTCGATGAACAATCTCCCAAGCCATTTCTTGTAAACTATCATGCATAGATACAATATTATCTTCTGAGAAAGTTATAAGAGCTTTATCTTTTAGCCTTTGTAACCCAACAACCACTGAATTATCACTTTCACCATCTCTTAATAGAGACTTAAGAAAACTCACCTTTAGCTCTGTATCTTTTAATCTAAGAAAGAAACATGCAAGATCTAGAAAAATTTGTTGCTCATTGCGATCTAGATCATCATAACTCAGTTTCATTATATCATAAACTTCTGGAAGAGGCATTTTTCCAAGCTTGTCAAGCTCACTTTCCCATACTTCCTTATTTTTTCCACAAAGACGACGAGCCAGAACTTTAACTACTAATGGAATGCCATTGGCATAATTGACCACCCTTTCTGATAGCTCATCGTACTCCCTTGGATTATCACTTTGGTTAAAGGCATTCAATTTGAAAAGTTCAAGTGCTTTATCAAAACTGAATTCTCTAAGTTGGTATATCTCATCAGCTTTGTTAGCATTAAGCACTTGCTCGTTTCTAGTTGTTACAATTATTCTATTTCCTGATCCAAAATTATCAAGAGTTTCAAATAATTCTTCTAGGTGATCTAAATCATTCATATCATCAAGAACAACAAGAACCTTCATATGACGAATTCTATCATTGGAAAATGAATTTGGAGCATGTCCTAATAGTTCAGTAAAAAATTCTTTCTTCAAAGAAATTATTCCATTTTTTCTTGATTGTTCTCTTTCATTGTCTAAACAATAAGAACCTTGATATTCAGATCGTAGTTTGTTAAATACTTCTTTTGCAAGGGTTGTCTTGCCAATACCACCCATACCCCAAATTCCAATAAGACATGTATTATTTGGCTCTTTACGTATCAATGTTTCTACATCTGCAATCTTTTGTTCAATTCCAACAATTCGTTTTGAGTTAACCAAGAGTTTACCCATTCTCATTTCAACAAGTTTGACGATTGCTTCAATTAGCTCAGCATCATCCCTATGTGAGACAAAGACAGAAATGTGTGTTAAAACCAATGCTGTTGATATTAAGTCAACTATTCCGATTTTTTTTAGGGGGGGGGGGGGGGGGGGGGAGGTTATTCAACTTAATAGGTCAAGTACTAAAAATTAAGTAAAAGGGTTTTGTTAGATGTATCTGGAAATCCTTTTTGAAAGCATCATTTAGAAATTGAAATATATTTAAATGTATTACTTGGTTGCAATTTTTTCTTTTTTTGTTGAAATTACTTGGTTGCAATTTAACCAGTGTTTTATGATAATTATATAATAGCTATGAACTTACATTAATATTTTATCACAATGATTTTACTATTAATTATATAAATATTTAATGATAATTATTTATATAATAGCTATGAACTATATGAATGGATTTGATATATGTCGACTTATTACTATCTGGACAAGATAATTAAAGGTTACATCCTTTTGCAATTTAAGTAACATGCATGTTATGAAAATATGCATATAGCAGGCTATATTGAACATTTATGGAGAAAAAAGAGCTTACTGAAATTTTGATGACTCAATGCCGGATATTTTAGCAGATTTATTCAAAGCATCTCTCCACATTTGCACCTTGGTGGTCTCATATTTTGTCTTATGCTCATCAAATGCATTTTTGTAACTCCCAGAAGATTGATGTCCTACATGTGTGGGTTCAACCCGATAGAAAACAGGGATTACAATCCGTCCATATTTCTCTTTGCAATGAAGTATTGTCACAAGTTCTTCTAAACACCAACGCGAAGAAGCATAGCCTTGTGAGAATATGATCAACGAAATGGATGATCTTTTGATTGCTCCAACAAGTGATGGCCAAATTTCTTCTCCCCTCTCAAGTTGATCATCTACAAAGGCATTTATTTGCTTATTTTTAAAAGCCTCTCTCAAATGGCTAAGAAATCCGCAACGGATGTCCTGGCCCCTGAAGCTAACAAAAACATCGTACGTTGTTTGTGGATCGTTGTTGTCAGACATGGCTTTTCCTCTACAACCTTCAGTTTTCGAAATAACAGTGTCAGAGGAAAACAACACCCAGAAAATAAACAATAGACAGAGAAATACAATACACAGGATATTTCTGTCCCTACACTGAAATCTGTATGAGGCACAAGGTAATTGAAACGAAAAAGAAAGTTAGGAATGAAGCAGAAAAATCATAGAGTTTAAGAGACATAAACTTGATATTGATAAATACAATACCAGCTTCTTCTGGATTAAACTTTCCACCGATGATGGCAAATGTGAAAAGAAGGGATCTTGGAAAATCTGAAAGTGGGGGTGCAATGCAAACAAATAATCATAGTCATTAACACGCGGTTTAACTCAGTCCCATAATAAAGATAAGTGAAAGGACCCACTGCTATTAATTTATTTCCTACAACTACATGCGCATAAGACATACGGTAGAGTTTGAATGCCTCTAATAATTCTTCTTATCAGTCTGTAATTTTATATACCAGATCTTATCTATCAAAATAAAATGAATTACCTTGAAATTTTGATTTTGTGAATGAAAATATTGCCTTGATGTGACAGCCAGTAAATGCATTTTTTCCCCCACTCTATTTCCCCTTTCTAGACAGCTGAGGGAATGGGTAGTATATGCTACTTATTTATATATCTAATAGAAAAGAGAACCCTCATTTGTCACATGTCACTCTCTCAAAAAATTTTCCCTCCAACTTTTTTCTTTTTCTTACTTTTTTGTTTTACCTTTTTGTAATTTTTTCAATTTCTTTTTTTGTTTCTTTTTTCTTTTCTATTATCTACATAAGGAAATTTGATCATTGCTATTGTCACTATTTTTTAACATATATTGTTTTATACTTTTTATATATTTATATTATTTATATTTTTATTTCATTACTATTTTATATCTTTTATTTATAAAATTTTATATTCTTGAAAATATGTTATTATATGTTTTAAATGAATAATAAAATTTATATTAATTAGTTAATATATTTACTACAAAATAATATTTGGATTCTATGTTTTATAATTTTATATGTGAAGATTATATGTTTTATACTTTTTATATATTTATATTATTATATTATTATATTATTTATATTTTTATTATATTACTGTTTTATATTGCATAAAAATGTTATTATTTGTATTAAATGTATGATAAATTTATATAATTACTTATTCAAATCAATTATCCATTTATCTAAAAGAGTTACTCTCTATCATCACAATTTTATTTTATTTTTTACTATGTTATTTTTAACATACTTTCAACATATAATATCGTTATAAATTCTTCATGAAAAATTGATTGAAATATTTAGATAAAATTTTTAAGTTAGTAGGTTTTCTTCTCACGGTTCAAAGATAATACTAAAAATCTATAAACAAGTCATCTTACACAAGTGCTTACTAATGAAATATAACTTATCTATTAGATAATAAAATAATAATTTGTTAGTATCCATTGACGTTAGCAAGATCTCTTTCAACTATAAGACTCGATCTTAAACAAGCATGTTTTCTATTACTAAGAATAAATAAGCGAACTTAATTAGAGTCAAATATTGTGTACAAATTTTTGTTAATATATTAGATGTGGTTGAAATTTGATTTGTAATGGTGGTGAAGTCATTGTACGAAATCTAAAGATATTATTGAATGTTTATAGTTGGTCAAGAAGTGGATTAACCTTAAGTTTTTTTTAATAGTTAAAGCTATATTTTCTTTTCAAAGCAAGTTGATAATTCTTGAGACAAAACATAATTTATTGTATATCCACACATAGCTTATATATATTGTATTTTTTTATTTTATATATCAATAGTATTTTAATTTTAAATATTTTGAATTAATCTCGAAAAATAAAATGTGTAAAAATAGTTTACACAATAATGCCTTATTGAAATAAATTTACAACATTATTATCCAAATTTAAAACTAAGATAATTTTATATCATATCATTTATATTTAAAATATGTATAGTTTTACTATAAAAAATAATTTTATTTTGTATCACATTAATTTTTTTATATTTTAAATATTAAAACAAAAAAGTTCTCGATATCGCGGGAGAGGGACATTAATTTTGATGTTTGTAGTTATAAGTAAATTTTTCCTATACTGTTCCAATGTTTACTTTTGTCTCACCAAAGAAAATATAAATATATATTATATTATTTATTTTTAAATAAATAATTATATATATAAATCATTTTATAATGTGTAAAGATGAGTATAACTAGTGCGAACGCCCAGGTCACTGGCTAGTTGATTGATTTGTTCCTCTTTCCTACAATTGTGATGAAAGAAAACGAAATAAAAACATAAACCGAAATATGATGAGGTGTTTTTGCATTAAAGATACGTTGTAATTACTAATTGATTTTGATCATAAGTACCTACTTTTTAATTTCTATTTACGTTATCCAATCTTTGGGCTAATTTAAAAATATAAAATTTAATTGAATATTTCTTTAATAATAATAAATTAATTTAATCAATATCAAATATTGAGTTAAATAAATTATCTGATTAAAATTAAGCTTTTCTTTTAAAACATTCAATAAATCAAAACTAAAATTTCAAAATAAAGAGGATGAATTTGCATATGACATTTTACTGATCCTTGTGTTATAGGACACTTGAATTGTGGCAACTTGGTGATTGTACTAATCTTGAATTTATATATGACATTTTACAATATATATTACATTATATTAATCTTTAAAAAATATTTTAAGGTATTAATTCAATAATTATAAAAGTTTATTAACAATAGTTGGTGATCCAAAAATTTTATATTTCATTATACTAATCTTAAAAGAAAATTAATTTATTTTAAGGGATTAATTTATTTGTGATGTCAAATCTACCATATATTTTCTAATTTTATTTTATCAATTTTTTTATTTCAAACTATAGTGCGTTACTGACAATGATGTGATATACACTAGTGTCCAACCTGTACTATGTACGGGATATATATTTCAGTGTTTTAAGAACCGGACCGGTCATCGAACCGGTCGAGGTACTGGGTTAATGGGTCATTGGTCGAATCGGTGGGTCACTGGTCGGACCGGTTTGACTCGATATATATTAAAAAATTAAAAAAATATAATATAGCTAACATAATTTAATCATTTAACACTTCAAATTTTAAATTATTGTCATTATAAAGTACCTAATATTTCAAATAAGAAATAACAACCAATAATCATGACAATACAAGTCCATAAATAAGTTTCATACAAAAAAAAAATAAAAAATAAATTGAAACACATCATTTCAGCACTTTTTTTAAAAAAAAAAAAAAATCATATCACAACCCGGTTCAACCCGAGTCACCGGTTTTTTGCAAAAACCGGCCGGTTCGACCCGGGTCGTACCGGGTCAGATGCATATCCGGTCCTATTGTCGAACCGAACCGGTTATACCACCGGGTTCCGGTTGGACCGGTCGGACCGGCCGGTCCGGTCCGGTTTTTAAAACATTGATATATTTAGTTGTAGGCTCACAAATATTTATATAAAAAATATCATGTTTAAAAATTAAAAAAGATTTAAATTACGTTAAAATTAAATATTTTTGAAATTTAGAAATGTAAAATGATAAAATATATTTTGAAATTAGAAAACATACATGTTGTGGAGTGTTTGATAATAAGAATGCAAAATCAAAGTGGATTATCACATAAACAACTTCTAATCCATTAGCCATGTAAATGAAATCTCTAATTATGTTTGGGCAATGAGACTAAAACATATATTTTTCAAATTACATGACTAAAAAAATCAATTTTAAATTTGGGTGACCAAAACAAATTTACCCTAAATATGAGAGAAAAACCTATTTAACTATTTATGTTATTTAAAGTTTATAAACAATATTTTGAATAATTTAAAGTATAAAAATTAATTAAATTTGATACAAACTATTGAAATCAAATATTACTTGAAATAAATTATTATTTTAATCTCTAATAGACAATTTATATTTCATTAGCACTTATGTAAGATGAGTTCTTATAAGTGTTTAATATTATTTTCTATTTAAGAGAAGAAAATATACTAACTAATAAGTTCACTAATTAATGTAGGTATTTCTTTTCTTTAACATAACTTTGCTATATTAACTAATCATAGAAATGCATATTAGTTGTAACAATTACTTAAAAGAGTGATATTTTTATCCAAATATTTCAATCAATTTTCTATTAAAGATTTCTATAATGATATTATTTGATATTATATGTTGTAAGTATATTAAAATTTACAAAATATAAATGAAATTAAAATAAAATAAAATATTTTAATTTACTATAAAAATTGTATATTTTAAAGAAAAGAAATTCAATATAATATGTGTAATTATAGCAGTACACATGCTTAATAATCTTATTTGAATTTTTTTTTTAAATTTATATAAAGTAATATTTTTATTTATTTTAATTATTAAAAGTATTATATATTTTGTATTATATAGTAAAAATTATTATACACCTGATATTAATTGTGCATGACACGAATAATCATACAATATTAAATGAGTTTACCATTCATATAACACTTAAGTTTATAGCCTTTCTAATGTTATGTCCAATAAATACTGTTTTACTTCATTATATCTCTTACTTATATGTCTCTCCCACACGCATATATTATCTTTCATCAATTCGAGTATTGAATATATCCAACTCTCTTATTTCTTTTGTTCATGGCTCTACGTTAATTAATGGTAGCTAATCCTCCAAAAAATGATTATTTTTCTTGTTGTGAATAAATTATAAGTGGCGTGTTCTGTTTAGAGAAAACTTCTTGTTTTCAAATGACTTGCTAGATTACTACTTGAAACAGTTATATACTTTTTTTGTACTCTAATGGCTAGCTATATTCTATATATGTTAATATGGAATTGCGTTAGTTTACTTTATTGAGCTACTTAGCTGTATGTGCATAGTTTTCTTGTTCGTTTATCTCGAAGATACACTTACGCAGTTTATTATGTAAGTCAAGTACAACACAATTTAGTTTTATGAAAGTCAATAAATCTTTAGTTCAACAAAACTTAAGCTGAGGGGCAAGACTTATGAAAAAAAATATATATATACCAAGACTTGTTTTCCAAACAATTAATTTGCTCCTTCCCATCTTCTTCTAGGAACAAAGTACATTATTTACTTATTTTGCTATAACTGGAACATTCATTTAGTCCTTGGAGGTATGAATGTTCACATATATCAGAGAGAAAAACAAAAGACAAAGCCAAGCACGATTGTAAGATTTGCCATTAGATTGTGCCTACCACTCAAGTTAATATTCAAGATAATTAAAATTTAGACCCTTTTAAATTCTTTATCAAAATATGTTAATTTAGATTGTAAACCACCAATATACTCTAGCAAATGCTAATTGCACGGAAATGGCGGGCCTTGGTAGGTTTGTTAGAAAGTCCAAAACTAATGGGAAATGATCTAGGTCATGTTTAACTTGATGAATTTTATATCGGGTCACTGGGGCAGTTTAGAATTCTTGAGGAAGCCAGTCAAAAAGTTAATGGACAGAAATCAATTTAGGTTCCACGTTGGATCTTTAGACCAGTAAACTTTATAAGCCAGAGTAAAATTTTCTCTCTAAGTTACGACCTAAGAAGTATTAAATGAAAAAGAAGAAAAAAAATAAAAGCAGCATTATTGTCAATTGTCTTACCCATTTCCTGAAACCATAGAGATATTTGGAACAGGGTCATTAGCAAGCTTATAAATTAAGCCTTCCTTCCTTCCTATTTTCTTTCTTTCTTTTTACCTTTACAGCCTAAAACTGGGGCCTGACTTATTCACAACCGATAATGACAAATGTCAAAAGAAGGGATCTTGGAAAACGTGAAAATTGCAAAGCAAACAAATAATCATAGTCAAATTAATCAGTCCCATAATAAAGTGTAAGCACCGACTGCTATTAATTTATTTCCTCCCACGATCCTACCCACTTGCAACTAATTTTTGTTTTTTTTTTGGTGAACACCCAATTGCAACTAATAATTCTTCTTATCAGTCTGTAATTTTATATACCAGATCATATCTGTTAAAATAAGATGAACAACCTTGAAAATCTGATTTTGTGAATCAAAAAATTGCCATGACGTGGAAGCCACTAAATGCTTTTTTTTTTTTTTTGTCTCTATTTCCCCTTTCT
The DNA here is from genome assembly GCA_026413185.1 of Pueraria montana var. lobata. Lineage (NCBI taxonomy): Eukaryota > Viridiplantae > Streptophyta > Magnoliopsida > Fabales > Fabaceae > Pueraria > Pueraria montana. The sequence continues at coordinate 9,930,977 of CM048651.1, read as the reverse complement.
AGCCAGCAAGGAGGGAATGGGTAGTATAAGAAAAGTGAAAAAAAAAAATAATTGTGAATTGTGATGAAAAAAATAAAAATAAAAACATAATCTGAAATATGATGAACTGTTTGTGCATTAAGGATACATTGTAATTACTAATTGATTTTTATCATAAGTACGTATTTTTTTATTTTCTATTTACGTTATCCAATCTTAATTTGGACTAATTTAAAAATATAAATTTTAATTGAATATTTCTTTAATAATAATCAATTTATTTAATGAATATCAAATATTGACTTAAATAAATTATCTGATTAAAATTAAGCATTTCTTCTATAACATTAAATAAATCAAAACTAAAATTTCAAAATAAAGAGAATGAATGTAGATATGACAATTTATTGATCCTTGTGTTATAGGACACTTGAATTGTGAAAATATTTTAAGGGATTAACATAATTATAAAAGTTTGTTAACAATATTTATTCTAAAACACCTAAGTCGTAGCCACTTCTTGTCAAAAAAAAAAGTTTAGCAACTTGGTGATCCGAAAATTTATTTTAAGGGATCAATTTTATTGTTACGTCAAATCTACAATATACACTTTTACATTTATTTTATGAAATTTTTATTTCAAACTATAGTGCATTACTGACAGTGTTTGATGTGATATATACACTAACGTCCAACCCGTACATAGTACGGGATATATATTTAGCTGTAGGCTCACAAATATATTTCGTATGAAATTGCGTTATATATCTAATGGCTAGTTATATTCTATGTTAACATGGAATTGTGTTAGTTTACTTTATTGAGCTGAGGGGCAAGACAGGTGTGGAGAAAGATACCGCCATGATACTCCTCCTTTATTCATGTAAAGTGTTCCAAACAATTGCTTTGCTCCTTCCCATCTTCTTCTTGGAACAAACTACATTATTTACTTGTTTTGCTATAATTGGATGAATATAAAACAAGTTAAAAAGACATTCCAATGTGATTTTCTGTGAACATTCTTTTAGTCCCCAGAGGTATGAATGTTCACATATATCAGAATTGCCTGCCAGTACACGACAATAAGAGAGAAAAACAAAAGAGAAATCCAAGCACGATCGTAAGATTTGCCATTCGATTGTACCTACCACTCAAGTTATTCAAGATAAAATTTAGACCCTTTTAAATTCTTTATCAAAATATGTTTTTCTTTTTAAGTGTTTATCAAAATAAATATGTTACTCAATTTAGATTGTAAGCCACCAACATACTCTAGCAAATGCTAATTGCACGGAAATGGCTTGGTAGGTTTGTTAGAGAAACCAAAACTAATGAGAAATGAAGTCATAATTAAATTGATGAATTTTATATCGGGGCAGTTTAGAATTTTTGAGGAGCCAGTAAAAAAGTTAATGGAGAAATCATTTAGGTTCCACCTTGGATCTTTAGAACAGTAAACTTTATAAGCCAGAGTAAAATTTTCTCATTAAGTTGCGAGCTAAAGAAGTATTAAAATGAAAAAGAATTTAGTTTTATTTGGCACACAAAAGCTTATTTTAGTAGCGTATTTGTATAAGCTACTTGAAGTAGCTTATAAGCTACTAGTCTTTTTTTTTTCTTTTTCATTTTTATCCCATTAATTTACTTGATATCTTTTTTGACCTTTTTTAATCAAATAATTAATTTTATAGATTTTTTTTTTGTGCAGAAACTTAGTATGGGCTAAAAGAGTGCGCAACTTCTAACAGCTGTGGGATGGATGGTACAAACTGCAGTGCCAAGCACAGTTGTTGAGCATAAGAAATTCATTCATTTGAGACTTGTATTGCGTGTCACAAGGTAAAGCCTGAAACATATTGGTAGTAGTATTGTAGGGGTTTTATGTTTTAACTTTGAGAGTATCCAAATATAATAGAATATCAATATGGTCAGGGAGAAAAGTTTTGCCTCTGAAGTTAAGGGTGCTTAATTACTTAATTATTTATCAATAGATGTGAAGACCATTGAATTATTTATTTTACCACTGGTTAGTTAGTATGTTGAATATATCTGTTATGGCAGGAGCCAAAATATTTTATATTATCACCCTGTGGCCATTCATGGTTTGTTATGAAAGTTTAATTTTCCAATCAACTGCCAAGTAAAATATTTTACATTACCGTGAAAAGAGTCATAAAATTTATGACTAATTAAACTTGCCCGTGATTCGTATGTAGTGGATATATGACGCTTGAATATGCAATATATGGTCAATTTTCAGCAAAATCAAATGCTTTTAGTTTTGGTGTAATGGTTATTGAGATTGTAACTGGCAAAAGAAACACTGGTATTTTTCATGGGGAGAGCTTTGTAACTCTTTTTTTTTTTTCTTGTCAAGATATCTTTCTTGTCCTTGTCATTACAATAATAGGATCAGAAAATTATTTCATACTTCACATAACTGTACAGATGGAATATATGAAGTAACATCTTTAAATTGAACAAATTCATGCAGGTGTGGTGAAACTAGAGGGATGGAACGACTACAAACATTGTAGATCATTCTTGGTCTCTAGAAACCGTATTTCACATGTGTCAGACCTTGAACTCTCGTGACCCAATTTATTTAAATTTTTTATAAAAATATGTTATTTCATATTTAATTAAATGATGCAAAAATATTTATATAAATTATATTTATATAAGAACTTGTGGCTGTAGACTGTAGTTTCTATTCCAAGTCAACTTTGATCAGCCTCCGTGGACTGACTCTATATATACTATACAATTTTTCCAGATCTATGACAACTTGCAATGAGTGCATTGTATTACATTTTCCAAGTCAACTCAGGTCAATGCATTTTGCAGAGTCTTTCCCAATACAAGTCTGCACCACTAGCTAATTTTCCCTTTTCTCAGCCAGAGTGAAATAAGAAAAATTATAGAATAAACAAAGCACTAGTATTTTACCACAGTGCACAAGCTGTGACAGGTTGTAAATAGCGAAGGAAATAGGAAATTTAGTAATAACACTAAATTTTGCCAGTGATATTCTTCAAAAATAAGTACCAGGATTATAGTGATCTTATTCATTTGTTGAAACTTGTTCAGATGCAAAATATCAGCATTCAGAAAATGGAGGTTCAGATGACCGGGGAAGATTAATTGTAGATTTAAGAAAGTGGTTTCCAATAAACAATTGTGTGGTAGATTTGATCCTGTGTATACAAAGAATAAATGCAAGGGGAATTCGAGAAACCAGATTTTGAAAATCAATACTAAAGAAATACGTTAGTGTAGAAAGATAAGCACCAAGCTACGCTACTAGTAAAATAGTCATAGTCATAACATACACTTCATAGGTCATATCACATCACAGGTTTCAGAAGCTATTGGGAGACTGAGAGAATAACTATTAAACATGAGCATAATGGTCGCTATGGTTGGCCTGTCAACTAAATTTTCTTGAACACAAAGCAAACCAATATGGATGCATCTCAACATTTCATTTCGTGAATTGCTGTTTAGTGATGGATCTACAATGTTGTAAGCCGTCCCCTCCCTCCAGTTTTTCCATGTATGCAAAAATTTGTTATTAAGTGATGGATTCCACTTTGCATTAATGTTTTGGAGCAAGTAATGTTCTAATACATACTTTTATATGACAAAAGAAGAAATAATATGGAGAGAGGAAGACTTACATAGCTCAGTAGATCCTCCACATTCTCCCCATGATGAATGCCACTGTTTTTCTGGCCGCTTATGATCTCAAGAACCACCAGTACACCAAAACTAAAGACATCTGATTTCACTAAAAATTGTCCATGCATTGCATACTCAGGTGCCATATATCCACTACATGCCATTATGGATAGGTTGAATTAGTCATATATGTTAAGACTATTTCCAGGGTCATAAATTTTCATTCTGCTTCAGTTGCTAATGCCAATGATATTCTTAACAAAGCTTTAATTTTGAATTCCTAGTACTGTAAAAGTATTTTACTTTAATTTTGAATTATGACATCAGTATAAAACAGCTTGTTGCTTATAACTACTACTTAAAAAGTCATACTCTTTAAACAAAGTGGTAATACAGGATTCGGTGATAATGTTAAAAATTCTCCTTGATTATTGATTGAAATTAAACTCTTAACAATTATTAAGCTATAGCATATTCTAATACCTACTAGGTTCCCACAATTCAACTTGTAGTTGCTCCAGTTTGATCCACTAAAACCAGTCTTGCCGTGCCAAAATCTGCTATCTTAGGATTCATATCTTGGTCTAGGAGAATCTTGCTTGTTTTGAGATCACGATGTATAACACGTAGATAGAATCTTCGTGAAGGTAGAGAAGGCCTCGAGCAATACCTCTAATGATTTTGTAGTGCATCCCCCTTTCTTGGTTGGATCTGCATATACAGACATGAATTTTGGCGGTATATGAATATTTAGGCTTTGTCTTAAACCAGAAGTGAAATATATAGAAATAGTCTAATTATGCAGTCATTCAGACATACCAAATATGAATCAAGGCTTTTATTAGGAACAAATTCATAGACGAGTAGCCTTTCTCTTCCTTCCAAGCAGAAACCAAGTAGCCTAACTAAATTTCCGTGCTGAAGCTTGGCCACTAACTAAAAGCAATTCATTCTTAAATTCATATACCAGTGAAAAGTTCTCAGTGATAGTTGATTTAGATTAAACTCTTAACAATTAATAAGCTATAGCATATTCTAATTAATAATTACCGGGTTCCAACAATTATTCTTGTATTTGCTTCAGTTTGATCCACTAAAACCAGTCTTGCTATGCCAAAATCTGCTATCTTAGGATTCATCTCTTCGTCTAAGAGAATGTTACTTGCTTTGAGATCACGATGTACAATACGCAGTCGAGAATCTTCGTGAAGATAGAGAAGGCCTCGGGCAATACCTTAATGATTTTGTAGCACATTTCCCAGTCCAATTGTACTCTCTTGGTTGGATCTGCATTTACAGCCATATGTGAATAATTAGGCTTTGTCTTTAACCAAAACTGAAAGACAGAGCAACAGTCTAATTATGCAGTCATTAAGATGTACCAAATATGAAGTAATCAAGGCTTTTATTTGGAACAAATTCAAAGACAAGTAGCCTTTCTCTTCCTTCCAAGCAGAAACCAAGTAGCCTAACTAAATTTCGGTGCTGAAGCTTGGCCACTAAAAGCACTTCGTTCTTAAATTCTGTATCTCCTTGTTTGGATTCGCTTGACAACCTTTTGACTGCAATAATCTGCCCATTGGAGAGCCTACCCTGAAAATATATCTCTGTCAGGTATGGTAAATATTTTGCTGACTGGTGCTATTGCATGTTTTGATGTGTATCTGAATTCAACAGTTACTAACCCAGTAAACAGCTCCAAATCCACCTTGTCCAAGTTTATTAGATTCAGAGAAGTCTCCTGTAGCAACTCGTATTGTGTCAAAGTTGAATTGCAATGACTCAGCAATATTAATTTCTTCGTCATCTTCATCCTCTTCCTTAACTTCAATTGGGGAACAAATTTAAGCTAGTTAGTTTTTCAAATACGTTACAAGCACAATACTTCTGTCCGTGCAGTCAAGATGGAAAATTTGGTGTATAATTTCTGAAACCAGAAGATAGCTCCCTATTTCTTACCTTCTTAGTTGTGAGTCAGTGACTCATGCTTTGAATTATTTAAAAAAATTCATAAACTGTCTGTTTAATGTATTAGATTGTATGTAGTTCAGTTATTATTTATAGGAAAGAATTAACCTAAATTATGTCAGAACATATATGCCTTTCTACAAAGATTTTTCTCTATATTTATAATTCATTGTTTTAACAATATAGTAGTTAGTTGAAAATAAAAAATCACAGTAAATTGATACTCAGACTTGCCTACAAGGTTTTTCCTTGCCTTCCACCTCCTTAAATATAGGCAGAGACAAATGAGCAAAACAACAACAACAGTAGGCACAATTACAGCAATGACAATTAGTGTCGTCTTGCCACTTTCTGCAAAAACAAGAATCCTCTGCTTGGTTAGATATTTTAAGGATTGAGGATAATAAAATATCAAAAAGTTTGGTAACCAATTATAATGACAACTACCTTTTGGGGAAGTGTCATTGGTGGAGGGAGATGGTGGTGGTGGTGGTGGTACCTCTGGGTCGTCTAACACAGTCGTCTGTTTGTAGAAGGTGTTGTTTTCGTATCTAATAATACAACTGGGTCTAACAACTCTACCTCCTATCTTGTCATTGCAACACTCTTGGATTTCTGATATAGCTCCGATCAAGCAGTTTTTGCAGTCTTGCTCAGACAAATCAGGCTTGCACTGTGCATAAGCGAATATGGTTTGAGAATTTGTAGCAGTTGTATTGTCCATGGCATACTTACGACGAGAGTCACCTGATGCAGCAATGTCTGTTAGCTTCCTCATAAAGTTATCGCGCACTTTATTGAACTGGTCCGCGTCAGTTGCGTTGTATGGGTTCGCCAAGTTAAAAGTAGGATCAGTTTCCATGGTGTGGAATATTGGGCGGTTCGAGTAGCGCAGCAAGCATTTTTCAGAGACTACAACGTACAAAATTGCCTCCTTCCGGTTTGGACAGAGCTGTTTGATAAGGGCTCCCGAATCGTTGAGGCAACTGCGGCACTCATCCGGGTTTTGATCGCCTCTGCAGAGACCAATGGCGTATACTTTGTCGGGGTCTCGGCCATATGAGAAATTGTAGAAACCATAGTTAATTTGTGTGTGGGAAGAGAAAGTGGATAAAAGGGTGTTGAGGTTGCTGTGATAGGTGCTGTTGGTTGTGTAGTTCCCTTTGCTGTTATCACACTTTACGCGTAAGTCTGGCAGGTCGCTGCCTTGGAGAGATTAACTTTAGAAATAGAAAGGAAAGAAAGAAAAGAAGGATGCAAGAAACAGCAGCCATATATGTATGAATGAATGAGCATCTATCGGCCAAAGGGTGCTGCTGTCTCTTTATATCGAAAATTTTCCTTCAATCATATTCATCATATAATTAAAGTATTAAACACATTATAAAAGACGTAATATTAAACACTTTATAAGTCTCAAGTCTGAACTTGTTCAATTTCCTTATCGATCCGTCTAGTGGTTTGAAGTTTGAACTTGGGGTGTCTCTGACTCTGTCAAACGTGGGACTCAACCCAGGATCCGGTTGAGAAAGAAAGACACTGTGTCAGTCTGACAATCTCTTAAGAATAATATATTTGAAATATGAAGAAAAAAAAGGTTTAATTGTAATTTTTATCCTTAACATTTTTATTTTTGATGGATTTTACTCCCAAAAAATTAATTTGGCACATTTTATCCCCAACTTTTTAAAAAAGCTGCAAATTTTACCCTTCACAATTTTGATGACGTGATATGCTAAAATAATTGTACTTTTTACCCCAACTTTTTACTTTTTGGCAAATTTTACCCCTAACTTTTTACTTTTTGTGAATTTTACTCTAATTTTTTATGCTTATGTCAGCATACCACATTCAAAACTGTGGAGGGTAAAATTTGTAACTTTTTAGAAAAGTTGAGAGTAAATTTTAAAAAGTTGGGAGTAAATTGTGTCAAATTAATTTGTTTGGGGTAAAATCTGCCACAAATTAAAAAGTTAAGGGTAAAAATTATAATTAAGCCAATATATATATATATATATATATATATATATATATATATATATATATATATATATTCAATTTTAGGTAAAATGAAAAATATTATAGTATTAATTTTAACGTTGAAAAGAAAAGAAAAAATTGACAAAGATTAAACAAAGATCATTTAAATGCGTTGAATTTATTTATTTTTCTTTCATCTTTAAGAGAATTTCTTCTAATCATCTGCCATTTCTTCGAACAATTCATCTAACCATTTCACAGAAAATCTTTGTTAAACGTCCTCCATAATTTTTTTCTATTTTATTTGTTTTGTATTTAACTTTTTATTTTTAAAAGTAATATTGTTAGACTAATTAGTTGAAGCACTTTTTTGGGAGTATCTCTCACTTATCATCACATTTAACATTTATTATTAAAGAATACAATGTTAAATATGAAATTACGCAATAATAATTCTAATATTCAATTATTATTCAAAAAAATACAATTCTAATATTCGATTTTTTTTAAATTACCTATTGATGACAATTGACATGACAATATATACATACATACATACATACATATATATATATATATATATATATATATATAATTAAATTTGACTCTCCAATGGTTACTTACATAATATGATTAAATGCGTGACATATTATGATGAAGTGAGAATGACTATTGACCACTATTTGTAAAATTTATGAGAATTAAAATTAATAAAAAAAAACTACAGGATCAAAGATAAATTTATTTATATTTACAAAATATATTTAATCTTTAAAAAGTTTAACTTTTATTCAACAACTTTTTAGTTAATTAATTACTTGTCAATAAAATTCTTTGCGTTTTTAATTATGTTACTGTGTCAATTAATTAAAACTAAATAATATATCTCTATATTTTTTGATAGCCACACATGCAAAAAAGGAAGATTCAATGCAGTAGACGAGACACCATTCGTCGTGTATGGGGCAAGAAAATTTTTTATGATGTTCTACTCAAGTGTGGTTTACGGGGCAAGAAAATAATTTTTATTATGTTCTACTTTTTCGACAAAAATAATTTACCATTTTTCTATTTTTATTTTTTAATAAATCCATGTCTAAATAATTTTTTTCCAAAATAATAATTTTTAAAAAAATATCAACTTAATTACAAATTTGGTCCCTTAAGTATTGTAATTGTACAATTTTAGTCTCAAATATTATCATTGTGTCAAGGGAGAGTGAAAAAATGCAAAACAAAGTCAGAGATGACACGAAGCTTTGAGAATATAGGGAAAATGTTAATAAAAAATTAATAAAATTGAAAATGGAAAAATATGAAATTTATTATTAATATGTGAGTTCTTGAGAGATGTATGGTTAGACTAAAAATTGGTTGGATTTCTTAAAATTGAGGTGGCCTTGTGGGAACCACTAAAAATGAGTTAAGAACTCAAACTTGATTTTTGGCTGTTGATGCTCTTAAAGTATATCTAGCTGAAATTCTCAGAGTTGCAAGTTATAATGTAAATGCAATTCTTATATAAAAACTCGTTACCTGTTTTAACATTAAAATATTTCTACTCCTGGTCTTGTATACTACCTCTGGTCCTAATTATAAGCAACATAGGACAAATCATCAATATCAAGGAAAATAATTATTACAGCTTTTTTTAATTAATTCTGCTATAAATTCAATTTTTATTCTAAAAACACCCTTTGTTTTAAGTGGTTGTCATAGTGCATAGGAAATAGAGTAAACAATAAAACAAGGGTACAAAAGAAATTTACTTTAAAAACTAGTGATTGTTGCTTATAATTAGGACCAAAGAAAAACTCACTTTGTTACTTATAATTAGGACCAGAGGTAGTATTATATAAAAAATTATGCCAGGGCAGGAGAGAGAGAAAAAAATAGAGAATAAAAGAGAAAAAAAAAAACAGTGGATCCTAGTTGCATAAAATGTTGACACCTGTAAATGTAAAAATGGTGGTTAGACAATTTTTATACAATTATACATAAGTGAATGTATTTTTTTGCTTTAATTATAAAAATAGGCTTAAAATTATTTTTGGTCTCTTAAATTTAGATGACTTTTATTTTTAGTCCTTCAAATTTAAATTTACTTTTTTTATTCCCTAAATTTTTTAAGATTGCTCTTTTATTTTTAATTGTTATTTTTTTATAGTCATAGTTTTTTTTTTTTTTGAAGTAAAGCACACTTATTTCATTTCATTCAAAATCAAAGAATAAGTACAATATGGAATATGGTTAAGAACTTGATTGCTAACATATAATCTAGATGTCCTAGCTAACTAATAAATAACTTGATTAGCTTGCCTCTTAACAACACTCACCATAGAGTTTGGAAAAGTGTTAAATAAAGCTCTACATCTAGATAAAATTAAGTGAAATTATGAAGAGCCTTTGGTGTTTGCAACTGTACCATCTACCATAGCCTTGCAATCTGATACAAAAATAATTTTTTCAATGTATAATTGATGCATCCATTGTAGAGCATGCAGTAGTGTGGGATCTCCAACACACCCCCCTCACGCCGAGGACTAGACATCTCGAGCGTGAAGTTTATGCACGATTGGACATCTGCGGTGGTTCGATAGCGGCCTGATAGGGGGTGACACGATAGGTCCACAACAAGGCATAATTGGCCCAACAACATATTGCTAGGATAGGCTTTGATAACATTTTAGAAAGTGGGTTATGAGCCTAACTCAACCTTACAAAATCGGCTTGTAAGGTAAGGGTTGCCCCCCACTTATATACATTATTTTGGCCTTATCACTAGTCGATGTGGGATCTCCAATAACATCTACGTTACACTTCAGAAATCCAGTACTCATAGTTTACTTCATTGTATAACGAGAACTTAATGATTCCCTATGTAAGGATATACATTCATTGTTTTATACTCATTAGTGGAAAAAAAACTATCCCTTAAATTATGAGTAGTGTTATAAAATATAGGATTAACTAAGTTTTTAATCATTGAACTTTTTCAAAATTCGGGTTTCAGTTCTTAAACAAAATTTTGTCTGGTCAAAATTTCTAAAATTTTATTCTGTCACAATTTTTAGTCCCTACCGTTAGAGTGTGTCATTAAATGATGACATGATGGTCTTTGAGATTGCCATGTGTCATTTTTTAATTATTTAATGTGATTTATTTTTTAGCCTAGAAATTTATCAATCTATTATTCTCCGATTGGCATGTCTAAAACTAAATATATTTGAAAGATATATTTATTAAATTTTTTTTGACCTTATTAAAAAGATATATTAAGGTCTGGTTGCAATTTCTACTTCAAGCCGGACGCCCACCACAAGGGTCAAGGGAGTCCAAATTCATTAATTTCTCTACACTTTATGAATCATAAAAATATGTTTAATTTTACTTAAGTGTTTTTATGAAATTTATAGATAAATTTGTCCACAATATTTTATATATTATCTATATAAATAATAAATAATAAAATAATTGGTACAGCAGCACAATAAATTTACCCTATGACAGGAAAACTGATGGAAAATGTTCAACTTACATCCGCATAAATGTGGTGTATAGGTGGAAAAAAAAAAAGACAGAAAGAAAAAAAATGGAATGTTTTAAATGAAGTAATGAAAAATTAAGAAAAGAATAACATAAAAGTGAGGATGAAAAACATATATAAATGTATAATAATATTAATTCCTTCTAGTTTTGTGCTTTCTAAGGAAGCCATATGGATAGAATGCTGGATCAGAAAATTCAGAAGGAGAGAAGAGCCTTATGGGTTCAAGCTATAAGAAGATAGTTAAGAATTATAAGAGTTGACTTCGGGAGTTTTATTATATATGCTAAAAGTGGGTGTGTGAGAAGGCTTAGCGTGTAGGAAATCATCTCATCGACCTGGTAATTGAGACGTGTTCATATCTTAGACCCTTTTTTGTGGTTCCTTGGACATAACCTAACATCTGTTTTATCATGTTCTTGTGGAAATGGCATTTGTTTTCATTCTTTAAGTAGAGTTCATTAATTTAGGGAATGAGTTACGTATGGAAAGTCCACCCTTGTCTTGCGAAGGTAACCAATATGGAATTAAAATGGACACAAAGCTTGGTTTTTAATGCACTTGTTCAGCAAAAAGATTCACACGTTAGATCTTCTAACATCATGTTAAAACCTAACTAGATAAAATTCAAACCGATAAGGAAGGGTTCAAAACTTTCTTTACAGGTGAAATGGGTGGTCTAGAATGAGGATTTTGCTGTATGAATGATGATGCAGCATGCAATAGAACTCATATCCTAAATTAATAGTGGTTACCAAGCCTCGGATGCAAGCAGTGTTCCTTAATGGCACATTCTCCCAACTGTGGTCGTCCTTGTTTAATATCCAAATCTTTACACAGTTTGGCAAGGCTATGCATAAACAACAAAAGAAATCCAAGTTTTTCTGTTTGTCAATTGGAGTTTCATGTTAATGGAGTGAGTGATCTTTCTTTTGTGTCATTCAATTCATTCCCATCATCATACACACATATATAATGCTTTAACTAGAGGTGAAAATAGATTAGGCCATTTGATAGGAGCTTATGGCTTAACCTACATCAGGCCTATGCTAAGCCAAACTTTGTTAGGAAATAGGTCAAGTCTAAGTTTTATAAAACCTATTTGCTTAAAAATGTCAGATTTTAGGTCATTCAAAATGTCTTTTAGGCTTAACAGGCCGACTTATTTAAGTGAATATAAATAATAATTTTTTCATACTATTATTATTATTATATATATTAAATTTGTTAAAATGTATTAAAATGATATACTTATTTACCTCTTTTAATTATTAGGCATGTTAATTTACATAAAGAGTCAAGCCTATAAGATTATTAGTTCACAAAAAATAAAAAAATAGCCTGTAATATTATTGAAAAATAAATTTATATCTTATTTAGAAACATTAATACAAAATAGGCTTTGAAGCAAGTAATATATATATATATATATATATATATATATATATATATATATATATATATATATATATATATATATATAAAAGGAGGGATTCACTTACTCCAAGAGTAATTCTAAGAGACTTACTCTTCATTCTCACAATTCATTTTCTTGAAATCTAATGGTTGTAATGAGCAATTAATCTTAACCATTAGATTTCAAGAAAATAAATAGTGAGGATAAGGAGTAAGTCTCTTAAACTTACTCTTGGAGTAAGTGGATCCCTCCTCATGTATATATATATATATATATATATATATATATATATATATATATATATAAAGTGTAATTACTAATAGGTCTATTTAGGCTTATAGGCCAATAAGCCTACCAACTTTTAAAGGCCTTATAATCAATTAGGCTTACAAACCAGACCAGGCTTTTATGCATGTCAGATCTTGCCTTTAAGAAAGGCCTAGAATAGTTAAATAGGTCAAGTTTAGGCTTTGTATTTTTAAAAAAGGCCACTCTTAGGCCTACCAAAGTCTAGTCTACCCTAGTCTATTTCAACCCCTATTATAACCATAAAAGCCATTTTCCTCCATGCACCTAGCCATGTTGCTTGATTTATGTTTTTTCACATAGGATATCAAAGTTTTCAAAAGGTTACAAATTTATTATGTTGGTGGATGTTAGCATGATATTTTTTTAACCTTGGTTATTCAATAATGCTAGCTAGCTAAAAAGTTAGAATAAATTACATTGACACCCCTGAGGTTTTTTTACATTGCATAAATTCTCTTTTCTTTTTTAGCGTTTACAACTTCTCTTATAAGGAATACGGTGTAATATTTTTCAAACAATTAAAGGGATTAGGGTAGGGGTAGAAAAAGTAGGGGTATTTTGTGCTATATCACCAAATCTTAGGGTGTCATTGTAATTTTCTCTAAGTTTTTTTTTTTTGAAAAGCCAAATGAACAATTTATTTATTTAGACAGGCCATGAAATGTGACCCAACAAAGGTAGTAAAAAATTACAAATTGTCCCAATAGCTACCAAAGAATTTGCCTATACCAATAAAATGCATAACCTCTACTACAAAAGAATAAGAAAAATCTTAATTCACGAAGAGGCCGAAAGACTATCCATAAATTACTCTAAGATATAACCTTATAAGTGTAAGGCATATCAAATTGCAACATATGCTTTTATTTCCTCTCTTGATAATTCAAAATTAACATTTCTGAGTCTTCCATAAATTTAGAACTTTTCATGAAATAACACCACCCTCCATCTAAGCCTCATCTTAAAAGAGGAAAGTACATATGATGCATTTAACACATGAGTATTTAGTTGTAACAGATAAGGTAAGGGACTAAACTTGCTATTACCAAAGATAATGTACAAAGACATACACAAGTCTCGGCTACATACTTTCAAAAGATTTTTCTAATTTGACTTTACAGCTGCAGGGTGGTCGTCAAATAGAATTATTTCCTACCACTTTACAACTACAATTTATTGCCCATTATCCTTCTCTGCAATGGCACCTGCAAAAATTTGGCAATGGTCTCAGCAGCAAGTTAAGCCCATTCTAAATTTAATGTTCAACTGACTGAACTTCTGAAAGGTTTTTGGACTCTTGACAACCTGGTGATGGTGCGGAATCTTTCAATTGTTGGAGCTCATATGCATCATGCCCTTTGATTACCTTGAAAAGAACTTTTCACCTTATAAGAAAAAATGGATGGCGTTGAATAGATGAGTTTGAATGTCTCAAGTAAGTCTTATGTTAAATCTTAATTTATACCAGACCATATCACATGGTGTACTTTTACAATCAATCATAAAAAAAAAAAACCAATGATAATATGAACAATAAATCAACATCTTAAGGAATGAAATTTACTTTGATATACAAAAATTATATTACACAACTGATTCTCTCCTCTACTAGCGATAAAGGAGAAATAGAGACATTAAAAGAATATAGTGATAGTAATATCATGTCAAATTAAATTAGTCAGTGTTTTCATCGGAAGTTTGTTAGAACCAAAGACATTGGACAATGTCCAACCCCTCAAAACTATGGTTTTGACGATAACAAACGATATTAAATTTTGAAGTATCTAATGAGTTTATTTGAACATTACAGGAAATACACCATCCAATACACTTATGGTATTGTAATCTCTTTACTTAAACTCTACACAGAACACTCTCTATATCGTCCAATCAGTTACATGGAACTTGTCTTTATAATATACCATCTAACGTCCAACGCGCTATAAACAAACAAGTGTCCAAGTGTATTGTGAAAACCAGTGTACAATACATTGTGATCTTTTGAGCATCCAAAAAGGAGCTACTAACTTACACAAATATTTTTATCTAAGTTAGTTAGCGTCCATTCAAGATGTCTGTACACATACATATCACGAGGCCAATACACCTTCTAGAAGCTCTAAAATATTCTGTGTTTCCCTAGTATGATTTAAATGCTAATCATTTGAATTTGAGTGTGTACAAAAATAGCTCAACAGATAACGAATATTCCCTGCAAATTTCGTTAGTGGAACTTGTAGTGGAAATGATTGTACCTTTGTCCCCCCCTTTCTCTTCACCCCAAGCTGCCACGTAGCAAGCTGCAGCTATAAGATACAACGAACACTTTTTTCATAGGCTTTGAATTCTACAACAGATCTTTTTTGGGAGAAAGAGCAGAGCAATTCTGATAAAATAATAAGATTTAAATATCAAATTGATCCCTGTAAGTTAGTGTTTTTTCATTTTTGGTCCCTATAATTTTATTTTTTCAATTTTTGTCCCTGTAAGATGACACTTTTTCAATTTTGGTCCCTGTAAATTTTTTTGTTCATTTTTAGTTCATGTAAGTTTGCATGCTAAAATTAGAAGGACTAAAAATGAAAAAATTGAAATATTAAAAGGACTAAAATTAGAAAAACACAAACTTATAGTGAAAAGAAAAGCTTACAGGGACCAAAACTAAAAAAACGCAAACTTATAGGAACTAAAATTGAAAAAGTGCGAACTTACAGGGACTAAATTTATATTTAAGCACAATAATAACTCATAAGTTATAATAAGCAACAATGAAAACCATACTGTGCTCTAGCCAAATGGAGCTCTAAGAGCCAACTGATCAAAGATTCAAAGGTAATTAGGCATTCCACACCAACCTGTGAAAGAAAACATCATCAGATAGAGCTAAAAAAAACACATCGCGCAACTAAACTTCATAACAAGTAATCGTAAAATAAAAATAACATTTCTAAAAAATTCACGTTCAACTTCCTCCATTACGACTAGTTTTGCTTGTTGAAGGAAGGACTGACAAGAAACCAAACAAACCAGACATGTGCTCCAAAGTCACCTCAAATATGGACCTTTTAAAATACTACAAACATATACCAGAATTCAGGGATTTTACTACATAGATATAATACCTCTGCCATTTCATAGAAGGAACTACATATCAAAACACAAGGATTTTTCTACCTATATCAGAGGACTTTTAAATTGATTTGACTAATTTAAAAATAACAAATATGAACTTTTCATAGAAGTAACTACATAGATATAACACCTCTGTCATTTCATTCCCACGTTCCCACATCCTACTTAAGAAACTCAATATAGTGTCATTTGGTTCTTGTCAATATCTGTAGATGTTATTCTTGGACTCTTTCTGAAAATAAAATGCAAGTCCAGTAAGTACTAACATTTTAATTTGAAAAAATAACACATTAAAATAAATGTAGATCAATTTATAAAAACACATCCATGTACGCCATTTGGACAGGGAGAAGAACGCCTTTGCACCTCTTGAGGAACTTCCAGCCGAGGTGATCCTTTAACACAAGTCTTCTTGTGATGTAATCAAGAAACAACTTCTGCAGAGAAGGGTTATTTGTAAATCAATCTAACTAAGTGCGACTGCAATAGGAAATCATTTTGGGTATATGCTGATGAAGTTTATTATATATATTTGGCAGTTAAAAATTGAGATATCGTTCCAACTATTTTATTTAACATCTTCATGGAAACATAGGAATCTAACAATAAATCCTAGAAGATGTAAAAGTAAATCCAAATATGCCTATTTGGATGCTCATTATTGATCACTCTAACTTTTGAATCATAGAAACACAGTATTGACAAGATATAACTTTGAATTTCCCAAGTTTATTCGAGAAGAAGCTGCCACTATGTCAGAGTCAACAAAATAACAAGGAACCAATCATGTAAGCAATTTCAACAAGAGATCGAGACAATATTCTTTCTTTTCAAGTATTATAATTATTAAATGAACAGCGTGAACACAGGGAACCAAATTCGTACATTTTCAAAAAAATTTCAAGTAAAATGGTTGGTAATGGCTCCATAATGCCTATGATATAGGATGGATACTTATTTACAGAAGCCAAGTTCACAATCAAATAAGGGTTACTCATGAGGTTTGTTTATTATTTTTTTTTCGATCGGCAAATGTTAGCTGTTAATTGTTAGTTTTTTGTTAGCGGAGGGATTCGAACCCACAACCTCTCCCTCCTTCCCTTCTTCCTTCACCACCAAACCAACCTTATAACTCCTTCACCACCAAACCAACCTTTTATTATTGTATTATTACGAAAAAATAATTTTGTAGATAAAAAATAAATCTCTATGCATAATGTTCAACAAATCAAACATACATTTTTCAAGAAAAATAATAGTTTAATCCTTATCAGCATGGTGGCAGAGAGGATGACGCGGTGGCAGAAGGTGGTGGTATTATTTCACTTTTGATATGAAAAATTGGTCATATTTCACCTTTTGTATTTAAACATTATTTTAAAATGTCATGCTTAATAGATAAACTAAATAATATACATGGAGCACATTGCAAGACTTAATAAGTCATTTCAAAAGCTCTTTTTCGCTCTCTCCGTTCGCTCAGTTCTTCATCCACCGGAGGGGGTGGTTTTGGGTCATTTTTGGCCTGTAATCACCCCTCTACAGCGGTTTTTCTCTTCTCTCACCTAAATAAGTGGTTTTTCCGCATAGATCTGGTTTTTCTTTCATGATTTTTCATATTTTCGTCGTCTATGTGTGGCGGTGTTGGTTCCCGTCTTGGTGCGGTGTTGTGTGGTTTCCTGTTTCGGCATGGTGTTGTTTGCTTTCCAGTCTTTGTGCGGTGTTTGTTCGGTTCAGATTGGTAGATCTGCTTCGATCATTTACAGATTTAGTCAAGATTTGGGTGTCAACGCTACAGATCCGGAAGCATGGGTATTCCGGTCACTTTGATTTTGTCACACTTGTAGGCATTTTGCCGTGTTATGCTATTAACCTGGATGATCTGTGTTTGTTCACAGATTCATCCTTTTCAGTTTTTAGCGAGATTGAATTTGTATTGTTCTCGATGTATGCTACTTATGTGAATGAATGAATACCTTTTTTTAGTAAAAAAAATAAAATAGATAAACTAAATAATGAATAATAAAGGCTAAATTACTTTGTTAGTCCCTTATCTTTATTTTAGGTTGTCATTTGGTCCTTTATTTTTTAAAAGTTGTAAAATGGTCTCTCAAGTAATTTTTTTTATAGCATGTTTACTTAAGGGACCATTTTACAATTTTTAATAAATAAGGGACCATTTTGTAACTTTTAAAAAAATAAAGGGCTAAATTGCAATCTAAAATAAAAATAAGGGACCATGTGAATAATTTACCCAATAATAAATTTTGGATGGAAACTAGAAAAACATGTGGGTCATCATTTAATAGCCAATAATAAATATGGTGTTTTTTTTATTTTAGTCTTTTAATTTTTTTTTGTTTCAATCCTTTAATGATGACATTACAGTGATGTTGGCAGCAAGTTGACTTGTCACGTCATTTAGGAGTCTGAAAGGGCAGTCACATGTAATTTTTTTGTTGTTGTAAACTTTTGTTTTAAATGTCAATCAACTAGCCTGATATCATCAATTGTTTTGAACAGATGAGGACAGTTTACAAAAAAAATTACACGTGACTGTCCTACTAAGACTTAAATATGTTTTTAGTCACTCAATTATGAATCGTTATTTTTTTTGGTCCTTCAAATTAAAAGTCGCTTTTTTTAGTCCCTCAAAATCAAAAAATGTTTTTTTAGTCCCTCTCCATAGTAGTGCCAAACAAAGAATAACGAATTCGCAATTTGTGGTGGCTTTTAGCCGCCAAAAATGTACAAAATCAAATTTTGGTGGCTAAAAGCCGCCACAAATTGCAAATCCATTATTCCTTGTTTGGCACCCATTATGGAGACGGACTAAAAATAGTATTTCCCATCTTTGAGGGACTAAAAAAATGACTTTTAATTTGATGGACTAAAACAGACATACCCTTATATTTGAAGGACTAAAAACATATTTAAGTCGTCCTACTAAGCTCCTTGATGATGTGACAAGTCAATGGATTGTCAACATCATTGTTACGTCATCATTTAACGTTGTTACTTGACAGTTGAGGCTAAAACCAAAAAAAAATCTTTAAAGGACTAAAATCAAAACAAAAATCTTTAGAGGACTAAAATAAAAAAAATCCCCTATTTTATAGGGACCAAAAACTTATCTAAGCCTATTTTGATTGATTTCACCATACAAAATCTATGTTAATATTATTATTATCCTCATAAGATACATGAGTTGTACATAATAGAGGGGAGATGAGTGGTAACAATATCTATTTATAATATATAAAGTCTAAGCTACATATCGTGATGTTGCCATCTCAAATTTTTAGAAATCACACATTCTTTCACATAAGCCTTTTTGCTTATATGGCACATTCCTATCATTTTACAAAAATCTACTATACCCTCTTTATGGCATAGTTTACTAATGTTTTTCAACTGAAAGTCTAAAAGAAAATCTTTTCATTGGTTACTAAATCTCATTAAAATGTTTCCTTTTCATTTTCTCAAGTGTTTCTTTCTCCTCCTTCGCCTTTCCTTGTTTTCTTTGTTGAATCCAAAACCCTTAGTGTTTTGTTTATGACAAACCATTTGTGTCTGCAAACTGAAGAATGAAGCTCTGCAAGCTAACAATCTGCTAAGTGTTTCAGATTATATTAATAACATATTGAAAACAAGCATTTTGGTGAGTTCAGAACAAGCTCAGAATGGATGTCTCAACTATGCATCACATGAAACCCCTTCCACATGATGAAGTCAGTGCTTCCTTTGAATTAACATGTTGAAGAAAGTATCAAGACAGTCTCATACAAAGGAAGATAAGAGAATACACCATCAGAATGAAGCTGCAGAAGAAGAAGCATTAGAGTGATGCTATCCAAAATCAAGACATAATGATTATGAGAAGATCACATCTGCATGATGTGTTGAAGGCAAGACCCTGAAGACTCTAAGCATCAAAGAACAACACCATGTTTTCCATATGCAGCCACAAACATAAAGGGCTCATCAAAAGACTGAGGTTGATGACAGAATGGAATGAAGAGCAACTTCATGTTTTCCATATGCAGTCACACAGATAGAGGACTCATCAGAAAACTGAAGTTGATAACATTACATCTTCCATATGAATCACAATCAATGAGGGTTCATCAGAAGATTGATGTTAAAATAAGATTAAGATGCAAGTAGCTGAGATGTGTCCTTGTGAATTTGATATGGAACATCATATTGGTGTTAAGAACATTTCAGGAACTCTCACCAAGGATAGAAAACTTTCAACACCAACAGCAACCTACATATTCTATATGCTGAAGCAAGCTGCTTCAAAATGATTAGTGCTGTGAAAAGTTTATCATTGGGATGAAGATGTGCTCCTTACAAAGTCTCTTCAGAAGGAACCTACATTAGAATAAGTCCTTCCTCAGCAAACATCAAAACACATTTCTGATGTGTCTTTAGAAGATCATCAGAATTTGCTCATCAAAATGGTTTCTTCATAACATATTCAAAATGATGACAGGTCATATACATTTGTCATAATTCAAAATTTTCTGCCCAAAAAATAGTTGTACCAAGAGTCCAGCAGATGCCCTTGGAGTACTATAAGAAGGACCTCTTGGAAGCCTTTCAAAGCACCTTGAAGCAAGCAAGAAAGAGAGCTATTTGAGCCTTTCTTCCTCAGTGTGGATTTGTGAGTTTCCTACTTCAAGCCTCTCAATAAGAGTGACCCACTTCTACATTAGTCTAGTGAGCTATATCTTGTAATCAAGAGAGAAGTGTGATTGTATTTCCTGTGAGGAAATCTCCCGTTAGGGAGAATCTATTTTCTGTGCTGTGAATCACAGATACCCTTTGTTGTAGTGAGTGAAATCTCCAAGCCAAGACCAAGGTGCGATGCTGTGGTGAGGGAGTACCTGTGTAGCAGTGTGGTAACACTATTGTTGCTATGTAAAAAGCTAGTGTGAGCTCTGTGGAGTAGCGAACTTGTTGAGGTTGTTGTGTAAGCCAGTAGTGACTGGTTGTGGTGTTGATTTAGTGAAAATCTCACTAGAGTGTGAGGACTAGATGTAGCCTTGGGTTTGGGGTGAACCAGTATAAAAATCCCTTGTGTGATTTTCTTCTACTCTTTCCTTTACTGTTATTTTATTTGGCTTAGCTTAATAGCTTTTGCTTCACATATATCAACAAACCTTTTAAACAGAGTTTTCAAAGATAAAATATATAATGGGAAAGATCTCTTATCACACAGAGAGTTTGAAGTTTCGTTCTAAGGAAATATCTTTTCTGGAAATTGTTACAGATTTCATTATGAGCTAAGAACAAATATTCATACTGAACTTATCTCTTCTGAAGACTTATCATTCTGATTAACTGTAGAATCTAACAAAAAGCATTCAAAGTTTTTTTTTTAAAACACAATTCAACCCCCCTTCTTATGTTATTTTATTCACTTCAATTGGCATCAGAGCTTAACTCTCTGGTTGAGCACACTTAACAATGTAGGAGAAAGATCCTGGAAGAAGTGATGGCTATGCAAGCTCTAGTGGTATTCATTCCAGAAGGATCATCAATAGACAAGCCTCCGGGCTTTGATGGTAAAGATTGCTACAACTGGAGAGACAAAATGAAGCTATATTTGGAATCACAAGATGTTGACCTGTGGGATATCATAGAGCTTGGTCCTTACAAACCCACAAAAAGGACTCAAGCAGGACAACAGATAGAGAAGCCTAAAGCTGAATGGACCTCAAAAGAGAAAGCAAAATTCCTTCTGAACTCCAGAGCAAAGTTCTTTCTCACTTGTGCACTCAGCAAAGCAGAGTATGATAAAGTCACAGAATGCCAAATAGCACAAGAAATCTGGAACACTCTCAAAACAACACATGAAGGGACATATCAGGTAAAAATCTCAAAAGTTAATATACTGACCCACAAATTTGAGATGTTCAAGATGCAGGAACAAGAGACTACTGAAGATATGTTCAATAGATTCACCATCATAGTAAATGAGCTCAATGCTCTGGGAGAAAGGTACTCAACACACCAGAAGATCAAGAAGATCTTAAGAAGTCTGCCAAAGATTTGGAGACCAAAAGTCACAACAATACAAGAAGCCAAAGATTTGAAGAGCTTAGCTATGTATGAACTGATTGGCTAACTAAAGGTTCATGAACAAGAACTGATTGAAGAAATACAATTGTCCAGAGGGAAAGCTGTAGCACTCAAGGTGTCCTAGAAAATAAGATCAATTAACTTTCTAAGGCGTTAAACTCAGTAGCAAAATTAGAAGCTAAGGAAAGTGATGAGGAGATTTCATATGAAGAAGGAGAACTTGCTTTTCTAACAAAAACGGTATAAAGAATGCTCAGAAGAAGAAAAGAATCAAGGAAATTTCCTCTCAAGAAGGAATATTAGTAAGGAGAAAGTTCAAAATATCAAGTGAGATGTTTTGAATGCAACAAGCCTGGGCACATCAGAACAGACTGCCCTCTTCTAAAAAAGGATCAAAGAAGAGGAGATTAGAAGAGGAAAGCCATGATGGCAACATGGGATGACACAGATTCAACATCTTCTGGAAAAAAAAAAGGAACAAATTGCCAACATATGTCTCATGGCAGATTTAGACAAAGAGCAGGAATGTCTCCTCCACAACAACAAAAGAGAGTTGTAGTACTTGGACAGTGGTTGGTATGACTGGAGACAAACACAAATTTCTCACTCTTGAGAAGAAGCAAGATGAAGGGTCTATCACCTTTGGAGACAACAGAAGGGCCTTTATCAAAGGAGTTGGTAAAATTGGAAAACCCGACTCAGCTCAGATAGAAAATGTCTACAATATGAAAGTGTTGAAACATAATCTTCTAAGCATCAGTCAACTGTATGACAATGGCTATGAAGTTAAGTTTGAACCCAATGTCTGCTTGATTAAAGAAGCCTCAACTGGAAAAGTCTTGTTCTTTGGAATAAGAGAAAAAAATATGTACAGAGTCTGTCTTGATACTCTACCTAGTTAGTCATGCCTAGCAGCTTTTGAAGGTGATAAGTGGCTATGGCACAAAAGAGTCAGTCACCTCAGCATTAAGACTCTACCCAAACTCTTTAATCATGATCTAGTGAGAGGTTTGCCAAAAATAAAAATTGAGAAAGATAGAGTGTGTGTAGCATGCATCAAAGGAAAGCAAACTAAATCCAGTTTCCAGCCTAAGAATACACTCACCACTCATAGAGTACTTGAACTACTACACGTAGATCATTTTGGTCCTACCAAAACTCTTAGTCTAGGTGGAAAAAGATATGGATTTGTGATAGTGGATGATTTCTCCAGATTCATATGGGTGTTATTCCTCACTCATAAGGATGAGTCATTTGATGCATTCAAAAGTTTCTACAAGAAGGTTCAGAATGAAAAGGATCTGAAGATTGCCTTTGTAAGAAGTGATCATGGGGAGAATTTGAGAATGCTTACTTTAAGAAATTCTTTGATGAAAAAGTTATCTCCCATAATTTTACTTGTCCAATAACACCTCAACATAATGGTGTTGTGGAAAGGAAAAATAGAACCTTACAGGAGATGGCTAGAACACTGATAAGTGAGTCTGGCATTCAAAATTACTTTTGGGCAGACGCTGTCAGTACAACTTGCTACATTCTGAACAGAGGTTCCATTAGAAAGGTTCTAAACAAAACTCCATACGAATTGTGGAAAGGAAGAAAACCAAGTGTCTCATACTTTCATGTCTTTGGTTGTAATTGTTACATTCTGAACAACAAAGACAACCTTGGAAAGTTTGATGAAAAATCAGACAAAGCCATTTTTCTTGGTTACTCCACATCTTTTAAGGCATACAGAATCTATAACTTGAGAACTCAAGTTGTGGAAGAAAGTATGCATGTTGCATTCGATGAGCAAGATAGTGCACTTGAAAGAAGAAGGAATGCAAACTTAGAAGAAGAATTGGAGAGAATGAAGATCAGTCGTGATACTTAGAACAAAGTTCCGAACTCATAAGACTCAAAGAAACCAGAGGAAAAACATTATGAAGAAATTGAGAAAAGCCCAGAAAAGGTTAATCCATAATAGGCAGTAGAACCTGAGGTGCCCAAGAATTGGAGATTTGTCTATTCTTATCCTCCAAATCTCATCATTGGAGAGACAGCTTCAGCAGTCAAAACAAGAGCTTCAATAAATAGAGAAAAAGGAATGATGGCTCTTCTCTTTGAGATAGAACCAAAAAATATTGATGAAGCTCTCGATGAAGACTCATGGATTAAGGCCGTGGAGGAAGAACTGAGTTAGTTCACAAAGAACAAGGTATGGAACCTTATACCTCATCCAAAAGATCACCCTGTTATTGGCACAAAATGGGTGTTCAAGAACAAGCTTAATGAGAAAGGAGAAGCGGTCAGAAACAAGGCAAGACTGGTTGCTCAAGGGTATAACCAACAAGAAGAAATAGATTACCAAGAAACCTTTGCACCAATAGCAAGGCTAGAAGCAATCAGAATACTCTTGGCCTATGTAGCACATAAGGACATCAAGCTGTACCAGATGGATGTCAAGAGTGCCTTTTTGAATGGGTACATAAATGAAGAAGTCTATGTCAGGCAGCGTCCAGGATTTGAAGACCAAGAAAAACCTCACCATGTGTACAAGCTAGTCAAAGCACTGTATGGTCTGAAACAAGCTCTAAGAGCTTGGTATGAAAGGCTAAGCTCATTCCTGGTTCAGAATGGCTTTTCAAGAGGATTTATGGACACCACATTGTTCAGAAAGGTTCAAAAAAGAAATCTGCTAGTTATGCAGATTTATGTAGATGACATCATCTTTGGTACCACTTTAGAACAGATGTGCAGAAGCTTATTTGAATTGATGAAGGGTGAATTTGATATGAGCATGATAGGTGAATTGAAGTTCTTCCTTAAACTTCAAATTGCTCAGAAAGAAGATGGAATCTTTATTCACCAAGAGAAGTACACAAAGGACCTTCTAAAAATATTCAGAATGGAAGATGCAAGAGCAATGGTAACTCCTATACACCCATCCATCATCATAGATAGTGATGAGAAGGGTAAAAACACTTCTAAAAAGGAGTACAGAGGTATGATTGGTTCCTTGTTGTATTTAACCGCTAGTAGACTAGATATTTTATTTGTAGTAAGACTCTGTGCAAGGTTTCAATCTTGTCCAAATGAGTCATGTGTTATGGCAGTTAAGAGAATATTGAGATATCTTATTGGAACCACTAATCATAGCCTTTGGTTAGAGAAAGGTTCTGAGTTTGATCTTGTAGGTTACAGTGTTGCTGACTATGCAAGAGACAAGGTTGAAAGGAAGAGCACCAGTGGTGCTTGTCAATTCCTTGGGAAATCCTTGATCTCATGGTCTTCAAAGAAGCATAGCACAATTGCTCTATCCACAGCAGATGCTGGATACATTTCAACAGCATCATGTTGTTCTCAAGTTATTTGGATCAAACATCAGTTACTGGACTACTCTCTCGAGCTTGGAAAGATCCCAATCATGTGTGACAATACAAGTGCAATTAATCTGTCAAAGAATCCAATCAAGCACTCCAGATCAAAGCACATTGATATCAAACATCACTTCCTCAAAAATCATGTTTAGAAAGGGAATATTGAATTAAAGTTCGTTGAAACCAAGTTTTAATTGGCTGACATTCTCACCAAACATTGACCGAGGACAAATTTAATTTTATTAAATCTTTAATTAATGTAAAATGTTTGAATTAATTTGTGCTGATTAAGATTGGATTAAGTTTTACATAATTTGTTAAGATTAGATTGCTTTTCTGATTGGTTGTGATTTTTTAACAGATCATGATTTTGATGAAATGATATTTTTATGGGGTGAAATTGTGATTTATTTTCTATCTGTTGAGAACCCTAACAACTAGTTTTCTAGGAAGTTTCAAAAACCTTATTTGCCACCTAGTTTCTCTCTCTTTCTCTCTCCTAGGCTCCTTATATAAAGGGAACTATTATGGTAAAATGGTAACTTATTTCTACCATACCATCTCTTGAAAACATTCCTTTTCATTTCCCTCTATTTCTCTCTTATGTGCCTCTTCTATTTCTTTTCTACTATGGCTCGCACCAAGAGAATGGCAGTCAAAGAACCTTCATCTTCGTCCTCTACTGAGAGTGATAGTTCTTGCTTTCCCTAACCAGTAAGACAGAAATACAAAGGTAAGGGAAAAACTGAACCCATTTAGATGTATTCATCCTCTAACTTAGAGGAAACTGTGTGGAGAACTCCTCCTCATGCAAAAGGTGTGGTGATTGGATCACCAAGAAAGAAGGAAGTTCCCAAGAAGGAAAAGAAGGGTCAGAAAAGAAGAAGGGAAGCTTTTGAGGAAAATGCCTTGTTCAAGGAAAAGACCATTGAGGAGAAATTTCTGTCTAGTTGGGTGAACATAAAAGTGGTCTATGGAAGGTATATAAACTTAAAGGGTATAAAGCATAGTGGTTGGGACATTCCGTGCTTTGTGAAAAAGTAGAAATGGACTAGGTTCTTTGACATTCACGAGGTTGTCTACCCAAGGCTAGTCAGAGCCTTCTTTGCTGCAGTTGAAGTTGATAAGAATGATTTCATTCTGAAGGCCAACCTGAAGGGAATTGAGATTTTGGTCTCGGAACAACTGTTAGCCACCATTCTAGAAGTGCCAGGAGATAGTACCAAGCTATATGATGGGTGGATCAATAAGATAGGGTTAAAAAGAAAAAAAGGGTTGTAAAGAAGTTCAAGGAGGAGAAGGACAGTGGGTTGAAGTCAAACACTCTCAACTCCTTTGGAAGGATTGTCCATTGGATATGCAAGCACTCAATATTGCCAAGGGCAGGAACTTATCAGAAGGTAAATGACTATGACTCGTTGGTCATTTATAGCTTATGGCAGCAGATTCCTATTAGCTTGCCCTTTCTGATCATTAACCACATGATCAAAGCAACAAAGCCAGTGAAATCCACCTCTAGTGTTCCCTATGGAATGCTCATGACCAAAAATTTTAAACATTTTGCTGTTCCCCTTGAGGATGAGCTTATAGACGAAGATATCCAAACTTAGGGTGAAAAGAGTGTTGGATGCCTGAAGTTGAAGCCTCAAGATGACATGAAGGATGCATGCACCTGTTTTGATGGAGAAAAGGGGGTTCAAAACAAGAAGAAGGAACTGGAGGGTAGTTCCTTAAAAAGAAACTCTTCTACTCTGGAAAAACTTAAAAAAAAATGGAAAAAGGATCAAGATCAGAGCTGGCAGAAGTGCTAAGGTGTTGGAAGTACAAAAGGCAAGCCTTACAGCAGAAAAGGAATAAGGTAGTGAAGAGAAAGAAACCACATTTGTCCCTGCTATCAATGAGTAGAAAGAAAAACAAAATAGTGAAGAGAAGGATGCTTCTGAGGGCCATTCTGAAGATAAAAAGAAGGAATCAGAAATCCATTTTGAAGAAGTTCAGAATTAGGATGAAAAAGAAAAATCTAAAGAAGTTCCCTCCAACAATGAAAAGGCAAACTCAGAAGAGTTTCATGACCTAGACACATCCTTTTGTCAAGAAATTCCTTCTAAAAAGAAGATGGATGTGAATGCTGATCATTCTGAGCCTCAGAAAGAGGTAGTTGAGACTGATGAAGGGTACCAGTCTGCTCAAAATGAGGAAATAGATGTGCAGAATGAGGAAATCCAGCATACTATGGCTGTAGAAAACATTGCCGAGGATCTACAGGATCTTATTGATGAAATTATTGTAGATGTACTTACCCAGCTGAAGTCAGGGTATTCTAGCCATGAGGAAAAAGAAGTAGAACATGAGGTTAAGTCTCCTAAGAAGACTAATATGGCTACTGAAGAACCAGGGAAAGAAATCCCTGAGAAAGAGCGGGTGAAGGAGTTAGAAGGATTGAAGACTCTTGTGGGATCAGTTAAAGACTCAGTGTTCAACACTGAGAATTTGCAAAGATTTTTCAACTCCCCTATCTTTGACACTTATGTTAAGAATGCTTGTGGCATTTCAGGTTTGCAAGGGGAACCTTATACTTTTTCCATTCCATTTCCCCCTCTACATCCACCTGAACCAGCTGTGGCTGAACCATCTAAGGTCAGGGAGGATGTTCCAAATGTGCCTTTCACTTCTACTACCCCTCCTCTTGCTACCAGTCAACAAAATCTATTGACAGCAGACTGACCTCGTTGGAAAAGCAAGTCAGAAAAATTTAACTTGATCAAAAGCTGTTGTTTTCAAATGTTGATCAACTTCAGAAGACTCTCAATGAGTTCTTTGAGAGGTTCCTCCCTTTCGAAGAGTGGATGTCTAACAAGGCACAACCTGCCTTGATCCCTGAAGTTGCTCTTATGCAGCATGAGCTCCACCTCCACCAAGAACCACTGTCATGCCTTCCTCCTCATATTCTTCAGAGAACTCCTCTCCTACCAAGATGTAGTGACAACTTCCCTGCATCCTCCCTTATGTTTTTTGCTTGATGACAAAGGGGGAGAAGCTTAGGAGTTGTTAGGAAGAAAATTAGTGGGGGTAGATAAGTTTTCATACGATCAGTTGTTTTTTATTTTGCTCTTATTTTGTTCTGATGCACAATCTAGTCCTTTAATATTTTGTTGATATTAATGAAAAATTGATCTGTTTTGATAATCATACCTTTTTGTGATTTGATTTTAACTCTGCATTATAATTGTGTTTGATTCATAACTATCTAAAAACATAATGCATGAACTGAGGGGGAGTTGGAGCTTTCCCTACTACTTAATTAAAAAAATCAGATGTCTTTGCATACTCTCAGGGTTTTAAAACTAAAAAGTTTCAGAAAGGTTTTGTCATCATCAAAAATGGGGAGATTGTTGAATATAGAACCCTTAGTGTTTTGTTTATGACAAACCATTAGTGTATGAAAATTGTAGAATGAAGCTCTGCAAGCTAACAATCTGCTAAGTGTTTCAGATCATATTAAGAGCATATTGAAAACAAACATTCTGGTGAGTTCAGAACAAGCTCAGAATGGATGTCTCAACTATGCATCACATGAAGCCCCTTCTACATGATAAGGTCAATGCTTCCTTTGAATTAACATGTTGAAGAAAGTATTAAGACAGTCTCAAACAAAGGAAGATCAGAGACTACACCATCATAATGAAGTTGCAGAATAAGAAGCATTAGAGTGATGCTATCCAGAATCAAGATAGAATGATTATGAGAAGATCACATCTGCATGATGTGTTGAAGGCAAGACCCTGAAGACTCTAAGCATCAAATAACAACATCATGTCTTCCATATGCAACCACAAACACATAGGGCTCATCAAAAGACTAAGGTTGATGACATAATGGAATGAAGAGCAACTTCATGTTTTCCATATGCAGTTACACACATAGAGGACTCATTAGAAAACTAAAGTTGATAACATTACATCTTCCATATGAATCATAATCAATGAGGGTTCATAAGAAGATTGATGTTAATAGAAGATTAAGATGCAAGTAGCTAAGATATGTCCTAGAGAATATGATATGCAACATCAGATTGGTGTTAAGAAAATTTCAGGAACTCTCACCAAGGACAGAAAACTTTCAACACCAATAACAACCTACATATTCTATATGATGAAGCAAGCAACTTCAAAATGATTAGTGATGTGAAGAGTTGATCATTGGTATGAAGATGTGTTCCTTACAAAGTCTCATCTTGAAGTCTTCATCAGAAGGAACCTACATCAGAATAGGTCCTTCCTCGGCAAACATCAAAACACATTTCTAATGTGTCTTCAGAAGATCATCAGAATCTGCTCATCAGAATGGTTTCTTTATAACATATTCAAAATGATGATAGGTCATATACAACTGTCACATTTCAAATTTTTCCGCCCAAAAAGCAATTGTACCAAGAGTCCAGCGAATGCCCTTGGAGTATTATAAGAAGGACCTCTTGGAAGCCTTTCAAATCACCTTGAAGCAAGCAAGAAAGAGAGTTATTCGAACCTTTCTTCGTCTATGAGGATTTGTGAGTTTCCTACTTCAAGCCTCTCAGTGAGAGTGACCCACTTCTACATTAGTCGAGTGAGCTATATCTTGTAATCAAGAGAGAAGTAATTGTATTTCCTGTGAGGAAATCCCTTGTTAGGGAGAATTTGTTTTCTGTGCAGTGAATCATAGATACCGTTTGTTGTAGTGGGTGAAATCTCCAAACCAAGACTAAGGTGTGGTGCTATGGTGAGGGAGTACCTATGTAGCAATGTGGTGACACTACTATTGCTGTGTAAAGAGCTGGTGTGAGCTCTGTAGTGTAGCGAACCTGTTGAGGTTGCTGTGTAAGCCAGTGATGACTGGTTTTGGTGTTGATTTAGTGAAAATCTCACTAAAGTGTGATGATTGGATGTAGCCTGGGTTTGGGGTGAACTAGTATAAAAACCCCTTGTGTGATTTTCTTCTACTCTTTCCTCTACTATTTTATTTGGCTTAGCTTAATAACTTCTGCATCACATATATCAACTAACCTTTTAAACTGAGTTTTCAAAGATAAAATATACAGTGGGAAAGATCTCTTATCACACAGAGAATTTGAAGTTTCATTATGAGGAAATATCTTTTCTGGAAACTGCTACAAATTTCATTCTGAGCTCAGAACGAATATTCATACTGAACTTGTCTCTTCTAAACACTTATCATTCTGATTAACTGTAGAATTTAACAAAAAGCATTCAAAGTTTTTTTTAAAAAAACACAATTCAACTTCCCTTCTTGTGTTATTTTATTCATTTCATTCTTAACTCCCCAATCCCCTTTCTGAAGTGAATTAGTTGGTCACTAGAAGGGGGGTTGAATAGTGACACAATTACTTATTAGGCTATATTTTCTCGTACAAGCTCACTTGCTTCTGATTTCTTCTTCTCAAGTTTCACGCTTAGAAATTAGAAGACGTATAGGTGTATACCTGATCAACCAAAATTTGTGTGAGTCTAAGTATGAGTTTTTGGCTTCAATTTGCTTTATTTTCATTCAGTTTATTGGCAAAATTCATGGGTTTTTATGAAGTGTACAACAATCAGGACTAGAGTTGAAAAAGATGGAAAAGTGCAAGAACACACTGAAAATAGAGTCAGAAGGTGTAACGACCCTGGATGCCATTACAACTACTATGCGGAAACATTTATTTTAAGTCGTTTAAAAACTATTGAATTAATTTAATTAATGAACATTTTTTATGAATTTTCGCAATACCAAACATGTCACATAAACATCAAATCCATCATGGTTATCGTTCATCATTTAGACATCTAAAGCATAAAAGGTTTTGTGCCTTAGAGCACTACAACTCAAAGCATCACAAAGTAAATAAATAAATATAAAGGGTTCTCTTAAGGGAATGAATGCAACATATCCAAAAGATGACATCTATTCCCTAAGTTAGTCCCCCACTACAACATCAAAACCAAAAGACCGAGTGTCGGATCTCCAACCCAAGTCCACCAACAAGTCCACCTGAACCATGAGTGGCATGCTCCTCAGAAGCTACATCACTATCTGCTCCCGTGTCAAGCCACACGATCATCACAGTTCAATAGAAAATGCAAGGGTAAGCTCATTTTAAAAAGAAACGTAGTATACAAAAGAATACATAAATATAAGAATTTAACTACAAAAGATATTTGAGAACCATCAATACCATTAACATAAGAAACTATTTTACTAATCATCAATAAAATAATCCTCTTTCAAATCACAATGTCCACATACATATATTTATGATTTATGTTATGCCATGCTGACACTTTACTCCAAGGAGATTTTCTCCTTTTGAGCGATTAACCCAAGTACATCCCTTATCATAGTCGCCTCTCGATCCACTCGAGGAGACTCAGATTAACCCTACAGAGGAAGTATGGTTTTATCAAAAATAGATGAGCATGGGTAATGATTAACTCTACACACACACACACACACACACACATATATATATATATATATATATATATATATATATATATATATATATATATATGAGACAAGATCCGTTGACATCATGTGTAAATCTAATGACTTACACCAAATCTTAGCCATTGAATTAAGATAATTTAATGGTCATTAATTTTCTAGGTAAAAATTAAAATAAAAAATAAAAAGAAACTCACGAGACCTAAAACTAAAACCTCAAAATTGTTGTAACTCTCGTCTCATCCTATCTGGACAACTACGTCTTAGGTTTCATCTTATCTAATGTTCCTCAATTCAATTGGTGAGCAAGAATTGGAGAATTGATGACTTAAAATTCTTAATTCAATTCAAGTACCTGACTTAAAGGCATAAGTATTGCAACAAATTCATTTGGGCAATTACATGACTCCAATGACTTATGCCTCAATTGGATAATTGGGGAACAACACTTTTTTTGAAGAATTAAGTGAATAATGATTAATTAATTCAATGTTTCTAATTTGAGTTCACAAATAACGTGAGCAATTGCTATTTTAAAGAATTGATACTCCAGCTTCATGTAATTTATCATTATTGAATCCAATTGATTCAGGTAATTCTTTTGTTTTTTGTTGAAGCCAATCGTTATTTTTTGGCAGCTTTTACTAAGGAATTGGTAAGGCACTGCAAGAAGATACACTGGAAATACACTAGAACGCAAAAGGGAGCAATTCTGGCAAGCCATTGTCCAATAGGATGCTGGAGACAAGTTCCAAGGACGGTGTCGCAGAGGCTCTTGGTGATGGATTTGAATCGAGGAGTGGAGAATTGATTTGGGGAAGGGCTGCGTGTGAGGAAGAGGGATTTGAATGCACATAAGAAGAGGGTTTCAGACTCACATGACTAATTTTTATTATTACTTGTTTTGTGTATATGATTTATATAGATAATATGTAAAGAATGATTTATACATATAATAATATTTATAAATAAGTTATCATTATATTTTCTTATACGTAAGATAATATAAATTTTAAAGATTAATTTAATCAAATTATAGGTTTGGTTAAGTTTTGTAGCAAAAAAGTTTTTCCATAAACATTAAAATTATAAAATATATTGGTGTGATTATTAATAGCTTTTACTTGGTTTTTAACAGCATTTTTTTTATTCTCTCATTTTGATTTTTATACGGATTCTATTAAAATATTTCTTGAATGTATGCGAAAATAATATTCTTAAATGGTATGTTAATTAGTTCTTTGTTAATTTTTAGAGAATTAAAAAAATTGGAAAAGTATAATACTATTGAATATATTAAAAAATAAAACTATATATTTTGTAAAAACAATTTTATTTTTGAAACTATAAAATATAATAAGTATACTGAAAATATTTATTATTATTTTTATTCTTTAATTTAATTAATTTTTATATTTAACAACAAGATGTTTCAATATAAGTGAATTGTGTGATTCAAGAAATGTGATGTTTTTTATATATATTATTAAAACTTTCCTTAAATTTGGGAATGTTTGATTCCTCGCTACCGCCCCTTAACATCAATTTTGTGGGAAATATGATTCAACAATATTTGCATATACCGATTTACGAAACATTTATAACTATAGATTTCCTGAAAAAAAAAACCCTACTAAACTTCTTAAATTAATGATTTCATCGTCAACCAACGGAAGGGAAATACCTGGGATGATATGAAGCATAGCTCAATTCATTTTTTTTTAATGAAACTGTTGTATTTTGAGCTGCTTATTGGGCTCACCCCAAATCCTTTTAAAGCCATCAGCTGCAGTGCATCGTAAGTTGCATCCGTGAATAATCTTGTCCGCAGTCTAACGTGGATTTTAAACCTTGTTTGATCTTTGGCTCTGCTATTTAGGAAGTCAGAACATCTTTGGTCGTACATCACATACACGTGATCTGATTCAATTTTCACAAAGATATCATCATCCTCACCAATTATGCACATTCTGACACTGTCCTCTTTACCTTCACCCTCAACATCACTTATAGAGATGTTCATGTTGATTTGGAGGAATGGGAAAATGGGGAATCGGTACTGACCAAAGACAAAGCAGAAAATGAAGCCGAGCTTGGGGGAAGGTGGAGCAGAAGAGAGATCAATAATTATATAATTCTTTGTTGTCTTGTACTCCAACCACTCTGGAACACTGCTTCCTGGATACCCGTAATAAGCTTGATAAGACCGATACTTATATTCATAATCATTGTAATTTTGATTTTGAATTGGTGCAGATAGGTGGCGGTTTGCAAATTTCATCATGTTGATTTGAGCATTCAACACAATAGCCACTAGAGAGACTTCTTCCAACTTCAAGCAATTCCAGAACAGCACCCGTTTCCTGTTTTCCTTTAATTGTTCAGCTGTTGAAGGAAACAATACACTCTTCAATGATTCACAGTTTATGGCATTTAGAGTTTCAATTGACAGGGGAAGCACTGGTATTGTATGAAGCTTCCTGCAATTTGTTACAGTTAGATATCGCAGTTGTGTAAGATTGTTGAAGGATGAAGGTAACCTCTCAATTTCACTTTCTGTTAAATTAAGCGATTTAAGCTTGGTTTGATGTCCAAATGATGACGGAAGTGCTTTGACCTTTGTCCCAGCTAAGCTCAGTTCTTCAATATTCTCTGATATCAGTGAGAATTCCCTAAGATTCTTACAATAATTGGATTTCATTCCGAGATTTGAAGTGCAATAAAGGTGCAATTTCTCAAGTTTGGGCAGAGAAAAAATAGATGGATGCACACTAGTCAATCTATCACAACCAAAGAGAAGCAGTACTTCGATATTTGTGGCTTTTGATAAATCTGGCAGCTCCTTTAACTTCCTAGAGTGACTGAGGTCAACTTCTTTTAAATTCACCAAATTCTATAATAAAATGAAACAAAATGAACTAGATTAGTTAATTTTGTATTCCTTGAATTAAGAGAAAATTATAACAGTGAGACACATATTTACCTTCACTCCATCCCAAAGTTTTTTCATATTGCCTCCTCGCAATTTCAATATTACAAGTTTTTCGCTAGAAAAATTCTCTGGCAAGGATTTTAGAGGGCACTTATCCCAACAAAGAAATATTAGTTCACTTGCCCAAGCTTTTTGCAGCTTGAGCCAACTCAACCACTTGTGCTGGATGCGCATGAAACCAAGAATATCAAACCAATCATCTTTATTTTGCCCAACAATTTCCAGAAATCGTAGTCTACTCATCTTAGTAAGTATGCAAAGGTTTAACTTTTGCTTCTTAATTGGTGGCAAGTGAAGCAGTATGCTTTTAGTGGGCAGAGTACCCTACGATCAATGTGGAACAAAAAATTTAATTTTTAAACATCATCAAAACCCACATTTCTCAAACACACAAAAAATTCAAATGCTACTGAAAAGATTTTACATTTAGTTAGGCTTTAACCTTGTCATTTTTCAATGCTTCACAAATGTCATCAAGATCCCATAATCGACTACGGCATCTAGGGTCTTCAGACTCTCGACAAACAATCTCCCAAGCCATTTCTTGTAAACTATCATGCATAGATACGATATTATCTTTCGAGAAAGTTATAAGAGCTTTATCCTTTAGCCGTTCTAACCCAACAACCACTGAATTATCATTTTCACCATCTCTTAATAGAGATTTTAGATAACTCACCTTTGGCTCTGTATATATTAATCTAAGAAAGAAACAAGCAAGATCTAGAAAAATTTGTTGCTCTTTGTGATCTAGATCATCATAACTTAGTTTCATTATATCATAAACTTCTAGAAGAGGCATATCTCCAAGCTTGTCAAGCTCACTTTCCCATACTTCCATATTTTTTCCACAAAGACGACGAGCCAAAACTTTAACAACTAATGGAATGCCTTTGGCATATCTGACCACCCTTTCTGATAGCCCATCGTACTCCCTTGGATGATCACTTTGGTTAAAGGCATTCAATTTGAAAAGTTCAAGTGCTTTATCAAAATTGAATTCTCCCAGCTGGTATATCTCATCAGCTTTGTTAGCATTAAGAACTTGCTCATCTCTAGTTGTTATAATTATTCTACTACCTGATCCAAAATTATTAAGAGTTCCTAATAATTTTTCTAAGTGATCTAAATCATTCATATCATCCAGAACAATAAGAACCTTCATACAACAAATTCTATCATCAGAAAATGAATTTGGTGTGCCAATTTTCACAGCATGTCCTAATAGTTCAGTAAAAATTTCTTCCTTCAAAGAATCTATTCCTTTTTTTCTTGATTGTTCTCTTTCATTGGCTAAAAAATAAGAACCTTGATATTCAAACCGTAGTTTGTTAAATACTTCTTGTGCAAGGGTTGTCTTGCCGATACCGCCCATACCCCAAATTCCAATAAGACGTGTGTGTTTTAGCTCTTTACGTATCAACGATTCTACATCTGCAACTTTTTGTTCAATTCCAACAATTCCCTTTGAGTTAACCAAAAGTTTACTCATCCTCATCATAACAAGTTTGACGATTTCTTCAAGTAGCTCAGCGTCATCCCTATATAACACATAGACAGAAATGTTACATCAGAAGGGTGGTACTGCAGAGGAAGTGTTGTACGTTGAAAAGTGTAAATACAAGGTGGTGGAGAGGGGGAAAGTTTGTTTGGTCATTTTTCCAAGCACCTAATGGGCAAGGTGTTGATAGGAGACGCAACAGAGAAGTCTGTTTTGTAGTGTCAGCAGTTTTTTATAACAGACTGTCAGCACAAGTTTGTAAGTATTATTTGTCATTTTGTCCTTTATTCATTCTTCTACAGCAGCAATTTGTGTTATTTTGGTGGGATCAGTTAAAACAACGTGATGCTGGTATAGGTTTCTAGTAAGCATTTTTTGAGGTTTGGGTGGGGGTTGTTATGTTTATAAGGTCATTCATTTATTGTGTTTATAAATAAATTTTCATTTTGCTAATAACAAAAGGATAATTAAAGTAATGAAAAATGTTTTTAATTAAGATAATAAGATTAATTTTAGGTGTATAATTTCATTAAGTAATGTATTTATTATTTATATAAGGTAATTGCATATAATTTACCTTTTAAATTTACATAATTTATTCTTAATTTTAAATATAATACGAGCAGTGATTTTTATTGCTTAATTATATTATTGTTCTTACTTTTTACTTCATTACTTTACTTTTAATACTGTACTTTTTTAAATTATAATTTTATTGTACTTTTAATTATAATTACATATAATTATATTGTACTTTTTACTTCTTACTTTACTTTTAATATTTTATTTTTAAATTATATGCACCTAAAAATAATATAATTATCCTAATTTAAAATATTTTTTATTATCTTAATTATCTTAATTACTATTCTTCATTTTGTTAGTCATGTCAACACTAAACTAATTAGAGTTAACGATAAATATTAAAAATGAATACTATTATACTATTATTATTTTTATATATAGTTAAGTAAAAACATTTTAATGAATTACTTTTACTTACATTAATATTTTATCACAATTATTTTACTATTAATTATATAAATATTTTATTATAATTATTTATATAATAGCTATGAACTATATGAATGGATTTGATATATGTCTACTTTTTTTATAAGAGATATATGTCTACTGGAAATATATCTAGTGAGAGGAGTAAATATTAACCATTAGATTTTATTTAAATGGTCAAGATTAAAACACACAAAGTCATGTGAGTTTTTTAAAAAGTTACATGATTTTTTTAAATAGTCACATAACATTAAATCTTAACCATCCATGTATGGTTATATGGTCCAGATTTAACATAAGATGTCTTCCTCTCATAAAATATGTCCTCTATGTCTACTTATTACCATTTGGACAAGATAAATAAAGGTTACATCCTTTTGCAATCTAAGTAACATGTTATGAAAATATGCATACAAATATATAATAGATAGATATATTGAATATTTATGGAGAAAAAAGAGCTTACAGAAATTTTGATGACTTAATGCCGGATAATTTTGCAGATTTCTTCAAAGCATCTCTCCACATTTGCACCTTGGTGGTCTCATATTTTGTCTTATGCTCATCAAATGCATTTTTGTAACTCTCAGAAGATTGATGTCCTACTTCTGTGGGTTCAACCTGGTAGAAAACAGGGATTACAATCTGTCCATATTCCTCTTTGCAATGAAGTATTGTCACAAGTTCTTCTAAACACGAACGCGAAGAAGCATAACCTTGTGAGAATATGATCAATGAAATGGATGATCCTTCAATTGCTCCAACAAGTGATGGCCAAATTTCATGTCCCCTCTCAAGTTGATCATCTACAAAGGCATTTATTTGCTTACATTTAAAAGCCTCTCTCAAATGGCTATGAAATCCGCGACGGATGTCCTGGCCCCTGAAGCTAACAAAAACATCGTATGTTGTTTGTGGCAGCCACTAAATGCTTTTTTTTTTTTTTTTTTACAATTATATTGAAATAAAAATTAATAATTTTTATTTAAATTTATAATAGATTTAATAAAAATAAGTTTTTTGTCTCTTAAATTTAAGTTTGTATTTAGTCCTCCAAAATTTAAAATTAATTTTTTTAGTCTCTGTAATTTAAAAAAGTTTGGTTTAATCCCTTGCCCAAACCCCCTTTGTTCAAACATTGTTAGATTGACTATTTTGAAAGAAAAACATACATGTTGTAATAAGAATGCAAAATCAAAGTGGGCTATCACGTAAGCAACTTCAAATTAGTTAGCCACGTAAATGAAATCTCTAACGATATTTGAGCAATGAGACTAATATATATATATATATATATATATATATATATATATATATATATATATATATATATATATATATATTTCAAATTACATGACTAAAAAAATCAATTTTAAATTTGGGGGACCAAAACAAATTTATCCTAAATTTGAGAGACTAAAAAAATATTTAAGTCTTTATGACATTTAAAGTTTATAAACAATATTTTGAATAATTTAAAATATAAAAATTAATTAAATTTGATACAAACTATTGAAATCAAATATTACTTAAAAATAAATTATTATTTTAATCTCTAATAGACAATTTATATTTCATTAGCACTTATGTAAGATGAGTTGTGATAGGTGTTTAATATTATTTTCTATTTAAGAGAAGAAAATATACTAACTAATAATAAGTTCACTAATTAATTTAGGTATTTCTTTTCTTTTCTTTAACATAACTTTGCAATATTAATTAATCATAGAAAAGTATATTAGTTGTAACAAATACTTAAAAGAGTGATATTTTTATCCAAATATTTCAATCAATTTTCAATTAAATATTTCTATAATGATATTATTTGATATTATATGTTGTAAGTATATTAAAACTAAATAATATAAATGAAATTAAATGTAAATATAAAATATATTAATTTACTATAAAATTATATATTTTAAAGATGAGAATAATACAATAAAATATGTGTAATTATAGTAGTACACATGCTTAACAATCTTTTTTAATTTTTTAAAAATTTATATAAATAAATATTTTTTCATTTATTTCAATTATTAAAATATTATATATTTTGTATTATATAGTGAAAATTATTATACACCTGATATTAATTGTGCATGACGTGAATATTCATATAATTTTAAATGAGTTTACCATTCATATAATATTAAATTTTGTAGCCTTTCTAATGTTAACTCCAAGAAATACTGACTTCATTATATCTCTTACTTATATGTCTCTCCCACACGAATATATTGTCTTTCGTCAATTCAAATATTGAATTAATATATCCAATTCTCTTATTTCTTTTGTTCGTGCCTTTACTAATGGTAGTTAATCCCCACAAAAATGATTATTTTCTTGTTGTGAATAATTATAAGTGGCGTGTTCTATTTTGAGAAAACTTCTTGTTTTCTTATGACTTGCTAGATTACTTTTTTTTTTTTTACAGAACTTGCTACATAGATTACTTGAAACAGTGATATACTTTTTTTGTACTCTAATGGATAGCTATATTCTATGTTAATATGGAATTGCATTAGTTTACTTTATTGAGCTACTTAGCGGTATATGCATAGTTTTCTTGTTTGTTTATCTTGTAGATACAATTACACAGCTTATTATATAAGTCAAGTACAACACAGTTTAGTTTTATGGAAGTCAACAGATTCAACTAAACTTAAGCCGAGGGGCAAGACTTGTGTGGAAAAAAATGCCGCCATGATATGATGTCCCTCTTTTTCTCATGTAAAGTGTGTTCCAAACAATTGCTTTGCTCCTTCCCATATTCTTCTCGGAACAAAGTACATTATTTACTTGTTTTGCTATAATTTGGATGAATATAAAACAAGTCAAAAAAAATATTCCAATATTATTTTCTGTGAACATTCTTTTAGTCGCCGGTGGTATGAATGTTGACAATTGCCTGCCACTACTCGACAATAAGAGAGAAAAACAAAAGAGAGAGCCAAGCACGATTGTAAGATTTGCCATTAGATTGTACCTAACTCTCAAGTTATTCAAGATAAAATTTAAATTCTTTATCAATATCTTACTCAATTTAGATTGTAAGCCACCAATATAATCTAGCTAGCAAATGCTAATTGCACGGAAATGGCCTTGGTAGGTTTGTTAGAAAGTTCAAAACTAATGGGAAATGAGGTCATATTTAACTTGATGAATTTTGGGGGTTTTGAATTGTAAGCACATTTAAACACATTACGTAGGTACAATTCAACGAAAAGAAGCATCAATGAGACATAAGGATTAATTAATTAACAAAATCAAACAAAAGGAAGAAAATCAACTTTAAAACGATTGTAAGTTTCAACTAAATCATAAATGAAATTTTCATTCTATCCACTCTTTTCATTCTTAATATTATTATCTCTATTTTCCTTTTGGATGCCACACTAGTCTTAATAAAACTCCCTTCAATCGTCTCAAACTATTTCTTTTTTTATTTTTAAATTAAATTTTAATAATTTTTCTTTTTATTTGTTAATAATTAAAACTATCTTAATTATATTACATTTTAAAGTATTTATTATAAATTTTAATTATAATATAATTATATATTTTAAAAATTTGTTATATTTGTTAAAAATAAATATAATACACAGGCTGAAATACCAATTGTTGTAATTGCAATAAAAATTTTATGTTACCATTCACTTTATTTAAAATATTTTTGTAATATAATTTTATTTTATTAAATATTTTATGTTATTATCCAATTATTTTTAATGATATAGCTAATGCATCCGAAGAGCAAACAAAAATGTATATATCTTTACACCACAGATTTTATTGAATATGTGTACTTAATTACTACATCAATAGATATAAAGACCGTGGAATTATTAGTTACTATATATTTTATCACTGGTCAGTTAGTATGTTGAATATGTGTTAAGGCAGGAACCAAAATAAAATTATCTTCGTGCACATCAATGAAGTTTCTCTCTCTCTCTTTTTTTTTTTTTTTTTCAGAGATCTAATTGATATTCATTTTTCTCTTTTGGTGAATTTGAATTCCAAGTGAGAAAATAGCACAATCATATATTCAATTTAGATTGAAGGGATGCATCTAATTGTTGGGCTAGCTGAATAGGGGCTTGAACCCGACGCATATTGGGTTTTGAAGCCCACCTCACAATTCTCCTGAATACACCCCGAAACAAAAGAAGGAAGGCAAAGTAAACATAAGATATGTAACGCACTAGGTTTTCACCCGTGTAACATACTTTAAATTATTATTCATACATATAAGAAAAAGACTTCTTTTATGAGCAAAAAATATAACAATTAATAGAATATAAATGAAATATATCTTTCATAGTTTTAGTGTATATATACAATCATATACCAGAGAAAAAATTATTTATTCTGACAATGGACAAGTTGCAATCGAGTAATATTTGAGCCGCACACTACAGAGGAAAAAATCACAAAAACAGTTTGCTTGCCAAAAAAAGATTTTACTACAGAGTAAATCTATTTATGACCCTTTTTCTATACCTGCATTTTGTCAACGATTATTTCAAAAGTTTTTTTTATCAGTAAAAGTTTTTTATTTATGACCTCATAGAATCAGTTTTTTATTTTGCTCAAAGGGTAACCCTACACAAAACGTCACTCAATAATTAATTTATGGATTGCTAACTTATATCATCATTTGGTGAGATACGCAAAACTTATGACTAACCAACCAAAATCATACTCTTTTATAGTTCGCATAGCAGCAAGTGGTCCAGTAGTTTCTATTCTCACTCTAGATTGGTAAAGCATAGACACCTTGAGATCGAGTTTATCTTCAACATGGATCATGGAATACCAGTAGGTTACAATTAACTCTTTTGGTGTCATAATTTGGGTCACTATTTATGGGGCAATGCTAAATAAGATGTCCTAAACAAAAGTTTAAAAGAAAGCAAACATTTTATCATGTTTGTAAAAAAGATTGAAAAGTAGAAAATATTTGTAGATACAATGACAAAATTTAGTAATCTTATCAACTCTCCAATTAGAAGAACATTTTCTCCATGAATCACATGGAGACCCAAAAGGATGTCACAATACAGATCAACACTAACCCTCTCATTGGTACCCTCACAATACATTAAGACTCCAATTAACACTGGTCCAATCCAATAACGGGTGATATATACAAAGATAAGTGACTGATGAAACAGTTCCTTAAGTCTTGAAAGACATCAATAACATGCCAAAATTCACACACTTTAAACTCTAATTAAGTTACATATAAAATGCTTAGAAAAAATTGACACTTTAATTAATACTAGTTCATACAGTTCAATTAATGACCTACCGATTCAACAAATGACCCAATGATTAGTGCTTTGACCGAGTCAATGACCAATCCGGTTTTCAAAACATTGATTATTGTTATTAAAACTCACGCGTCCATAAAAGTCTCATGCTCAAATATTTGTCTTTGGCATGAGCGGTAGTTATTCATTAGTTAACCAAGCTTTGTCCAATAGTCATTAAAGATAACTTCTTGGAATGGTGCTTGATGGATTAAGGGTGTTGTTGTCATGGAATTTGGTTTGATTTTTAGATAGAAAGTCATATAAATTAAATATATAAATAACATGTGGTTTAACGGTTTTTAAAATTTTTTAAACAATGTGTGGTTGAGTTGTTCAGACTTTTGCACAAAACATCGAAGAAAGTGGTTCCAATATAAACAGTTGTGGTAGTTGGTGTAGAGAGAGCACCAAGCTACGCAATTAGTAGAACAACCATAACATACACTTCAAGACAAGCTCATGTCGCAGGTTTCATTCTTAGTTTTGACAAAAGACGTGTGGTGTATTTAAACAAGACATTGCACGAACAAATTATGAGCTCCAAGATGTTGTATTTTGGATTTTTGGTTTAAGACTGGAAGCATTGACGATGAATGGGTATCACCCCCATGACCAAAATCTAGCGAGGGTACAGCTCAGTAATTGAAGCCTCATTTTCCGATTCTTGGACTGATTTAATTATGGGTTCACTTGATCCTGTTTCCCTTGAATTATAATCCCATGACTGCATGTGATCTGGAAGGCTTCTAGTTTTACTGTTCATATAAAATGCAGGTTCTGCAGGAATTGGGAGACTGATAGAATAGCTATTAAGCATCAGTATAACGTTTGCCATGGTTGGTCTGTCAGCTAAATTTTCTTGAACACAGAGTAGACCAATATGGATGCATCTCATCATTTCATTTCTTGAATTGTTGTTTAGTGATGGATCTACAATATTTATAGCTGTCCCCTCCTTCCAGTTTCTCCATGCCTACAAAAATTTGTAATTAGATCACGGATTCCGCTTCTACATTAATGTTCTGGAGCAAGTAATCTTCTAATCCATACTTTTAAATGGCAAAGAAGAAATAATAGTGACAAAAGGAAGACTTACAAAGCTAAGTAGATCCTCTACATTCTCCCCATGACAAAAGCCACTGTTTTTCTGGCCGCTTACTATTTCAAGAACCAATACACCAAAACTGAAGACATCTGATTTC
Source organism: Pueraria montana var. lobata (assembly GCA_026413185.1). Lineage (NCBI taxonomy): Eukaryota > Viridiplantae > Streptophyta > Magnoliopsida > Fabales > Fabaceae > Pueraria > Pueraria montana. The sequence continues at coordinate 9,887,002 of CM048651.1, read as the reverse complement.
ACTGAAAATTGTCCATGCATTGCATATTCTGGTGCCATATATCCACTACATCATGCCAATATGAATAGGTTTAATTAGTTATATATGTCATGACTCTTCTCAAGGGTATGAATTTTCATTCTGTTTTAGTTGATAATGCCAATGACTTTCATAACAAAGCTTTAATTCTGAATTCCTATAACTAGAAGTATTTTACACTATTACTCAGTCATAGAAAGCTGAACGATTATAACAACTACTTAAAGAGTAAACTCTCTTCAAACAATTTACTAATACTTGATTGGGTGATAGTGTTAAAAGCTCTCATTAGAGTTGATTCGAGTTGAAAGATTATAACAACTACTTCAGAGTCAAACTCTTCAAATAGTTTACCAATACATGCATGATTGGGTGATAATATCAAAAGTTCTCATTGAGAGTTGATTGAAATTAAACTCTTGAGGATTACTAAGTATGGAATATTCTAATACTTACTAGGTTCCGACAATTCTGCTTGTATTTGCTTGAGTTTGATCCACTAAAACCAGTCTTGCCATGCCAAAATCAGCTATCTTGGGATTCATTTCTTCGTCTAAGAGAATGTTACTTGCTTTGAGATCACGATGTATAATACGCAGTCGAGAATCTTCGTGAAGGTAGAGAACGCCCCGAGCAATACCTTTAATGATTTTGTAGCGCCTTTCCCAATCCAATTGTGCTTTCATGGTTGGATCTGCATATACAGCCATCAGTTTTAATGCTATATGAATAATTAGTTTAGTCTTGAGCGAGAAGTGAAATATAGAGCGATAGTCTAATTATGCAGTCATTCAGAGGTACCAAATATGAAATAATCAAGGCTTTTATTAGGAACAAATTCATAGACAAGTAGCCTTTCTCTTCCTTCCAAGCAGAAACCAAGTAGCCTAACTAAATTTCGGTGCTGAAGCTTGGCCACTAAAAGCACTTCATTCTTAAATTCCGTATCTCCTTGGCCGGATTCTCTTGACAACCTTTTGACTGCAATCATCTGTCCATTGGAGACTCTACCCTGAAAATATATCTGTCAGGTATAGTAAATATTTTGGTAACTGGTGATATAGCATGTTTTGATGATGTGTATCTGAATTCCAGAGTTACTTACCCAGTAAACAGCTCCAAATCCACCTTGTCCAAGTTTATTAGAATCAGAGAAGCCTTCTGTAGCAACTCGTATTGTGTCCAAGTTGAATTGCAACGACTCATCAATTTTAATTTCTTCGTCATCTTCATCTTCTTCTTCAACTTCACATGGGGAACGGATTTAAACTAGTTAGTTCTTCAAATATGTTACAAGCACAATACTGTTGTCGGTGCAGTCAAAAATAAAATATGAGGTGGGGGGAGGGGATTATAATTTTTGAAACCTGAACACAAAAGGTATACAACTCCCTCTTTCTATTCAAAATAGCAGTGAGTTACTCATGCTTTTAATTATTGAAAATATTCATATTCTCTTTGATAGATTGTATGTCACATTAAATTGATAATTGGACTTGCCTGCAAGATTTTTCCTTGCCTTCCACCTCCTTAAATATAGGCACAGACAAATGAGCAAAACAAACACAACAATAGGTGGCACAATTACGGCAATGACAATTCGTATTGTGTTGTCACTTTCTGCAAAAGCAAGAATCCTCTGCTCGGTTAGACATTTGAAGGATTAAGGATAATAAAATATCAAAAAGCCTAATAACTAACTACAGAGAAAATGGCCAACATATATAAGCACCTCTCACATACGGTAATAATTTTAACTTGATCGGAGATGAATAAGGAAAACAAAACTCCACAAAGAAGAAAATGTTCAAAATGGATCGTGAAGTGAGGTTCGGATTTCAGTTTGTGTGGCTTACTGTTGTCATTATGCTATAGGTATAGGCAAATTAAGTATAACGAGAAGTACACCAACAGGTCGTTGGTTCAGGTGGAACTGGACTCAATCCTCTTCAGCAAGGTCTCGCGTTTGAGTCTTGTTGATGAAAAAATGTCCTTGGGAGACAGAACCCGCTAAAGGTAGCAAAGTCAGGTAGGTTTCCGACAAAATCCGCAAAGTTGGTAGATCTTTCGCACTAATAACATGTTTTAAAAAAAAAGTATAACGAGAAGTACCTTCTGAGGACGTGTTATTGGTGGACGGAGGAGGTGGTGTAGATGGTGGTTCATCTGATTGGTAGAATTGGTAAGTTTCATATCTAATATTACAACTGGGTCTAAGAACTCTACCACCTATTTTGTCCTTGCAACAAGTTGGGATTTCTGAGATAGCCCCTTCCAAGCACTCATTGCAGTCTTGCTGAGACAAATCAGGGGTGCACTGCACAAGACCATATATGGTTTGAAAACTTGAAGCATTTGCATTATCCGTAGCATACTTGCGACGAGAATCACCCAATGCAGCTGTGGCTCTGAGGTTCCTCAATAAGTTCCCGAGCACTTGATTGAACTGATCCACGTCCGTTGAATTGTTTGTGTTCCACAAGTAATAAGCAGGGAAAGTTTCCATGGTGCCGAATATTGTGCGGTTTGAGTAGCGCAACATGCATTCGTCAAACCACTCAATTGCCTCTTTCTGGCTTGGACAACTCTGTGTTAGATCGACTTTGGAATTGTTGAGGCAACTGCGGCACTCATCTGGCTCAACATCTCCTCTACACAGCCCAATGGCGTTTACTTTGTCACTGTTTTGGCCATATGAGAAGTTGTAGAAACCGTAGTTAATTTCTGTGTTGGAAGAGAGACTGCTTAAAAGGGTGTTCAGATTGGCTCTATAGGTGCTATTGACTGTGTAGTTCCCTTTGCTGTTATCACAGATTACTTGCTGGGCGCTGGCTTGAGATATTAATTTTACAAATAGAAAACAAAGAAAGAAAACAAGTATGCAAGAAACGGTTGCCATCCCTTTAGGTATGGTATGATCATGAATGGCCAAAGGGTGCTGCTGTCATTTTATAACCAAAATTTCCTTCAATCATATTCTTTTTTTTTTTTAGAGGAACCTTCAATCATATTCCTTAATCATCTAGTACTTTTCATTTGTAATTTTGATATAATATTATATATTGGATAACGTGTTTAATTTTGATTTTACTCCTGAATTATGAATTAGAATACAACTATTATTTTTCTTTTAAATGTATAGGATTAATGTTTATATTTTATAATTAAAATTTATAACAAATAAATATTTTGAATATATAACTTGTATTATAATTAAAAATTACAAGAGAATTTCTATGGTACTCCACAAATTTTGAAGGTTTTGGTATAGTTGATTTTTAAACACATTTTGGCGGTTTTGAATTGTAAGCACATTTAAACACATTACTTGTACGTACAATTCAACGAAAAGAAGCATCAATTAGACATAAGGAATTAATTAATTAACAAAACAACTTTAAAATGATTGTAAGTTTCAACTAAAGCATAAATGAAATATTCATTCTATCCACTCTTTTCATTCTTAATATTATTATCTCTATTTTCCTTTTGGATGCCACACTACTCTTAATAAAACTCCCTTAAATCATCTCAAACTATTTCTTTTTATCTTTATTTTTAAATTAAATTTTAATAATTTTTCTTTTAAATTTGTTAATAATTAAAACTATCTTAATTATATTATATTTTAAAGTATTTATTATAAATTTTAATTATAATATAATTATATATTTTAAAAATTTGGTATATTTTTTAATTATATAAAATAAATATAATACACTGGCTGAAATACCAATTGTTGTAATTGCAATAAAATTTTTATGTTACCATTCACTTTATTTAAAATATTTTTGTAATATAATTTTATTTTATTTAACATTTTATGTTATTATCCAATTATTTTAATGATATAGCTAATGCATCCGAAGAGCAAACAAAAATGTATATATCTTTACACCACAAAGATTTTAAAATACAGTATACCAACTAACAATTCATTGGTTCAAATAATGCATTTTTAATTCATTTTAAGTAAATTTTTGTAATCAGATGAGCTAGTTTCATCGTACTTCAATATTCTCAACTTGAGTTGCTTCCGCTGAAAAGTACACGTAGTCTAGAAGAAAAAAAAAAGAATATTCTACCATTTAAACTTAAAATAAATCAATCATAATCACGTGAAACTTCTTGCATTTCCACTAGTCAAAATTATTAAATTTTGAAAGAAGCCGAGGCTTGCAGAGCTGATTAGGACAGAAGCGGATAGAAAAGACAGAAGAGGGAATTGAAACTTAAGATTGGAGTTTAATTTTTGGCTTTAGAATGAAGTTTTGATTAAAGGTTCATTTTATTTTTTAATTATTTGAGCTGGTTTGGTGAGAGGAGATTAGTTGGGTGTCAAATAGATATTTTGGGTATTTCTTGATTATAAAAAAATATTATCTTTTTAATTCTTAAACTTTTTAAAATTTTTGTTTTAAGTCCCTAATTTTTTTTACTGATTTTAGTCCTTTAATTTTTTTTGGTCTTTACTTTTAATCCCTTAACAGAAAAAAAAAATTAATAAATGTTGATGGAGAAAAAATTTAGAGATTAAAAGCAAAATTTTTAAAATACTTGGGGAAGAAATAGTAAAAAAAATAGGGGACAGAAGAGGGAAGAGAAACACATAATACACTGAAAATTGATAAGAGAAATAGTTTTCAATCCCTATTTAAGGTCTAAGTGAACCCGGCGATAATGATAGGATGGACCACTCAAGACCCATACATGTCCTAGAATTTAAGTGGGTAAAGGATTATATTGATGGACTTAGAATATTAGAGAATTATTATTTTTATCTTTAAAATGTCATTTTATTTTTATTTTAATTAGGATGATGCCACTTATATGGTTAGTATTTTTTGTTGATCCCTATTTAATATAAGGTATGCACTATGTATTGATCATCAATAAAGAAATATTTGAGTCTTTATTTTATTAGCTTTATAACTTTTTCTAAAGTTTTAATGATAAATTGTTAGGAGTAGAGTAACATAGTCTTTGCATCCTATCATATTAATTCTTTGTCTCGAGAAACCGTATTTCACATGTGACGTGTCAGATCTTGAACTCTCATGACCCAATTTATTTAAATTTTTTATAAAAAAAAGTTATTTCATATTTAATTAAATGATGCAAAAATATTTATATAAATTATATTTATACAAGAATTTGTGGCTGTAGACTGTAGTTTCTATTCCAAGTCAACTTTGATCAGCTAGCCTCCGTGGACTGACTATACTATACAATTTCCAGATCTATGACAACTGGCAATGAGTGTAATGTATTACATTTTCCAAGTCAACTCAGGTCAATGCATTTTGCAGCGTCTTTCCCAATACAAGTCTGCACCATTTGCTAATTTTCCCTTTTCTCAGCCAGAGTGAAATAAGAAAAATTATAGAAGAAACAAAGCACTGGTATTTTACTACAGCGAAGGAAACAGGAAATTTAGTAATAACAATAAATTTTGTCAGTGATATACTTCAAAAATAAGTACCAGGATTATAGAGATCTAATTCATTTGTTGAAACTTGTTCAGATGCAAAATATCTGCATTCAGAAATTGGAGGTTCAGATGACCGAGGAGGATCAATTGTAGATTTAAGAAAGTGGTTTCCAATAAACAGATTGTGTGGTAGTATTGATCATGTGTATACAAAGAATAAATGCAAGGGGAATTCGAGAAACCAGATTTTGAACATCAATACTAAAGAATTACGTTAGTTTAGAAAGATAAGCACCATGCTGCGCTACTAGTAAAATAATCATAGTCATAAGTCATAACATACACTTCATAGGTCATATCACATCACAGGTTTCAGTTTCAGATTATTCAAACAAGACATTGCATGAACAAATAACATGATGGTGAATGAATATCACTCCCATGACCAAAATCTAGCGTGGGTACAGCTCAGTAATTGAAGCCTCATTTTCTGATTCTTCAGCTGATTTAATTGTTGATTCGCTTGATCTTGTTTCCCTTGAACTATACCCCAATGACTGCGTGCCTGGAAGGCTTCTAGTTGTCCTGTTCACATAATATGCAGGTTCAGAAGCTATTGGGAGACTGAGAGAATAGCTATTAAACATGAGCATAATGGTCGCCACGGTTGGCCTGTCAACTAAATTTTCTTGAACACAAAGCAAACCAATATGGATGCATCTCAACATTTCATTTCGAGAATTGCTGTTTAGTGATGGATCTACAATGTTTTAAACCGTCCCCTCCAGTTTCTCCATGTCTGCAAAAATTTGTTATTAAGTGATGGATTCCACTTTACATTAATGTTTTGGAGCAAGTAATCTTCTAATACATACTTTTATATGACAAAAGAAGAAATAATATGGAGAAAGGATGACTTACATAGCCCAGTAGATCCAACACATTCTCCCCATGGTGAATGCCAATGTTTTTCTGGCTGCTTATGACATCTGATTTCACTAAAAAATGTCCATGCATTGCATACTTAGGTGCCATATATCCACTACATGCCAATATGGATAGGCTGAATTAGTTATATATGTTAAGACTATTTCCAGGGTCATAAATTTTCATTCTGCTTCAGTTGCTAATGCCACTGATATTCATAACAAAGCTTTAATTTTGAATTCCTAGTACTGTAAAAGTATTTTACTTTAATTTTGAATTATGACCTCATTATAAAAAGGCTAGTTGCTTATGACTACTACTTCAAAAATCATACTCTTTAAACGAAGTAGTAATATAGGATTCAATGATAATGTTAAAAATTTTCCTTGATTATTGATTGAAATTAATATAGCATATTCTAATATTTACTAGGTTCCCACAATTCAACTTGTATTTGCTCCAGTTTGATGCACTAAAACCAGTCTTGGCGTGCCAAAATCTGCTATCTTAGGATTCATATCTTGGTCTAGGAGAATCTTGTTTGCTTTGAGATCACGATGTATAATACGCAGATAGAATCTTCGTGAAGGTAGAGAAGGCCTCGAGCAACACCTCTAATGATTTTGTAGCGCATCCCCCTTTTTTGGTTGGATCTGCATATACAGACATGAATTTTGGCGGTATATGAATATTTTGGCTTTGTCCTAAACCAGAAGTGAAATATAGAGAAATAGTCTAATTATGCAGTCATTCAGACATACCAAATATGAATCAAGGCTTTTATTAGGAACAAATTCATAGAAGAGTAGCCTTACTCTTCCTTCCAAGCAGAAACCAAGTAGCCTAACTAAATTTCCGTGCTGAAGCTTGGCCACTAAAGCAATTCATTCTTAAATTTCATATCTAAGTCAGGTTAATATTTTGGTAACTGGTGGTATAGCATGTTTTGATGAAAATATGATGTGTATCTAAATTTGACAGAGTTATTTACCCAGTAAAAGACTCCAAATTCCACCTTGTCCAACTTTATTAGAATTGGAGAAGTCTTCTGTAGCAACTCGTATTGTGTCAAAGTTGAATTGCAATGATTGAGCAATGTTAATTTCATCATCATCTTCATTAACTTCACATGGGGAACGAATTTAAACTAATGAGTTTTTCTATTATGTTACAAGCACAATAGTGCTGCTGGTGCCGTCAAAATTGAAAATCGGGATCTGTTACTTCCGAAACAATATGTATTTAACTAATAACTGCCTTTTTCAGTTTATCTTACCTTCTTAGCAGTGACATATTCATGCTTTGAATTATTGAAAAATTTTCATATTCTGTATGTATAATAGATTGTGTGTAGTTAAATTATAGTTCACGGGAAAGAATTACTCTAAATTATGACAGCTTTGTCAGAGGAATATGTGTGGTGTATTTAAACAATATATTGCACGAACAAATTAATTACATGAGTTCCAAGACGTTGTATTTTGGTTTAAGAATAGAAGATTTGATGATGAATGAATATCACCCCCATGACCAAAATCTAGGAGGGTGTAGCTCAATCATTGAAGCTTCATTTTTTGATTCTTGAGCTGATTTAAATACCGGTTAACTTGACCCTGTTGCTCTTGAATCATACTCCCATGTCTGCATCTCTGGAAGGCTTCTTTAAAATGCAGGTTCGGAAGGAATTGGGAGACGGAGAGAAGAGCTATTAAGCAACAGTATAATGGCAGCCATGGTTGGTCTGTCGGCTAAATTTTCTTGAACACAGAGTAAACCAATGTGGATGCATCTCATCATTTCATTTCGTGAACTGTTGTTTAGTGATGGATCTACAATATTAATAGTTGTCCCCTCCTTTCAGTTTCTCCATGCCTGCAAATTTTTTTTATTAGATCACGGACTCCACTTTCTATATTAATGTTTTGGAGCACGTAACCTTCTAATCCATACTTCTAAATGGCAAAGAAGAAAAAATAGTAACAAAAGGAAGACTTATGAAGCTTATTAGATCCTCCACATTCTGGCCACTATTTTTCTGGCCACTTACGATCTCAAGAACCAGTACACCAAAACTGAAGACATCTGATTTTACCGAAAATTGTCCATGCATTACATACTCTAGTGCCATATATCCCCCACATGCCAATATGGATAGAATTATTAGTCATAAATGTTATGACTCTTCTGCCGGTCATAAATTTTCATTCTGTTTCAGTTGCTAATGCCAATGATTTTCATAACAAAGCTTTAATTCTAAATTCCTATTACTGTAAAAGTATTTTACGCTATCACTCATTCATACAAAGCTGAAAGATTATAATTTATAGTAACAACTACTTAAGACTCAAACTGTTCGAATAATCTACTAATTCATTATTTGGTGAAAATTAATGTTAAAAGTTCTCATTGATAGTTGATTGAAATTAAACTCTTAACAATTAATAAGCTATAGCATATTCTAATACTTACTGGGTTCCAACAATTATTCTTGTATTTGCTTCAGTTTGATCCACTAAAACCAGTCTTGCTATGCCAAAATCTGTTATCTTAGGATTCATCTCTTCATCCAAGAGAATGTTGCTTGTTTTGAGATCACGATGTACAATACGCAGATGAGAATCTTCATGAAGATAGAGAAGGCCTTGGGCAATACCTCTAATGATTTTGTAGCGCATTTGCCAATCCAATTGTACTCTCTTGGTGGGATCTGGATTTACAGCCATATGTGAATAGTTAGGCTTTGTCTTTAACCAAAACTGAAATATAGAGCAACAATCTAATTATGCAGTCATTAAGACGTACCAAATATAAAGTAATCAAGGCTTTTATTTAGAACAAATTCAAAGACAAGTAGCCTTTCTCTTCGTTCCAACCAGAAGCCAAGTAGCCTAACTAAATTTCGGTGTTGAAGCTTGGCCACTAAAAGCACTTCGTTCTTAAATTCTATATCTCCTTGTTTGGATTCACTTGACAACCTTTTGACTGCAATCATCTGCCCATTGGAGAGTGTTAGCAATAGCAACCGGAATTCTAAAGAAAAGTGTAATCACACGCACACACACAGACACGAGATTTAACGAGGCTCGGTAAGTGTGCCTATGTCCTCGGGAACAGAGTAGCTGTTTCTATTATTGTTATTTTGGCCAATAGGGTTACATCAATTTATATAGAATAAACCATGATACAGACTTACAATATCACCCCTATACCGTACTGCGGGGCTAAAGCCCCGCACACACAACCCACTTATTTCATAACCCAACAAGTGGCCCAAGCCCAATCTGCTCACTCATAGAATATGAGCCATGCACAACAATCTCCACCTTGGCGAATATTAAGCCCCGTGGAAGATAACAGCAAGTCCACCCCATATCTTGTATGTCTCATGGGTTGGGGGGTCCAGTCATGTCTAGAACCGAGCAACATTCAACAAGTCCAAGCAATGCTTGAACTTGTTAGCTATGACTGCCTTGGTTAACATATCAGCTGCATTCTCTGAAGTGTGAACCTTCCTGAGCAAAATCTAACCAGATGCCATCAACTCCCTGATCTTGTGGAACCTCACATCAATATGCTTGGTTCTAGCATGATACACTTGATTCTTTGCCAAATCAATAGCACTCTGACTATCACAATGCAACTGAACTCCATCTTGCTCAATGCCCAACTCCCTTGCTAGCCTTGTGAGCCACACAGCTTCTTTACTAGCCTCTGCTACTACCATGTACTCTGCTTCAATTGTTGACATTGCCACATTAGACTAAACAATGGACTTCCAACAAATAGGCCCACCTACAAGAGTAAAAACATACCTTGTTGTAGACCTCCTGTCATCCAAATCACCAACATAATCAGAATCCAGATAACCCACAACTGAAGGATCACCCTGTTGACTGCCAAACATAATACCATGCCCTGTTGTACCCTTTAGGTACCTGAAGATCCACTTCACTGCTTCCCAATGTCGCTTCCCTAGCTTCGACATAAACTTATAGACTTGGCTTACAGCATGTGCCAAATCTGGTCTAGTGCAAACCATAGCATACATCAGGCAACCAACTGCATTGGCATAAGGAACCTTTGACATGTATTCCACCTCTTCATCTGTCTTTGGGCACTGATCTATAGAAAGCTTGAAGTGGTTTGCAAGTGGAGTACTCATTGACTTAGCATTACTCATGCTAAACTTGTCCAGCACCTTCTCAACATAGCCCTACTGTGATGAGAGCCATAGTCTTCTGGACCTCCTATCCCTGTGAATCTCCATCCTAAGAATCTTCTTGGTAGGACCCAAGTCCTTCATGTCAAACTCCTTTCCCAGCATGGATTTCAATTCATTCACATCACGCAAATGGTTACCAGCAATCAACATATCATTCACATAAAGTAGCAGAAAAATAAAAGAGCCATCATCAAGGCTCTTTACATAAACGCAGCAGTCATACTCATATCGCCTATAGCCAATCCGAAGCATGTAAGAATCACAACTCTTGTACCACTGCCTTGGAGACTGCTTCAATCCATACAGAGACCTTTTCAACTTACAAACTAGCCGACCCGGTCCATTTTTACTTAACCCCTCTGCCTGCTCTATGTAAATCTACTCCTCTAGATCACCGTGAAGAAAAGCTGTCTTCACATCCATCTGCTCAAAGTGCATATCTCGACTGGCTACCAAGGCTAACACTACCCTGATAGAAGTATGCCTCACAACTCGGGAGAAAACCTCATCATAGTCAATCCCCTTCTACTGTGAATATCCTTTTGCTACTAGGCGAGCTTTGAACTTTTCCCCTTCTTTTTCTGATACTGGAGGTTTCCTCTTGTACACCCATTTGCACCCTATGGCTCTCTTGCCTGGAGGAAGCTCAACTAGCTCCCATGTCTGATTCTTTCGCAAAGACTCCATCTCCTCCACCATAGCACCCATCCATTTTTCTTTCTCCTGATTGTTCATAGCCTCTTGAAAGGTAGACAGGTCTACTGAACTGGTGAGAAGTGCAAAAGAAGCCAACTCTTCAAACCCATATCGGACAACGGGTTTAATAGTGCGATGTTCTCGATCTCTGACGAGAGTGTACTCCTACAGTCTTACTGACTAACTGGTCTAGGCTCAGGCGCAAGTATGGTCTCAGGTCTTGGACTACATGGTTCTGCCCTCTTAGGAATCACCGGAAGCTTCTTAAAGTCCACCTGAACCTCCACGGAGCTAGGGGAAGCTCCATCTGGTACTGGTACATGTGTCTCAATAGTTTATGGCATCATGGATTGCTCATCAAACACTGCATCTCTACTGATCACCATCTTCTTGGAAGCTGGATCCCAAAACTTGAACCTCTTCACACCTTTGGAATAACCTACGAAAACACACTTTTTCAACTTTGGATCAAGTTTAGATCTTTCATCACTGGATACATGCACAAAAGCAGGACACCAAATATTCTTAAATTATTAAAATCAATCGAGTTACCTAACCAGACTTCTTCTGCAACTTTCCTATCCAATAAAGCTCATGGTGATCGGTTAAGTAGATAACATTCCATGTTCACCGCCTCTGCCCAAAAGCCTTTGGAAAGGCTAGCATTCAACCTCAGACATCAGGCTCTTTCAGTAAGGGACCTATTCATCCTCTGTACAACACCATTCTGTTATGGTGTTTTCTGCACTAAGAAGTGTCTCTGAATGTCATGTTCCTCACAGAATTTCTGAAACCGTGAGTCTGTGTACTCCCTGCCATTATCAGACCTTAAATACCTAACTTTTCTGCCTATCTGGTTCTCCTCCTCAGCCTTCCACAGCTTGAACTTCTCAAAGACTTTGGATTTCTGTTTCATGAAGTACACCCAGACCTTGCGAAAAAAACGTCAATGAAGGAGACAAAATAATGGGAACCACCCAAGGACGGATCTCTAGTAGGACCCCACACATCAGTATGCACATAGTCTGGGATCCCCTTGGTGGTATGCTTCGCAGCTTTAAACCGCACTCTGGACCGTTTCCTAAGCACACAGTACTCACATAAGTCTAACTTACAGCTCCAAACTCCCTTCAAGAGTCCTCTCTTATGAAGCTCCACCATCACACGCTCACTGAGATGACCTAAATGCATATGCCATAATCTGGTAGCATCATGTTGCGATTTTGGCAAGTGTACCAAATCATTCAAGTAACCAAGGGTAAGTCAAGTATCGTATCCACATGGACTTGAACGATAATCGGGTAAATAATAGCAAAATTTAATGGACTACCAAAATTGAAAATTTAAGTAACCAAATTTAAAGACAAGTGCATAAAACATTAAAGAGTAAAAAGGAAGAATTTTGGTTGAGAATATTAAAGAACACTTTGTGCGCGTAGAAAACGAGGTTTATATCAATGGTGGGAATTGTCAGGGTTTGACTTCATTGAATCAACCTAACATGCATTAAGAATTTTCCTGTTTGGCTCAAAGATGGGTGCAAGGGATTTTAGGTAAGCTAGAAAGGCCAATGGTTAAAATAGCAAAGATGGCCTTGATCACTTCCAAGCAACATGCAAGCAACAAGATTCAAGAGATTCAAGCAAAACCATATGAATGTTGGTATCAACGGTGTCACTCAATTTCATTCAGTTACTTCTCACCGTGGTTGTTAATCTCATCAAGAAACAAGGGTGTATATGCAACATGTCAAACACATCAAACCCAATTTGAACCAATCACAAATGACCAAGAATGCAACCACAAAACATGTCTCAAATCAAAATCAATTTGTAAAAAATCATCATTCAATTCATGCTCAACGGGACAAGCCAACAATTACGCAAGCCACATCATTATTTTCCAAAACTAAAATCAAACAAAAGTAGTAAAAGAAAAGAAAAAGAAGAATAACTTACCTCACTACTCATTATCAGGCCCATCCACACCCCTTTGGCCAAGAAGGTGCTGGTCCCCAGCTCTTAGTGGTCAATCAACATGGGCCAGAGCATCCGTCACTTCAAGCGATGGTAGAGCACCAGATCTGAGAGTTGAAAGTAGATCTAGCCTTGACAAAAGTGGTGATGGTTCCGTGATATAAATCGGATTGGAGGTCCAAGATGGTGTGGTCACACGCGGGGTGCGCGGATCTGGTTCACTGAGGTGCGCGCGCGGAGGTGGTCCTGCATCACGGGTCACGCACGTGAGGAACTGGAGGTGTGGTGACGACACGCGGTTGAGAGGGAGAGTGCGCGTTGCAGTCACGCGAGGAGAGAGAAAGCGGCGTGGGATGCACGGGGCGCAAGGAAGGGCTGCTGGTGCGAATCGAGCGCGCGACGAGGAAGAAGAAAAACGTAGCACGCGGAGGAGGTGGGCGGCGTGCGTCTTGGGGAGAGAGAAGACCAGAGGAGAGAAAAGATGAGGTTATTTTTGCATATATGGGCTTGGTAGGCACTGTAGTGGTTGTATGGTGGTGGATCTAATGTTTGTGGTGGTGATTGTGGTGTTTGTGGTGGTGGTTATGGTGTTTGGGGGAGGAGAAGGGTTAAGGAAGAAGAAGATGAAGAGAGTGTGCAATGGATTACACAGGCTGTCCACATTTGTCAATGGCCCAATAGAGATTAGATTGCACAGGGTGTGCAAAAGGGATGCATGGTTGTGCAACTTTTGCTAAATTGAATATTCTCTTGATTCTTCATCGATGCAAGATGCACGGGTGTGCGCTCTGATTGCACGGTTGTGCAACTTTCATCAAAAAATAAAGCCTCTTGTAGTGCAAGATGCACAAGTGTGCACTCGGGTTGCACAGTTGTGCAACTCGCGTCGATTTTTTTGCATTTCCATCAGCGCAAGATGCACAGGTGGGCGCTCATATTGCACGATTGTGCAACTCGCATCATTTTTTTTATTTTTTTATTTTTATTTTTTGGATGCTTTCCCAATATCTTCATCATATGCATAGTAACCTGAAACAAGACAAGAGAAACACCCAAAACAGAAAATAGAATATGCGTAATAAAGAAAATGAATTCAAAATAAAGACCAAATTAAGAGAGAAAAGAGAAAGAAAGCTGGGTTGCCTACCAGTAAGCGCTTCTTTAACGTCACTAGCTTGATGGATGAGTGACCTCAAGGGTCACAAATATGAATGGTTGTGGTCAACCCCAACCCCCCTAGGGGGACTCACAGAGTCACAGACATTGAAAGTTACCTCTTCATCTTGCACTTTAAGCTTAAACTCTCCTTTGCCAACATCAATTAGACCATCAACATTCTTCATAAAAGGTCGTCCTAAGATGATGGGAATCTGTGAATCCTCCGCCATGTCCATGACAACAAAATCAGCGGGAATTGTGAATTTGTCGACCTTCACTAGCATGTTTTCCACCACCCCATGAGGGTATATAATGGAGCGATCAGCAAGCTGTAATGTCATGTGAGTTGGTTTTACCTCCACATCTCCAACTCTCTTTAGCATAGATAGGGGCATCAGGTTGATGCTCGCCCCCAAATCAAGCAACGCTTTATTAACATAAAGGTTCCCAATGGTGATGGGAATAGTAAAGCTCCCAGGGTCCTTATGTTTGGCAGGCAATGTCTTTTGAATTATAGCACTACACTCCGCTTCCAACTCAATGGTATCCTTCTCAATGAACTTCTTTTTCCTTGTCAAGAAGTCCTTCAAGAATTTGGCATAGATTGGAATTTGCTTCAAGGCTTTCGAGAATGGGATGTTGATGTAGAGTTGTTTGAGAATGTCTAAGAACTGAGCAAATTGTCTCTCCTTATCAATTTTTGTTGGTGCTTTAAGATAAGGGAGCTTTGTAATGAGAGGTGCTTTGGCTCTTAACTTTTCTTCCTTGGCTTTCCGAGCTCTAGCCCACTTCATCTTTGAGTCCCCATCTGTGCTTTGAACTCCAACCTTCTTCACTTCAACTTCCTCCACTACTTCATCATCTCCATTCACCATATCACACTCTGACCCATTAATTGCAAAGATTGCACTGTAGTTAGCCTTGGGATTGGTCTGAGTGTTGGCTGAAAAGCCACTCTTAGTGTACTCTGCCAATTCCGCCACCTGTTTTGCAAGTTACCCAACTTGAGTCTCTAAGTTTCTGAGAGAGGCATCAGTGCTCTTCTGATTAGAAATAGAGACTTGCATAAAATCAGTGAGAGTCTCTTCCAACTTCGTCGTGCGGTCATCGAGGTTGGGCTTCTATTGGGAAGATCTTTCATCAACTCCTTTATCAAAGACAGGATGAGTCTGAAAGCCACTATGGTTAGAATTGTTACCGTAGAAATTATGCTTCCCTTGGCCATAGTTGTTTTGTCTCCCCATATAATTCACCTCTTCCTATTGTGTGCTGGAAGTATAAGCACAATGCTCTACATGATGATCACCCCACAAATTTCACAACTAAGCACTCGATGATGTGATTGAGAAGGGGAAGCTTTCATTAACTGTTGAGGAAGATTGGACACTTGCACCTTGAGTGCTTCCACCTGGGCTAGAATAGCATCTTGAGAGTTGAGCTCCATTACTCCTCTGTGTGGAGCTCTATCATGTTGAGCTTCAAAATCACTGGATGCCATGTTTTCAATCAATTCTACAGCTTCCTCCAGTGACTTACTTTTAATCACTCCTCCACCAGCTGCAGCATTAAGCATCACCTTTATTTACCCCATCAAACCCCCAAGGAAGATGTAGAGTTGATCAACCTATCCAATCCCATGGTTAGGGCACTTCATCAAGAGAGTCTTGTATCTCTCCCAAGTTTCATGGAGTGACTCATCATTCTTTTGGTGGTAGCCCAATATGTCAATCTTTGCTTGGCTTTTCTTGACTTCAGTGAAGAACCGATCCAGGAACTTTCTTTCCACTTCAGTCCAAGTGGTAAGACTTTGAGATGGGAGGTTGTTGAGCCACTTCAATGCATTTCCTATGAGGGAGAAACGGAACACCCTCATATACAGGCTCTGTTCTTCATTCTGAGCCACCCCTGCTGTGCCGCACAAATCATAAAAAGTGGTCAAATGGTTGTAGGGGTCTTCATTTTCTAAACCAGCAAACGCATGTTGACTGAGAAGTGTGAGCATAAAAAATGAGGTTGAGAATTAAAGACAAGTGTGAGCATAAAGACAAGTGCATAAAAAATTAAAGAGTAAAAAGGAAGAATGTTGGTTGAGAATTTTATCAAACACTTGGTGCGCGTAGAAAATGAGGTTTATATTAATGGTGGGAATTGTCGGGGTTTGACTTCATTGAATCAACCTAACATGCATTAAGAATTTTCCTGTTTGGCTTAAAGATGGGTGCAAGGGATTGTAGGTAAGCTAGAAAGGCCAATGGTTAAAATAGCAAAGATGGCCTTGATCACTTCCAAGCAACATGCAAGCAACAAGATTCAAGAGATTCAAGCAAAACCATATGAATGTTGGTATCAACGGTGTCACTCAATTTCATTCAGTTACTTCCCACCGTGGTTGTTGGTCTCATCAAGAAACAAAGGTGTATATGCAACATGTCAAACACATCAACCACAATTTGAACCAATCACAAATGACCAAGAATGCAACCACAAAACATGTCTCAAATCAAAATCAATTTGTAAAAAATCATCATTCAATTCATGCTCAATGGGACAAGCCAACAATTACACAAGCCACATCATTATTTTCCCAAACTAAAATCAAACAAAAGTAGTAAAAGAAAAGAAAAAGAAGAATAATTAGGAATTACATGAAAGATTATCCAATTACATCAAACCCCAACAAAAGTGGATTTAGCTACGCATAGCCATGGGGGAAGAAGCAAAAGATGGAAAATCAATGAGGGGTGAAGCCAAACGCGTTAAACCCACGTCCCAGAGCTCTCCTCTCTTTTCGCATACGTAGTATCGTGACCCCTAGACTAGAATAGAAAATCCTTATTTAAGGCTATGGGCCAACAAGGGTTTAAGCCTAAAAGAGATCAAAACAGAAAAAAAAAAATAAAGATAAATCTCGCAGAGCTTGATGCACAGGTGTGCACGGGTGTGCATCGCTTTCAAACACTTTAAAAACTTGCACAGGCACTTGCACAGGCATGTGATTTGGTTTGCACAGGTGTGCAAAGCTCTCAGAACTTCCAAAAATGCTCTTTTTGCCTCCACAAGACTTCCAAAGCTCTAAACTTTAACCCAAATGATCTTCAACGCATCAAATCTCTCATGGAACATCCCCATTGCTTACTCTAAGCTTCACATAAGTTCCTAAAAACACAAGAAAACAACCCAAGATCAAGCATAAAAGGGTAAAAACAAGAAATTTCTAACTAAACCAAACTTTTATTCAAAACTTAACTAAATGGAGGATAAACAAAGCTTAAAAGCATAAAATATGTCGAATAATTACCCCTAACTACTATAAAGTAGGAATATAAGGCAATTATCACATCATCATCAGACTTAACAGATGCAACACGGCCTACAACTAGTATCAGATGGTGCTTAACCCTAGTACGAAATTCGAAGTGGGGAAGTTCAATGGAACTGGGAATTTTGTAGTGTGGCAGAGGAGGGTTAAGGATATGTTGGCTAAGCTCTAAGGGCCTAACGGTGGAGAGCATGATGGTAGCCATGGTTAAGCTCTGATACCAGTTATTAGCAATAGCAATCGAAATTTTAAAGATAAGAGTAATCACACGCGCACACACAGACACAAGATGTAACGAGGTTCGACAGTTGTGCCTATGTCCTCGGGAGCAGAGTGGCTATTTCTATTATTGTTATTTTGGCCAATAAGGTTACATCAATTTATATAGAATAAACCACGATACAAACTTACAATATTACCCCTGTACCTTACCGCGGGGCTAAAGCCCCGCACCCCTAACCCACTTATTTCATAACCCAACAACAAGTGGCCCAAGCCCAATCTGCTCACTCATAGAATATGAGCCATGCACAACAGAGAGCCTACCCTGAAAATATATCTCTGTCAGGTATGGTAAATATTTTGCTGACTGGTGCTATTGCATATTTTGATGTGTATCTGAATTCAACAGTTACTAACCCAGTAAACAGCTCCAAATCCACCTTGTCCAAGTTTATTAGAATCAGCAAAGTTTCCTGTAGCAACTTGTATTGTGTCAAAGTTGAATTACAATGACTCGGCAATTTTAATTTCTTCGTCATCTTCATCATCTTTAACTTCAATTGGGGAACGAATGTAAGCTAGTTAGTTTTTCAAATACGTTAATATTACATTGTATGTAGTTTAGTTATTATTTATAGGAAAGAATTAATCTAAATTATGTCAAAACATATATGCCTTTCTACAAAGTTTTTCTCTACATTTATGATTCACTGTTGTAACAATATAGTAGTTGGTTGAAAATAAAAACATCACAGTAAATTGATACTTAGACTTGCCTAGAAGGTTTTTCCTTGCCTTCCACCTCCTTAAATATAGGCAGAGACAAATAAGCAAAACAACAATAGCAGTAGGCACAATTACAGCAATGACAATTAGTGTTGTCTTGCCACTTTCTGTAAAACCAAGAATCCTCTGCTTGGTTAGATATTTTAAGGATTAAGGATAATAAAATATCAAAAAGTTTAGTAACTAATTATAATGACAACTACATTTTGGGGAAGTGTCATTAGTGAAGGGAGATGGTGGTGGTGGTGGTGATACCTCTGGGTCGTCTAACACAGTCGTCTGTTCGTAGAAGGTGTTGTTTTTGTATCTAATAATATAATTGGGTCTAACAACTCTACCTCCTATCTTGTCATTGCAACACTCTTGGATTTCTGAGATAGCTCCGATCAAGCAGTTTTTGCAGTCTTACTCAGACAAATCAGGCGTGCACTATGCATAAGTGAATTGTTGTGCATCAGAGGGGGAGGCAACATTGGGGAGATCTTCACCAATGGGCCTCGAGCACACCACATAAGTGAACTTGACACCACCTTCAACCTAAAACCTTAAGGCATTAGGTTTGTAGGTCTATCCACTTATATGTTGCTCAACTCACCCATTTCTACCTAATGTGGGACTTCACCTTCACACTTATATTCCCACAATCTCCCCCTCAAGTGTGAGTCTCTTCCACATGGTAGCTTCCCCTCAAGCGGAAGCCATTTTTCACCACGAGTATCCAATGATGGCGCCTTTAAAGCTTAACCATGCTCTAGTACCTTGAACCGCCATTCCACCGTTTCACGGTGTGGGACATGCTGCCTGGCCTCCATGTATAGACCCATCGCCAAGAAGACTTTCGATACAAGGGATCCCCATGCCCATACCTGGATCCATCGCCAATTCCATTATACTCGTCTGAGTCGGTCACCTGATCAAACCATCGGCTCTGATACCAATTGTTGTGCATCGGAGGGGGAGGAAACATTGGGGAGATCTTCACCAATAGGCCTCGAGCACACCATATAAGTGAACCTGACACCACCTTCAACCCAAAACCTTAAGGCATTAGGTTTGTGGGTGTAACACCCTGAAAATTTCAACTTAATAAGTATGAATGTGAGAGATTTAATTAGAAAATTTTCTTGTTGGGGAGAATTGTAACGTTGTAGTTTTCCTAATTGTATGATTAAGTGTTTGATTAATAATGAAAGAGCAAACTAAATTTAAATTATGTTGATTGATATAATGATTAACTTAACTTCTATGTTTTGTTATTGGCCATAGTGTTATTGTGAAATTTTTTAGACTTTTACGTGAGTTCCGTAAGTTGTAGAAAAAGGGAAAAAAATAAAAGAAGGAGGTGTCCTTAGAGAAAAGGTGGGTGCAAATAGCAAAACTTCAAATTTTATCCAACCATTTACGTGAACAAGCTTCCTTCTTTCTCTCATTCATTCTATTCATTGTTCCTTTCATACGAAGCTCTCTTCTCTCTTTTTTTTTCTCTGCTGGCCGAGAGCTACCAAGGGAGAAGGGAAGTCATTTTTGTTGCTTGGCTGGTTGCATAGAAGACTTGGTGGTCTACTCTTAATTACCAACTGCTCATCTTCTCTTCCTCTCTCTCAGCTGAACCAAAAACCCAAGGTGAGGGGGACTCTTTGTGGATTCTGTTTTTAGTCTAAGGGTGGTTGAGAGTTAGGGGGCTCAATCATCTACAGCATGCCTGCCCCTCTTTGGCTGTTGTGTGTGTTTGTTTGAATGGTTGAATGTAAAAAGTTGATGAAATGGGTTTGAAACCCTTGGCAGTGGCTGTGTGAGTGCATGTCCTGGCTTTAGTGTTGTTTTTGTTCTTTTGAAACTGAGTGGGAAGGCCCCTGGAACAAGGGAATCCATGCCCAATTTTCGTAGAATTAATTGATGAAGGTTGCATGTTGAAAACAAACTCCAAAACAATGGAACAGTGGCTGTCAGGTTCGCGTGTCCCTGGACAGCTCCCACGGTTTTGTGATTTTTAGAAGATCTAACCGTTGTTTTTTCATGAAATTTACTTTGAATGAAAATAGACACAAAAAGGAACAACTTTTATTTTAACACCATGGAGAAAAAACCTCTTCTTGAAGTTCATCCGTGGCTTTCAAAATGGATGTTCTGTTTTCAAGTTTCCCTGGAACATGTCTCGGTTTTTCTCAAATTCCCAATTGTGTGCTTAATGGTTATTTTTCGTTTTTAAACTATTAAAAATTATACAAAACAAGATTTTTAAAAATATAAATTACAAAAATTATCATGTCCAATTTCTAAATTAACTTTTAAAAAGAAACAGGGCAAGGGTTTTCGAGCGCTGTTTTGAGTCTGAAACTTAGGCTGTTAGATACAAATTTACTGGGAACAATAGGAAAATAATTTGGGGGCAAGGTTACCCTTTTAGAAAGATAAAGATGTTACCTTTATACTGTAAAAATTTCAGCTCAAAACAAGTTTGGAAAGTGGGAGAAATTTACATTTCTTTAAGCTATGTTCAGTGAGCACTCAAAATTTAGGGCTGCTGACTTAGAAAATTTTTATAAAATTTTCTAGATGTTGATTTTATAATTGGGATACCTTTCTATAAAATATATTTCAAGATCTTCGATTTGATATAAAAAATTTTAAATTCCGAGGTCATTTGCTTGTATCAGTGAGAGCTCACATTTAGTACTGCCAATGAAAATTTGACTAAATAGTCAAATGTGATTGTTAACACTTGTATTTTTATAACTTTACCTTCAATTAATATTTTGATTCTGTGAGATAATGGATAGAATACAACCACTATTATGATTGATTAATTCAAGTCTCAGGGAGGAAAACCTTGAGTATTTGATATGTGAAAGTGTAATTTTCTCTGTTTTGGTGATAGTAGTTTGAATCTTGTGGTGAAATTGTTTGTTGGTGTGATGTGTTTACAAGACTTGATGCGACTACTTGTAATAACTGGAATTAATTTCTAGTGTCAATAGCAGGATTGCTATTCAAAGATAAATATCTTTCTTTTATCAAATCATAAGACATTTGAGAGGGTAAAGAAAAACATAATAAAATTGTCCGAATTGTGCTGAGAACCGAAAAGAGGAAGGAACCTCTAGTTCCGAGTCGTGTGAGATGGTTGAACGAGTGTGTTCGTGGACAAAGCTTGATTGGACAATTGTGGAAGAGGTTGTGTGGGGGCTTCAACTTTGGTGAGCGATATGCTCGTGAGGAATGGGGTCGGAATATGTGACCACTGTGGTGGTGGAGAGTGGATCTCCGTACGGTATGTCAGGGACATACGTTGTGGAAGACCGTCGTTCAGTACCTTTGGCAGTGAACCCACACCAACCTATAAGAGATGAACCCGATGAGAGGGGGTGGTTGAGGAGTCAGTCCTCAAAGATTGGATGACCTCACAGAGTGGTACTTGAGGTGTGCTCGCTAACTTGCTGTTTCTTGGGGATCTGGTGCCGAGTTTGTGGTCGAGTTTCCACAGTGCCGACTTGGCAATCCCGACAAATGCGAGGCACAATCGTGTTGGTGAGAGCCCTGCCATTGTACCGTGGTGAAGGGTGTACTCCCAGCAAGTCATCCGACTTAAATATGTGTAAGACCACTGAGTTCTGGGAGTTCCAGTGGCGACTGGTCAGTGTGAAATAATTTACAAGAATAGCTGTGGAAACGAATAGGTTTCGAGTGTGACCGTTAGAGGACCACATCGTGGTGGCTAGTAGGATTGTGTATGTGACTATGAAGTCGTTCTGTGTGTACTGTTTGATGAAGCAGAGAGTTCACCCTCTGTTTATTTTTTTTTGGAGCCGGTGGCAGTACCTGTATATGTCATAAAGACATTATCTTCGTCATCTTCGTCACTTTTCGTTTGGAGGTTGGTCTAACATGTAGGGTTGGGTATTAGTGATGTCTGCTCTGAGACTAGGTTTTCCTCTTTTTATGTATTTGGATATGGGTAGACCTAGGTTTCAGATTTTTGGTATGTACATTCAGCTTTCGTACTATGTTACCCTATGTATTTGGTATACACTTTGGGAATGTACATATTACTGTTATTTGGAAAAATATTTGGGATATGAAAATCTCTGGTTCATGTACATATGTATATTTTATAGCCAGAGTTATTTACTTTATTTATTCTGTTTTACTCACTTTTAAATGTATATTTACAATTGAGGCGGCGATACGCAACTTCCGAAATTAATTAATGAAAAGTCTTAAAAAAATTTAGTAAAATTCCGATCTATGTTTTATTAACTTCATAGTTTTTGGAAAATTTAAAGTTAGTTAAAATGCCTATTGAATTAAAATAAGTTTAAAAATGAGAATATATGTAAACCCAGATTTAGGGTGTTACAGTGGGTCTATCCACTTATATGTTGTACAACTCGCCCATTTCTACTAAATGTGGAACTTCACCTTCACACTTATATTCCAACACGAATATGGTTTGAGAATTTGTAGCAGTTGCATTGCCCGTGGCATACTTACGACGAGAGTCACTTGATGCAGCAATGTCTGTTAGCTTCCTCGTAAAGTTATCGCACACTTTATTGAATTGGTCCGCATCAATTGCATTGTATGGGTTCGCCAAGGTAAAAGTAGGATTAGTTTCCATGGAGCGGAATATTGGGTGGTTCGAGTAGGGCAGCACGCATTTGTCAGAGACTACAATGTAAAAAATTGACTCCTTCTAGTTTGGACAAAGCTATTTGAGAAGGGCTCCGGAATCATTGAGGCAACTACTGCACTCATCCGGGTTTTGATCGCCTTTGCCGAGACCAATGGCGTATACTTTGTCAGGGTCTCGGCCATACGAGAAATTGTAGTAACCATAGTTAATTTATGTGTGGGAAAAGGGTGTTGAGGTTGCTGTGATAGGAGTTGTTGGTTATGTAGTTCCCTTGGCTGTTATCACACTTTACGCGTAAGTCTGGCAGGTCGCTGCCTGGAGAGATTAATTTTAGAAATAGAAAAGAAAGAAAGAAAAGAAGGATGCAAGAAACGGCAGCCATAGATGTATGAATGAATGATCATAAAAATAAAGGATATATATTCGCAAGTCTTGTTCACCATTCAGTTTTTTTATAGAGAAACAGGGTCATTCTTCTAGAGGATTATAAGCCCCGTCTGTTTCCATACTTCATAATTCTCAAGTCTCAAACTTGTTCATTTTCCTTATTGATCTGTCTAGTGGTTTAAAGTTTGAACTTGGGGTGTCTCTCACTCTGTCAAACGTGGGACTCAACCCAGGCTCTGGATTATTGGATTCTAATAAAAACAAGAGGTAAATGCTACATAAATGTTTCCTGTACTACTCGGACTCAGCACTCCACCGAGTAGCTGATCTGGCCGAGTAGAGACTTCTCACTCGAACCAGGGAAGTAATAACGGAAAGCATATCTTACTATAAGATAAGATACAGAAAGATCAGAACACAAAATAATGATAGAAGATAGAATTATCTCTATCTTAATCACGAGATTTGAGGAGATTTGATAGGAAAATAACCTTATCCAATCTCCCACTTAATCCTATAAATACATCAATGATCCAACCCACCAAGGTACGAAATTCTCAATCCCTATTGTGATACCTCTCCTACCTCTGCACCTCTAACTTGAGTGTCGGAGTGTCTTTGTAGGTATACCCCCCACCAGTCATGAAGGAGATCCCGGCGGAGCCACCGCACCGGAAGGCTTACCAAAATTCAGTAAGAACATTTGGCGCCCACCATGGGGCTCGGTGAAACTATTCCCAGCCACACCGATTAAAGCGACACAATCTCAATGGCAACAACCCAGGGCAAAACAACAAACCATGAAAAGTGACCACAGGGGGCAGAAACCCAAATCCAGGGCACAATGCCTCCAGGGGATACCCAAGGTGGTAACCCCAACAACGTGGCGCCCTTCCCGCATCAGGCACTTAAGAATCACCCACTGATCCAAGCCCTGCAAAGGGAAGTCAACATGATAAAGCAGAACAGCGCAAAAGAGATAGAGGACCTCCGCAAAGAGAACGCCACCCTCCAAGAGCAGTACCAGAAACTACAGGAGGACCTGAATGGCCTCTCGACTACCCACGCCACTGCCAACTGACTGTCGACGGCCCATGCAACCGCCAACAGACATCCTGACCGAATAGAGCAGGATGATACTACCTGGAGCGAGGCAGACCGAATAGCAACCCACTTGGAGTCCAGACCCATCTTAGGATCACGGGCACCTCCAAGACGAAACTCAATGCCCGAGACAACGAGATGACACTCGTTCGTAGATGGTATCATGGAAACTCCACTACCGACCGGGTGGAAGCCCTTGTCCATGGACCGTTATGATGGCTTAACCCACCCAGACGAGCACATCGACGCGTTCGTCAAGCAAGTGAACCTGTACACAAACGACGACGCCATCATGTGTCGTGTGTTTCCAACAACTCTGAAGGGAGCAACGTTGAACTAGTACACGCACCTCTCCCCTCACTCGATCGATTCATTCGCCACATTGGTCGCTCGTTTCGGTGCTCAATACGCTACGAGTCGACCCCATCACTTAACAGCAGAGGCATTAGCCAACATTCGGCAGGAGGACAACAAGTCCCTCAAGGACTTCATGGAGAGATTCGTCGAAATCTCCATCAAGATCTGGGACTTGAATCCTCAGGTAGCACTGACCGCCATGCTGATGGTGCTGAAATTCGGACCCTTCTCGGATAGTCTTTGCAAGAAGTCACCCCATGACATGGACGAGCTCAGAGCAAGAGCAACAGGATACATTCAGATGGAAGAAATGACTAAGTTCAGAGAATGAGTCAGAGGTGAGTCCTTTAAGAGGCAGGTGGAACGCGAGAAACCGGGAACAAGCCGAGAGCGGAGTAACAGATCTAGAGTCGATAAACCGCCTCGCACAAGATTTACTCATTACACCCCTCTAACAGATAGAAGAGCACAGGTTCTAGAAGCCTGTAGTGCCGAGCTGATAAGTCTGCCTACTCGGAACCGCTCCCAAGAAAAGCAGATAGGTCCAAGTTTTGCAAATACCATCGAGTGCACGGACACGCCACTGAAGAATGCACCACCCTGAAGGATAAGATTGAAAAAATTATCCAACAGGGCAAATTGCGATGCTTCGTCCGAGACGACAACTGAAAGTCTAAGTGAGAGCGAACCCGAGACCGGGAAGACGATCAAGATAGAAAATCCAGACGAACAGAAAAGTCCCGCCAGGAGCAACCGACTAAACCTCCCGAGACTCGACTCCGAGGCGTTATTAACATGATAGTAGGAGGATTCGCCGGAGGAGGAAGCTCGAGCTCGGCAAGGAAAAGACACCTGCGCAGCCTTCGATCAATCAACTCGGCTTTAATAAGCCCTAGAATACACAGAAAAATGCCTCCTATAACTTTCACAGATGCAGATTTTAAAGGCATAGAACCCAACCACGATGACCTGGTAGTGGCTAAGGTTGAGGTCGCTAATTGGTTGGTGTGTAAAGTCTTAGTCGACCAAGGCAGCTTAGTAGATATCCTATACTGGTCAACCTTCCTACAGCTAGACATCCCAGAAAGTAAGATACAGCCGTACACTGAACAGCTAGTCGGCTTTGTAGGCAAAAAAGTCGATACCAGAGGCTACATTGACCTCCTCACTACCTTTGGAGATGAGGAGAAGGGGTCCAAGACTATCACAATCAGGTACCTATTAGTCAATGCTCTTACTTCATACAACATCCTCATAGGCAGGCCGACACTCAATGAATTAGGGGCAGTAATCTCCACCCCACACCTGGAGATGAAATTCCCTGGTTCGGAAGGGAAGATAGTGACAGTTAAAGCTGATCAGGAAACAACCCGCGAATGCTACTTAGAGAGTCTAAGAATAGCTAGCGGCAAAAAGGTCCCAGAACCAACAGTAAAGCACGTAGCATGCATTTCGCTCGCGACACAACCAATAGAGGAAGTCGATCTCGAACCCAGGGAGGCCGAGCCGAGAGCAGAGCTTACAGAGGAGGTAAAATCCTTCCAGATAGGAAAAGAAGCAAAGCAATGCACAAAACTCAGGACGCAGCTAGCAAATGAAACCGAGAACGCAATCGCCAGGGTCCTATTAGACAATGCCGCCCTGTTCGCATGGTCAGCCGTCGACATGCCTGGAATCGACCCAAGCTTCCATTGTCACAAGCTTGCCATCTGTCCAGAGGCCAAGCCAATCTCCCAAAAGAAGAGAAAACTCGGGGCCGAAAGAGGAAAAGCGATCAAAGAAGAAATTGAAAAACTACTCAGTGTTGGCTTCATAAGAGAAGTGCAATACACCACATGGCTTACAAATGTGGTGATGGTAAAGAAAGCAAACGACAAATGGAGGATGTGTACTGACTACACATACCTTAACAAAGCGTGTCCAAAAGACTCATACCCGTTGCCAAGCATCGACAAGCTAGTAGATGGACCAACCGGCTATCCGATCTTGAGCTTTTTGGACGAGTACTTTGGGTATAACCAGATACCCATGTTCCCACCAGATGAAGAAAAGACGACATTCATAACTGACACGACCAACTACTATTACACTGTAATGCCATTCGGGCTGAAAAACGCGGGAGCAACATACCAGCGTCTGATGGACAAGATTTTCGCGGACCAACTCGGCCGGAACCTGGAAGTCTACGTCGACGACATGGTCGTTAAAAGCAGAGAACCGAACTTACACTCAGGAGACTTAGCCGAAATTTTTGGCGAGATTAGAAAACATAACATGAGGCTAAATCCTGAGAAATGTGTATTCGAAGTACATGGCGGAAAATTCTTAGGCTTTATGCTCACACACAGAGGCATAGAAGCTAATCCGGAGAAATGTGTAGCCATCATTAGCATGAGAAGCCCGAGTAACATGAACGAAGTACAAAGATTAACTGGAAGGCTGTCATCCCTGTCCTTTTCTTGCCAAAAGCAGCAGAGGTAGCCAGACCCTTTTTCCAACTCCTTAAGAAGCAACAGGTGTTTGAATCGAATGAAGAGTGTGAAGCAAGATTTTTAAAGATAAAAACACTACTCTCATCACCACCAATCCTAACGCGACCTGAACCTGGCAAAGACTTAGGGTTATACCTAGCAGTCTCGGGAGACGCAATCAGCTCGATCATTATTCAAGAAGAAAATCAAACGCAAAAACCAGTCTACTACATAAGCCGAGTGTTGAAAGATGCTGAAACCAGGTACCAGATGATAAAGAAGATAGCACTAGCCCTAGTCACTTCAGCATAACAACTACGACCATACTTTCAGAGCCATCAAGTGGTGGTGCGAACAGACCACCCAATACTACAAGTACTGAGGAAGCCAGAATTAGCCGGAAGAATGATAGCATGGGCAGTCGAGTTATCCAAGTTCGACATCAAGTATGAACTGAGAGGACCTATCAAAGCACAGTGTCTAGCCGACTTCATCGCAAAGCTAGCACCAGTAGAAGAGGCACCTGCCCCATGGTGGACCCTCTATGTGGACAGTTCCTCAAACGTCAAAGGTAGCGGAGCAGGAGTCATAATTGAAAGTCCTAAAGGGATTATCTTGGAACAATCACTCAAATTTGACTTCGACGAATATAACAACCAAGCTGAGTACGAAGCCCTACTGGCTGGACTGAAACTCGCTAAGAAGGTAGGGGCGAAACACCTTAGATGCTGGAGCGACTCAAAGTTAGTCACTAGGCAAATGAATGGATCTTATCAAACAAAGGACCCCCAGATGACAAGATACTACCACCTACCCTCCCAGTTGAAGAACGAATTCATTGAGTTTGAACTCAACCATATTCTAAGAGAACCAAATGAAATAGCTGATCTGCTATCAAAATTGGCAAGCATAAAGAAAAAAGGCCAACACCGAACTATCATACAGGAAACAGTATCTGCCCCAAGTATTGACAAAGTTGTCTCTAATATCAACCCGACAGACCGAGAATGGATGACCAAGGTATGGAACTTCCTGATAGAAGGAACCCTCCTAGAAAACTGAGAAGAGGCTAGAAAAATTAGAAGAAGGGCTAGTTACTACGTCATAGAGGGAGAAGACCTTTATAGAAGAGGCTTCACTGCACCACTACTGAAATGTGTCACGAAGATTCAGGCTGACTATGTAATAAACGAGATGCATAAAGGAATATGTGGAATGCACTCAGGAGGAAAGGCCATAGCAGCCCGAATCCTACGAGTTGGATACTACTGGCTGACAATGCGACGCGACTATGCCGAATATGTAAAAAAATGTGAAGAATGCTAGAAATATGGCAACATATCCCACCTACCAGCGGAAGAATTATACAATGTCA
Source organism: Pueraria montana var. lobata (assembly GCA_026413185.1). Taxonomy (NCBI): domain Eukaryota; kingdom Viridiplantae; phylum Streptophyta; class Magnoliopsida; order Fabales; family Fabaceae; genus Pueraria; species Pueraria montana. The sequence goes on along the minus strand of CM048651.1, from coordinate 9,857,920 downwards.
CAGCACCATGGCCTTTCACCATGTAGGGAGTAGACATATTAGGCCCTTTCTTGCTTGCTAAGGGACAAGTCAAATTCCTCCTGGTCGGAATCGACTACTTCACGAAGTGGATCGAAGCCGAACCCTTGGCCACCATCACTGCCCACAATGTTCAAAAATTCCTATGGAAGAATATAATATGCCGATTCGGCATCCCCCACTCAATAATATCCGACAATGGTAAAAAGTTCACCGAAAAGAACCTTGAAGAATTCTTCAAAAACCTCAGGATTCAGTACCGAGTGACTTCAGTGGAACACCCACAGACCAACGGGCAAATTAAAGTAGCAAATAAGGTGATACTTGGAGAACTAAAGAAACGAGTGGGCGACGCCAAAGGAAGTTAGGCCGAAGAGCTTCCCGCAATCCTTTGGGCATATCGTTGCACACCGCAATCAACAATGGGGGAAACACCTTTCAAACTCTCATATGGATCAGACGCCATGATACCAGTAGAAGTCGGAGAACCCTCCCTATGAAGAGCAAATTTCATCCAGGAAAACAACGATCAATCACTAAGGTAGGCACTCGACATGACCGAAGAGACCCTTAACAAGGTCCAAATCAGAACAGAGGCCTGTAAAAGAAGAGTCGAGAAGAGGTATAATAGCAAGGTCAAACCAAGAAACTTTGAAGTCGGAGATCTGGTTTGGAGAAAGTGCGGAGAAGCAAGAAAAGCTACAGGAGAGAGCAAGTTGGCAGCCAAGGCCCCTTCAAAGTAACCGAGTCACTAGGAAATGAAGCCTAGCGATTAGAGCATCCATCTGGCAAAGTCATCCCCTGAACTTGGAACGCGACACATTTGAAGTTTTATTACAGCTAGAAAATTGTAAGTAGTGATGTACTCTTTTTCCTACTTTGACATTTTTTCCCAAGAGGTTTTTTGTCAAAGAGGTTTTAGTGAGGCACACCCGATTTCTTTTGTTAATAAAACTCCCTTTCTTTTTACATCATCTATTTATATTCGACCGAGTAGACCAATCGAATACCGGCATAGAACACCACTTAGTGAGCGATACTCGGCATCCCGAAAGGAGAATGACCGAACTCCGATACAATAAACTAACCGCGTAGACCTTTATGAGGATATGTAAAGTGAGTTAGGAAAAATCGCGTAGACCTTTATAAGGATACAAAAAGTGAGTTTACATAAAAAACTGCATAGACCTTTATAAGGATACAAAAAGCGAGTTAACAAATCCGAGTAGGCCTTTAAAAGGATACAAAAACGGACCACAAACAACCAATACGAAGAATAGAAAAAAGGGCTATTCTTAAGAGAAAAATAAATTTCATTAAGATAAAAACCCTATTCGGTAGGCCGGGTACGAGCCTTTACAATAAAAAAGACAAAAATTCCAAAGACTAAGCAGTAGGTTGAGTGGAGTCGCCAGGAGCATCCTCACCCTTAAGGGTAGACTCGTCCACCAGCTCCCCCTCCTTGTTGACATCCTTATCAACATCAAAAAGAGAGGTGTCGGCGTCCTTCAGAAAATAACGAACTTGGAGAATAGCCTTTTTGAACCCAGCCTCGTGGGTCGAAATGACCTCATCTAAAACCTTGCCCAAATCAGCTTTAAGTTTGGCCTTCGAAGCAGCGGCCTCCTTTTTCACCCACGCAAGTTCGAGAGTGAGGCGCTCCACCTCAGCTTGCAGCCCCTGGGCTGAGCTCTCAGACGCAGCCAAAGAGTTTCAAATTTTCTTCCTGGCCCTCAGCCTCTTTTAACTTGGCCTCCGCCTCCTCCAAGGACCTCCGAGACTCCTCAGTAGATTGAAGAAGAGTCTCATTGGCCCGGGTAGTCTCAACCAAGGCTTGCTCAGTCTTAGCAGCAACCTCCTTCGCCATGACCAGCTCCCGGTGACCGTGGTCGAACTCCTTGGCAATTGCCCGCAAGCGAGCTTGGGAAGCAAGAGATAGCCTCCACCGAGAGCAGATGCCACGCATCCCTTAACATATCCCGTTCAGCTTGACCGAGATTGTTAGCACAGATGAAGGATTGGGGGTTAAAGTCCTTCCCCCAGAGCGAAGTTTGCCCATCCTTCACAGAAAGAAAGGCCGGGTGCTTCTCAAAGATAGGACCCGCAACCTGAGCACCAAGTGGACTCGGCTTCCCCTTCTTAGCAGGGCCATCCCCCCTTGAACAGCCTCTTGTTGCTTTCTCTTCAGCGAAGGAGAAGGAGGAGGAGAAGGAATGGGAGAAGTTCGGACACCCTTAGCGGCAAGTTCCTTGCTCTTCAACTTCTCAAGCCTCTACTTCTTAGCGGTATTGTAGTCAAACTTCCCCATTACAACTGTAAAAGAAACAAGAGTTAGCAAAAATAAAGTAAAAAAGAAAGAAAGCCAAATAAGAGATAATACTCACGATCCCAATCCTATCTCGGAGTCCGAGAAGTAGGAATCCCCACAATGACCTTGCAGTTCAAAGAGCGTGGCAACTTGCACAGTGTGACCATGTCATCCTGATCCTCAGGAGACATATCAACAACTTGCCAAGATGACAGCTTGATCGGAGCCCGGGTATAGTAAAAAGGAAACCTCGGCCTCCCACGGCCATCAAAAAAGTTAATCTCCCCTTCCGAGCCGCCCGGACACGAAAGAAACCACTCTTGAAATTCTTCCAAGAGGAGGTATAGGGACTGAGTATAGCTTGGCCAGGGATCCCGGTCAGGGAGACCCAACCACCCTGCTGACTCTCCTTAACTGTATAATGATGTAAAAATTTGGGGGCAGTAGGAGTGATGAAGAATTTACTACAAAGCACCAAAAATGCCTGAAGCGATGCCCAGGCATTCAGATGCAACTGAGTAGGAGTGACGTTAAGCTCTCGAAGAACGTTGCTCTCAAACTTGTCGAACGACACTGTAATACCGAGAGTTGAAAACAAAGCCTCACATACATAAGTAAAATGAGATTGATAAGGAAAGGCAGAGAAAAAGACACGCTCTTTAGGCCCGCAGGGTTCGGCATAGACCATGTCCGGCCTTTCCGAGTGGCACAAATCAATCTCTTGAAGAAGGGAAGATAAAGCCTCTTCAGTCTGATACCGAAAGGAATAAGCACCCACCTCATCGGCTACCCAAGAATAACCAGGAGCGGTAATAGAAGGATAAACCTTCCTAGAACTCTTGGACTCTATGGGTTGTGAGAGAATGGGAGGAGGGAGAAGTGGCCAAGCACACTGAGTCTCAAGAGGATGATCCTCAATAGCCTCGGAATCGTCTAGGACTACTACCTCCCTGACAGGAACTGCTAAAGGCACTTGTGCGGGCTCGACGGATAGACGAACCACCCCGACATTCGCCGCCGACGCACCATCACTAACTCCACCAGAGTTAGAGCGGCGTAGGGGAGAACCATCATCGGAGCCCTCTCCGATGAGGAGAACCTCCGGCGCAAGCTTGCGACCTCCATCGGAGCGCCCTAATTCCCCAAAAAAGGAAGACATTTCATATAACAAAGAACAATATCGGAGAACAGAAGGGCGTACTTGGACGAGGAAAAGAAGAAGAAAAAGCAAGGAGAAGGAGGAAAAAATGGCAGAAACAAGGAAAAAGCCGCCGGAGAAATGAAATTCGCAAGAGGAAAGTGAAACACCGGCGAGAACAGTGACCCTTATATAGGGTCCTAAGCATTTCGAATACAAAAAGGCGAAGCGGTCCGAACCGTTAGATCAAGACCCTTCACTAGACCAATCAACAACTAGAAAGGCTTGAGACCTTTGGGTATCCCTAGAACGTTTCAAAATTCAAAAACAATCATTGTCGCCACCCTTGGGAAGCGCCAACGACTTTAATAGGTCTGAAGCGACGTCATCACCTAATGACATGATGCTTCTAGAACCGAACTCGGACCCATCCAAACAGAACGAGTAAACTCGACTCATCCAAATAAAATCCACATTCAGCGAAACCACTACTTAAGCTCTTACATGACTTCAGAGCTTGGGGTCATGTGTACTACTCGGACTCGGCACTCCGCCGAGTAGCTGATCTGGCCGAGTAGAGACTTCTCACTCGGATCAGGGAAGTAATAACGAAAAGCATATCTTACTATAAGATAAGATAGAGAAAGATCAGAACACAAAATAATGATAGAAGATAGAATTATCTCTATCATAATCATGAGATTTGAGGAGATTTGATAGGAAAATAACCTTATCAAATCTCCCACTTAATCCTATAAATACAGCAAGGATCCAACCCACCAAGGTACAAAATTCTCAATCCCAATTGTGATACCTCTCCTACCTCTGCACCTCTAACTTGATCGTCGGAGTGTCTTTGCAGGTATACCCCTCATCAGTCACAAAGGAGATCCCGGCGGAGCCACCGCACCAGAAGGCTTACCAAAATTCGGTAAGAACATTTCCCATGTTTTTTGTTGTCTTAAGGAGAAAGAAAGACACTGTGTCATGCAATTGGAAATGCTAAAGCAACTATTTTATCTTTACAAATTTTAATCTAGTTATCAATCTCTTAAGAATGATATGAGATTTAAAAAAGAGTTTAATGATGATGCACTACTGTCATTTAATTACAAATCATTATTGGTATACTTTTAAGATTTTGTAAAGGTCAACAAACTTATCATATATAGTGATTTGTCATAATCCTTTTTCTCTTTAAAAAATTATAACGCATTCTCTTATGTCATTTTTTCAAAAAGTTATAACGTATGATAGAATTTATCTAATTGTATATTTGACCCTGTTTATTCCTCGTTAAACTTGGGTGCATTTAATGGAACAAAACTTTTAGATTATAAAGTAACTATTTTATCTTTATAACTTTTAATCTTTCATGAATAATACAGTATATATATTTAAAACAAGAATAACATGAGAATTAAAATATTATAACTCATTCTCTTTTGTCATTTTTAATATATATATATATATATATATATATATATATATATATATATATATATATATATATATATATATATATATATATAACTTAGGTACGGTAGAATTTATCTAATTATATTTGACCATGTTAAAGATTTCATATATTTGATAAATAAAGAGTAAATTATACGTTAACTGGTGAACAAAAGATTAAACAAAGATGATTTAAATGTGTTGAATTCTTTTGTTTTTCTTTCATTTTTAAGAGAATTTCTTCTAATCGTCTGCCATTTCTTCGAACAATTCATCTAACCATTTCACAGAAAATCTTTGTTCAACGTCTTCCATAATTTTATTCTATTTTATTTCTTTGAAATTAATTTTTTATTTTTATGCGTATTATTGTTAGACTAATAATTGAACCACTTTTTTGGGAAGTATCTCTCACTTATCATCACATTTAACATTCATTATTAAAGAATACAATTTTAAATATGAAATAATAATTCTAATAGTCAATATATATATATATATATATATATATATATCACATTTGACTCTCTAATGGTTGCTTACGTAATATGATTAAATGCGTGACATATTATGATAATGTGTAAAATTTATGAGAATTAAAATTAATAAAAAAAATTACAGGATCAAAGATAAATTTATTTATATTTACAAAACATATTTAAACTTTAAAAGTTTAACCTTTTCAGTTAAAAAAAAAAAAAGTTTAACCTCTTATTCAACAACTTTTTAGTTTATTAACTACTTGTCAATAAAATTCTTTGCGTTTTTAATTATGTTACTCTGTCAATTAATTAAAACTCCATAATAATATCTCTATATTTTTTGATAGCCACACATGCAAAAAATTCAAAGGAGTAGACTAGACGCTATTCGTCATTTACGGGGCAAGAATAATTTTTATGATGTTCTATTCTAGCGTCGTTTACGGGGCAAGAAAATAATTTTTATTATGTTCTACTTTTTCAACAAAAATAATCGACCATTTTCTATTTTTATTTTTAATAAATCCATGTCTAAATTACATTTTCCAAATAATGATATTTAAAAAATTATCGACTTAATTACGAATATGATCATTCAAGTATTGCAATTGTACGATTTTAGTTTTACAGGTTGTAATTGTGACAATTAAGTCCCTATCACAAGGGAGAGTGAAAAAATGAAAATACAGTATCAGAGTGACACAAAGTTTTGAGAATATAGGAAAATAATTAATAAAATTAAAAATGGAAAAATATGAAATTTATTATTAATATGTGCGTTCTTGAGAGATATATGGTTAGAGTAAAAATTGGTTGGAGTTCTTAAAAATTAGGTGGCTTTGTGAGAACCACTAAAAATGAGTTAAGAACTCAAACTTGATTCTTGGCTGTAGATGCTCTTAGAGTATATCTAGCTAGCTGAAATTCTTAGAGTTAGAAGTTATTATGTAAAAGCAATTCTTATATAAAAACTCGTTACCTGTTTTAACATTAAAATATTGTTATAAGAAAAACTCGTTACCTGTTTTAACATGTTCTTTTATATATTATGCAAGAAACTATGGTAGGCAGGAGAGAGAGAATAGAGAAAAAAAAAAAAAAAACAGTGGATCTTGGTTGCATAAAATGTTGACACATGTAAATGTAAAAATGGTGGTTGGATAATTTTTATACAAGTATAGATAAGTGAATGTATTTTTTGCCTTAATTATAAAAAATAGGCTTAAAATTATTTTTGGTTCCTTAAATTTAGATTACTTTTATTTTTGGTTCTTCAAATTTAAATTTGTTTTTTTTTTTCCTAAATTTTGAAGAATGCTCTTTTAGTTTTAATTGTTAATTTCTTTTTATACTCTTAATTTATTGTACAATAAATTAATGAGAACTTACTCATTCCCTATGTAAGTATATACGTTCATTGTCTTATACTCATTAGCGGAAAAAAAATATCCCTTGAATTTAGGGAATGGCATTTGTTTTCATTCTTTAAGTAGAGTTCATTAATTTAGGGAATGAGTTACGTATGGAAAGTCCACCCTTGTCTTGCGAAAGTAACCAATATGGAATTAAAAGGGACACAAAGCTTGGTTTTTAATGCACTTGTTCAGCAAAAAGATGCACACGTTAGATCTCCTAACATCATGTTAAAACCTAACTAGATAAAATTCAAACCGGTATGGACGGGTTCAAAACTTTCTTTACAGGTGAAATGAGTGGTCTAGAATAATTAAGATTTTGCTGTGTGAATAATGATGCAGCATGCAAACCTCGGATGCAAGCAGTTCCTCAGTGGCACATTCTTCCAACAGTGGTCGTGCTTGTTTAATATCAAAATGTTTACACAGTTTGGCAAGGCTATGCATAAACACCAAAAGAAATCCAAGCTTTTCTGTTTGTCAGTTGAAGTTTCATGTTAATGGGGAGTAAGTGATCTTTCTCTTCTGTCATTCAATTCATTCCCATCATCATATATATATATATATATATAAGGCTTTAACTAGAGGTGAAAATAGGTTAGGCCGTTCGATAGGAGTTTATGGCTTAGCCTACATCAGGTTTAGACCAAGTCAAACTTTTTTAGAAAATAGGTCAAGTCTCAGCTTTTATAAAAGAGTTAACTAAGTTTTTAATCCCTAAACTTTTTCAAAATCCGGTTTTTAGTCCCTAAAATTTAGTTTGACTGGTCAAGGTCTCTAAACTTTTTAAAAATTCTGTTTTTAGTCCCTGAACAAAATTTTGACCAGTCAAAGTTCCTAAAGTTTTAAAATTTCAGTTTTTAGTCCTTAAACTTTTTAAAAATTCAGTTTTTAGTCCCTGAATTAATGAGATTTCTGGGACTAAAAACCGAATTTTTAAAAAGTTTAGGGACTAAAAATCGAATATTTAAAAAGTTTAGGAACCTTGACAGGTCAAACTAAAGTTTAGGGACTAAAAACCGAATTTTTAAAAAGTTTAGGGACATTGATCAGTCAAACTAAAATTTAGAGATTAAAAACCAAATTTTGAAAAAGTTTAGGGACTAAAAACTTAGTTAACCCTTTATAAAAACCTATTTGCTTAAAAATGTCAGATTTTAGGTCATTCAAAAAGTCTTTTAGGCCTAACAGGCTGACTTATTTAAGTGAATATAAATAATATTTTTTTCATACTATTATTATTATATTAAATTTGTTAAAATGTATTAAAATGATATACTTATTTACCTCTTTTAATCATTAGGCATGTTAATCTACATAAAGAGTCAAGCCTATAAGATTATTGAAAATAAATTTATACCTTATTTAGAAACATTAATTCAAGTAATATATATTCCCTTAAAAAAAGCCAGTAATATATATATATATATATATATATAGGGGGCTGCTAATATCCACGCTAGTCTTTTTTAGTTGGTGTGTATTAGCAGTGTACACCAAAATATTTGGACAAAAAACCCAATTAGATTGTTTGTTCTAATGAATTTTACTTATGGATATTATAGTAATTTGATATTTAATTATTTAAAAATAAAAAATGTTTTTCTCTTTCCTCTCCCACTCGTTCTCTCTCCTCACTCAATCTCACGCCTCACCCCTCACTCGTTCTCTCATCCCTCACAGGCCACAACCTCTCCTATGGCAATACTCAAATACTCCCTCATCCCTTACTATTCTTGATTGATTATTATTACTGTGAAATTTGTTATTATGAACATCAATTTTAATAATCATCTAGTCGCATATCCCTTCTATCTTTTTTTTGTTTGTTTTCATTAACGGCATGAAAATCTTTTATGGGAAGGGACAATGGGTTGTTAGGTGAGAGAGGAGAGAGAAATTCGCAAGGAGTGAATGTTGATTGAGAGAAAATAGGAAATAATGGGTTGTGATAGGAGAGAGAAATAATTTGTTTTTTAAATTAGATATTAAATTATTATAATACCCCTAAGATCAATGAACTAAAATAGAAGAAGTGATGGGTGTTTTTGTCTTAAATATTTTGGTGTAGCTTGCTAATGCACACCAACTAAAAAAGAGTAGGGTGGACATTAGCAGCCCTCATATATATATATATATATATATATATATATATATATATATATATATATATATATGTGTGTGTGTGTGTGTGTGTGTGTATAATACAATATTACATAATAATATAAAAAAGTGTAATTACTAATATGTCTATTTAGGCTTATAGGCCAATAAGCCTACCAACTTTAAAGGCCTTATAACCAAATAGGTTTACAAGCAAGACCAGGCTTTTATGCATGTTAAATTATGTCTTTAAAAAAGGTCTACAATAGGTAAATATGTCAGGCTTAGGCTTTGTGTTTTTAATAAAGGTCATGATTAGGTCTACCAAAGTCTAGTTTACCCTAGTCTATTTCAACCCCTACTACAACCATAGAAATCAATTTCCTCCGTGCACCTAGCCACATTGCTTGATTCAAGTTTTTTCACATAGGATCTCAGAGTTTCCAAAAGGTTACAAATTTGTTATGTTGGTGGAGTTAGCATGATTTTTTTTTTAACCTTGGTTATTCAATAATGCTAGCTAGCTAATAAGTTAGAGTAAATTACGTTGATACCCTTGAGGTTTTTTGACATTGCATAAATTCTCTTTTCTTTTTCAGCATTTAGAACAACTTCTCTTATGGTGGAACACGATGTAATATTTTTCAAACAATTAAAGGGATTAGGGTAGGGATAGAAAAAGTGGGGGTATTTTGTGCTATTTCACCAAATCTTAGGGTGTCATTGTAATTTACTCTAAGTTATAACCTCATAAGTGTAAGGCATATCAAATTGCAACAGATGTTTCTATTTCCTCATTTAATAATTCAAAATTAACGTTTTGGAGTCTTCCATAAATTTGGAACTTTTCATGCAATAACACCACTCTCCATCTAATACTCATCTCAAAGGAAGAAAGTACATAGGATACATTTAACATGAGTATTTAGTTGCAACAAATAAGTTAAGGGACTGAACTTGCTACTATAAAAGATAATGTACAAAGACATACACAAGTCTCGACCACATACTTTCAAAAGATTTTTCTAATTTGACTTTACAGCTGCAGGGTGGTCGTCAAATAAAATTATTTCTACCACTTTACAACTACAATTTATTGCTCATTATCTTTCTCTGCAATGGCACCTACAAGAATTTGGCAATGGTGTTTGCAGCATGTAAAGCCCATTCTAAATTTAATGTTCAAACTGACTGAACTTCTAGAAGGGCTTTGGACTCTTGACAACCAGGTGATGGTGCACAATCTTTCAAGTGTTGGAGCTCATATGCATCATGCCCTTTGATTACCTTGAAAAGGACTTTTCACCTAATAAGAAAAAATGGAAAGTGATGAATAGATAGATGAGTTTGAATGTCTCAAGTAAGTCTTCTTCTAAATCTTAATTTATATCACACCATATCACATGGTGTACTTTTACAGCCAATCTTAAAATAACAATGATATTATGAACAAATAAATCAACATCTTAAGGAATGAAATTTCCTTTCATGTACAAAAATTATATTACGCAACTGATTCTCTCCTCTACTAGTGATAAAGGAGAAATAAAAGAGTACAGTGACAGCAATATCATGTCAAATTAGTCAGTGTTTTCATCTGAAGTTTGTTTGAAATTGGAATATAAAATATAGTGATAAATCCTAGAAAAACAAAAAATAGACAAGTTGTGCAGAAAATTATGTATCAGATTATTTTACATTTAGTGTGTGTTTGGGTAGGTGTTTAATGTGATTTTTTCACGTTGAACATGAAAGCAATAATGGTGTAGCTTTAACTTTTGGACTTTGGAACGCGTATTTTTTCCATTGAACGTACTCATAGTCCTCATCTATCATTATATTTTTATGATACGTTTTTCTGAATTCATAATATATATATATATATATATATATATTATATATATATATATATATATATATATATATATATATATAGTGCTCCTAAAATCAAAACAAAAGGAATAAATAATCTCAGCAATATCTTGTCACTAGTTTTTGAAACCAATAAATAAAATTTTGTTTTTGTTTGTAGCTAGTGTGGTGTTGAGAAAGACAAGGTAGGGCAACACTTGTCTCTCGCCTAGACATTTTTACAATTTATAAGAATTTATGACCAGAAGACATATTAACAATTAGAGGTAATGTATGGATCAATATTAGAAAAGAATGCTAGAGCAAATAGAAGTGCCATAGCTTAAGCAAATTTGTATTCCAATAAGTGGTAAAGAAGGTTATATGCCAAAGGAAAGAGAACTTCTTTCTTTGATATTCCTCACAAAAATCTAGGTAACATCAACATACGACCAAGAATTTTAGTCTCAGAATATATCTAACCCTGTAAATCTACAATCATGCAGATTGACAATAGTAATAACTTTTCTTCAAAGTTATCACAATTATCATTAGATACACAAGAAATAACTTCATTAGATACATAATGGGCCTATTATTAAAAAAATTAAACTATTTATTTTGTAAAACAATATTATTTTTGAAACTATAAATTATAATAAGTATACTGAAAATATTTATTAGTATTTTTATTCTTTAATTTAATTATTTTTTATATTTAATAACAAAATGTTTCAAAACTTTATATAAGTGCATTGTGTGATCTTTTTATATTATTAAAACTTTCCTTAAATTTAGGAATGTTTGATTCCTTACTACTTCCCCTTAACATCAATTTTATGGGAAATATGATTCAAAAATATTTTTTCTTCAAAAAAAATGATTAAAAAATATTTGCATATACGTAACATTTCTAACTATATAAAATCCTGAAATAAATAAAAAATATCCCTAATAAACTTCATAAATTAAAAATTTCATCGTAAACCACGGGAAGGAAATACTTGGGATGATACGAAGCACACCTCAATTCGATTTGTTGAATGAAACTGTTATACACCGAGCTGCTCATTGGGCTCACCCCAAATCCTTTCAAAACCTCCTTCAGTACTGCATGACGATCTTCTAAGTGTAAAGATAGTTTTATTTTTGGCTCTGCTATTTAGGAAGTCAGAACATCTTTGGTCATACATCACACACACGTGATCTGATTTAGTTTTCCCTCCTGTCGCAGTTGTGTACATTGTTGATGGATGAAGGTAGCCTCTCAATGTCACTTGCAAATAGATGAAGCGATTTAAGCTAGCTTTGATGTCCAAATGATGAAGGAAGTGCTTTGATCTTCGTCCATTCTAATCTCAGTTCTTCCATATTCTCTGATATCAGTGATAGTTCCCTAATATTCTCACACAATTGAAGGTTGAGATAAGTGAGGCTGCATAAATGGGAATTCCTTCCGAGTTTTGTAAGGGAGTCGCAGCTGCAAAGGTCCAATATCTCAAGTTTGGGCAGAGAGAAAATAGATGGATGTATACTAGTCAACCTAGAACAACATTTGAGATGCAGTACTTCAAGATTTGTGGCTTTTGATAAGTCTGGTAGCTCCTTTAACTTCTCAGAGTAACTGAGGTCAACTTCTTTTAAATTCACCAGATTCTGTAATAAAATGAAACAAAATGAACTAAATTAGTTAATTTTGCATTCCTTGAATTAACAGAAAAATTATAACAGCGAGACACATATTTACCTTCACTCCATCCCAAAGTTTTTTCATTTTGCCACTTTGCAATTTCAATATTACAAGTTTTTTGCTAGAAAAATTCTCTGGCAAGGATGTTAGAGGGTAATCCTCCCAACTAATAAATATTAGTTCACTTGTCCAAAATTTAAGCCCTTTAGCAACAATATGAGCACTCCAAGCTTTTTGCAGCTTGGACCAACTCAGCCACTTGTGCTGGTTTTGGTTGACACGAAAAATAACACGTTTGAATCAATCATCTTCATCTTGCCCAGAAATTTCCAGAAATCGTAGTCTGCTCATTTTAGCAAGTATGTGAAGGCTTAACTTTTGCCTCTTAACTGGTGGCAAGTGAAGCAGTATGCTTCTAACGGCCAGAGTACCCTGCGAATAATGTAGAACAAAAATTTTAATTTTTAAACATCGTCAAAATTCACATTTCTCAAACACAAAAAAAATAAAAAATGTTATTGACAAGATTTTATATTTAGTTAGGCTTTAACCTTGTCATTTTTCAATGCTTCACAAACATCATCAGGAACCCATAACCGACTACGACTTCCACGGTCTTCAATAGACTCTCGACAAATAATCTCCCAAGCCATTTCTTGTAAACTATCATGCATAGATACAAAATTATCTTCCGAGAAAGTTATAAGAGCTTTATCCTTTAGCCTTTCTAACCCAACAACCACAGAATTATCACTTTCACCATCTCTTAATAGAGATTTTAGATAACTCACCTTTAGCTTTGTATCTTTTAATCTAAGAAAGAAACATGCAAGATCTAGAAAAATTTGTTGCTCTTTGCGATCTAGATCATCATAACTCAGTTTCATTATATCATGAACTTCAGAAAGAGGCATTTTTCCAAGCTTGTCAAGCTCACTTTCCCATACTTCCTTATTTTTTCCGCAAAGACGACGAGCCAAAACTTTAACAACTAATGGAATGCCTTTGGCATATCTGACCACCCTTTCTGATAGCCCATCGTACTCCCTTGGATGATCACTTTGGTTAAAGGCATTCAATTTGAAAAGTTCAAGTGCTTTATCAAAATTGAATTCTCCAAGCTGGTATATCTCATTAGCTTTGTTAGCATTAAGAACTTGCTCATCTCTAGTTGTTATAATTATTCTACTACCTGATCCAAAATTATCAAGAGTTCCTAATAATTTTTCTAAGTGATCTAAATCATTCATATCATCCAGAACAATAAGAACCTTCATACGACGAATTCTATCATTAGGAAATGAATTTGGTGTGCCAATTTTCATAGCATGTCCTAATAGTTCAGTAAAAATTTCTTCCTTCAAAGAATCTATTCCTTTTTTTCTTGATTGTTCTCTTTCATTGGCTAAAAAATAAGAACCTTGATATTCAAACCGTAGTTTGTTAAATACTTCTTGTGCAAGGGTTGTCTTGCCGATACCGCCCATACCCCAAATTCTAATAAGACGTGTGTGTTTTAGCTCTTTACGTATCAATGATTCTACATCTGCAATTTTTTGTTCAATTCCAACAATTCCCTTTGAGTTAACCAAAAGTTTACTCATCCTCATCATAACAAGTTTGACGATTTCTTCAAGTAGCTCAGCATCATCCCTATGTAACACAGACAGAAATGTTACATCAGAAGGGTGGTACTGCAGAGGAAGTGTTGTATGTTGAAAAGTGTAAATACAAGGTGGTGGAGTGGGGGAAAGTTTGTTTGGTCATTTTTCCAAGCACCTAATGGGCAAGGTGTGGATAGGAGTAGCAACAGAGAAGTCTGTTTTGTAGTGTCAGCAGTTTTTTATAACAGACTGTCAGCACAAGTTTGTAAGTATTATTTGTCATTTTGTCCTTTATTCATTCTTCTACAGCAGCAATTTGTGTTATTTTGGTGGGATCAGTTAAAACACCGTGATGCTGGTATAGGTTTCTAGTAAGCATTTTTTGAGGTTTGGGTGGGGGTTGTTATGTTTATAAGGTCATTCATTTATTGTGTTTATAAATAAATTTTCATTTTGCTAATAACAAAAGGATAATTAAAGTAATGAAAAATGTTTTTAATTAAGATAATAAGATTAATTTTAGGTGTATAATTTCATTAAGTAATGTATTTATTATTTATATAAGGTAATTGCATATAATTTACCTTTTAAATTTACATAATTTATTTTTAATTTTAAATATAATACGAGCAGTGATTTTTATTGCTTAATTTTATTATTGTTCTTACTTTTTACTTCATTACTTTACTTTTAATACTGTACTTTTTAAAATTATAATTTTTTAAAATTATAATTTTATTGTACTTTTAATTATAATTACATATATTTATATTGTACTTTTTACTTCTTACTTTACTTTTAATATTGCACTTTTTAATATTTTATTTTTAAATTATATGTACCTAAAAATAATATAATTATCCTAATTTAAAATATTTATTATTATCTTAATTATCTTAATTACTATTCTTCATTTTGTTAGTCATGTCAACACTAAACTAATTAGAGTTAACGATAAATATTAAAAATGAATACTATGAAAATATAAGGAATTTAAAAATAATAAATAACTTTGAATGGCCTAAAAGCAGATAGTTCCTCATTCAACACTCTTCTATTTTTCTTTCTCATTTTTATTCAGTTGTTCCGCTTTTTTCAGCCTTTTTCTTAGATTTTTAATATATATATATATATATATATATATATATATATATATATATATACACTATTAAATATACGTGATATTATTCATATATCCTATTATTATAATAGGAAAAAATAAAAATAATAAAAAGATTACACTATTATAAATTATTATTTTTATATATAGTTAAGTAAAAAAATTTTAATGAATATTTTACTTTTACTTACATTAATATTTTATCACAATTATTATACTATTAATTATATAAATATTTTATTATAATTATTTATATAATAGCTATGAACTATATGAATGGATTTGATATATGTCTACTTTTTTTCTAAGAGATATATGTCTACTGGAAATATATCTAGTGAAAGAATTTATTTTATATGAGAGTGAGAGGAGTAAATATTAACCATTATATCTTATTTAAATGGTCAAGATTAAAACACACAAAGTCATGTGAGTTTTTTAAAAAGTTACATGAATTTTTTAAGTAGTCACATAACATTAAATCTTAACCCTCCATGTATGGTTATATGGTTCATATTTAACTCTCTCATCCTCATATAAGATGTCTTCCTCTCAAAAGATATGTCCTCTATGTCTACTTATTACTATTTGGACAAGATAAATAAAGGTTACATCCTTTTGCAATCTAAGTAACATGTTATGAAAATATGCATACAAATATATAATAGACAGTTATATTGAATATTTATGGAGAAAAAAGAGCTTACTGAAATTTTGATGACTCAATCCTGGATATTTTAGCAGATTTATTCAAAGCATCTCTCCACATTTGCACCTTTGTCTCATATTTTGCTTTATGCTCATCAAATGCATTTTTGTAACTCTCCGAAGATTGATGTCCTACATGTGTGGGTTCAACCTTGTAGAAAACAGGGATCACAATCCGTCCATATTTCTCTTTGCAATGAAGTATTGTCACAAGTTCTTCTAAACACCAACGCGAAGAAGCATAGCCTTGTGAGAATATGACCAACGAAATGGATGATCCTTCAATTGCTCCAACAAGTGATTGCCAAATTTCATGTCCCCTCTCAAGTTTAGCATCTACAAAGGCATTTATTTGCTTACATTTAAAAGCCTCTCTCAAATGGCTAAGAAATCCGCGACGGATGTCTTGGCCCCTGAAGCTAACAAAAACATCGTATGTTGTTTGTGGATCGTTGTTGTCTGACATAGCTTTTCCTCTACACCCTTCAGTTTTCGAAATAACAGTGTCAGAGAAAAAGAAATACAATACACCCAAACAAA
The DNA here is from genome assembly GCA_026413185.1 of Pueraria montana var. lobata. Lineage (NCBI taxonomy): Eukaryota > Viridiplantae > Streptophyta > Magnoliopsida > Fabales > Fabaceae > Pueraria > Pueraria montana. The sequence goes on along the minus strand of CM048651.1, from coordinate 9,841,485 downwards.
TAAACAATAGACAGAGAAATACAATACAATACAATACACAGGATCTTACTGTATGAGGCACAAGGTAATTGAAAAGAAAAAGAAAGTTAGGAATGAACTAGAAAAATATATAGAGTGTATGACACAAAAACTTGATATTGATAACAAGTTCAAGTGAGGAAGAGGAGGGATGTCATATGACAAATACAATCTGCCTAAAACTGGGCCTTACTTATTCACACACGGCAAACAAACAAACAAACAAACAATCATAGTCCAAACACGCGGTAGAGTTTGAATGCCTCTAATGTCATATGACCAACTCCATGTGCATTATTTTCTCCCACGGTCCCCCCCACTTGCCACTACATGCACAAAAGACATTCGATCGGTAGACTTTGAATGCCTCTAATAATTCTTCTGATCAGTCTGTAATTTTATATACCAGTAATTTAATAATTTTATCTATCAAAATAAGGTGAACAACCTTGAAAATCTGATTTTGTGAATGAAAATATTGCCATGATGTGGCAGCCACTAAATGCTTTTTTTTTTTGCCTCTATTTCCCCTTTCTAGTCAGCAGAGGAGGGAATGGGTGGTATCAGAAAAGTGAAAAAAGAATAATAATTGTGAACTGTGATGAAAGAAAACAAAATAAAAACATGATCCCAAAATATGATGAACTGTTTGTGCATGAAGGATACGTTGTAATTACTAATTGATTTTTATCCTGAGTACCTTTTTTTTATTTTCTATTTATGTTATCCAATCTCTGGACTAATTTTAAAATATAAAATTTAATTTAATATTTCTTTAATAATAATCAATTTATTTAATGAATATCAAATATTAACTTAAATAAATTATCTGATTAAAATTAAGCATTTCTTCTATAACATTAAATAAATCAAAACTAAAATTTGAAAATAAAGAGAATGAATTTAATTAGATATGACAATTTATTGATCCTTGTTATAGGACACTTGACTTGTGACAATTTGTAACACTTTATATCTTAAAAGAAAATTAATTTATTTTAAGGGATTAATTTAATTGTGATGTCAAATCTACAATATATTTTTCTAATTTTATTTTATTAATATTTTAATTTCAAACTATAGTGCATTACCGACTATGTACAAGATATATATTTAATTGTACGCTCACAAATATATTTTATATGAAAAATTATGTTTAAAATTTTTAAAGATTTAAATTACATTAAACTTAAATATTTTTGAAATTTAGGAATGTGAAATGATAAAATAATTCAATTATTTTACAATTATATTGAAATAAAAAATAATAATTTTTATTTAAATTTATAATAGATTTAATAAAAATAAGTTTTTTGTCTCTTAAATTTAAGTTTGTATTTAGTCCTCCAAAATTTAAAATTAATTTTTTTAGTCTCTATAATTTAAAAAAGTTTGGTTTAGTCCCTTGCCCAAACCCCCTTTGTTCAAACATTGTCAGATTGAATATTTTGAAAGAAAAACATACATGTTGTAATAAGAATGCAAAATCAAAGTGGGCTATCACGTAAGCAACTTCAAATTCGTTAGCCACGTAAATGAAATCTCTAACGATATTTGAGCAATGAGACTAAAATATATATATTTTTCAAATTACATGACTAAAAAATCAATTTTAAATTTGGGGGACCAAAACAAATTTATCCTAAATTTGAGAGACTAAAAACATATTTAAGTCTTTATGACATTTAAAGTTTATAAACAATATTTTGAATAATTTAAAATATAAAAATTAATTAAATTTGATACAAACTATTGAAATCAAATATTACTTAAAAATAAATTATTATTTTAATCTCTAATAGACAATTTATATTTCATTAGCACTTATGTAAGATGAGTTGTGATAGGTGTTTAATATTATTTTCTATTTAAGAGAATAAAATATACTAACTAATAATAAGTTCACTAATTAATTTAGGTATTTCTTTTCTTTTCTTTAACATAACTTTGCAATATTAACTAATCATAGAAAAGTATATTAGTTGTAACAAATACTTAAAAGAGTGATATTTTTATCCAAATATTTCAATTAATTTTCAATTAAATATTTCTATAATGATATTATTTGATATTATATGTTGTAAGTATATTAAAACTAAATAACATAAATGAAATTAAATATAAATAGAAAATATTTTAATTTACTATAAAACTATATATTTTAAAGATGAGAATAATACAATAAAATATGTGTAATTATAGCCGTACACATGCTTAATAATCTTTTTTAATTTTTTAAAAATTTATATAAATAAATATTTTTTTTCATTTATTTCAATTATTAAAATATTATATATTTTGTATTATATAGTGAAAATTATTATACACCTGATATTAATTGTGCATGACGTGAATATTCATATAATTTTAAATGAGTTTACCATTCATATAATATTAAATTTTGTAGCCTTTCTAATGTTAACTCAAAGAAATACTGTTTTACTTCATTATATCTCTTACTTATATGTCTCTCCCACACGAATATATTGTCTTTCATCAATTCAAATATTGAATTAATATATCCAATTCTCTTATTTCTTTTGTTCTTGCCTTTACTAATGGTAGTTAATCCCCCAAAAAATGATTATTTTTCTTGTTGTGAATAATTATAAGTGGCGTGTTCTATTTTGAGAAAACTTCTTGTTTTCTTATGACTTGCTAGATTACTTTTTTTTTTTTTACAGAACTTGCTACATAGATTACTTGAAACAGTGATATACTTTTTTTGTACTCTAATGGATAGCTATATTCTATGTTAATATGGAATTGCATTAGTTTACTTTATTGAGCTACTTAGCGGTATATGCATAGTTTTCTTGTTTGTTTATCTTTTAGATACAATTACACAGTTTATTATATAAGTCAAGTACAACACAGTTTAGTTTTATGGAAGTCAACAGATTCAACTAAACTTAAGCTGAGGGGCAAGACTTGTGTGGAAAAAAATGCCGCCATGATATGATGTCCCTCTTTTTCTCATGTAAAGTGTGTTCCAAACAATTGCTTTGCTCCTTCCCATATTCTTCTCGGAACAAAGTACATTATTTACTTGTTTTGCTATAATTTGGATGAATATAAAACAAGTCAAAAAAAATATTCCAATATTATTTTCTGTGAACATTCTTTTAGTCGCCGGTGGTATGAATGTTGACAATTGCCTGCCACTACTCGACAATAAGAGAGAAAAACAAAAGAGAGAGCCAAGCACGATTGTAAGATTTGCCATTAGATTGTACCTAACTCTCAAGTTATTCAAGATAAAATTTAAATTCTTTATCAATATCTTACTCAATTTAGATTGTAAGCCACCAATATAATCTAGCTAGCAAATGCTAATTGCACGGAAATGGCCTTGGTAGGTTTGTTAGAAAGTTCAAAACTAATGGGAAATGAGGTCATATTTAACTTGATGAATTTTGGGGGTTTTGAATTGTAAGCACATTTAAACACATTACGTAGGTACAATTCAACGAAAAGAAGCATCAATGAGACATAAGGATTAATTAATTAACAAAATCAAACAAAAGGAAGAAAATCAACTTTAAAACGATTGTAAGTTTCAACTAAAGCATAAATGAAATTTTCATTCTATCCACTCTTTTCATTCTTAATATTATTATCTCTATTTTCCTTTTGGATGCCACAATAGTCTTAATAAAACTCCCTTCAATCGTCTCAAACTATTTCTTTTTTTATTTTTAAATTAAATTTTAATAATTTTTCTTTTTATTTGTTAATAATTAAAACTATCTTAATTATATTACATTTTAAAGTATTTATTATAAATTTTAATTATAATATAATTATATATTTTAAAAATTTGTTATATTTTTTAATTATATAAAATAAATATAATACACAGGCTGAAATACCAATTGTTGTAATTGCAATAAAAAATTTATGTTACCATTCACTTTATTTAAAATATTTTTGTAATATAATTTATTTTATTTAATATTTTATGTTATTATCCAATTATTTTTAATGATATAGCTAATGCATCCGAAGAGCAAACAAAAATGTATATATCTTTACACCACAGATTTTAAAATACAGTATACCAACTAACAATTCATTGGTTCAAATAATGCATTTTTAATTCATTTTAAGTAAAATTTTGTATTCAGAGCTAGTTTCATCGTACTTCAATATTCTCAACTTAAGTTGCTTCCGCTGAAAAGTACACGTAGTCTAGAAGAAAAAAAAATTAATATTCTACCATTTAAACTTAAAATAAGTCAATCATAATCACGTGAAACTTCTTGCATTTCCAGTAGTCAAAATTATTAAATTTTGAAAGAAGCCGAGGCTTGCAGAGCTGATTAGGACAGAAGTGGATAGTAAAGACAGAAGAGGGAATTGAAACTTAAGATTGGAGTTTAATTTTTGGCTTTAGAATGAAGTTGTGATTAAAAGTGTCATTTTATTTTTTTAATTATTTGAGCTGGTTTGGTAAGAGGAGGAGATTAGTTGGTAAGAGGAGGAGATTAGTTGGGTGTCAAATAGATATTTTGGGTATTTCTTGATTATAAAAACAAAATATATTATCTTTTTAATTCTTAAACTTTTTAAAATTTTGTTTTTAGTCCCTAAATTATTTTTTTTTACTGATTTTAGTCCCTTAATTTTTTTTGGTCCTTACTTTTAATCCCTTAACAGAAAAAAAAAAATAATGAATGTTGACTACGGAGAAAAAGTTTAGAGTTTAAAAACAAAAATCTTAAAAAACTTAGGGACTAAAAGAGATAGTAAAAAAACAGGGGACAGAAGAGGGAAGAGAAACACATAATACACTGAAAATTGATAAGAGAAATAGTTTTCAATCAAATTAACGAATAGTTTTCAATAATGTAAATGTATGTAGTTATTTTGTTTAGAAATTATAAATATAAATAAATGATAATCATAAAATAATTAATAAACTCAACAGTTAAGAAGGGAATTTCTTTTGTTGAGTAATATAAATTATTATTTTCCGCTGTTGTTAAATGCTTTGCTACTGTGACAAATCTCATGTAAAATTTAGGCAGCATGAAAAATATTATAATATAAATTTAAACGTTAAAAAGAAAAGGCTTAAATGTAATTTTGGTCCCCTATTTTTCAAAATCCAAAATTTTGGTCCTCTTATTTTAAAATAGAAACATTTAGTTCCTTTATTTTTTCAACATCCGCAATTTTAGTCTTTAAAATAAAGACATTTAGTCCTCTAGTTTTGTAAAATTCGCGATTTTGGTCCTTCCATCAAATTTGAAGCGTTGATCGGTAAGAGATTAACCTGATGTGGCCCAATTAAATTTAGTGATGTTATACGTAATTATTTGTTTAATCCACGTCATAGTCAATGTTAATTTCTTAATAATCAATTATTTCAGTTTGGCGAAAGGACCAAAATCGCAAATTTTACAAAATTGAGAAACTAAATGTCTCTATTTTAAAATAAGGGGACCAAAATTGCGGATTTTGAAAAATAGAGGGACTAAATGTCTCTATTTTAAAATAGGAGGACCAAAATTGCATATTTTAAAAAATTGGGGGACCAAAATTGCATTTAAGTCAAAAGAAGAAGGCTAAATTAAAACTTGGCCCCTTTTAATTCTTGATATGCGATTTTGGTCCCCTATTTTTTTCTAGGATTTTGGTCTTCGTAATTTATTAAATTTTTAATTTTAATTATTTTTTCGTTGAGTGGTAATAATCTCATTTAAGCTTTTTATAGTCACACATGGAATTAGAGAAGATTCAAAGGAGTAGCCGATCACGAAAGAAAACTAAACTATCAATTTCAAATTTATTTTTATTTCTAAATAAATTCCACATCTAATTACTTTTCCAATTGATTATGTTCAAAAAGCATTTAGTTCTTGCTAGCTTTGTAGCATTATCTGACTTTTGTTTGTTAAAAGGTATAAGTGTTTCATAAAAGTTTTCATTTTGAAGAAGTTCCTTCGTTATTCATAAAATCATGGTAGTTGAAACAGGATTCAAATTGTGAATCGGAAGGCTCATTTTCTAAATCGTGAATCGAATCGTATCGTGAATCGTAAGATTCATGATCAATAATAAAACATAGCATATGCAACTAACAAAAACCTATTAAAGCACATATCATGATCAATAACTAAAAAAACATAACTCTAAGAGCATGAGATGCATGAGTTCTGTTAAATATGAGTTTGTGAAGTCTTTATTTTAGTAGAATGGAAACGAAGGAATTAAATAGCTAAATAGAGTACATGATTTAAATGGATAGATAAGTAATCAAATAAGATAAGTTCAAGAGTGTTTTTTCAATTCCTTTTCATTTAATAATTTAGACTTATATGACTTTTCAATTTTTTCATGAGAATTGGTGAAAGAAAACAAAAAATAACGAATCCTTGAATTGTGTGAATCGTAAGATTCACATTATTCATTCTTGTGAATCATAAGATCCACATGATTCATTCATGTATCGTAAGATACAAAGTCTTTTAAGATTAATCTTAGGATACGTATCGATAGGCAACCAAATCGTATATCGAATTATAAGATTCGAATCGTGAATCGTAAGATTCTGATAACTATGCATAAAATTATTTAGGTAGTATAACAAAGACCCTATTAATGTCTAGACCAAAAAGGGACATACACAAAGTGAAAATTACATGAAAAGTGAGTAACAAGAGCAACCAAAAAACTAAAGAATTTAATATCATATTCTTATTTATAGATAGGATGGAAATACAAAAGAGATATTTGAATTAAAAAAGAGTGTAGGAGATGTGGGACCCACACTATTTTTCCCTATTTCTCTCCCCTTCCCCTCTATTTCCCTCCTACCAAACATAGTGTTAATTTCTGATTAAGCTCACTTTTTACGCGATTTTCACCATGTTTATGGTCTTTTTTGTTTCAAACATTAGTTGGTTCTCATAGTTTTCATATAAGTGAATATAATGAGACAAGTTTCACATCTTGAATCAACTTAAAAAAATGTTCAAAACTGTGTCCGAAAATCGAAAATGATAAGTGTTTCAAAAGGACTAATATGTCATTAATTAAATTAGTAAGGGGACCATTTTAAAACTTCTAAGAATTAGGAGACCAATTTAGAAAGAAAAAAAAAAGTTAAGGGACCATTCATATATTTTAGCCAAACTAAATATAATGAGATATTTGTAGATTACTTACATTAATATTTTATCACAATTATTTTACTATTAATATATAAATATTTTATTATAATTATTTATATAATAGCTATGAACTATATGAATGGATTTGATATATGTCTACTTTTTTTATAAGAGATATGTGTCTACTGGAAATATATCTAGTAAGAAGATTTATTTTATATGAGAGTGAGAGGAGTAAATATTAACCATTAGATTTTATTTAAATGGTCAAGATTAAAACACACAAAGTCATGTGAGTTTTTTAAAAAGTTACATGATTTTTTTAAATAGTCACATAACATTAAATCTTAACCATTCATATATGGTTATATGGTCCAGATTTAATTCTCTCATCCTCATATAAGATGTCTTCCTCTCATAAAATATGTCCTCTATGTCTACTTATTACCATTTGGACAAGATAAATAAAGGTTACATCCTTTTGCAATCTAAGTAACATGTTATGAAAATATGCATACAAATATATAATAGATAGTTATATTGAATATTTATGGAGAAAAAAGAGCTTACTGAAATTTTGATGACTCAATCCCGGATATTTTAGCATATTTATTCAAAGCATCCCTCCACATTTGCACCTTTGTCTCATATTTTGCTTTATGCTCATCAAATGCATTTTTGAAACTCTCCGAAGATTGATGTCCTACATGTGTGGGTTCAACCTCGTAGAAAACAGGAATTACAATCCGTCCATATTTCTCTTTGCAATGAAGTATTGTCACAACTTCTTCTAAACACCAACGAGAAGAAGCATAGCCTTGTGAGAATATGATCAACGAAATGGATGATCCTTCAATTGCTCCAACAAGTGATGGCCAAATTTCCTCTCCCCTCTCAAGTTGATCATCTACAAAGGCATTTATTTGCTTACATTTAAAAGCCTCTCTCAAATGGCTAAGAAATCCGCGACGGATGTCCTGGCCCCTGAAGCTAACAAAAACATAGTATGTTGTTTGTGGCAGCCACTAAATGCTTTTTTTTTTTTTTTTACAATTATATTGAAATAAAAATTAATAATTTTTATTTAAATTTATAATAGATTTAATAAAAATAAGTTTTTTGTCTCTTAAATTTAAGTTTGTATTTAGTCCTCCAAAATTTAAAATTAATTTTTTTAGTCTCTGTAATTTAAAAAAGTTTGGTTTAATCCCTTGCCCAAACCCCCTTTGTTCAAACATTGTTAGATTGAATATTTTGAAAGAAAAACATACATGTTGTAATAAGAATGCAAAATCAAAGTGGGCTATCACGTAAGCAACTTCAAATTCGTTAGCCACGTAAATGAAATCTCTAACGATATTTGAAAAATGAGACTAATATATATATATATTTCAAATTACATGACTAAAAAATCAATTTTAAATTTGGGGGACCAAAACAAATTTATCCTAAATTTGAGAGACTAAAAACATATTTAAGTCTTTATGACATTTAAAGTTTATAAACAATATTTTGAATAATTTAAAATATAAAAATTAATTAAATTTGATACAAACTATTGAAATCAAATATTACTTAAAAATAAATTATTATTTTAATCTCTAATAGACAATTTATATTTCATTAGCACTTATGTAAGATGAGTTGTGATAGGTGTTTAATATTATTTTCTATTTAAGAGAAGAAAATATACTAACTAATAATAAGTTCACTAATTAATTTAGGTATTTCTTTTCTTTTCTTTAACATAACTTTGCAATATTAACTAATCATAGAAAAGTATATTAGTTGTAACAAATACTTAAAAGAGTGATATTTTTATCCAAATATTTCAATCAATTTTCAATTAAATATTTCTATAATGATATTATTTGATATTATATGTTGTAAGTATATTAAAACTAAATAACATAAATGAAATTAAATATAAATAGAAAATATTTTAATTTACTATAAAACTATATATTTTAAAGATGAGAATAATACAATAAAATATGTGTAATTATAGCAGTACACATGCTTAACAATCTTTTTTAATTTTTTTAAAATTTATATAAATAAATATTTTTTTCATTTATTTCAATTATTAAAATAATATATATTTTGTATTATATAGTGAAAATTATTATACACCTGATATTATTTGTGAATGACGTGAATATTCATATAATTTTAAATGAGTTTACCATTCATATAATATTAAATTTTGTAGCCTTTCTAATGTTAACTCCAAGAAATACTGTTTTACTTCATTATATCTCTTACTTATATGTCTCTCCCACACGAATATATTCTCTTTCATCAATTTAAATATTGAATTAATATATCCAATTCTCTTATTTCTTTTGTTCTTGCCTTTACTAATGGTAGTTAATCCCCCAAAAAATGATTATTTTTCTTGTTGTGAATAATTATAAGTGGTGTGTTCTGTTTTGAGAAAACTTCTTGTTTTCTTATGACTTGCTAGATTACTTTCTTTTTTTTTTGACAGAACTTGCTACCTAGATTACTTGAAACAGTGATATACTTTTTTTGTACTCTAATGGCTAGCTATATTCTATGTTAATATGGAATTGCGTTAATTTACTTTATTGAGCTACTTAGCGGTATATGCATAGTTTTCTTGTTTGTTTATCTCGTAGATACAATTACACAGTTTATTATATAAGTCAAGTACAACACAGTTTAGTTTTATGGAAGTCAATAGATCTTCCGTTCAACTAAACTTAAGCTGAGGGGCAAGACTTGTGTGGAAAAAAATACCGCCATGATATGATGTCCCTCTTTTTCTCATGTAAAGTGTGTTCCAAACAATTGCTTTGCTCCTTCCCATATTCTTCTCGGAACAAAGTACATTATTTACTTGTTTTGCTATAATTTGGATGAATATAAAACAAGTCAAAAAAAATATTCCAATATTATTTTCTGTGAACATTCTTTTAGTCGCCGGTGGTATGAATGTTGACAATTGCCTGCCACTACTCGACAATAAGAGAGAAAAACAAAAGAGAGAGCCAAGCACGATTGTAAGATTTGCCATTAGATTGTACCTACCACTCAAGTTATTCAAGATAAAATTTAAATTCTTTATCAATATCTTACTCAATTTAGATTGTAAGCCACCAATATACTCTAGCTAGCAAATGCTAATTGCACGGAAATGGCCTTGGTAGGTTTGTTAGAAAGTTCAAAACTAATGGGAAATGAGGTCATATTTAACTTGATGAATTTTGTATCGGGACAGTTTAGAATTCTTGAGGGAAGCCAGTAAAAAAGTTGATGGACAGAAATCATTTAGGTTCCACCTTGGATCTTTAGAACAGTAAACTTTATAAGCCAGATTAAAATTTTCTCTATAAGTTGCGAGCTAAAGAAATACTAAAATGAAAAAGAAGGGAAAAAAAATAACATTATTATCAATTGTCTTACCCATTTCCTGAAACCGTACAGATATTTGAAACAGGGTCATTAGCTTTTATAGAATTTTTTTTTTTTTGGTGCAGAAAATTAGTATCAGCTAAAAGAGTGCAGAACTTCTAACAGAGCCTTGGGATGGATGATACAAACTACAGTAGTATACAATATCTGTAAACTAGAGCATAAGAAATTCATTCGCACTTGAGACTTGTATTGCGTGGCACAAGGTAAAGCCTGAAACATATAGGTAGTTGCATTATAGGGGTTTTATTTTTTAACTTTTCAGAGTATCCAAGTATAATAGAACATCAACATGATCAGGGTGTTTTGACTCTGAAGTTAAGGGTGCTTAATTACTACATCAATAGATATAAAGACCGTGGAATTATTAGTTACTATATATTTTGTACTACTCGGACTCGGCACTCCACCGAGTAGTCGAGCTGGCCGAGTAGAAACTATCACTCGGACTCGGATGATAATAACGGAAAGAATATATCTTACCATGTGATAAGATATAGAAAGATCAGGTCATAAGATAAAGATAGAAGATAGAATTATCTCTATCTTCATTACGAGATTTGAGGAGATTTGATAGGAAAATAACCCTATCAAATCTATCTCTTTACACCCTATAAAAACAGAATGATCCATCTCAATCGAGGTACGAAATTCTAATTCCACTTTGTGATACCTGTCTCCCTCTGCGCCTCTAACTTGAGCGTCGGAGTGTCCTTGCAGGTACACCCCCCACCAGTCACGGAGGTGATCTCGACGGAGCCACCGCACCAGAAGGCTTACCAAAATCTGGTAAGAACATTTGGCGCCCACCGTGGGGCTCGGTGAAATTATTCCCAGCCACACCAATCGCAACAAGATTAATCTGATGACGACAACCCAGAACAAAGCAGCGAACCAAGAAAAGCGACCACAGGAGGGGGAAACCCAAATCCTGGGCGTACCACCTCCAGGGGATACCCAGAGATGTAACCCCAACAACGTGGCGCCCTTCCCGCGTCAGATGCTTGAGAATCACCCGCTGATCCAAGCCCTGCAAAGGGAAGTTAACACGCTGAAACAGAGCAACGCTAAGGAGATAGAAGACCTCCGCAGGGAGAACGCCATCCTCCGAGAGCAATATCAAAAACTGCGAGAGGACCGGAACGGACTTTCGGCAGCCCACGCCGCCATCAACGGGTTCTCGGCAGCCCACGCTGCCACCAACGGACTATCGGTGGCTCATACAACCGCCAACAGACACCCTGATCGAACAGAGCAGGAAGACACCACTTGGAGCGAGGCAGCCCGAGCAACGACCCAATTAGAGTCCAGACCCGCCTCAGGATCGCGAGCCCCACCAAGATGGAGCATGATACCTGAGACAACGAGGCGACACCCGTTTGTAGATGGAATCATGGAGACTCCACTACCGGCTGGGTGGAAGCCGTTATCCATGGACAGATACGATGGACTGAGCGACCCCGACGAGCACATTGACGCATTCGTCACACAGGTGAACCTGTACACAAACGACGACGCCATCATATGCCGGGTCTTCCCAACAACCCTGAAGGGAGCATCATTGAACTGGTACACACGACTCCCCCCCACTCAATAGACTCTTTCGCCATGTTAGTCGATCGTTTTGGCGCTCAATACGCTACGAGTCGACCCCACCACCTGACGGCAGTAGCACTGGCCAATATACGGCAAGAAGACAACGAGTCTCTCAGGGATTTCATGGAAAGATTCACCGAGATCTCCGTCAAGATCCGGGACTTGAATCCACAAGTGGCATTAACCGCCATGCTTATGGCACTAAAATCCGGACCTTTTTCAGACAGCCTCTGCAGGAAACCGCCACACGACATGGACGAGCTCCGAGCTAGAGCAGCAGGATATATTTAGATGGAAGAAATGACGAAGTTCAGGGAACGGGTCAGAGGCGAATCCTATAAAAAACAAGAAGAACGAGAGAAACCAGGAACAAGCCGAGAGCGGAGTAGCAAACCTAGAAGCGACAGACCGCCCCGTGCAAGATTTGCCCATTATACCCCCCTGACTGATAGCAGAGCACGAGTCCTGGAAGAAGCCTGCAGCGCCGAGCTGATAAGCCTGCCTACCCGAAACAGCTCTCCAGAGAAAGCAGATAGGTCCAAATTTTGCAGATACCACAGAGTACATGGACACACTACAGAGGAGTGCACCACCCTGAAGGATAAGATTGAAAAACTTATCCAACAAGGCAAGTTACGACGCTTCGTCCGAGACGACAGCCGAAAACCCGTGCAAGAACGAGTCCGGGATAGGGAAGACTATCGCGATAGAAAAACCCGACGCACGGAAGAGCCCCGCTAGGAACAACAAACCAAACCTCCCGAAACTCGACTCCGAGGTGTTATCAACACAATAGCAGGAGGATTCGCTGGAGGTGGTTGTTCGAGTTCGGCAAGGAAGAGACATCTGCGTAGTCTCCGATCAATCAACTCGGCTTCAACAAACCCCAGAGTACACAAGAAAATGCCACCTATAACTTTCACAGACGCAGACTTCGAAGGCATAGAGCCCAATCATGATGACCCGATGGTAGTCAAAGTTGAAGTCGCAAACTGGTTGGTGTGCAAAGTCCTAGTCGACCAAGGTAGCTCGATGGATATCCTGTATTGGTCCACTTTCAAACAGCTAGACATCCCTGAAAATAAGGTACAACCATACACCGAACAGTTAGTCAGATTCGCAGGCGAAAAGGTTGATACCAGAGGCTATATTGACCTCCTCACGACTTTTGGAGATGAGACGGGGTCCAAGACCATCACGGTCAGGTACCTCCTAGTCAACGCCCTCACTTCATACAATATTCTTATAGGCAGGCCAGCACTCAACAAATTAGGGGCAATAATTTCAACTCCACATCTGGCAATGAAGTTCCCAAATTCAGAAGGAAAAATAGTAACAGTCAAGGCTGATCAGGAGGCAGCCCGCGAGTGCTACTTAGAAAGCCTAAAGATAGCCAGCGGCAAAAAGACCCCAGAACTGACGATAAAACACGTAGCATGCACTTCTCTTACAACGCCAATAGAGGAGACCGACCTAGATCCCAGGGAGACCGAGCCGAGAGCAGAGCCCACAGAACAGGTAAAATCCTTCCAAATAGGAAGAGAGTCAGGGCAATGCACGAAACTCAGGACTCAGCTAGAAAGCGAGACCAAAGAAGCCATTGCCAAAGTCCTGTTAGACAACGCCGACTTGTTCGCATGGTCAGCCGCCGACATGCCAGGAATAGACCCAAGCTTCCATTGCCACAAGCTTGCCATTTACCCGGAGGCCAAACTGATCTCCCAAAAGAAGAGGAAACTCGGGGCTGAAAGAGGGAAAGCGGTAAAAGAAGAAACTGAAAAGTTACTCGGCACCGGCTTCATCAGGGAAGTTCAATACACAACATGGCTCGCAAATGTGGTGATGGTTAAAAAGGCGAATGGAAGATGGAGAATGTGCACTGACTACACGGACCTTAACAAAGCATGCCCAAAAGACTCATATCCACTGCTAAGCATAGACAAGCTAGTAGATGGAGCAGCCGGCTACCCGATCCTGAGCTTTTTGGATGCATACTCCGGGTACAACCAGATACCAATGTACCCACCGGATGAGGAAAAAACGGCATTCATAACTGACACGGCCAATTACTGTTACACGGTAATGCCATTTGGACTGAAGAACGCAGGAGCAACATACCAGCGTCTAATGGACAAAATCTTTACAAAACAACTCGGCAGAAACCTGGAAGTCTACGTCGACGACATGGTGGTTAAAAGCAGAGAACCAGAGTCGCATCCAGGGGACCTGACCGAAATTTTTGACGAGATCAGAAAACATAATATGAGGCTAAACCCTGAGAAATGCGTATTCGGGGTGCATGGCGGAAAGTTTTTAGGATTCATGCTCACCCACAGGGGCACAGAAGCCAACCCGGAAAAATGCGCGGCTATCATAGGCATGAGAAGTCCGGGTTACATAAAAGAAGTACAACGGCTAACTGGAAGACTGGCGTCCCTATCCCGTTTCTTGCCAAAAGCAGCAGAAATAGCCAGACCCTTTTTTCAACTACTCAAGAAACAGCAAGACTTCGGATGGGATGAAAAGTGTGAAGAAAACTTCCTAAAGATAAAAACACTACTTTCATCACCACCAATTCTAACAAGACCTGAACCCGGCAAGGACTTAATACTATACTTAGCCGTCTCGGGAGACGCGATCAGTTCGATCATTATCCAGGAAGAAAATTAGATGCAAAAACTAGTCTACTACATAAGCCGAGTATTGAAAGATGCCGAAACCATATATCAAAAGATAGAAAAGCTAGCGCTAGCCCTAGTCACCTCAGCACGACGGCTACGTCCATATTTTCAAAGCCACCCAATAGTGGTACGGACAGACCACCCAATACAACAGATACTGAGGAAACCAGAGCTAGCCGGACGAATGATAGCATGGTCGGTAGAACTATCCGAGTTCGACATCAAGTACGAACCGAGAGGGCCTATCAAAGCACAGTGCCTAGCCGACTTTATTGCTGAACTAGCACCAGTAGCGGAAGCACCCCTCCCATTCTGGACCCTTTATGTAGATGGCTCCTCGAATGAAAAAGGTAGTGGAGCAGGAGTCATAATTGAAAGCCCTGAAGGGATTATCCTGGAACAATCACTCAGATTCGACTTCAGCGCATCCAACAACCAAGCCGAGTATGAAGCCCTGCTAGCAGGGCTAAAACTCGCCAAGGAAGTAGGAGCAAAACACCTTAGATGCTGGAGCGACTCAAAACTAGTCACTGGGCAAATGAATGGATCCTATCAAACGAAGGACCCCCAGATGACAAGATATTACCACTTGGCCTCCCAGTTGAAGAACGAATTCATTAGTTTCGAGCTCGACCACATTTCGAGAGAACAAAATGAAAGAGCCGACCTGCTGTCAAAGTTGGCAAGTACGAAGAATAAAGGCCAGCACAGAACTGTCATACAGGAAACAATATCCACGCCGAGCGTCGAAAAAATTGTTTCCAACATCAACTCGGCTGACAGAGAATGGATGACCGAGATATGGAACTTCTTGAAGGAAGGAACCCTCCCAGAGAGCCGGGAAGAAGCCAAAAAGATCAGAAGAAGGGCCAGCTACTATGTTATAGAAGGAGAAGACCTTTATAGGAGAGGCTTCACAGCACCACTACTGAAATGTATCACGAAGGCTCAGGCCGAATATGTGGTAAATGAGATGCACAAAGGGATATGTGGAATGCACTCAGGCGGAAAAGCTATGGCCTCCCGAACTCTAAGAGCCGGATATTACTGGCCAACGATGCGCCGCGATTGCGCCGAGTACGTCAAAAAATGCGAAGAATGCCAAAAGTATGGCAACTTATCCCATCTACCAGCAGAAGAATTGCACAATATCACAGCACCCTGGCCCTTCGCCCTATGGGGAGTTGACATATTAGGCCCTTTCCCACTCGCTAAAGGACAAGTGAAGTTCCTCCTCGTCGGAATTGACTACTTCACAAAGTGGATCGAGGCCGAACCCTTGGCAACTATCACCGCCCACAACGTGCAAAAATTCATATGGAAAAATATCATATGCCGTTTCGGCATCCCCCACTCGGTGATTTCTGATAACGGTAGACAATTCACCGAAAAGAACCTCGAAGAGTTTTTCAAAAACCTAGGGGTTCGGCACCGAGTGACCTCAGTGGAACATCCGCAAACCAACGGACAAACCGAAGCCGCAAATAAAGTGATACTCGAAGAACTGAAGAAGCGAGTAGGAGATGCTAAAGGAAGTTGGGCAGAAGAACTTCCCGCAATCTTATGGGCATATCGTCGCACACCGCAGTCAACAACAGGGGAAACCCCTTTCAGACTCTCATACGGATCAGACGCCATGATACCAGTAGAAGTCGGAGAACCCTCCCTGCGGAGAACAAATTTCATCCAGGAAAACAACGATCAATCACTCAGGCATGCACTCGACATGGCCGAAGAGACGCTCAACGAGGTCCAAGTCAGAATAGAGGCCTGTAAAAGGAGAGCCGAAAGGAGATATAACACCAAGGTCAAACCAAGAAACTTTGAAGCTGGAGACCTAGTTTGGAGAAAATGCGGGGAAGCCAGGAAAGCTACAGGAGAGGGTAAATTGGCAGCCAATTGGGAAGGCCCCTTCAGAATAACCGAGTCACTGGGAAATGGAGCTTACCGATTGGAGTACCCATCCGGCAAAACCATCCCCCGAACTTGGAACGCGACACACCTAAAGTTTTACTACAGTTAGAAAAGTTGTAAGTGGTGAAGTACTCTTTTTCCTACTTTGACATTTTTTCCCAAGAGGTTTTTTGTCAAAGAGGTTTTAACGAGGCACACCCAATTTCTCTCATTAATGAAACTCCTTCAGATTATCTATTTAAGATTACAATTAACCGCGTAGACCTTTACAAGGATAGAAAAAGCGAGTTAAACATAACCGAGTAAAGGATACAAAAGGCGAGTTATAATTAACCGCGTAGACCTTTACAAAGATACGAAGGCAAGTTACAATTAACCGCATAGACCTTTACAAGGATACAAAAAGCGAGTTAAACATAACCGAGTAAAGGATACAAAAGGCGAGTTATAATTAACCGCGTAGACCTTTACAAAGACACGAAGGCAAGTTACAATTAACCGCGTAGACCTTTACAAGGATACAAAAAGCGAGTTAAACATAACCGAGTAAAGGATACAAAAGGCGAGTTATAATTAACCGCGTAGACCTATACAAAAATACGAAGGCGAGTTACAATTAAACCGCGTAGACCTTTACAAGGAGACAAAAAGCGAGTTAGCAAAAAACCACACGAGTAACAAAGAAAAGTCATTTAACACCCTACTCGAAAGGCCGGGTGCGAGCCCTGAATATAAATTTCATTAAGTACCCTATTCGATAGGCCGGGTACGAGCCTTACAAAAACAAGGAAAATTAAAAAGGAACATCTCCTCCCTCCTGGATGTTGTCCCCGGCGCCGTCCTCACCAAGCGCAGATTCCTCAACCAACTCCCCCTCTTTATTGACATCCTTGTCCACGTCAAAAAGAGAAGTGTCGGCATCCTTGAAGAAATACCGAACTTGGCGAAGCGCCTTGCTGAACCCGGCCTCATGGGTCTTCACAATCTCGTCCAAAGCTTCACCCAGATCGGCCTGCAGCTTAGCCTTGGACTCGGCAGCCTCAGTCCTCGCTTGAGCAAGCTCGGAAACGAGCCTATCCACCTCAGCCCGTAACTCCCGAGCCGAGTTCTCAGAAGCAGCTAAGGAAAGTTTTAAGTCCTCTTCACGACTTTCAACTTCCCTCAACTTAACCTCCACTCCCTCTTGAGACCGCCGAGATTCTTCAGCGGATTGGAGAAGAGTCTCGTTGGCCCGGGTAGCCTCCAACAGAGCCTGCTCGGCCTTTGCAGCATTCTCCTTCACCATAGTTAATTCCCGATGGCCGTGGTCGAACTCCTCAGCCCAATACTGAGCAATAGCCCATGACCGAGCTTGGAAGCGACAAACAGCCTCCATAGAAAGCATTGGCCCAGCATCCCTTAACATATCCCGATCAGCTTGACCGAGACTGTCGGCAGAGATAAGGGCCCCGGGATTGAAATCTTTTCCCCAAAGCGAGGTCCGACCTTCTTTCATAGAAAGAAAAGCCGGATGCCTCTCAACAGCAGACCCCGAAGCATCAGCACCAGGCGGACTCGGTCTCGACCTCTTCGAAGGACCATCCACTCCTTGAACGATCTCTCGCTGATCCCTCTTCGGAGAAGGAGGAGGAGGAGGAGGAGGAGGAGGAGGAGGAACAGGCGGGGCAACTCGAACCGCCTCAGCAGCGGCCTCCTTGCCCTTCAATTTCTCCAGCCTTTGCTTTTTGGCCGTTCTATAATCAAATTTTCCCATCACAGCTGCAAAAAAAGACAAAACATCAGTAAAAAGCAAAGTAGAAGAAGAAAAACCGAGTAAATAAAAGGTACTCACCGGCCCAATCCTCTCTCGGAGTCCGAGAAGAAGGAATTCCCACGAGTGTTTTACAGGACAAGGAACGCGGTAACTTACACAGCGTGATCATGTCATCCTGATCCTCAGGAGACATGTCCACGACCTGCCAAGACAGCCGTTTGTTCGGGGAGTGGGTCCAATAGAGAGGGAACCTCGGCTCCCCACGGCCATCAAAAAACTCAACCTCTCCTTCCGAACCTGGTCGGACACGAAAGAAACCACTCTTGAAATTTTTCCAAGAGGAGGTATAAGGACTAAGGATGGACCGACCAGGAATCCCAGTCAAAGAGACCCAACCCCCCTTCTGACTCTCTTTTACTTTATAGTGATATAAAAATTTAGGAGCAGTAGGAGTTATAAAGAATTTACTACAGAGCACCCGGAAAGCCTGGAGAGAAGCCCAGGAATTCGGATGCAACTGCATGGGAGCAACATTCAGCGCCCGAAGAACGTCAGCCTCAAACTGGTCAAACGGCACTGTAATGCCGAGAACCGAGAACAAGGCTTCATATACAAAAGTAAAGTGTGGATGGCGCGAGTCAGCGGACATAAAAACTCGATTATCGGGCCCACAAGGTTCGGCATAGACCATACCCAGGCGTTCCGAATGACACAAGTCAATAGTTGCAAGAAAGGAAGACAAAGCTTCCTCGGTCTGATACCAAGAAGCATATGCACCTACCTCCCCAGTCACCCAAGAATAGCCGGAAGTAGTAACAGGAGAATATACCTTCCTACCCCTAGGATCAATAGGCTGGGGAACAGAAGGAGGTAGAAGACGAGCACGCCGAGTCTCAAGAGGATGATCCTCAATGGCCTCGGAATCCTCTAGAACCACTACCCCCCTGACTGGAACAACCAAAGGTGCTTGCGCGGGGTCGACGGATGGACGAACCACCCCGACACCCACAGCGGCAACGTTTGCCGCTGACGCACCATCGCTAATTCTATCAGAACCAGGACGGTGCGAAGAAGAACCACCATCGGAACCCTCTCCGATGGGGCGAACCTCTGGCGTGAGCATACGACCCTCGCCGGAACGCCCAGAATCCCCGGAAAAAGAAGACATTATAGAATTAGAAAAAGAAATGGAAAGGAAATAAGGCGTACCTGAACAAAGGACAAAGAAAAAACCTAGAAGAAGAACAAAGTGGCGCAAGGGAGAAAAAGCTTGCGGGAAGACAAAACACAGAAATGAGAGCAAGCACCAATGTCAACAGTGCCCCTTTATATAGAACCCCAAACGTCGCGAATACGAAAGGGCGAAACGGTCCGAACCGTTGGATCAAGACCCTTCACTAGGCCAATCAACGGCTAGGAAGGCTTGAGACCTTTGGGAATCCCTAAACCGTTTCAAAATTCAAAAAAGTAATCACTGACGCCGCCCTTGGGAACCGTTACAACGCCAATATGTCTGAAACGACATCTCCACCAAACGGCGTGACGCTTCCATAACCAAACTCGTCTCGGCCAAATAAATCCGAAATTAGTATAACATTACTTAAGCTCCTACATTACTTCAGAGCTTGGGGGGCATGTGTACTACTCGGACTCGGCACTCCACCGAGTAGTCGAGCTGGCCGAGTAGAAACTATCACTCGGACTCGGATGATAATAACGAAAAGAATATATCTTACCATGTGATAAGATATAGAAAGATCAGGTCATAAGATAAAGATAGAAGATAGAATTATCTCTATCTTCATTACGAGATTTGAGGAGATTTGATAGGAAAATAACCCTATCAAATATATCTCTTTACACCCTATAAAAACAGAACGATCCATCTCAATCGAGGTACGAAATTCTAATCCCACTTTGTGATACCTGTCTCCCTCTGCGCCTCTAACTTGAGCGTCGGAGTGTCCTTGCAGGTACACCCCCCACCAGTCACGGAGGTGATCTCGACGGAGCCACCGCACCAGAAGGCTTACCAAAATCTGGTAAGAACATATTTTATCACTGGTTAGTTAGTATGTTGAATATGTGTTAAGGCAGGAGCCAAAATAAAATTATCTTCGTGCACATCAATGAAGTTTCTCTCTCTTTTTTTTTTTTTTTTTTTTTTCAGAGATCTAATTGATATTCATTTTTCTCTTTTGGTGAATTTGAATTCCAAGTGAGAAAATAGCACAATCATATATTCAATTTAGATTGAAGGGATGCATCTAATTGTTGGGCTAACTGAATAGGGACTTGAACCCGACGCATATTGGGCTTTGAAGCCCACCTCACAATTCTCCTGAATACACCCCGAAAAGAAGGAAGGCAAAGTAAACATAAGATATGTAACGCACTAGGTTTTCACCCGTGTAACGCACTTTAAATTATTATTCATACATATAAGAAAAAGACTTCTTTTTTTTTTTTACTAAAGAAAAAGACTTCTTTTATGAGCAAAAAATATAACAATTAATTGAATATAAATGAAATATATCTTTCATAGTTTTAGTGTATATATATAATCATATACCAGAGAAAAAATTATTTATTCTGACAATGGACAAGTTGCAATCGAGTAATATTTGAGCCGCACACTACAGAGGAAAAAATCACAAAAACAGTTTGCTTGCCGAAAAAAGATTTTACTACAGAGTAAATCTATTTATGACCCTTTTTCTATACCTGCATTTTGTCAATGATTATTTCAAAAGTTTTTTTTATCTGTAAAAGTTTTTTATTTATGACCTCATAGAATCAGTTTTTTATTTTGCTGAAAGGGTAACCCTACACAAAACGTCACTCAATAATTAATCAATGGATTGCTAACTTATATCATCATTTGGTGAGATAGCAAAACTTATGACTAACCAACCAAAATCATACTCTTTTATAGTTCGCATAGCAGCAAGTGGTCCAGTAGTTTCTATTCTCACTCTAGATTGGTAAAGCATAGACACCATGAGATCGAATTTATCTTCAACATGGATCATGGAATACCAGTAGGTTACTTAACTCTTTTGGTGTCATAATTTGGGTCACTATTTATGGGGCAATGCTAAATAAGATGTCCTAAACAAAAGTTAAAAAGAAAAGCAAACAGTTTATCATGTCTGTAAAAAAGATTGAAAAGTAGAAAATATTTGTAGATACAATGACAAAATTTAGTAATCTTACCAACTCTCCAATTAGAAGAACATTTTCTCCATGAATCACATGGAGACCCAAAAGGATGTCACAATACAGATCAACACTAACCCTCTCATTGGTACCCTCACAATACATTAAGACTCCAATTAACACTGGTCCAATCCAATAAGGGGTAATATATACAAAGATAAGTGACTGATACTTAAGTCTTGAAAGACATCAATAACATGCCAAAATTCACACACTTTAAACTCTAATTAAGTTACATATAAAATGCTTAGAAAAAATTGACACTTTAATTAATACTAGCTCATGCAATTCAATTAATGACCTACCGATTCAACAAATGACCCAATGATTAGTACTTTGACCGAGTCAATGACCAATCTGGTTTTCAAAACATTGATTATTGTTATTAAAATTCACGCGTCCATAAAAGTCTCATGCTCATATATTTGTCTTTGGCATGAGCGGTAGTTATTCATTACTTAACCAAGCTTTGTCCAATAGTCATTAAAGTTAACTTCTTGGAGTGGTGCTTGATGGATTAATGGTGTTTGTCATGCAATTTGGTTTGATTTTTAGATAGAAAGTCATATAAATTAAACATATAAATAAAATGTGGTTTAACGGTTTTTAAAATTTTTTAAACAATGTGTGGTTGAGTTGTTCAGACTTTTGCACAAAACATCGAAGAAAGTGGTTCCAATATAAACAGTTGTGGTAGTTGGTGTAGAGAGAGCACCAAGCTACGCAATTAGTAGAACAACCATAACATACACTTCAAGACAAGCTGAAGGTCATGTCGCAGGTTTCATTCTTAGTTTTGACAAAAGACGTGTGGTGTATTTAAACAAGACATTGCACGAACAAATTATGAGTTCCAAGATGTTGTATTTTGGATTTTTAGTTTAAGCCTGGAAGCATTGACGATGAATGGGTATCACCCCCATGACCAAAATCTAGTGAGGGTATAGCTCAGTAATTGAAGCCTCGTTTTCCGATTCTTTAACTGATTTAATTATGGGTTCACTAGATCCTGTTTCCCTTGAATTATACTCCCATGACTGCATGTCTGGAAGGCTTCTAGTTTTACTGTTCATATAAAATGCAGGTTCTGCAGGAATTGGGAGACTGATAGAATAGCTATTAAGCATCAGTATAACGTTTGCCGTGGTTGGTCTGTCAGCTAATTTTTCTTGAACACAGAGTAAATCAATATGGATGCATCTCATCATTTCATTTCTTGAATTGTTGTTTAATGATGGATCTACAATATTTATAGCTGTCCCTTCCTTCCAGTTTCTCCATGCCTGCAAAAATTTGTAATTAGATCATGGATTCCGCTTCTACATTAATGTTTTGGAGCAAGTAATCTTCTAATCCATACTTTTAAATGGCAAAGAAGAAATAATAGTGACAAAAGGAAGACTTACAAAGCTAAGTAGATCCTCTACATTCTCCCCATAACAAAAGCCACTGTTTTTCTGGCCGCTTACTATCTCGAGAACCAATACACCAAAACTGAAGACATCTGATTTTACTGAAAATTGTCCATGCATTGCATATTCTGGTGCCATATATCCACTACATTATGTCAGTATGAATAGGTTTAATTAGTTATATATGTCATGACTCTTCTCAAGATTACGAATTTTCATTCTGTTTCAGTTGATAATGCCAATGACTTTCATAACAAAGCTTTAATTCTGAATTCCTATAACTTGAAGTATTTTACACTATTACTCAGTCATACAAAGCTGAACGATTATAACAACTACTTAAAGAGTAAACTCTCTTCAAACAATTTACTAATACTTGATTGGGTGATAGTGTTAAAAGCTCTCATTAGAGTTGATTCGAGTTGAAAGATTATAACAACTACTTCAGAGTCAAACTCTTCAAATAGTTTACCAATACATGCATGATTGGGTGATAATATCAAAAGTTCTCATTGAGAGTTGATTGAAATTAAACTCTTGAGGATTACTAAGTATGGAATATTCTAATACTTACTAGGTTCCGACAATTCTGCTTGTATTTGCTTGAGTTTGATCCACTAAAACCAGTCTTGCCATGCCAAAATCAGCTATCTTGGGATTCATTTCTTCGTCTAAGAGAATGTTACTTGCTTTGAGATCACGATGTATAATACGCAGTCGAGAATCTTCGTGAAGGTAGAGAACGCCCCGAGCAATACCTTTAATGATTTTGTAGCGCCTTTCCCAATCCAATTGTGCTTTCATGGTTGGATCTGCATATACAGCCATCAGTTTTAATGCTATATGAATAATTAGTTTAGTCTTGAGCGAGAAGTGAAATATAGAGCGATAGTCTAATTATGCAGTCATTCAGAGGTACCAAATATGAAATAATCAAGGCTTTTATTAGGAACAAATTCATAGACAAGTAGCCTTTCTCTTCCTTCCAAGCAGAAACAAAGTAGCCTAACTAAATTTCGGTGCTGAAGCTTGGCCACTAAAAGCACTTCATTCTTAAATTCCGTATCTCCTTGGCCGGATTCTCTTGACAACCTTTTGACTGCAATCATCTGTCCATTGGAGACTCTACCCTGAAAATATATCTGTCAGGTATAGTAAATATTTTGGTAACTAGTTGTATAGCATGTTTTGATGATGTGTATCTGAATTCCAGAGTTACTTACCCAGTAAACAGCTCCAAATCCACCTTGTCCAAGTTTATTAGAATCAGAGAAGCCTTCTGTAGCAACTCGTATTGTGTCCAAGTTGAATTGCAACGACTCATCAATTTTAATTTCTTCGTCATCTTCATCTTCTTCTTCAACTTCACATGGGGAACGGATTTAAACTAGTTAGTTCTTCAAATATGTTACAAGCACAATACTGTTGTCGGTGCAGTCAAAAATAAAATATGAGGTGGGGGGAGGGGATTATAATTTTGAAACCTGAACACAAAAGGTATACAACTCCCTCTTTCTATTCAAAATAGCAGTGAGTTACTCATGCTTTTAATTATTGAAAATATTCATATTCTCTTTGATAGATTGTATGTCACATTAAATTGATAATTGGACTTGCCTGCAAGATTTTTCCTTGCCTTCCACCTCCTTAAATATAGGCACAGACAAATGAGCAAAACAAACACAACAATAGGTGGCACAATTACGGCAATGACAATTCGTATTGTGTTGTCACTTTCTGCAAAAGCAAGAATCCTCTGCTCGGTTAGACATTTGAAGGATTAAGGATAATAAAATATCAAAAAGCCTAATAACTAACTACAGAGAAAATGGCCAACATATATAAGCACCTCTCACATACGGTAATAATTTTAACTTGATCGGAGATGAATAAGGAAAACAAAACTCCACAAAGAAGAAAATGTTCAAAATGGATCGTGAAGTGAGGTTCGGATTTCAGTTTGTGTGGCTTACTGTTGTCATTATGCTATAGGTATAGGCAAATTAAGTATAACGAGAAGTACACCAACAGGTCGTTGGTTCAGGTGGAACTGGACTCAATCCTCTTCAGCAAGGTCTCGCGTTTGAGTCTTGTTGATGAAAAAATGTCCTTGGGAGACAGAACCCGCTAAAGGTAGCAAAGTCAGGTAGGTTTCCGACAAAATCCGCAAAGTTGGTAGATCTTTCGCACTAATAACATGTTTTAAAAAAAAAGTATAACGAGAACTACCTTCTGAGGACGTGTTATTGGTGGACGGAGGAGGCGGTGTAGATGGTGGTTCATCTGATTGGTAGAATTGGTAAGTTTCATATCTAATATTACAACTGGATCTAAGAACTCTACCACCTATTTTGTCCTTGCAACAATTTGGGATTTCTGAGATAGCCCCTTCCAAGCACTCATTGCAGTCTTGCTGAGACAAATCAGGGGTGCACTGCACAAGACCATATATGGTTTGAAAACTTGAAGCATTTGCATTATCCGTAGCATACTTGCGACGAGAATCACCCAATGCAGCTGTGGCTCTGAGGTTCCTCAATAAGTTCCCGAGCACTTGATTGAACTGATCCACGTCCGTTGAATTGTTTGTGTTCCACAAGTAATAAGCAGGGAAAGTTTCCATGGTGCCGAATATTGTGCGGTTTGAGTAGTGCAACATGCATTCGTCAAACCACTCAATTGCCTCTTTCTGGCTTGGACAACTCTGTGTTAGATCGACTTTGGAATTGTTGAGGCAACTGCGGCACTCATCTGGCATTTACTTTGTCACTGTTTTGGCCATATGAGAAGTTGTAGAAACCGTAGTTAATTTCTGTGTTGGAAGAGAAGCTGCTTAAAAGGGTGTTCAGATTGGCTCTATAGGTGCTATTGACTGTGTAGTTCCCTTTGCTGTTATCACAGATTACTTGCTGGGCGCTGGCTTGAGATATTAATTTTATAAATAGAAAACAAAGAAAGAAAACAAGTATGCAAGAAACGGTTGCCATCCCTTTAGGTATGGTATGATCATGAATGGCCAAAGGGTGCTGCTGTCACTTTATAACCAAAATTTCCTTCAATCTTATTCTTCTTCTTTTTTTTTTTTGTTGTTGTTGTTTTTAGAGGAACCTTCAATCATACTCCTTAATATACTAGTACTATTTCATTTGTAATTTTGATTTAATATTATATATTGGATAACGTGTTTAATTTGAATTTTACTCCTGAATTATGAATTAGAATACAACTATTATTTTTCTGTTAAATGTATAGGATTAATGTTTATATTTTGTAATTAAAATTTATAACAAATAAATATTTTGAATATATAACTTGTATTATAATAAAAAGCTATAAGAGAATTTCTATGGTACCCACAAATTTTGAAGGTTTTGGTATAGTTGATTTTTAAACAAATAATTATTAAGGTTTTGGTATAGTTGGTATAGTTTCTATTAAGGTTTTGGCAAGTCTTGTTCACCATTCAGTTTTTCATAGAGAAACAGGGTGATTCTTCTAGAGGATTAAGTCTTAAGTCTCAAGTCTCGAACTTGTTCATTACTTTCACCCGAATTCCCTGTCTAGTGGTTTGAATTTTGAACTTTGGGTGTCTCTGACTCTGTAAGGAGAAATAAAGACACTGTGTCATGCAACTGGAAATGCTTAATAACTATTGGTTTAAAAACTAACCCTTCCAAACAAAACTCTAAAGTTATGTTTTGGTGGTAGATGATAGAATGGAGAATGATGAAATAGAAGGAAAACTTGTTCCATTACTCTTGATTTATAAAAATAGGAATGAAATGTAATAGAAGAAAATAGATTAATGTTCATTTCATTCTATTGTTTAATCCCAAATTTTCCTCTCTAAATTTGGATGCATTTAATGGAACAAAATTTTTAAATTATAAAGCAACTATTTTATCTTTACAAATTTTATTCTAATTATTAATCTCTTAAGAATAATATATTTAAAATAAGAATAATATGAGAATTAAAAGTTATAACTCATTCTCTCTGCCATTTTTAAAAAAAGTTACAACTTACAGTAGAATTTATCTAATTATATGTTTGTCCCTGTATTTTCCTCGCTAAACTTGGGTGTATTCAATGAAACAAAACTTTTAGATTATAAAGTAACTATTTTATCTTTATAAATTTTAATCTAATTATCAATCTTTTAAGAATAATACAGTATATTTAAAATAAGAATAATAGAAGAATTTAAAAATTATAACTCATTCATTTTTGTCATTTTTTCAAAAAAAAAAATATAACTTATTAATTGGTACGGTAGAAATTATCTAATTATATTTGACCCTGTTAAAGATTTCATATATTTGATAAATAAAGAGTAAATTATACGTTGTCTGGTGAGTTTTAAGATTGCTTTAACATGTTAATTTCTTCCTTAAAAAAAAAACATGTTAATTTCAATTTTAATTTGTAAAGACTCACTATATAGAAAACAAAGAAAGAAAACAAGTATGCAAGAAACAGTTGCCATCCCTTTAGGTATGGTATGATCATGAACGGCCAAAGGGTGCTGCTGTCACTTTATAACCAAAATTTCCTTCAATTATATTTTCCTTTTTTTAGAGGAACCTTCATTCATATTCCTTAATGTAACACCGTGATTTTCTTATCTATGATAGAGTGATTGAAAATAATTACAAGAGAAAATTTAATTTAATTTCATGAAAAATTTAATTAATAAATATGTGTGATTTTTTGGTGTAAGTTTCAGTAGAAAACTCTACTGAAATGGGGACTGTGTTGCACACTAACAGTGTAAGAATACACTGTAAAAATGAGCAAATAGTCAAGAAAATTGAAGGATTTAATTATAATTAGTTTCTAATAATTATAATTAGGTCCTATAAAAATTTTATGTTATTTTATTACACTTGATTAAAATAATAATATTTTAATGTGGTTCTAAAGAGTGTGTTTTTGAGAACTTTTTGAGAGTTGGAAAAAAATTCCGAGACATTCTAAATTTTCTTGGATGTCCTAAATTAAAATTAAAATTAGTGAGTGATACACTTACTAATTTATTATTAGCAATTTAATTAACTTGATTTGCATTTTGTTACCCAACCTGTTAAAAAAAATTAAGTAAACTAAGAGGAAACATAAATTATACTTGTTCCGTAAGATTTTAGCAAATCTAAAGATCAAGAAAAACTTACCTTTGGCTAGACGCAAGATCAAATTCAAAGAACCTTACTTACAGTTCTTTCTAATTGGTCAATTCACACAAACATTCAAAATGAAGAAGAAAAAATTGGTTACGTTCCAAGATTTGTAGCAAAATCAAAGGACAAGGAAGGTTTAATTCTTTTGACTAAGGGCACTCATGCTGTGAATGAAAGGTGTGAATAGTAGAAAAATTATCCATTTACTTTCCTTCATACGGCTAGATGATAAGAAAAAAAATGGTTGTTTACATTACTGGATTTGCAGCAAATTGATAAGACAAGGAGAATATGATCCTACTTTTTTTTTTCTTTACCTATACATGCATATTACATTTTGTCAAATTAACCAGAGAAGAGAAGTTTTCTTCTTGACTTTATCCACTCCCTACGTAACTTCTACTACATCTAGTGTAGTTTGTAGTCATATGTTCACACTTGTTCCTTTTCCTTCATTTACACCTTTCTTTCTTTCTATTATTTGAGTTTACAAAGTCAAAGAAAAAAAATAAAAGAAAATCATTAATTTATGCTGACCCGAAGACCCAAGGTCTGATTTGAGGACTCGTTCCAAATTTCTTCCATTTAGCTTGACTACACAATTGCTAGAAAACTACCATGCTATTATATAATACACCAAAAAGCTTGACTTTCTCACTCATTCACTTCCTTATGCACCGTAAAACTTTAGCATTCTTCTCCTTCATTTTATTTCTTTTCTTTGTCTCTTAAATTACTCACATACGTGTGAAAAATTCAAAGACATTGAACCTTGATTTTTTTGTTGACTAATGAGGCATATGGCCTGATTCACATTTCCTTTATTATTTTTTTTTATTACTTGGCTGAATAATTAAAAAACAAAAGACCCTTCTCATTATATGGCTGATTTTTTTTATTACTTGACTAATGTAGTTTTGTAAAATCCACGATTTTGGTCATTCCATCAAATTTGAAATGTTGACCGGTAAGATATTAACCTGATGTGGCCCAATTAAATTTAGCGACGTGACACGTGATTATTTGTTTAATCCACATCATAGTCAACATTAATTTCTTAATAATCAATGCTTTCAGTTTGGCAAATGGACCAAAATCGCAAATTTTACAAAATTGAGAAACTAAATGTCTCTATTTTAAAATAAGGGTACCAAAATTGCAGATTTTGAAAAATAGAGGGACTAAATGTCTCTATTTTAAAATAGGAGGACTAAAATTGCATATTTTAAAAAATAGGGGGACCAAAATTACATTTAAGCCAAAAGAAAAAGGCTAAATTAAAATTTTGGCCCCTTTTAATTCTTGGTATGCGATTTTGGTACCCTATTTTTTCTAGGATTTTGGTCTTCGTAATTTATTAAATTTTTAATTTTAATTATTTTTTCGTTGAGTGGTAATAATCTCATTTAAGCTTTTTATAGCCACACATGAAATTAGAGAAGATTCAAAGGAGTAGCCGATCACGAAAGAAAATTAAACTATCAATTTCAAATTTATTTTTATTTCTGAATAAATTCCACTTCTAATTACTTTTCCAATTGATTATGTTCAAAAAGCATTTTAGTTCTAGCTAGCTTTGTAGCATTATCTGACTTTTGTTTGTTAAAAGGTATAAGTGTTTCATAAAAGTTTTCATTTTGAAGAAGTTCCTTTGTTATTCATAAAATCATGGTAGTTGAATCAGGATTCAAATCGTGAATCGGAGGACTCATTTTCTAAATCGTGAATCGAATCTTATCGTGAACCGTAAGATTCATGATCAATAATAAAACATAGCATATGCAACTAACAAAAACCTATTAAAGCACGTATCATGATCAATAACTAAAAAAACATAACTCTAAGAGCATGAGATGCATGAATTCTGTTAAATATTAGTTTGTGAAGTCTTTATTTTAGTAGAATGGAAACGAAGCAATTAAATAGCTAAATAGAGTACATGCATTAAATGGATAGAGGAGTAATCAAATAAGATAACTTCAAGAGTGTTTTTTCAATTCATTTTCATTTAATAATTTAGGCTTATATGACTTTTCAATTTTTTCATGAGAATTGGTGAAAGAAAACAAAAAATAACGAATCCTTGAATTTTGTGAATCATGAGATTCACATGATTCATTCTTGTGAATCGTAAGATCCACGTGATTCATTCATGTATCGTAAGGTACAAAATCTTTTAAGATTCATCTTACGATACGTATCGATAGGTAGCCAAATCATATCGAATCGTAAGATTCGAATCGTGATTGTAAGATTCTGATAACGATGCATAAAATTATTTAGGCAGTATATCAAAAACTACGTTAAACAGTGAGTAGTATAAAGGAAGAAATATAAACTTCTTCCATCTCTTTCTATTGTATTTTTATAAGAAATATTGTATACTTATTTATTTGTTTTAAAATTTTCAGACACTATTAATTTGTCGTATAATACATCAATAATAAATGTAGCTAATAAGTGAAATTACATATTAATTAATTCAAAATGTCATATTAAAAAACTAAAAAGTAATTTTAGTATGAATGAAAGTATTACTCATTATAATACTAATAAATGTTTCGGAGTAGTTGTATTTCTTAATTTATGTAAAATTACATTAACATATACTATTCTTAATTTAAATAATACAAATAAATGGAACGAGCGAGTAATAAAAATTAATAATAACTAATTTTATTAATTTTAGTGCAAAAAATAATATTATATCTTATATTCTTATATAGTAAACTAGAATGATTTATAAATATGTCATTGGTTCGAGTAGAGGTAGATTCGAATCTTTTAAGGTCTCGAATTCATGATGACTCCAAAAATAATTAGAATGTTTATTATTAAGAACAAGATAACGGATTTTGTGTTCTTGTACCCATGTTATTTAGTTTTAATACACTGCAAGTAATTGTAAAAAGTTATATTAATATTTCCCCTTTAATTAAGTTTTAAATTAATTTTCATTTTTTAATCAAAATTAAGGGCCCGTTTGTAAAAACAACTTAATTAAGATCTTATTCAATAAGTTCTTATTATACAAGAGCTTATGTTATAAGTACTTAAAAGTCAATAAGTTGTTTACGTTTGGTTATACATGTTGAAAAGTGCTTACACAATTTCATTGCATTTGGATACATTGTTATATAAGCACTTATAAAATGTTTCATTTTACAAACTAAAAAATTTAAGAATGAAAATATGATTAAAAATAAAAAAAATTAAAAGTAACTAAACAATTAAAAATAACATTATATATCACAAAAATATTATAAATAAATAATCAGTAATTACCATTTACCTTTTCTTTTCTGAAAAATATTAAGAATCATAAATCTAAAAAATGGCTAATTACCTTTCTCCTATTTTTTTTGTTTCTAACAGAGGTGTGGGTTATGAGAAAAGAGAGTGACGAAAGTTCCCAATAAATAGGAAAAAAAATCTTTTGAATCATGAATTTTTTGGGGGGTAAGAACGAAAAGTAAAGAGGAAGAAATATGATTGATACGCTCAATGAAGCGGAAATAACGAAAGCTAAAAAACAAAAAGTGGAAGAACAAAAATGTTATGCAGAAAGAATGAAAAATAAAAATATAAAACAAAAAAAATAAAAAAAAATGAAACCGGAATGCTCAACGTTGGATCTCGAACCTTGGTACTTTTGAAAGTAGCGCATGAGCACTTGTAATAAGCTACCCTGAACAGCTTATAAAAATAAGTTCAAAAGATCTTATGAATTATCTATAAGATCTTTTTTATAAATTCTTCCAAACACTCACATAAACACTTATAGTATAAGATAAGTCTCAATAAGTTATTGATAAGCTCTTTCAAACAGTCCTAAATAGGCTAAAATATAAGAATAACGATCCCTTAATTTATTTTGTGTTTCTAAATTGGTCTCCTAATTTTCAAAAGTTCTAAAATAGTCCCCTTATTTAATTAATGACACGTTATTTAAAAAAATTTACCACTTTCGATTTTTGGGCACGATTTTGAACATTTTTTAATTTATTCAAGATATGAAACATGTTCCATTAAATTCATTTACATGAAACTATGTGAACCAATTAATGTCTAGATCAAAAAGAGACATACACAAAGTGAAAATTACATGAAAAGTGAGTCCCAAGAGCAACCTAAAAACTGAAAATTTTTAATATCATATTGTTATTTTATAGATAGGATGGAAACACAAGAGAAATATTTGAATTAAAAAAAAAAGTGTAAGAGATGTGGGACACACACTATTCCCCCCTATTTCTCTCCCCTTCCCCTCTATTTCCCTCCTACCAAATATAGCATTAATTTCTCATGAAGCTCACTTTTTACACGATTTTCACCATATTTATGGTCTTTTTTGTTTCAAAATTTAGTTGGTTCTCATAGTTTTCATATAAGTGAATCTAATGCAACAAGTTTCACATCTTGAATCAACCAAAAAAATGTTCAAAACCTTGTCCGAAAATAAAAAACGATAAGTGTTTCAAAAGGACTAATATGTCATTAATTAAATTAGTAAGGGGACCATTTTAAAACTTTTAAGAATTAGGAGACCAATTTAGAAAAAAAAAAAAAAGAGTTAATGTGTCATTCATATATTTTAGCCAAACTAAGTATAATGAGATATTTGTAAATTACTATTAAAATAATGTTTCATGAATTGGATAAATATTATAAATTTTTTAAATAAATTTTTATAATTTATAATTTTTATTATTTTATAATATAAGCATTTAAATATTTCACTTTATTTTACTTTATTTTTTATGTACAATGACGACAATAAAGTTCAAACCTTACACCCCGTGCAACCTATCCCAATCCCCACTTTGTACACCAAAAAAATAAAACAAATTTTTAAATGCTTATATTATTAGTATATTATTCATAAAATATTTGTTACGATTTAGGGTAATTTTTAAAATATTTTTTTTTATATTTTCACATATATTCCTATTTTATAAGTTAGAATACATATTTTAGAGAGTGAGCTTCACTTTCCCTACTTACTCAATTAGGATAAATTATTATGTGGTCTAAGACCACCATGGTCCTAGCTAGTGTTGTGAAAATCGACCCGGTCGAGGTACTGAATTAACGGGTCAGTGGTCGAATTGATGAGTCACTTACCGAATTGGTTGACCCAATATATATTAAAAAATTAATATATATATATATATATATATATATATATATATATATATATATATATATATATATATATATATATATATATATAGCTAACAAAATGTGACCAATTCATAGTCCATACTCCAAAATTAAAATCATTGTCATGATCAAACTAAATTCATATAATCATTTATTACTATAAATTATTTTGTTGAATATCATCATTAAATTACTAAGGAAACTCTTGTTATTTTTTACGGCTAAGTGCAAAAGTTGTTGGAGGGTCAAACCGGATCAATTGCATAATTGGTCCGATAGTTGAATGAGATCGATAAGTGCACCGATTCTCGATCCAACTGGCCGATCCGGCCCAGATTTTACAACTATGGTCCTAGCTAGTCTCCACATGACATGTGATTGAGTTTTTATTAAGTTTTCCTTGTAATTTGAAACACCAAATTGTGTCACGTGGAGATTAGTTGAGACCACAGACACGTAGTGGTTCTAGACCATACAATTATTTCTCATCAATTAGACATTATCAATATTCTCTTTTAACCTTCTTCTCTTTCTTCTCTTATTTGAATGTATATTTCATATACTATCTTTGTAACTATCCCAAGAATTTCTCTTTCAACCTTCTCAAACTATTCTGCTTTTATTTTTATTAATATATTAAAATATTTGATCTTTTTAACCTTTTATCTCTTTCTCTAAATTGAATTTCAATATTTTTTAAAAAGAAATTACCAATACTTAAAAATAACCTTATATCACAATTTAAATTGTTCAATATAAATTCAAAAATATCTATCTATCTATATATTATATAAAACACAGTTGCTGACTAGGACTGGTTGTACATGTGCCACATTCTGGTGACATTTAAAATAAATATATAGTAATATAGTAATTTAGGTAATTAAGATAATTGCGATCATGATATTTTTATAATTTGAACATTCAAATTAATAACACATATATGTATTATATGATATGCAGTGTTATTAAAATTGGACCGGTCATTGACCCGGTCACGCTACTGGGTCAATGGGTTAGTGGTCGAATCGGTGGGTCACTAATTGAATCGCATGAACTGGTATAAACTATAGAAAAATCATTATACTATAAATATTTATATATAATATATATTTGTGTTTGCATCACTTATAATAAGTATTGACTTGGCTAAGTGGTAAGATGAATGTATTTTAAATGGGAGGTTCAAGGCTCAAATCCTACTTGTGGCATTTTTATTTAAGTCAGCATGTAATTTCGGTCTGATCAAAATTTCTATGTGGTCCAACCCGAGTTATGCACCGGTTTAATTTGGTTTGAGACTAGTTCGATGACGTGTCATTAAGTTGACTACACGACCGATCCAATAACTGAACCAACTTGGCCAAGCTAGTTTTAATAACACTGATGATATGATTCAAATTCAATTTTGGGTAAAAAAAAAATTCAATTATGTTCAAATTAAGAAATTTCGCAAGATTTATGCTAATTTCATAACATAATTAATTATATAATTGGTAATTTAAACAATATAAATATAGAAGTATATAGTATTATTCGTTACAAAACATGGATGATGATTATTTTAGAGTATTGATGTAAAAACCTAGGAATAGTTTTATCATTTCCGTCTTTTTACCATTTAAATAATATGATACATTGCATTAAGAAGTCAATTGATAGGTTTTAATACTCTATCTTATTTAATTTAATTATATATTGTTTTTTTTTTGTTTCATTATTTCAATCAAAATGCGAAGTTTTGGATTTTCCACTTTTTTGCTACGTGGTGTCAATAGGATGCAAGTGGAGTATTCTTTATAGCATTAATAGAATAAAAGTGGAGTGTTCTCTTTTGTTATGTGATATGCTTCAAGAGTACAAAATATTGTTTTTACTAGAAGAAATTTGGTGCTACTACTAGATTCAATAAGAGCAGTAATTTTTTATTTAAATTTTCCACAATGTAAATATTATTAATGTATACAAAGTTGGAGGTTAGTTAATTTTTATTTATTTGTATGAAGGCAAAAATATATGAATATCAATGAAAATATTCCAATATCAATTAAAACTTTTCTATGTATCCTGGTGACATTTTTTTGCTACATTTTTTCATTCATAATTTTAGTATCATTAATCAATTAATTAATTATTGATTAGCACAATCACAATCTTAATATTTGTAACACATTTAATATATTTATAATTTTCTTTCCAGATTTAAATAACAAAATTTTAAAATTATATTTTAAATGTTTCGTAACCTGCATAATATATAATTTAATATTTTAATTAAAGTAATTTTTAAAATTTTACTGATATTAATTTATTCAATTTTAAATACATTACGAAAACAATTTTCTAAGGGATTGTTAACGAACATAAAAAAGCATTAATGAAACAAAATGTGGAAAAGGAAAAAAAAAATCTAATTTATACAACCAAGTTAGGTTACATGATATCATTCAAACAAATGAATTTCCATTTAAAAAATGTTAATTTATGGGTGCATGCACTCACACATATAAAACCCATAAATCAAGGGGTCAATTAAATTGTTTTTAAGAAATAGAGATAATCAAAGCATATAGAGATCTCACATAAAAACATGAAACTAAGAAATTGATAGCCAAAATCATTTGTGGTCTTCACTACTATTTTGTTGTCTTCATATGAAAAAGTATAACTAAAATCTCAAGTAAAATTGATATATTTTTTCTTTACAATGGAAACATATTTTTTTTTAAAGAAAAAACTAATAATTACAAGATGCAACATAAAATATTTTATTATTAATATTTCTTATTAAAACTATGTATATATCTAAGTTGTATATAGATGTAAGATATATTTATAAAGATAATACTTTTGAAACAATACATTAATATAAATTAAAAAATGTAAGATATCTGTCATATATAAAATTATTTTAATATATATCAGTATTCATAACTATGTTAATATATTTTTGAAATATTTATATACATAGATGTGATTCTCAATTGTCTTTTTTTCTCATGTATCTTTTAAAAAAAAGTTTTTGATAATTTATTTATATTATTAAATACATGAAAAGACAATAGTTTTTCAAATAACTTTTAATAAAATTATAATGAAAATGTTAAATTTTTGCTTATAAAAAAATATATTAAATTTTTATTTTTAATTTTTAAGTTTAACTATAATTTGTC
Organism: Pueraria montana var. lobata; assembly: GCA_026413185.1. Taxonomy (NCBI): domain Eukaryota; kingdom Viridiplantae; phylum Streptophyta; class Magnoliopsida; order Fabales; family Fabaceae; genus Pueraria; species Pueraria montana. The sequence goes on along the minus strand of CM048651.1, from coordinate 9,804,823 downwards.
TTTTAAAATATTAGAAAATGTCTCCCCGAAACATAAAATTACAATATCACATCAAATTTAATACAAATGAATGTGATATATGACATTGCGCTTATATGTAATCATTTAAATATGTGTTCTTAAATTTATATTGTGTCATTCATTCGCTTAATTTTGTTTCTAATTTTTTTTACAGGATGTTAAATTAATGAACTCCATAAAAAATATTTTAATGGAACAATATATGAATTCTTTTATTTAAAATTATTTTTCTTATTATTTTCATCTTATTTTTGTTATATAGTTTTATTTGTCTATATATAGAAAAAATTTTACTTCAACAACATGGCGTTGTGAGATTTAAATTTACAGTGGTATTATAATTTATTTTTTAAATGAGTTGTATTATAAAATAAATACATCTAATTATCTTTTATTATTTTTTATTAATAAATAAGTTTCTTATTGCGGAAATTTGAATTAGTTTTATATTCTTTTAAGTAATATAACAAATTAATAACATTGTTAACATACTTTATACATAAAAAAAAATTTCAGCCTCAATAAACCCGTGCATCACACGGGTACTATCTAGTAATTTATATATTCAAAGGTATTTATTTATTATAAATATTAATTATGATATAATTTATATATTAAAAATATTTATTTATTGTAAATTTTAATTATATAAAAATAAACATTTATTACTATGTGCAAATGTATAGACTAAAATACTAATTTAACCTGTATTTATATATTTTCATAGAATCCTCAATATTTGTTAATCTTTTTTATTCTTAAGTAATGTATTTATAAGTATTAACCCATCCTTGTATTTTAAATGAGTCATTCCTCTTATATGAGAGTGTTTTAAAAAAATATATTTTTTTTTCGTTAAGTTACACTTGATAAATTATATTAAATTAAAGATATATTTAGTTTTTAGTTAACTATTATTTTGATCTTAACTAATTTTAGTTTATTTATAAATTTTTAAATTTTTTCCATATTATATCATCAATAAAGATAATATATCTTAATCATAATATATATATATATATATATATATATATATATAATTTAAATATAATATATTTTGATATTTATCTTTAATTTAAAAGTCTTATTTTTTAATTTATTTTTATTTAATAGAACAAAATTTTCATTATTGATACTAAAAATATATATTATCTTCTTTTATTTATTTTTATTTAGTTATAAAATTATTGGCATCTTTTATTTTTTTTATTTCTTATATATATCATCCTTAGAGATATTTCTATTCAAAACAAGATCAAACATTAAATATCATTATCTCGCTCATACAAATTTTCAAATCTTAATTTATCAACTTATGCAATACTAGTTCCTTCTCCAGTACCAAACCCGTGGATATTGGTAATTTGGTACCTTTAATAGGTGTCGTCTCTGAAACATTCAACATTCACCTACCAAAAAAAAAAAAAATTCAACATTCAAGAAAATATTCCAACTGGAAAACGGAAATAGATTGTTATCTAAGAGAGAGAGAGTAATCTTATTAGAACTTAGAAGTCACACGTCCAATAAAGTCATTACTTTTTTTTTATCAGTCAATAAAGTCATTACTTGAAGTTGAATGGACGAGATATATTATTATTTATTATTCGTTTAAAAAGACATCTTCTTGGACTGGTGTTTGATGATGGAGACGGAACCGCTAGCGTTTACAAATCCAAACACAAAAATTGGAAACTTGATTGCGTTTAATATTCGCCTTGTGTGGTAGTGGGATATATTTATGCTCTTTGAATAATTTTTGTCCTCACTCCTCGGAATATGTTTATATTTTTCTCACTCTTGGAAGTGTCCAGTAAAAGAGAAAAAGACTCAAGTTTATTTGTGGGTCTATATATATATATATATATATATATATATATATATCGAGGAAGGATCCACTTACTCTAAGAGTAAGTATAAGAGACTTATTCTTCATCCTCATCATTCATTTTTTTAAAAATTTAATGGTTAAGATTAGTTTGTCATTACAACCATTAGATTTCAAAAAAATGAATGGTGAGAATAAAGAGTAAATCTCTTATACTTACTCTTGGAATAAGTGGAATCCTCCTCATATATATATATATATATATATATATAGTCACCCAGTATTTTTCATTCAACACTCTCTAACATACCAAGTAATTTTTTAAAAATAAATAAAAATAATAAGTTTTTGTAACTTCCTACATCTCCTGATCTCCAAATCAAAACCCAAAAATAATAGACGGCCTCTAGGGTGCACCATTACCTCATATGGTTTATGGTGCACCACTTACAATATCTTTTAGATTCATCTCATCCATAAGATTATACCATACACTCTCTGCACGTGATTATTTTTACCCAACCCCGTCCAGGCCTCCCCACTCCCCTCTCCTCCTTCGTAATTTGCAACCACTTTCACGGCACCATGACAACCATCGTGCTCTCCGATCTTTGTGCCCTTCCTCCAACAGACTCGAACTTCTCCAATGAAATTTCGGTGACTAATTCTGCTGTTATTCGAAGATGCAAACAACTAAACACCATAGTAGAGTCGAGGCGGTGTCGATGAACCCATCATCTTCTCCGACGAATACCCCTCAACGTCGTTACCGCTCAGTCCCAAGAAACGCCGAACAGAATCGGTCCCAAACCCCATCATCTTCGTTCTGGACGATGACCCAACCCCACACAAATCTGCAACACTATGGGGTTTGTTCAATTGCCACCGAATGTGCCATGTTATGAATGAATTTTATTCTAGGTAATGATTGTGTGGTGTCGGTGTCAAAATGCTCGCATGGAATTTTGTTTATGTTGCCTAGGATTAGTGAATTGCATGTTTATTTAAATGTTGCACAAATTCGACCCTGGTGTTGATTGCATAAGCTGAAATGTACACTATGGTAGATGGAAGATAATGGACATTTGAAAATTGAAAACCGAATACGAGGAAGAAGAAAAGTAGATTGGGAGGACGACTTCTCCGTCGATGTCGTCGAGGTTCTCGCAAACTTTCAGCTTCTTGGTCTTGACGACCACCATTTTCTTCTGGTTAACGGCTTTGAAGAGCTGAGGTTGATGTTGATGATGCAACCAGAGATGGCAGAAAGGGAGAAGCGAACAAAAAAATAACACTGTTGCCGAAAATCGCTTCCGGCAGCGTCACACAGTGGAGACCGGCACCTATGAAAAATGAGTAATGATCACATGTGAAGAGTCCATGATAATAGAATACACCCTAAATTAATCTAAAGGATATTATAAATGGTGCACCATAAACCATATGAGGTAACGGTGCACCCTAGCGGCCGTCAAAATAATATAATATAGTATAGGCTGTGATTTTCATAATATAGCTTAGAATTAGGTTTGCAATAAGACCGGCTTAGCAATATACAATTCTTCTTTTTTTTTTTTTTGAAAAGACCAATATACAATTAGAAAGTACTATATTGTGAAACCATCTCATTTTTAAAAGTGAACCAAAAGTCACATATGTTCAACCCAACTTTATATGCACCTGAATCATAGCCAAGCTAGTTAACAACCCCCTTCATCAGTTGTTGGCTTGCTACTAAATGTGACCTTTTGCTGCTTCAATCTTGATTTCTTTCTTCTTTCTACTGCAGGATTCAAGATTTTAAAAGACTAAGACAAATCCAATGCAACATAGCCTGAATACATAAGATCGGTTTGTTTCTTCTTATTTCTCAGTCATTTAAAGGTAAAGGAAGAGTTGAACAAATTTGTTGATAATATCACGGTATCAAGAAAGTTGTTCGCAAATTAAGAAGGAAAATTGAAAAATAATAAATGATTAACGATGTAACTGCTAAAGTTGAGTTATGGATTATAATTATGATAAAAGATTACGATGAACATTGAAACTGAAGATGAAATTTGAAACTAAATTTATTTTAAGTAACTAATATTTATTTTGTGGAATGTAACCCATGACTTCTTATTCATATGAGAAACTAAAAACAATAGGAGTTGTTGATGCGGATATAAATTGGTTAAGAGAAAGTAAAGAATTGAAGTATTGAATCAGTTTGCGACACAACATCTAAAATGCTGATGTGTTAAGAAAAAATAAACTTAGGGCACCTTTGTTTCAAGTTATGATGTTGTATTCCCAGGAATCACATTACTGGATTATTAAAGGAATGTTATTCCTAACATTCCTGGGCGTATCTAAAAATACATTTGATTAGCCTTTAATATATTACTGGGAATATTTTTAAAATTTTAAAATAATATATAAAAATAAAAGTAAAAAATGGAAGTTATAGTAGAGTTAAAACATAACTTCTCACATTCCCTTAGAAATGTAACTTTCCCACCCGCTCACCATGGGAATAAAAATAGTATAAATAAGGGAATGTAACTTTCCTAGGAATAAAAGATATTCGGGAATATTTTTTGATAACCTCCTAACAAACATGGCAATAAGTATTCCCACCTTCATATTTCCGATAATGCTAAAAGATTCCGTGAAACAAACGCTCCCTTAGTTGTCAACATCATATTTCGCGCTTTAGAATTTATATATTACTAGATATGGACCCGCGCAATGCGCTGGTAAATTAGGGAACTGTTTAAATTGGTTATAATTAAGAGTTATATTGAATTATATTATTTTATTGATTAATGTGTTAGTTTTAGATGTGTTTTCTTTGAACTATGAATTGTAAGCTTAATTACTATAGCAAATTTCTTAGTCTATACATTGAAACAATATTTACGACAATGTCTAATATTTAGTCTCTCTACCATAATTAATTCAACACTATAAATACCTTCTTTGTAGAGATTTTATATCTTTTGCTAAAGTGTGTGTATGACTAATTTCAAGGAGCATGTACTGGAATTATTATATGTTGACTCTACCATCCTGTGCTACAAATCGAATTTAGAGGTATATTGTATGCTATTGTCTCTTAGTAACCACATACACAAATTAATTGTAATGCAATCCTATTACCCTTTTTTTTTAAATTCTGTTTTACTATTCTGTTTAAATATGGTATTATTATATGCCTAATGATTTTTTAACATTTATTAGAATGTTATTAGAGTGTTTATCTCTGCAATTAAATTATAAGGCAGTTTGTGTCAATATTTTATCATAATGAAAGATTCATTTAGAGATGTGAAAAAAAAAAAAGAAAAAAAGATTCATTTAGACAAATTCTTAGTTACATGTTGTGTAAAACAATCTTCTTACATGCTATCATCAAGTGTGTCATGTCAGCTATTTAATGCTAAAAATTGTTAGTATATGGATAGTAGAAGACAACAATGGCCAATATAATTGATGAGGCTAAAAGAGGCATGCCAGAAGATTGTCTCACGCCTAGTGTAATTAAGAATATAAATATATCTAAGTCATTCATCGATGCATTGTAAATGCAAAATAGAATTTCACACTCAAGTCGCAGGCTCTTTCAGTTCTCCTAACATGAAGAACTTTTGTAACCAATGGAAGCAAATAAACAGAAAGAAGACACCATATGAACAGATACAAGGTAATCCTTTTCACATTTTTAATGGCTAGAATAGCACCTTGTGTCTCTTATTTCTTAACAGTTAACAGGTTAACTCATAATTTAGCAAGTAATCTTCTTACCTTCAAAACTATGGTCACATAAATCAGATCTTTCAGGTGGCCAAGAAAATGAAAATAAGCACACCTCCAAGTTCTGTTGAAGAAAATAACACTGCAAACCCCCCAAAATCCTGCTGCAAATCCAACTCCCATTCTGATATAAAACTCTGATGTTCCAAAGAAATTTCCATCACCATGTCCAACAGAAGATCTCTCTGATAACTCTTCCTTTCTTGTGCAATTATTTGTTTCAGGAGGACCACAAAGCTCAGGATGTCCTGTGTAGCTAAGTGCTTCAAAGCTCTGAAGTTGGGTGCTCGTGGGAATTCTGCCCAACAAATTGTTGAATGAAAGATTCAGGAAACTGAGGAAGGACAAATCAGATAAGCTTTGAGGGATTTCACCTGAAATGTGGTTTAATAAGAGATCAAGGGACTCTAACAATTTCATGCCTCCCATGTCTTTCGGTATCTCTCCAGACAAAGAAGTTGACAATTCTTCTCATTTTGTAATAAAGGAGAAGTAGAAAAATAGAAAATATGAGTAAAACAATAAAGGAAAACAATGTAATAGTTGACAACACCTTGCATTTTGTAGGGAGAAAAGTAGAAACAAAATATCTAATTGGTAAGCATGTTATAAATATAAAGAGATACCATGGATTTAAGTATGTTTTCTACGATATCCTGCGTTTGCCTCAGCGGCTCAATCTTATATCAACAACATTGACAGGTCATTCAGCCTTAATCACAAGGTGCAGTGGTTCATTCAAGTGCTCATAGCCCAAACTTCCCCTCAACCACTTTTCCTTCAAATTATAAGAGGTAGACAATTACAATTAAAAACAACATATGTAGTGAGGAAAAACAAAAAAGAAAGGAAGTCTATCAACAAATTGAAAGGAGAAGCAACTGTAACATTAAATTAGGTTCTGAGGAATTGCAACTTGCAAAACAATCCACTAAGGAAGAGATTATACCTTATTCAATTCTTTTATTGAACCTTTCCCTCTGATTATGATATATACATAGCAACTTGTGGTAGCCTCCACTCGCATCAGTGAATTACCCCTAGGGCCAAGAAGCCATCCATCAAAATTGAACTTAAATTTAAGCTAAGATTAGTGACTCAAAGCACAGTACTATAGAGACTGTAAAACTATAAAACATGATATGAACCTGCATAACATTACAACAAAAATGCATTAAAAATTTCTACATATATTCCTTCATTTGGATAACTATCATTAGCAATATCCTCTTCACTATGTGAGAACTTAGGACACCTGGTGCTCTTTTCCAATCCATGTTTAGTCCCTCCCTGTAATCCAGCTAACCCCTGATATATAAAATTGGACTTAACCTCTTAGCAAATGAAATGACTAAAAAAGGGTAAAAAGAGAAAAAAGAATAAAGAATGAATAAAACGGAAGAGGAATTGTGAGAGATAAATGATAAAAAGAACAAAGAAATCAAGTTGTAGCTGCTCTATTTGAAGAGAAACAGAATAAAGGAACCGCTGTAAATTTCCCAATGACGTAAATTAAGAGAAACATTCAATTTGCTATGGCATTGATGACATGGGAGGTGATTGGAGGAGGGGAAAGAGATGCTTATGGAAAGATTTTAATGAGTTTAATAATGGATGAAAAACATTTTGAAAAAAAATTGTAACCTGTCATAAAAAAGGTATAGCAAATTATGAAATGCCAGGAGTATGCCACATAAGCAAAATGGCTGATGTGGAAGAACATGTGATTTCTAAAAATCTGAAATGGCAACGTTACAGTCCACGTCTCAGTTAATATATTATAAATAGATATTGGAAAATGACTTACACACATTTATAGTAATACGATCAACCATTAAGTTTGATTTAAATTTGTATTTATATAATACTTTAAATTTAATTTAATGACATGTATGTATAATATTGCAATCCACTTTATACAAAACTAATTCTAAAGTCAACACTGTGGCTGCATCCTCATCTAACAAAAGGAATAAGAGTATTCTGCATAAAATAGCTGCAATAAGAATACATGACAGTGTTCAATTTTATACATGCAACAAAGGGTTTAGAACAAACAGTTTGAAAATAGCTCTACTTTTTGAGAAGCTTACCATAGATAGTGAGTAGTTGAATACTATATGTTTTGGGTGATAGTTCTTTTTGCACTACTTTCTTGAAAGTTTTTTGAGCTATATTTTTTAAACAATATATTAAATCACCAAAATCTAGTTGGGTTCCTGAAATGGTTCCAAACCATTGATGTAGAGTTGCTTCCAAGAGTTCTACCCACTCCCTAAAATGGAACATGCTGTTTTTCGGGTTCCTATAAGCATGAAAAGATGTACTTATAATTTACACATTGCACGTGTGTGATTTCAGATATAAGTAATTATGCACATTAAAAGACCAGGATTGCATTTTGAAATGCAAAGTTCAAAAGCTCCAAAACTAATAAACAATGCCAACTAAATTCGTCCTGTTTAATAGTAAATTGGATAGAGACAAACCAAAGAACTAAAACAGAAAACTCACAGGGTAGTTCTCATTCCTCATTATGAGGTTAACATTAACCATGATCTCCTATCTGCAGGTTCAAGCTCTTTGGGACACTCAGATTTTTTTATGCTCTGCAATAAAAAATAGTAAACAACATTAGGCACAAAACAATAAAACCATTTTATGTAACCAATAAGAAAATAATAATAGCCCAAACACATTTCTGGGGCATTCTTAAATTGTCTCGTCAATAGAATATGAAAGCAACTCGCAAAATACTTATATAACAAAATATGTTGAAATTTAAATAAAAAAGTGAGTAAAGTTATAAGTGAAATTTGTTGATATGATCCATTATTTTCTAACCAATGTTCACCAAAACTTAATCCTCTAACATCAAGATTTGCCCTTTTAGGAAGGCAACCTCATTACGTCCAAATTATGTTTATGCCATGTTCAATTTCCATGTATTTTATCTATTTAATTTAATACTTCACTCTAGTACAAAACTGTTAATCTCCATTACCTAAGACAGACTCCCATTGTATTGCTTCCACTTGTCATAGATTTAAAGCTAACATAGTCGCTATTTGCCAAATCATTCTTAGAAGCTGGAATGTTCCTATTTCACAAATTCTATGGAAAGCCAATCTGCAATCACTAATCAATAGACTACCTCTACTATTTAAGTCTTTCCCTTTCATGGTTTGGTGTTGCAAAAAACTCGACCCAGAACATTAATATTATTGCAAGGTTAGCTTTTAAATACAGGAAGTTATAGGCATAAGACTTTCAATTCATGAAGAAACTAAAATATCCTAATTGATGTCCCTTTTTTTTAACTTGCTTCTTTCTTATGTCTCGAATCTAAATATTTAAGAAATCATCATGTGCCAGAACAAATTTATATCATACACATCATACACCAACACATCTTGCAATGGAAAATTAAAAATGTCATGACTAGGCACTCACTCTTATAAGGAATGAAGGGGGAAGTGTAAGAAGGGAAAATTAAAAATGTCATGACTAGGCACTCCCAAGATTAAGTTCTGATCATTGTCCTCTCCTTATCTTATTTCAGAAAAATGATAAAGGGTTTGTCTCTCCCTTTAGATTTCTGAAAATGTGGACGAGCCATCATTGTAAAAGGCTAGTAATGGAGGTTTGGAAGAGGCCTTTTGTAGGATGCCCTATGTTTGTATTGAGTCAGAAGCATAGAGTGCTGAAAATTGAGCTACGAAGCTGGAACAAGACTGTTTTTGGGGATGTGAACCTTCAAGTTCGTCAAGCCATGGATAAGGTTACTGAGATACAAACTAAAATTCAAGCTTAAGGTTTCTCTAATGAACTTCATGAAGACGATGTTGGAGCCCAGTTGGAACTACACCATGCTTTATGTCTCCAAGAATCTTTTTAGTGTGATAAAGCAAGGGTCAATTGGCATTGCAAAGGAAACTGGAATACTGAGCTTTTTCATAGACTCACAAAGATTTGTAGAGCTACGCATCAAATAGCTTATTTGCATCATGATGGAAAGCGTTTTGATATGCAGGATGACCTAGAAGCTATTATAGTTTACTAATTTTCTAGTATTTATGCTTCTAACAATGAGTGCAGAGATAATGATCTTATTCGAGACACCATTCCTTCTTTGGTGAGTGATTCAAATAATGATTTTTGAATGGCGAAGCCATCTTTTATTGAGGTTCGTGTTGTAGTTTTTGATTCTAATGGTGATGGAGTTATGGGTCCAGATGGTTTTGGTGCTTTTTTTTTTTTTTAGCAATATTGGGATATTGTGGGCATGGATGTCTTTAAATATGTTTCCCATTTTTTTACGCAAGGTTGGTGAAATGCAAGGAACACACTAGAAAGGGAGTTGAATAGTGTGTTAGAATAAACTTTAAAGCCTTTTCACAAATATGGTGATTTTCTCAAGAGTAGATTCCACAAGAAACTTGCAAGCAAAGTTCTTGTAAGACTGTCCAGGAGATGAAAATCTCAATTATGTTGAAACTGAGTTTTTAATAGACCGTCCAAAGGAACAACAATTTTCACAAACAGATTTTTAAGGGATAAACTTCTGCGTCCAAGGTGTGTAAGATAAACACAAGAGAGAAACAAGTTAAGCTAAAAGAGAGAGTATAAACACTTGATTTTATACTGGTTCACTCAATCTTGAGCTACGTCCAGTTTTCCTTCAAAAACCTTTTGAAGGGTTCCACTAATCAAACATTGATTACAAAAACAAGTATTTTACCCTGCCACTTCTAGCTACAATAAATATTCTCTAGGCCACTTTTGGCACACCTTTTAATCTCCCCTTGAGATTAAAAACAGCCAAGTATTCTTTGATCACTAAGCCACTCCTAGCTTTCCAAACTACAGTTTGAATGAATACAGATTCAAGATAACTCTCACAGAGAGGATATTACAATGTAAAACATAATGCAAAAGCTTTTCTAGGCAAAGTAGTTTCTCTCTTAGCACAAGTATGAGATCGCCCAGCAATTTGAGCAGAGTTTCAGCACTTAGAAAATTCTTGATAGCTTTGTTGTTGATTCTGTGTGCTTGCTCTTCTATTTATAGGCTTCATGGAAAAGTATCTGTTGTGGGGATTGGAGCCTTCAAAAGAAAAATCCGTTCTCTCACAATCAAATGATCGTTAACACGTGTCAGCTTGGGGTGAAGAGAGAAGGGGACAAATAGTACTGTTCTTTCTGAGTGCGCCTCTACTACTTGTACGAAGAATATTCCCTTTCCAGAAAATGCTTCTTTGTCCCCTGTCTCAATACACTTTTTGAAATTTAAATGCGGAATACAAGTACTAAACCTTTAGCATGAATCATCCTCGAAGTGAACAAGTGTACGAGCACATAAGAGAGTGGATGCTTCATAACTTAGATAAAAACTTTGTGTAAGTTATTAGCTCCTTTTTGGACACTCAAAAGATCACAGTGTATTGTATATTGGTTTTTACAATACATTTGAACGCTTGTTTGTTTACAGGGCATTGAAAGCTGGATGCTTATATAGTAAAAACAGGTTCCATGTAATTGATTAGACGATATATAAAGTGTTTTGTGTAGAGTTTGATTATAGAGATAACAATACCATAGGTGTATTGGACGGTGTATTTCCTGTAATAGTTAATAGAACTCATTAGATACTTCAAAATTTAATACCATTTGTTATCATCAAAACCATAATTTTGAGGGGTTAGACATCATCTAATGTCTTTGGTTCTAACAGTTGGTTGCTTCCAAACATGAACTCGAACCTAGTGGTCCTTATTCCTAAGGTTCATAGAGCAAACACTATTGAAAATTTTAGGTGAATAGCTTTGGCAAATTTTCAATTTAAGATCATTTTTAAGGTCTTAGCAAATCGCTTGGCCAAGGTTGCTCCTAAGTTAATTTCTCAGCAGTGGTGTGGTTTTGTTCATAGGCATCATATTCATTAGTGCATAGGAACTACATCAGAAGCAATCAATTTGCTTAATTATAGATCCTATGAGGGAAATTTAGCTTTAAAAATTGATATCCGAAAGGTGTTTGACGCCTTGGATTGGGGGTTTCTCTTGAAAGTCTTGGAGGCCTTTGGTTTCAATGCAACTTTCTGCCATTGGATTAATGTTATCCTTCATTCTGCTAAATTATCCTTCGTGATTAATGGGAGGATGGCTGGGTTTTTTTTTTTATTGTAAGCGTGGTGTTCGACAAGGTAATTCTCTTTCACCTTTTCTTTTTATGTTTAGCGGAGGAGGTTTTAAGTCAAGGCATCAATTCTTTGATGAGGAAGGGTCTCATGGTTCCTATGTGTGGTCCAAAGGGCCTAATTGTCCCTAGCCATGTGTTTTTTCTTATGATATTATGATATTTTGTAGAGGTAAGAGGAGAACTTTGATCCATTTGATGGATTTGCTTAAGTCTTATGGGGAAGCCTCTGGCCAATAGATTAGTATGGCCAAATATCAGTTTTTTCATGGTGGGTTACCGTGTTCTCGGGTGGCCTGCATTCATCAAATACTTGGTTTTACTGAAGGCTCTCTTCCTTTCAATTATCTTGGGGTTCTCATATTCCAAGGTAAGCCAAAGAAGTCTCATTTGTAGCCTATAGCAAATAAGATTATGTCAAAAATGGTTACTTGGAAGGGTATGCTGCTTTCCTATATGGGACGGGTTCAGCTACTGAAGTCCTATGTTGTTACACAGCTTCTTGATATATTCTTGGCCTCCTACGTTGCTTAAGCAATTGGATTCATGTATTCAAAATTTTATCTGGACTATAGACATTCATAAAACTAAGCTAGTCACTGTGGCTTGGAGTAAAATTTGTTTCCCTTTTGCTTCTGGTGGATTGGGAATTAGTCCCCTTAGGAGCATTAATAAGGCTACCATGCTCTAGCTTGCCTGGCATATGATCACTTCGCATAGTGCTTGGGCAACTCTGTCTAGAGCAAGATTTTTCTGTGGTGATAGCCTTGTTTCATGTTATGTTAAGTCCTTGATTTTGCCTGGCCTTTGTGCTTGGATGGACAATATTGTTAAGGACAATCTATTTTGGAAGCTCGGGAATGGGAGTCTATTTCATTCTAGAATCACAAATGGTTGTCTAGTCCAATTTTAGAGTTGGTTAATTGATAATTGCCTTATATTTCTACTTTTTGTAGTAGTTTAGGGGCAATTATTTGATATCTTGCATGCTTTTGAGCTTTGTTTATCTTCATTTTAGTTAAGTTTTTAATAGAAGCTTAGTTTAGTTAGGAATTTTTAATTTTACCTGTTTTACACTTGATTTTAGGTTGTTTCTTATGTTTTTAGGAACTTTGTTGAAGTGTGGAGCAAGTTTGGAGATGTCCCAAGAGTGATTGATGCGTTAAGGATCAAATTAGTTGAAGTTTAAAGCATTGAAGGTCTTGCGGAAGCAAAAGAAGCTTGTGGGAAGCCTTGAAATGCACCTGTGCAAATTCTGAAATTTGCTGAAATTTTGAAGACAAAGAATTGCACAACCGTGCAACTCCATGTGTAAAAAATTGCACAACCATGCAACGAGCTCTGTGAGAAAGACCTTTATTTTTCTATTTTGTTTTTTTTTTTGGGCTTGAACCCCTTTTGGCCCATAGCCTTAAATAGGATTTTTCTATTCTAGCCTAGGGTTCTAAAACTTTGTACGTGAAATAAACAAGAGGTCCGAGACGTGAGCTTAATGCATTTGGCTTCATCCTCCATTCTTTCTTCATCATTTGCTTCTTCCCCATGGCTATGCGTAGCTAAGTTCTCTATTCGTTAGGGTTTAATGTAGTTAGACCTATTTTTATGTAATTACACTTTTCTCTTATTTCAATTAAATATTGTTATTGCTCTTCTTCTACTCTTAATGCTTGTGTTTGGCCTAATCAACCAATTGCATGATCCTTTCATCCCATTGGTAATTTCCTTTGGATTGTGAACTGAAGAAGACAACTAATTTTCTTTATGCCTAGGGATAGGGTAAAGAGGATCAGTCATCGTTAAACCCTTTTTCTTAATGCAAATCGCTTGGTTATGCTAATTCAAGGGATTGATAGCATAATTAAGGGAATTAGGTTTCTTCACTTAAAGAATTAAGATTGAGATAAGTTTGTGGGTTGACAATAACTAAAATTTAATTGAATAGGAGTAAGTTGTTTTTGCATGTTAAGAAGTCCAACGAAGTTAAACCCTAGCGATTTATTTTAATTGATTTACACCACATTTTCTGCGCACACCAAGTGTTTGTAAAATTTCTAAAATCAAATTTCCTTCTATTTTTTATTTTTTTATTTTTTATGCATTTGCCTTTAATTTTGGCTACTCAATTACTCTCAATTTCGTAGTCTATTTAATCTACTATTATTTACCCAATTATCGTACAAGTTCCTGTGGTGACGATACCTGACTTATCACTTTGTTACTTGCACGAATCCCAACATTAATATACCTCTTTTGGTTATCTCTATGTTGCATGCAAAAGTTAGTGATTTTATTCTGGATGGGATTTGGAAGATTCCTTGGTCTTTGGAGTTAAATAGTCCAAATGTTTGTGATGCCATTAGACAAGTGACCATTCCATTGATACCTAAGGAGGATATGATGGTCTGGGAACCAGCTTCATTAGGGGAATTAACTTTTAAAGATGCATTTCAATTCTTCAGCCCGAATCTACCTGTGATTTCCTGGGCTAAATTGATTTGGAGGACAGCAATACTTCCATCTAGCTATATCTTTTCTGTTTTGGAGCTTTATCCTTGAAAGACTTCTCACAGGTGATGCTTTGCGCAAAAGAGGATTAGTGATGGTCTTAGTTTGCCCGCACTGTGGAAAGGATTTTGAAACTACAAATCACCTTGTTTTAAGTTGTCATTTTGCGATTGATACTTGGTAGTGGTTGAGTAGTACATTGCAATATGGAATTGATTTGTTTTCTCCTTTGGATATATTAAAAATCTGCAAGTAGAGTTTTAGCTCTCAAGTTATGAATATTATTTTTTCTACGATTATAAGTGTTGTATGATTTTTATGGCAAAGTAGAAACCAAATTCAATTTGATAATGTTGTTGCCTCTCAAAGGGCTATTCGTCATAATGTTGTTGCTGCAATAGTTGTGTCAGACAATTTTTCCAAAGGGATCATGCGTTTTTCTATGCATGAGTTTGGGATTTTGAAGTTCTTTCATGTACAAGGCCATGCAGGTAAAGCACCTTGCATTAAGCAAGTTCTGTGGAAGAATCCTGCTGCGGGATGGATCAAGATTAATACAGATAGCGTGGCTCACAGTTCCCTAGGCATTACAGCTTGTACTGGTTTATTTAGAAATCATCATGGTGATTTTCTTGATGGCTTTGCACATCACCTCGGCATTTCTTTCATGTTTAATGCAGAACTTTTGGCTGTGTTGAAGGCGATAGATATTGCTCAGGAGCGTCGTTGGTCTTCTATTTGGCTGGAGAGTGATTCAGAGTTGGTGATTGCTACTGTTCGTAATCCCGAGCTGGTGCCTTGGCATCTTTGTAATCTGTGGGAGAATTGCCTAGGCAAAATTTGGAATATGAGATTTATTGCCAAACATATATATAGGGAGGGCAATAACTGTGTTGATAAATTAGCAAAATATGGAATTTATAATCATGGATTTATTTGGTGGATTCTTTACCTAGTTTTATTAGATATGACTTTTGTCGTAAAAATTCTCACTCTCATATTCATTATCTAGGATTACCAAATTACAGATTTTGTTGATTGTATTGCATGCATGGGTTTGGTTTGGCCTCCCCATGCTCCTTCTTTTTTATTTTTCTGTTTTGAATAATTTTTGGGTTGCGGGTAAAGGATCTCTAGCTTCTTAGGTGTCAACCTAGTTGGGATCTATGATATTAGAGTGATACTTAGCTCACCTAGTTTCAGTAATATATATATATATATATATATATATATATATATATATATATATATATATAAAGAGAGAGAGGAAAATTTTAAATAGGCTTAAATATGTTTTAGGTCCCTGATAAATTAGCGAATTTTATTTTGGTCCCTAATAAATTTTTTCTTTGTGTTGAGTCCCTAATAAACAAAAAAATTATTTGAGCAACTCTCCAAAACCTTTATATTTTGAAGGGTTTTGGAACCCTCGTCTACGTGGACAAATTGTTAGGGGACACCTCAATTAATGATGCCACATCGAGTTATACTTAACAAAAATTTTAGGTTTGCAGTTTAGTCCATGTTGTAATTTTTTTTTATATAAGTCCTTTACTTGCAGACAAAATTTATTTAAGCAAATAAACTATTCCTTTTAACCCTAAATTCTAACCCAGCCATCAAGGACGTTCGTTTTGTTCATCCTGAGGGTTGGTTCTGCTTGTGTTTGCTATATACAACCTTCTTCCACTGAAGTCGTTTTTGCTGTCATTGTTTATGTGGAAGCTTATTATGAAATTAGAGGTATGTGTACATAATTTTGTTACTGTGATTATATTCTACATCTTTGATTTGTCTTGAAAAAAAGTTGTTCGACTTTGTTTCATAATACCTTCTGATTTGGTTGTTTTTATTTTATTTTATATTACTATTCATGATTTCTAGTTGTTGAATTCGATCGTATTTGCCGTGCGAATGGAAATAATCATTCCAAAACCCTAAACACATAGTGACCGTGGAGATAAAACCCCAAAAAATATGATGTTATTCACTTGAACATTATCTGGTTAAGCGCGCTGTTTCAGTCCATTAGATTGCTCCATTTTTTATTTTTCTACCTTAACGGTGACCCCCCCATTGTTTTTGTTGTAATTGTCTAATAATTTCCTTTTTCTTTAATTTTTCACTATTTGTCATGTTAGAAAGAAGTTATTATTTGAATCCTGATTAAGTGAAGAATGTTAATAGATTGATTGAACATATAAGGGGTTTACGGTTCTAGCTTCATGATAGTTTTACTTACCATTGATATTGATATGCCTATGATTAGTGCAAATTATGGGAGGGGGGAGGGGGGGTTAGATGACTAGTACTACTTATAAGAAATTCATATGAATTTAGTGTTTTGGGGCTTGAAAATATGGACGACTAGTACTGTTTTGTAAAGAACACATATGCATTTAGGGGTTTGTTGTTCATTGTATGCATGGAATCCTAATTAACAGTAGAATGTTAATAGATTGAATTAACATATAAGGGGTTTAGGGTTCCAAATTCATGCTGGTTTTTTACTTACCATTGATATGCCTTTCATTGGTGAAAAAGGGTGGGGGGAAGGGGGTTAATCTGGTTAGATTTATAGGTTTGGGGCTTCAAAATATGGATGACTAGTATTGCTTATAAGAAAGACATATGAATTTAGTGGTTTGGGGCTTCAAAATATGGATGACTAGTACTTGTTAGAAGAAACACATATGAATTTAGGGGTTTGTGTGGCATTGTATATATGACTAGTACTGGTTGTAAGAAATACATGAATTTAGGGGTTTGTGGCCGATTGTATGGATGAGTAATAGTACATGTAAGAGAGTCTTTTAAGGTGCATTGCAGCAAACCAATTATGTGTAGGGGTTGAGTTTGTAATTGTTTTAGTGTTTTGGTTGCAAATACTTTCTTATCGGGGGAAAGCTACAAATCTTAGTTACAAGGATCCTAATTCAATTGGAAGATGTTTTTGGTTGTTTTTTAGTTTCAAAATTCATTAAATTTGTGATTTATCCATGGTGATATGCTTTGGTATGGTGCCAGTTTTTTTATTTTGGAAGCCTTAGTTGATTCATGTGATAATATCAGTGTCTTTTACATGATTATTATTATTTTTTTCTAATTCCAAATCAATGTTACAGAAAATTATGTCATGAATTACATTCTCCCACTCTATGTCAATTTTTTTATAAGTTTATTTCAACTTTAAATTTTTGTTTATGATAGTGGTAATGTACTTTGACATTGTGTCATTTGATCATTTTTATAATTGTGTACTTGTAATATGTTCATCATTGTTATAATATGTGAAACAATACTTCAATTTAGGATGCCAAAGGCTAAAAAATGTGGTAAGTTAATAAGCAATATATAGCCTTTGTTAATCATTTTTATATTGATTCTATAGAAATATATATATATATATATATATATATATATATATATATAATTTAGTAATTATATCTTTATTTATAATTCAGAAATTATCTACAATGGCAAATTCTGCATCTTCTGGAATTAGCATGAATGTTTCATCAAATGTCCTTGATCCTCCAAAAGTATGCAAGTGTGGTGCTCGTAGCAAGTTGAAAATATCATGGTTTGAAGATAATCCAACCAGGAGATTCTATGGATGTGGCAATTATAACGGTTCTTCAAGACACTGTGATTATTTCATTTGGTTCGACTCTCCTACAAATGATTTTCATGCAAGTCTATTTAATAATATGAAGAAGGAAATAAAAAATTTGAAGATGGAAATTGAATCACACAATGCTTCTGCAATACAGACTGTTGCTGCCACCGGTCGTAACATAAATTTGCTGACTAGTCTGGATTATGAGAGTTTTTGTGACATTCAGAATGATTTAAATAATTTAAAGGTAGAAGTCGCAGTAAAAAAGGTAGAATCAGAGGTTTTAGAAGAAAAGTTGGCCTTAAAGCATTCACAAATAGACTTGCTGAATGATAAGGTCGAAGCTTACATGGGGAAGGTTAAGAGGCTTAATTTTATTTTATTTTCCATTGCAGCATATGTGATTGCGAAATGGGCTGGAGTTATTTAGGTTTATTTAGTTGGAACTTTTATATTTATGTATTTACATTTGTGTAAGATGTTTTTTTATTTTAAAGAAGCCAGTTTCTTGTACTTCTTTTCATTCCAGTAATTGAATTTGCCATATTTGGGAGTTGTTTATCCACATGTTTATTGTACTTATTTTTTTATATTATGAAGAATTCATTATTTGAATTTTCCATATTTGGAAGTTGTTTATCAACCTAGAATTTTAGTGTCATTGTTTGACATATATGAAATGCCCATTTAACCATTTATATAAACAATGTATACATGTGTATTTGATTCTTAATGACTGCGCGCATAAAAGCATCTTAAAAGTTGACACAATTGTTCATCAGAAATTATATATATTGGAAAGTTATCATTGTAAAGTATGTTAAAAAATAGCCAATTTTTTTCAATTATAAGATAAAATCCTTTTTATTGTATGTTACCAAATTTTACTTCAGTGAAATTGCAATATAAACACTAAACTAATTTAGCATTATGTTTTTTATTTCAAAAGTAATTGAAATGAATGTAGTATATATTGAACAAGAGTGCATTCCAACAAAAAAGAAATTGGCATCATATGTGTTTCTATGACAAATTGATAAGGAAATTTTTTTGAAAATTTAGTGAAAAAACACGTAGTTGTTAAAACAAATTTATTTAGATACCTAGAAAATTTACCACTACAAATACATTTCCTTCACAGTTGCTTCTTTGGTTGACTAATTATAAAACTTACTAAGATGAAATCCCAGTAATTTAGAAAGTTAATTAATGCTTCAAATAAGTAAATAATTCAAAACAAGCTCATAACAAAAAACATTATGTATCAATCGAAATAAAAATTGTCATATGAATCCTCCAAAAAGTAATAAACCAAACCAAGGGACACATAACCGATGACCAACAGGTTGATGACAAAACAAAATTCTGTCAAAATGACACCAAAGTTCAAAATGAGAAAATAGCAAAAACCTTGAAATCCAGTAACAACTAACATAGCCCTAAACACCTGAGTTCAAAATAAATCTCCTAGCATTAAATTTTGACAAGATTCTTCCTTTTTCCATCCACCAGCTCCCAATTTTGAAATGCCTTGTGAATAACTTCACTTCTCAGTTCATTGTAATGATACAGCACCAAATCAATTGCTATTCGCATCCTTGTGTCAACCGTGATCTGTGAATATGATTAAAAACAATCAACAAGACGCATTGACAAATTAAGTTAATAAAAATGTATTTAAATAACATGTTACTAACTATAACTCTTTTGTAAATAATTTTAAAACAAAATAGAGAGGAATTCTTACAGAAATTTTGTTATAATTGTCAGTCCATATGCAATCAGACATCCATTTTGCTACCCACACGCCGCAATCATGACTATAACGATGGATGTAATTATTATTAGTATACATTATATGAAAGTGAAAAATACATTAATAGGTTATTATAATTTAATGGTTATTGTCTTACGATCCACTCAGCTGTTGTCCAAGACTTTCGGGTTCACTGAATGCAAATTCAGAAAGGATAGGCTTAACGCAATTGGCAATGTCATAAAATGAAGGAACCTGTAACATTTCTTCTAAAAACATAGCCTACAAATAGTAATTTATAGTAAGTATAGTTCACAACATGATTTAAATTATCAAGCTTATTCACTTACAACTTTTTTAGCTTGTCGCTTCCTAAATTGATATTTTGTTTCACTTGGTAGTGAATCCAACAAGATAATCCTTTTTTCAATCATTTCAACGGCCATAAGGAACCAATGATCATCTTCATCATTAATTGGAACAAATATCTGTAATATATAAAACAATTTAACCATTATTTGCTTAAAATATATTATATTATAAAAATTATTTTTAAAAGACAAATACCTTTTGTAATAGATCAGCATTATCCATGAAATCTTTTTGATAGTATCTTATAACAATTTCAATTTTTGTCTTCTTGTCCAATGCATATTGCTGCGTTTGATGGGTGTTAACAGTAAAATTCAATTTATATTAATGAAATTAATGAATAAAATTTTTTTAACCATAATTATACTGCAAAAGTTGTTGGTAAGAACCAAGCTGACGAATAGTTATTAGAATAATTCCTCTCCGCATAGATCAACTTGCAAACAAGAAAGTTGAGAACCTACAAATTAAATTATTATATAGTTAATATATATATATATATATATATATATATATATATATATATATATATATATATATATATATAGCAACTTAAAAAATAAAATTGAAATACTTGACTAATAGCCGATTATAAAAATCTTACTTCTTGGTCAGCAAATTTTTTAGGCATAAGGCTCAAAAGTCTTTTACTCTCTCCACCACCCCTAAATGATTTCATTAGTACTTCATCACTAATAATAAAGACATATAATGTTAGCAAAGTTACTGACAAAATAAAAAGGTTGTCATATAGGATAAATGAAAATACAAACTTAAGTAAATTGTCAGGCTTGTTTGATTGGAAAATGTAAGATGCAACTGCAGCCTCCATCTCATTAAGAATCATGTTATTTGGGGGTTTGAATGACACGGGCATCCACTAAAAATAGATAATATGAAGTGTTAGTAACATATATATAAATATTATGTATATTATGATAAATATAATTAATTTCTCTATGAACTTACATTTGGTATTTCAACTCCTGTTGTTCTGCCTTCATATTTGCCAATAGCAATTGGCTGATAAGCAACGTTGGTGTTAGACATATTTCCACTTTCATCTTTTCCAAACAGCTTCCTTGGTTTGACAGTATCCTTGTTTCCTACCAACTTTTCGTCAGAAGAAGCAAACTTTTCAATGTGCGTTTCGATTTTATTTTTCTTTGATGCAGATGAAAGTATTGGAGTGGTTGTATTGGTGCCCTTTAGTGCGCCTCTGGTAGGGGTTTGAAATGGACTAAGTGATGGGTTGTTATTCACAAAAACCCTTGTAAGATTGTCGACAACCTCCTTGAGATCTTGAACTGTCGTTTTAACCTCAGTCACTTCTCTGTAGACCTTCATCACAGTTATGTTTTCTGAGTCATGTTCAAAATTATGAACTTCAGCATTTGCAGGGAAATCTTGTGTTTTATTTCCTTCATTTTGTTCACAATTAGCATTGCTTTCACGATAGCTATTAACAATGGTTAAAATGTATTAGTCAATGATAAAACAAGAGAAAATAATTGTTCAAGATATTACTTGTTTTACCTTGAAGAAGCAATTTCGATGACTTCGGTGGTCGACTTTCTTTTTTGAGTAGTTTTTCTCATGCTTTCTCGTTTTTGTTGGGTTGGTGTAGGTGTTTTCTTGCAATCACGCTTACAATATGCTCTCTCGTTGCCTGCCATGGATGATTAGATATATAAAAGTTGGAGTATGGTTGGTGTTTATATACTATTTCCATTTCAAATTGGAATAATTACAGCTATGCATTATTGTAACTATTTGCATGCGTCCTCCTTGAAAAGGTAACATTATTCATTACGCAACGAAAGCATACCAAGCATTTTCTACATGAAATTTTGCCTAATGAAAACACCTGTTGTCGGTTAGTAGCTCAAGGCATGCGCATATTAAATATCTTAATAATGGAGTAAGCTATTAGCCGTTCCATTTTCTAATACTTAACTATCCACTCATTTTGCCTCTTACTAATAAATATTGACACTGAGTGCCTCGTAACTATATATTATTAAGAAAAAGAGATTAAATATTAGAGTGCCTCGTAACTATTTCATTAGTACCTCATCACCAAAATCATCAATAACCAGCAGCCCAATATGAGTTCAGGAATGTTAGTTAAGGAAAAGAAACAAGGGAGAAAGGAGGGATGGAGCTTCACGTTTGCATGAGGGAAGAACAAGTCATAAACTAAATTTGATACTAGCTGCACGACTTAATTTATAATGGCCAATATTTTTTTTATTATATTTTATTTTTGAAACCATATGGCAAAATGAATGGAAATGTGAATTCTGAGATAGTTTCCTTTATATTTCAACTACTCAGATCACGTGCACCTCTTGTCGGCAAAAGTTTGGCAAGTTCTTTGACTCTTTGAATTTGCTACACATTTATAATGTAATTAGTTATTATTATTATTATTATTATTATTATTATTATTATTATTATTATTATCATGTAGCCATAAAGAAAACGTGACAATGATTATCTTTCTATTCAGGCCATGCGTTCTATTCATGATAATATGTTAAAAAAAATTCCAGTAATTTTTACCTTAGATTTCTTTATATTTAAAATAGAATTATGATATCCCAGTTTAAGAATAACTGACGTTTTATTTAATTATATTTAACATATGATATTTACCTTCGAATGATATTTATTTTTTAATTGGCTATCTTTATATATATTTTATGTGTACAATGTACAATATTTCTTTATTGGCTATCTATATTTAAAATATCATATTTACCTTCGAATGATATTTTTTTTTATTGGCTATCTTTATTTATATCTAACATATGATGCCCACAAATGACTTCGATCAAACTAAATTCATTAACACAAAAATAAAATAAATGTCGGTGCGATACTACAAAGCACCAAAACATAAGATTTTTTCATTCTGCAGGTTCTATTTTGGGTATGGCAGTGCCTTCTTCAGTATCAATCTGGATTGGGTTGGAGGCCTCTCCAAGATTATACATGCGACCAGGTTCTCGATATTTGACTTCAAAGAACAATCTATCAAAATCTGCAATCCAAAACCTTGAAGTATTGTAATAGTAAGCTTTCATCCAACCACCCTACGTTAGATTATACACATTCCGAATTTGGTGCCAGCCTTCGATCAACATTACTTGTTTTCTATTTCGACGCACTCTGACTTCAATTTCGTTGTTCTTACAATCAAAAAGAATAATCTTATTTGGGATCTTGTTATAATACTTCCTGGTAAACAATTGTGGCATTTGTCCATGTTCCTGAAATTACATAATAAACAAACCAAAAAAATTGTTACTTTTATGTTAAAAAGATTTACTTTATTTTAAATATAATAATTATAAAAAAAACATTAACTTACAGTTGCAGGATCATACTTAATCACAAACCATCGAAACTTGTCATCAACTTGAACATTTTGAGAAGCCATTGAACCTGCAACAAACCTCAACATAAGCAACAATTATAAAAAATAAAAAATATTTTGAAAAACAAAGTTATTTTTTATTATAGTTCTTATGACGAAAATGAAGAGAGACAATAAGTAGAACCGATTTGCAGTAGTTGATGGATTGTGTTCGAACCAATTTGTCCTTGTAACGAAACCTTACAAAGGAGAGCATGGAATGACTAACTTTTATTTTCAAATTTATATAGAATACATTTCATATCAATCAAATTGTCCATTTATTAGACTATTTAATATTTAAGTATTCTTCATTATAGAGAAAAAGTTAAATCAATTGAAAAACGTGTTGTGTTGTTAATGAATCTGTTCAGTGTATATGACCTTTTGATGATGGTCCGTTTATCAAAAGTGGAATACCAATCACGCGTAACTTAAAACAAAAAATCCCGTGCCAAAATAACTAAAAAAAACATTTACTATACGAATGCACCTTTTCAATTGCCTTTTTTTTTTTTTGTAGAATGCCTTTTCAATTGCCAATCACAATATTAATGGTAATTGCCTAAATGTATCATCATTTGCCATCTAAAAATTTGAAAAATTATCGTATGGGTAATTGCCTAAATGTTTTAAAAATTTGGAATTAAAAATGAAATGGGGAAAAAATTGGGAAAAATTATTTTTTCATTTAAATATGTTACAATACAATTATTTAGTTATACATTTTTTTAATTTTAATTTATATAAGACTAGGGAATGATACATCGATTTTAATTTATTTTAAAAAAGAATAAAATAATATATTAAAAAAATATTACACACCTATAAACAGTGTTTTAGAATATTAGGGTCCCTAATCTCTACACCAATAAACACATATAATACAATGCTTGGATTTTGCATCCGATGCACGTATGACTTTACATGTGCCCGGCTCATCCCATATTCCATAAACCCTAATCTCTACATAAATAAACACATATAAGATCAGGGAATGATACAACGATTTTAATTTATTTTAAAAATATCATAAAATTATATATTACAAAAATATTAGATACCTATAAACAGTGTTTTAAAATATTAAGGTCCCTAATCTCTACACTAATAAACACACATAAGACAATGCTTGGATTTTGCATCCGATGCACATATGACTTTAAATGTGCTTGACTCATCCCATATTCCATAAACCCTAATCTCGACACCAATAAACACACATATATATAAGACAATGCTTGGATTTTGCATCCGATGCACGTATGACTTTACATGTGCCTGGCTCATCCCATATTCCATAAACCCTAATCTCGACACCAATAAACACATATAAGACAATGCTTGGATTAAGCATCCGATGCACGTATGACTTTACATGTGCCTGGCTCATCCCATATTCAATAAACCCTAATCTCGACACCAATAAACACATATAAGACAATGCTTGGATTTTCCATCGTATGCACGTATGACTTTACATGTGCCTGGCTCATCCCATATTCCATAAACCCTAATCTCGACACCAATAAACACATATAAGACAATGCTTGGATTTTGCATCCGATGCACGTATGACTTTACATGTGCCTGGCTCATCCCATATTCCATAAACCCTAATCTCGACACCAATAAACACATATAAGACAATAGTTGGATTTTGCATCGTATGCACATATGACTTTACATGTGCCTGGCTCATCCCATATTCCATAAACCCTAATCTCGACACCAATAAACACATATAAGACAATGCTTGGATTTTGCATCCGATGCACATATGACTTTACATGTGCCCAGCTCATCCCATGTTCCATAAACCCTGATCTCGACACCAATAAACACATATAAGACAATGCTTGGATTTTGCATCCGATGCATTTATGACATTACATGTGCCCGGCTCATCCCATATTCCATAAACCCTAATCTCTACACAAATAAACACATATATAAGATCAGGGAATGATACATCGATTTTAATTTATTTAAAAATATCATTAAATTATATATTAAAAAAATATTAGATACCTACAAACAGTGTTTTAAAATATTAGTGTCCCTAATCTCTACACTAATAAACACATATATAAGACCAGGGAATGATACATCGATTTTAATTTATTTAAAAAATAGCATAAAATAATATATTAAAAAAAATTACGTGCCTATAAACATGTGTTTTAAAATATTAGGGTCCCTAATCTCTACACTAATAAACACATATATAAGATCAGGGAATGATACATCGATTTTAATTTATTTAAAAAATAGCATAAAATAATATATTAAAAAAATATTACATACCTATAAACATGTGTTTTAAAATATTAGGGTCCCTAATCTCTACACTAATAAACACAAATATAAGACCAGGGAATGATACATCGATTTTAATTTATTTAAAAAATAGCATAAAATAATATATTAAAAAAAATATTACATACCTATAAACATTTATTTTAAAATATTAGGGTCCCTAATCTCTATACTAATAAACACATATAAGACCAAGGAATGATACATCGATTTTAATTTATTTAAAAAATAGCATAAAATAATATATTAAAAAAATGTTACATACCTATAAACAGTGTTTTTAAAATATTAGGGTCCCTAATCTCTACACTAATGTCTAATTAAAGTTAACAAAATATATTATTCATATAAAAAAAAAGGTGCTTGATGTCACAGAAGCAAAAATATTCATCAGACGGTGTATGCGCCTATATATATATATGTAATCTCTTATTGGAAAATGACTAAGTGAATTTGAGAGGAAACAATAGTAATAGTACTCCACCAAAAAACTATGGATCTGTCGAAGGAGCTAGTGGAAGATATTTTCCTAAGGTTGCCTGTGAAACAAATTCTCCGTTGTAAATGTGTTTGTAAGTGCTGGCAATCAATCTTGTGTGATCCTCTATTCCAAAAATATCATTTTAAAAATTCCCCCTCCACCAAAAAAGCTTTATTCATTGTGTCTTTTGTACAACAATTCGCATCCTTTGATCTCGTTGAATCTATCAACAATGAATCCCGTGAGACTACATTAGACGTTGAATTTTTTGGTCCACAAGGTCATGTCATTGTTAAATTAATGGGTTCATGTAGAGGTTTCATTCTTTTTCAAGTCTCTATTGGTCTATATGTATGGAATCCAACCACTGGTTTTTGGTTGCATTTTACCAGTAGGCCACCACATTTGTCCTCTTTTGGTGCGTTAGAGTTTTCTTTATTTTTAAATGGATTGGGGTATAATATATCTGCAGATGAGTACGTAGTAGTTCTAGTTTTTTTAAACAAATTTCATTCATCAAATTATGTTGAGTTTTTTTTTCAGTCAGTTATGATTCTTGGATTGAAATTGAGACTACTGCTCTTTCTATGTACACACATTGCTCTATTGGCGTGCACAATGAATCAACAGGAATGTTTTTTTAAAGATGCCTTGCATTGGGTTGTTTTTTCAAATGCCTTGAACAAGGATGTCATCCTATCATATAATCTCGTTGAAACTAGATTTTCGGAAATGCATCTTCCTGGACAAGTCGACTTTGAAGATTATGTCCTTTGTGCATTGCAAAACTTCAGAGAAAGAATGACTTTATGTGCTGTTAGGAAATTTGGCCACTTGAGTTATTGTGTAGAATTATGGGAGATAACACAATACGGAGAACCCTCTTCCTGGTGTCATGTTATCAGTATGTATGTCAATGACCCTTTTTCTGGTTTTTTGTTACCACTCAATCGAACCGATGCTGGTATTGTTTTCGTCAACAATGTTACGGATTTGCTGGCAAGATGGAATGAAGAACACCAAACACTAGAACAGAGATTATTAGATATTGTTCAATATCAACACCAAGTGGTAGTGTATGATGAGACTTTAATTTCAATGTAGGATTTAATTTTAAAATGCTTGAACGTAGTATTGTTTTGTAATGGTTTCAGTATACGAATGGAATCCATTTTATTTACCTTTGTTGTCAAGATTTATTATTCTTTACTTTTTAAATTCATTACTAAAAATATACTTTTATTCATTTTTGCCTATGAATAATAAAGTACAATAAATTAATAATATAATTTTATAAAAATATTTTAAAAAAATAATTTCGTTGAAATTTAATTTATTAAATCATTACAGAACATAAAAAATGAAATGCCAACGTATGACTACTCGTTACTTTTTATTTTGAAATTAATTTTTTTTACTTTTTAAAAATTAACAGGTAATAATTACAGCCACATCCTAAACTAACATTAGTTCTGATCAGCATATGGAACACTGTGCTATGTGGACAATACCCAATGCCCACTTTAATAGTATAATAAAGACACCTAAATCCCAATGAACATCAATAATTGTATGTCACAGTAATTATGGCAGACTAAGAAAATATTACCATTGATATATAAAATAGTACTTAGATGAAAATAGTACTTGCAGTTAAAAAAAGAGAGATGAAAATGGTACTTAAGTACTTGAAATTTCTTAAAATTCATCTCTTATATTAACTATTATAATTTAGATGAAAATAGTACTTAACTACTTATAATTTCTTAAATTCATATTACCATTGATATATAAAATTGTAATTTGTCATATATGGGTTTTCAGTGGTCTCATTTTTACGATTACTTTACACAACTTTAAATTTTTTTAAAAAAATTGTATAACTGTTTTTCGGTCCATGATAATAATACCCATATAAGTATGCTAACATTCTTCTGGCTAATATTAAACAATCATTAAATGATTTTTTATATTTGAATTAACCGCTTGAATAATATAATATAAGTAAACTATTAAGTTAAAAAATAAATCAATAAGCCACGAAATTGCCACAAATCAATTTGGTGCATTAGCCACAATTATTCTGGTCTTGTTTTTTTTTTTTTTTTTTTTTTTTGCCTTAGAAACAAAAAAAAAGTTATAAACCGTTGTCTTGTCTACCCATTATGCATAATCAACTAGCACATAGCCGTTTTTGCATTGGTCCCGATTTGCCTTTTTTTTTTTTTAACACAAGACTGGTATCCTCTTCATTCAAATGGATCGTAGATTAAGGATGACTACGCGAACCACCTAAAAAAATAATAATAAAAGGTTTAACTAAAAAATTCACTAATAAATTAATAACAAATTTAAAAAATAAACTGTATATATAAAATTACCATGTTGGCTTGCACTATTAATCACATGTTGAAGCAGACCGTTCCAAAATAGGTCGTTATTGGCATTTTGCATTGTGTTGGGATATATCTTAATAAAATTTAAATTATAAATTTTAGACTTCAAAATTGACTACCAGTAAAAAAGAGACTAGAAATATCAACAAACCTTATTAGGTTGGGCCACTAGATGTGCAGGAATAGCATGAGCCACTTGAGAATAAAAAAGTTGTTGAGCGTATGTTGGATAAATTGGCAACCCCTGAGTATAGGTGCTATAATGTGGAGACTAGTCTTGCAAAGGGGGAACCACAAACATCCCTTGTGGACTCATTCGATTATATCCACTAGCAGGGATCTTATATAGGGACACATTCAATGAAAACAGCAACAAATTAACATCCACCGAAGACTCTATTACATAAAAAAATTTAAATGATACATATCAAGAAGTTAACTTACCGAAGACTCTACTCCAAAATTGGTTGGATTTCCACCATTAGCAGAAGCACTATTTTGGGTGTTCTTATCACATACAAAAACAAGCAACATTCATTCACTTTCAGTGCAAACTAGAGTATACAGTTAATGCTGAATTATTAGTTTTAAAATGAAAATTAAAAACTATACATACAGGCTCATCTTTTGAAGCTGGTGTCAACGGTTTCACTTTTTTAGGAGGCCATTTGGATGAAGTTGGCTTGTCTTTCTTATTCTGCAGAAAATTATACTTGCTAAATTTTTATAAAAGACAAAAAACACATCAATGAAATTTATAGTTATTACAGTGAAAGTATCCTTGCTGCTTTCCACTGTGTCCTTAGTTAGGGGACACATCTCTTCAGGGATTGTACTTTCATTTTCCTACAAAAATTAAACATTAACATTAATTTGAAAATAAATAAAGTTACAGCAATTAATATAAATATAAATTATAAACTTTACATTATTATTGTTAATAGTTTCTGGATCTGATGATTCATCTTCATTATCATCCATGTTCAACTTGTCATGCTTTCTATCAAGAAGCTTTGGACATCTCCTGACTATGTGTCCAACTTTGTTACAATTTCTACATCGTCTCCTTTTCTTACTCCCAAAGCCTTTCTTTTTTAGTGCTCCTTTAGTTTTTACCACATTTGGATCCCTAACTTCATTAACACGACAGTTCTGTGTGTTGCGTCCATCCACAATGCTCTCATACTTGAAAGCAAGATTCAAAACATCATTCCTTATTTGCAAAAATAAATCCCTCCTATTTGCAGCAATGAAGGAAAGTCCATTAGCAATGGTAGAAACTGCACCAAAACAACCATCTTTCATGACATCAGAATCCATTTCATTATATCTTTCTGATGATACTAAGTCCCTCTTTGCAGTCTTTGTCCATCATTTGCAAATTAAACTGCAAGGAATAATATCCACATACTCATTTTTCAACACACCAAAAATGTGACCGCAAGGAATCCCACAATACTCAAATAGATGACAATCACAAATCAAATTTGAAGCCTTTGTATCATAAACAACATTGAATTATTTCTTTGGATTTGAACATGGGCTCATCTTGAACATAAAGTTTTCCCCATTTTCTACACGCTCAACAACATTTAATGCCCCAGCAATAGTTAATTGTTCTTTCACTTCTTTGAACATCTCCATTGTGTATATCTTTGAAGCCTAATGTTCAAAACTGTTCAACGATGTAGTTAGCACAGGATCACAATAAGAAGAATTAAAGTCTGCAATATGCTCATTATTCCTGTATTCTCTAACAGCAGAGTCAAAACTTATACAAACTCACTGATTGTACTTTGATTCTTAATGTACACCTTCATAATTGAATTAATCGCTTCACATTGAGATGTCGTTCTTATACGAGCAAAGAATTTTTCCCGAAGATATGCAGTAGCCCACAAGTGTTTAATCTCATATGTTTTACACACCCATCTGTTCCCTACAAGCCCATGTTTTTCAACAATCTTCTTCCAATAATCTTCAAATTCTTCTGGGGTAAACTTGAAATACATTGCTTTACTGAAAGCATCTAAAAATTCAGATTTTTTTACATTCTCAAATGCATTCTTACTCAAGTGCCACCCACAAAGACGATGAATTGCATTTGGGAAAACTTATTTTATGGCCTCCCTCATAGCACCATCACCATCAGTTACAACTGATCTAGGTTGTTTGTTGTGCATTGCATCCAAAAAAGTCTCTAAAACCCACTTATAAGTCTTAGTGGTCTCATCAGCTACCAAAGCAGCACCGAAGATAGTGATCTGAGAATGGTGATTACATCCAGAGAAAATTACCAGTGGATTGTTGTATTTATTTTTCTTGTAAGTTGTATCAAATGCAAGTACATCACCAAAGATTTCATAATCCAATCTACTGCATCCATCTACCCAAAATAAATGCTTCAATTTACCATCCTCGGTAGTTTGAAATTTTGAATAAAACAATGGGTCATGGCCAGCCTTGCCTTCCAGATAACTTAGTGCAACATGGACATCACCTTCTTTAATCATATCACGTTGTTTCCGATGAAAATGATTGTACAAATCCCTTTTTTCAAAACCAATACCACTATATGCACCCTTTTGAGCTAGTAGATATCCCATAATGTGACAAGTTCGAACACCAAATCTACGAAGACTATCCACCTGGCTTTTCTCTGCATCGGTCAACACCCGATACTTGGGGATATGATGGACATCACTAGCTGGAGTTAGTTCATGGTTGTGGGTCTCGTGGAATGAATATACTTTCCATTTTGAAGTCTTGTAATCTAGGTAAATCCGAAGCTTAGCTTCACAATTAGTGCGAGTGATAGGTCTATGATCTCTTTTTCTATCCACCCTCGTAAAGTGTTTTCTACTTCTCAAACCTTCTCTATTGCATACAAATAGACGTTTGATAACTTTTCCATTCAAATCTCGGGAAATATCATCTTTCCTGACAACAAACCCATGGCATCTAGCATATGTTGTATAGAAATCGAAAGCATGTTCTTCACTACCAAAAACTAGACCAAGAATTTCCTCACCTCTCAAATCAGCTATTCGTTTATCTTCATAGTGAGAAAAATGTTGTTGTTGGGGTTCATCTTCAACCCCAACAATACCATCATCATCAGTAAATGCATCCATCTGCAAATCCTGACAAAAATAAAAACAACACATATACAACTATAGAATCGGTAAAATTGTGTCTTAGTTTATCCAAATTTCAATTCAATACATAAATATGAACTATATATAAAAAAAATCACTAAACACACTACAAAATCAATAAATTTACCAACCTTATTTAAATAAAAAACTCACTATACAGGCAAAATTCATACAATGATAAATATAACCCAAATCAACATTGATTGATATCGAAAATTTCACAATACACATGAAAAATAGTAAGGCACTAAAAACCAGTATCGACACAATTAGCACTAAACCATTAGTCAGATCAATTTCAGGACATACAACATAAATACCTTAAAAAATAAAATATGAAAGGTAAATGGATACCAAGTTGAATGAGAAAAACACAACGAAACTCGTTTGCTTAAAAGGGTAAAGAAAAATTAACAAATCTTACATTGTTGTTGTTTCCATAAACGACAATGGTTTCATAGATGACGAACTTAAAACTAAAACATTTCAAGATTAACAAGGAATCATGGCGCATACCTGGTACGGGCAATGGTAAAAACCATAAACAAACGAGGCAATATAAAGTCACCACCAGATCCTCAAGTGATCGTGAATGCGTTTCGAACAATACTTATAAAAACTTTGGTTTCATTAAAGGGATTCTACAATGATGATCAGAAAAAGCATAAGAACTGATACAAATGGGAGCTCCACGATGTTCACTTATACTGATGGAGTCTTGCAGTTGCTAAGATTAGGGTTATGTCTCAGGACATTAGAGTTCTAGTATGCCTATTTGGGCTTAAATGCAAAATAATTATATTTAATTAATATTATTATATTAAATAACAAAGGACTAAATAGCAAAAAAAATAAAGTTCATAACAATTATGACATGGAATCAGTAAATGACGTGTCTGTTTGGTATATGTCCACGTAAATGAGGGTACCAAAACCCTACGAAATAAAAGGGTACATGAAAATTTGCCAATTTATTTTGGGTCATTGTTATTTTCTCTCGGTCCTTCTAATATATTTATTTTTTCATTTGAGTCCTTATAATATTTTGTTCATTTTATATTAGTCCCTTTGAAAAATATTTGATAGGGATTAATAACAAGTTATCTATATATTTTAGGTACTCAAACAAAAAAATAGATATATTAGAAGGAACAAGACAAACTAACAAGGACCCAAAACAATTTTTTTGTTTTATTAGGAACTCAACTCAAAGAAAAATTTATTAGGAACCCAAAACAAAATTTACTAATTTATTAGGGACCGAAAACATATTTAAGTCTATTAAATAATTGTTTCTCCTGAAATTTATAAATAAGAAAATCACTCTTAAATAATTATTCGTTTAAACATTAATTGCTACAAAATTTTTAACATGAGAAAGTCCGTGAAATTTGTCTTTTTTCTTGGAACACCTAACTAAAATTACCTTTTTGTTTTTCTTTTTTTTCTTCTTTTCAAGGAATTAGTTTTTTGTGAGTTTGTTTATCTATCCTAACTCATACTTTTATTGTTTGGCTGTGAGGAATTATACTTTAATTATGCGTTTCAGTTATGAGATGTAAATAACTGTTGACTGACTATGAGATGTAAATAATGAGTTTTATAGAAATATAAGAGTCATAAGAGATGAAATTATTTTAAGGGGAGAGCATGTAGTTTTATTTTTTATTTCATGAACACAGAGCATGTAGATTTAAACCGCTCATTGCCCAAGTGATTTAACTGTTACAATAAGAAATGAAGGTTTCTAGCAATAATTATAATCTTGGTTCTGAGCAATAAGAGATAAAAATCAAATAATTATAATATTATTGATTTGAAATCAATAAAAGATAGATTTAACTACAATGGAGAGTTTCCCTAAAATAATATAAACATAAGGAAATCCACCTAAGTACATCATAACATCAATAAGCTTGAAAGCATGTTCTATAAACTGTAGTAACTCTATGCTGGGAAATTTTTGTGGATGCAGCCTAAGTCATTGTAGCCGAGTATCTTTGTTGCCTATCAAACCTATAGTATAGCAATACTTTCGGTATTAGGAAGAAAATGAAATAATTTCTCAAACAATTCTCACCAAAAACATCCCATTGAGGATGCCCACCAAAGTTTGGAAGGAGGAGAACCTTTCCATCTGTAAACCAAGAAAAAAAAAAAAAAGTCATTACAGAATTTTAGTACAAGCATATATAGCTTTAAATACTTATCTTTTTCCTAGTGAGAGATATCAATCAGAAATAATAACGTAGGTTCAAGTAACCTGCAGAGTATTGGTTGAGTTTGGAAATTGTTGCAGCATGAAAGCATTTTTGTTGAATTCCCAAAGTTTATATGCATTTTTTTTACTATTCCTCCCGTTCCTTTGGTTGGATTAGTTAGGATTAATTCAGCTCCATGCTTGTGTAAGAGGGCATGGTGAAAATCACCTTATATCGCTTCATAACAATCATAAATGCCATGTTGATTCCCATCCATATTGCTTGACGTAGGCTCTATTGGAGTTGTCTATAACATCAATTAAGGTAATTATGATAATCTACATGTGAATAATTGATCCATATTCCCATCTATAAGGCACATATATTAAAATTATAAATTATAATCAATATACTGAAAATATTTAATAGAATTTTTATTCTTTAATTTAATTTTTTTTTATATTTAATAACGAAATGTTTCAAAACTTTATATATGTGCATTGTGTGATCTAAGCAATGTGATCTTTTATATTATTAAAACTTTCCTTAAATTTGGGAATGTTTGATTCCTCACTACCTCCCCTTAACATCAATTTAGTGGGAAATATGATTAAAAATATTTGCATATACATAACATTTCTAATTATAAATTTCCAGAAAAAATTAAAAAAATTTCCCTTACTAAACTTCTTAAATTAAAGATTTCATGATATCGTAAAACCACTGGAAGGAAATACCTGGGATGATATGGAGCACAACTCAATTTGATTTGTTTAATGAAAGCCTAGACATTGAATCACGCAATTTCATTTGTTGAATGAAACTGATATAAGTCGAGCTGCTTATTGGGCTCACCCCAAATCCTTTCAAAACCTCCTTCGCTACTGCATTATCACCCCAAAGAGTAACCTGGATTGTAAACCTTGGTTGATTTTTGGCTCTGCTCTTTAATTGTTCAACAGTGGTTGAAGGAAACAATACACTCTTCAATGATTTGGAGTCTTTGGCATTTAGAGTTTCAAGTGACAGGGGAAGCTCTGGTACTGTATGAAGCTTCCTGCAATTTTCTACATCTAGATGTAGCAGTTGTGTAAGATTGTTGAAGGATGAAGGTAACCTCTCAATGTCACTTCTGCTTAGGAGTAGCAATTTAAGCTTGCTTTGATGTCCAAATCATGAGGGAAGTGCTTTGACCTTTGTCCCTCCTATTCTCAGTTGTTCCATATTGTCTGATATCAGTGAGAATTCCCTAAGATTATCACACGAACTAAGGTCAACATAACTGAGGCTGCATAAATGGGAATTCCTTCTGAGTTTTGTAAGGGAGTTGCAGTAGCAAACGTCCAATTCCTCAAGTTTTGGCAGAGAGAAAATAGATGGATGGACACTAGTCAACCTATCACAACCAATGAGAAGCAGAACTTCAAGATTTGTGGCTTTTGATAAATCTGGCAGCTCCTTTAACTTCTTAGAGTAACTAAGGTCAACTTCTTTTAAATTCACCAGATTCTGTAATAAAATGAAACAAAATGAACTAAATAAGTTTATTTTGTACTCCATGAATTAAAAGGAAATTATAGAAGTGAGACACATATTTACCTTCACTCCATCCCAAAGTTTTTTCATATTGCCTCCTCGCAATTTCAATATTACAAGTTTTTCGCTAGAAAAATTCTTTGGCAAAGATTTTAGAGGGTAATTCTCCCAACTAAGAAATATTAGTTCACTTGTCCAAAATTTAAGCCCTTTAGCAACAATATCAACACTCCAAGCTTTTTGCAGCTTGGGCCAATTACTTAGCCACTTGTGCTGGTTGGGGTTCACACCAAGAATATCAAGTTCCATCTATATCTTGCCCAGAAATTTCCAGAAATCGTAATCTGCTAATCTTAGCAAGTATGCGAAGGTTTAACTTTTGCACCTTAAATGTTGGCAAGTGAAGCAATATGCTTCTAATGGACAGAGTACCCTGCAATCAATGTAGAACAAAAAGTTTAATTTTTAAACATCGTCAAAACCCACATTTCTCAAACACACAAAAAATTCAAATGTTATTGAAAAGATTTTACATTTAGTTAGGCTTTAACCTTGTCTTTTTTTAATGCTTCACAAATGTCAACAGGATCCCATAACCGACTACGGCTTCCAAGGTCTTCAATAGACTCTCGACGAACAATCTCCCAAGCCATTTCTTGTAAACTATCATGCATTGATACGGTATTATCTTTCGAGAAAGTTATAAGAGCTTTATCTTTTAACCTTTCTAACCCAACAACCACTAAATTATCACTTTCACCATCTCTTAGTAGAGATTTTAGATAACTCACCTTTAGCTTTGTACGTAATCTAAGAAAGAAACATGCAAGATCTAGAAAAATATGTTGCTCTTAGCGGTCTAGATCATCATAACTTAGTTTCATTATATCATAAACTTCTAGAAGAGGCATTTTTTCAAGCTTCTCAAGCTCGCTTTCCCATATTTCCTTATCTTTTCCACGAAGATGACGAGCAAAAACTTTAACAATTAATGGAATGCCTTTGGCATAACTGACCACCCTTTCTGATAGCTCATCGTACTCCCTTCGATGACCATTTTGGTTAAAGACATTCAATTTGAAAAGTTCAAGTGCTTTATCAAAACTGAATTCTCCAAGCTGGTATATCTCATTAGCTTTGTTAGCATTAAGCACTTGCTCGTCTCTAGTAGTTACAATTATTCTACTTCCTGGTCCAAAATTATCAAGAGTTCCCAATAATTCTTCTAGGTGACCTAAATCATTCATATCATCAAGAACAATAAAAACCTTCATACGACGAATTCTATCATCGAAAAATGAATTTGGAGCATGTCCTAATAGTTCAGTAAAAATATCTTTCTTCAAAGAAATTATTCCATTTTTTCTTGATTGTTCTCTTTCATTGGCTGAAAAATAAGAACCTTGATATTCAGACCGTTGTCTGTTAAATACTTCTTGTGCAAGGGTTGTCTTGCCGATACCGCCCATACCCCAAATTCCAATAAGACGAGTTTCTTTGGGCTCTTTACGTATCAATGATTCTACATTTGCAATTTTTTGTTCAATTCCAACAATTCCTTTTGAGTTAACCAAGAGTTTACCCATCCTCATCATAACATGTTTGACGATTTCTTCAAGTAGCTCAGCTTCATCCCTACGTTACACACAAAGAGAGAAATGTGTGTTAAAACCAATGTTGTTGATATTAACTCACCTATTTCGATGTTTTTTTTCTTTGGGTGGGGGGGTGCGGAGGTGTTCAACTTCGTAGGTCATGTACTAAAAATAAGTAAAAGGGTTTTGTTAGATGTATCTAGAAATCCTTTTAAAAGTATCATTTAGAAATTGAAATATATTTAAATGTATTACTTGGTCACAATTTTCTTTTTGGTGAAATTACTTGGTTGCAATTTAACCACTAAATTTAATGGACCAACAAAGTAGGATCGGTCCCATCTAGGGATGGGGAAAATACTTGTACCCACACATATCTGTGGATAAAATTTGTAATGGGTAAAAAATGGATAGCTAAATGGGTAAATGCATATCATTAAAACAAATTTGTACCTGTTAATAAATGGGGGCGGGTATCAAGGTACCCGCCCTGCATGTGCCTGTTCTTACCTATTATAATAAATTACTTAAATGTCCTTGTTTTAATATATAACACTACACAATAATTAACTTCATAATCCCCATGTATTAACATAATTGTGTCAAGTAATTGTGTATAATAATTGAATAATTTTAGTTTTTTGGCCTTTAAACTACTTTTCTATAGAAAAAAATTATCAAAATGATTAAAAATTATGGTTAAAATGATTTTTAAAATACCTTTTATTTCTTTTAGTAAATATCCATGAATAAGCATGGATATTTAAAATAATTGTGGGTAACACCACTTAACTGATACCCGTTTAAGTACGACGATGGGCACGAAGCGAATACTTATACGATAGGGAGATACTACCCTTGTTTGCCCACCCTTTTACCATTCCTATTCCTCTTAGTATTAGTTTTAGCATAGCGACATTGGCTAAATTTATATATGTGTTTGTAATAACTCATAAGCGTATATTTTGCCGACACAAGATCTATCCATTTAATATATTTTAAAAGAAACACCTTGGTTTGTAAGTACAAGTTTGTAAGTATATATATAATATTGTACAAGTTTGTAAGTATTATAATATTGTTTTGTTCTTTATTCATTCTTCTACAGCAGCAGGTTGGGGAGATTGGATTTTATTTCTAAAAGCTTAATGTAAGGGGCACATAAAGGAAATAGCCGTGAGACAGTGGATGGAACAAGCGGCAGCAATTTGTGTATTTTGGGGATATCAGTTTTATGCTGCCAGTATAGCTTTCCAGTCAGCATGTTTTGAGGTTTGGGTGGGGGTTGTTATGTTTATGAGGTCATTCATTTATTGTGTTTAGAAATAAATTTTCATTTTGCTAATAAAAAAAAAAGATAACTAAAGTAATCAAAATGTTTTAAGATAATAAGATTATTTTTAGGTGCATAATTCCATTAAGTAATGTATTTATTATTTATATAAGGTAATTGCATATAATTTACTTTTATAATTTATTTTTAATTTAAAATACAATATAAGCAGTGATTTTTATTGCTTTTATTATCGTTCTTACTTTTTACTTCATTTACTTACTTTTAATATTGTACTTTTTCAAATTATAATTTTATTGCACTTTTAAATTATAATTACATATAATTATATTGTACTTTTTAAATTATATGTACCTGAAAAAAAATCCAATTATCCTAATTTGAAATATTTTTTATTCTCTTAATTATCTTAATTAATATTCTTCATTTTGTTAGTTATGTGCACTAAACTATTTAGAGTTAATAATAGTAAGAAAATATAAGGAATTTAATAATAATAAATAACTTTGAAAGGACTAAAACCAAATAGTTCCTCATTCAACACTCTTCTATTTTTCTTTTTCATTTTTATTCCGTTGTTCCACTTTTTTCAGCCTTTTTCTTAGATTTTTAATATCTATATGCTATTAAATATATGTGATCTTATTCATATATTGTATCATTATAATAGGAAAAAATAAAAAATAAATAAAAAATATTATACTATTATGAATTATTAATTTTATATATAGTTAAGCAAAAACGTTTTAATGAATTGATAGTTAACATGATTATTTTACTTTTACTTACATTAATATTTTATCACAATCATTTTACTAATAATTATATAAATATTTTATTATAATTATTTATTTAATAACTATGAACTATATGAATGGATTTGATATATGTCTACTTATTACTATTTGGACAAGACAAATAAAGGTTACATCCTTTTGCAATCCTAAGTAACATGTGATGAAAATATGCATACAAATATATTGAACATTTATGGAGGAAAAAGAGCTTACTGAAATTTTGATGACTCAATCCCGGATATTTTTGCAGATTTATTCAAAGCATCTCTCCAAGTGTGCACCTTGGTCTCATATTTTGTTTTATGCTCATCAAATGCATTTTTGTAACTCTCGGAAGATTGATGTCCTACATGTGTGGGTTCAACCTCGTAGAAAACAGGAATCACAATCCATCCATATTTCTCTTTGCAATGAAGTATTGTCACAAGTTCTTCTAAACACCAACGTGAAGAAGCATACCCTTGTGAGAATATGATCAATGAAATTGATGATCCTTTAATTGCTCCAACAAGTGATGGCCAAATTTCATGTCCCCTCTCAAGTTGATCATCTAGAAAGGCATTTATTTGCTTACTTTTAAAAGCCTCTCTCAAATGGCTAAGAAATCCGCGACGGATGTCCTGGCTCCTGAAGCTAACAAAAACATCGTATATTGTTTGTGGATCATTGTTGTCTAACATGGCATTTTCCTCTACACCCTTCAGTTTTCGCAATAACCGAGTCAGAAAAAAAAAAACCACCCAAACAAATAAACAATAGACAAAGAAATACAATACACAGGGTCTACACTAGAATATGTATGAGGCACAAAGTAATAGAAAGAAAAAGAAAGTTAGGAATGAACTAGAAAAATCATAGAGTTTATGACACATAACAAGTTCAAGTGAGGAAGGGGGAGGAAGTCATATGATAAATACAATACCAGCTTTTTCTGGATTAGCAATTAAGCTTTCAAATTAAGCCTTCCTTCCTCGTTTCTTTCTTTCTTTTACCTTTTCAGCCTAAAACTGGGCCCTATTCACACACGGCAACTTGCCACCAAGGATGGGAAATGTAGGGATCTTGGAAAATGTCAAAATGGGGGTGCAAAGCAAACAATTATAGTCCAAACACCATGCCATGTGCACCTACTGCTGTTATATATATACTAATTTATTTCCTCCCATAAGAAAAATAAGTTTATAAGGACAAACTCCATGTGCACCTACTGCTATTAAATACTAATTTATTTCCTCCCACCGTCCTACAACTACATGCGCAAAAGACATACGGTAGATCATATCTATCAAAATAAGATGAACATGTGCAGACTAGATCTTTCTTTGCCTCTATTCCCAGAACACGTTTGAGCCACAACAAGGTAACTGGAAAGGAAAAGAAAGTTAGAAATGAAGTGGAAAGGTTAGAGTTTATAAAGCACAAAATTAATTGATATCTGCAAGTTAAAATGAGGAGGTAGAAGGAGCTGGATCATGTGATATGAGAAATACAATGTCAGCTTCTTCCTTTTCTTTGGCCAAATTAAAAATGAATAAATGATGGAGATGACAGTAAAGCAGTGATTGGCCTGGAATATTATATAGCTAAGTGATGGTTTGGGTGTTAGGGTTCAAAGTCAACTCTTGCTCAAGCATGTTCAAAATTAAGACGCAAATCAATCGAAAGTTCCACAAATTTACATTAATAATGATGGAAAAAACTAATTGTTTCTTACAAAGACATGTACATATCACATATGTTACTCAACGTGCAAATATTTGTTTTAGTAGCTGCATGTTGATCATTATATAGAATTATTTCCTCCCGTCCACCTACTATACTGAAAAAAACATTTGATTCAATGAGTTTGAATGCCTCAAAAAATTCTTCTGCATGAATAAATGAAGAAGATCACAGTAAACCAGTCATTGGCCTCATCTCCATCAATTCCCCCCACCCCCTTCCTTTCCTTCTTCTATCTTCATTGAGCTATACAAATATTTGGCTATAGAACATAGGAAAGAAGGGGAGGGATTGAAACTTTATTGTATAATTAAATATGTTGTTGCTTTTTAATTTGGAGAAAATTAATGATCTAGTGATTTATATTTTAGAAGAAGAGTCAGATGTGCATAAATTCCTAATAGCTTATATGAACTGGGTTTGGAGTATAGTGAAAGAAGAGACAAAAAGATGTTTAATTAATTTTAAAAATTAATTTCCCTTGAATCCTCATAGGCAAAATACTCTTGTTTTTGTTGAACTTTTTTTATGTTTGGGTTTAATATTGAAAAATTAAAGCTAATCTATGTATGGATTATGGAAACCTTTTGGCAGTTGAGCGTGGTAAAATGCATCACACGTCTTAAGACGACTTAAAATGATTGATTCGGGTAAGTGCAAACCAAACAATTAACCTTTTCGTTGAAGCACTAGAACCACAAGGTGTTTGGTAACATTTTAGAAGGAACAAGAATATTTGAGGAGGCTTAAATTAAGTCTTAAAGTGTCCTTGTTTCAAAATATTCATAGGTTGGCTTGTGTTGTGCATCACTCATTTTATGGGTGGGCAGGTGCTAGTGTGAAATGGAGCTGAGTAGAGCGTAGTGACAACATATGTCTTTTGGGGTTAGGCCACCTGGTTCTTGGGTTGGGGGTGTGGGGGAGAAGCCTCCTGCAGTACAGTATATGAATGGTC
This sequence comes from Pueraria montana var. lobata, assembly GCA_026413185.1. Lineage (NCBI taxonomy): Eukaryota > Viridiplantae > Streptophyta > Magnoliopsida > Fabales > Fabaceae > Pueraria > Pueraria montana. Next base: position 9,762,852 of record CM048651.1, on the reverse strand, counting down.
ATATGATATTAACCAACTTCATATGCTTTTGGTGGATTTTTTATAAACTTTTTACTCCATTTCTGTTCACACCCCCATTTGTTTCATGAGCTGGTGTGAAAATTTAAAGGAGTAGAAGTGGCCAAATAGAAAGAGTTTTGAAGGTGGAAGTGGTCGGCAATGGTGGTGGTCTTGAAAGGGTAGTGGCCGAGGATGAGGTTTTCAACATTGTTCCAGTGATCGCTTGCCATTCTCCAGTGACCTACTTTCTAGAGAGAATACAGATGAGTGTTTTATTTTTTTTATTTTGACAAAGCCATCAACGAAGAGAGAGAAGCGACAAAGTGAAAAAAAAAAAAGGAGAAATGTGGCACAATCAAAAGGATTCATATAATCCAACGACTACAATCTTTTTAACTGGACCTGGAGTTGGCTCCAAAACAGGAGAGGATTTGTGCACCTTTAACACATTTCTTCTAATACATTTTATATTACTTATTAACTTTTATTGAAATCTATAAAATTATGAGTAAAATTCATTAAAAAAATAATGAGAGACTCAAACAATTTAGTTATTTTTAAAAAAATTCATCCCAAAATAAAAAACCGTACGTGTTAAAAAATGTGTCACTAGCATTTATCTCATTAGAATACTTTGGCCAATATGTCAAAGCTTGAGTTAAAAGTTTATATCTAATACAAATATGCACTTTATTTTATCCTCTCATTCAATTTAGGCTAAAATATAATTTTAGTCTCTCATTTGAACTTTTTGCTTTAGTTTGGGTCGCTAAATTTAAAAAACTTCACTTTGGTTCCTTCAAGTGTCTCTATTAGACCAAATTTGTCTTTTTGTCAGTTTACTACACTAACTTGGTCAACTTGGTGACACATGACAAATTGTGAGTGTAAAACACTCTTTCACATTGACTAATAATATTAATCATTGTTATTTATTTTAATTTATTATTAGATGCTTATGAATAAGTTAATTAAGTTATTAGGAAGCTTAGTGAATTTTTTTTAAGTGTGGACAACATATAATTAATTACATCTTAAGAATATCAAACATTTCCAACATAAAATAATTACAAGAGAATATCATACATCATTAGAAGTATATACATTAGCTCTAAGTAAAGCATACAACTCATTGTCTGAAGGTCCTAGCCAGCAAACACATTCCTACAATGCTGACTAAAAATACATACATAATAAATTAAAAATTAAATTTGAATTTATCCTCATATATATATATATATATATATATATATATATATATATATATATATATAGTGAGAGGACTTATCTTATATGAGAGTGAGAGGAATAAATATCGATCACTAGAGCAATCTTGAATGGTCAAGTTTAAAATAAACTAAGTCATGTGAGTTTTTTAAAAAGTCACATGATATTAAATCTTGACCCTCCATGTATGGGTATATGATCCAGATTTAATCCTATCACTCTTATATAAGATGTCTTCCTCTCATAAAATGTGTCATATATATATATATATATATATATATATATATATATATATATATATATATATATATATATATACTAACAAAATAAAGATCCTAATCAGAGCAGTCAACCAATACCTAGACTCTCCTTTTATCAATAACTATATTAAGGACTCCAATGCCTTGCGAGATCTCTCGGATGGATTGTCCTCTGAATCCTAGTCATCAATGTCAACTGCTATCCATCACGCCACACTGGATACATATAACAAAATGAAAAGTAAGGAGTGAGGCATTCTAACCCTTAACTTGTAAGTCACAAAATGAAAAGAAAGGAGTGAGGCATTCTAATCCTAAACTTGTAAGTCAGAAAATGTAATGTCAGGGTTCAGATAGAGTAATAACTGTTAGTGATTATCTAAAGTACGCGATGCAAAAGGGATCCTTTTGTTTTCTCTAAGTTATCATGAGGAACTTAATAAGACTCATAGGGATCCATATCCTCTAGACTATTTTGTGGTTCCTACCTTCATCCTACAGTGCACCCTACTATGATTTCCTAAATCCAACAAAACAAATGCCATCAATGCATAATTGCTAATCACCACAACATACGCCATTGGTGCATGATTCACCATTCCGATATTTCAACTCATGCTATCAATACATAGTTGTCAATAACCACAACATATGCCATTAGTGCATGGCTCACAATTCTAACAAAACACACGCGACTAATGCATAATTGTCAATAACCACAACATATGCCATTAGTGCATGGCTCACCATTAATTACTCATGGTCTATGCCTAGAGTTTCATCATTTTACAATTTTTTTTTCTGGAAATCCAGCAGAGTTTTCTCTGTTTCTCAATACTTTTCCACATACCTTAATACAGGTATGACAAACAAAATTTGATAACAACCTGGTAACAGTACAGATCACAATTCAATGTTTCAATCATCATATACAATACCATACCAAGAATCACAACCCATCTAAATTTTCCGTTCACCTCCAAACATAATCACAAAATAACAATTTATTAGCTATTCATTTAATATTCAAGCTTTTTAACTAAACTTTATTATTTGGTTAGTTTACTTCACTATATTTTATAATTTAATATTTAACTTCTCTAGTTACATGTTCTATTAAAATTTAATTTTCATCCTACTAAAGTTTAGTAGAATTAGAACAAGTCAAATATTCTAATTGTCTTCGCTAACCTATTATCTATTCTTAAATTAAGATCTCACGTACTAAGTTCAATTAAATACCAATCTTCAACCTATCATAGTAAATAAAATTTACAATAGAATTTATAATAGGTTGGGGGAAGTTGGAGCAGAAGAGAGATCAATATTTATATATTTCTCTGTTGTCTTGTACTCCAACCACTCTGGAACTCTGCTTCCTGGATACACGTATGTTAGAATAGAATAACTACTGTTATTGTGTATTTTTAGTTAGTTACTTAGTTACTTTTTGATATAAGTCAGTTGAGTTAGTTAGCTAAAACGCTTGTTGTATATATAGTGTAACTCACTCTATGATTCAATGAATCAATTCATTTTTCTGTGCCACTTTTCTTAATAACGTAACAAGCTTGATAAGATCTGGTGCACATAGGTGGTGGTTTGCAAAGTTCATCCAACTTTAAGCAATTCCAGAACTGCAATCGTTTCCTGTTTTCCTTTAATTGTCTAACAGCCGTTGAAGGAAATAATACACTCTTCAATGATTTGCAGTCTCTGGCATCTAGAGTTTCAAGTGACAGGAGAAGCTCTGGTATTGTATGAAGCTTCTTGCAATTGTGTACACTTAGACGTAGCAGTCGTGTAAAAATTGTTGAATGATGAAGGTAACCTCTCAATGTCACTTCCTGATAGATAAAGTGATTTAAGCTTGCTTTGATGTCCAAATGATGAGGGAAGTGCTTTAACCTTCATCCTTACTAAGCTCAGTTCTACCATATTCTCTGATATCACTTATCAGTGAGAATTCCCTAAGATTCTCACACCAACCAAGGTCAAGATAAGTAAGGCTGAATAAATGGGAATTCCTTCCTAGTTTTGTAAGGGAGTAGCATTTCCAAAGGTCCAATTTCTCAAGTTTGGGCAGAGAGAAAATAAATGGATGCACACTAGTCAACCTAGAACAACCACGGAGAAGCAGTACTTCAAGATTTGTGGCTTTTGATAAATCTAGCAGCTCCTTTTAAATTCTTGGAATAACTGAGGTCAACTTCTATTAAATTCACCAAAATGAAACAAAATGAACTAAATTAGTTAATTTTGTATTCCTTGAATTAACAGAAAATTATAACAGTGAGACACATATTTACCTTTACTCCATCCCAAAGCCTTTTCATATTGCCTTTAGGCAATTTCAATATTACAAGTATTTATCTGGCAAGGGTTTTAGAGGGTAATAATTCTCCCAACTAAGAAATATTAGTTCACTTTTCCAAAATTTACGCCCTTTAGCCACAATATCAACACTCCAAGCTTTTTGCAGCTTGGGCCAACACAACCACTTGTGCTGGTTGGGGTTGACACCAAGAATATCTTGCCCAGAAATTTCCAGAAATTGTAGTCTGCTCATCTTAGCAAGTGTGCGAAGGCTTAACTTTTGCTTCTTGGTTCGAGGCAAGTGAAGCAGTATGCTTCTATTGGTCAGAGTACCTTGCGATCAATGTGGAATAAAAAAAAATTTATTTTTAAACATCATCAAAACCCTCATTTCTCAAACACACAAAAAAAAAATACTAATGTTATTAAAAAGAGTTTACAGTTAGTTAGGCTTTAACCTTGTCATTTTTCAATGCTTCACAAATGTCATCAGAATCCCATAACCGACTACGACTTCCTGGGTCTTCAATAGACTCTCAACGAACAATTTCCCAAGCCATTTCCTGTAAACTATCATGCATAGATACGATATTATCTTTCGACAAAGTTATAAGAGCTTTATCTTTTAGCCTTTCTAACCCAACAACAACTGAATTATCACTTTCACCATCTCTTAATAGAGATTTTAGATAACTCACCTTTAGCTTTGTACCTAATCTAAGAAAGAAACATGCAAGATCAAGAAAAATCTATTGCTCTTTGCGATCTAGATCATCATAACTCAGTTTCGTTATATCATAAACTTCTAGAAGAGGCATTCTTTCAAGCTTGTCAAGCTCACTTTCCCATACTTCCTTGTTTTTTCCACGAAGACGAAGTGCCAAAACTTTAAGAACTAATGGAATGCCTTTGGCATAATTAACCACCCTTTTTGATAGTTCATCATACTCCCTTTGATGGTCACTTTGGTTAAAGGCATTCAATTTGAAAAGTTCAATTGCTTTATCAAAACTGAATTCTCCAAGCTGGTATATCTCATCAACTTTGTTAGCTTTAAGCACTTGCTCATCTCTAGTTGTTACAATTATTCTACTTCATGACCCAAAATTATCAAGAGTTCCCAATAATTCTTCTAGGTGACCTAAATCATTCATATCATCAAGAACAATAAAAATCTTCATATGACGAATTCTATCATCAATAAATGAATTTGGAGCATGTCCTAATAGTTTAGTAAACATTTCTTCCTTCAAAGAAATTATTCCATTTTTTCTTGATTGTTCTCTTTCATTGGCTTAAAAATAAGAACCTTGATATTCAGACTGTAGTTTGTTAAATACTTCTTGTGCAAGGGTTGTCTTGCCAATACCGACCATACCCCAAATTCTAATAAGACGTGTATCTTTTGGCTCTTTATGTATCAATGATTCTACATTTGTAATGTTTTGTTCAATTCCTACAAGTCCTTTTGAGTTAACCCACAGTTTATCAATCCTCATCATAACAAGTTTGACGATTTCTTCAAGTAGCTCAGCATCATCCCTAAGTGACACAGAGAGAAATGTGTGTTAAAACCAATGTTGTTGATATTAACTCACCTATTCCGAAGTATTTTTCTTTTTTTTTTTTTTTCAGGGGGTGGGGGAGTGTGCAACTTAATAGGCCAGTACTAAAAATTAAGTAAAAGAGTTTTGTTAGATGTATCTAGAAATCTTTTTTTTTTTAAAAAAAAAGTATCATTTAAAAATTGAAATATATTTAAATGTATTACTTGGATGCAATTTTTTTTTTGGTGAAATTACTTGGTTGCATTTTAACCACTAAATTTAATGGACCAACAAAGTAGGATTGGTCCCATATAGGGATGGGGAAAATATCTGTCACGAATATTTGTGGTTAAAATTCGTAATGAATAAAAAATCGATAGTTAAATGGGTAACCACAAATTATTTAAACAAATTCATACTTGTTAATAAACTAGGGTGGGGATGGATATCAAGGTACCTATGCCACACGTGCCTATTATTATCTATTATAATAAATTACTTAAATGGGCTTGTTTTAATATATAACACTACACAAGAATTAACTTCATAATCCCCAAGTATTAATATAATTGTGACGATCATAAGTTTGGACGAACTTTCTTCACACAAGAGGTTTCTCTTATTGACTCTGGAGTCTGGAAGGAATGAGTTCTATATATCAATGTTTAATCACAGGATTTTTGGATAAATTCCAAATATTATAACGATACATATTTCACTTGAAAAAATACATTAATGATGAACATAACAATAAATAAAGACAGTTTGAATATTCTAATGATAACCAATTATAAACACCTCGAATATTATGTCTAGAAAAATATTACGGCTATGTTCGGCAAACCATTTCAGCTAGTTTCTAGCTTTTTTTACTAGCTGAAAAGCTTGTTTGACTGTTCGATAAGCAAGTTTTTTATACTAGCTTCTAGCGTTTTTTGAAACACTACTTGAAGTAGCGTTTTTTAAAACGTTTTTTAAAACGCTAGCTTCTAGCTTCTAGTTTTTTATATTTTATTCTCTTTTTATCCTTAGAATATTTATTAAACTTCCTTATTACGCTTTTTAAATAAATGAGGATTCTATTATTTATTTATTTATTTTTCACTCATTCACATGTATCACCTGCTCATCACTCTTTTTTTTTCTCCAATCTTCTTGCTCACTCTTTTTTTTTCTCCATGTAAACATCAATTATTTTTTATTCTTTATTGTATTCTACTTGAGTATCTACTTAAGTGTATGTTATTTTTATCAATTAACTATTACGCTAATTAACGTAATAAAAATATAATAATGTTTACTTAAGTGTATTTTTTTTTTTACTTTATTTTAAACTTGACTAAAAATATTTTAAGATATAGTATAAGATTAATAGTAGAATACTAAATATGAAAAAAAAAATGCAATAATTGAAAATAAAAATGTAAAGGAAATAATTTATCTATGAATAAAATATTACAAGAGTTGAAAATTAATTAAAAAACTAAAATTATAACACCTAAAAATATATTTTTATCAATAAAATAAAATTAAAATTATATGAAAATATCATATAAATATGTCTATTTTTATCATTTTACATTTTTCAGCTACTTTAATAGATAGTTTTACCGAACACTTATGATTTAATAAGCTAGTTTAACAGCTACCAGCTTTCAGCTACCAGCTAGCTTTCAGCTTCCAGCTAGTTTCGCCGATCATAGCCTACTTCTTTTTGTCTGAAGAGCGTTGCTTTTTCAGTTGTTCAAATAAGCTTCCATTATAAACTCCTCGAATTGTTTCTTTTTGCAGTAAGCCACTCTTATCTTTGGCTAGTTTGTAAAGGAGGTTCCATTCAACCACACTACCAATCCTGTAAGTGCATCATCGATCGGTTGCAACATATTAATAATTAATTACTATGTTTTACGGTAAAAATAATATTAATTAATAAAAAAAAGGTAATTTCCATATAATAGATATGACAAACCAACCTTCCTTTCAAATCTTTAGGCTCTCTGTTCGCCCTTATCATCTCCTTCAACTCATCATATGTCAAAGCATTTGGATGTGTATGTGCATGCTTGCTGAAAATTTCTTCAAATTTTGAAGGAACAAACCTAAAAGATTTATCATAAAATACAGTAAGTAATAAAGATTTATCAATGACATTGAAAATATATAACGCAAATGTTTTATAATTAAATGACTAAAATGAAAGCAATAAAAATATGAAAAAGTGGAATGTTTTTAACAAATTACCTTCCTTCAGTATTATAACCCCCTTTTCTAATAAAACATTATTTAACTGTTTAATTTATATTATACATAAAAGTTATAATATACTCTATTTTAAATCCAAAATAAATTCATATTTACAATATTAAAATTTACAGAAACGCTACTACAAAATATTTCTAAGAAATAAAATTATTATCTACCCAAAATATTCCCATCCTACAGCTCTGGTGATCTCTGCATCTTTATCTTCTAACTAATCTTCAGTCACATGCAATTTAAACTTCCCTAGAATCTAGGGACAAAATTTATCGGATCAGGCATTTAATTTCTGTTATGAATTAAAATCAATATCAAAGAGATACATTTCATATATTACTTAATCATTCACATAAAATGAATGCAATGTGATTTATGCAAATGCAGTTTTGACTCAAAATCATTTTTGACCCTGCTCCATGGAGACTTCCCCTTTGAGTGTTTAGTAAGTAGTTGGCCTACCATTACGCACTGCAATTCAGCTATCAGTCCCTACTAAACGCGAATAAACTAGACATAATTAGGAGATCAGGATACCCAGGAAGGCCACCACGACCGCATCTCAGTCCAGATTCCGGCCACTTGTGGGATTGCTAATACCCTTCACCCCACAGACTATACAGTCCTGTCTAACTTACTCTGCTCACCCAATTTTTTTATTTCTCATGACTACCGCAGTCCCGGTGTCAACAATATCTTTTTAAAGTTCATGACTACCGCAGTTCCGGCGTCAACATTTATCATTTCAAATGACTACCGCAGACCCAGTGTCAACAATATCTTTTTATCTTTTAAAAATTCATGGTTACTGCAGTCCCGGTTAGCCAACATCAATCATTTCTTATTTTATATATATTAAAATCATTTCTCATTTGAAATCTTTGTGTTTCTCCCAAAAATACTCATGCATGCTCATGCTATGTGATAATGATCATAATTAAATAATTAACATTAAACAATCACATAAAGAAATATACAATTCAACAATTAACATTAGTATTTTACTAAAAATGTCAATTAGGTCACTACTATAAAAATTACTAAACTATCCTTGTTCTTTTTCTAAAATTCCAATTTTTTGCCCTCAAATGTAAAATTACCAAATTACCCTTATTCTTTATTATTATTTCTGATTTTGCCCTTAATCTTTTCTCAAAATTCCAAAATTATCCTTAAACTTTCTAGAGAATATGAATTTACCATTTTACCCTTACACTTTTCTATTATTTCCGAAATTGCCCTTGATCTTTTTATAAAATTCCCATTTTACCCCTAAACTTTCTAGAACCTATAAAATTACCATTTTACCCCTTAATATTTTTATAATTTACAATTTTGCCCTTAAACTTTTTATCAAATTCCAAGACTACCCTTAAACTTTCTAGAACATATGAAATTACTATTTTACCCTTGAACATTTTATAATTTACTAAATTACCCTTAAACTTTTAATAAAATTCCCGATGTATCCCTACATGTGAAATGACTATTTTACCCTTGGTTATTTAATAAATTTTCACATGCTACCCTTCCTTCCTAGCCATGGCCGTGAATGTCTCTACCAGAATTCCAACATCTTCACAAAATCAACCAAGCAATTTCAATCAAAACAAACCAATCAAAGTTCAATCAATCATAACACATCATAAAATCAACCAAACATTACATCAAACACCAATTTCACACTTCTAACATCAAATTTATATAAGCCCTAAATCAATTTCATGGCTCTTGATCAATTCTTGAATTTAAACCTCAATACATGTTTCTCCTACTTCCAAGTTATCTAAAATTTGAAATTAAATGCCAAGATCCTTACCTTGGATCCTTAATTTGATGAATAACCCTTGATTCCCTTTTTCTCCCTTTCTCTCTTGGTATTCTTGAAATTTTTGGGTTCTTCTCCCAATTTCTTCTCTTTTGGCCAAAGCTATGCTAAAGGGTGTGAGGTTTTGGTTGATTTTTCTCTTAATTTTGGAAACTAAGATGAAGATTTTTAGGAAGGGGCAGCTGCAGCACCACTCCCAGTTTTGGGTTTTGGAGAGCTAGCTTTTTTAGAGCTTTTGTCTTTGTCTTGGTTTCTCATTTGTTTATAAATTTTTCTCACCCAATTTCTTTTATTATACACGTCCAGCCCTTGGTCATGGGCAGCCAATTTGGCTAAGCTTTTCAGCCCACTTGGACGACCACAACAAGTTGCTTAGGTGACTTGCCAATTGCTTTGGTCAAATAGTCAAAAGTGTAGTTAATTATAGATTATTCTAGAATGTCTTAGGGCTTTTTAATTATCTTACAAACTAATTAGAATTTTAAGAAACCAACATCACCATTAAACTCCTCACTATCAAAAACCTTGGAATAGTGTCTTAATTATCTCTTAATCAAAGTCTAATTAGCTTAATTTAATTACATTAGAAATATTGAGTTGTCAAATTTTGATTGGCTAATACTTTTATTTTTATTTTAATTAAAAAATGTTAATAATTATTCTAAGTATGTTACAATTAATAGAAAATTCCATAGGAATCATATAAATTTTATCTTAATTTTCTACCTTAGAATTTTATCGTGATAATTTCTCAGAGTTTTAACTTTCAGAAAATTCTAATAATTCAAAATTAGCATTTTAATTTCTCAACTGTATATATTTTAACTCTACATTCAATTATCTGTTTATTAGATTACAGTCTAGTCCAAAATGTTACACCAGAAAATTTATCCTGGACAGCTGTCTGACACAACTGTCCAGTCAACAAGCAATTCAAACAAAAACAAGGATATCAAAAGATTCAGAAAAATTTTCTGAATAGAACTGTATTAATTTTTATTATGAAAATATGTACATAAAGTATTCTCTAAAATACAATACATAATTTCTCATAATATTTATAGAAAAATATTTACAAACAGGAAAATAAAAATGAGGGTGTTACAAGTATCATAGACTCCGGTGTCACTGCCATGTTTGCCGAGTTGAATATTCTTAATTTCAATTGGAAAAAGTAAAGATGGAAACTTTCCCTACACCATGAGAACTTGATAAGTGTGAATAGAAAAAAGAAAATTTATGAGCTATTCATTTTAATTTGTAGTATTTTAAATTCAAATAAGTTCTTAATCAATGATTAGGGATCACTATCTCTGTATGAAATTAATTATTTTCACATAGTTTTCTCTATTTTCTTCTACTTCTCAATCTCTCTCATTATATATATATATATATAAACTATACAAAATCATTGTACAAATAAAACATTTTCACCAAAATTATCATATTTAAAAGCAAAAAAATGGTAGTATCGAGTTGAATATCTTGCAAATTATTTTGTGTGTACGTGGTGTTTCTCGTTTTTAGAGCTGTCAAATAGGTTGGGCCCGTGCGAGCCAACCAGTTCACTGGACCAGTCCGGCTTGGCCTATATAACATTTAGGTTGCTATTTTTTGGGCCCGGCCAGGCTACCGGGCCAGCGGGGTAAATTGGCCTGAATTTAAAATGAATAAAAAAATAAGAATTAAATTTTAGATTTAAAAAAAAATTAAAATCCCTTTTTTTGTGCAATGGAGGAGTGCGTCATTCTTTTTCTTTGGTACAATATGAGATTTCTGCCACTTAAGTTACGTGATGCTAGTTGCAGTAGCTACACTACCCTTTTTTTTTAACAGCAAAGGAATAATTCATTAAAAACTACTGATATGTATATAAAAGGGGATCATGTATTCGAGGCCAGGATCTTACCTCTAGAAATTAAAAGGGAGAAATAGAGCTAAATTTAGGGAAATACTTCTTTCTTATTTATCCATTTCAAAAATTCCACTATATATGGAACTCTTACTGCAACGGCATAAAAGGGAAATAACAAACTCATAACAACCCTATCCAATGGGTGACAACTCAACAATTCTTGCACCAGAATAATAGGAATAAAATCTAACACTAAATCCTAAAATCTAGTGTATGTAGTCATTCCATCCGGCAGGTCTGTTGTGAGTACGCTTGGGCCTCAACACAGTAAATGGTCCATCATTAGTAGTGTTAGGACCAGTCTCCTTGTAGCTATTATCACTCTCCCCTGGGAAAAACACCTTGTCCTCAAGGTTATAAGTGGTTGCCAAGGCCTGCCAATCTTCCCAAGTAGTGTCTTCCAAAGGAAGCCCGACCATTGGACCAAAACTAAACGATGAGAAGGAATGGTTATGGTGTCCATCTTAGAGCTCAGAATAGACAAAGGGCGAACCATAGGCTGACCATCAACAAAAGTGTCAAGAAAATCCAAAGTAGTGGTGACACTGCCATGGTGAGGCTTGAAGAGGGAGCAATGAAACACATCGTGAATCTTAGCCACGTGATTGATGACCTCCAGAACTTGGAATGGGCCATAGTAGCGTTTACTTAACTAGTGGTACTTATCCCCAAAAATAGAATGTTGGCGGTAGGTGCAGAGTTTGACATAGACCCAGTCACCAACCTTATAAGTAACCTCCCGACGATGAGCATCAGCTGAAGCTTTCATGGATTGATGGGCTTTGAGTAGCTTACGTCACAACAATGCAAAGAATTCCTCGCAAGAGGAGAGAAAAGAGTCCACAGCTTCAACAGAAGAAGAGCCAGTAGGATATTGAGGAATTGAAAGAGGTGGCTTACCATATGTAATTTGAAATGGTGTAAGACCTGTGGCAGAATGGGTGGAGGTGTTATAACACCATTCAACTAAGCCCAGGAATCGGCCCCATTGTGAAGGAGATGATGAACATAGGAGCGAAGGTATTGCTCCAGTATGCGGTTTAGAACCTCAGTTTGGCCATCGCTTTGAGGATGATAGGCTGTGCTCATTCGCAGTTTAGTGCCATTGAGCTTAAAGAGTTGTTGCCAAAATTTGCTCATAAAAATAGGATCACAGTCAGAAATGAGACTTCGGGGAAAACCATGTAATTTGCAAACCATATCTAGAAAGAGTTGGGCCACTTTGTGAGCATTGAAGCAGGTAGGGAGCATACTGAAATGAGCACCTTTAGAAAATTGGTCCACCACGACTAGGATGACAGTGGAACCATGAAAAGAAGGTAAGCTTGTGATGAAGTCCAATGATAAATCCTCCCAAGGAGGCGAAGGACGAGGAATAGGCAACAACAATCCTGCAAGTTTTTGTGTGCTATACTTGGTGGCCTGACAAGTAGAACACTCTAAGATGAAACGTTGCACGTCCTGACCCATGTCGTGCCAGAAAAAGTTGGCCTTAAGGCGACTAAAAGTCTTAGCAAGACCCATATGACCACCTAATGGGGACTGATGAAACTCGGCCAACAATAGGGGAATGAAGGAGTTGTCCCTGTTGAGCCAAATGTTGCCCTTAAATAAGAGCAGCCTTAGGGAAATAGTGAAGCCAGAATGATTGGAAGGGGAATTAAGGACCCCTTGCTGCAAATTGAGGAACTCTGGGGAAACGACAAGCTCCTTTTTTAGGTCATCCAGGAATTGGAAGTGAGGCATAGACAGAATCCAGAAAGCAGACCCAGTGGAAGGAGAGTCATGGACCTGGGAGAAGGCATATGCGACAGTGTTGTGTGTACCCGCTCGATACTGAATAGTGTAGTCATAACCGAGGAGTTTAGCCAGATAAACATGTTGTTCTGGAGTCTGAATGGCTTGAGTCATAAGTTCCTTAAGACTACGGTGGTCAGTGAGGATGACAAAAGGGTGCCCAAGCAAATATTGATGCCATCGTTTAACGGCAGTGGTAATAGCATGTAACTCACGAATGTAAGTAGAGGCACAAAGTAGTTTGGGGCAGAATTGCTTACTAAAGAAAACAATTGGATGATTGTGCTGGAGAAGAATAGCACCCATGCCAGAGCCGGAAGTGTCAGTTTCTAAAATGAATGGGGAGGAGAAATCTGGGAGGGCCAACACCGGAGCTTGGGTCATAGCACGCTTCAAGGACTCAAAAGCAACTTGGGCTCAAGATTCCACCGAAACTGGTCCCGACGAAGGAGAAGCGTGAGAGGAGCCACAATTTTTGCATAATCGCAAATAAACCTACGATAAAACCTAGTTAGTCCCAAAATATCTTTCAACGATTTAACAGAATTGGGGGTGGGCCAGTCAAGCATGGCCTGAATTTTGGTGGTTACGAGCTCAATACCTTGAGAAGAAACAATGTGGCCGAGGTATTCGATTCGACACTAGGCAAAAACACACTTGGACATCTTAAGGAAGAACTGTTCGTGCCGGAAAGTGTGAAGCACCTGTTGAAGGTGAGAAAGGTGGTCCTCCATGGTTCAGCTATAGACAAGTATATCGTCAAAAAACACGAGAACGAAGCGGTGGAGGAAGGATTGAAGTATGGCATTCATGGTGGCTTGGAACGTAGCGGGGGCGTTGCAAAGGCCAAAAGGCATGACCAATACTTGAAGTGACCCTAGTGAGTGCAAAACGCCATTTTGGGAACATTCGCCAGATTCATCAAGATTTGATGGAAGCCCTGAGTGAGATCAAATTTGGAGAACCAACTCACAGACCCTAAATCATCCAGAAGTTCGTCGATAGTGGGAATGGGAAAGCGATCCTTGACAGTAATCGTGTTGAGAGCACGAAAATCAACACAGAAGCGCCAGGAGCCATCTTTCTTGTAGACCAATAAGATCGGCGAGGAGAAAGTACTCCGGTTGGGTTGAATGTGACCCCGTTGAAGCATTTCTTGAACCTGCTTCTCAATTTCGTGCTTCTGAAAGAAGGGGTAGCGATAAGGACGAACATTTACGGGGTTGGCATCAGGAAATAAGTGGATTGAATGGTCAGTAGAGCATGGTGGAGGAAGGGAAGTGGGTTCGGTAAAGAGGTCGGAGTATTGTTGGAGAAGGGGTTGTAAGCCGGGGAGGTCGACTAAGGGGGTTTGTGTGTCGGAATGAGAGGATATAGGGTATGGGTTGAGTTGGATGTGGAAGAAGACGGCTGCCCGGTTGGTGTTGATGAGTCGAGTCAATTGGTAATGGGTCACCTCAGTTGAGCCTGGGTCTTGACACCCCTTAAGCTCCACGATTTGGTTGTCACGGTAAAAAGGAGTGTGAGGGGGTGTAATTAGTAACCACAGGGCCCAAAGACTTGAGCCAGTCCACTCCAAAAACCAAATTGGATCTGGCCAAGGAGATGATGAAGAGGTCCACCTAAAAGACATGGCCCTGGATGGTAACCAAGATGTTGTGGCAGATGCTGTTGCAAACCAGTTCGTTGCTGTTGTCGACGAGCACCGTCAGAGGCCGAGTTTGTTGGGTGCGTAGATTGAGGGAGTGAATAACCTTGTCCTGGATGAAGTTGTGAGTGCTACCGATGTCGATAAGGATGAGGACATCGCGACCATTGACGTGACCAGGAATACAAAGAGTCACGGGGGCAAGGTGGCTGAAAAAGGCGTTTAAGCTTATCTGTGCGACGGCACCACCTGAATCGGAGGAATCTCCGGGGTCAAGCTCGGGGGCATCTTCAAAGATGGGAGGGGGAGGAGGGTGTTCGCAGGCAGGGATGGAGGTGTCATGGGCAATGATTAGAAAGAAGAGGAACTTGCAGCGGTGGCCCGTGCTAAATCGCTTATCGCAATGATTGCACAAGCCTTTCTCGCGGCATTCGGCTAGCTGAGCTGGGGTGAGGTATTTGAAGGTGGTTTTGGGTGGGGTAGGTAACAGGGGAGGCGAGGGCGAAGAGGTAGGGGTTTGGGGGGTGGTGTAGGGGGGAGGACAAGGACGAAACGAACGTTTCATATCCTGGAACTTATCCTCCTGAAGGCGAGCCAGGGAAGCGGCTTGGATTAAGGTGAGTGGTTGAAGGGTTGTGACTTCCCAGTGAATTTCTGGGGAGAGGTCGGAGATGAAGCAGCTCAACAGAAAAGGGGGAGGTAAACCCACAACAGGGTTAGCTAAGCTTTCAAAAGCAGTGAGATAGCTCAAAACTGATCCTGTTTGGGTGAGTTTGAAAATGGCCCCACGGAGATTGTCATACTGGGAGGGAGCAAAGCGATACTCCAAAGCAGAAATGAGACCAGCCCACGACGAGATCTGGCCATTGCGGAACATCCATTGAAACCAACCCAACACTGGATCATCTAGGTAAAAGGACGCAATCTGGATGCGCTCCTCCTCAGGGGTGTTGTGGTAGTCAAAGAACTGGGAAATTTTAAAGATCCAGGACAGAGCATCGTTGCCTTCGAAACGTGGGACCTCTAACTTAAGATGACGGGGATTACCACGCGGCGGTGCTGGATGCTGGTTGGAGTGTGGAGTGCCCTGTTCGGACTGCGCATTCTCGAGGGTGGATATACAAGTGATTAAGTCATCCAATTTGGAATGGAGGGAGCTCTGGGAATCGGTGAGAGCGGTTTGGGAGTGGGTGAGGCGAAGCACGGCATCCTCAAGGCGGGTGAGGGTCTGGTTGCGAGTGTTTTCAGCCATGGGAGGGTCAATGAAAGCACCAAAAATAATATGTATATAAAAGCGGATCCTGTATTCAAGGCCAGGATCTTACCTCTAGAAATTAAAAGGCAGAAACAAAGCTAAATTTAGGGAAGTTCTTCTTTCTTATTCATCCATTTCAAAGATTCCACTACATATGGAACTCTTACTGCAACGGCATAAAAGGGAAATAACAAACTCATAACAACCCCATTCAATGGGTGACAACTCAGCAATTCCTGCACCAAAATAATAGGAATAAAATCTATCACTAAATCCTAAAATCTAGTGTATGTAGTCATTCCATCCGGCAGGTCTGTTCTAAGCACGCTTGGGCCTCAATGCAGTAAATGGTTCATCATCAGTAGTGCTAGGACCAGTGTCCTTGGTATCCTTGTAGCTATTAACTACACTACAAAGTAAAGCCATAGCATGCAGTATGGCCAATTAACCAAAAACCAATAAAATCACTCCACCAGGCAACGTACCCAGTGTACCTAGTTATGAAACCTATATTTTTTATTTAATACTAAATGCAACATATATTTTTTTTATTTAAAATTTTTATTATACCAGTCTTCGGGCTAGCTCGTGGCCTACGGGCCAGCCCGACCTAAGGTCATTTGGCTCGTTGGACCAAGCAGGCCAGGGCAAAAAGGCCTGGTTCTATTTATGCCATCTTTTTTAAAAGCCCAGCCTGGCCTTATTAGCAGGCTGGCCGGACCGGCCTATCGGGTCAGGTCCAAATTGACAGCTCTACTCGTTTTGTCGGTCTGCTAGTAATCTAGTATACCAGAGAGTACCACTTTGTGGAAATAAATGCATAGATAAGTTATAAAAAAAAATGCACCAATTAAAATATCAAAACAATGGAAGATTAGTTATTTTTTCAGACAATTTATCAAAGGGTGCTAGTATTTAAACACCTACAAAATTACAAATAATTTATTAACATTTGATTTTTTTTTTCAATCTTTTTATAACATCACATTATTAATTATATTAATCACTTATCTCTCCTATCTTTCCACTCTCTTTTATTTAATGAAAAATCAATTTTCTTTTATTTAATTGGCACAATTTCTTTAGGGATAAGAATTTGAGTTTGTTTATACGCATTATTAAAGTAAAAAATATAGATTATATTAATAAAAAAATAATTAAGATAATTAAATATTACAATAAAAGTAATTATTATAAAAATTAATAAACTTGCTAAGATCAAATAATATAGAAACTCTTTATATTATTGGTACATGTCCTATACTTTAAGAATTTTCGAAGTTTGGCGAATGGATAAGATATTTTATGAGCAACTTGAATTGTGATGGAAGCAATATTGAACTTCTCTCAGTC
The DNA here is from genome assembly GCA_026413185.1 of Pueraria montana var. lobata. Classification (NCBI taxonomy): domain Eukaryota; kingdom Viridiplantae; phylum Streptophyta; class Magnoliopsida; order Fabales; family Fabaceae; genus Pueraria; species Pueraria montana. The sequence goes on along the minus strand of CM048651.1, from coordinate 9,745,450 downwards.
CACCGCTCATCAAAAGGATAAGATAACCGTTTTTGAATTGTGATGAGAGCAATATTGAACTTCATCTCACTCCACCGCTCATCAAATGCCTTTTTCTTGTACCAAATGCTTTTTTTTTTCTAAAATATGTTTTTATCCCTCATTTTATCTAAATTTCTATTTTTAGTCCCTCATAAAATTTTTCTGTGTTTTTAGTCCCTCAAAAATTATTTTTTTTTGCTTTTAGTCTCTGACATTAATTTTAACTGTTAAGTGATGTTGTGACGAGCATAATTTGTGCTTGAAAATTTTCTATTTAAGTTTCTAGCGGTTTTTAACTACTGTAAATTTTTTGGCAAACTAAAACTGTCAGAAATGTTAAAAGAATAATAAAAAAAATCAAAACCTCGAACACCAGATTTTCTGAAATCACAAGAAATGTTACAAAAGTAAACATTTGTAGCTGCCAAAAAATTTGTAGCGATTAAACGTCATTAGAAACTTAATTAGAAAATTTTTACATACACAATTTATGTCTGCCATGTCACCACTTAACAGTTGAAATTAACGTCATGGACTAAAAATAGAAAACAATTTATGAAGGACTAAAAACAGGACAGAACAATTTATATGGGACTAAAAACAGTAAAAAAAAATTATGAGGGACTAAAAACAGAAATCAAAATAAAATGAGTGACAAAAAATATATTTTACCCTTTTTTTTCATTATTAAAGCAATCACTACTGGAAAGTAGAAGAAATTTGAATAATATATCATTTGACTTTTTTTTTTTCTGCTGATTGAAATTTCATTTTGGTGTGATTTCGTAATATTCCAAAAGGAAAATATAAAAAAAAAAAAAAAACACACTATTTAAGTTTTTTTAAACATATATGCTACCATAGAAACCAAAAATGTTGAGGTTAAAATACGAGGGGAATCACTCATATATACTCAAATAGACAATTAAATAATGTGAGAAAATTATTAGTTTTAAGGGATGAAGAGATATACTGGACGAGTACTCTGACTTAGACCTAAGTTGATGAAAAGTGCAATTCCAACAGACAACAATATTCCAATTCCAATTTTACGCAACCCTGCAGTTATTCAAAAGCATAGAAATGATAAACTCAAAAATTGATAAATAATATAAAACTGATTTTCTTCATAGAATTTATATATATATCCTAACGTTACAAAATAAAAATATAAGCAAAAAAATTTCAGTTATTTGAAGTTAACGTGATAAATTATCTATGATAATAGTTATGCTTGTAAAATCCTCAAAACATTTAATATTGTGAAAAATTAAGGGTAATAATACAACCAATTGCTATTGCGATGGGTAATTTTGGAGGTTCCAAACACTTTGATGTGTTGCAGTCACATGCAATTGCAATTTTGGAACCCAAATTTAAAACCTTATTTAATTTAGGTTATTAAATTACGAGAGTTTAACTCAAGTTAATATATAAATGCATGTCTTGTGTTTTTTAATTCTAAACAGTTGTCAAATTCCATGTAATATAAGAAGGAAAATTGATGACATTAAAGGGAAAGGAAAGGCTTAGAAAACCTTGAAAAGTCTCCCATGGGTAGATGACAACATCTTTATTCATGTCAAAGAATGCAGCATGCTTCTGCAGAACGTTCTCATCAAGTGGAATGGGTTTCTTCTCAATACCACCAGCTACTCCTGCAAACATGTACATTGGTTGAAGCAACATGTAAGTGGAAATGGTACTAGAGACCAAATTAAGCTACATTAAAAACAAAAATAAAGTAAATTTATGGCTTAGTTAATTACCCTCTAGTTTTTTGTTTACTGGGGCAGGTAAAGAAGCCATGTGGACAGAATGCTGAATCAAAAGCAAATTCAGAACAAAAGGAAAAGAGGTTTCCGGATTAAACTCTAGGAAGATAGATAATGGTTACGAGTTGTGCGAGATGGGATCATATATATAGGTGTGGCCGTGTGGGAATGCGTAACATGAAGCACAACCACCGCCATATGCATGTTATTGGACACGTGTTCACAATCTCTTTGCCCATTTTTTTTCGTTAACAAAATAACCAAACAGCTGTATTAATTGGTCTGTTTTGTCATGTTCTTGTGGAAATGGCATTTTGTTATGTTATGTAGCAAAGTTCAAGATTTCAATGATTTTGTGTCCGAACGGCTGGATGGTTAAAGATTTAGTATGAAATAACTATAATTATCTCTTTCATAAGTTCATAAGTGAGTTTGAATTTTCTTACATCACTTTTTTCCTGTTTGGTAGACGATTTTAATTTTCTTACTCACACTTAAGTAATTGTCTAACAAAGTAAAATTACTTGTGGTTTTAGGGCCTGGTTGGTTAAACTTGTCCAGAAGCACTTCTATGAGAAAAAAATAAGAAGAAAAACATGAAATGAGCTTCTCCATAAATTAAAATTAGAAGATGTGAGACTTTTTATAATTAACTTGTAGAAACTCTCTCATAATTTTTTTAGAAGATATGAAATTTTTTACAAATTAATTTAAGCTTACAAAATAACCTATTTCTTTTCTTCTTTTTATTTTCTTCTTTTATAAGTATTTTTGGATAAACTAACTCAACCATATCCTCCTCAGTCTCTCTGCACCACTCTTATAATTAAGTCTTCGCTGATAATCACAACGTACTATTGACGTCCTGGCCGATATATTATCGTAAATATCTCTCTATTCTATATATCATTCTTTTTTAATATAGAAATGATTTTGTGTCTTGTGGACAGGTTCTAGCGTGCACAAATAACACGAGTTTTGCACCGTGCACAAGTGCTTTTGAGCCATGCGATAAAAGTAATTTTAATCGATGGCTGGAATTCCAAATTGCATAACCAGACGGGAAAATAATGAGGTGGAATATTGTAGCCCTTTTTTTGTGTGGGCCCCAATGTTTGTGATGGTTGGAGTTTATGTATTTGCTCAGGAGCGTGTCCCCCTCCCCGTCTCCTTCATTGGTTACGCCTTCCTTTTTACTTTTTCGTTATCAGAGCATATCAACGTGGTTTTTTTTATCGAGCAGAAATATCTTCAACTCCACTCCTATCACCATTTACATTCATACCTGTTACAAATATTCAAAACAAAAAGCACAATAGTAAAACCCAAAGCACCATCACCATTTGCATCTAGTTAAATTAATCATAATCATAACTACAAAGTTTATACAATCTAATTAAATCAATCAATTGATTCTAAAAAATATATATATACTAGTCATCATCAGTAATACTAACAAAATAACTTGCTAAATGACTTACTTAAACTTCATCATATTATACAATTATATATTGTTCATCTTCAAATTTCACTAACCAATTCACAACCAGTACATTTCACAAACTTTCAAACTCAAATAAAATTGCCCGTCTAAAACACACAACAATTCAAATTTTGACCACTAAGACACAATGAAAATACAACATCATTATTCTTCAATTGCCAACGTACGGGGATGAACAAAAAGTGTATTATGTTGATTATATGTATACTTTGATTCAAAATTGTTATAATGAGTATATAATTACCAACATCATTACGGGGATTTAACAAAAAGTGTATTTTCACCTAATATTGTTTGGATACTTTGAATTAAATTTGATTTTGAGTATATAATTATCAAAATGGGTTTAATGTTTATATGTATATTTTTTTTTCCTATTATAAATAACTGTGTGAATACTCCCTCCGGCTTCGAATATAAGTAAAAAAAATGACTTGGGTCTTGGATTTAAATATAAGCAAATCTAAACTAATTTTAGTTCATTTAATGAGATCATCTTTCAATATACCCTTCATTTAATAGGGGCTTTAATTCTAATGACTCCTTATTCTTGATATCAAATTCCAACTAAGGGCAATTTAGAAAAATAACTTATTTTTTAATTGAGATTGATGCAATTAAATGTTGTTAATCAACTTTCTTAGTTAGCGTAAAATAGTTTTTTTGCTTATATTTAGATCCGAAGGGAGTATTTATATTAACATATTAAAAATAAAGCTTAAATCCATTTTGGAGGATTAAAATTGCACAATCGTAAAATTATAAGGACCGAAAGTGGATTTAAGCTTAAAAATAAATAGACATTTAATAATTTTTACTTCATGTTAAATACTACCATAGTTATAAGCAACATAGGATAAATCATCAAGACCGAGGAAAGTAGTTAAATTAGTTATTTTTAATTAATTCTACCATAAATTCAAATTTTATTTCAAAAATACCATTTGCTTTAAGTGATTGTCATAGAGAATAAGTGGAATGCATAGGAAATGAAGTTAACAATAAATTAAAGGTATAAAAGAAATTTAATCCTTAGTAACTTTAAAAACCAGTGATCGTTGCTTACAATTAGGACAAAAGAAAAATTCAATTTGTTGCTTATAATTAGGACAAGAGGTAATATTAAATTAAAAATATATTTACATAATATGTTAACTTTTGAAATAGAATCCATATCTCTTATAAAAATATTAAAATTGAATAAATATAGCAAGACTTTTGATTATATTTTTTAAATCAATAAATAATAAACATGAATAAGAGTATTAGTATAATGGTAAATTAGACAAAATCCAACTAGAATTGATTTTGGTAGAAGTAGAAGCTACTCCTACTTGCTTCAACTCTACCATAATTTTTTTCCATTAAAATTGATTTTACTAAAATAACTAAACATGCAAGATTTTGATCAAAATCAAGTTTGACCCACTTCATCATGTTTCATAATTATTTTAAACTTTAAAGCCAATCCTTAATTTACAATCCACGTGGATTATTACCTTTTTCAATTAATGTCATATAAGCTTTCCCGTCTCCTTTCCAAAAAAAAATATATAAGCTTTCCTGTCCGGTTATGCGGTTTGGAATCGCAGTCATTGATTAAAATTACTTTTATTGCACGGCTAAAAAACACTTGTGCACAGTGTCAAAGTCGCGTTACTTGTGCACGCTAGAATGCGTCTGATTTTGTGTAGCTAGAGTTCCATTAGTTAATCCTGCAAATGTGGCATGGCAACATCAAACTTGCATGTTTTAGCTTTTTCGTCCCCCACAAACTAACAATTTGTATTGACAGTTTGACACGTTTTATCGTGTTCATTCTTATGAAAATGACATTTATTTTGTTTTGTACTAGAGTTCAAGACGTGTAAGATGTTGTGCAGCAAAAGTAGGTCCTGCAAGCATAACCGCAAAAGTGACACGTATGGCAACTTCTAGTCTGGTAATGGACACGTATTCATCAAATCTTTACTCCGTTTTTTCCTGTTTAGTTGACCAGCATAACTCTTTATATCACGTTCCTGAATTACATTTATGGTAATATTTTTTATTTCAATAATTATGTATTGATGGTATAAAATAATTTTATATTATCATCTGTTCATAAATCATTACTGATATGACTTTCAAGATAAGTCAACAATCTTATTATACATGATGGTATGTGATTAGATAATAATATAGAATTGTTTTATATTATTAATACACAGTTTTTCCTCATATTTTTTTGTAGAGAAAAATATAGAGAAAGAGGGTTAGGATAGTAAGCTTAACCACCGAGCACATGGATCAACTAGTGCAAGATTGTTTTATCTTAATTAAAGATCTCGAGTTTGACTCTTGGATATACAACTGAGTTAAATACTTGGATTTGTCGTCATATTAGTCCTACTAGGCTCGAACAGAATTGTCTTTAATAAAAGATGCATGTGATCTATATCAAAAAAAGGATAGCTTAAAATAAAAGAAAACTTCCAACTTTATAGAGTGTTTATTTAGGGTTTAGGGCAAAGGATTCACAATGGGCTAATAAATATAATATAGTTCAAAATATGTAACATTTTAAGCTATCAATCAAACTTTGGGTATTAATTAGAGATGGCAAAAATATTCATACCTATAGATATTTGTGAGTAAAATTTGCTATAAAAAATGGATAGCTTAATGGGTATGTATCCACATTGTTAAATAAATGGATTTTTTTTTTTTTTGCATTAGCCAAGTGATGGCCTTGACGTCATCACAAATAAGGTTGTCACTAATTTATTTGCATCAACTAAAATAACCATCGTTCATTAGCAAGCCAATGCAAAAAAAGAGGAAAAAAAAAGGACTTTATTGCTGTTGCGATTGTAACACCCCTCTTTACATTGACTCTAAACCCGACATACACACGTTTTAGTTTTAGTTTAATTAAAACTCTTTATGAAAACTGGGTTAATTTTTCGCGCATGTGAAACGTGTTGCACGTGAATAATAAATAACACATAAATGAAGAAAACATCATCTTTTTCGTTGTCAAGTACATCATGGAAGCGAAATACAAGGGGAAAAGATACATCTGAATAAAGAAAGAGATACATCATCTTATCCCACCCCAGACCTACAGAGTAGTTTATAAGCTACAACACTCCTAAAAAACTAACTCATCTTTACCTAGATGACATCTATAACCAGCATCCAAAGGGTCCTCGAATAGGAAGAGGGACCATTGCTTGCTCCATGACGGTGAGGATAGATACTGCGGTGTGCTGACGAGAGTCCCTCGGTAGAATGTGGCGTATCCAGAATGTAGTTCATCGTATCTATTGACTGTGATGGTGTAGGTCCTTCCATCTCTATCTTGAACGCGTCTTATCATTCCCCACAGCTCACGTGGATTGTAAGTCACTCCCATGTTCTGTATGATCGGTGCGTCCATCTTCACGTAGTGCGGTAACATACGAAAGAAATAACAAAATGTATGGAGTGAGGTGTTGTTCTTTTGACGTCGTTTCAATGGAAAAGTCGAGATGTTTTCTCAGTCCAACACACAAGCAAACACATACAATATTATGCTATGGGGAACATAGGGTTTCATTCTAAGTTCTCAAGGTTAGTTTCATCATGGTCATCATCATCATCATCATCATCAACATCATCGTCGTATGGATCCATACTATCGGTTGATCAACCACTAATCACAAATCAACCTTTGGGAAACGATGATGAGTATGTATATCTTTGATCCACAATCCAAGGTACACTGACACCAATACCGGCCCATCAGTCATCAATATTCATATCCATATCAATAGTACCAATCTCGTTACGTGTAACCAACCTAGCAAAATCTCGCAAAAGATATACCTGATAAACAGAAATTTGTGTTTAAGTATGAGTTTTGACCTTAATTTACTCTATTTTTTATTAAGCTTATTGGAAAAACTCATGGACTTTTGTGAAGTGTGCAATAGTTAGGACAAGAGTTGAAAATTGTGGAAAAGTGCAAAAAGTTGTTGAAAAAGAGCTAGAAAAGAGCACCAGTAAAGATCACGACCATGCTCCAAATAGCACAGCCGTGCTGATGCATAAAAGAGTAGAACACCTGTGCTGAATTGGGAGGACCGTGCTCTGATTTGCACAAAATGAGCCATTAGCGTCAACATTTTTCGAGAACGGTCATGTTCCTTACATCATGGGTGTGCTGAATCTGAAGTTTGAATTTCAAATTAGCCCACCTAAAGAAGCATGGTCGTGCTCCTTATAGCATGGTCGTGTTGCCTTCCATGAGTCAGTTACAATTCTTGTATTATACATAGTAAATTGGAAGTGGGGGTTAAGGTATCTTTTTGTTATGTTTCCCAATTGGGGAGTTCTGAGTGAGGAAGTTTTTGTGCAAGGAGTTTTAGCTGAGAGAGGACGTAAAGATCATCAGTGGGGTTTGATACTGTAAAGTTCTCTTCCCTTTGTAATCTTTATGTCGTTTATTGAAATTGCCTGCTTCCTTATGACCATGAGTGGCTAAATTCCTAAAGCCTAGATTGTGATGTAATTGTACCTTAAACCTCAGTTTTGTTCTAATAAAATTCTCATCGCATTCAGTCAATTGTGTTTCATTATTGCTTTCATTGATATTTTAGAACTGATCACTCTAAACACTAATTAGTTGCATGTCAGTGATCATCTGTTTGTGATTAATTGATCTGTGAAGGAATTGAATTTTTATAACCTGCATGATCAAACTAGTTGTATGAATTTCCAATGGATTAAATTCTATTAATCAACCTCTTTGTGTCTGATCATTTGCCCTAAATTAATTCATCTATGACAAATTGAGAATTAAATTAGGGGAAATAGAGTAGCTAGACCATGGCCAAAGGCTAACTAGCGACTTTAAGAGGACTGGTAATTGTAGAATAATTTGGGGTTTTCTTAGGATATGAATTGGGGGGGAAAGGTGCATGTAAAGTCACAATCCTAGGTTTGTCTCGAGTTTGAGCATGGGGATGGAAAAAATGTGGTTGGGAGGGAAGATGCCACTAAAAGTGGTTAGGTTCCCTGGCAGAGATTAGTCATCAGCAAAGTTGGTGGATACTCCGCACCAATGTCATGGTGACCCTAAAAATATAGTTGTTTTCTTTTGTAAATATAATTTTCATGAGGAATTTCCTTAAGTTTATTGGAAAATAATGCAAAACAATTGCAATTTAGATGTAGCATCTCTAATGCTAAAGTGGTGTCTCACACTATATGGAAGGATAGAAGAATTTTCTCCTAGCTAGAAGTTTAGTGTGGCACGTAGTACCTAAGCTTATGCGCTAGTTCCAACACTAGAAATTGTTAACTTTCACTAGACACTTAGCGTTGAGATGCCAGAGAGGAATTAATGCTAATGCAACTCTAGGTCATATGAATTTCACTAGCACTTAGTGTGGGAGACACTGTGTTGGCGGATAGTTTTGAGGGATTCCTAGATAGTTTTAGATCATCGTCTGAGACACCTAGCCAATGTTGGATGTTGGCAACTAAATTATTTGTACATTGTAATTAATTCTATAATGCAATTTAGCCCATTCTAGTTGCTATAAAAGTCATTCTGCAAGGCCATTACTCAAAAATGTATTAGGAGATGACTTCTAACTACACTCAAGCCAAGTCTCTAAAATTTCTCCATTTCCACCATTTAGGAGGCAACCCTTAGAAAGAAGCTTGAAGACTCAATGGAATCACCATCATCCATCATCATTTATGACTCTTTCATTTGTATTTTACCATGCTTTGCTAAATTCCACTACAAGAAAAAGGTTAATTACCAACAAATTTAAATCTGTCGGAAATATTAATCTACCAACAGATATTACCAACAGAATAATAATTTGTAGTTAAAATTAAATTTCGACGGATTTTTACCGACATATATATCCGTCGGTAATTTAATTTTATCAATGAAAATTATCGGCTGTCGCAACCAGGGTCACGGCGGGACGGTAAAAAATATGTTAAAAAATAGAGGAGTCGCCACCATAGTTTATCATGGAAAACTACGGAAAAAACCTTTTTGAAAATAAAATAGTCTTGAAAACCAGATTTTGGATTCGGGAGTCGATTACGCGTAGGGAAGGTATTAGCACCCTACGACGCCCATTCGAAGACGGTTACCTCTAATTAAATGTGCAAATTTTAATAACTTTAAAATTATTTATTTTACCCCTCAAAATAAAACAAGAATATTATTGAATATTTTATTTACTATATTTTTTAAGCAAGAGAATTTTAATTATTAAAAAGAAGTTTATTATTATGGAAAGAGAGGATTATTATTATAATTTTTTAATCTTTCTAATTTATATATTTTTTATTTTTTAGCTCGACAGGAGTGGTCCCCTGCTCCTACGTATCTCCAGGTGCAATGGAGAATTCAGAGTTACGTAGTTCTTTTGGGTAGAAAAAAAATATTTGTGTGCTGATGTTTTTTATTTTATCTTTATTTTTATTGAATTCAGGATTTCTGAGCTGTCACATCCCATACGTCCTAAAATATAAAATTGACAAAGGTGTACACCCAAGTCAATCTATTTTTATTCTTGAAGCAGTTAAATTTTGATTTAATATTTTATTTTGGAAAAGAATTTCAAGACATCAAGCTGTCACAACTTGTGTCTCAAAATCTTGGAGTTAAGTGGATGTCACATCCAATTAACCTTTTTTCTATTAAAACAAAAAGTTATCATCAATACTTTATTTTGTTATTTTTTATTAGCTTTATTATTATCTTAGAAAATGGGAGCACATACACAAAAGTTTCTTACGTTACTTAGATTTTTGCAATACAATCATACATACTATATTCACTATAAATAATCATGGCCACCTAAAATATTAATAACGAAAATAAAAGAGAACAAGGGAAATTGCTTAAAAAAGAAGGAATAATAAAAATGAAAAAGGGTATAAACAAGGCAACAGATATGAATAAAAAGGTGAAGCTAACATGACATATGAAAGCAAATGGCGTCAGATTTTAAACAAAAGACATTAAACAAAACAAATCACAATCCGCATATGGTAGTGGGTATCCACGTGATAACACTAGCATTAACTGGAGAATAAGAATTGAATAAAGAAAAAGGATTAAAACAAATAGGACAAATCACTGAGCAGAATACAAACATCACAAAATAGAGTAGAAAATGAAGATGTTGGAGGAAAACTTATTCAAGCCCGTGGAAAGAACGAAACTTGAAACTGAACTGGGAAGTGCAACACTTGCGTGGTGGTTGATTCTTTGTTGAAAGTCTATGGTGCTAGTGCGGATCAGCGAGTGTGTGCGGTGGTTGACGGATGGCTTAATCTAGCGGTGTGCACACAGAAGGAGGAAGCAGTGTTTTTGGTTGGGTTGATGGAGGTTCACCGCACACTGCTTGGAGGTGGTTCGGTGTTGTGCAGTGTTCATAATGTGAGTTGCTTGTGTTATCTCACAATGGCAAGGTGTATTTTTTGAGGCAGTTCGCAGCTGGTGAGCCATAGAGGCTCAAGAGGGAGCATAATGGCCTTTTGAGAGAGAACGCTAAAGAGTTTTATATAGTGGGTATGTGTTTGGATCACTGCAGGTTTGGTGTGAGGTTGGTGCCTATGGAGGCTTGAAGGCAAAAGTTACCATCAATAAGGTGTCTTTAGTGTACTGAGAGGATTAGTTCAAGGTGGCTAAAAAACAAGGTGTGCCATTTTTGGTTTAGACGGAAACTACTGCTACACATTGATCTTTTTGTGATGGAAGATGATGAGATAATGTGAGTAACCTCTCTTAGGTGGGTTTTTGGTGAAGAAAAGGTGGAGAAGCTTCAAAAGGGTTGTGTGTGACCAGGAGGAAGGGAGTGTGGGTTCCCCCAAAAAATCCCCCCTCTAGAGTGTGGTTGAGTATCCTCTTTATGAGTGTGGGATGGTAGTGAAAAAAGAGGGAGTGAGCCGTTTCCCCCTGTGTGCAGTGCGCTGCTATGTTGTAAAGGAGAGAGAGCCAGGAGGTGTCATCCTCTGTCCCCTCCCGTGTGTGTGTGTTCTTCAACTAAAAAAGGTTAACTGTTGAGATAAAAAATGCCTTTTGGGCTGAACAACTTTTCACCCTCTCTAGCTTTTAGGTGCAGTGCAGCTAGCTTGACAAAGTGCAACCTAATGCACAGGTATCTCTAGAGAGAAAATAAATGCAAGCTGCAAGCTCTCTTCCCAAAACTACAAAAGTCAATGTAACAAGGAAAGAGAAAAAAAAAAAACAAACAAGCAAAGCTCTGTTGCCTCAAACAAAAAAGAATGGTTGCTTTCCCACCTAGTAAAAAGATAAAGAGATTTGAATTGCTGGCAAGATCTTTTTATTTTATATTATTTTTATTTTTTTGTTTTCTTTTTAATGTTTGTTTTTTCCCTTTTTTTTTTATATATTTTTCCTAACTTTGGCATTTCTTTCTTTGTCTTCATTTTTCTTTTTTAGACTTGAGTTGCAGATTAAACAAAATTATATTTTGAATTTTAAGAAGCAACTTTAAATTGACCTGTTTGTTAGTTTTTTCCTTATTTTTATTTTCAATTTTTTTTTTGTATTTATTTGTATTTACTCGGACAAAATTGGGTGCTGACATCGGCGGAAAATCTATCGGTAATAAAATCTAATGTTACTGATGAACATTACCGACAGAAAATCTGCCGGTAATAGAATCCGTGGGTAACATATAAAAAACTGTCGGTGACAATAAAATGAAAATATAAAAGAGAGAGAGAGCATTCCCATTTGTTAAATATGATTATATATGATGAAAAGTTTTATTATTCTTATTATTGATTAAAAAGGTTTATAAAATATATTTAAAAATAGAAAAATTTATATAAATATATTAATATAATATATAGAAATTCAAATAAATTGATAAGTATATATAATAATTTATTTTTTAATTTCTACTTTTAATTATAATTTTAAATAAATTACTTTAAATTATTTTATCTTTATATATATATATATATATATATATATATATATATATATATATATATATATATATATATATTGGTGAATCTTTAAATATATATATTTAAAAAATAACGCACGCCTATACATATTTTTATTTAACATATGTAATTCACCTCTAATTAATTTAAATCATCCCTTTTGGTCCATGTGTTTTTTGGCTAGCAAATCACAATCACCATCTATATGATTGATTCATTTTGAAATTAATCACTCACCATTTCTGTGCTTGAATTGCTTATTCCAACACTAAATATCATGATCATCTTCATTGGCATCAATAACATTAAATAATTTCAATCTATTTTAATATTCATATTCATTCTTTAACCCTAGTGTCTCCATATGCCACAAATAGGGGTGAAAATAGTCAGGGTCAAGTTAGGCTTTGCTAGGCCTGAGCCTGGTAGTTGCAGCACCTGGCCATGGTTAAAAGTATATGGCCTAAGCCTGACTTGTTTACCTGTCAACGTTAAAGGCCTGACCTGCCCTACATGATAGTCTGACTTAGCTTACAAGACTGTTTAAGAGCCTACTTTGTCATAATTTAACACTAAGGTAGAGGTCAAAATATACATGTTAAGATTTGCGAGAATCGAATTTATGTTGTTTATATACAATATAAATATATTTTTAAGGTTTAATATAACATTCATGATAACTTATTTAAAAATATATTTTGTAATAAAACTTTTAAATAAGACATAAATTTATGTTTCAATAGAGTTAATTATAAGTTTTAACTTGACTTTTTATGTAGATCAACATGTACATTTAAAAAGACAAAATAAATATAAGATTTAATACAATATAAATAATAATAATAACTAAATTATAATAATTAATTTCTATGAATATATTGCAATGTTATTAAATGTGGTATATTATTAATTATTAGTATTAGTTAATTATTATAAATGTTATAATTGAGTAAAAATTAAGTTACTCTAAAAATTCAAAGTTAATATTCAATTTAATTTAATAATATAACATTTAAGAATGATTCAATTCTTATTTTAACCACTAAATATTAATTTTTAATTTATATAATATGTATATAAAAAAGAAAAAGATAGACTCAAAATATATGTTAGTGGGACTATTATTAAAGAGAAAAACGGCTATGCACTAATAGTGTAAAAAAGTTTTACACTGCCATCTAATCACAATCCACCATGTATGGTAAGTTTGTTGACTTTTACAAAATTACCTTAAAAGTAATATCAACAGTAATTTATGATTGGATGACCGAGTAAAATAGTTTTACATTGTCAGTACATCACTATTAAACTCATTATTAATTTATTTAAAACATAGTCTATTCAACTTAAAACTACTATTATTGAATAAAAAAAAGCTTAAAATTATTAATTTTAAACAAAATTTTAATAATATGTTCCCTTCACTACCCAGAAATTAGGGTTAATTTGTTCAGCCCCAACCGTAGCCGCACTTGTGTTTCTGCATCATCTCCGATTTGCGACAATGGCAACCAAATGAGCAAGAAGAGAAAGGTAACTCAATCATTCCTCAACCCTTCATCAATCAATAACTATTTTTTTTTCCGTGTGTTACTGTATTTGTAGTTCATAGCTGATGGAGTGTTCTTCGCAGAGCTGAACGAGGTTCTGACAAGAGAGTTGGCCGAGGACGGTTACTCCAACGTGGAAGTGAGGGTTACGTCGATGCGCACTAGAACCACCAGAGCCACCAGAACCCAAGTCGTTCTGCTTCTCGCCAGCGCCGTTGCTACTTCATCTCTCCAGCTCTAACAATAAATAATCAGGTACCAATACATAATTATAATAAAATAATTTGTGAATTGTTTGTGTTTTAATGTTTGGTTTTGATTGGTTGGGGAATTAGGCTTCATGATTCTTCATTTAACAGATTAAGCTTTTATGAGAGTTGGTATTTGACATAAATTACATATCTGAAAATTCTCTACGACTTTTGAACCTGTAGCTTTTCTTGTTCTAAACAAAATTTATTGATGCCTGCTATCTTTTCAATAAATTTACTCTTGCTCTGTCATGAAGCCATTTGAGTACTACTATTGCTAGTCATGTGCTTATATTATTAGCATCCTATGAAGTACGGACACCAGACACAACACTGACACGGACACCAGGACACAACTAAAGTTTAAAACATAGAACACGGAGACACGACATATATATATATATATATATATATATATATATATATATATATATATATATATATACTCCCTCTGGCTCTAAATATAAGCAAAAAAACTGTTTCACGTTAATTAAGAAAATTAGTTAACAACGTTTAATTGCACCAATCTCAATTAAAAAGTAAGTTATTTTCCTAAACTGCCCTTCATTGGAATTTGATATCAAGAATAAAAAAGAGACATTGGAATTAAAACCCCTATTAAATGAAGGGTATTTTGGAGATAGTTTCATTAAATGAACTAAAATTAGTTGATATTTGCTTATATTTAAATCCAAGACTCAAGTCAATTTTTTGCTTATATTTGAAGCCGGAGAGAGTATATATATATATGATCAACATGACAAAAATTTAAATTGATAATTAAGATTTATATATTTATCTTAACACAAGTTAGGAAAACTGAAAAGCAAGACGAACAGAGGGTGTACCAGTTACGCGGCGTGAGAACCAATGATGCCGGCATATTCGAGAACGTGAACGTACGGAGGAGAAGGCAAAAAGTACGTGAGAGAGGTTACTAAAATAGGTTAATTTTAAAAAAGAAATTTTATTATCTAATCTTTTAGGTTCAGTTTTAAAAGTTTTGATAAAAAAAAAATCAGAGGAGTGTCCGCATGTTTGGGCCGTGTCCGGGCTGTGTCCAAGCTCAAAAAAAAAAAAAAAAAAAACTGGACACAGCAAAAAAGTGTCCGACACCGCTTCCATCACGTGTCCACGGCGTGTCGGTGTCGGAAGCACGTCGAAAACCTTGACATGGCCTTCCTCTGCCGTGTCCGTGCTTCCTAGTTAGCATCTTAGATGCTTATAGGCATGTGATTTCCATCAATTAAAACAAGTTCAGGCTTTATGAACTTAAGTGATCAGGTTTATTAACTCAAATTACCATTTTCTTTAAGGCCAAACATGGACTCATATTCTTATATTCCTTCCTTCATAGTTCTGGTTTCATCATCTTAGCAACATTACACAGGTTAGAATATGCTTTTTCCTTCTTGCTACTGAATAGTAGAAAAGTTGTTATAATAGCAGGTTACTTAACATTTGTTTTACTACTGATCTTTTACCCTATCTCAGTCAGCAAACAAAGAAATTGACTGTAGGAGTATCATACGATTTTTAAGTTAGTAATCGGAACTTGATTCTTTCTCTGTTCTATGCCTTTTTTTTTTTTTTTCCAAATCCAAAAGAATTACAGTTCTAGCGGTCACCTTGCTTCTGTTGGAATTTCTTTTTCATGATAGTATCACAGATTCTTCTTGCTGTGAACTTATATTAGTATTTAATGTGTTTATTACAAATTTGACTTATAGTGTTTATTTAACATGTATAATTGGCACTTCGGCACATTAAAAGTTTCTTTATATTTTTATTCATATACTTCTGTTCAGCAGTTTTTTTATCAGGATAATGAGTAGGTCCTACTAAGGGAATGGTGAATCGTGCATTCTGTAATTTACCCTTTTGTATAGTTTAATTAATACCAGGGTCTGAGATTTAGTGGAAGGGTAACTTGAAGAAGATAGTAACTATCAGTAGTAATTCTTATGGTTAAATTCACTGCTTTTAAAGAAGATAGTAACTTTGTAATTCTATATAATAATAATGGAGTCAATTTTTATATAATAGACGTGGTGCTTGACATTTAGGCTCTAATTAAGTGGAAACACTAGAGTATGACTTAGTGACTTATGAATAACTATTTCATATCATGAATGGTGATGAACATTAATATCTATTTAAAAATGACACATTGTAAACCTTGAAAAAAAAAATTGAGAGCCACGTACAAGTACTTATGGACATTTATAATTAATCATAATGATTTTATTCAAGATTCAAAAGGAATGCATGTAACAATAAAACATGTAATGCAAAATTTGTTCCTTCATTTAAAATATTGTTTTTTGATTTTTTTTAAAAAAAATGAAATTATCGATGATTGAACTATTAAAAGATTGCTTTTGAATTATCGAGAATGACTTAATCATAAATAACACGTGTCTATAGTTCTAATTTTAAAGAGCATTTTAAGTCTAAAAAATAATACATGTCATTATTTACTTTTCTTATTTTTAAATTTTAATTTAATGTATTTTTATTCTCTCTCTCTCTCTCTCTCTCTCTCTCTCTCTCTCTCTCTCTCTCTCTCTCTCTCTCTCTATATATATATATATATATATATATATATATATATATATATATATATATTTTAGTTTTTATATCCAGTCCCATATCCAGCTTTATCTTGGGAGTATCTATGCTTAGCATGGCAATGGTAAATCTGCTGCTCACTCTCTAATCCCTGCAATGCCTCTATGTCTTATCAGAAAAATTAATTTCTCATCTTCTTATAGGAAACTATGTTCACTATCTTTATCATAGTTGGACATTTTAGATCATAATATTTCCTGTTATTGTTCTCTCTGTTTAATCATTATGCTAGACTTCAAGTGCTGTCCAACAAAAAACAGAGATTGAAGGAAAGGGACCTGATGAAAAAAAAAAGAAAAATGACACATCCAAAAAATTAAAAGGAACTTCTGCAAATACAGGTTCCAAAGTAGGATAGAGTGGAAAGGCAGGCTCTGGTTCGGGCAATAATGGCATATCACAAAGGTTATTTTGATAATAGCCTTGCTTGGTTCTGTAAATAATAGCCTTGCTAAAATCTATTTAGGCCCCTTTTTTCTTTTACAATTATCTATCTTAGTTATTTTGATATTGACAGCAAAAGTTTGAATTGAATTGGTTTAATTAAAAGCATGTCGATTTTATCTAAACTCTGTTTGGCTTTTGTCTAATGACTTATTCGTAGGAATCAACTACAAACAAAAAGGGAATCTTTGACCTGATGCTTGTTGATGGTATGCATCACCTCCATTCATGATTGTCTTTTTTTTTCTTTTTTTTTTTCTTCAGTTGCTGAGATGATGAGTTAACATTACCATTGACTTTTAGGACCCAATGCACAAAACAATTCTACTAGTGTCATTTCTCAATCTTTTGTGCCTGGAAGACTATTGTCTTAATGCCTGCAACTAATCTTAATATAATATGGGAATGGACTTGTGGAATGCATCTTCTGGTGGTGCCAAAGCTACAAAAATGAGACAATCAATCTGGTGTCCCGGGAGTTGTTGCCCTAGTTGAACAATGGAAACCCCTACACTTAGAAATAGGTTGACGACATTATTGGAATTTTTGTACTAGCATTTGGGGAGGGATACTAACGATAACATTTGGTACTTTTTTCATAGCACGGTTGATGTAATAAGCATACATTTGATTAATTTATACATTATTATTTTGGAAATTCCTTTTTTTCATTATGTTAATTTTAATTGAAATTTATCAAACCATGTAAATGTCAAATGCAGGGAGAAGCAACAAATGAACCCATGTATGTTTTAAATTATGAATGCTTTGACTTGATATAACTAATTTATATAGGATTCTAATTATTATAATCAATACCAATAGAATCTTTTAAATTTATTAGGATTATGCCTTTTTATATAATATTATTAATTTGTAGCAAGATATGTATAATATAATAAGCATTTACAAATTGGCATAAAAAAAATTTTAACGACAAAATTACCGACGGATTTATCCATCGGTAAATTAGATGATAATTACTGACGGATTAGTCTGTCGGTAATTATTGACGGATAATTCTATCCGTAATTGTTGACAAATTATTCTCTCGGTAAACCAATTGATATGTACCGGTGGACATTTTCATCGGTAATTACCGACGGATTCATTTGTCGGTAATTACCAACAGCTATTTCTACAGATAAATCCGTCAGAAATTACTTATGGAATATAAAAATCCGTCGGTAATTTTTTTCCGATGCCAATATTACCGATGGAATTTTATCCATCGGAAATTTGTAATTACCAACTGATTTTCATGCTTACCGACGGATATTGGCCGTCGGTAACGACAACATTTCTTGTAGTTTCATTGTAGTTAGAATTAGATGAACCCACTTCTAATCAATGCAGGTTCTTGTGAATTAGAGTAATCATATTTGTTTTTAAAGCTTTCTATCAACTAATCTTTGATTGATTGATTTTAAGTTATATGAATAATAAGGAATCTTGTGTATGTATGCTAGAACTAAGTTAATTGGCATGCATTAGGATCTGATTAAGAATAGTACTTCTTGATGTATGAGTTCTTTGAGATTTTTGTACTTAATGTTTAAATTAATCTTAATGGAATTATGGGAATAGGACATGTTAATCATAAAAGGGGTTTTTTTTACTAAAAAGTCAGGTTTAATCTACCTTAGTGAAATCTAGATTTTTAATTCATGGGTATACTTGTATTGAATAATTTTGGGTGAAAATATTCGACGAAGAAATTAAAGTGATTCAAATCTAATCTAAGGTTTATTAGATGGGTACTTTTGTTTGTAGGAGTTTGACATTGAGATTGGAGATAAAAAGGAATTGAAAATAAAGTGGTTGATCAGATCACTTATATAGTGGTTAACAGCAATTAAGGAAACTTTTTAATAAATGATAATTAATTTATAAGTCCAAATAATACAAATTATAGATAAGTAACTCGTAGAATAAAATCACTTAATTTAGAGGAACATTTTTTTTTCTAACCATGGGTATTGATATGGATTTTTCATAGTTGGAAGCAATAATTAAATTCCGTCAGGGACTGTGGATTCGAACAGTGGACCACTTGATTAAGAGACATAAGTCGCCAACCAATGTTGGTCAATTTAGAGGAACTATACTTATAGGAAGTTTTTCTCCTTTACCTAATAAAAACAAACTACTCCTGATATACTATTCATATTTTAATCGCGAATAAAAACCCTGATAAGTACTTGTGAACATATTACAAATTTGCCTTCTTATTTCATAGACAAAGGTACATTTAACTTAACAAATAAACCCATAGACAAACAACTTTGCTTTTTACATTACAAATTCCAAACATGATGGATGACAGACAAATTTAACTTAACAAATAAACCCAAAACACACTTCTGAAATTTTAATGTATTATATAGCCATCTATTCTTAAAAACCAACATTACTACCTTGAAGAACTTCTTCCTTTTTCACATTAATTTGTCTATAAAAGATAAATTATATCATTAATTGATTGAATATTACTTCTTTTTGCGTGACGAATGTTCCTTTTTCAACAGTTCAAACACGCTTCCGTCATAAACACCACGGATTGTTTCCTTCTGTAGAAAGCCATTCTTGTCTTTGGCAAGTTTGAAAAGGAATTTCCATTCAACCTCACCACCTATCCTGTATTGCATTATGGTTGCAACATGTTAATGTTTTTCTTTTTCTTTTTTAATTTTTGAAGAGAAAAGAATAATAATTATTATTAATGAAAAATTTGATCCCATAACAGAAATGACAAACCTACCTTCCTTTCAAATCTTTTGGCTCTCTATTTGCCTTTAACATCTCCTTTAGCTCATCATATGTTAAAGCATTTGGATCAGTATGTGCATGTTTTGTGAAAATTTCTTCAAATTTTGAAGAAACAAACCTAAAAGAATGATCATGAATTATTATAATACCAGCAAATTAAAGCAATAAAGATATATGAAATTAATGGAATGTATGAAAATTAACAATCAACTACCTTCCTTCAGTATCATAGACTCCAGTGTCACTGCCATGTTTGCCGAGTTGGATATTCTTAATTTCGATTGGGAAAAGTAAAGATGGAAACTTTCCCTAGAACATAAGAACCGGATAAGTGTTAGCAGTAAGCCAGTAAGTACTTATAGATTAAAAAACATGTTTTGAGGAGTTTGTATAAATTAATTATTTGTGCCTATTTCTCACCATTATTTAATTTAATGAGAACTATTAAAAACTTTTATAAATAACCTTTAATAAATGATTTAGATGAGTCTCCACTTCATTGTGAATAATTCACAAAGATAAAATTTCACCACCCATTTCATATATAAAGCGAAAATAGCAAATACATGATAGTAGTATTATAATTGAACAAAGAGTGGCTCTCTATTTACTATAATTAAAAGTAAATGTTATCAGACTCATCACTCTGCTTAATATATAACTTTTTGTTAAATTATATTTTTGTCCTTCAAAATATTATAATTTTTATGTGGTTTTTCATTTTTAAATAATTTTTATTTAGTCCTCATTTTTTTTCATTTCATATGTCGTCCCTTCTTAGTCTTTCATAGTTTTATCTATTAAGTGTTATTTTTTATTTACTTTTAATCTTTTTAAATCACAATTAGGACCATACATTTAATACATTGCTAAAAAAATTGCTTTTTGAATTATTTTTTTTAACATCAACAGTTTCAAGAATAAATAAATAAATAAATAACTTATTTTTTTAAAATACGAATATAAAAATAATACACTATAACCCACGGGAATATAGATGGAGAATGCACTGCCATGCATGATAGATATGTACTAAAATGTCACATCACGTGCCTTAGCGATATGTAGTTTTCTTACATATTTTTTAATATTTTATTAATAAATAAATGTTGATATTATCTTATTTTTTATTATCTACTACAAGAGAAGTGCTATATCTTCTGAAATATATCTTACAAGTTACAAACTTCAATCCTTTGAATCAATTATGAGATTAATTCTTGGGCAGGGCTATTATAGAATTTTGGATAGTAAAATTTTATAAGTTCACGTTTATAATAAATCAATGTTGATACTATCAGATAAGTTTACTTTTATAATTAATAAAATTAACATAAAAACTTTTACGACAAAAATTATCATAAAATTTTATTTAATCATAAATATATATATATATATATATATATATATATTTTAAAAAATATTATAATTCTTGGTTTGAACACATGTGCCACCACATACCAAATTACGAATTTGCACATTTATTTTGAATCTTTTGCACTTTTATTTTGGTATAATTAAGTGGTATCCAGACCTGTGTGCCTCCATTCCACAGCATGACAAGTTATCGTTCATGTAGATTATTAGGGGGTCTTCTTCGTGATTTTAATGGAAATTAATTAGATTATTAGGGGGTTCTATGGTGTCATGGTGATATAGGCACAGTTGATATACTGAAGGCAGAATTGACAGCCTTACTTCAGGGAGGGATTAATTAAAGGTTGATGCCATGAGATTTCCTTTCTGAGGCCTAGGCCCTAGTTGGTGTCTCTCTCTCTTTTCTTTTTTGAGTGTTTCTTCTTCCATCTCACAAAATTTCAAGTATCACCCTCTTTATATTTGGAAGAGGGTAATCCAAAATGTAAAGCTGCATTTTGGATTATCCTTTATCGAATGTAAAAGCGTCCCCTCTCTTTCCATTTCAAAAAGGGTAATTCTTACTTTGTACATTTCAGATTACCTTTTCCAAAATGTAAATGGGGTGACGCTTAATATTTATGAGATGCATAAACAAATAGCCTTATATTTTTTGGTTTGTTATCTTATGTTACCAAAAAAATAAAAAATTTCCTTTGTACTAGGTCAATCCATATTCAAGAGGAGATCGATTCCATGACCTTGATTAAGGAATGAGAATACCATACCACTCCCACAAAAGGACGTTCGGCTATATTTTTTACACTTATTGTATAGTTATTGGTCGAAAACTTTATTTTGAAAATAATAATAGGTGAATGATAAACGCCTAAAATTTAGGCATAAATAATATAGAAGTAATAATAAAATAAGATGAAATTTATTCAAATTAACAAAGAACTGAGGTTAAAACAAGATGGTAATTTTTTTTTTCCAATCAAATACTCAAATAAACATGAAAATGTTAGAAAATAAAAGTTTTAAGGAATAAGGAGAAGTACTGGACGAGTGGATTGACTAAGAGCTAAATTGATGAATAGGGAAAGTCCAACGGACGCCAAGATCCCATTCCCAATTTCACGTAAGCCTGCATTTAATCATAAGCCACCATAAAAATGATAAACTTAAAAATTGATAAACTCTGTCAAACTTTTTTTTTTTTTTAAAGAATTTAATTAAAATGCACTTGCAATTTAAAAGTTTTTTACACAGTGAACTAATTATATATTGTTATATACGATGAAATCTATTAACTTTTATAATAAAAAACCATACGTAAATTAATTTTTAATTAGTTGCTATATACGAAAAGTTTTACTGTGATATTGTATGAAAATTAAACTTTTTTTTTTCCTCATACATGGGAAGGAACGTTAACTAATGACCAAAATGTTTTTCTGTTTTTTTTATGCCTTAATGACCAAAATGTCAAAATAACAGTCGCAGTTGTTAAAACCTACAACATTTTTTGTTGTTGAATAAACCTACAACATTTATACTGTGGCCAAAAGTAATTGAGCAGTCACACTCATCTATAAAACCTTAATATTGCTATTAGAATTGCAATGACAAAGTATAATTTAAAACTTTAACGAAGACATTAAGGGGAAAGGAAAAGCATAGAAAACCTTGAAAAGTTTCCCATGGGTAAATAACACCATCGTGATTCTTGTCAAAGAATGCAGCATGCTTCTGCAGAACGTTTTCATTAAGTGGAATGGGATTCTCCCCAGCACCACCAGCTATTCCTGCAAATACATACATCGGTTGTAAGAACATAACGTGTTAGTGGAGATGGTATATAGACAAAAGATACATAAAAAAATGAACAAAAATGATTTTTGAACACTCAAAAATCTATTTCACATGCACCTAGTGAGAGAGAGATTAAAAAGATTAAAACATAAGTTTTTTTTTTTTTACCAAGGTCGACCTGATAGCTAGGTGATATGATGTAATAGAAAAAGAGAGATAATGAAATTATGAGTGTTAACAAGATATTTGGAAAAGTAGAAATGTCCAAAAACTGTTGCTAAAAAATGAAAGTTAATTAAATTTATGGCATACCCTCTAGTTTTGTGCTTTCTGATGAGCCATGGGAGGAAGCCATATGGATAGAATTATGCTGAATCAATAAAGGAGCAAATTTAGAAGGAGAAGAGCTTTTTTGGATTCAAGCTATAAGAAGATAGTTAATGATTATTATAAGAGTTGATTTGGGATTATATTTATACTAAAAATGGGACTGTGGAAAGGCCAAGGTTTAGCGTGTATCACACCATCGCCCTGTTTAATTAGAGACTATTTCATCATATATATCTTAGACCCTTTTTTGCGGTTTTGGACAAGACCTAATAGCTGTATTAATCTGTTTCATCATGTTCTTGCGGAAAACGGCATTTATTTCATTTTTTTTTTTTTATTAGAGTTCAATAATTTAGGGGATGATTTACGAAGGGAAAGTCCTCCGTTGTCTTGCACAAGTGACCAATTTGGAAACTTTCAATTTTAAAAGAGAAACAAAGCTTGGTTAACACTTATCTCCTGTTCAGCAAAAGATGCACATGTGATTATGAATAGTTTAGAATCTAACAGTTATCTTTTTGAAAAATAAACAAGTGTAACTCAAAGAAACCAAATTACAAACAATGAAATTTATCACCTGTAAATAATTTTGACTGTGTGTAAAATATTTATTATTTTTACAAGTTTTACTTTGTTAGTGTTAAAAATATATTTAATTAATTTAAACCAAAATAACAAGTTTTACTTTTTTTATTGTGGCACGATGGGTAAGATAAATATTTTTTTCATTTTTACTTTGTTTAGTGTTCAAAATAAATTTAATTAATTAGCACATGCAAGCAAATTAATACATGAGCATGCATGAGACGTTATCTTCAAAAAAAAAAAAAAAATGCATGAGACGTGCTTGTATTAAAGTTGTTAGGAGGTGCATGCCAAAAACAAAAGAAAAAATTGGACTGACATTAATGGTCTGTCGACTGTCAATAATAGGCAATATCATAATTGCTTTAACTTTCAAAGAGAATAAGAAGGCTTTTTTTTTTACCGAACAAGAGTAATTTCTTTTAAAAAAAAAAAGTGATAATTTTGCATGCAGAATGCAGAGAAAATAAAATTGTATTGAGTCTGTATTATTCAGTTCATTATGTTACATCATGTGTCCTCATATAAAACTGATATATTTTATGATTTATCAACAAGCAATTCATTTTAATTGCTATTTTGTTATACAAATTAAGAAAAAAATAACTATAAAAAAATAAAATTTGATAAGTAAAAAAGTATTTGATTAAGTAAAGGATAAAACTATTCTAAATGATAAAATGATAAAATAATTTTATTTAAGCAATAAAAGATAAAGTAAAAGATATAAATCTCAACACTCAACCTTAAGTTGGAGCATTGAAAGAATATGAACCTAACTTTTTAAATCTAAAATACAAAAAAATAATGCTCATCTTTATCCTATATAAAGAATCAAATATATCAAATTAGATAAGCAATCAATTATCTCATATATGTTACTATTACCCATCAACCAATCTTCATGGGACCACAACATTGTCACTAAAAAAAACCTGATCCATATTTAAGAAAAGCAAACTCCATAGTCACACTAATGATCTCATATTTGAGCTATAAGTAATTTCCTTATCAGTTAATTACCTAAAGTTACATGTGTCATTATAATATTAGTCTTTTAATTTAGTCAATAAGGGTCCGTTTGGAATGGTTGTAATTTTTTTGTTTTTAGTTTTTAAATGCATTTTTTAAAACAAAACTTGTTTGTTAAAATTAGAGCTGAAATAGTTTTTAACTCAAATTCAAAATATTTTCTCATTTATTTTTAAAACCAAGAAAAAAAGGTTTTGTGAATTTGACTTTTAGTTTTAAAAAAACATACTCTTCTTACATTTAATAATGACCTTTCCCTTGCCCGACCACCACCACCATCACAGTCACTATTACCACTGTCACTGCCATCACCACCGTCACTGTCACCACAGCCACCACCACCATCGACACTAACACTGTCACCACCACCACTACCATCATCTCCACCACAAATGTCGTCATCATCACCACCATACAAACACACCCTTAAGCTAATTTTAATAGGATAGTAACTTTCAAAATAAATTTATTTTGAAACTAAAAATTAGAGAAAAAAAACTAAAATCAAATTTTAAAAACTAAAAATTAGTGTGATATCCTTTTAAGTGTTTGGGAAATTTATTTAGTAACTAAATATTATTGAGAGATTAATATAGTAGCGCTTGTAAACTTTAAAACACAAGCTTGAGGGTTTAATCTATTACTATCTATAGTGGCTATAGTCATGGTAGAGTTCTTTCTCCTAACTACGTCATTTTTTTATTTTATTTATAAGACTAGAATCTTAGACCTTTTTTAAAGAGACTGAATCCAGTACCACTCAGATTAATAACTTGTTGGTTTTTTACTAGTACTTTCTCATTATAAATTTTGTATCTAAATGCATTCGTTTGTAATAATTTAGATATTCAACTGCAGTTTAAAATGTATAACTTTATGCTTACCGTTCGATGCTTCAATGTTGTTTCCAAACATAAAGCTTTTAAACCCCGAAAATTAGCATTTTCGTTTTATGATTACTGTTGGACGTGCCACACCGGGCTCAATCTATTATTTTATAATCTGATGTAGAGGCTTTTAGCCTTCTTTTCTGAATAATATATATCCAACATCTACTCCTCAAAAGAAAAAATGAAAATAAAAATATTCTGCTGAATTTGGAAAACAAAGCTATATAACTTGTGTGTACGTAAGCCAAGAGAATAGAATATTAAGGGGGGATTATTATATTTGGAAGCGTATATTATTTAATAAATTTAATTGTATTGTATTTGAGATCAGATATTCATTCTTAAGGAAAGCAAATAATCTTTCTATTCTTCCACGTTATCTATTTCCATCAAGTGGCTTGAGACTGGAAACTATGTTTGTGTGCACATAATGGCTCTTAATGATCTTGGACTAAAAGTTTAAAGTAGTTAAATAATGCATATTTTTAATATTTATTTGTACTTGTTGGGTCATGTCTAAAAGCATTAGCATCAATTTTTATTTTTATTTTTTGGTTATGTCGTAGTTTAAAAATAAAATATATCTTTCAATAATCTAATATAAATTACATATAATTAAACAATAAAAAATTAGGTATATATAGTATCAGTTATCATAACAATATAATTAAAAGAATTATCTAAAATCAAATTAAAAAAATAACAACCCCTGTGCTCTATTTTATAATTTATTTGGTTATTAAAAAAATTAACAAAACTAGAGGAGGTCCCGTGCTTTTGCATAGGAACAAAAATGAATACTCAATCCAGATTGATTGAGAGCATTTTTTCTTCAATAAATTTATAAAAATGAATGGTACAACTATCAATTGGTCATACTTTAAAATATTATTGACAAGCTGTTTAGCAGAAGAAGAAAAAAGCTATATAACATGACATTGATATTGGAAGTGGAGATATTCATTTTAAGTATAGATTAGCTTCCTACTTACAAAAATATAATTCTACATTCGTCTCTAAATATAAGACTTTTTTTATAAAAAAAATTATTTCTTTTTATAAGACTCTTTTTAAGTTATATCTTGCATTAATTTTTTTCAACAAAATATCTTTAATTACTTTATAATGAATATTAAAAATTAATAAGATAAATTCATTCTCTCTTTTATGAGAATGGGAGAAGATAACTAACATACATTAATTAAGTAAATAAAAAGTAATTAAGCAGAAAGAGTGAGATGACGAGCCTCAATAATTTTGAAGATAATTTTGAAAAAATAATATAAATTGTTAACAAATTTAATGTTACTAACTAAATTAATCACCTTTCTTAAAGAGTATGAATTAGTTAAAAGAATTTTATATTTAGGGACAAAAGTAATAGTTGAATACATGAATTCAAATAAATATCTCATCTATTGAATATTTTTAAAATTTAAGTAAAATATAGAAATTTAAATTTAAATTAATCTATTTTCAAATTATTAAACTATACAACTAGATATAATTACTTTAAAAATATAATTTAAACATATATAGAAAGAAAGAAATTAAAATTGATGTGTATTTTTCTAAAAAAATCAAATTACTTTAAAAAGTATAATTTAATTTAATATATAAAAATAGAGATATAATTATTATTGCTATTATATCTATAAGAATTTAATTAAAATAATATATTAAGGTTCACTTAAATCAAACATAAATTTTATTATACTTATCTTATTTAATATCTTTTGTAATCATATTAAATTTCCTCAATGGAATATTTAAAAATAGCTCTAATATGATAAAAGTGTGTGTTTAGTTTCATTTGGAGAATTAATTTTGAGTTCAAAATCAATTTTAGAAAAAAATTTACATATTTGATTTCATGTCAAAGAAGAGTTCAAAATTAATTCTAACTTGAAACAACTTTAAATAACTTTTTTGTTAAATAAAAAAAAATTACTAAATTTTAATTCTAGCTTAGTTTTGTAATAAAAAAATATTCAAATATAAATTATATCACTTCATATCAATTTTAATCAAAATCAATTTCAAACTTGTGATTCAGGTGAAAGTAATAAGAGGAATAATGCCAGCTGCAGCGACACCTGTTATGCTGAGTGGAAAACAAGTTATACGTGGCTTCTTCATTCAGACCCAGACAACACACTCTCTGGTGATGATGAACCACTAGTCACTTTCAGAAGCAATGTTGCGTTATTTGCTTGCTTTTGGTTTGGTATTGTCCATTTGATTATTTGTTCATATTATAAATTTTGTGGAATCTTGAATTCTTGATGTCCATGTAAAAAAATATGGAATATATCTTCTTTAAGACAAGCAATATTTTATTTTTTTCAATTGTCAACTGTCTCTCATACATATCCAGTTATTATTTAGGTTTCTTGTACAACTTTTTCTAAATATTTATAAAAAGAAAAAATAAATATATTAAATATATTAAATTTTTCTAATAAGTTAAAATCAATTTATAAATTTAAATTTTTAGAAATATTAAATGAGGATTTCTGTATAAATGAATTTTAACATATAAAAAAGTTTAACTTATTTTATTTTATTTTCTAAAAATACTTACAGAAAGTTTAAGTATTCCCACTTTTTATCTTTTCTTTTTCTTAATATTAATTTTATTTTGAGTTTAAATTTGAGTGGCAATTGGTTATTTTCAGAGCACGTTAGATTTCTTCTTACGTCTGAAATTGATTCTCATATTATAAAATAGAACTTTCATTTTCGTAGTAGAAAATATCATTAAATTAAATTCATTATTTTAAAATTTGTAACTAAAACCCTTTTGTCTGAATTTCAACTGCTCGTATTATTAAATTAATTTTTAAAATTTATCATTGTAAACTAAATTAGAGTATAATGTCTATAAAATGGCCTAACTTTTTAATTTTTTTTCTCAAAGAATGACATAAGTCATTCTTAATTTTTTAAAATTTAAAATTTGAATTCTGTTAACTTAATTATACATTTTAATAATCTTAAGTGCCTTTTTTTCGTATAATTTTTCAAAAATATATGTACATTAGTTATTCATTTCCTTTATAAAATTATTTTTTAAAATTACTCTCAAGTTATATTTTTAAAACTTACTCAAATTTAAAAATGTCTATATAATAAACAGATATTAATTTATTTAATTAATCATATATATTGAGAAATTCATGAGAAAAATGAATTCATTCATTTTTTTTTCTGTCTGAGATCCTTGATATTCATGTTGATTAATTTAATTTGAGATAGATGAACTCAATTAAGGGAATAAAGATTTCTTGACACCTATTTTTCGAATTCATAAATCTTGAATTATATTTAAAGGAAGTCGATCTCACTGACACTTAAATTAAAATAGTATTTTACTCAAGTTATTTTGACCTTCTTTTTTTTTTAGAAGGAGAAGTTACGGACTTATGGTTAAATAGAATTTTAAAAAAATAACAGGTTTAAAAAAATTAATAAAATAATAAGAAAAGGGTTTTTTTTATATAAAGCTAATTTTCAGAACTTTAACATTTCTTTTATCCTTTTCATTCAATAATTTAAATCCTAAGTTCTAAAAATATAATATCTAATTTTTTTTTACATAAAATAACTTTTAAACTTAAAACATTATAAAATTATCAAATAAATTTAACATTAAATTCAAAACTCTTTTTTTATATTTTTTATTTTAGCCATAAAATAACTTTTGAATTTAAAAAAAATATAAAAAATGCTACTTAATAAGCATTGATTATATATTCTTATGGGTTAATTATGTTTTTACTCCCTAAACTTTTTGCAAATTTCACTTTTAGTTCCTAAACAAAATTTTAAAAGTTTTTGGTCCATATAATTTTTCTTCTATTAGCAGTTTGTCTCCGCTATCAAGTAACAATGTTAATTAATTACATAACTAGTATGTTTACAATCCAGAGACTTGTCATGTAATTAAGGAGTCTGATTGGAGCAATCACGTGTAATTTTTTTTGTAAATTGTGTATTTAATCCCTTATCTTTTAAGACCAATTGATAAAATCAAACTAATTGATGAGATTAAAAATATAGTTTACCAAATAAATTATGTGTGACTATCTTATAAGACTCATTAATAACATGACAAATTACTAAGCTATTATCACATTATCAGTTAACATTAATATTTGATAATAGAAACTAAATTTGTTAACATAGAAAAAGTATAGGGACAAAAAATATTAAAAATTTTGTTTAGGAACTAAGTGAAATTTTGAAAAATATATAGAAAAAAAAAAAAAACTAACCCTACTCTTATATCGTGAGGTCAAATGTTGTTTATGGACTTTTTTCTTTGGTTCTTTACTTATAGGCTTTCTATTTGTATGTATAACTCTATGTCATTAACTTGGACATTTCTTCCTGCACCCAATAAACTTGAGCTAACAACTTTTTTTTTATTAAAAAAGGATAATCCAGAATGTAAAGCTATATTCTAAATTATCCTTTCCATAATAAAAAAGGGATATTGCTTGAGTTTTTTTGGAGTGTAGGGAGCTAGGCCCATTAACTCTATGTTGACTTAACTATTTTCATTCCTTCTGTAATATTTTTGGGGTAAATGCTTTTACTTCATGCACCCCCATTTTGCTTCCTGCACCCCCAAATTTTATAATATCCCCAAAGTGCCGTTTTGTTATAAAATACGGTTGTTTCTGCTGCACCTTAAAGCTACTTCTCCGTCCCTTGATACCCTTCAAATGTAGGGTTGTTTCCTTCCTAGGACTTCGAACTTGGTTCAACCTCCTCCGATACTCACTCCTTATTGCTGATGTTTGCAGCCTCCAACTTCACTTCGACTCTCCCACGAAGTTGGTGATTGTGTTGTGGAAGGTCGCCTTTTGCTTTAATCGTCCTCCTTGTGCTTTAATCCTCCTCCTTCTGCGCAGCCTTGACGGTGAACTTACTATTTCAGGTAACATTAATTTTTTTTTATTACATTCATTGCTTTTCGGAGTAGGTTTTCCATAAGGTTCAATTATAATTTATACTCCGGAGAAGTTATTCCGTAATAATTGTACAAATGTTATGGAATGGGTAATCCGGAAAAATGTTAAATTTCGGAATAAGTGTTTCGTAAATGTGGGGATAAAATTATGGAATGCCAAATCCAGAAAAATAAAGATTTCTGGAATAGTCAATCCGAAAAACAAGGTTTTTTTCGGAATGGACATTCCGTAACATTGGTTAGTCATTTCCGGATTAACCATTCTGAATTGTTTGTGAGCTTGTTACAGAATTGTTGTTCTTTTCCGGATAGGGTATTTCGCAAGCTGAGTGAGACTGTTCCGGAATGGTTTATCCGGAAAACAAGCCAGAGAAGTTGTTCCAGAACATAATTGCAAGCTTCCAGAATTGTTGTTCCGGAAACAATTTTTTAAAATAAGAACATTCCGAAACGCATATTAATTGGAGTTACACACGATTATGTAAACCTTGCAGATGATTGATTATGAATTTGTAATGATAACTTTGACAATGTGATACTTTCATGATGTTGCTATGTTTACATATTTAAAAGTTGTAATTTAAATTATCAATGTTCATGTACCTATGCATTAGTGCCAACTGTTATTAATTTGCAAAGTCTTATTTGTGTTTATTATTAGGATTTTCTTCTAAAATTTTGACAGAACCTCCCCTAAAATATGGACATATTCAAATTAGTTAAAAAAACCTGTTTAATAAAAATAACAGAAAATTCTACCAATTATAATATCACAATAACCATGTCCATTCATCGACATATAATAACATTAAAGGAAGTACTAAGTCAATAAGTTCATACAATTAAACCAACATCAAATGAAGTACTAAGTCAATACAATAACCACAATTAATAACATCACATGTTGGTTCCCCATACTCTTCGACCATCCGACCTCTCCTACCACCACCACCTCTCCTGCTATAAACATTTTCATCCGCAGTTACTCCACGCGCTAGTGTTAGTGCCTATTCAGTCTCAGAATATGCATCAGTGCCTTCAGCAACCATCCTTAAATCAATCATGCGTTGTAGGTGTGTACCAATCCTACGACATATGGCCTATAAAAACAAAAACAAAAACAATCAAGTAAATAGCACAATTGATTTACAATATAATTATGTAAAACTATAGATTTATGTATACTTACAACTACAGGATGAATATCATGGGTGCTGGCTTCGGGTTCATCTTCCATGGCATCTGTCTCATGTCCCATTTCTGGTATCACTTGTGGGACAATATGAGGGGGAGCACTATGAGATGGTAGTACAAATGGGTGGGATAACCTGTAGTACTACTCCATGTACCCTGGAGCATAGTCATAGGGATCCACTGCCTGAATTGTTGGTTGTATCAAGTGTTAGGCAAAATGTAACCACCTCTCATCCATTTGCTGCGGGGTGGTAGGTTCAACAAAAAATACAAAAGGATGTTGAGGAATAGTCTGACAATATCCATATTGCCGTAAGACTCTCTCTGGTAAATGCAGATGCATATCTGCGCCCAATCGAATGAATCCAGAGAACAACGATATCATGTCAAATGCACGACCTATCTTGTGCTCCTCATATGGCCTCCAACATACTCCATGTATGGTCAGCTCATCTATTTGCCTACGGTATGTGGCTAGGGATAATAGTTGTGCAGTTTTCCAACGGCTAACACGTGGTAATAATTTAGTGTATCTTCCAGCAAGTTCCCTCATCCCAATATCAGGAAAATGTTCATAGATCCATCCCTGTGTCACCAACAACAACAACAGATTAAGGTAGGTACATTTGTAAATGAATATAATACCAAAGTATTTGAAATGATTTTTATTTACCTGTAAAAGAGTGACATAACCACCTAGCTGCTTCGTTCTCTTAAAACTAGCATCACCCAGATGCTCATGCATGTATGTCAATGCAGTTGCACCCCAAGCATAACCCTCACACCCTTGGAGGTCACAGAAAAGCTCTAAGAATGCCACTTCAACATAGGTTGAACTCTTGTTAGCAAATATGGTACACCCCACAAGATGCAACAAATATGCCCTAGCAGCCTGTGTCCATTGCATCTGATTACACCTTTCGGTATACACAACCCGTAACCAACTTAAACCCACATGTCCACCTCTAGTGAACGTTGTCTCCAAATCTGCTTCCTTGTCTGTATCACCAAGCAACTCCATTAATATAGGATTGGCCGCGTTAGCATCCATGTGCTCATAATTGTAAAAAGCACCAGTGATGGGAATATGTAGTAATGATGACATGTCATCAAATGTTATCGTCATCTCTCCCACTGGTAAAGGGAAGGTATTAGTCTCCTTATGCCACCTCTCCACAAAAGCAGACAACATTCCCTTGTCTGCTGTTACATAGTTGCATTTAGTCAATGGGGATAAGCCAGAATCATTGATCACACCCTGTATTTGCTCATATGGGGCACCAAAAAATTCCAGCCTTCCATGTGATACTATCTTGAGGTCACGACGATCCTACATGTATTTACTATTCATAATTAATAACAAATCAAGTATTAATCAATACAATAATCTTAATATATTTTAATAAATATTCAATTAAACTTAGTACTATACCAATCCATCCCACAACTCATGAGCTACATGATCACCATATGACATCAACAACAATGTGTCCTCAGGCCCACCGCCAAATACAACATCTTCAAGTGCTTCTACAACCTGTTGCTCCACATCCTCTATATGTTGATCAACATTATCTACTCTTTTAGCTCTTCGAGCCCGCCTATGTGCAGATGCAGTAGGTCTTTGATGTTCAGAAGGATCAACATTTCCACCTCTTGTTCGTGGCATCTGCATTTATATATCAAACCAAATATAAATGTCAGAAAATTATTACAGCCAACACGTTCGAGTACTCATTCCTTTTTTAAGTTAAATTACTCAACAAGAATAATCAAATGTCTAAATTCCTATTTATAAACTTTTATATCAATTTCATTGTCAAAATTATAGTACATTAATTTTTCTAAAATTCATATTATTTGAACAAAATAAATACCAAAGTGATATTATTAGGCAATAAACAAATGAATATTAATCATTTCAATATGAGATCATGATCAATGACAATGACTTGCAATCATAGTGCACAACACCACAACTAAATAAATACCTTATCTAATTTCCAAAAATCAAATCAGAAATAAATTATCTATTTTTCAAAATCAATGATCAATACGTTCTAGAAAGGTTGATCCGGAAATATACATTCCGAAACAGGCAGTCCGAAGTATATTTCCCATTTCCATAAAACGTGTTCTGTAACAGAACATGCATGTTCCGAAAAAGGTGTTCGGTAACATACATGCGATTCAGGACTACATTCTGGCATGCCAATTCCGGAATGTACATTTCCAGATCAACCTTTTCGAAACTAATTTCCTGTGTGGCACGCCTAACCCACCCAAGGAATGGAAAAAACAAGGTTCATAAAGGCTTTCAGGAGAAGGGCCTTACCTTTCAAGCATCCGACAAGCAACCAGCTCTTTCGCACCTTCACCAATGGCTCCTTCAACAATCACGCACAGCTGCCCAAAGGGGTGTCGCGGGGAAGTACAACCTGTCGCAAGGGAGAAGAGGGTGTCGCAGGGGAAGGGAAGGGTGTCGCGATGGAGGGGAGAGGGTACTAGGGTACGCTGAATAGGAGGAGGTAAGGGGGTGCTATGTGGGTGCATCGAAATAGGGAGGGGGTGCTAAGGTTCTGCAGAGGTGAGGGAAGGGTGCCCTTATTTTTTAATGAAGGGTAACTTTGTACTTTCCTTATTGTCTGGGGTGCAGGAAGCAAAAATGGGAGTGCAGGAAGTAAAAGCCTGTACTTTATTTGGATCCCACTAAAGCCCAATTGTATTTCATTTAATTATTCAATTATAAGCTTTGGCTATTGCTATATCCACTTCCTTTTTTTGCTAAGTACACTTCCCTTCCTTTTTTCTAAAATTAAATTATTTAAATAACCTTCTCCCTTTAAACCTTCTTCACTCCATCGCATACTCTCCTTTTCAGTGCAACAATACAACTTCCTTTTTTCATAGCAACAAAACATTCTCTTATCTTTCACCACACTCCTTTATCTTTTTCACTCACTTCATCCCTTCGATGTCTTGCTTTGATTTCCTTTTGTTCCTCCCTTGCTTAGTCTCTTGCTCTAGCGTTAGGGTTTTTTCATCCTTCAAACTTTAAGTTTCTGTAGCAATATGCCTCTTAGAGTCGTTCAGATTGAAGGACCAATATCAATTATATGTTTTCTCCATTTCAATTGCTTCACTATTGTACAATTTTCCTTTATATGAGATTTTTAATGGTTCTAGTGTTATCTTTGAATATTTTTAGATGTTTTTCTTAACATTATGGAAAGTACTTTTTGGAATACAATTTTATTTTTTAAACACTTCAAAAAGTACTTTCTGGAACACAATTTTATTATTTTAATACTTCGAAAAGTACTTTCTGGAACACAAAATAGTATTCTGGAAAATACTTTTCAGAATGTTAAAAATTAAATTGTGTTCCAGAAAATACTTTCTGAAACACAATTATATTTTTTAGCATTCTCGATTTTCTGAAACACAATTATATTTTTTAACATTCAGGAAAGTACTTTCCGGAACACAAAATAGTATTTCGAAATGTTAAAAATAAAATTGTGTTAAGGGACAATCAAAATATTGTTAAAAAAAAAAAGTGCATTCTCAAATAATGGTTTTATCTAAATGTTATGGGTCTAAAGGGTATATATATGATAAAAAAAAATGACTATGCACTGATAGTGTAAAATAGCTTTACATTGTCATCCAATCACAACCCACTATGTATGGAAAGTTTGTTGACTTTTAAAAAATCATCTTAAAAATCATATCAATGGTGATTTATGATTGGATGACTGTGTAAAATAGTTTTACACTATCAGTGCATCACCATTAAACTCTTAAAAAAAATAGAAAAAATTCAATGGGAGTGTACTTAGCAAAAAGGGGAGTGGATATAGCAAAAGCCATAAGGTTTTCATTCAGCTAACTTAGTTTATTTTTTTAGTTTCTTTTTGCACCTCATTTTTACTTGTATACTCTATCTGCATTTTTTTTGTAAAATAAATCCTTTTCTTAAATCTAAATTTTGAAATATATAAACGATAAAAGAGTTTTACAAATTGGTATTTCGAAAATTGGTTTTGAGAATGTATTCAACGAAACTAATTTCTGGAATACATTAAATACATTTTGGAAACCGACTACCAAAATACATTTCTAGAACCTAGTGTTCGGAAAGAGAACATTTTGAGAGAAAAAAATATAAAAAATTCAGAAGCAGGTGTATTAGTAAAAATAAGTTCTAAAAAGCAATTTTTTAAAATTGGATTGAGCTGGTTTTCTTTTTTGGCCCATGCTTCCTGCACCCCATAATTTTTGGCCTGCACCCCATTTCAATTTTAAAACAAACTTGAAATCCAAAAAATACTCAACGTCCCTTTTTCCCCTCTTCTTCCTCATTTGGTACCTAATCCTTTTCGTTACCTTGGTGCACCCCCTTCCCTCTTCGACTTTGTTGACAATTGCTGCAGCAAAGAAGAGTGCCACCACAGACCGCGCCGACAAATGATGGCCACCACCCACCGCACCCCCTTACAGAGCCAACAACATTCGAAACACAGGTTCATATTTTTTCTGTTCATGCTTTTTTTCCGGATTAGCGTATTCCGTAAGTCAACTTGAGTTACGGATTGAGTAATCCATGAAGATCCGTAAGGCGTTCACGTAATATGGTTAGATATGTTTCCGGATTAAGTGATTAATGCATTAAGAAATTCGGAAGCCTAATCCAGATTGGCTGTTCCGGAAGAGTAATTTTTTTGCCTTAGTTTCGGATTAAGTAATCCAGAATATAAATTTTTTATTTCAGATTGACCTTTCTAGAATGAAAATTTTACATTTTGGATGACCTAATCTGGAACTAATGCAAAAAAAAATACTCTTCCAGATTAAGTAATCCGTAATGGGAGATGATATGTTGCAACAGGAAAGTTCATAACTCAGGCACCAACTAAAATGGATAGATGGCAACAGTATATTTTGCCGTAATTTGACATGCAAGAGATAAATTAATTGAGAGTAGATGTGATAGTTCCGATTGTTTTATTAAAGAAAAATTAGTAATCTGAAGGCAAACAAACAAGTGAATTAGTTCCAATTGTTTTATTAAAGAAACATTAAGAACAGAGATTTATCATTTAGGAAGAATGTCAGTACTATGTTGATAGCAACATGTTGAATTAGTTGTTGAAAGATGAGACCACAAATGGTTTTTAGTATTATCTATATCATTGTCTGTCTAATGCATGCCTAGCTAATTATGATAATCTTCCTTTCCTTTAATCCATTATTACCTTTTTGCAATTTACAAAAAGGTAATAATGGATTAAAGGAAAGGAAGATTATCATAATTAGCTAGATGAATTTTTACTTGGCTATATATTCTGGGTATGACACATTTTGATTAATCCAGCTTATTTTTGAAATTTGTAGACCATTTTTCTGCAGTAGAAAATCGATCCTGTTGTTAAGTTTGGGTGAGAAAAGCGAAGGAGGTTCACATTTCGGGAAAGTGAGTTGGGGTGAGAAAAGGACATATAAAAGAAAAAGGACAATTCGGAGATTTTGAATATTATAAAATAAAAAGGGGTACAGGAAGAAATTTGTGGGATGCAGGAAGTTAAATTATTTGAACATTGTGTATTCTGGACCAAGAGAAAGAAAAACATTGGCCCATCCAGCTCACCATCTTTTTTCCTAAAAAAAAGTTAAATTATTTGACATTAATTACGTTTAAAATATCAATTAAAGATTATTTTAAACATAAATTTT
Organism: Pueraria montana var. lobata; assembly: GCA_026413185.1. Lineage (NCBI taxonomy): Eukaryota > Viridiplantae > Streptophyta > Magnoliopsida > Fabales > Fabaceae > Pueraria > Pueraria montana. The sequence goes on along the minus strand of CM048651.1, from coordinate 9,707,610 downwards.
TTTTTGACAGATTTAACATAAAGTTTTTATTTATACAGAAAGACATATCATATGTTTTAAATAAATTATTTAATAAAATATTTTATTTCTATTATATAATAATGTAAATGTACACTCAAGTATTAAAGATGTAAGACTTAATTAAAAGCTAATTCTATATATAACTTATTATATGTTATAGGAAAAATTTTAAAAACTAATTTTTATTTATAATATATATTAAAATATCTTACAGTTTGCCATAATATAATTTAAATAACAACAAGAAGAAAATTTATAATAAATAAAAAAATTATCATCTAATTGTGTGTGTGTCTTTATATATATATATATATATATATATATATATATATATATATATATAATTTATTTGTTTATATAAATTAAATCGTAATATATATTTTTAATATATATTATAATATGAATAATTTGATCACCTTTTTATTGATGTTCAATTTTCATAAAAGTTGACACAAATAATTAAGGTAATATATAAAACAAACACTCATTTAGTTTTTACAAGAATAAGTTAGCAATTTGAATTTATAACTTGCTAATTTATTCTTTTTAAATAGTTTTTTTTAAAGAATATTCTTTTTAAATAGTAAGTAGATGTAAGTTAGTAAATAACGTACACTTTCTTTTTTAAAAGAAATACATTAATAAGTTACATCTTGAATGTATATTAAGATAATATTGTAGTTATAACTTATAACGTAGAGAGATAGAGATAGAGAATTGTTATACCATCCACACCGTAATCCTTAGGAACTCTATTTGCCTTAAGCATCCCCATCAATTCATCAAATGTTAAAGCATCTAGATGTGTTCGTGCATGCTTACCGAATTTTTTTTCAAATTTGAAGGAACAAACCTAATAGTCACAGCCTCAAGTTAGTAAATAGATTGTATTGACAATATGTTTCGAAATTATTTTTGTACTTCATAAATTATGAAGTCAGATTTGCAATTGAAAGGTCAATTAAAAGAAGTTGATCCCTAGCAAAGAAAATTAAGGCATGCTAATTTACTACAAGAAAATATTTTCTACTTTTATTTCCCACTTTTACTTTTAATTGCAAAAATGATATCTTATTTTTATTTTGTTTTCTATTAATTTTTAATTTTATATAGAAAATAGCAAAAATAATAGTATTTTTATTATTTTCAAAATAGATATTTAAAAATAAAAAATGAGAATAATGTATAATTATTAATTAAAGAGTTTAATGGTGATGCACTAATAGTTTAAAATAGTTTTACACTATCATCTAATCACAAATCTTGTAAAAGTCAACAAACTTGTCATAAATGGTAGTTTGTGATTGGATGACTGTTTAAAATAATTTTATACTGTCAATGCATAGTCATTTTTCTCTTAATTAAAAGTAACATGTATAATCAAACAAGTCTTATCCAAATTAATTATGTAAATTGAAAAGAAATAAAGTATAATTGATTAGCTTTAGCTTTTATTTGTTTTTTTTTGGAAAAAAAAAATTAGAACAATTACATTTAGATTATGACATGCACTTAAAATATCTATCTTCCTTAACCATCAATCCATCATATAGACACCAGAGTCACTTCCATGTTTGCCTGTCTAGATGTTTTTAACTTGAATTGGTAACAGTATAGAAGGAAACTTGCCCTACACCATGTACATGTCTAGAGTCGAGTTAATATCAAGCCAGTAAATAGTAGAAGAAATCAATTTCCTCCTCATGTAGGGAAGAAGTTCATTGAATATTTCAAGCATAAAAAAAAAAAGAATTTTGCCATATTTTAAAAATAGTTAACAAGATATTATTTCCATAAGAACAACACCACCATATCAGTAGTCAATCTGTATGTAGCAATCTCAATTTGAACACATGTGGTATGAACAGTCAAAATCATTGATCCATGCATCACCAATTAAACTAGTTGATAAAGAAAGAACATTTTTCCATAGTGGTCATACCCAGCTTGAACTGAACTGTCTTCAGTAGAAGATACCTGTGATCTAGAAAAAAAAAAAAAAGAACAAACATTTTCAGCACCTTCAATTATACTTATCTTGTATTAGTCATACTAGTTTTTTTGCCTGTGCATTGCACAGACTTTTATGTTAGGTGTAAATATTGTAATGACCCATCTTCGTTACAAATTTGTTATACTAAAACATTTTGTTAAATATAATCATATGAAACTATCTAGAAAATTTCCTCTACTTAACACACACATATGTATCTACTTTACTACATATAATGTACATCATCATATCATGGCTTTACGAAACTTAAAACATAAACCACATGTACATACTTCTCTTACAATGTAACCACATAAAAGCCTTATGTTGGTCCATTCTATACAAAAGACTATACAAAGGAAAGAAGGAATAGATTGAATCTTCAATCCCATGTTTGCTCCATCTACCAAGCCTCCATGAGGAGTCCACCTAGAAAGCCATGTGCTCCCCCAAACACAATGTCCGAGATCATCACAGGCCCGAACCACACGTGCAAACATTGCAAGGGTAAGCTTACCAAACAAAACTATACATAATAACTAAAAATGTTATACAAAACTTAGTTCATAAACTCAAAACTTAGTTCAACAATAAACACCAATAAACAACACCATCATGGCTCAACTATCTCAAATAGTTCATACAACATAGTTAAATCACCAATTATTAACATGCATCATCAAATCTCATGGATTTTATTTAATCAACAAATGTTATAAATCCTCAGTTTACATCAACAACATAAAACATCACCACTCATCATCATGAGCCATAAACATCATAAGTCACATCTGACATCAACTGTCACAATCTCAACATAATACAACCATCAACATCCCTCATCACAAAGTGATGTATAACATAAACCACTAGACAACCTCAAAAACAAGACTGACTCTACTCTATGGAGTTTCAACATCATATGAGCGATCCCTCATAGGCCCCATCCCCTACCATAGTTTATACATTCTAACCATTTAGGGAGTCCCTTGAGCTGACCCTACGGGAAAAGTGTGGTTTTATCGAAAATAGACAAGTGCTATAGTGGCTTACCTCTATAGGTTTGCAAGACCTTACATCTATAGGGATTCACCAACTCGTCTATTCTATAGGCCCATTCCCGTTAGCCACCACGAAAACCCCCAACACTAGGTTGAGAGCCCACCAAGCATCCTCAACTTACGTGCCTACTCATATGTCTGTGCACCAACTGTGCACACCTATGCACTAACTGTGCAAATACAACATTTGAAATATTTTTGTGCACCAACTGTGCACCTACCATATTCTAGTGGCAAAACATATTTGGAGCCCCTTTCAGTCTTAGATACAGCACCTCTGTACCCGCCATCTCCAATGGCCTGACTTAAGGGTCCAAATACATCTCAACAATCAACAATCATTAACCACGACAACAATTCATCCCTTATACACTAAAAGAGTCACTAAACCTCTTGGGAAATAGTTCTCAACACTCCAACACGCCATTCGGAGTCAAAACATAGGGGTGGTACTTGGGAAGATATCTCACTAGGCGAGACCCCTAGGTCGTTTTAGTGGGCCAGAATTCTGGCGTGAAACTCACCCTTCCAAGTATACCATTTTTCTATAAAAATCTTCCCAAAGGTCATAGCTAACTCCTTTTTAACATATAGGGATGGTTACAATACAAGATTATCATTCGTTATCAACAATTCATATGCATCCCAATAATAATACATCCACCTCATCAAAACATAATTATTACAACAATAATGCAACTGCCTTACCATAATATAAACACCTCAAGAATAACATAGTCATCTCATAATTAAACATACTACATTTGTATAAACATTTTAACATCATATAAATAAAAAAGGGGAAAAGTTTCAAGAGAATTTCAAATAACCAAATTCTAACCCGGCCGCACCAACTTTCGTGTTAAGCCAGACATCTCTAGCCCGACCGCACAAACTCTCGTGTTGAGCCAAACATCTCTAGCCTGGCCACACAAACTCTCTTGCTGAGCCAGAGCTCTCCTGGAATGAATATTCGCTACTGACTCTCTCTAGCCTGGCCACGCAAACTTTCGTGCTGGGCCAGAGCTCCCCTGGAATAAATATTCGCTACTGACTCTCTCTGGCCTGGCAGCGTAAGCTCTGTCTTGCTGGGCCAGAAAAACTTTGGAACTGAATGTTCCATTCTGACGCCCTCTGGCCCAACAACACCAAAATTCGTGCTGGGCCAGAGCGAAAATGGCTGCAACCTATGAGATTCATGGCTATAAATGACATACCCACTCATCCTAACCTTATAAAAAGACTCTCCCAAGCTCATAGACATCATCAATTCAAACATAAAACACCACCAAATCATTCAAAACAAATTAATTTAAAGCTTCCCTCAACAACTTTGAGATTTTTCTTGAAGGAGTTAAAGAGAGATACTTTGTGGCTTTTGAGTGATCTTTCCTTAACTTTTGCTATGGAATCAACTAGGAGAAACCTAAGCCAACATCAAAACAATCTTGAATCAAGATTTCATCCACCCATCAAAATTTTAATCAAAACCCATTTGATAAACTCTTGAAGGAAGAAGATGAATGAACCAAGAGATCAAGAATAAAAAAGAGATGAGCTTACCAACTTGTAATCAACCAAAGAAGCTCTAGGAATTAAGGAAACAAAGTCCTCTGAGTGAATTCCAAAAACCCAAACTCTTGAGAGGAAAAGAGAAGCTTAGAGAGGAAGGAAGAAATGAAGGAAATGAGGAACAAGAGAAGCTTTTGAACGTGCAAAAGCTTTAGGATTGGCTTCAATTTTACTACTTGCACCTATCTTACCTCTAACAACACCCCCCTTTTTCTACAACTAAAGGAAACTCACATATAAGTCCTAACAATCTCACCACCCACACTCTAAGCCTAACAATTGAAAATCTATCAATAACACTATGGCACATAACAAAATCAATATATTTATTAATTCTTTTATAATTATCATAAATTTAAATTTAATTTCCTCTTACAGTATTTATCAAGCACTTAACATAAAATCACAATGTTACAAATATAATTATTGATTAACTTATCATTTAATTATATCTAATTTATGTTTTGTATAAATACTTAAAAATGACTTTTGCAATTGAATATCTTTGTTGAAAGTTTTTTTGACAGCATCTTTGTTGAAAGTTAAGGAAATAAATTTTTCAAATATTTATCTTTTCATAAATATTTAATTATTTAATTTCACTACCTTTTAATAGAGTAAAATATGTTTCTTTTTTGTTTTTTAGTTAAAAAAAAAGTATAATTCCTTAATTGCATTGTTTTTGCAAGATATATAATATAACTTTTATTTTCTTTTAAAAATATTAAGTGAATACAATTATTAACTAATTATATAAAAATATTATTTTATATCATATAGGAAGTAAAATAAATAAATTATAATTAATTCCCTTTGAATTCTTAGTGGAAAATATACTTATCAATTGTTTATATACATCACCACCATTGTCTATCAAAGGCACTTCCTATAGACAATTCGAACACCGATCAAATTCTCCTTTTCAATTAGAGTCTCAGTACAATTAATCTTCTTCAAAGTATACATAAGTTTTGTTTCTTGTTAGCTCTTTCAACCTATCTCAACCTTAAATTTTTTTTCTTATATAGCAAATCATCAACTTTCCAAGATTTCTATCAAAATTATCTTCTTGTATAAATATGAGAATGACAAAAGAACAACACATTCAAATATTGGTCTTTAAAACAATTTTTCAATTGAATTTGATTTTTTGTCATTTAATATTATTTAAACTAATTATTTAAAAGAAAATTCAAATTTGAATAAATAAAATAAAATATTAAATAAATTAGTTAAGTCGAAAGATAATAAATAAGCAAGAGAAAAGTAAATTTAAGTTTAAATTATTATGATAATGAATTAAAATTTATTAAAATTATAATACAACATAATTTCTTCCAAGTAATTTAAATTTTGGATGGGTTCAAGGTAATTATTCATCCTTTGAGTTAGGTATAAATTTCTCTTTGTATCTTCGTAGAAAATGTTTATCCCGGCTTGTTATATTTTATTCACACTTTCTATATTATATAAAATAAAACATTCAATAAATTAGTTAAGTTAAAAGATATTGAGAAAAAAATATATGTAAAAGAAAATCTTCAATGATTTAATTAAATGAGAAGTTAATAAATTCAAACTTAATAATGATTTGCTTAAAAATTAATTTTAGACATTAATTTTGCAAAGAGAAGATAGTAGATGGGCTTTTTTTTTTTTTTGGCATGTAACTAAATATAAATTAGTTACGTAAAAATTAAATTTATTTTGATTAAAATCTTCAAAATATTAATTGGATGAGAAAAAATAAAATATATTCATATTGAAACTATTAAAACAATAAATTATAGAAAGATACTAAAGTTATAATGATTTATAGTATTTGATTAAATGCATAAATTTATATAATCATGAAAGAAATAAAATTAAATATGAAATGAGTATTATACAAACAATATATGTATATGCGTTCTGGTATATGAAATTCATTTAATTATAAAATTTAATGTTATAAAAAGATGGCTGAATCATATGGTTAAAAACCGTTCAACTCTGGGGTTACAAATTAGGCTATTTAACTCACTGTTCACGCTTTAATTAAAGAGCCACTACAAAATGTCAATTTTAACCTTGTTCAAAGAAAACCCTAGACACGTAATTATTATTATTATTATTATTATTATTATTATTATTATTATTATATATATATATATATATATATATTAATGATTATAATCTTCAAAATATTAGTTGGATGAGAAAAAATAAAATATATTCATATTGAAATTAGTAACACAATAAATTATAGAAAGATACTAAAATTATAATGATTTATAGTACTACCTCTGGTTCTAATTATAAGCAGTATAAGACAAATCATCAATACCAAGGAAAATAATTATTACAGCTTTTTTTAATTAATGCTGCCAAAAGTTCAATTTTTATTCCAAAAACACCCTTTACTTTAAGTGGTTATTATAGTGCATTGGGAATAGAGTAAATAATAAAGTAAGGGTATAAAAGAAATTTACTTTAAAAACTAGTGATTGTTGCTTATAATTAGGACCAAAGAAAAAGTCACTTTATTGCTTATAGTTAAGACCAGAGGTAGTATTTGATTAAATACAAAAAATTATATAATCATAAAAGAAATAAAATTAAATGTGAAATGAGTATTATACAAACAATATATGTATATGCGTTCCGGTATATGAAATTCATTTAATTATAAAATTTAATGTTACAATGGCTGGATCATATGGTTAAAAATGGTACAACTCTGGGGTTACAAATTAGGTTATTTAACTCATTGTTCACGCTTTTATTAAAGAGCCACTACAAAATGTCAATTTTAACCTTGTTCAAAGAAAACCCTAGACACTTAACTACTTTATATATATTAATGATGATTTGTCTCATTCTCTTCTTTGAACCTTGGACATTCTGTTTCTCAATGCCCTCTTTCTTGCATTATCTACACCTACTCTTACGATGTCTAGATATTGATCTAAACTTAATTACCCTCTACTTGAACTACTCAAGTCAATCTCCTTAGATTTCCCACTAGAGCAAAACAAGTTAGTTGCTGGGTCATCATAAACATCAACATCATTATCGATCGTTTTCCATCTTCTTCACGACTCAATAAGGATTTTCACACCCAAATATAAGTGTTTCCCGAAAATGTTTGTAAGGAGGTGGAGAGCAAAAGCAACAACATTGTTGCTCAGTAGAAAATGAAGATGTTGTTCTCTAACAAATGAAAGAGCTTCAATTTATAGACTATAACTTCTTAAACTAACCATTCATTGACACACGAAGGAAACTTTTTTTTTTTTTTTTCTATACCACCTTTTATTTTGCAAGCTAAAATAAAGGAGAGAGTACACCAAAAATAAATAAATAAAGGATCGAGAGACTTATAAGCTTTATGACCCTTCAAAATAACAAAAAGAAAAGAAAGCCACTCGTAACATATAATTAGATGAAATTCGTGTAAAAATTATTAACTATTACTTACTCTTAGACATGTGGGTTTGGATTTAACTCAACCTTATAAAACCAACCAGCTTGTAAGGTGAGGGATGCCCCCCACTTATATACTCTATCTTGACTATATCTCTAGCCGATGTAGAACTTCAGTTTTTTCCAATACACCCCGTCACGCCCAGCACTTTTGGGCTTGGTGCGTAGATAATATGGTGGGTGGCTTTTTTTAATGGATCTATGATAGGATCTGATACCATCTTAGAATGTGGGTTTTGAGCCTAACTCAATCCCAAAAGCTAGCTCATAGGATGAGGGTTGTCCCCCACTTATATATTCTATCTTGGCCTTATCTCTAGGCGATGTAGGAGTTCCTAGAGGATGATAAACATGGGTGGTCCACCAACTGATTTAGGATAGGCTTTGATATCAGAACGTGGATTTTGAGTCTAACTCAACCCTACAAAACCAACTTGTAAGATGAGAGGTGTCCTCTACTAATATACTCTATCTTGGTCATAAATTGCGTGATAACCAATCCGATGCCTAGGGAGCATGGATTGTTTGGTGATTAGCATGCTCAAAATAATTTTGCACATGGACAGGTTAACTTAGCAAGGAGACCGTCTAACACTGTGGAAAACATTGGCATGCTGCATTTGGGACAATCCAATATGCAGGCTATTAAATGTCCTACTGAACTCTGAGTATCCATGGAATCAATTATCGGCAGGTAATCTACAAGGGATTGGGCAGCAATCCAGATTGTCATCAACCAATCCTCTATTGATAAATCTAGGGATTATAGTCAAAACTATGAAGAAATATGATGGCGTACAGTTAAAGTCGATGGAAGGCCCAATCTACCGAAAGTCGTATCCTGAATGGGTGGATAAGATGATACATTTACCTAAGGGATATAAAACTCCTGATTTCACTACTTTTTCAGGAGAGGATGGCAAGTCTACTCTAGAGCACATAGGCTGATTTACGGCCCAATGTGGGGAAGTAAGCCAGAACGAAAACCATAAGTTACTGCGATTTCCTTTATCCCTCAATAGAACCGCTTTTACATGGTATTCTTCGTTGCCACCTAATTCAATACAAAATTGGGCTGATATGGAGAGATGTTTTCTTGGTCGATTTTATAGGCCTCAACCAGAGGTTATGATAGAGGACTGAAAAACAACAAGAAGAGCTTAAAGTGGAGCTAAATATTAAAATAGGATTTTATGTAATTTGGGCTTAATGTGAACCTCTGTTGGGCCTTTTTATGTTTTTAATTATGTTTACTTTTAATTTGGGCCTTTTTAGTCATTTGGGCTTTTATTAATGGGCCTTGGGCCTTTAGGTTCATAGCTATAAATAGGGCCAAATGTGATTTTTGTAATCGGTTTTGACTCTCATTTAGAAATGAAGCTTTGAAACTTTTGTGAGAGGAAACTTTTTAGGTTCTTAGGAACTGTCTTTGGTTCTTATTTTTGAATTTTCATATTCAAAGTGGCAAATCTTCCTCAACTTATCAATCCTTAGGGATTGTGGTGTCGTTCTTTCCATTTCTTGTCTCAATCTGCTTTTCCCTTTTCTTTCTAAATTTGTCCCTTGAATTTTGACCAAATTGAGATGTTGAATTTTGATCCGTAGAGGGGTACTCATCATTTGGTAATTCGGCATCTTGTGTTTGAAATTGCACATCCGAATTGGCTGACTCATGATCCGAATTTGGTTCGTCAATTTTGATGTTGTGTCCATCAAATTGAAGCTGATTGGTTTGTCAATTGTTTAAGCTGCTGCTGGAGTTGTTTCACGCTGATCTTGATAATTCCAAGCGATGGAATTTGTTCTTTTGTGCCAATTGAGTTTCGGTGGTGTGTGCTACATGTTCGTCAATTTCGTGGAGTAAACAAATGAAATTGTGGTGCTGCAATTAGCAATAATTCTGAAATTCCAATACATGCGGGGCTTGATTCAAATTTCAATTGAAATTGGATTTTCCTCAGTTTATCTCTTGTCAACAAATTCCATTCGGTGCCTTTGAATCCTCTGAACTCTCAAATCTGAATTGGAGCATCAATTTTGGGATCCGACTCTTAAGCTGCTTGCGTCAAAATTGGTGTGTTCGTCAATTCCTTTGAATTTTGCTATTCGCTGCCCTTGTTTCCTTACGTCACCTTTTTGTGTTATTTGTACTAGTTTCTTATTCGCCAATTCTGATTCTTGTTTAATGTTTGCGTCAGTTTTTGCTTCTAGTATATATGCCTATTATGTGTTCGTCATTTGTCCTTGATCATCGTGCTGTTTGTGTCAATTTATTTTTCCATCCATGAGTTTTTGTTGATTTTTTAGTGTTTGCACCTTGATTTAGCTTCGTCTATTGTTTGGTTCAGATCGTGGTGTTAAATTCTGGACTTAGTATTCTTGATGTTCATGAGTGTTCTTCTTTGTTCTTGACAGTGTTGACAAAACCCTTGTGTTTAATCACTACTGCAAAATTAGCTTTTAACGACAATTTGATAATGGCAATAATGTAATTGCCGGTAATTACATTTGAAAAGTTATTATTTACCAGCTATTATTATTAATGGCCAGTAAAACAATATTAGCTGATAATACGAAACTAGGGCCATTTTTCTTTCCGACTTGCTACCCGTTCTCTCGTTTCTATGACCAAGACTCCACTACTGGATACAAGGCTTTTAGTCCGGTTCACGAGTTCAAAATTCAAATAATTTTCGCTCTAAAATATTCCAACTCTCACGAAACTCACAACTCTCGCCTCAGTCTCACTCACACTACTATTGAGTGCAATTCTTCGAACCCTAATCGCTCTTCAAATGCTAAGCGCAAATGTGATTTCTAATTCTCGTTGGATTTGCAGATTTCGAGCCCTATTTGTGGTGCGCTTCTGATTCTCTAATCAAAACCCTGATTTCTCATCGATTGTGAGTGATTCTCCTTCTATTGTTTTCGTTTTCTCACGTTTAGTTGCAAATATCGAGCCCTATTTGTGGGGTGCATCTTGTTCTCTAATCAAAACCCTAATTACTCATCGATTGTGAGTGATTCTAGTTCTATTGTTTTCGGTTTCTCATGGTTACTCTGTTTTGCAAATATCGAGCCCTATGGTGCGCTTCTCATTCTCTAATTAAATCCGTGATTTCTCATCGATTATGAGTGCGATTCCAGTTCTGTTGTTTTCGTTTCCTCACATTTAGTCTTTTACTCTGTTTTGATGTTATTTGTTTTAAATACTAGATAAAAATGCACACATGATTAAACTTGATCAGAAAACAACTAGGGAGAAAAATATGCACTTGGATTATCATTAAGCAAAATAATCAGTATATAATGCCTTCTTAGTTATCCAGTATTTGACCCATATAAGAGGCTTGACAACTAATTAATGTTGTGTGACTCATGTGACTTTGATTTTGAATTGCTACAAGTTTATTTTATTGATTTTTATTTGTTTGAATTGAAAAGAAATGCAAAAATGCCTTGTTCTCTGTTTCGTTTCATGTATTTTGCATTATCCGATTCGTTTTCTTTTTTTAGGGTTTGAGAAATGTTGAGATTATAATCAAATCCTTTGATTGTAGGTTGTGATTATGAAATTAGGCTTGCCAAATCCACAGATTGATTTGAATGCAATTTAATTGAATCAATTTTAGATTGAGAATCAATTCCTCAATGTGGGACCATACATGTGAACATTACCTGAAATCACATTGGCTCTGGTATTTAAACATAATTTTGGATCATCTAACAAGAATCCAAACATGCATCTTATATACATGGTTCAACAAAATCTAGTACGGGTACTGCTTAGGGGATTTATGAGAAAACAGATTCCAAGGATGACAATTTAGTATTTGTTGCAGGTGCTACTGGTAGAGTTGGCTCACAGACAGTAAGGTACATTTTATTAGTTTTTGCTCTGTAGTTCTCTTTTCTAAGATAATAACTTTTTCAAAATGCTAAGGAGTGATAGTCTCTGACTCTCTCTCTTCCAGGGAGCTTATAAAGCTTGGATTTAGAGTCAGAGCTGGAGTGCAAAATGCTTGGAGGGCTGGTGCATTAGTTCAGGTACCGTGGTGATTAATTATTTGAAATGTTATATGGCTAATATCTTGTGTAAAATAGATATGCATTAAAAGATATAAATTTTTTCATAGTGTTGAACAATTGAAGCTTGATAGTACAAGTGCAAGTGGAGGTAGACAAGGTAAGGCAAGAAAGTTTTGAAATCAACATCTCTGCTATTTAGTTTATATTTTTGTCTTGAGCAGTCATTAATTTACATTGTCCTAATGTTGAAAACACAAAAATGCAACGTGTCTGTTCTTTCTACCTTACAGCAACTGTTGCCAAAGTAAATCACTTCATGTTGGTTACTTTACTGGGAACAAACAAAATTGGCTTTCCTGCAGCTGTGCTCTAGTGAGTATGAAAGCTTTCTCATGTACTAGCTGTGTACAACAATTTCCATATTTGTAGTTTGTAGCTAAGGAGTAGTCATATTCACATATTGACATCATCAAGCAGTTTAATTGATTTCTTAATTCTGCTTCTAAAGTTTGTTTTGGGGATTCCTGATTTGGAAAAGGAAGGAAGAAGAAGCATTGCTAGCTAGTGGACTTCCATACACAGTGAGTCATTCTGAATCAGATACTAATTACACCAAAGTGCAGGGTTCTATTCGACTAATTATTTTGTCACTCTTCAGATAGTGAGAACTGGATGTATGGAGCAGCCTACTGATGCTTTCGGGGAAACTCATAATATAACCCTATCAACGGAAGATACTTTATTTGGGGGTCAGGTGTCAAACCTTCAGGTAGTTATACGTGATATTTTTTCATGTGTAGTTGTAAATTATAATAGATATATGTGCAGCTAATATATAGAAATTTAAATTTGATTGCTGCCTTTGCTATCTGTTGTGCCAGCGCATGGTATTAGGAATACATATATACTGAGGTCAATATCACCATTTTTACTTAATCCGTGCTTGTTAGATTCTTGTCTACAATTATTAGTGCAATGTTGTTCATGTGTTTGGAAAGTACTGTAGATATGTTGAAAGTCATTGTTACTTAATCCGTGCTTGTTAGATTCTTGTCTACAATTATGAATGGGAGTATATGTTCTGGTGTGGTGTGGTGTGATTGACCTATGCTAAATATCTTATAATCCCATCAATTACGCTGTCTTTTCCCAGTCTAAAATTATGGGACTGTTTGTTGAATTTTAAATAGTTAAGTGAGTGCTAGCCAGTGGCAAAACAACCACTTTCTCCCTATACCGTGTAAGCCAGATTAAAAATATTGCCTAAACAACAGATACTAAAATATTATGTAGTGAATTCTGATACTCTTTTTTTATTAAGTTATAAGGATTAGGATTTTAGGACACAACCAACTTTTCCATTGTGGATTGTGGAGCATAAACTAATTTGATGTTTATTTTATCAGCTATGATGATTTAAAGCCAGCGTCATCTCCTTCTCTGTCTCAGCCTGGTGGCGGGAAACAAATAAAAGATCAGTGAGACAGTGCCAAAATCAAGTGCTTCAAATACTCCAAGTAATTCATCTGAGCTCTGCATCTTCAAACCAGCTATGATGATTTAAAGCCACCGTCATCTCCTTCTCTATCTCAGCCTGGTGGTAGGAAACAAATAAAAGATCAGTGAGACAGTGCCAAAATCAAGTGCTTTAGATACTCCAAGTAATTCATCTGAGCTCTGCATCTTCAAATCTTTTTTATTTGTTCTGACAATTTTCCTGATAAACTTTACTTAATTGATTATGAATATGCATCATACAGCTACAAAGGCTATGATATAGGAAACCATTTTGCAATATGCTGGCATTGAATGAACATTTTTATAATACAGGTACCCAAATATGAATGAACAATATCATTTCTCTTGGCATTACTTACAACTTGAAAGACCCCACAAGGTACTAATCACAGATGCAAAGAAAATGTACAGTTCTTTCAAATTATAAAATTTTAATTATAGCTATTTCTAGCTTTTCTATATGTAATATTAGTCTTTAAAATGCAAAAGATATTGCTTGGTGGTAGCTAGGTTGGTTTGCTGTGAGTCATCTATTTTGATGCCACGAGTCCTAATTACATTTTTTTGTTGTTGCAGTATTGCAAGAGCTGTTGTCATCTCTGGACCAATTTTATGTTCTGGAATTACAATGTTTTGAGGATGTTATGTTTGAAGAAACATGATACTTGCTTTTATATATCTAATTAGTTATCAGACATATTTTGTGGAATTAAGAATACTTTTTATATAAATCATTTTGCACTATTGACTTTCAGTATTTGATCCTTTAGTTATTCTACTGTCAAATGCATGCTTATGCCACCTTGCTTTCACAACTCTCGTTTTTTAGTTGGCATTGTATCTTATTAGAATTATAACTATATGATTTTATTTCAATTGTTGCTTACCAATGCTCAAAACAAATTGAAGCTGATGGCTAAAGCTTTTTTTTGACGTTGTTGTTGTAAGGTTGGCATTTAAAATTAAGAGTGACGACATAAAGTCATAAAACGGGTCTTTACCAGCAACAATAAAGGTCATTAAAGGATTGAAGCTAGAATAGGAAAATTAAGTTTAGTGGCCATTTAAATTGCCATTAGTATTGCCGGTAAAAAAGTACTTAGTTTTCCCGGCAATAAAAAGGGGTTTTACCAGCAGTCGTCATAATTGTCGGTAATACCTTTAGCGACCCTGGATACGATGGCTAAAATCTAATTGCCGGTAAACATCTTAGCGACTATTTTTACTGCCGCTAAAAGGTAATATAATTGCCACCAAAAGTCACTTTTGGTGTAGTGAATCCATAAAAATTTTGGTTTAAGTAAGTTTGGGTGTTTTTGAAAAAAAAAAAAAAGAATTGAAAAAAAAAAAAGAGAAAAAAAAAGTTACAAAAAAATTGATATTTGAAAAAAAGAATCTGCCTTATAGAAAGTCTTTCTACAATTGTTAAACTCTCTCATTCTGGGATTCTTGTTTTGTGTTGCTCTTATTCTTGAGTCTTCTTGTCTTTTCTTGGCATTCTATTTTTGAGTTGTCCTTTCATTTGTTTTAGCTTTTATTGCTTGTCTCTAAATTTTCTTGGTTTTGTCTTTGAGTTGTCTCTTTCTTTGGACTCTTAAGTTGAGCTAAGATTTGTTACATCTTTCACTTTGAATCAAATTCTTGATTTGTGATTGGGAGTACTTTTTAAGAACTAAAGAGGAGTTTGAGTGGAAAAAGGCAAGTGTGCACATTATAGAAAAAGCCTCGAAAGAGAGAAAACGAGTGAACTTTGAGTGTAAACACGTGAGAAGTGTGGTGAGGTCCATAATTCTATTATTTGTGCTAACCATTTTCTTGCAGGGATGTATTTTTCATCTTATCATGGAAGTGATGGAGGTTGTGGGGAAGATGGGATTCAAAAGGAGAATATATTTCAAACTAGATGCTTGGTTTTAGGAAATGTGTGTTCTTTGATTATTGATGGGGGTAGTTGCATTAATGTGGCTAGCTCTAGGTTGGTTAGCAAACTTAACCTTAAAACCACCCCCACACCCTAAACCTCATTGTTTGAAATGGCCATGTGAAAAAGGTGAGTTGGTTGTAGCCGAACAAGGGTTGATGAGCTTTACCATTGGAAAATATAAAGATGATGTGCTGTGTGATGTAGCTCCCATAGAAACATGTCATATCTTGTTAGGTAACCCTTGGCAAGTTGAAAGAAATGTGAAATATCATGGGAAGACCAACAAGATTTCTTTTGGACATGAAGGACATAAGGTCAAACTTGCATCACTTTCACCTAAGGAAGCAAGTGAGGATCAAGTTAAGTTGAAAAAGAAAATAGACCAAGAAAGAAAAGAGTTACAAGAAAAAGAAATAAAAGAGAAAAAATAAGAGAAAAAAAATTGAGAGAAAAAGAGAGAAAAAGAAAAAGAGATGAGAGAAAGAGAAATAATTGAAAAGGAGAGTGAAAAAGAGAAAGCAAAAGGTAAAGAGAATTGTGATTATTCTTGTTTTTATTCTAACTCTTTGTTTGATTGTGAAGATTTTCTTGTGAAAGAAATTGAAGATGAGTCCTCAAGAGGGGAGTGCAAAACTCTAATTTCTTCTTCTAAATTGGATTGTGAATTTAATTCTTCCTATAAATTTGATTGTGCACCTAACTATATAAATTCTTTTGTTTTGATGCCTAGGGAAGAATTGTTCATCAAGGATCAATGGGCAAAACAATTTGGAGAAGAAGTGGTTGCATATGAGGAACAAGGCAATCATTGGGAAAAGAAGATTTTGACTGACACCATTTTTCAACCTTGTGGTTTAATGGATATGTTCATCCAAGATGCTATTGATGTGCATGTGACTTATGTTTTGCATAATACTTATGATTTACATGTTGCATTTGTTTGGCATAAACTTGTTTTAGTTAATGGTGTGAAGCCTTTGGGACTTGAGATGGATTTAATTTTCATGAAGTTTGATGGTTTCTTTAGGCTTGTATTTGATTCTAGAGGATTGATATATAAGCACATAGATAATAAGAGATTTGCCTTTTTACGGGGTCCAAGTCTCAATAGAGATATGATTTATTTATTTTATTTTTATTCCATATTATCTCAAAACTAAAACATGTGTCTCTTTTGTTGTTTTTGTGTTGTAGGTACCTTGGCTCCAAATTCGAGGTTAGATTTCCTTCAAGAAGGAGGGAATGATAGAGGACTGAAAAGCCACGAGAGGAGCTTAAAGTGGAGCCAAATATTAAAATAGGATTTTATATAATTTGGGCTTAATGTGAACCTCTGTTGGGCCTTTTTATGTTTTTAATTATGTTTATTTTTAATTTGGGCCTTTTTAGTTATTTGGACTTTTATTAATGGGCCTTGGGCCTTTAGGTTCATAGTTATAAATAAGGCAAAATGTGATTTCTGTAATCGGTTTTGACTCTCATAGGAAATGAAGCTTTGAAACTTTTGCGAGAGGAAACTCTGTAGGTTTTTAGGAACTACCCTTGGTTCTTATCTTTCTTTGAATTTCCATATTCAAAGTGGCGAATCTTCCTCGACTTATCAATCCTTAGGGATTGTGGCGTTGTTCTTTCCATTTCTTGTCTCAATCCGCTTTTCCCTTTTCTTTCTAAATTTTTCCCTTGAATTTTGACCAAATTGAGATGCCAAATTTTGATCCGTAGAGGGGTACTCATCAGGTTACCATTACTGATTTAATGGGTTTGAAACAACAGGTTAATGAGTCGGCAATGGAATTTATAGAACGATTCAGGAAGATGGCTAGTAGGTGTTCGGTACAATTTCCTGAAGTCGAATATGTAGCCATCATTATGGGGAATATGCATTCTCAACTACGAGAGATGTTAGTGGCACAAGAGTGCAACAACTTAAGTCAGTTGACCTTTAAAGCTTCACATGTTGAGCAGTTTATTTTGGACAAAGAATAGAGACAGTCCAACAAAGGGAATGGTCCTTATCTTGTGTCCATAATCAACACAGATGAATATGATATGATTTTGGCATAAATGAAGTAGAAATTATGGCAGTCAAGATTGTTAGAGGCAAGCCATATTCATGTCTGATTTTAAGGGCAGCAAAAGGAAAGGCCCCTAATATTACAAATGAGAAGATTGAATACTCATTTAATATTTCTAAGGCAGATCAAATTTTCGACTATTTGTTGAAGATTAGCATATTCATTTGATGAAGGGTCATAAGATACCTTCGGCAGATGAAGTAAAGGATAAGACATATTGCAAGTGGCACAATTCATACAACCATCATACTGCAAATTGTTTGGTATTTTGACAAATAATTCAAAAGGCTTGGAGAGAAGGAAGGTTTAAACTTGTCGATAAGAGTATAGCCGAGATGACTGTTGATATTGATCCATTCCCAAACATTGACATCAACATGGTTTCGTGTAGTCATAATAAAAGGAAAGAACATGCTATATAATGGCCGAAACAAATAGATGTGAGGGTCGGCATCTAGCCAGCCTCGAACTACTGTGTTTGAAAGGTTAGGTAGGTCAAAATCCTTAGTGCCTAAAGGTATTTGGGACCCTCACTAAACATTGTAGAGAAAACCAGAAAAAAGGTGCTTGTGTTGACAAGGGTTATCTTCCATGATGGGAAAAGGTCGATTAACTAGCCCTAAAGCTTTTGAAATGAGGCTGTTGGTGACTCTTTGCTTTCAGAACCAAAATCGGCATAATTAGCAAAGGGATCAAGGAAAAAAGAAGCTACTGATTATAGATGATTCTCATATTCCTAAGGGAGGAAAGCCAATGGTCAAATTCAGGGTTGAAAACGGCATGAGAACCTTGAAGATTACTGTGAAGAATGGTGAAAGTTAGTGGCCGAATGATTAAGCCTTCGACTAATGTTAAAGAAGAAGTGTGGATTCAGAATCGACAGAAAGAGAGGGTCCAACAACTGAAACCTTTGACAAGAACCCAGAAAAGAAGGTTACAAAGGAAGAAATCAATTGAAAGAATGAAACAAGCATTAATGTTAATTGGTGAGGTTAAAAGGAAGGGTCAAAGAGAGATTTCTTCTCCAAAAGTTGCTGAAGCCTTATAGAAAGCCTTTGGTAGCGAAGAAAGCCAGTCATTGGCAGATTTCTTAACAAGAGATGATAGGTTGATGGGGAAGGAGATCTTACCAGGAACAATGGAAGGTGAAGAACATGTTGTGGCTTAATTTGATCAGATAAAGGAGAGAGAAGATGAGCTATATGTCGATTTACCTGAGAAGATAATCGATCAACCAGGAGATCAACTGTCCTAGTTAATTGACCCATTGTTGGAACAAATCCTTGAAGATTCTTTGTTAGATTCTATGTTGGGAGATGAAGTTGATTTTCTGTCAGTCGAGATAAAGATAGTCAGTCTTATCCCAAGTGAATTTTGGGCTAGTGAAAGTCAGCCCGATAGGTTGGATGGAGATGTTTTTGTTGAAGAAGTCAAATGGGCAATGCTGATGGAAGTCCCTACCTAGTCAACTAAGGCAATGATATTTGAAAAACCAACTAAAGAAATCGGTAAGCACCTTAAACCATTATATACCAAGGCATATATAAACGGTAAGACATTAAGTCGAGTAATAGTAGATGGTGGAGCTGTATTAAATGTTATGTCAATTAATACATTAAAGAAGCTGGGTATGGTATTGACAATTTGAAGGCTACCAACATGAAAATGATTAACTTCACTGGAGGAGATACATATGCATTAGGGGTTCTGGTTGTCGATATTACTATTGGGTCTAAAACCAGGAAAATTGTTTTCTTTATAATAGACACCAAACCTGCATATACTTTGTTGCTACGGCGTGATTGGATACATGGGAGTAAATGTGTACCTTCCACATTACATCAAATGTTGATGTTTTGGGATGAAGATCGGGTAGAAATGGTTGATGTAGATAAAAGTCCTTTTGAAGCTGATGCTAGCATGGCTAAGGCTATCTTTGTTGACATGAAGACTAGAATTCTTATATAGTTCTCTCTTGTTATATTTTGGTTTTAATTTTAAATATGCCAATCATGTAAGGATGTGGCATTGTATTGCTTGTTATAGAATTAGGCATTTGAGTGATTAGATTTTAAACTTAGTTGATGCCTAGTAATAACCAAGAAGTCTAAGCAAGCTAGTTTGAATGATCTTTTTAGAAATTCTAAAGTAGTAATCGATTACATATTTTATGTAACAGATTACCACGTGTTTTAGTTATCTGGGAAAAGCTAAAATACATAGTGTAATCGATTACGCCTCGATTTAATCGATTACATAAGGCGTTTTAGACTTTAAGTCTTGTTTCTGAAAGAATTTGACTAGTTTCTGTTTTAATTGATTACATCTCGGTTTAATCAATTACTATGGACACTTAAAGTTGTTTTAGAAGGAAGAAAGCTTGGTTTAATCGATTACATATCCATGTAACATATTAAAACGAACCCAGATCACTAAAAAAGATCTTTAAGAACAATTTAACAGGTTACATTGTTGTGTAACAGATTAAATTGATTCTTGCCTTGAACCTAGGTGCCTCAAGAATGTTTTAACAGATTACTTGACTCGTGTAACAGATTAAATCTGTTATATCTTTAAAATTTTATAAATAGAAACACCTTTCTCTCTCTCTCTCTCTCTCTCTCTCTCTCATTCTTAATGCTTTTCTAAAAATTAAGATTTACAAATACATTGAGAGAAAATCATCAAAAAGGTTCCAATGGCATTTGATCTTCATCATTATGAAATGGAAGAATCCAAAGAAAGATCATTTACTTGAAGAAATTATTGGTTCTTGAAGAGCTGAAATGTATTGATCTTCACTATAGGTGAAATCATTCTAAAACCTTGATCAATTTCGAAGTTAATTATTTTCTGAAACAGGGTTTTTCAGATTCTAATGGTAGGATTCTATTAGAAGGTGTTACTTTCTTTTCTTGTAGGGTTCAAGTCTAAAAAGTTTGTGTTTTGAATTTCTTGTGTGCAGTGTGTTTGTATCTTGAAATTTAAAATAGTGGAAGGTCTAACAAGGGTTGTTAGATCAATTGGATGTAGGTCTAATATGGATTGACCCAGTATAAATTCTTGTGTATCTTTGTTTCATCTTTATTTCTTATCCCATTCAAGTTATCAAGGTTGATCATCTAAATTTTCCTAATCAACAAAACTTTCTTAGAAAAACTCTAATTAGAAACTCTTTTTAAAATCTTTTTAGAATAATTGGATTCTTTAAAGAAGGAAGGTGAACAAGAGTTTTTGGAAAAGAAAAGAGGTTTTGAATTAAAAAAGTTTTGAAAGATCTATTCACCCCTCCTCTAAATCTACTGCTCGATCTTACAATTGGTATCTAGAGCTAGTATCTTGTATTTTATTCCAGATTCCTTTTTTTGAAAAACAAGGATATGGCAGTAAATCAACTACCCTTCGCTGAAGGTGCTTCAATTAATAGACCTTCAATGTTTTGTGGTGTAAATTACCCTTTTTGGAAGGTAAGAATGAAAATATTCATGGAGTCTGTTGATAGGGCCATTTGGAATGAGGTAATGAAAGGTCCATCTATTCCAAAGCATATTGTTGATGCAAACTTAGTTGAAAAACCATTTGATACTTGGACAGATGCAGAAATTAAGAAAGCTCAATATGACTCAAAAGCAATGAACATTATACATTCTGCTTTAAATTCTGATGAGTTCTTTCATGTGTCTCAATGCACCTTTGCCAAGGAAATGTGGGATCTAATTCAGGTCACTCACGAAGGTACAACGGAAGTTAGAAGAGCAAGGAAGAATACCCTCATTCAAGAGTACGAGACCTTCAGAATGTTGCAAGGGGAGACTTTGAGTGATGTTTAGAAGAGGTTTACACATATTGTAAATCATCTCAAAGGTGTGGGAGAGATCTTTGAAGAAGAAGAATTGAATTTAAAAGTTCTTAAGTCCCTAAACAGAACATGGCAACCTAAGGTGACAACTATTCCAGAATCAAAGGATCTTGCAGTAATGACCAATGCAGAGCTATTTGGAAAAGTAAGAGAACATGAAATGGATATGTCAAGGATGGCAGAAGAAGAAGAGAAAGATAGAAAGAAAAGAGGTTTGGCACTTTAAGACATTAGCTCCATCAAGTGATGAAAGTGAAGAAGAAGGAGTTGAAGGTTCAGATGCTGAAAACTTAACTCTTCTAGTAAGAAAACTCAGGAGATTTCTCAAGAAAAAGAATGGGAAAGGAAAAGGGTTTTAGCAGAAGAAATTTGTGAAGAAAAGTGAGACCTCATCCCTAAACTTCACTTGCTTCAAATGTGGTAAAACAGGGCACATAAAGATGGAATGTCCTATCTACCTAAAGAAGCAACAAAATGGAGAAAAGAAGCCTAGGAGCCAAGGAAAGAAGATAAGAGCCTATATAGCTTGGGAGGACAATGCATCTAATTCCTCAAGTGAAGAAAGCAATGAAGAGGAAGCCAATCTCTGCCTCGTGGAAAAACAAGAAGAAGAAAATGAAAGCATTGTAAGTCTTTCTGATTTTGAACAAGAAGAATACTATGATCAATTACTTGATGCTTTTAATGAATTGCATAAGGAGGCTCAAAGATTAGCTTTTGCCAATAACACAAAGGAAAAATTAGATGGCATGTGGAAAAATGAGCTAATATGCAAAAAGAGTTATCATAATCGAAATCTATAAATGAAGCTCTTGAAAAAGAGAAGGAAAACTCTCTTAGCAATATCACTAATGTTTCCACTGATTCTCATTCCCAATGTGAAAATTTTAAGGCTATTAAATTGAAAAATGAATATTTACTAAAAACCTTATCAAAGTTTACAATGGGAAGAGATAATCTTGATGCACTCGTTGCACAACAAAAATGCATGCTAAATAAAGCTGAAGTTGGTTACACATTTGACAAAAAACAGAAATCTTATAAGAACTTTTTAAACTTTGTCAAAGCATCTAGCTCTCCATTTGTGTCATGCCATAATTGTTTGCATAAAGGACACTCCTCTAACAATTGCATGATCAAGAGATTTGGTGTTCCAAATAGGAGGTATAAATGGATCCCCAAAGGAACCAAGGAAACCACTAACCCCAAAGGACCAAAAATCACTTGGGTACCTAAATCCTCTGATTAATTTGTTTTGTAGGTGTGTTTGAGAGCCAAAGAGTCTTTATGGTACTTAGACAGTGGCTGCTCAAGACATATGAGTGGGGATAAATCAAGGTTTATCCGGTTGACTGCAAAACTAGGAGGGTTTGTGACCTATGGTGATAACAACAAAGGGAGAATTCTAGGTGTAGGAGATGTTGGTAATCCTCTTTCCACTATAATTGAAAATGTGCTTTATGTGGATGGATTAAAACATAATCTTCTTAGTATAAGCCAACTGTGTGACAAACGATTTAAAGTATCTTTTAATGAATCATATTGTATGATATGTGATAGCCTTGACAATGTTAAGTTTGTAGGTAAAAGGGTTCATAACATCTACATGTTAAATATTGAACATGCATCCTTACCTCTTAAAACATGCTTAACTAGTAAAGATGATCTAGCTTGGTTATGGCATAGAAGAATTGAACACATACACATGTCTCATTTAAATAGATTGATTTCTAAAGAGTTGGTTCATGGTTTACCTAAACTTAAGTTTGAGAAGGACAAATTATGTGATGCATGTCAGAAGGGTAAACAAACAAGGGTATCCTTTAAAGTAAAGAAAGTAGTTTCAACTTCTAAACCCCTTGAACTTTTGCACATGGACTTATTTGGTCCCTCTAGAACTATGAGTCTAAGTGGTAGCTATTATGCTTTAGTAATTGTGGATGATTTCTCAAGATACACATGGACATTGTTTCTCTCTTTAAAGAGTAATGCTTTTAAAGCTTTTGCAAAACTGACCAAAAAGATTCAAAATGAAAAAGATTTGAAAATCAAAGCCTTGAGAAGTGGTCATGGAGGGGAATTCCAAAATGAGGATTTTGAAAAGTTTTGTGAAGAAAATGGTATTGATCACAATTTTTCTGCTCCTAGAACTCCACAACAAAATGGAGTTGTTGAAAGGAAAAATAGATCTCTAGAAGAACTAGCTAGAACTATGTTAAATGAAAATGATTTGCCAAAATATTTTTGGGCAGATGCAATTAGCATTGCATGCTAAGTTCTTAACAGAGTCTTAATTAGACCTCTTTTGAAAATAACCCCTTATGAACTATATAGAGGAAGAAAGCCTAACATATCACATCTCAAAGTTTTTGGTTGCAAATGCTTTGTATTGAACAATGGCAAAGAATCTCTTGGAAAGTTTGATGCCAAAGCGGATGAAGCTATATTTCTTGGATATTCTCTCTCTAGTAAAGCTTATAGAATCTATAATAAAAGGACTCTTATTGTTGAAGAATCTATACATGTTGTCTTTGATGAATCCAACCCCCAAAAAGAGGGAAATGTACCTTGTGATGATGATGATGCAGGTACAATTGAAGAACCTCCTCAAGCTGAAATAGAGATAAGGGAAGAATCATCAATAAGGAAAGATCAACATGAGGAATACTCTCTACCTAAAGAATGGAGGATTCCTAGAGATCTATCCATATCGAGAAGGGAGTATCTACTAGAACCTCTTTAAATATATTTTGTGAACATGTTGCATTTGTTTCTCAAATTGAACCTAAAATAGTAGGAGAAGCCTTACTTGATGAGTTTTGCATTATGGATATGCATGAGGAATTAAATCAATTCAAGAGAAACGATGTATGGGAACTCATTCCATTGGATAAAACTGAACATAATAGGTACAAAATGGGTGTTTAGGAACAAGCTAGATGAATCCGGCTTTATAACCAAAAACAAAGCTAGGCTTGTTGCTAAAGGATATAACCAACAATAATGAATTGATTATGATGAAACCTATGCTCCTGTTGCTAGACTAGAAGATGTGAGATTACTTCTTGCCTTTGCATGCATTATGAACTTTAAATTGTTTCAGATGGATGTGAAAAGTGCTTTTCTAATTTCTAAATGGATTCATTGATGAAGAAGTTTATGTATCTCAACCTCCTGGTTTTATAGATCATAACTTTCCAAATCATGTATACAAGCTTAAAAAGGCTTTGTATGGGCTAAAGCAAGCCCCTAGACAATGGTATGAAAGATTGAGCAACTTTCTCCTGGATCAAAAGTTTGAAAGAGGAAAAGTTGATAAAACTTTTTTCATAAAAAGAACCTCTAAAGACATCTTGTTAGTACAAGTATATGTTGATGATATAATTTTTGGTGCTACTAACAATTTTCTATGTGAGGAATTTGTGAAAAGTATGCAGGGGGAGTTTGAGATGTCAATGATGGGTGAACTGAACTTCTTCTTAGGACTACAAATCAAGCAATCAAAGCAAGGCACATTTCTCCATAAAAAAAAGTACTGCAAAGAGCTTCTAAAGAAGTTTGATATGGAAAATAGCAAAGATTTAGCTACTCCAATGGCTACAAATTGCTACCTTGATGTAGATGTCAAAGGTAAATATGTAGATCAAACAAAGTACAGGGGTATAATTGGTTCTTTACTTTATTTGACTGCCAGCAAGTAGACCAGACATTATGTTTAGTGTTTGCATGTGTGCTAGATATTAGTCCAATCCTAAATAATCTCACTATACTGCTGTAAAAAGGATTATGAAATATCTAAAAGGAACTTTAGATGTGGGCCTATGGTACCCTAAAAGTGCTGAACCTATTGTTATAGGAGACTCAGATTCTGATTTTGCTGGATGTAAACTAGATAGGAAAAGTACTAGTGGAACTTCTCATTTATTTGACAATGGCTTATTATCATGGCATAGTAAGAAACAAGCATGTGTTGCCTTATCTACTACAGAGGCTAAATACATTACTGTTGGAAGTTGTTGTGCCCAATCTTTGTGGCTTAAACAACAATTATCTGATTTTGGTCTTCACTTTGATCATATACCTCTTAGATGTGATAACACTAGAGCCATAAACCTCACTAAGAACCCTTTTTTACATTCTAGAACTAAACACATTGAAATTAGGCACCACTTTATAAGAGATCACATTTAGAAAGGTGATTATGGCATTGAGTTTGTTGAACAAACTCTTAACTAGCTGATATTTTCACCAAACCATTAGCTAGAGATAGATTTTATCAATTAAGAAATGAGCTTGGCATACTTAGTGAGTTAAACCTCACTCAAAGCCAACATTAGGAAATATAAATTCTCACTTGTATTATTATTTATTTGTTTTTCTATTTATGTTGTATGTATGATTGCATTTGTGAATTGGATCTATATGACTTTGTGTGAAAATAGCTTTTTAAACTCATTTTAAACATGTTTTTAAACAAAGGCTACATAAAGTAATCGATTGCATATTTGAAACTAGCATTAAAATTGTTTTGAAGAAAATTTGCATTTCTTACTGTTTTAATCGATTACCCTTCGGGATAACCGATTACACATTTCAATTGTGTATAAAAAGCTTAAATTTGCATTTTTTTCTGTATTGTTTTAATCGATTACAATATAGTTGTAACCAATTACACTGATGTGAACAACTATAAGTCTAATTCTGGAAATCTGTAACCGATTACAACTGGATTGTATTCGATTACATGAGCTTTGAAACATTTTAAACCTCAACAGATGTGACTTTTGAGTATCCTTTCTCACTTATCCTTCAAACCCATTGAGTCTTCATAAAACCAGAGCAATTTTTGACCTTTTCTCTCACACAAAAACCTAACCTTTCATCAACCTCAACCGAGATTCCTATGGCTAATTCCCAAAAACCCAAGAGATCAAGAGCATTGCTAAGAAGAATGCTACTCCTCCTTCTCCTAAGACCAAGAAAAGGAAGACCTCTTCCAACAAAGAAGGTGGAACTAGCAAAGGAAAATAAACTGCTCCACCCTCTCCTCCTCTACAACCCCAACCACGGCTAAATCCATGATTCACCGATGAACATCGTGAATCTTCCTACCTTCAAACCTTTGCAGGCAAGGATTTGGTGACCCCTAAGTTTCTGAACTTGGAATGGCTCAAGGGACAGAACTTCTCCTTCCCAACTATTCTTGAAAAACAAGGCCTCAACATTTTCACTCAGCTTCATGGCACCTGCTACCCTGACTTGGTAAGGGTTTTCTATACCTGTGCCTATGTGAATGAATTCAGGGTTCTTTGTTCTACTATTAAAGGTGTTAAGATAGAGTTGTCTACTTCAGTTTTTAGTACTATTGGTGGAATTGAATTAGGTGGATTTAAACCAAATGTGGAAGAATTTAAGGAAATAGGAATTAGTTATAGCAAGGCTAATACTTATTTGGATTGTATGAGGAATCCAACTGAGCCACTTAAGAAGCGTTTTGGCACTAGCCCTCCTAAGATGGAAGACATATTACTAGCATATGTGATTACTTGGGTTCTTACACCCAGGGGGAGCAATCATGCTCAGTTGACTAATGATGATCTCATGATCATCTTTGCTTTGAAATACAAAATTAAGGTAAATTGGATTTTTGTTATTGTTGAAAACATGCTGAAGACAAGGAGACTCATTGATTATAAATGTCCATATGTTGTGTTTATCTTAAGAGTGATTGACCACTTCAAAGTGGATACAAGAGCAGAAGTAACTGATTTCACTAGGGATATGCATGAAGTTAAGACTAAGGCACTAAAGCAAATGGGATTGGTTGTCACTGATGATGGATGGTTTCTTAAGGAAGATGCACCAGTGGATGTTGGTGATGATGAAGGACAGGAGGAAGAAGCTCCTCCATATGCTCAAGAGGTTGCACAAGATGAAGAAAAGCCTATGACACCATTTGAGAAGGCTGTCTTGGCAAAACTAGATGAGCTAATGCGAGTTCACAAGGAAGACTATCAAGTACTCAAGGATAGCTTTGAGAATATCTCAGCAAGACTTGATGAGCTCAATCTCCCCTTCCCTGAAGACTAAGACTTATGGCTGCTTCAATTAGATTTTGTTTTGCATATTTTGATTTCATGTCTTATATTAAAAACACTCTATTTTTACTTTCATTCTGAACTTTGATGCTTTAACTTTGGATGACTGTAATTTGGATTACATTTGAACACCTTGATGTTTACTTATATGCATTATCTACTTCTATATGATCTGTGCATACTCATTTGTGTATGATTCTGATCATAGCCATTTTGGCTTTATTTGCCAAAAGGGGGAGTATGATTATATTTGGTAAATACTCTTTTTTTTTAGAAATTGTCCTAGATTGGTGTTTTAATCTTCTGACATTGCTTATATATCTTGTTAACCTATCTTGGGACAAGTGAATTTGAAAAGAACAGGTACAATGCTAAGAAAGTTTGGTCAAAAAAGTGTTTGGCATAATCAAAACCAAAAAAAGGGAGATTGTTGACATGAAGACTAGAATTCTTATATAGTTCTCTCTTGTTATATATTTTTGTTTTAATTTTAAATATGCCAAACATGTAAGGACGTGGCATTGTATTGCTTGTTTTAGAATTAGGCATTTGAGTGATTAGATTTTAAACATAGTTTATGCCTAGTAATAACCAAGAAGTCTAAGCAAGCTATTTTGATTGATCTTTTTAGAAATTCTAAAGTATTAATTGATTACATATTTTATGTAACAGATTACCACATGTTTTAGTTATTTGGGAAAAGCTAAAATACATAGTGTAATCGATTACACCTCGAGTTAATCGATTACATAAGGCATTTTAGACTTTAAGTCCTATTTCTGAAAGAATTTGACTAGTTTCTGTTTTAATCGATTACATCTCTGTTTAATCGATTACTATAAACACTTAAAGTTGTTTTAGAAGGAAGAAAAGCTTGATTTAATCAATTACATATCCATGTAACAGATTAAAACGAACCCAGATCACTAAAGGAGATCTTTAAGAACAATTTAACAGGTTTCATTGTTGTGTAACAGATTAAATTGATTCTTTCCTTGAACCCAGGTGCCTCAAGAATGTTTTAACAGATTACATGACTCATGTAACAGATTAAATATGTTATATCTTAAAAATTTTATAGAGATGCTCAAGAAGAAGTGGTTGAGATACAAGTTCAGCCAAAAACACTTGGGAGGCATTTTGCCCAGATTTTGGCGAAAGATTGGGAACCACAACCTCCTATTCAAAGGCTAACACCTTTGTTTGTAGCTCAGGATCCTTTGATCGATATAAATCTCAATACTAAGGAAGAGCCCTAAATGACAAAAGTGAGTGGATCATTGTCTGAGGAATAGAGAGAAAAGTTGGTTGAGTTAATTCAAGGATACTGAGATTGCTTTACGTGGGATTACCATGAAATGTCTGGTTTGTCTAGAGAATTAGTAGAACATCGATTGCCAATTAAATTAAGTTTTAAACCTCACAAGCAGCCACCAAGAAGGTTTAATCCTCAGTTGATTCCTCAAATAAAGGCTAAGATCGAGAGACAACTAAAAACAGGATTCATCAGGATGGCAAGGTACACAAAGTGGTTGTCAAATATTGTACCAGTTATCAAGAAAAAAGGTAAACTCCGGGTATGTATTGATTTTAGATATTTAAATTTGGCCACTTCTAAGGATGAGTATGTTATGTCGATAGCTGACATGTTAGTTGATGCTGCTGCCACGCATGGAATTTTGACGTTTATGGATGGGCATTCAGGTTACAATCAGATATATGTTTCCAAATAGGATGTGCCGAAAACTGCTTTTTGGTGTCCTGGTGCCCTCGATATTTACATGTAGCTGGTTATGCCATTCGGTTTAAAAAATGCAAGAGTAACATATCAGCAAACCATGAACTATAGTTTCCATGAGTTGATCGACAAGTCTATGGAAGTATATATAGATGATGTAGTAGTGAAGTTTGGTGATTTTGAAAGACACTTGTATGATTTGGAACAGTCTTTGTTGAGAATGAGGTTTCACAAGTTAAAGATGAATCCAGAGAAATGTGCATTTGGCAAATTGGCAAGAAACTTCTTGGGATTTTTAGTACATAAAAAAGGGATAGAAGTTGACAAGAACATAGCGAGAGCTATGATAGAGGCAAGACCTATGCAAAATAAGAAAGAACTTCAAAGTTTGATTAGCAAAATTAATTTTCTTAGAAGGTTTATAACCAATTAAGCAGGTAAGTTGAAAGCTTTTTCACCGCTTTTGAAATTGAAAGGTGCTGAAGAATTTAGGTGGGAAATTGAGCATCAGGAGGCTTTTGAACAAATTAAAGAAGCTTTAGCAAATCCACCAGTATTGATGCCACTTGTACAAGGAAGGCCATTGAAACTTTACATATTGGCTGTTGAAGAGTCTATCTTTTAGCTCAGGATGTCGATGACGGTACCGAAAGGGCAGTTTATTACCTAAGTCATTTACTGGATGATGCTAAGACTAGGCATACACCAATAGAAAAACTTGTTTTTTATCATTATTTCATGCTTGTACAAAACTTGAGTATTACTTAATGCCAATGAAGAATTAGTTTTGTGCAAAATCGATATAGTGAAGTACTTGTTAAATCGACCTGTATTGCAAGGTAGATGAATGAAATGGGCTGTTAAACTAAGCATGTTTGCCTTAACATACGTACCTTTACGTGCAGTGAAAGGGCAAGCGTTAGCTGATTTCTTGGCTGAGCATCCTTGTGTTGAAATTGAAGAGGTAGCAACCGAAATCAGTAATTATATAGGTTTACAACCATGGATATTAATGTTCAATGGATCTAAAACTAAAGAAAGTGTTGGAATAAGAATTAAAATAACTGATCCATAAGGTAAAGTTTATATATTCATTAATCAGCATACACCTAATTATACTAATAATCAAGCCGAATATGAAGCTTTGATATTAGGTTTAAAAGTCTTGATTACCATGGGAGCCTAATATGTGCATATTTTGGAAGATTCTCGATTGGTGATTAGACAATTAAAAAGGCTGTATAGGTGTCACCATGAGGCACTAATTAAGAAATTTGAATTGGCGAACAAATTGCTTAACAAGTTTGACAATATTATTATTACTTATGTGTCTCGGGATGATAATGATGAGGCTAATGATTTGGCTTAGCATGCTTCAGGATATAAGACATGGGATAGTAAAGTTCATTTTGACGAGTATCCTCTGGTAGATTGTTTTGCTTTGAATGTTGATAAGTTGGATGATTGGCAGATAGAGTTAATTCGATATCTACAAGATCCTTCTCAAAAGGTGGATGTGAAGCTGAAACAAAAAGCTTTGAAGTATGTGTTGATTGGTGATGTTCTATTTCGAAGGATAGCTAACGGGGTATTGCTAAAATGCATTAGCAAAAAAGAGGCTATAAGAGTAATGGGAGAAGTCCATAAGGGGATTTGTGGAGCTCACCGATCTGGCCATGTGATGAAATGGACCATTAATCGGTATGGTTATTATTGGCCCATCATTATAGAAGACTATTTTCGGTATGCTAAAGGATGTGAAGAATGTAAAAAAAAAACATGGCTCACTTCAAAGGGTACTTGCCGATGAGTTACATCCAGTAATTAAGTCGTGGCCATTTAGAAGATTGGCTATAGATATTATTGGGAAGGTTCATCCTCCTTCGTCAAAGAGACGTTCTTTTATTCCTTTGGCTACCGATTACTTTACTAAATGGGTTGAAGCTCAACTATGGTGAATGTTGCCTAGGAGGATGTCATTCAATCTATCCAACATCAGATAATATACTGATTTGGTATCCCTAAGACGATTACCACTAATCGAGGGACAATGTTTACTGTAGAAAAGGTTGTTGCTTTTATGCAGCAATATGGAATTAAGTTGGTTCGTTCAACACCATATTATGGTCAAGCTAAGGTAACCAACAAAATTTTGATCGATATGATTAAGAAAAATGTTGAGGATAAGCCTCGTAAATGGCATGAAAATATGAAGTCCTATGGGCTTGCCGAAATACTAAATGTAGGGCTACTGGTTTTACACCATTTCGTTTAACATATGGACAAGATGTTGTTTTGCCATTGGGGATAAATGTGAAGTCATTAAGGGTAGAAGAGTAGTTCATGTTGAATACTGATTATTACCAAGAATCTTTGCTAATTGAACTGGATTCGGTAAGTGAAGATAAATTAATGGCTTTAAAGAATATTCGGCTAAATAAAGCTAAGGTGGAAAAGGTTTATAATAAGCTTGTTCGGCTAAAATCTTTTATAGAAGGAGACTTGGTTTGGAAAGTTATTTTGCCTTTAGGGATGCATGATTCCGGCTTAGGTAAATGGTCACCAAATTGGGAAGGACCCTTCATTATCAGTAAAATCCTAAGCAATAGTTCGTATCGACTAATGGAGATTGATGGAAAAGAGTTGAATATGAGCATTAACGACAAATATTTCAAAAGATAATACTACCCATTTGTATGGGAAGAAAATTCATATTCAAATTATAAGGAAAATTATTCAAAAATGGCTACAAGCCAGCCACTATAACTACCAAAATTTAAAAGAAAAAAAATAAAAGCTAAGGGTTTGCAGCAGAGGTTACACCATCGGTTGCCATAGGATCTTGATTTTCTGATGAGGGTCTAGGAATAGTTGCCGATGAAGTAGTGCCAGTAGCTGCTGGGTTAGTGGCAAGTTCATTCTCAATTTGGGTGAGTTGATCCCTCATGTTGTTCCAAGCTTTCATATCTTTGGCCAACCCTTCTCCACCAAGCTTGAAGTTGACCTCTAAGGCTTCCTTTTGATGCAAAATCACATCAATTTAAGTATCCAGATTAGTCGATTGCCTATAAAGATGGACACGTTGATCAGTAGAAGCGTTCAACTTGTCATTAGTAGCCTAGATTTGAGGATTAATTTCAGCTAACTCTTTTTGAATATGCTCCAAGGTGGTAGTAAGTTCAGCAACTCTTTGGTTTAGTCGATTCTGTTTGTCCTTTTGTAATCTCCTCTCTTAATCCATCTTCTTAAAGGTAGCAAAATATTAAGCTTTTTGGGTTTGTAACTCCCTGAATTGTTTCAAGTCGAAGGCAGCCAAATTATACTTATGTTTATGTTTGGCATGATTGAATGATAATTCGGTCACCTTCCTAGCCATGACTTAAAAAACTGCCTTATGAGATGCTGAGAAGTTTGATGAATGAGATAGCTTTAGCAGAGATATCCTTAGAGACCTAACATCATCATCAGTAAGGGGGATGTCTTGTTCCATTGACTATTTGACTCGGCCCCAGTGAGCTTGAATCAGAGTGGTGTCAATCAACATAGAAGGCATAGCTAAAGGAGACATGAAGTACTTAACGACCTGTTCATCAGACATGGAAGGAGGAGTTGAATGAGAAGGGGTGACAATAGGTTGAGGCTAAGGTGTATTACTGGAGGAGGAACAGTTGAGGAAGGCATTTCAGTAATGGGAATGGATGATCCTCCACTTGTTTCACTTTCAACATAAGGAGGATTTTGAAGAAAATCAGGTTCCTTCTCCTCGACGGCCTTTTCTTCCTTTATTTTGTCGATAACAATATTTTCCTATTTAGCAGTTATAAATTGGATTATGAAACTTGTAAGAATGAAGATAAATACCTCTTCGGTGGCCTGATCTTCGTCTTCATCATCATAAATCATCTTTCTCCTTTTTGGTTTATCGAGAGGAAGAATTTCTTCCTTCTATAGAAGGAATATCAGTGAGTATATACTGATGACATCGAAAGGATAGTTGAGGAAGTCGAATAAGCTAACCTCAGAAGACATAATAGGGACATCTTGCCGAGATGACGATTTAGTCTTTCTTTTTGTGGTAGTCACGACAAGGGTGTCTGGAAGATTTTCCACATTAATCAGTTCCTTTGTTTGCCTTTTTTACCTATTAAGATGGTAAAAGAATATAGGTAAAGTAAGATAAAAAAAAAATGAAGGAATAATCACTAAGGTGTTGGAATTACCTGCAGGTGCAGAGGGAGCTAATATGGGTGGCTTGGTGTTTAGAGGAGGTGCCGATACTACCTTTGATTGAGTTTGTTGTTTTGGTATCGGTCTATTCAGCAGGGTTAAATATTCCTCTATGGTTTTAGGAAACATTTTTCCTGAACCAAAGGCCACCAGTTGGTATATTCTGATGTTTCCCTAGGATCTCTCGAAAAAGGGTTGAATTGGTACTGAGATAGCAAAGTTCTGGTCTCAACAGCTTGAGTTGCCAATTCAACATCATCAAAAGTAGGGCAAAAATTGACAGTTTTGCTAATGGTTGATGAAAGAGGGATGCCTTGATACAAAAGAAATGGCCGAGCAAAGCATTGAGGCATATAAGCTTCCACAGTCAACTTGTTGTTTTTGGAGGATGGCCTAATCCCATATAATAAATTCCTAGCAGTAAGAAAGCTACCCCAACCTAGTGTTTCTTTTCAACAATCGGCAAAAGTGCTAGGTTTACACCATTCATGATCACCCAACATTTGACTCTAAAGTTAGACATGGGTGGAGTAAAGTCAAAGGTCAGCCGAGATTCGGCATTCAAAAGATCTTGAATGAAATTGGCAATGGTTTTGCAAATAAGAGGGGTGGGGTTTAGGAAATGGCACAAGAAAGGTTTCTTGAAGTCCTCTTTGGCAACCTCAACAGATTCTTCAGTAGGGCAATGAATTATGGGAAATATCTGATAATCCAAAGTTTTAGAAACCAAAAAGGGCTGCTTGACCCACTAACATTTTTGGCAAGTGTTCATTTTGGTTATCATGCGGAAGAGTGAATGATACAACGAAGCCAAGAAGTAAGGGCTTAGTACAATCGGCTTGCCAGACATGATTAAAGAAATAACAGTAGCAAATTTGCTAACAATGGCTTTAGCCGAAGTATAAACAAAGTACCTACTATACCAATATATTAGGAAAGCGGCATGCTCCTCATCAGTTACTGGTCCTTTTTTGTTCATATTGGCATTGATAAAAGCACCAAAGCCACAGCTGGTTCTGGAATAGTTGATGCCAATATCGTCTTTAGCAAGGTCCTTCACGGCCGGAAGCTTTTCACCTCATGCTAAAAGTCCAAGGATCCATTGCACATCCCATAAAGTGGGACTCATCATGCCGAAAGGGAAGACGAATCCATTAACAGCAGTAGACCAGAAACTCATGAAGGCGAAGAGTAATGGCCAGTTAGGGGTAATATTTTGAAGAGAGAAAACAATCATCTCGTGAATGCCCTATCGTCTGCAATCATTTGCTAAGTCGTCTGCTTTCTTAGCATAAACCCTATTATACTAATCGGTATAATTTTGGGTAGTATAAGGCCAAGTTTGAACTAAAGAAAGGAGCTTGGCTAACCGATAATCTTCAGTATTAATCGGTAAGGGAGTTGAGGTTGAGAAAAGGAAATTGTTAAGGAAATTTTTAACCTCAATCATTGAAAAAGTGGAAGGTTAAAGGATGTAGATCCCATCAGATTTGAGAATGGGGCCTAGGTTTACATCATCATCAAATTGATCAAGATTGTCCTGATCAGTGGCCTCGACATCATCATCTTCATGCTTTAATACAGTGTTAGGATCAGCCATGTGAGCGATTATGTTGTAGAAAGCCAGATCAAAATGTTGCTAAAGGGCTTTTGGAAGAGAGAAATTGAAGGAATATCAAAGATGAAGTTGGTGAAGGTTTCTTATAAGGGATCGATGTAGTTGAAAATATTATGTTGTTGAGATTTTTTTAGATTTAAGAAGAATTTGAAAGGAGAGATAAGCCGAAACTAAAAAGAAAGGTGAAGAGGTTGATTAATTGAAATGGTAATTTTTGAAATTCAAAAGTTAATGAGTTGATTGTAACGGTAAAATATTGATGGGAAAAATAACAAGCATCTTATCAACTTCATTACTAAGAAGTTGATAGATGTTGGGGGCATTTTTTGGTAACCAAAATCTAAAATTTTCGGTAACTATTGTTTGAGGATAACAAGGCCCAAAAGAGAAAATGTGGAGCCAGCTGAATTGGGCCATGATAAGATTTAAGCCCAGTTTTTAGATATTTTCAGTGGCTTTACTAATTTAGTAAATATCAAAGGCTGCTGAGAATATTAGAGACTAAGTTAAAGATACGGAAGAGCTAGCCAAAAATTTAGGAAAACATGGAGATAATAGAATGTAACCGTCAGATAATGATTTCGGTAGTTTGTAGGAAGTTGAGATAGATATTCTTCCTATAAATATGCATTGTTTAGCAACTGAAAAAGGACCTTCATCTCAAAATTCAAATCAATTTCATTATCTTTAAGTTTTATTTGCTATTTTCTTTATTGTTTTACCATTTTTATTGCTTATTATCGCCATTCAGTTTTAGATTTAGTATTCATCTACACCAAATACCTTATTGAGTAGTTTGGGGACTCATAGTTGAAGAGCAGATTTCCCTCTTTGACAAAAATCGTTTAATACTATTTTGGAATCGTGTTGAAGCTTTTAGTCGATCTAATCGGCTGATTTTCACATCACAATAGGTTTTATTAAGAAAAAAAAGGAGGACCAAGACTGCATTGGGCTTCTATTGAGAGTGTTGTGGCTCCATTGTGGGAAGCTCCATAACTGCAATATTGCAACCGTAACAAGTGTGCAGTCTGCAGTTTAGAACCCTACTAGAGTCCAAAGAAACCTCTCCTTTTATCCAAATAAAATTATTTTAATAACTTGCAAAGGGATATTATTTGCTAAAAATAATATTATTTAATTCATTAGGAAATAGTTATCCTCCTCTCTAAAATATGTAACTCCTATGGCACAAGAGTGATGGAGACTAGTGAGCAACATTTTTGTGAAGTTCCCAAAGCAAAAATTATGTTGAATGTCAGCGCTGTTTGTATAAGCTTTCATGAAGGTAGCTTTTCCATTTTGCACATTAGATTTGTTATTTCCTATGATTAATTTAGTTGATTAAAGTTTGAACCTAGAATTCTAAATTGTTAATGACAATGTGTAATAGTTCATGAGTTGGCTGAAGCTGAAAAAAAGTGTGGCTGTCTCAAGGCTAGTACAAAGTAACGTTACTCAATTCCTTACAACAATACTTATTGGCACATATTCTCCTTTCGTTGATCATATTATTGAAAAATATAATTTTTTCAACTATAGTACATAATGTTGTTTTGTTGTATGCAGGGTGGTCAATATTGGGGCAACTGCTTTTGTAACTGATGCAAATACTTCTATATTTGGTGAACTGATGTTAGCACAGTAACAAGAGTGATTGTATATTTTGATTTTCTTGCTCGAATGTTAAAGAAATCTATTATTTTAGGGACATCAAAACATGCTTAAATGGCTTAAGCACTATTTTGTGTTATATTAGTTGTTTTTTAGTTTTAGGATTTACATTAGAAGTGAAGTATAAATTATCTTTTTAGTTGTAGGTAAGTTGTTGAGTCATAAGACGAATCATAACCCTCAATAATTTTGATTTGATGCAAACAAATACTAAGTTAAAAAGTTGTGTCTGAAAATGTTAACAGATGAAAGTGTTGTATCTGTGTCTGTATAAACAGACGATAGCAGACAGACACTGGAATCTGATAGCATTTAAGGCATATATAGTTAATGCACTATCGTCTTTTATCTTGTCTACAGGGAATGTCTGAATATTCTTCCTAGGATCTATTGAAGTGCAAAAGGAGAGAAGAAAAGTCAAGTTCAAGTTTCCCTTCTCCTAAAAAGACACGTCACTGCAACAATGAGTACTTATCTAAGTAAAAGCATATTTGACTATTGGAGCATAGATATGGAGTGCCCCTTAAGGAAGATAAGTAGAGTGCTTTATCAGGTCTAAGTGAAAGTTGGTGATAAACATTAAATGCAAGCATTAAATGCTCCAACAGAGACCCAGCTTTAGACGATAGTCAGATGCAAAGAGAAGGCCGTTTAGAGACAACGGTTACTTCCTCAACAAGGCTATAAATACCAGAAGTTTTTGAAGTGCAAGATACTTAAGTTACAAATTGCAACGAAGCATTCTTTTAAGCATTCAAATTCTTTCTGTATTCATCTCTTTCTAAGTTGTAAAAAGCTCTCAAATCACCTTGTACATCCTAAGAGAAAAAGACTGTAAGCTTACTTCCATATCCATCTGTAAGATGATAAGCTAGTCTGTGTGCACCCAACCTTAAACAAATCTACTGATTTGTTTTAAAGCCAGAAGTGGCTTGGTAGTAAAGAATACTTGGCTTTTTTTTTGCTTGGAAAGGCTAGTGTAAAACTACTTGGGTCTAAGCCAGAAGTGACAATGAACAATACTTGTATCTTTGTGAGAAGATAGTGGAACTTGGTGGGTTGCCAAGAATTGGACATAGTCTTAGTGGTAGAGACGAACCAATATAAAATTTCTTGTGTGATTCTCTCTTTCTCTATATCTATTTTGATCTAACCTCGAGTTGTGATTTCGTTTTGTGAAAAATAAGATTTATTTGTGTTTCCAAACTTTGTCTGTGTTTCGTTTAAAGTCTGCTTTTGAAATCATATAGACGATAGCCTTTACGAAAATTTTATAAATCACAAATCAACCCCCCTTCTTGTGATTTTTGCCTTTACAAAAGTAGATAAGATGCATTTAACATGAGTATTTAGTTGTAACAGATAAGTTAAGGGACTGAACTTGCTATTACCAAAGACAATGTACAAAGACATACACAAGTCTCAGCCATATACTTTTAAAAGATTTTTCTAATTTGACTTTACGGCTGCTGGGTGGCCGTCAAATAGAATTATTTACTACCATCCTTCTCTACAATGGCACCTACAAGAATTTGACAATGGTCGATGCAGCAAGTAAAGCCCATTCTAAATTTATTGTTCAGCTGACTGAACTTCTAGAAAGGCTTTGGACTCTTGACACCCAAGTGATGGTGCACAATCTTTCAAGAGTTGTAGCTCATATGCATCATGTCCTTTAATTACCTTGAAAAGAAATTTTCACCTGATAAAAAAAAAATGAAAAGCATTGAATAGATGAGTTTGAATGCCTCAAGTAAGTCTTCTACTAAATCTTAATTTATACTAGACCATACCAAATGGTGTACTT
Source organism: Pueraria montana var. lobata (assembly GCA_026413185.1). Taxonomy (NCBI): domain Eukaryota; kingdom Viridiplantae; phylum Streptophyta; class Magnoliopsida; order Fabales; family Fabaceae; genus Pueraria; species Pueraria montana. The sequence goes on along the minus strand of CM048651.1, from coordinate 9,668,931 downwards.
TTACAGCTAATCTTAAAAAAAATGATAATATGAACAAATAAATCAACATCTTAAGGAATGAAATTTACTTTCATATACAAAAAATTATATTATGCAACTGACTCTCTATTCTACTAGTGATAAAGGAGAAATAAAGAAATAAAAGAGTATAGTGGCAACAATATCATGTCAAATTAAAGTAGTCAATCTTTTCATCAGAAGTTTGTTTGAAATTGGAATATATAATATGGGGATAAATCCTAGAAAAACAAAAAATAGATAAGTTGTGCAGAAAATTATTTGTCAAATTATTTTACATATAGTTCTCATCTATCATTACATTTTTATGATACATTTTTCTAAATGCATAAAAAAAGAACGAAATATAGTACTCCTAAAACACCCCTCGTTAAATTGTCCCAATTCCATACATGAAGCTTGTTGTATTTAATTTTAATAAAAACTTAATTAATTTATTTATGAAAAATTGTGTAAATTTTTTGCGCATGTAAACGTGTTGCATAGAAGTAATGAATAACATATGAATGAAGAAACATCATCATTTTCATTAAACACAAATTGTCAAGTACATCGCGAAAGCAGGATACAACGGAAAGAGATACAACAGAAATAAAGAAAGTGATACATCATCATTTCCCACCCCAGACCTATAGAGCAGTCTTTAAGCTACACACTCCCAAAAATCCAACTCGTCGTAACATTTATAACCAGCCTTCAGTGGGTCCTCGAACAAAAGGCACCTCCACTGCTCGCTCCATGAGGATGGGCATTGCGGCATACTGACGAGTCCCTCGGTAAAGTGTAGTCCATTGTATCTGTTGACTGTAATGGTGTAGGTCCTTTCATCTTTATCTCAAATGCATCCTCCTCGTTCTCCCACTGCTCATGTGGTTTGTAGGCCATTCCCGTGTCCATATGATCAGCGCGTCCATCTTCGCGTTATGCAGTAACATACAGAGAAAACAGAAAGAAGTATGGAGTGAGGTTGTGATCTTTCGATGTTGATCCTATGGAAAAGATCAAGACTTTTCTCACTCCAACACACAAGCAATCAATCACACACATATATATTCTAATCTACGGGAAACCTAGGGTTTCATTCTAAGTTCTTAAGGTTAGTTTCATCATGACCATCATCATCGTTATCATCATCATCGTCATCATCATCAACATCATCGTCGTATGGATCCATACTATCACTGATCATCAAATCAACCTTCAGGAAGCAATGGGGAGAAAGTATATCTCTAATCCTGCCACAGTCCCATAACTGTGTAGCTCACAATCCACTTGGTACCTTGACACCAATACTGGCTGTCAGAAAAATATATAATCTCCTTAAGCGTAGTCAACCGGGTGAAACCCCCGCATGAGATATACCCTCCGCTCCATCATGAGTTGCCTCTGTGCTTATCGGGATGTTACAAGTTGGCACTATCATTCCCAGAATGTAGGGGGCAACCTACCCATTAGAACGTCACACACTCGATGCCTTCCATCCCTTAGACCTCTAGCTTGGGCCACACATCTCAACTCGCGGTGTGTCAAACCGTAGCTTCCTGCACCACATCCAATCGTACCTTCCGTCCAACTTGGCTAATCGAAGCCCTCAAGGCTCTAAGGTACTCACTCTCGGAATATTTCCGTAGAGTCTATCTAATCATAAGGGTCATTCTCACCCTTTATAAATCTATCTAGAATATATATTATCAAGCATACATTAGGACATGGTGCAAGAAGCAAATAATCACCATATCACCCAATATATATAACATTTCCATTTTCATGATGCAATCCACGTCATGATACCAACACATCAACATTACTATCTCCAAATATACAACATTGCCATTTTCATGATACAATCCAAGTCATGATACCAGCACATCAACATCCTTAATCCATTGACCATGGATAACACACATATATAATTATGTCAAGATAAAAACATGCCACAAAATGAGTATGATGACACATACATACATATATCCACAACCACATTGTGGTTACCTAATTAATTCCCTTACTGGTAAAATATGATATAATTGTAAGGTATTAACTAAGATAAATGTGTACTCTATTTATCTTAAGAAAGCATTTGTGTTTTAACAAAGTAACGGCATATGGTATTTAAAATAAAGCTGCACTTATTTATAAGGTCTCTCACATAACATAGTAACTTCTATTATAATAATATCTTTTCACATAATAGCTTATCTCCCTTAAAATAATCGCCTTTCACATAACATAATGTCTTATCTTGTGAAATAGATATTCGTCACATATTCTAATAATTATAACAACAACTTTTAATTTATAAAACAATAACTTATATTTCTTTATCATAAAACCTTTATAACTTAAATACCGTAAAACCCGTTTCAGCCCCTATAGCTTGGCAGAAACTTTGTTTCAAGTTAAAATATCAAATGATTTTTTCTTTGAACAAATGATGTCTTATTGGAAAGCCTAGGATGTCTATTTTAAAATCCACAAATCTCTCTTTAAGAAAAAATCTACAAAATTCTCAAAAATTCCTAGCACACACCTTGTCGGATTGAATTCCAAAACAAGACAGCCACTGTAATTTCAAAATAACAAAGTCTTCTCAAATCAATTTTTATCAAAAAATTATTCTAAGATGAATAACTATATCTGTAGGTTTCAAATCAGTTGGAATTACTCAAAAACATCAAGTATTCAATTTTTAAGAAATTATTTACCAAAACTGTTTCAGACCTAAGTTTTTGGAGAAATCAGAACACAACCTCTAAATAAGATATTCGATATTAAATTGAAAACTTATCCATTTCCAATAAAATTTATATGAAATTAAATCTTGAAATGTCTACTTTAAAATAAAGCTGGTCTTTTTCAAAAATGAATTTTCTACAAAGAGATATAATCTAAACAAGCCACTGAGGTCAGTCTCTTTCACACCTGAATAATGGTCACATTACAACAGCCATATCTTGGCCATTTGTTCATCTTTTTAAAACTTTTTTTTTTTTTTGTCAAAACAGAAGCCCTTCATGTATAATTTCTAACAAATCCAATATCATTCAAAAATTCAATCTGTAGCTTGAGATATAAAAATAACAAGCAACGATGTTCATACGGGATTCAATCAGGCAACAACATACCAACACCAAAACCTCACTATTTCATGCATTTCATGGATCAAACTCACAATACTTCATGTAGATAAAATTATGGCAGTAACATTGTAACATTAGAACATCAAGATTCATGCATCATACAAGATCAAACAACACAAACATGGAGTAAGAGGACCTTGGGAGCCAAGATCCACCTCAACCCCTCCATAGAACAACATCATCAACATGAAAGATCAACCTCACTTCCCCCCATACCTCATGTGTAGCCTCCTAGGAAAGGTGGTGGTTGCTCCCTTTTCTTTCTCCTCCTAGCTGAACACTCCAAGGGAAGAGCTAACCTCCAACCTTCTCCTCCTCTCTTGCTAGAACCTCCCTCCAACACTAGAATCACACTTTCTCTCAAAAACTCTCTAAACTTTGCACTAGGAAGTGCCTTGTTGTGGTGTGCTGAATGAGCTTGCATGAAGCTCTATTTATAGGGAGCTTGGAAGGTCCTAGAACCCTGTTGGCTGAAGATGAACATGTGGGGGTGGCAAAAATATCCAATGAGGGCAGCCTTGCTTGTAGGGAAAGTTTTGACTAAAATGATGGAGATTTTGTGTGTAAGTGGTGAAAGAGATGGCTTCCTTGCATGGGTTTAAAACCATCATTGGATCTGAAAAATCAGATTTCCTCTCCCTCTCTCCCTTCTCTTCTACGTGAATCTCTCTCTCTCTTTCACCCATTATATATTTTTTTTATCTATTTTGGATTAATTTTGAGAGAAACAAACTTTCTGTTTTATTCCTCTTAAGTTGTCTTGTCTTTGAAAAGTCAGTTACCCTATCAAATGAATTTTTATTTGCATGAAACTTTACTGTTGGGATCCTAAATATGTCTAGTTCAACATGATTTTATCAGATTTTTACAAAATTATATAATGGTTTAATTAAATGTGTTTTTGTCGCTGGTTACTGTCAGGATTTTGACAAAGCAACACTCAATAAATAATGCGCCAAATATTCTCTAGTTGGATATAAATTATGATATTTTACAGGCACATTATATACATATAATGGTATTATCCCTCCAAAAATTGTAAATAAATTCAAACTACAAAGGGAGTAAATTTCGAAAAACAAATGGCAGCTATTGTGCAGTAAAATTTCAGCATTTCCCTTTTAAGTTTTTAGGCATTTTATTTAACAAATGGCATATATTTCAGGCAATTCAATTATTAAAAATCACCACACAAGATCCAACTAATTAAGTTATTTCATAACTTACTCAATCAAATAAATAATTAAATTCACATTTTTTTAATTAGCAAATATTAACGTGCTAATTTAATAAATACATACAACACACAAAATCAACCAAATTAAATATATTTAAACACCCATAAAGAGATCTAATTAAGACTTGCAATAATTAAAATAAATCACATATCTTACCCATCATGAAATAAATTTCATGATAATAAAACTAGCAAACCACAAGATTAAAATACATAAGGAATTAACCGCAAATTTATCACATGTCAAATTCCTTTAAAATCAATCGAATGTATTTTAAGAAATAATTAAATTCCTTAAAATATATAAAAAAAATAGATACCTATAAGGTGAAAAATAGGATGTTACAACTCCTAATTAAAATTGAAACAAAAGGAATAAATAATCTCTCAGCAATATCTTGTCACTAGCTAGTTTTTGAAACCAATAAATAGATTTTTCTTTTCGTTTGTATTATGGTATCGAGGAAGTCAAGGTAGGGCAGCACTTGTCTCGCCTGGACATAACACCAACATACAACCAAGACTTTTAGTTTCAAAATATATTTGACCTTGTAAATCTACAAACATGCAGATTGGCAATAGTAATATGCCTAACTTTTCTTGAAAATTATGACAAAAAGGTTTGAATATGCTTGCATAATTTTGTTGTGACACCCTCTACCCCACATAGGTCTATTTATAGAAATAAGGTGAAGTGGAATATATTATTTACGAATTATTGAAAAACTTTCTCTTGAGATAAAAGGTATCACATAACTTCAATGTTTACAAAAACAATTGCTTAAACAATAATACTAGTTAAAATGCATTGGCTCTCCAATGGCCATTTAAGTCCATAACCAAAGTATTACAAGTTAAAACATAAGTCCAAATAAAAAATAAATACAAAGTCTAGCCCCGATGTCACAGTCTATCAGAGCATTACAATCCAAATGAAAACATAAAGCAAATTGCTACAAAGTGAGGTCTAATCCTCTCCTCTAGCATTATCCTGGGCATGGTATTGAACTTCACCTGCAAATGGCGATCAACCTAAACACAAACAAGACAAATAGATAGGGGAGTGAGATACCTCTCACCACATAAAGAATATAAAGATTAAAAGCATTAAGTAACATACACCTTCATGCATGACAATCATTTGTCCCATAATCATACTATTACAAACATTCTCATACACACACATGCATTGTGATATGGATTTAACTTAAGACTCTATATGCATGTGGTACCAGTAAAACACTTGTGAAAGAAGCTCAAGAGGACATGCAAATGATAGATTTCCACACCATGGGTAACCTAGAATTACACTCTCACTGAGATGAGACTGCCAGCGGCGCGTCAGGGTTACCCAGTCTTGCAATGAAACTCCAATCCATGGGATCAGCATGGGCCACATGGAGATTCCAAACCAGATAACACCCCCAAGGACAGAGTCATACTAAAACTCATTCATGCCCTCCTCGGTTACCTCAACAACATCCCTCAAAAAACACAACATGATATGATGCATGAGGCATACAAGACATCCATGGCATTTTCATACATACTATTACATGGTGGTCCCTGCCCTACATGGACTTAGGCCACATACTCGTCATTTCAAATCATTACCATGATGCCCCTTGATCCACCTCATGTACATGTTTACATCATACTTTCAACACAATCTTATAGGCTAACAGTTATAGCACGCCATCATTGAAGTAACATATACATATATACACATACCCTTAGTTTCTAACACAACATATTGCCACTTTATCTCTTATGTTACTATGACCTCCCTAGGGTATAATAATCATATCTAGAGTTATACTAACCCTATTAAGTTTATTCTTATCTCTCTAGAAAGCTAAGACAATTATCTACAACTTCTATTTTGACCTCAAACTCTAGTTCAATGGTTTACTATGTCTAAAGTTAGGAAGAACACAATTTGATTGCAAAACTACTTTGGCCCAGCGAGCCACGTTGTCTAGCCCAGCCAGAGGCTCCCTATAACTCACCTCACATTTTTCTCCCTATAACTCACCTAACATTTTGTCTCGTTCTGGCCCAACTAGCCACTCTCTCTAGCCCAACCAAAGGCTTCCAATGGCTCACCTTGCTACTGTCTCTTACCCAAGGTTTCTTATCACCCCAAAACTCACCCTAAGTGTACAAGACTCAAAATCCAACCCATACCAATCATCACAAACCACACAAATAATGGGAAACACCAATTAAATTAAACACATCAAATCACAAATTCACATGATTCAATTCAAAGAACAACAAAAAGGGGTAAAACATCAAGAGTACACAAAATAACCAAATTATCAATCCAATACAAAATCAAGGTGCTTTAAGGTGTTCACAACCCGTCCAAGGTCCATAAACATAAACCTAATAGCATACACTTCTTCCCATGGCTCATTGCCATTAATACAATGAAGAGAAGACCCTCACTCCCCCTTACCTCGAAATAAGCTTCCTATGGCAAGGGATGTGAGCAACGGTGGCAATCCTCACGGTTTCCTTTTGTTCATTCTCTCTAACTTCTCCCTTCTTCTATCTCATGACAACTAACCTAATTTTTCTCTCTAACTCCCCTTTTTATAAGACATGGGTGGGTTGTGACTTGTTGGGCTTAGTTCCTTATTGGGCTCTAGTTGCTCTCCCATGTTTTACTATCCTATTTCTATTAATCTAACATTTAGATATAACAACAACAATAATAGTACAACTCACAACCCAATAATAATAATAATAATAATAATAATAATAATAACAACAACAACAACAACAACAATAATAGTACAACTCACAACCCAATAATAATAATAATAATAATAATAATAATAATAATAATAATAATAATAATAACCATAATAAATCATTAGATGCGAATATAAGCAAATTCTAAGATAAACTAAGATAAGATAATATAATATAACATAATATAACAACAACAACAACAACAACAACAACAACAACAACAACAACAACAACAACAATAATAATAATAATAATAATAATAATAATAATAATAATAATAATAATAATAATAATAATAATAATAATAATATTACAAGCAATATGACCACAAGGTCCTAATAAAGTTTTCCTTATGATTTATTTGTAACACTAAAAAATTGGGGTGTTACATTTGTCATTTGAGTAATCATTACTTGTAGTTGTTTGTTTCATAACTTACAAGGTCCATATGATAACTTTATATCAGAAGAACTCATGTTAATAACTTGCATGTTGTATCCAATTAAGTTCCTATAACATGATTACACATTCTTTTAGGGAACATTTGGTAGGGAGAAATTTTTTTCATATATAAGAATTATGAATCCTATGAGTTGTTAAAATCTGATTGATCAGCTATAAACATTATAGAGAATGTTTATGCATGTTTCTTATAAATCAAAGATATTCCTATATCTGGTTTTAATAGGTTTTTTCCAAATATACTAGTGTTTTTTTTTATTTCATTCAAAAATACCATTTTAGTGAGATAACTTCATTAGATACATAATGTGTTTATTTGTTTAAGCTTTTTTTTTTTATCTAAAAAAAGCACATTTTTAAACAAAATAAACAATTTTTTGCTTGTTTGTCTAAAACTACTTTTTTTTTAAATAAATAATTTTTTTTGCTTTTTTTTTAATGACAAATTGGTTCCATAACTTTACAACTTAATATCAATTTGGTCTTTGAAAAATACAACTTAATGTCAAGTTGGTCCTTGAATATTATAGCTTGATGACAAAATGATCCCATGAAACTAACAACAGGATGTAGTTGTCACACTTTTTACAGATTTAGGAACTAAATTGGAATTTTCATTCTTTCAGGGACTAAATTGTAACCGGTTTAAACTTTCAGAGACCAAAATAGTCATTTACCCTTTTTAATTTTAAACAAACTAATCCAATATATTACTTGAAAACTTTAAAATTAAAGTTTGGGGTAAATGACCATTTTGGCCCTTGAATCTGTAAATCAGTGACAATTTAGTCCCTAAAAAATAAAAATAATGATTTAGTCCCTGAGTGTGTAAAAAGTGCAACAATTTCGTATTACTATTAAGTTTGTGAAACCATTTTGTCATTAAGTTGTAATATTCAAGGACCAATTTGACATTAAGTTATATTTTTTGAGGACCATAATTTGACATTAAGTTGTAAAGTTCAAGGACCAATTTGTCATGAAGTTGTAAGCAGGACATAATTGTCGCACTTTTTACATATTCAAGGACTAAATCAGAATTTTCATTCTTTTCAGGGACTAAATTGTCACCGATTTACACATTCAGGGACCAAATTGGTTATTTACCCTTAAAGTTTTAAATAACTTTTATTTAGGGTAAATACCCATTTTAGTCCCTGAAAGTGTGAGGCGCTGACAAATTAGTCCCTGAAAGATCGAAAATTCAAATTTATTCCCTAAATGTGCAAAAAGTGTGACAAATTGGTCCTGCCGTTAACTCTCCTCCATTATCTCTAATGTGTGTGCCTACATGGCACCTCTAGTGATGATGTGGCAGCTGACGATTGCCACGTGTCATCAACTTAGTTGCCACGTGTCATCTTCGTGGTTGCTACATGTCAAAAGTTGACTTTTCAATTTAGTCTCTGAATTTAACAACTTATTGTCATTTTAGTTCCTGAACTTAACCACTTACTGACATTTTGGTCCATGAACTTAATCACGTACTGTCATTTTGGTCCCTGAAAGCACTTTCAAATTTTCAATTAAGTCTCATGTTGCATGTAAATTATTAGCATAGACATTACCATATTCCCTTACTTCTATTTTTTATCCCTCATATTTTTCACATTTCTTTTACCAATTCTACCATTTAAATTATACTATAAATATGAAAATAATTTGTAAGTGATTACATAGCAGTAGTTAGCGGCTAAATCCAGGACATTACTAACAAGATTCTATAAGGTTCCAAACCATATCTTCTACCCAAATCAAGTTATTATCTTATATGGTATTAATATGCATAGAATGTTAGATTAATTAATTAATCTATTTTATGGAATAACATTAATCACGAAAAGACAATTAAAAAAAACTTGAGAATCACGAAAGGGAGAAACATGGAAGTTTTATAACAATTTCCTTACATACCCTTTAGATGGGGCAAGTGTAGTACATCTTGCCCCTGTTTTTTTATTCTTTGCAGTTTTCACATCGTTGTTCAAGGGTTGGGTATTAGAAGACATGACCCTCTGGTGGCACGTGAAGCACGTGTCATTTTCCATTCTTTTGATCACATTTGGAGTGTAGAGAATGTCAAATTTTAAGGATGAAGGAGGTGTAAGTGGAAGGGGTGGCATGGGATTCATGCGATAGATTGGCACATGATGGATGATCAAAGTAAAAGGATCAAGCATATCAAAAAATGTAAACAACAAAAGTTATTTTCATGAACTACTACCGTAAGGTATATATAGACATCAAAGAATTTTAAATGTAATGTTTACTTAAGAGTGTTGAAGAAGTTATTTGAAAACTTTTAATTAAATAAAATGTAACTTCTTAAAGAAGCTAGACAATGTTTATCAAGAAAAAAATTAAATAGTTTTTTAAGATGTCTTTGTGTTATTTTCCTATTAGAATTGATGTTTTAGTTGAATAAATGGCAAACTTTGCATGCATATACAAATATTAGAATTGCGGTTTAGGTCTATGGAATCGACGCAAACCAAACCAAACTGCATATGACACTCATGTTTACATTTTTTTTTTCAGTTGGCCTATACGACACTCATATGATTGTGTTTTAGTACTTATGAGTTATCCTTTTAAAGGAGTACAACATTATATAAGTATCTAAGTGACGATATTCTTTGGAGTTTTGCTCCATCATGGATGAGTGTTTTTATTTGCTCGTCACATCCTCTTTGAGTCGTTGATGTATTTGTTCAAAGAAAGTGGAAGAAACGATGTTTTATGGTAGAGAAGTAGTTGTCTACTGCTAGTGGTAAGGTTAGGGTGATGTAACGGTGAAAAATTAAGGGTGAGGTGTTATTCCTTTTTTGACTTGTATTGCTGATATGCCTTTTTGTAATGCTTTGGTCAATCTTAACATTTCTTGTGTTTAGTCTTTATAATAAATATATTTTATTTTGCCTCTTCAAAAAAAAAAAAAAGTTGAATTAAAAACGGCAAAAATTGATCCAAAACAAACCACACAAGATTGGTTTGGTTTGGTTCGAATTTAATATTATATTCAAACTGAACCAAACCGCACTGCACATGATTTTTATGTTTGGTTCGGATGACTTTTAGACAAAAAACTGAATCAAACCACACTGCGAATACCCCTATTGCCAACTAATCTTTTATAATTTGAAAAGGTCAAAGATTATGAAGTAGTCACAACTCAAACATGCTCTAAAACAAGAGATTTTCATGATAATCAAATAGGAAAGGGATACAAAAAAGTTATATATTAACAATCCTTATTTGAGAAGATAATTAATTTTAATAAGATAATAATTTTTTTCCATTATAAGAACTAATTTTAAAAATAATTAAATTTATGCAAATTTTATTTTCATTTATTATGTAAATGATTTATCATTTTCCTTATGTAAATTATTTAATTTTTATTATTACTTGTTTTGTGTATATGATTTATATGGATAATATGTAAATGATTTATACATATAATAATATTTATAAATAACTAGTGTTTTAGCCCGTGCGTTGCACAGACTTATTAAAATTTTCGCTACCTTATTTATATAGCAAATAGAAAGAAATTAAAAAAAAACAAAGAATTATATAGCATATTGAAAGAAATTTTAAAAAAGAGATAATTATAAAAGAAATTAGAAACTATAAAATTAAAATAAAAAAAAAGATAAGGGAAGTTGTAACAAAGTAACTTTAATTTTTTTAATATTAACTTTGAAAATTGAAATATAAATTGAATTAAGGATTTAGAATTATTGACTAAAGAGAAAAATCTTCGAAATTGAAAAATAGAGTTTGAAAATCCGATAAAATAAATATTAAAAAAACAATAGATTAGAAAGTATAAAATTTGAAAAAAAAATTATATAGTACAACGAAAGAAATTTTGAAAAAGAAATAATTATAAAAGAAATTAGAAACTATAATTTTTTTAAAAGAAAAAAAGGGAAGATGTAATGATGTAACTTTAATTTTTTTAATAATAAATTTGAAAATTGAAAAGTAAATTGAATCAAGGATTTGGAATTATTGATGAAAGAGAGAAATATTTGGAATTAAAAAATAGAGTTAGAAAATCAGATAAAAGAAATATTAAAAAAAAAGTCCAAAAGATTAGAGAGTATAAAATTTGAAAAAAAATTATATAGCACATCGAAAGAAATTTTGAAAAAGAGAGAAATATTTGGAATTAAAAAAATGAGTTAGAAAATCAGATAAAAGAAATATTAAAAAAACCCAAAAGATTAGAGAGTATAAAATTTGAAAGAAAAAAAAAGAATTATATAGCATATCGAAAGAAATTTTGAAAAAGAGATGATTATAAAAGAAATTAGAAACTATAATTTTTTTTAAAGAAAAAAAAAAGAAAAGGGAAGATGTAACTTTAATTTTTTTAAAATAACTTTGAAAATTGAAAAGTAAATTGAATTAAGGATTTGGAATTATTTATGAAAGAGAGAAATCTTTGGAATTAAAAAATAGAGTTAAAAAACTGATAAAAAATATTTTAAAAAATATAGCATCAAATAAAGAAGTGAATGGAGGTAGTTATAGAAATATTGTTAATGTGTGGTAGTTACAAAAATTGATAAGAGAAATTTTAGAAAAAATAAAAAAACTAGAAACATGTTAGGAGAGTGAACTACACCACTCAATGAGAGAAGAGTATTCAAATAAAAGTGAATGTGAGAGAGAGTGGGGAGCGTGAAGCAATAAGAGGAGAGAATCTCTTAGTCATTTATATATATAAGGAGATTTATCATTATATTTTCTTGTACATAAGATAATATAAATTTTAAAGATTAATTTAATTAAATTATAGGTTTGGTTAAGTTTTGTAGCAAAAATGTTTTTCCATAAACATTAAAATTATAAAATATATTTGTGGGATTATTAATAGTTTTTACTTAGTTTTTAACATCACTTTTTTATTCTCTCTAATTTTGATTTTTTTACGGATTCTATTAAAATATTTCTTGAATGCATGCGAAAATAATATTCTTAAATGATATGTTAATTAGTCTTTGTTAATTTTTAAAGAATTAAAAAAAGTTTTTGGAAAAGTAGAATATTTAATATAATAAAAAATAAAACTATATATTTTGTAAAACAATTTTATTTTTGAAACTATAAACTATAATAAGTATACTGAAAATATTTAGTATTATTTTTATTCTTTAATTTATTTATTTTTTATATTTAGCAAAAAGATGTTTCAAAACTTTATATAATTGCATTGTGTAATCTAAGCAATGTGATATTTTTATATTAGTAAAACTTCCATTCCAATTTTGGAATGTTTGATTCCCACCACCCCCTCATGACATTAATGTTGTAGGCAGTGCTGTAAAAACTGACTCAACCATCGATCCGGTCAAGGCACTGGGTTAATGAGTCAATAGTCGAATCGGTGGGTCACTTATTAAACCGGTTGACTCGGTATATATTAAAAATATATAATTTATATACATTATATATTAAATTTAAAATTTATTTATATATACATAATATATATTATATATACATATTATATACAAAATTTATTTATATAATCATAATATACAATACATATTATATATAAAATTTATTTATATATACATAACATAATATATATAAATAAAATTTGTAACACAAGTAACAAGTAAATTTAATGGTTCAGTTGGTTATATTTATTTTAGCAACTTGAATGGCCTGGGTATTTGGACTTGAAGTCAGGCCATTCAAGTTGAAACCGATACTGTGACCGGAACCCAGGTCATATTTCCAATTTCAATTTTGCTGTACTTACAGTTCCTAATTACCCATTTCAATTTCAATTTTCCTTTACGTTAAGAATTCATGGCTTGGTGCAGACCTATGTAGCCATGTGTCAGTGTAGACCTATGTGATGATAGCAGCGTGCAGGTGCAGCTGGTCCTTTGAGACTTGTGAGTGTGATAGTGTGTTGAATTATGTGTATTAGTAGATTGTGTTCAAGTTATCGGTTAGAAGGTTCAACCGGCCGATTAATTCACCGGTTTAAAGCCGGTTTGCTGACGTTAGCATGGACGAAAAACATTTCCAACCTGAAGAAAACACTGGTTGTGGGATATGATTCAAAAATATTTGCATACCTAACATTTCTACCTATAGATTCCTGAAAAAATAAAAATAAAATTCCCTAATAAACTTGATAAATTAAATATTTCATGGGAAACTACCATAAGGAAATACCTGGAATGATATGAAGCAGAGCTCAATTCGATTTGTTTAGTGAAAGCCTAGACAATGAATCACGTAATTCCATTTGATGAATGAAACTGTTATATGACGAGCTGTTTATTGGGCTCACCCCAACTGCTTTTAAAGCCTTCTGCTGCGGTGCACTGTAAGTTGTTTTGAAGGATCTTTGTTTCCCCATTGTAAACTGGATTTTAAACCTTGTTTGATCCTCGGCTCTGCTATTTAGGAAGTCAGAACATCTTTGGTCATACACCACAAACACATGATCTGATTCAATTTCCACAAATCTATCATTTATGCACATTATGAAATTGTCCTCTTCACCCTCTTCATCACTTACAGAGATGTCCACTTTAAGTCCGTAAATGGGGAATCGGTACTGACCAATGGCAAAGCAGAAAATGAAGCCCATCTTGGGTAAATGTGGAGCAGAAGAGAGATCAATAGTTATATAATTCTCTGATGTCTTGTACTCCAACCACTCTGGAACACTGCTTCCTGGATACGCGTAATAAGCTTGATAAGGCGAATAATTATATCTACAATCATGGTAATTTTGAACATGATCGTGATTTGGTGCAGTTAGGTGGTCATTTGCAAATTTCATCACGTTGATTTGAGCATTTAACCCAATAGCCACTAGAGAGTGTTCATCCAACTTTAAGCAATTCAAGAGTAGCACATGTTTCCTGTTTTCCTTTAATTGTTCAACAGCCGTTGAAGGAAACAATACACTCTTCAATGATGTGCAGCCTATGGCATATAGAATTTCAAGTGACAAGGGAAGCTCTGGTATTGTATGAAGCTTTCTGCAACTTTCTACATTTAGATATTGCAGTTGTGTAAGATTGTTGAAGGATGAAGGTAACCTCTCAATGTCAATTTCTGATAGATGAAGCGATGTAAGCTTGATTTGATGTCCAAATGATGTGGGAAGTGCTTTGACCTTCGTCCATTCTAATCTCAGTTCTTCCATATTCTCTGATATAAGTGAGAATTCCCCAAGATTCTTACACCAACGAAGGTCGAGATAACGGAGGCTGCATAAATGGGAATTCCTTCCGAGTTTTGTAAGGGAGTCGCAGCCAGAAAGGTCCAAATTCTCAAGTTTGGGCAGAGACAAAATAGATGGATGCACACTAGTCAACCTAGAACAACCATCGAGGAGCAGTACTTCAAGATTTGTGGCTTTTGATAAATTTGGCAGCTCCTTTAACTTCTCAGAGCAACTGAGGTTGACTTCTTTTAAATTCACCAGATTCTGTAATAAAATGAAACAAAATAAACTAAATGTAATATATTTTACATATCTAATTTTTTTATAAATAAAAAAATATAACTATATCAAGTACAAAAATAATACTATTTTTGATTCCTTATATAAGAAACCATAGGTACATTACTCTAGTTCTAATTATAGAAACATTGATTCATTTTCAAATGTATTAATTGTATTTTTTTTATGCCCATAATTTATTATGAAATTTATTAATGAGACACTCGATCATTTATAATTAGACGCATTCATTGACCTATTAACATTTTAAGTCACACTCATTACTAAAAAAAAATTATCCTTTGAATTACGAATAATGTCATTAAAAATAACTACAACTTAAACTATTTAATTATATGACATTATTATGCATAAAAAAATTATAAGACATTATTAATTAAAATTAATTAACTTAATTATTTTTATTGGTTTTGATAAATTAGTTATTTATTTCTTATGAATAAAGGTAATATATGAGAAAAGAAATAAATTAGATGGATAAAAATTTTGTGTAATTATATGTGGACAACTCCATCACAAATACTTCACTAAAATCTATAATTTTGCTTTATCTCTATATCACATCATGTTACTTAACATACCTACACTTTTCTCTCTTCTCCTTTTCTCTCCCTATGTATCAACTTACATAGTCATTTCATGTATTATTTCTCAATAGTTTTTATTTTATGAATTTTAAGGGGCCATAATTTTTTTTATAATAATTTATGCACGTTTTAAAAACAATTTGGGGAGGGCATGGCCCCTACTAGTCCCCCCTCCCTCTGCCCCTGCTTGAATTAATAGAAAATTATAACAGTGAGACATATATTTACCTTCACTCCATCCCAAAGTTTTGCCATATTGCCTTTTTGCAATTTCAATATTACAAGTTTTTCGCTAGAAAAATTCTCTGGCAAGCATTTTAGAGGGCAATTCTCCCAACTAAGAAATATTAGTTCACTTGTCCAAAATTGAAGTCCTTTATCAACAATATCAACACTCCAAGCTTTTTGCAACTTGGGCCAACTTAGCCACTTATGCTGGCCGGGGTTGACACCAAGAATATCAAGTTCATCGAACCAATCAACTCCACCTTGCCCAGATATTTCCAAGAATCGTAGTCTGTTCATCTTAGCAAGTATGCGAAGACTTAACTTTTGCTTCTTGGTTCGAGGCAAGTGAAGCAGTATGCTTCTAATGGCCAGAGTACCCTGCGATCAATGTAGAACAAAAATTTTAATTTTTAAACATCGTCAAAACCCACATTTCTCAAACACACAAAAAATTCAAATGTTATTGAAAAGATTATACATTTAGTTAGGCTTTAACCTTGTCATTTTTCAATGCTTCACAAATGTCATCAAGATCCCACAACCGACTACGACTTCCAGGGTCTTCAATAGACTCTCGACGAACAATCTCCCAAGCCATTTCTTGTAAAGTATCATGCATAGATACAGTATTATCTTTCGAAAAAGTTATAAGAGCTTTATCTTTTAGCCTTTCTAATCCAACAACCATTGAATTATCACTTACACCATCTCTTAATAGAGATTTTAGATAACTCACCTCTAGCTTTCTATATAATCTAAGAATGAAACATGCAAGATCTAGAAAAATCTGTTGCTCTTTGTGATCTAAATCATCATAACTCAGTTTCATTATATCATAAACTTCAAGAAGAGGCATTTTTTCAAGCTTGTCAAGCTCACTTTCCCATACTTCCATCTTTTTTCCACAAAGACGACGAGCCAAAACTTTAAGAACTAATGGAATGCCTTTGGCATAATTGACCACCCTTTCTGATAGCTCACCATACTCCCTTTGGTGATCACTTTGGTTAAAGGCATTCAATTTGAAAAGTTCAAGTGCTTTATCAAAACATAATTCTCCAAGCTGGTATATCTCATCAGCTTTGTTAGCATTCAGCACTTGCTCGTCTCTAGTTGTTACAATTATTCTACTTCCTGATCCAAAATTATCAAGAGTTCCCAATAATTCTTCTAGGTGACCTAAATCATTCATATCATCAATAACAATAAGAACCTTCATACGACGAATTCTATCAACAGAAAATGAATTTGGAGCATGTCCTAATAGTTCAGTAAAAATTTCTTTCTTCAAAGAATCTATTCCATTTTTTCTTGATTGTTCTCTTTCATTGGCTAAAAAATAAGAACCTTGATATTCAAACTGTAGTTTGTTAAATACTTCTTGTGCAAGGGTTGTCTTACCGATACCGCCCATACCCCAAATTCCAATAAGACGTGTATCTTTTGGCTCTTTACGTATCAATGATTCTACATCTGCAATTTTTTGTTCAATTCCAACAATTCCATTTGAGTTAACCAAGAGTTTACCCATCCTCATCATAACAAGTTTGACGATTTCTTCAAGTAGCTCAGCATCATCCCTATGTGACACACAGAGACAGAAATGTGTGTTAAAACCAATGTTGTTGATATTAATTCACCTATTTTGTTTTTTTTTTTTGGGAGAGGGGGGGGGGGGGGGGGGGGGAGGAGAGAGAGAAGTATTCAACTTAATAGGTCAGGTGCTAAAATTAAGTAAAAGGGTTTTGATAGATGTATCTAGAAATCCTTTTAAAAAGTATCATTTAGAAGTTGAAATATATTTAAATGTATTACTTGTTTGCATTATTATTTTTTTTGTGAAATTACTTGCTTGTGATTTAACCACTAAATTTAATTGCCAAACAAAGTAGGATTGGATGGGGAAAATATATGCACCCACAAATATATGTGGATAAAATGTAATGGGTAAAAAATGGATAGTTAAATGGGTAATTGCAGATCATTTAAACAAATTTGTACCCGTTAATAAATGGGACGAGGATGGGTATCAAGGTACCCACCTTGCGTGTGCCTATTATTAGCTCTTATAATAAATTACTTAAATGTCCTTGTTTTAATATATAACACTACACAAGAATTAACTTCATAATCCCCATGCATTAATATAATTGTGTCTAGTAATAGTGTAGAATATTGGAATAATTTTAGTTTTTTTTTGCCTTTAAAATACTTTTTTTAAAAAAAAATAATTATTAGAATGATTAACAATTATGGTTAAAATGATTTTTAAAATACTTTTAAAATACCTTTTTATTTCTTTTAGTAAATATCCACGAATATGCATGGATTTTTAAAAAAATTGTGGGTAACCACTTAACGGATACCCATGTGAGTTTGTGGATGGGTACAAAGCGGATATTTATCTGGTAGGGCAGATAGCAGGGAGCTACTACTCTTGCCCACCCTGCCCCTATTACGGTTCCTATTCCCCTTAGTATTCTTTCTAGCATAGCGACACTGACTAAATTTATATATGTGTTATAATAAATCATAACCATTTATTTTAAAACAAACACCTAATCAATTAGTCCTCTCTTCATGATTCTTTTTGGCTTAAATATGTTTTAACTTTGTGCTGATATGACGCTGTTTGATTTTAGTCCTTGATTTTTTTTTGTTACTTTTTAAATTCCTGACATTTTCTTTGTGTTCTTTTATAGACTTTACTATTAACTCTAGGTAGTTTAGTGCTGACATAACTAACAAACTAATAAAAAATATATATATATGAATCAAGATAATTAAGGTAATGAAGAAAAATTTAAATTAAGATAATAAGATTATTTTTAGTTGCATAATTCCATTAACTAATGTATTTATTATTTATATATAAGTAAGTTAATTACATATAATTTACTTTTGTAATTTATTTTTAATTTTTAATATATTATGAGCAGTGATTTTTATTGCTTTTATTATTGTTATTACTTTTACTTCATTACTTTACTTTTAATATTGTACTTTTTTAAAGTGGTTATAATTTACTTAGACATTTACAATTTACTTTTAATATATTAATGTTGACTTTGGAGACAAAATCACAGCTTGTGACATATTAAAAAAATAAATTAAATTACAATCAGTCAAAATTAATGAATTGAAATGTAAAATAACATTAAAAGTAACATATTAAAAGTAAATTATAAGCATCTAAGTAAATTATAATTTTTTGTTTATAAAGCACAATGTTAAAAGTAAATTAGTGAATTAAAAAGTAAGAACAATATTAAAAGCAAAAAAAAAAAAAGTCACTGTCCATAATATATTGAAATTAAATAAAATTATGAAAGTAAATTATATGTAATTACTTTATTTATATAAAATTATCAATATATTACTTAATTGAATTACACACCTAAAAATAATCTAATTATTCCAATTTAAAATATTTTTATTATCGTAATTATCTTAACTAATATTCTTCATTTTGTTAGTCATGTCAGCACTAAACTAACTAGAGATAGTGATAAGAACTAAAAAACAATATAAGGAAAATTTTAAATTAAGATAATAAGATTATTTTTAGGTGCATAATTCCATTAACTAATGTATTTATTATTTATATATAAGTAAGGTAATTACATATAATTTACTTTTGTAATTTATTTTTAATTTTTAATATATTATGAGCAGTGATTTTTATTGCTTTTATTATTGTTCTTACTTGTACTTCATCACTTTACTTTTAATATTGTACTTTTTTAAAGTGGTTATAATTTACTTAGACATTTACAATTTACTTTTAATATATTACTGTTGTCTTTGGAGACAAAATCACAGCTTGTGACATATATAAAAAAAAATTAAATTACAGTCAGTCAAAATTAATGAATTGAAATGTAAAAATAACATTAAAAGTAACATATTAAAAGTAAATAATAAGCATATAAGTAAATTATAATTTTTTATTTATAAAGTACAATGTTAAAATTAAATTAGTGAATTAAAAAGTAAGAACAATATTAAAAGCAAAAAAAAAGAAGTTACTGTCCATAATATATTGAAATTAAATAAAATTATGAAAGTAAATTATATGTAATTACTTTATTTATATAAAATTATAAATATATTACTTTATTGAATTACACACCTAAAAATAATTTAATTATTCCAATTTAAAATATTTTTATTATCTTAATTATCTTAACTAATATTCTTCATTTTGTTAGTCATGTCAACACTAAACTAACTAGAGATAGTGATATGAACTAAAAAACAATATAAGGAATTTAAAAATAATAAATAACTTTGAAAGGACTAAAACCAGTTTCTCATTCAACGCTCTTCTATTTTTCTTTCTCATTTTTATTCAGTTGTTCCAGTTTTTTCAGCCTTTTTCTTATATTTTTAATATCTATATACTATTAAATATATGTGATATTATTCATAGAGGATATATCTTATGAGAGGAAGACATCTTATATGAGAGTGAGATGGTTAAATCTGGACCATATAAACATACATGGAGGGTCAAGATTTAATGTTATGTGACTACATAAAAAAGTCATGTGACTTTTTAAAACACTCAAATAACTTAGTGTGTTTTAATCTTGACCATTCAAATAAGATCTAGTAGTTAATATTTATTTCTCTCACTCTCATATAAAATAAGTCCACCCACTAGATGTATTTCTATTATTCATATATTGTATTATTATTATAATAGGAAAAAATAAAATTAAAAATAAAATATTATATTATTATAAATTATTATTTTTATATATAGTTAAGTAAAAACATTTTAATGAATTGATAGTTAAAATGAATATTTTACTTACATTAATATTTTATCTCAATTATTTTACTATTAATTATATAAATATTTTATTATAATTATTTATATAATAGCTATGAACTATATGAATGGATTTGATATATGTCAACTTATGAAAATATGCATACAAATGTATAATAGCTAGCTATGGAGTATGGAGGAAAAAGAGCTTACCGAAATTTTGATGACTCAATCCCTGATATTTTAGCAGATTTATTCAAAGCATCTCTCCACGTTTGCACCTTGGTCTCATATTTTGTTGTATGCTTATCAAATGCATTTTTGTAACTCTCTGAAGATTGATGTCCTACATGTGTGGGTTCAACCTCATAGAAAACAGGGATTACAATTCGTTGATATTTCTCTTTGCAATGAAGTATTGTCACAAGTTCTTCTAAACACCAACGAGAAGAAGCATAGCCTTGTGAGAATATGATCAACGAAATGGATGATCCTTCAATTGCTCCAACAAGTGATGGCCAAATTTCATGTCCCCTCTCAAGTTGATCATCTATAAAGGCATTTATTTGCTTACTTTTAAAAGCCTCTCTCAAATGGCTAAGAAATCCACGACGGATGTCTGTTCCCCTGAAGCTAACAAAAACATCGTACGTTGTTTGTGGATCGTTGTTGTCTGACATGGCTTTTCCTCTACGCCCTTCAGTTTTTGAAATAACAGAGTAAGAGAAAAACAGCACCTAAAGAAATAAACAATAAACAGAGAAATACAATACACAGGATCTTTCTGTCTCTACAGTGGAATATGTATGAGGCACAAGGTAATTGAAGAGAAAAAGAAAGTTAGGAATGAACTAGAAAAAATCAGAGTTTATGAGACATAAACTTGATATTGATAACAAGTTCGAGTAAGGAAGGGGGAGGATGTCATATGAGAAATACAATACCAGCTTGTTCTGGAATAGCAAGCTTTCAAATTAAGCCTTTCTTCCTCTTTTCTTTCTTTCTTTTACCTTTTCAGCCTAAAACAGGGTCATACTTATACACACGGCAACTTGTCACCGACGATGAGAAAATGTGAAAATGGGGGGTGCAAAGCAAACAAATAATCATAGTCCAAACACGCGGTTTGACTCAGTCCCATAAGAAAAGATTAGTGTACCTACTGCTATTAATTTATTTCCTCCGACCCACCTATTACAACTACATTCGCAAAAGTCATACAGTAGAGTTTGAATGGCTCTAATAATTCTTCTGATCAGTCTGTTATTATATATACCAGATCATACTTTATTCGAGGAGGGTTGTTGTCTGACAAGGATTTTTCTTCTATTTTAAGAATTAATGTTGTTGTCTGGCATGGGTTTTAATTACCTCTACACCCTTAGGTTTTCAAAATAACCAAGAGACAAAGTATGGTGTTGGATTGGAACAAGTGCAGACTAGATTTTTCTTTGCCTCTATACCCGGATAATGTATGAGCCACAATTAGGTAACTGGAAAGGGAAACAAAGTTAGAAATAAAGTGGAAAAGTCAGAGTTTATAAAGCAGACACTTAATTGATATCTGCAAGTTAAAATGAGGAGGTAGAAGGAGCTGGATCATGTGATATGAGAAATACAATATCAGCTTCTTCCTTTTCTTTGGCCAGATTAAAAATGAATAAATGATGGAGAAAAAAGTATAGCAGTGATTGGCCAGGAATATTATATAGCTACGTGATGGTTTGGGTGTTAGGGTTCAAAGTCAACTCTTGCTCATGCATGTTGGAGCGTCATCATGCATGTTGCAAATTTGTTTTTGTAGCTGCATGTTGGTCATTAAATAGAATTATTTCCTCCCATCCACCTACTACTGAAAAGAACATTTGAATCAGTGAGTTTGAATGCCTAAAAAAATTCTTCTGCATGAATAAATGAAGAAGATCACATTAAACCAGTCATTGGTCTCATCTCCATCAATTTCCTTCTTCCCTCCTCTATTTTCATTGAGCTATACAAAGATTTGGCTAGAAAATAGGTAAGAAGGGGAGGGATTGAAAATTAGATACAGCTTATGTTTTTCTGTTTTAAACTAGTTTAATTATAAGTCGGGACTCTTCTTAATTCATTTTTTTTAAAAGACTTTTCTTAATTTTGTCATTAATTCATAAAAAATGAATATATTGAAACTGTAAAATTAATTTAATTATAATCATAAATATTTATTTTAATGTCATTTAAAGATATTTATTAATAACTATAGATAGAGAAGTCTAATGTAATAATGTCATAACGAGGAGTGTTAACAAAACATTCTTTAACACGATCACGAATCCTCTTCCTATTCCATTTTGGAGCCAATTGCAGGAGTAGTTAAAAAAATTGTTGTCCTTTTTCTTTTCTTTTTTTTTGCTTTGGATTATACAAATCCCTCTAATCGTCCATGTTTCCCTTTCCCTTTTTTTTTTTTTTTTTTTCCACTTTTGTTACTTCTCTCTCTTCGTAGATGGCACCCTCACAATAAAAAACAAAACACCCTCATTCTCCACAAAGTAGGTTGTGTGTTTGGTTAGCCATTTGAACCTACGTTCAACGGAAAAACACGCGTTCCAAGGCACAAAAGTAAAATTAATGTGAGAGTAGCTTATTTTTTAACAGCCGTTACGTTGAATACAATTGGTTTCCAAACACACCCTAAGTCCTAACCAAAACAACCTCGTTCTCCACTACCACCCTTCCAAGACTATTGCTGCTTCGCCGGTCACTTTCGCCTATGAAACTCCCTCACCTCAGCAAAGATGCATAACCTCTCTTCAAGTTCTGCATGTAATTTACCTACTTCTTTGCAACATAAATGATGAAGAAAGAAAGGAGGAAATTTGATAGTGGTCTACTGCCCTTCTTAAGACAATAAGAGTGTAGAATATAAATTTACAGGTGTTGAAAGACAATAGACCCGGATAAACATTTTTACTTGGTTTATAATTAAGCCTGCACCACACACCCTGCATATCTAACTATGCCAGTCTCCTATTGGCCTTGTGTTGGTATGCTCTCAATCAACAAGCAATCGTCTGATCCGATGGTTAGCATACCAACATGACTCACATATTACAGATGGACCTTGGCCTGTTGGTAATTCTGATATAATTTCAAAGGGAAACAACTTTGACAACAATAATTTATATATTAATGGAATGTTGGAAGATCAAATAGACTGTGTTTTAGTTTGAAAAGGTGTGAGAAAGGCTGTTGGAATGGAAATTTTATTATATAAATATGTTGTTGCTTTTTAATTTGGAGACAATTAATGATTTAGTGATTTATAGTTTAAAAGAAGAGTCAGATGTGCATAAATTCCTAATAGCTTATATGAATGAACTGGGTTTGGAATATGGTGAACGAAAATACCAAAAGAAGGGATTGGGGTAGAGGTAGAAAATGCAGGGGTATTTTGTGCTATTTCACGAACCTCAAGATCTCAGTGTAATTTACTCTAAGTTATAACCTCATAAGTGTAAGGGATATCAAATTGCAACAGATGTTTCTATTTCCTGTCTTGATAATTCAAAATTAACATTTTCGAGTGTTCCACAAATTTGGAACTTTTCATGCAATAACACCATCCTCCATCTAAGACTCATCTTAAAGGAGGAAAGTATATAAGATGCATTTAACATGAGTGTTTAGTTGTAACAGATAAGTTAAGGGACTGAACTTGCTATTACCAAAGACAATGTACAAAGACAAAGCATACACAAGTCTCGGTCACATACTTTCAAAAGATTTTTCTAATTTGACTTTACAGCTGCAGGGTGGCCGTCAAATAGAATTATTTCCTACCACTTTACAACTACAATTTGTTTCCCATTATCCTTCTCTGCAATGGCACCTGCAAGAAATTGGCAATGGTCTCTGCAACAATTAAAGCCCATTCTAAATTTAATGTTCAACTGACTGAACTTCTGGAAGGTCTTGACAACCAGGTGATGGTGCAAAATCTTTCAAGTCTTGGAGCTCATATGTGTTAGTTGCTATAATTACTTACTTTTCAAGTAGTTTTTAAGGCAATTATCTATCTTTTTCTCTCATTTGGAGTGTTGTTTTACTCAATTTCTGTTAATATTGCAATTTAGTTAGAATTTCCTTGGTTTTTCTAGTTTTATGGTTATATCTTAGTGTTTTGCCCCACTTTTTGTAGGAATTGGAGATTGAAGTTGAAGAACACGTTTTGGAGCTGCATTCTGAGCTTTGGAAACAGTGGAAGGTCTTTTGCAAGAGAAATCTGTTGAAGTGCAGAAATTTCAAATCAGCCAAGCCAAAATCCCTGGCTGAGCCAAATGTCACTTTGGAGAAATTCTGCACATGTATATAAAGGATTGACCCTCAGAAGTTCAGAAGGCTGGAACATTTTTCAGAACTCATTCTCTGTAGCTCATTTGCACTGTTTAGTGAGAGAGAAAAGCTCTCTCTTTAGTTCTTAGTTTTCTCTTCATCTTCTTCCCTTCCATGTGTATTTTCCAGCTGCTCATACCCATGAGTGGCTGATTTCTTTAGTTGTTAGGGGTTAGATGTAACCATTCTCAAAACTCTCTTGTATCTTTTGATATTATCTATATATATTCTGCATATTTGTGTTTAAAGTTAGTATTTTGCTTCTTTTCTTAAAGCTTGTTGTGGCTTGATCACCCATAGCATGATCCTTGGACATGACTGTTGTTGGGAAACACTTTCGTTGTCTAGAACTGAAGCAATATACCTCATGAACTTTGTGTCTAGGAATGGAGCTTAGTTCATGGGTTATCTTGTGGTCTCTAGACTTAAAGCTAGTTGCTTCGTTAAGTTGTTGAGGAATCAAGGCTTGGGGGAGTAATCTAAGACCCTCTGCACCTAAGGAATTAGGCTGAGAATGTTTTTATTGACTGATTTTAACATTTAAATGCAAATGGAATGTATATTGTGTGCATGCAAGAAGAGAGTAGAGAATGGTGAGATCTAACCCCTGCAACATCTTCATCTTTCTGTTTTAACCTCTGCTACTGCTGTGTTTTCCTCTAAAATCACAAAAACATCTTTTTAATTTCTGTTATGCATACGTTCTGTCATAATCTTTCACAAAACCAACCAAAGTTTAAGTTTTTATCGCTTTCTTGTGAAAACCAGTTCAGTCTAGTAAGTATTTATGTGAATATTGCTTATATCAAGCAAATCCCTTGGGAAAATGATACTTGGACTTATCCATTTACTACTTGTGCGACTGGTGCGCTTGCCAATCCGTTAACAAGTTTTTGGCGCCGTTGCCGGGGATTTGCATCTGAATATTAGGCAACTTCACATTCATATTATCCTAGGCTTTATTCGTTATTCTTTTATTCTTTGCATTTTTATTTCTGTTGTGGTTGTTGTTTTCTTGTGCTAACTTTTGTTCTAGTGCTCTGTTTCTTTTTCTCTGTTTATGCACACAAGAAGTTCAGCTGATCCTTTGTATTTCGACCCGGAGATTGAGAGGACAGCAAGACTTACCAACAGCTGGACAAGGAAGAGGAAGGCTCTAGAAAGACTTGCTAGCCAAGAACCACTATCTCCTGTTTCACCAGATCTGTCTTGGACATCCATTCCTGAAGAAGAATTCGCAATGGCAGAAGAAGGAGAAGCAAACCAACCAAGGCGTACTTTGAACGATTATTGTGCCAACACAGGGCCGAGATTCTTCAACACCATTGCCAGACCAGAGGTGCAGGTTCACAATGTTGAAATGAAGGCATCTCTCATCCACTTGATTCAGCAAAGCAAGTTCCATGGTCTTGACCATGAAGACCCTTATGCTCATTTGACTACTTTTGTTGATATCTGCAACACTGTGAAGCTACATCAAGTTAATGATGATTATATCCGGATCAGTCTCTTTCCATTCTCTCTTGATGGAAAGGTAAATGATTGGTACAGAGCCATTCCTCCTAACACTCCCTTGACTTGGGACGAGCTGGTTGACAGATTTTTGAACCGTTTCTTTCCTCAATCTAAGATCAACCAGAGAAATCTCTACTTTCACTCAAGGAGCTGATGAACCTTTGTGTGAAGCATGGGAGAGATTCAATGGCCTGTTAAGGAAATGTCCAGCACATGGGCTCAATGAGGCAGCTCAAATCAACACTTTCTTAGCTGGACTTAGACCTCAAACTAAGCTTAAGCTTGATGCTTCAGCTGGAAGCAAAATCATGTACAAGACACCGGATGAGGCTAAGGAAATTATTGAAAATATGGCCTCTAATGACTATGAGGTGCAGCATGACAGAACTTTCGTGCAAGTGCAGAAGAGAGGAGTTCTGGAATTAAATTCTCAGGATGCCCTCCTAGCTCAAAATAAGCTTCTCACGCAACAACTTGATGCACTCACCAAGCAACTTGCTAAGATGCCTCAACAACTCCAAGGCTTACAAGCTATTCAGTCCAACACTCAACAAGTTCTTTGCTGTGAACTTTGTGGAGGTGGCCATTCAAGTGGCCAATGCATCATGCCACCAAGTTCCCAAGAAGAAATCAATTATATGGGGAACCAAAATCGGCAAGGCAATCCTTATGCTCAACCTTTCAATCTAGGTTGGAGAAACAACAATGCTGGTTGGAAGCAAGAAGTTGGCCCTTCGAACAGACCTCCTTACCAAAGTCATCAACAATACCAACCTCTTCATCAAGACCGTGTTTCTAAGTTGGAGGACACTCTCAATCAATTCATGCAAGTCTCTCTAACCAACCAAAAGAACACGGGTTCTTCTATCAAAAATATTGAAGTGCAGATGGGACAATTTGCTAAAGATTTGGTAGAACTTAAAAGTGGATCATTTTCAGCCAACACTCAAGCAAACCCCAAGGAGCAATGCAAAGCTATAACTACAAGGAGAGGTACAATTGTGGGAGATTTGAGTAGAGAGAAAAGTGAGCAAGAGGTAGTTGTGGAGGCTGTGAAAGACGATAAGGAAGAAAAAAATGAGCTAAGTGAAAAAGAATTGAGTGGGAGTGAGAAAATTAGTGAGAAAAATGCAGAAAAAAGTAACAGTAGTGAAGCGGCTGAGCAAAAAATGACTAAACACCCGAGGTTGCGAGAAGAGAAGAAGAAGAAGGAGTCAAATTCTATTCCTCCACAAGGATTACCCTATCCTCATGTGCCAACAAGGAAGGATAGAGAAAGGCAGTTTGCACGTTTCTTAGACATCTTCAAGAGATTACAAATCAATCTACCTTTCTCGGATGCACTTGAGCAAATTCCTACTTATGCCAAGTTCATGAAGGAACTCCTCACCAAGAAGAAAAAGTACATTGAGAAAGATACAATTGAATTAGAAGCTGGATGTAGTGCTATGATTCAAAAGCCATTGCCTTTCAAGCACAAAGATCCTGGTAGCTTTACCATTCCCTGCACCATTGGAAATTTGTCCATTGGAAAAGCTCTGTTAGATTTGGGAGCAAGCATCAATCTTATGCCACTGTCCATGCTTAGCAAAGTGGGAGATGTAGAAATCAAGCCTACAAGGATGACACTTCAACTAGCAGACCGTACCATTAAGCTTCCATATGGAGTTGTTGAAGATTTGCTAGTGAAGGTGGATAAATTTATATTCCCAGCTGACTTTGTAATTATGGATATGGAAGAGGATGCTGAAGTTCCTCTCATTTTGGGGAGACCATTTATGATGACAGCCCGTGCCTTGATTGATGTTAGTGATGGCAAATTCAAGATGAGGGTGCAAGATGAAGAAGTCATTTTTAATGTGTTTGAAGCTATGCAGCACCCTAGTGAAGATAAATCATGCTTTAGAGTGGACATTCTTGATGAAATTTATACCACCTCTAGAAAGCAAGTTTCTAGTTCCACTCCTCTTGAGAAAGCTTTAATTGATGCATTTGAGTTACTCAATGAGGAGGAAGAGAAGGAAATTGAGGAATGCTTGAAGAGCCTTGATACTTTGAAGGAAATCCCTCCACATGAAGAAAGTGCTGAAGTTTTGAAGAAAGATGAGAAGGTGGAGGAAACCAAACCCGAATTGAAGATGCTGCCTCCACATTTGAAGTGTGTGTTCCTTGAAGAAAATGGTGGCAAACCAGTCATCATTAGCAATTCCTTATCTACTGCAGAGGAAGAAAAATTGATTGAGGTTTTGAAAGCTAACAAATGAGCCATTGGATGGTCTATCTCTGATCTCAAAGGGATAAGTCCTTCTTATTGCATGCATAGGATCTTCATGGAAGATGATTTTAAACCAGTGGCTCAACCTCAAAGAAGACTCAATCCTGTGATGAAGGAAGAAGTGAGAAAGGAAGTCTTAAAGCTCTTGGAAGCTGGATTGATCTACCCTATATTCGATAGTGCATGGGTGAGCCCTGTGCAAGTTCTTCCTAAAAAGGGGGGCATGACAGTTATCCATAATAAGAAGAATGAATTAATTCCTACAAGAACTGTCATGGGATGGAGGATGTGCATAGACTATAGAAAGCTCAACAAAGCAACAAGGAAGGATCATTTTCCCCTTCCTTTCATGGATCAAATGTTGGAGAGACTAGCTGGTCAAGCTTTCTATTGCTTTTTGGATGGTTACTCTGGCTATAATCAAATTGCTGTGGATCCTAAAGACCAAGAGAAGACAGCCTTCACTTGTCCTTTTGGAGTTTTTGCATATAGGAAGATGCCATTTGGGCTATGCAATGCACCTGTCACTTTCCAAAGGTGTATGCTAGCTATCTTCTCGGATTTAGTGGAGAAATGCATAGAAGTTTTCATGGATGACTTTTCTGTTTTTGGTGGATCATTTGAATTGTGCTTGTCCAATGTTAGACGGATTGGCAAGTGCACCAGTCGCACAAGTAGTAAATGGATAAGTCCAAGTATCGTTTTCCCAAGGGATTTGCTTGATATAGGCAATGTTCACATAAATACTAGCTAGACTGAACTGATTTTCACAATAAAGCTATAAAAACGTGAACTTTGGTTGGTTTTGTGAAAGATATAACAGAACTAATGCAGAACAGAAATTAAAGAAGATATTTTTGTGGTTTTTAAGACAAACACAGCAGTAGACAGAGATTAAAACAGATAGATGAAGATTCTGCAGGGGTTAGATCTCACCATTCTCTACTCTCTTCTTGCATGCACACAATATACATTCTATTTGCATTTAAAAGTTAAAATCAGTCAATAAAAACATTCTCAGCCTAATTCCTTAGGTGCAGAGAGTCTTAGATTACTCCCCCAAGCCTTGATTCCTCAACAACTTAACGAAGCAACTAGCTTTAAGTCTAGAGACTACAAGATAACCCATGAACTAAGCTCCATTCCTAGACACGAAGTTCATGAGGTATATTGCTTCAGTTCTAGACAACGAAAGTGTTTCCCAACAACAGTCATGTCCAAGGATCATGCTATGGGTGATCAAGCCACAACAAGCTTTAAGAAAAGAAGCAAAATACTAACTTTAAACACAAATATGCAGAATATATATATATAATATCAAAAGATACAAGAGAGTTTTGAGAATGGTTACATCTAACCCCTAACAACTACAGAACTCAGCCACTCATGGGTGTGAGAAACTGGAAATTACACATGGAGGGGGAAGGAGATGAAGAGAAAACTAAGAACTAAAGAGAGAGCTTTTCTCTCTACTGCAACAGTACAAACGAGCTATAGAGAATGAGTCCTAAAAAAAAAAATGTGTCCAAGCCTCTGAAGGTCAGTCCTTATATACATGTGCAGAATTGCTTTTAAGTGACATTTGGCTCAGCCAGGGATCTTGGCTTGGCTGATTTGAAAATTCTGCACTTCAACAAATTTCTCTTGCAAATGACCTTGCACTGCTTCCAAAGCTCAGAATGCAGCTCCAAAACGTGTTCTTTAACTTCAATCTCCGATTCCTACAAAAAGTGGGGCAAAACACTTAGATATAACCATAAAA
This sequence comes from Pueraria montana var. lobata, assembly GCA_026413185.1. Classification (NCBI taxonomy): domain Eukaryota; kingdom Viridiplantae; phylum Streptophyta; class Magnoliopsida; order Fabales; family Fabaceae; genus Pueraria; species Pueraria montana. Next base: position 9,638,289 of record CM048651.1, on the reverse strand, counting down.
CTAGAGAAACTAAAGAAATTCTAACTCCAAATGAGAAATTGAGTAAAACAACACTCCAAATGAGAGAAAAAGATAGATAATTGCCTTAAAAACTACTTGAAAAGTAAGTAATTATAGCAACTAACAACTCCCCCAAACTTGAAGTTTTGCTTGTCCTCAAGCAAAAGATAAAGACAACAATAAAGGAACTAATAAAGCTGAAAATAGCTACTACTAAAACAGAAATCATGGATCAAGATTAATCCCATCCTAACAAATCCAAAACATGCTTCCTTCTAAGAATTGAAAAAGACCAAACCAATGATTCGAATTTCAAGCATGGTGCCTTAAACTGAAACCATAACAAGGATGCAAGTACCTAATTTCTCAAGAAATGAACCAAGCATAACAATCACAATTTGAAAAAATCCAAGAATGTTTGATTCTTTTCACTCAAGTGTCTCACTCAAGCACCAATTGGTTTAGGTGCTGAATTCTCTCACAGTCAACACACAATGGAAACCACAAAATCAGTTTTGCCTTCCTTCTCAATGCAACAAAATTATGCACACAAATTAAGATCACGAGGGCTTGATCAAGGGCTGAAATGTGGCTAGGCTTGAAAAGAAATTGGTTTTTCTAGATAGACAAAACACCATGAGATAAAGAGAGCAATCAATGCATTTTTCAGATTTTTTTCCAATCCCTCTTATTTTCTCACAATGACAAAAATACCAACTCCTTGCATTTCTCAAATTTAAGCTCACAAAAATGCCACTATAATCACAACAAGTACCCCAACTTTTATTTCTTTTTGTTTTCCTTGATCTTCTTTTTCTTTCTTCTTTTTATTTTTTTTATTTTTTTATTTTTATTTTTTTAAACACAGAACAAAAGATAAGCACAGCTGTGACACTTCTTTAATTTCAATGATAGTGACCCATAATTGTTCCCAAGTTCTTCATTTCATGCAAGATTTCCCCCAAACTTATTCTAAACCCAACACATGCAATTGCTCTCCTATCCAATGGTAAGGAAAGTGAATTGTTTTTCATTTAGGCTCTTGGGTTATCATGACAGAAATTAATTTCAATTAAGGCTCAAAGGGGCTGCACAAAAAGGATGACAGTAATCGGGATGGCTTTTTGGCTCTAGGATTCACAATCATCAAACAATATTTGCCTTGATCATTTCTTTATTAACATGCAACAATCATCACAAGAGAATTGCTCAAAACCAACAGTGGTGCCAAAGGTGGCACTCATAATCATTTGAGACAACACACAACTCACAAGAATCATTTCTCAAACATTCTCAAATCTGTCCTCATAATCAGATCATGCTTGAAACTTTCTCAAAAACATACATGCATCCAAGCTATGCTAACGAAACGCGCAGCCACAAAAATCGATCAAATCAAGGTTTCGCAAACGCATTTTTCTTTTAAAAAAAATGTGGGAAGCAAGCAAGGATAACGCACGATGGAATTTTTCTAAAACCATGGACAACCACAACATAAACATTAAAATTGCAAACACAACAAAAGTACCAGGTTCAGCAAACAACAAGGCCTTGGCCAACATCACCAAAATAACAACTAAACTAACAACACCTAACTAACAGCAAACCCACAAAGTACTAACATGCACTGAAATTAAAATACTGAAATGTAAAAAAACAGAAAAAGAAAAAATAATTTGTCCTGTTGCAATGGGAATTAAACCAGCAAATCCCCCATCAAACATCGTCATCTTCTTCGGCCTCCGAACTGCCGAATTCTTCATCCTCCTCTTCTGTTCCTTCTTCCTCCACTTCAGTTTCCTCCTCCTCTGCTATAGCCTCCTCCTCTGCTCCTTGGTCAGCAGCAGCTGCATCATTTCCAGCAGCAGCACCACCTGGGGCATCAGCAGCTCCAGCACCCCCCAAAAAAGGAGGTCTGTCCCCAGGCCATGCGATGATAGCTTCAAACTCAAAAGGTGATGGCCAATGGAGACGACCATGAGGTCGTGGTGCTGCAGGGTTCAAATAATAATAAATGGAAGAATTTAAAGTTTGTTGGCCGCGATGAACTGCTGCCAGTTGCTGGAAAAGGAACATGAAAGCAGTTGCCATTTGGGATCTGTTAAAGGGCTCCACTGCAGGAGGAATGGGAGGTTGAGGAGCATCCATTTTCGCGGGGTTGCGACAATGCTGGTCAATGAAACGCATGTTGATTGGCTCCCGGAGGTTGAGGAGGGGAGGACGGCGGACATTCACTCCTTGGCTCTCACATAATGCAGTGATAAGGGCTGGAAACCCGAGAGGTCTTGGTGGAGAGGTGGGAGCTTTGGCAGTCACAAATTTATGGATTTCTCTTGATATTATCCTCCCAATGTTGATGTCAATGTCATTCATGATGCAATACACCATGAAGGCTCGTGACATGCTGAGCTCTGAAGTATGGGTGGTAGGTGTAATATTAGAGAAGAGGAATGAGGCCCAAATCTGAGATATGGTTTTCAAAGCTGCCCTCTTGAAGCGTAGGCCCTTCCCCGCGTCATTTTCAACAAACGAGTGGCCTGGAATGCAGAGGCTGTTGCTCACAGCAGTGTTGGTGACAGGGGTTCTCCTAGTAGACATCAAGAAAAAGCCGCAGTCTTGGTTGTTGGGGTCGGTAAAGTCGTTGGCCAGAAACCGGTTGATGGAAGGAGCATCATAGTAGACAAAGCAACCCCTCACCCAAGACCTACGAGTAGGAACGCTGGTGCACCTGGGAATAGCATTCGCGTAGAATTCGCGCACCACTTCCTCATTGATCTTGAGGGGGAAGCAGGTAAGTTTCTGCCACTTCCTTCGAACGATTTCATCTTGAATCTCCTGGAAATCTCCATCTAGTAGTTGCACTTCTCGCTCCTTGATCAAGCCTCTATTGGCATTGTTCTTGAAACGCTCTTGGTTAGGAGGAGCAAGGAAGCGGCTCTTCTGAAGGGGCTCACGAGGAGTTTGGGGCTGCGGTGGTGGGGGTGGAATCTCCTGCACTTCATCATCTTCTCGTGAGGCTTGAGGAGGAGCACGGGAAGAAGAGCCCCTCCTTGTGACTCTTTGCTTCTTGGCAGAGGAGGTGGAGTCAGCAGCAGGTTGCTTGTGCTTAGGGGCCATGCTACACAACAGAACAAAAACAAAACAGAATAGAACAGAAGGCACAAGAAATTAAATCAGTTAATGACACAAATGAGAAACAAGAAACAGAAAAATGGAAATCACAAGAAACAGAAAAATAGAAATCACAACATAATTGAAACACAACACGAATAAAAGAAAAACAGAAAAAGGAATTGATGAAAAGCTAAATATAGAACTGAGAATTCACAAAACAGCAAGGACATTTCGTCACATGCAAGTGCAGGAACAGAAATTGGACACAGCAATGTGCAGAGAATTTGGCTTAGCATCCACAGGATGGCTTAGCCAAATTCCACTTAATCTGAAATTTTTACAATTGTGCAGGGAGATGTAGTTCCAGCACTGGTGCGTTGACAAATCCAAAGAAAGACACAGTGGTCCCAGTTCTTAGGTAGTGAAAAACACACGTGCAAACAAGAAGAAACACAAAAAGAAAAAGAGAAAAAGACAAAGGGGGGCTTTTTGGGTAAAAATAGAGAATTCACAAAGGGTCATGTGCTCCCCTTTTTGCACACAGAAGCAGCAGTAAACAGAAGAATAAAGAACAAGATACAACAGCATAGGGACCCAAAGGTGGTCCCAAAATATAGAGAAAATAAAAACCTGCGAAGAATATACAGAAAACCAGCACTTGAACCATCAGTGGTCCCGAAAATAATGACAAGGACATTATCTACACAGATTCAAACATTAAAAACAAGAACAGACTGAAAGGAAACAAAAAACAGAAAGGGAACAACAGCAGATTTCCCAAAATGTGAACAGCAACACAAATGGGAAAAGAGAGAACAAACATATGACTACCTCAAGAAGGAAAGTTATCCCAAAAAGGCACAAGCAACAGAGAACACACAAAAAGATTGTTCTTTTTCAACAACCAGAAATCGGAAAAGACATATCACTCAAGGGAAACTTCAAAACAAGAGATAGAAAAGAAGGTTATAGCAAAAGCTTTGACCTTTGTCAACGAAAAGGGAAGAGAACAGAGAACTCACACACAAAAGGTACAAGTTTTATCATGAAACACAAACCGAACCAAACAATGCATATGCTTCCAAAAGTTGCAACAGAGGAAAAATACAAAGAAAATAACAGAACTGCATAATCATGAGAAACAAAGGACCCTAGGATGTTTTCCAGAAAAGAGATGAAAATGACAGTAGAGAAGGGAGCAGAAATCGCGGAAGAAAACTCACGCGTGGACAGCAATGGTGGTACTCGAGGTGGGAATGGAAAGTAGACCGAGAGGGAGGCGTCACAGTCCTAGTGATGGATGCTGAGTTGAGGGATGAAGCAAGTTGCAGGTTTAGTTGTAGGCTTAGAGGTATGATGGGATTGTAAGAGTAGGATTGAGTGGGAAGGTTGAAGGGTTGGGAGTGTAGGGGCAGACGTGAGGGTTTGGGGAAAGAGTAGGAAAAGGTGAAAAGGTGAAAAGGTGAATTTGATTGGAGAAGGTAGGTAGTTGTAATTAATTGTGTCAGAAAATTCTGATTGGAGGGGAAAGATGGTGAGCCAACGTGATTGGAGGAGAAGAGAGGTGAAGAGGGAAATGTAACTGTAGTGGGCATAGGGAAACGTGATTGGAAAAGGTGATTGGGACGTTGTGGGGTAAGTTGAGGGTCTTGGAACGTGGGAAAAATTTGAAAAAGATCAGAGGGTCTGCATAAGTGGAAAATCGCTTGGCCCTGAGGCATGGCTTGGCAGAAAGCTCGAATTTGGACAGGGATCACAAAGTGGATTTTGGCTTAACCATGGAGCGTGGCTAGCCTAAAAAATGCATGGAATTGAATTTATTGCTTCCAGTGGTTTTGGCTTGGAGCCAGTATCAGTGGCTTGAGCCAAAAGTCACTTAAGAGCAATAATTCTTGCACAGAGATGACCAGAATGCGAATAATGCAGAACTAAACCTAAACACTGCAATGTAACAGCTAATTGGGACATATGCAACTACATAATGATGCTTCTAAATGATCACATTACAAAGAAACAAAATTAACACAATCAGCACACAACATTCACACAAGGATCAAACACATGAACTCTAAATAATCAAAACACAACCAACTAAATTTAACAATTCAAAATGTAAAAATGCAGAAATAAAATGGTAAGAAAACTGGGTTGCCTCCCAGGTAGCGCTCTTTTACTGTCATTAGCTTGACATTTGGTGACCTCAAGGGTCACTTAGATGCAGAATTGTGGTCAGCCTTTCAATTTCACCCCCCAAATAGGGCTTTAATCTCTGACCATTGACTGTCCAGTTTCTTCCTGTTGAAGGATCCTCCAGAATAACAGCCCCATGAGGTTTCACCTCCTTAATGATGAAAGGGCCAGACCATTTGGACTTAAGCTTCCCTGGAAATAATTTCAGCCTTGAATTGAACAACATAACTTTTTGATTAGGCTGCAAGTTTCTCTTCACAAGCTTTTTGTCATGATAGGCCTTGACTTTCTGTTTGTAGTGCCTTGAAGAATCATATGCATTGAGTCTCATCTCATCTAACTTATGAAGCTGGATCTTCCTCTTCTCACCAGCCAAGGACTGATCAAAATTGAGGAACTTAAGAGCCCAATAAGCTTTGTGCTCCAATTCCATAGGGAGATGACAAGCTTTTCCATAGACCATTTGGAATGGAGATAGGCCAATTAGAGTCTTGAATGCAGTCCTATATGCCCATAGAGCATCATCAAGCTTTACAGCCCAATTCTTTCTTGAAGAAGCAACTGTCTTCTCAAGGATCCTCTTGATTTCTCTATTAGAAACCTCAGCTTGACCATTGGTTTGAGGATGGTAAGGAGAAGCTACTTTATGTTTGACTCCATAATGCTCCAAGACTTTCTTCAATTGTGCATTGCAAAAATGGGAGCCTCCATCACTGATTAAAACTCTAGGAACACCAAACCGAGAGAAGATATTCTTCTTGAGAAATTTAATGACTGTTTTGGAGTCACTTTTGGGGCAAGCAACAGCTTCTACCCACTTTGAAACATAGTCAACAGCCACCAAAATGTATTCATTGGAGAAGGATGAAGGTAAGGGGCCAACAAATTCTATACCCCAGCAATCAAAGACCTCCACTTCAAGAATGTTTTGAAGCGGCATCTCATTCCTTCTTGATATCCCTCCGATTCTTTGACATTTATCACAGCTCTGCACATGCTCATGAGCATCTTTAAAAATTGTAGGCC